>CM023540.1:47290051-48647551 GCA_013350335.1 Chimonanthus salicifolius | reverse complement strand
ACCCGATGAGGTGCCATGCCACATGGCAATCCCTCTTT
The DNA here is from genome assembly GCA_013350335.1 of Chimonanthus salicifolius. Lineage (NCBI taxonomy): Eukaryota > Viridiplantae > Streptophyta > Magnoliopsida > Laurales > Calycanthaceae > Chimonanthus > Chimonanthus salicifolius. The sequence continues at coordinate 48,647,513 of CM023540.1, read as the reverse complement.
GTATTAGATGAAAAAGCAATATCACCACCCCACCTTTAGTTTGGACCAATGAGTACTCTCCACCTCACAACTTTTAGCTTTTGTTTTTTGACTAAAAAACAAAGGGAGGATAAGGTAGAGAAAAAAGCTAAAGAGGCTAGGGTTTACATCTTCTTCATTCTTCCTCTCATTTCTCTTCTTCTCCATACACTTCTCCTTTGTCTCTCTGTCTCTACTTCAGATCTACACTCTTCTCTACCTCTCCTTCTTCTTGTAACCGCCCACCCCGCGACGAACCCTTGACATCGACACGCCACGATCTGCCACGTGACAAGAGCGTGGAATTCTCATTTAAATCTCCAAATCTTATCGCTGTGCATAATGGGAAGAACTAATTTCCTAAATACAATCAATGTTAGAGATTTCTACCTGAAATTTCGGCAGAGCCTCCCCTAATAGTTGACATTTGGGAGATTTTATTCCCTACATTTAACTTCATTCACTTGTCAAACCATGGCAATAATATTTCTTAAATAAAAGAACATCAAATAATATTACGTACACTACTCAAATCTTTGGAGTCACGCACTAACCCAAATAACTTATTACAATCCATGAAATTCTCAAAGTTATATTTCAATTCTATTAAAATAGTCAAAACTCTAATAAGAGAAGTCAAGTAAAGGATTTTTTATTGTAATCCGCTTTCTCATTGGTTCAAGCATCTTGTTGGGGTTCTTGATACCCCACTTCCATAGTGTTCCCGGAAAATAGTAAGGGGTGAGCTACACTAGCCCAATGAGGTAAAAGTAACACACTACTAGGATTATAGCATATTTAATTAGAACAATGAAATATCATCTTATCCATCACCAAAGTATATAAGCAAGCACCACATGTATATAACATATGACAAGCATTTACATAAGTCAAATCACAGATCACCATTTAGATGTATTTCGTGGAAATGCAACTCTACATGATGGACTCAATGATCAATGCCAACTCAACTCACATATGCCTATGCACTCTTAGACACGACGCGGCGAATGTGGTACTCTCACACTTGCCAACGCAGCCATGTCCCCATTCGGCACATACGGTACTCACACATATGCCCATACAATCACTTACGATGGGGTGTATACGGTACCCTCACGTATACCTATGCAATCGTACTCATCAACACTCGCAACGCTACGCACATGGTACTCTCACATGTGCGAACACAGTTGCTCTATGACGCGGCGCACATGGTACTCTGACATGTGCCAACACAGTCCTTCACGTGACGTGGCGCATACAGTACTCTCACGTATGCCAACACTATCACACCAACACCCATGCTCATGCTCATGTCTCCCATGCATGCTGAATGTAATCACACTAGCAGGACTTGCATAACTCAATACACATCATATAACATGGGTACTCATCATTCTTACTATCTCATATTCATCTAGATAGATACACATCAAAGTGGAGTAAGATACACTTTTGACAAACATATCTGACTATCGCATGTATTCATATTAACCATAGTATGACATGCAACTCCATCATACTTATCACACATGTCAATAATAGAATAAGACATGCAATTAAAATAACACATAGCCCTAACATGTTTCATGTCTATAACTTCATACCATATAATTTCATCTATCACACGTATCATGTCATAACATGTAATTATATATTAGCACAACAAGAATTTCATCTCTCGTATATACCAAGTCTAGTCATACATTCCATCAATAATTCTCAATAAGCATATTGAAAAGTAGCAAAAATGTAGTAATTAAAACATAGATTAACGTGTGTTAAACCCTCACCTCTAATTGAATGTGAAGCTGCTAAATAAATGAATTTGCCTGACTTGAAGGGGTAGAACTTGATTAAGATGCTTGCTGATTTTCTGTTAAGAGGGTAACAAGATCGCAATCAGATAAGGAATAATTGAATGACTCAACTGAACCAGCTTGGTGATTCGGCTGAATTAAGTTAAATGGTACCTGAGTTGAGAGAAAAGGAAAATAGATAAAATATTCAAGTTGGATAGTATGATGGCAGGGCAAGTATTTTAATTAATTGCACTAACAGCAAGGTAAGAGAATCTGTCTTAAATCTACGATCTCGTTGAACAAGTTTTTGATGAGGGTTTTGGAAAAGGTCTTCAAAGGGCTGTTTTTACAGTGGGTAATTAGTTGGATTGCACCATCAGTCAAACACAACATTTGAAAAGCAAAAGAAATGAAATGCAATTGATTATGATTGGAGGCAAGATTACAAAGTAGAGAATAACTGAGTGATAGTTGAAATAAATCAAATAAACAATTAATAATAGAAAGGCCTGAGAAAAGAGGGATCGGTCATGGTTGTCATATAGCTGGGGCAATCAAAACATCAAAATAAAATAAAAGTCGAGGCAAGCAATAAGTGAACAAGGTAATTAAAATAATTACAAAAAAAAATAATAATAACAGTAGATAAGAATCAAATTGGACTTACTTATATTAAGAATGCCCACTGGAAGGAAATAATGGAATCTAAGAATCAAGTAAGGAACTTACCGTCTATGGAGAGAAAATGACTTTTGTCCCAAGGAAAGAAGAAGATCAAGCAGTAGGTGACTGAGCAAGTTCAGTTCTGACCGGGTTGCTGGGGATCTTGCAGCAGCAGCGAGAAATTTCCAAGAGAGTCTTGTCAAAACTCATCAGAAAAATAATTTTTTCCTTGTATATTTTCACTTCTATATTATTACACAGACTGAGAGGTATATTTATATACATAAAAATCCTATTTCTGTCTACCCTAATTTAGGACAGAATCATGGTTGACCCTTTTATCAAGGGATTTACAGGTCACTCCTCCTATAATTCATCTAATTAACAGCTCACTGCCAACACTCCCCCTCAAGTTGGTGCATACAGGTCTCTCATGCCCAACTTGTCAAGTGAGTTGTAAAAATTCCTGCTACATACAGCTTTGGTGAGTACATCTGCCAATTGATCTTCAGACTTAACAAAAGGAAATCTGATTGTCTTATTCTCAAGATTTTGCTTGATGAAATGTCGATCCACCTCCACGTGTTTGGTCCGATCATGTTGAACCGGGTTGTGTGAGATATCAATGGCGGCCTTATTATCACAGAACAGGTTCATCTCGCAACTTGGAGCAAAACCAATTTCTGTTAATAGTCTTTTAAGCCAGAGAAGCTCACAAAGACCTTTAGCCATCCCTACGGAACTCAGCTTCAGCACTCGACAAAGCCACCACATTCTGTTTCTTACTTCTCCACGTCACAAGGTTCCCGCCAACAAACATGAAGTACCCTGAGGTGGATTTTCGATCTGATATATTTCCTGCCCAATCTGCATCTGTATATCCCTCGGCTTTGAGGTGATTGTTTTTTGAGAACATAAGCCCTTTCCCTGGGGATGACTTCAAGTAGTGAAGAATTCTGAGTACCGCATCCATATGATCCTCACTCGGACAATGCATGAATTGACTTACTACACTCACCGCATACGCAATGTCTGGGCGAGTGTGTGAGAGATAAATAAGTTTTCCAACTAATCTCTGGTATCTTTCTTTGTTTGTCGGTACTTGGTCTGGGTATACTCCCAGTTTGTGGTTTTGGACAATTGGTGTGTCTGCAGGCTTGCATTCTAATAGTCCCACCTCTGATAGAAAGTCTAGGATATATTTTCGTTGGGAAAGGAATATACCTTGCCTTGACCTAGCGACCTCAATTCCCAGAAAATATTTGAGCCCTCCCAGATTCTTCATTTCAAATTCAGTTGCCAAATGCTCTTGAAGGCTTGATATTTCTTCTGGATCATCTCCTGTAATAATCATGTCGTCTACATAGATTATTAAGGCCGTGACCTTACCTTGTTGATGCTTTAAGAATAGTGTATGATCTGAGTTACTTTGTTGATAGCCATATTTCTTCATTGCCAAGCTGAATCGTCCGAACCATGCTCTAGGTGATTGTTTCAGGCCATACAATGCTCGTTGTAACTTGCATACCACTTCAACTTCAGAAGTTGCTGTGTAGCCTGGTGGAACATTCATGTAGACCTCCTCCTCCAGATCACCATGTAGAAAAGCATTTTTTACGTCAAACTGGTGCAGTGGCCAATCAAGGTTCGCTGCAAGGGATAACAACACTCTAACCGAGTTCAATTTTGCTACTGGCGAGAAGGTTTCTTGGTAGTCTACACCATATGTCTGGGTGTAGCCTTTTGCTACCAGTCTTGCTTTGTATCGGTCAATCGAACCATCTGCTTTGTGTTTAATGGAAAACACCCATTTACATCCCACTGTCTTCTTTCCTTTGGGCAAGGGAACAAGAGTCCATGTTTCATTTTTCTGCAGTGCCTCCATTTCTTCCTTCACAGCCTGGGTCCACTTAGGATTTGTCAGAGCTTCATGAACACTGGTAGGAACATGGCATGAGGAGAGTTCATGCACGAATGTCTTGAGTGGGTCGGAGAGCCTTTTTATAGACACATAATTGGCAATTGGATACTTTGAACTTCGCTCTCCAATATCTGGAGAATATCGACTTGGTGGTTTGCCACGATTATGCCTGAAAGGTAAAGTATAGCCAGCATGGATATCTATATCATTAGAGTTTGAAGATATAGTAGGAGAGTGTACCTCAGGGATATTCTCAGGAGACGGGTCGTCGGGTACTGAGGAGTGGGAGGGGGTTTCCATTTCAGCTTCAGGTGATGTAGATATTGCTTTGGAACCTTTCTCTGCTTCTGAGGACACACTTAGTTCTGTATTGGGTTCTTCAATGGTGATGTCGGTGTCATTAACTTGCAGCCAATCAAAGCGTAGCCAATTCGGCTCGTCATCCCTGATCTCCCCCTGACGAGGAGAAGTGGGTAACGAGGAAGAGAAGAATGTCTCGGACTCCAAAAAGGTGACATCCATAGTCACATAGGTGCGTTTGGAGGCCGGATCATAGCACCGATACCCTTTTTGATGGACTGCATATCCCAAGAAGAGACAGCGAATGGCGCAAGGATCAAGCTTCGTGCGCTGGTTCTTGTGAAGGTGAACAAAGGCGACACAACCAAAAATCCGAGGAGGAAGCAATAATATCGTAGGTAAGGGAACATATGTCGACAGGGCCTGTAATGGAGACTTGAAAGTCAAGACTTTGGAAGGCATCCGATTGAGGAGATGCACAGCCGTAGCAACAGCATCAGTCCAATGTCGACTAGGCACGTGGGCGCCAAGTAAGATAGCCCGTGCAGTTTCAAGGATATGGCGGTTCTTTCTCTCAGCGACACCATTCTGCTGAGGAGTCTGAGGACAAGAGGTTTCATGGATAAGACCATGATGCTGAAAATAGGCATGAAACTGGTGGTTCACATACTCACCACCATTATCTGATCTAAGAATCTGAATCTTAGCTGAGAACTGCGTTTGAACCATAGTGTGGAAGGACTGAAATGTAGTCAGGACTTCGTCTTTATGTTTCAGCAAATACAGTCAAGTCATGCGAGTACAATCATCGACAAATATCACAAACCAGCGGTGACCAGAGATTGTAGAAATTGGAGAAGGACCCCACACATCGGAGTGAATTAAAGCAAAAGGAACCGTACTTTTATTCATACTTGAAGGATAAGTAGCTCTATGGCTTTTAGCAAGAATACAAGTTTCACATTTGAAGTCCAATATCGAAAGCTTGGAAAATAAACTCAGAAACAAATACTTGAGATAACCAAAAGACGGGTGTCCTAACCGACGATGCCAAAGCCAAATCTGTCGCTCGTGCTTGTCAACTGGAGGATGCATGTGGTGTGCCCGGCCCATACTGAAATCGTCCATGTAATAGAGCCCCCCCCTCTTAGTACCACGCCCAATGATCTCCTTGGTAAGAATATCCTGAAGTAGACAAAAGGTAGAGTACATTAATACAACACAGTTCAGGGCAGCAGTAACTTGGCTCACAGAGAGCAACTTATGGGAGAGAGAGGGAACATGCAAAGTATGAGATAATGATAAAGTGGGGGACAATTGCACAGTTCCAGCCCCAGTAACTGGAGATAAGGCTCCATTGGCATTAGCAATGCAAGTGCGCCGGGGTTGAGAGGTTTGGAAGAAATCAGTGGCATCGAAGGTCATGTGGTCGGTGGCGCCTGAGTCAAGGATCCAAGAACATCGATCACCATCTCGAGCCGAACTACAAAGAGCAGTACCAAATTTACCTGGATCCGTGAGTGGTAAATCCCCCTGGGTGGTCTCCATATGGGGAGAGAGAGAGAGACTGGACTCGGCAGCAGCGACGGCAACCTGACCCGCACTGCCGTCAGCAGTATCTCGGCGTTTGCGGGCCTGAAGGTCATGCCACCAGTCAGGGTATCCGTGTAGTTTGAAGCAATTCTCGCGGGTATGTCTCAGATTACCGCAGTGAGAGCACTTGGGACCATCAAAGGAGGAAGAGCGGGTCTTGGAAGAGGGGCCCGGGCTTTCCAGTGCCCAGAGAGAGAGACCGAGAAGAATATGGAGTGGATTGTCCAGTTTTAAACCCTTTTGAGGCCAGAACTGCTCCTGCAGTATCGGGGGATCCACCGGTAATCATAACAGCTTGTCGGACAGCTTCCCGGCGAACATGGGCATAAGCGAGTTCAATGGAAGGAAACGGTCGCATCTGTAAGATGTCGCTGCGAATATTATCAAGTCGATCATCTAGGCCATCCAAAAAAGCATACACACGGTCTTCCTGAAGCATGTCATTATAGTGCTGAATATCCGCAACACATTCCATGGGGTTAGGGCGTCGAAAATCAATCTCGCGCCATAAGCCTTGGAGAGAAGTGAAATATTTCTCAAGAGACCCATCCGCTTGTTTCAGACGGGTCACACGCCGCCGGAGGTCATACACCTGAGATGTATCGCTGCCGTCAAAATAGGTAGTAGCAATAGAATCCCATACTTGTTTGGCAGTCGGAAACCGAATGAAGTTGCCGATTAGTGAGGGGTCCATGGAGTTAATCAGCCAGCCCTTGACAATGGCGTTGTCTGTGCGCCATTTGCGGAAGGAGGGGTCGGTCGGTGGAGGTTGGACAATGTCGCCGTTAATGAGTCCCAACTTGTCCTTGCCAGAGATGTACATCTCAACAACTTGAGACCAAAGGGCGTAATTAAGACCGTCCAATTTTATGCCAATGGGAGCAGCAACAACACTATCATTTTGCTGGGTAGGAGCTGAAGCTTTATTCAAGACTTCAGTCATTCGGGCGGTTAACTCGGTGATAATGGCGGTGGAGTCAATGTTCTTATCATGTTCGGCCATGAGAGCAAGGGCAAGAAGGGCAGGGGCGGAAGTGTAGGGCAGTCGGCCAAGCAGAGGAGCAGGCAGAACACACGATTTCCTCTCCGTCAGGCCGCGAGGAATTTTTTTTTTTTTTGTTGCAGAACCGATCAGCAGAGAGAAAAAATCCAACCGAGAAAAAACCCCAAATCGATTTGGGAGTGAGAAAGCGGACGGAATCGCCCAAACCGGAGCAGAGAAAGAGCAGGTCGGCAGGCAGCAGGGTCACGCGACGGCAAATCCACGCGATCTGAAATCGGCAAGCAGCCGGAGGTACGTGCAGATCGGAGAAGACAACGGGCGGCGGCGGGAAGCAAGGTCACTGTGGAAAGTGGCTACAGCCGCACCCCCAGATGGCCGTGGGTCGGAGTTGCAGATCTAAGAGCGTGACGGAGAAGACAATTCCGAGAGCAGAGCGAGGCTGCGACAGGGAGCGGAAGGAGCGTAGGAGAGCAGAAAGACGGGAACCACGATGCGGCTCGGCAGATCAGAAGTGCTGACGGTCGAAAAACGAGAGGCACCGCCGATCAGAGCAGGCACCGCCGAGCAGAGCTGAGAACGAACACGCAGCAGAGAGTGGCCGGCGGGTTGAGCAGCGGAATGGCAGAGTCGTTTCTGCTGTCGTCCGAAAAATACCCGTCAAGGTCGGCAGAAAAAAAAAAAAAAAGAGGGTTGCCCAAACAAACCCAACGAGTCCTCGCCGTCACACAGGAAGAGGAAAAAATATGGATCAAAAAATTTAGAAGATAAATTCCGTCGGACACGACGGAAAAAAAATATTTCGATTCCTACAAAAGGAGATCGAACCTAGGCTCTGATACCATGTCAAAACTCATCAGAAAAATAATTTTTTCTTGTATATTTTCACTTCTATATTATTACACAGACTGAGAGGTATATTTATATACATAAAAATCCTATTTCTGTCTACCCTAATTTAGGACAGAATCATGGTTGACCCTTTTATCAAGGGATTTACAGGTCACTCCTCCTATAATTCATCTAATTAACAGCTCACGCCAACAAGTCTGAACGGGGCAGCAAAGAGACGAGAACGTCGGAGAGGGGCCTTTCACGTTTTCGCTGATTTTAGAGGTGATGGTTGAAGAGAGAAGGAGATAAAGAGATGATTGTAGGGGGGGATTTCGGTTGTGTTGAAAGAAGACAAAGATCAGGTAGAGAGGGCGTGACCTGAGTTTATTTTGGGGAGAAGAGAGAGAGACGTTAAGATTTGTTGGAGAGGATTGGGCGAAGATAGATGAATAGGGATAAAGGGAAAATCGAAAATGGGTTTCTACTGTTGAGAGATGTAACACCTCGGATTTTCAAGTTATAAATATTTACGGAATTTGTCATTGAATTTGTGAATTAACGGATATGGACCTTAGATCGGTAAGGTGTTGGGTCAATTGCCCAATTAAGATCCAATGGATATTGGATAAGGTTCAATTTAAAGTAAATGGGTAAACTGTATTTAATTGGGTCAAAATTGGTAATTGGGTCAAAATGCCCAATTGGGACCCAATGGGTCGTGGTTGACTTGGTTGACCACCAAGTGAGTTCAAGCTTAATTAAATTAGGTTGAATTAATTTGGAAATGGAATTATGTATTTGAGTTGATTTTAAGTGAGTGAAGTGAGTTGAGTTTAAAAGAATGAAAAATGATTGAATTATGGTGAGTTGGATGAAAGTTAATGGGACCTTCATCTTAAGTGAGTGGAGTGTGTAGATGAGGGGTTTTTGGTTGTTTCAAAATCAACCCAAGGCACACGTTGGAGCATTGGAGTTTCATCTCATGGATAAAACTCCCACATGGAGAGCTAATGGAGGTGGACGGTTACACATTTCAAATTCAAACAAAGGCACACGTTGGAGCCTTGGAGTTTCATCTCATGGATGAAACTCCCACATGGAGACTTAATGGAGGTGGACGGTTACACATTTCAAATTCAAACCCTCTCTTGGTCGATCACTCCTCAAGACCAAAGACATAGAGTTTCATCTCAAAGTTCTATCATTCTCACACAATGCCGAACTCTCCCTCTCTCTCAAGTTTCACTCTTGGCCAAAGAAGTAAGAATGAAGGAAGAAGAGGCTAAGGAAGGAAAGGATCGGAAGAACAAGTCGGGAGAAAGGAAAACCGGAGGAGTTGCGGAACCGGTAGGTATTTTGATATATTTGGTTTAAAGTAAGGAACCATATGGTTCGGCCATGGTGTATGGCCGAACCCCATGGACGAAAATTGGGGGATGATTATGGTATTTTAATGGAAAGGAGGAACCATAGGGTTAGGCCATAGTGCATGGCCGAACCCCATAAAGAACATTAGTTATTTTTAAATGGAGTTTGAAGGGTAAAAATCATAAGTTTATGTGTGTGATGTTAAAAGGTTATCAAAGGATTATAAGCTTGGATAAATGATTGTTAAGAGAAGATTATCAACCATAGGGTTCGGCCATGGTGTATGGCCGAACCCCATGGAAGGTTATTAATAATTTTGAAAATGATGAAAACCATGGAGGGTTATGATGTTTTAAAAGGATTTAAAAGGGAAGTATTGTTAAAGACATTAGTTATGTATAAAGAATGGAAAAGAAGGGCACAAAGCCAAAGGGTGAGGTTCGGCCATGTTGTATGGCCGAACCCCACCAAGTAATATTTAAGGAATTAGGGTTTTCTTAGATATTGAATTATGTGGATGTATGAATGGGAACCACTAAAAGATCAAACCATATGGGTATGATACAATTTAAAGGAAAATAAGGAACCATAGGGTTTGGCCATGTTGTATGGCCGAACCCCATGGAAGAGTATTTAATGATCATGGAAGATTTAAATGAAGTCATGTGGATGGACTTGGAGCTGTAAATAAAGATCTAAGGATATGATATAAACCTTTCCATGGAGGGACTTGTGTATGAACTTAAGATGATGAAATATGGAGATAAGATATCATGGGTTCGGCCATGGTGTATGGCCGAACCCCATGAACCATTTAATGAACCATTTAATGGAACATGTTAAAGGAACATTTAGAGTTGTTATGCATGTTTAAATGAATGGATGATTGAACAAGGAAATAAGGGATTTAATTATATATATCTATGTTCATGGATTATGTTAATGGTTATGGATTTGTATAAATGGCAAAGTTGTAACAGGAAAATGAAACCATGGCCGAACCCCATGAGGAATGTTTTATAGACTTAGGTGGTTACCGATGGCGGATGATTAATTGTTAAGTGATTAACTAAGTGGTGATAGAGAAAAAGATCAAAGAGGGACCAAATCAAGTGAGTGAGGTTCCGCCATGTTGTATGGCCGAACCCCACTAAGGTTGGTTTAGGATTTATGTTAAGGGCTTAAATGATTAACTTAGTGATGGATGATTAATAAGTCAAAAGAGGCACTAAAACTAAGTGAGTGAGGTTCGGCCATGGTGTATGGCCGAACTCCACAAGGTTGTGTTTTATGAACTTAGACCTAATATTAAATCAAATGGAATATGGGATTGACTTGTTGATATGTAACAAGGTGACGGGACTTCATGAACGGTGCGCGATCATGAGCTGTTGCCCGTTTAAGAAGCAAGGACACTTTAGTGGTCTTTAGTAGGATTCTACTTTTTTGAAACCATGGGTTTATGTATGATGGTTTTTATCTTATTTTGATGAATTTGTGTTTTAAAAGATATGTTCCAAATGTGAGTTTTAATGCTATGTTTATAATATAAAATAGCATGTGTTTCATTAGCATCTCATGCATGGCATGGGGTGAAAGATATGTAACCGGAGGGGCCACACTCCGTCGGGGCGTCTGAAAGACCACTATGGGGATACCTTGATGTGCATTTTCAATCAAGAGGTAACCGAAGGGGCCACATTCCGTCGGGGCATCCAAAAGACCTATGTAGGGGTACCTTGATGATGAGAATCCCATCAAGAAATTATATGTACTTGTGATGGGTGGGACTCATTGCATTTGACATCATGACATGTCATTGTTTTATATGGTTTTGACATTATGTTATTATATATGATTTGTACTAACCATGTGTAGATCCTAAATGGAATACCTAATGGATGCATTGTTCTAACGCCTACTTCTACCCTAGTGGATGACACATGAAAGGAAAGGGACGATGAACGTGATCGGAGCCAAGCATAGGAGCTTGGATATGTGATTGGATTATATTTTGTTTAAATTACTCATGGACTTGTAATTTGAGTTAGTAGATTTCGGGCATGTAATAACTTAGATAATTTTACTATGGTTTAAATGATTTGTTGGATATTTAAGTTAAGTTTAATTTTGGTTAAAGACTAGAAGTGCTTTGCTATCTAAAAAGGAATAGATTTAGGTTCTATTGTAATCTGCAGTTTATGATTTAATCCGCATGTTTATATTATTATATGTGAACTGTCTTCATGGACTTAGTCCATACACATATAGGGTTGGCCAGTTAAGGGTCGGACATTAGAAGTTCGGACTTAGCTCGCGTCATGACGTCCCGCTCTCTATCACTTTTTTTTTAAAAAATAGGACTCTGATTTTCGGAAAGCGAGTGAAAAAGGGCGGGTCGTTACAGGAGATTTGAGCGAAGGGGATGGGAGCGTTTGAGAGACTTGGGGAGTTTTGTTTCCATCGTGAGCAAGAAGGTAAGAGGAGAAGGAGAGATTTGGGGAAAAATAGTTGAGAGAAGGAGAAAATGGGAGAGTGACGAGAGGAAGAGAGGGATACATTGGGTTCCCTCATTTCTTTCATGCACACAAAAGAGAGAGTGTCGAGTGGGGTCCACTCAGGTTTGGGTCCTTGTATATTTCTTATTATTATTATTATTTTACAAGAATTTGGGATTTTAATTAGAGTTTTTGGGAATAATAAAATAAATAAATAAATCACAATTAATTAAAATCTTAATTACATAAATCGTAATTTTATATGTGGTATTTAGGATTTCAAATATCACATAATTAAACCCAAATGACGGGTCGGGTCATTACACTTCCATTCATACGAATCTCCTTGTAAATCACTCCGTCGAACAACCGATAAACACCAGTGGACGTCGCCATCAGTAATAGGTACACATCTCTCTTGAAATAGTTGTTTTATTCCTCTTAATAACTATATCTAGATCTTGAAAATCAGTCCCAAAGAAAATGGGAGTTTGATTTTCAGTGTCCAAATCATGGAGATTGGAAATCTCTGGGTTCAAACTAAATCGGACCAAAATAGATCTATAACTTCTAGGTGCATACACAAGAAGTGTGAAGGAAACCCCATTAGTATGTTTAGAAGAAATGTGTATAAGGATTTACAAAATGGAGATTCATGGAGAGAATCTAAAAAATGGAGTGGAATGAAGTGATAATGGAAAGTATTAGGTATTTTCATAAAATGGAGTTGTATCCATTTCAAAATAATTTTCTGAAAATTTGTAAATATTTTTCAATAATTCTACTATGAGATAGATTTTCAAAAGTATTTACTTGTAATTTTCGGATATCGGGAAGTATCGAAATAATTTTTGTAAGAACTGGACAGTTCTAAGATAGAAAACTTGTTTTACATATCAGTCTCGAAAATGGACCTATAAACATCTCAAAATGATATTCTAGGAAGTTGTAACTATTTTTCAGATCTTATACTACAAAATAGGTTTTCAAAAAGTATTTATATGCAATTTTTGGACATCGGGAAGTACCCGAAATAATTTTGTAAAAACTGGAGAATTCTAAGAAAGAAAACTGTTTTTATATATCAGTCTCGAAAATGGACCTATAACCATCTCAAAATGATTTCTTGGGAATTTGTAACTATTTTTCAGATCTTCTACTATGAAAGAGGTTTTGAAAAAATATTTATTTACAATTTTTGGACATCGGGAAGTACCCGAAATGATTTTTACAAAAATAGTGCGCAGTTTGTATTTCAAAACGAGAAAGGCTAGTTTTGAGCACCTTCACTATATCTGAAACTTGATTTTCTAATAAGTAGAATTTTATTCCTAAATCCTAATTCACTAAAGAATATAATAGTGACTTTAAATAATTTGAATTTTTATGAATTAAGTTTAAACGGAGTATTATGGATAAAATGACCATTTTACCCTTGGTTAGGACAGCACACCCAAAGTGACCTTAGGATGTGTGGGGGCAGTTTAAGTATTCTAAGACTCAACCCATTTGTTCAAACATGGTTCCTAAGCCTTAGGCAATGCCTCTACATGCCTAATTACTTAGAGATACAACATGAGACTTAGAGAACTAAGGACAATAATTGGATTAAGTTTAATGATATGATTGTTGTATTTTGATATACATGGAAACGAAATGAAGATCCGAGACTTCCCCCGACCTGTTCATGCCACTTCGAAACCCTTTCTACTCCACTGATCACCTTCGATCGGGTATGTTTTCCTACATTGTTGAAACACTAGATTATGATCTAAATGTTTATGTATTTTTCTGAAAATGATGTTATTTCACTTTGAAGCATTTGCGATGTTTTTGAATATATAATATCATGTTTATTCTTTGGAAAGATTTGAGATTATACGATGAAATAAACTTTGCCATCATTATGCATTCATATACCTCATGCACATGGCATGGGATGGTGATTGCATTAGCCGAGCCAAAGTTGAGTTGTCCGGACATTTTTTGGTCTCATGGATAAATTGATAAACTTGAACAAATGTTATTTGGCCGCGTCTATGGTTCAGAATGTACGGCATTGAATTGGGCCAAGAAGAGCTGCTAGGTAGATAGTCTTGAAACCCTGCGTAGAGGTAGGAGACTACACTCCATTAATAGTCTCGGTTAATTTGTGGATGGGAAACAACACCCTCTCGGTTGCCGCCGGAAATGTTGTGAGCAGAATTGGCCAAGATACAAACCATTGATACGAAAAGATTATGGTTGAGCATGGGACATGGAAGGGCATAAATTATTCATGACACCCATGGCATTTATATCATGATAAGCATTGAGCATGTTTTGAACATGAGATTTCTGTAATGAGAGATTATGAAATGAATGTGGTATTTCTAATATGATATGAAAATGCTTTGAGAAATGTATTATTGTATAACATGTGGATTTTCTAACCTTGAAATTATATATGTGATGTTTTACTTTATTTACTATAACACTCTTTGTTGCATACTCCTTTATTGGAATTCTTACTGGGCGCATTGACTAAGCCCATAATTTCCCTCTTTAAACACAAATGCATATCATGGAAACGAAGAAGATACCGAGCCAAGTGGCAGCCAAGTGTGAGCGAGATTCAACGGGAAGAATCTATGACATTGATAGTTGCTTTTGAGCTTAGAAAAAAATGTATTTGTAGGAGTAACTATTTTGGGAATGTAATAGTTTAACTCTTAGATCTCTTACCTTGTTTACTTTGTATTTGACTTATGGAGAATCCTTATATTTTGCTTTGATTGTGATCCTATGTATAAATGTCTTAAATTTGCTTCTGTTTATTCTAGCATGTGCAAATGTTATTGTGGATCTTAATCTACACACGTGCTAGGTTGGGTCTTCGGACTTAGGCTCGGCTCTTGTCGTGACGCTCACCTCTCTTCACGGAATCCTCATTTATACCACTCTGATAACCTCTCGGGAGGGAGGGGCATTACAGGTACAAAAAAGAAACTAAATTGCAATTCTCTTACAAAGGTCCATCTATCTTAGATTCCATAGATTTTTTTTTCTTATGCAGTTTCATAGTGCAATATATATATATATACTGTATAACAATATACTGATAGAGCGTTATACATAACAGTATACAATACTGTATATTGTATTACACTATACTGCATAACTGTATAGTGTATACAATACAATATACTGTATAACACTATACTGCATAACAATATACAATATTGTATACTGTATAATAGTATACTATTATAGATACAGTCTATTGTATAGAATAGAAGAAAAACGAATAAAAGAGGAAGAAAATAAAAGAAACAAATACAGATAAGAGAAGAAAAACGAAAGAAGAGGAAGAAAAAAGAAGAAGATTTGCAGAAGAAGAGAAGAAGAATAACAAAAACGAAACATGAGAAAGAAAAGAGAAAATTTACGAAAACAATGAAAAAAAAAACCCATACATGGAAGAGAAGATCTGTAGAGACTTGCGAATGCATGGTGGGAGTCGGAGATGAGTTGCGAATCCTTAGATGGAGTCGCAAATGGCTTGTGAATCCTTGGATGGAGTCGCAGATCGCTTGTGAATCTTTGGATGGAGTCGCAGATGGCTTGTGAATCCTGCAGTTTCAGATGGCTTGCGAATGGGTTGCTAAGGGTATGAGACTTGGGAGAAGTTTCAGAGACTAAAAAGAAGTTGTGGAGGCTTTGCAGAGTCAAATGAGATTTTCTCTCGATATCGTTGGCCAATGAATGAGATTGACTCAAGAATTTAGGCCAATACACGTATTACTTACTTAAATGGCCATGCAACCGGCGTTTCATAATCCCATCCGAAATTTTTGCCTCCAAAATTTTGTATCATGTGACTCTATGAGTCTACGATTCGAGTCGTGCGATTCGCGAGTCGAACAGAAAATTGTACGATAATAAGCAGTGGTCGATATTGTACTCCATTTGAATCAAGTGAACATCCAAATTGATACGAGCGACTCGTGCGATTTTGACAACTTTAGTATATTTACTTAATCCTGATTCTTTGTCATCTAAAGTGAAGCTTCAACTAATGAATCTTCTGTGCATATCTCATTGATCAATCAAAATTCCAACTTACGAAGCTCTTCAGAAATATTACAAAAAGAATCTTTGCAATAAATTGCTACCTAAAATTACTTGATAGCAATGATAAGAAAACTGGGAATGTTCCTTTTTGGAGATATGTGTCAATTGACAAATGCTTGGATGAAGGACTAAATTAAAAAAAAAAAAAAATTACTGCTCTCGTGGTAGACCTCTTTAATGTGCGGTCGACCTCTACATTTTCAACCCAAACGGTAATCTCCTTTCACTTTCCCCATTTTCAAAAACTGCTGGCGATCCTCTTCTTACCTGATTTCCTTCCAAATTCTCTTCAAATCTCTCCGGTAATTCTACTCTATTTCTCTCCTTCGCATAAGCGACATCAAAATCCCCAAATGGCTGATCCCTCAAGCACGAGAACGAAGGGAAAACGCTGCAGAACTGGAAAAGGAAAGGAACGGAGGACAAGGCCCAAATTTGAATCCACACGTTTTGTGTCAGAGGCTGCAGCAAAGCTATATCACGAGGGTATCTCGTCGCGACCCATTGTTCTTGGTAAAATTATCACCCTATCGTTCTTTGATACTTGTCAGCTCAAAATTAAGGAATACTTTCACAATCTTGGCTGGAAATCCTTCTTAGAAATCAAACCCTCTTACTATCCTTCCTTAGTTAAGGAGTTCTACGCCAACATTTCTGAATCCGACGAATACTCTATCTCATCTCATGTCAGAGGAAAAGAATTTTGTCTTTCCTGTGAAAACTTGGAGTCTGTTTTTAACCTTCCCAAACCGGCCTTTGAGAAATTTGAAACACATACCTGGCCCGTTATGGATGGCTTCAATGCTCTGGCAGCCTTAAATCAAATTTGTGGGCGCACTGATATTGTGCAACTAAAAAAGCCCAGCCTTAAACACCTATCCTTAGAAGCTCACATCATTCATCACATAATTGCACACAACATTTTTCCTAGGATAGGGCATTCTAATCATGTGTCATTCTTTGATGTTTTCCTTCTTTGGTGCATCTTGAGCGGTAAAAAAATCAATCTCGCCCATGTTATCATCAAACACATGCATTTGTGTCTAAAGAAACCCTTTAGTCTTCCGTATGGTCTTCTACTATGTCATCTCTTTCATAATCGAGGAATTACCTTACCTCCTGAAGTAAAAGAGAAGATAAAACCAAGTAATCACTTCAATACTTCTACCCTAAGAAAAATGGGATTCGACCTTGTTGAGAACCGCTGGGTTCCCAAAGCGCAAACTGCGAATCAAACTGCGACACATAATTCACCTTCCTCTCCTCCTGATCATATCTCACCCACCCAGTCTCCATGCTCCAATCAACCTGGCCCCTCTTCTCGTCCACAAGATCAGATTGGAATCCCAAATCAGCAACCTATCGACTGCATCTCTGATCTCAATGACAATCCCAATCAGATGCGAGACGACATGTCTCTCCGTTTGCATACATTGGATGAAAAGATGAATTCTATCTCTACCAAAATAGATACTATACTGCCAACAGTCATAGGCAAGATCAACCATGCAACCGACTACTTAGATGGCAAGCTTTCATACTCTGCTCTCAATGACAATCCCAATCAGATGCGAGACAACATGTCTCTCCGTTTGCATACATTGGATGAAAAGATGAATTCTATCTCTACCAAAATAGATACTATACTGCCAGCAGTCATAGGCAAGATCAACCGTGCAACCGACTACTTAGATCGCAAGCTTTCATACTCTATCGAGCTGAATCTGACCATTGCTCGGACATTGGAAAAATTAGAACAAGAAGTTGCTGGCATACGACGAGGTCCTCTACCCTCGACAAGACAACCAGTTCAGCCTTCCAATGCTTCTGGATCGTCTACTCCTGAGCCACATGCTACTGCTCCTGGACCATCTGAGCCACCCGTTTCTGAGACTCCAGCTATTGTTCCTGCTGCACCTGTTCCACCTTCTCAGCCCTCTGCTTCTGATCTCCCTACACCAATCTCTGAGAATGTTGCTTCTGTACCTGAGCCATCTCCTCCACCCCAGTAGCTGTTCTTTTTGCTGATGTTAAAAGAAAAAGGAGGGGATAAAGAATATAGAATATGACACTAGAAAGAGACAACTTGTTTTGATTCTCAATGCAAAACACACCTTATTCTGTTGTGAGGGTGCTACATATTATGGGTCCACAGGTCATCATGTTTTGACGAAATGTATTTTGGGATGTATATATCTAAGCCTTTTTGGATACAAATGCCCTTTTACATGATTATTGATAACTTGAAAATATATGAAAATGATTACATACCTCTAAATGGTTGTGAATGTTTTGATAATCATATACTTGCTCATCATTCTTACTCTTACTTCGTCATATGGTTTACTTCATTTCCTGTTCATTATAATTATTATAGTCTTTGAAATGGAAGCATAGAAAGAGGGGGGAGATATAAGAATGTGCATATATGAATAATTATGACAAGACGAGTGATTCACTTTGTTGATTGGTTTACATCTTTATCCGCTGGTATATTATGGATTGAATTGTTTGTGACTGGAATTATCTTGATTTCTTCTAGTATGGGCTGATCAAACTCATATTTTTTGGCCCAATCCTAACCACTTGCTTTGGTTGAACTTCCATATCAGTCACTATGATTATTCTGTGATTGAAAGATGCATCACACATATGATGGAAACAGCCCTTTGGACATTTCCCTACAATCCACAACTAAGCCTCGAAATATTTGCTTTAGCTTAAAAGGTGGACACCCCTAAAACGACCTTCTTTATTCAATCTATCGTTTGAGCATCCAGTTAAAGGACTAAAACGAATTGGTCTTGTCAAGCACATACTAGGGACATTGTCTACAAAACTAGCTTCGTGAACATTCTCATATTCTGACAAATGGACCAATGCACTTCACTGTGATTAAAAGCCAAATGGCTATCTATTAGATTGGTTCCATGATGTTGTGTGATATCTGTTCAATGGTATCTTGATCATCATTAAATGGCTATCCATCATGATATGAGTTCTCCCATATGCATCTTGTCATACTTCATCCTTTCTGTTCCTTGTTCTTGTCCTAAAAACAAATCATGTTACTCTCTTAATGATAAGCTTGAATCTGTATCAATTCAAACCATGCGGGAATGACACATTGGGCACTTCTCAGTCATAAAACTCATACCTGGATTTGGTTAGAATGACCATGGCAATACTATCTTTGGATGTTACAAAATCTGTCAGTCATTCGAAACAACAGTCATGAGGATAATGGAAATCCTTGCTTCTTACAAGATCAATTAATTGGAATAAAGCATGTGCCCTCATTAGGAAAGAATATGGAACAACTCATGATCGCTAGTTATTACAATGATTACTTACAAAATGAGGGAGAGCTGAATCATTCAATGTATAGGCTGACAATACACAAATTAATATATACATAATTTACATACAAGCATCTCATATACAGTTCATGTGACTGAATTATACAATCAATTCTAATGCATTACATGGGCTGAAATTTATCTGAGAATCTTAAACATTCCAGCTGTTGTATGTATGTGTTCCCTCATATAAGTGATTGAATCAGTCATGTTTGTATGTACATCATTCTTAACTGATTATCTCCTTACAACATGGATGAATAGTTAGCTTCCCATGAATACTTTCCTTGCTACTAGATTTTTCAAGTTTTCTTGAGTGCCAAAACAGAAGCCTTCACCATATGCACATGCTGTTTCAACTTCAAACATCTACAAGTGCTTAATGTTTGCATACATAAATCCAAATGACCTACCTAATCCTATGTGCAAAATGCTTCAATCAAGTCTAGATAAGCAATTTCCTACATGACCACTTATGTAAATGATTATCAGTAAATATCTATGGATAATTTAGCCTCAAGAGCTTTGGAACTTCTAACAGTCTGTGTATTATTAAACCTTGATAAATCCCATACTGTTTCAGCTGTCATAAGCTTGTACTATTGTGAACATGTATATGGAAACATGGAAAGTGTGAGTCTTTTGGATCAGTCATAAGTTTTTGGTGACTGAACATTCTATTGGAGCTTAAAGCCAATTTAAATAATTCATATGCTCTATGATCAAATGAAATCCTATCTTGAGCATTTCAGCAATCATACGTACATAACTGAATGTTTCCTTGCGACATAAATGAACTGGCTACTGTTTACAGGAACTAGCGAACTGAATCCATTATGTGCTTACATGTTTAAATCTGTCTTGACAAAATGCTTGGTTTCTCTTAACCTTCATGGACACTTGATCACGTTGGTGTCCCTTTACTATGTTCGCTGAAAATTGAATGATTGGTTGAATCAATTGTGCACATGTATGTCTTGATAAATGTACATGTTGGAATTGGCATCATTCTTCTCATGAGCTACAATAGTCATATCATTTTCCTTGATGAATATGTTATCATTTTCATTTTCCCCTCAGATTTAAACCATTGAATACATTAAAAATCTTCATAAGTCTACAAATGACAAATTTGGCCTCAGTTCATCACCATGAACATTATTCTGCTTTGAGAGAAAAGTTCCACCCAGTTGATAAAATTGAATTCTCATGTCTTGACTTTTCACCAATTTGCTCAAGTTGCCTTCTTATCACCTGATCTAATGACATCTAGTGCAATCACTTCGACCGATATGTGTGCGATCATGAGAAAGCCAATTGATGCATGATATGTTTTGATCTCTCGGTTCTTCATTCCTTGATTGTTCATGCCTCACCACCTTGTGAGTCTAAATGTTTCATAAACAATGGAATTTTTTGTCTTAGAGAAATGTATTTGGGAAATTATGCTCTGTATGCTCTTGCTCATATTCATGCTCTCAAGTCTTTGTTGTTGCTTAAGATTTATTTTCATATACAACATACTGACAATGCCACTGTGGTGCTATGCCATGAGGAATTATCCATATCTTGCTGAACTGTTACGCAATTACCTTTTTGATGTTGACAAAAAGGGAGAGAAAATTAGATGCAATTAGGAATCGTGTTATGACCTCTTCCCATTGACTTCAATGCATTATATTCATTCGACTGTGCTTAAATGAATGTTAGTGGAATGTTATATTACAGAGGGAAACTTGCTTACATATATCCTCATTTCACTATGCTTAATACTTTTCACATGTTCATTTGAATATTAATATTTGTGAAATGAGATGTTCATAACAAAGGGAAAATTATTATTTGTTTCATGTACTTATACTCTTTATCTTGATATAGAAAGGGGGAGACATCATTGTCTCAATCCTTCATATTTGTATGCATGAAGTAAGGGGGAGAAACTGAAAATTTGCCCATAATAATGTTATCTATGTTCTTGTACTTATAATGCTTATGCTTATTATCTTTATTACACAATGTTTTGTCATCATAAAAAAGGGGGAGATTGTTAGCCCCAAGGTTTCATCCTATGATTAGAAATGATATTTTGATGATAACAAAATCATTGATGAACGGTGCTAAAATGTGTGTGTGAGCATAACATCTTAAGAACAGGATTATGACATTTGTATGAGCAAGTGAACTCAGATTTGTGCACAAATTACGTGGAGACGTGTAATGGATATCAAGAAATACTATCATATGCCAATACACATCATAGACCGGAGTTCACGCTTTAAGAATTATACAAGGACTGGAGACTCAAGATCAAGGACTGAAGATTGAAGATTAAGTCAGTGTCCATAGAGTTTTGGTCATGAGTGTTAGTTTCTTAATTTGTAAAGTTACTTAGTAATTTTGAACACCATGGGCACAGACGATCCTCACCGATCCACTTCTACTTATTTTTATTTATTTATTTATTTCTTAATTAGCAAGTAGGATTTGTTATTTTCGTTTGGGATTTTAGCAACCCAACTTTAGTTAGTTTCCTATTTGATTTAGGAGTCCTAGTTTAGTAAGGAAGCCAGGTCGGTGGCTTTCCTAGTTGAGTATTTGCTATTTTTGAGTTAGTGTTTTCCTATAAATACCAATGCTTGTAAGAGAGGAATTACACGATGGATTATTAATGAAATTAATCAAAGGCATAGCCTTTTCCTTATCTTCTTTGTTTCTTCTTATTCCTACCTAGCTGCAGGCTATGCTACATCAATGGTTCAACCCAGATTTGAATGGACTCTAGGACTTTATGCTCTATAGAAAACATCTTACATAGGCCCCTAAGTATTTTGGTTAAAACCCTGTGACTCACTGAATATTGCCCAAGTCACTGAAATGCTTGAGTTTGGAAAAACATTAAAAATAGGGCAGAGCGGTCGACCACTCTGACTGGGGATGCAATGGCTTAAACTTCTGCTCCCAGTTAAGAAAGGTCGACCATTCCCTCTAGTGTGGTCGACCGCTCTACGGCAACGGTCTGATTTTTAGCATTTTTTGCACATACAGACGGGTAACTTTCTGCATTTATTGCTTACCAATGGTCATGAACTTCAGATATTTATAAATGCATACATAAATGAACAGTAATACAACACACCAACTAAAAAACCTCTTGGAAATCATTTGAATCATATTCTAGCTGAAAATCTTCAATACTTGCAAATCATCTTTGATCCATTACTATTCAAATCATTGAGTAACTTTTAGTGAGCTTGATCTGTATACATGTGAGTGTTAATCCTGAGCTACAACTTGTAATCATACTATTTCTTGAGAAATCAATTTGTAAAGGGTTGGTGTAACTTTAGTGAAAAAGAAGGGTGCCTTCAATTTCAAAATTAGAGAAGTGTTTTCTACAAACTTTGTAATTGGTTTCTTCTCCACCCGTAAAGAAGAAGCATAGTGTATTTAATCTTCAAGTGGTACTTGAGGCTAGGACGTAGGCAAGGAAGCCGAACCTCATAAAAATCTCAAGTTCATTCTTTCCTTATCTTCTCATCTCTTCTTATTTATTTGTGCATTGAATTATTGCAATTTAAATTATGTACTTCCTATTTGTAAAATTTAAGAAACCAAAAAGTTTACATTGACCCAATTCACCCTTCCTCTCGGGTCAATTTCTGGGAGTCTGTTTACCTTTTTCTTAATTCGTTGAACAACACCGTTTACCAATATGCATCTGCCAAGTCTAAGTAAGTCAAATGGTGTCATAACATTAGCAATAGATGGCCTAATTTTTGTGATCTTCACAAATTTCTTGATTAATTAAAATGTATACAGCGGAAATAATAAGATTAACCAAGAGATATGTGTTGTGTGATAAAAGAGTACTCAAATAACAAAATCACACAAATTGCTTAACACCATAAGACTCGATATATAGTGGTTCGGAGTAAATCCCTCCTACATCCACTGTTGGACTCACCCTCGCTAGGGTTATCCGAATTCAGTATGTGGGGAATTACACCCTCACGAATAGAGTGAGACTTTCACCCAACTCGAATCCTAGTTTTGAAAGGTTTGACCTATCCCTGTCTACTTCCTTATCCCTCTATTTTTTATAGTGGTTCAAACATCTTGTTTTAATCCACTTCACAATGTGATGTTTGAAATAAACACAAGAAGAAGCACTTGCCTTTTGTAGCTCACTTGTAGATGTTGTGCTTCTTGAAGAGTTCTCCCAACTTGATGTCCTTGATGACGAAGATGTGTCAATGTATGAGCAACCACAAGTTTGGGAAGAGGTTCTAGGTTGTATGATTTGCCAATGTAATCATAGACTTTGGTTTTTCTCTCTCTTGATCTCAATCAAGATGTTGATTGGATTCTCAAATGATTTACCAAGTATAGTACTTAGAGAGAGATTGTGAGAGGTTTGGATCTCTGGAGATACCTTAGGATTTTCGTATGTGAAGGGTTCCAACCAAAACCAACAAGGTTTGGAGTTTAAATAGGCATACATAAAAATCCCGAACTGACATGGCGATCGGTCGTGGGTCATGATGGATTGTGGCACATGAATTTTTTTTTTTTGAGCGGTAAAGAAGAAATTCATTAAGAGAAGAAAAGAGCAAAGAAAAAGTACAAAAGGCCTACGAGGATTAGGCCAACGAAAAACAAAAAGACGAAGCAAAAAGGACAAATAAGCCACAGCTACACAGAAAACTATGCTACAAAATAAGAACGCCCAAACTTGGTCCTTTAACGCCATTTTTCGCAAAAAAAATCTGCAACTCCATTTGTCGTTCGACTAACATGATTGAAGGAAACCTCCAAGCCCGCGGTTAGCCCCTTAATCTCCCTAACACTGTGATTAACCTCCAAGGAGATCTCCTCGTACCCCTAGCCCATTCTATAGCATTAGAAGAATCACTTTCAATAACTAATTTAACTCTCCCTAAGCTCACACCTAAGGTCAAGGCTCTCCTGATACTAAGAAGTTCCACCTCATTAGAATACTTGATCCCCACCACTTTTCAGAAAACAACGCGAATATCGCCCACATGATCCCTAAGTACTCCCCCAATATCCGCCGGACCCAGTTTTCCATAAGATGCTCCATCCACATTAAACTTGAGGAAACCCCGATTGGGAGGGGTCCACTCAACATGCTTAGGATTTTTAACCAAAGAAGCGGACTTCAAACAACCCTCCCAAGACTAGCACAGATCTCCAAACCTAAGGTCTTTAAATTCTTGTTGGAGCACAACCACGTGCACAACCTCCATTTTGCTTTTTGTATAAGATCATTAACTTCCAACGATGGCCCTTCGAAAATCCTAGAGTTTCTCTCCATCCAGATAGACCATGAAACCACAGTCGGGATCGAAATCCAAGCAAGCTTCCTTTTTTTTTTTTCTAACAAGAGGAATAAACCAAGAGTCCATCAAACGATCCCAAGAGCCGGGGCAAACCCAAGCCACTCCCATAAGATTCAGAAAAAAACTCCAAATGCTCCATGAGAAATGACACGAGACAAAGAGAAGGTCAATAGATTCATCAGCACAGTTACAAAGATGGCAAAGAGTAACACCGTCCAAGTCCAAGAGTCCCCTTCTCTTAAGTTCCAACCTTGTCAAGATTTTCCTTTTAGCACAACACCAATTGAATAACTGAACTCTTGGTGGAGCAACACTACTCTAAACAAAAGGCAGATGTCCAGTCGACCCGGATGCACTATGAGAAGCAAGTTCAATCAGAGATTTGATCAAGAATAAGCCAGAGGAATTACCCATTCAAACCAACTCATCGTTACCATCTGGGATGAGAGTGAATTCACCCAATTGGGCTTTGAGATCGTTAACACTCTCCACTTCAAAACCCCTCAACTCCCTCCTGAAGTCCAATTGCCACGAAATAGCGCGATCATTAGAACAGTATAAATCTTTAATCAGTGCATCTTGGTTTCTAACTGCCCTAAAGAGCCTAGGGAATCTATCACTTAAAGGCAAATCACCTAGCCACAAGTCTTTCCAGAAGAAGGTCATGTTGCCCTTCTCGACTAATAGACGAAGATTTCTTTTGAACAAGTCACCAACCTTCGATCGACCTTGATAGATCCTCCATCAATCTTTAAGAATCCTAGATCATGATCTAACCGCCTCATCTCTCATATTCCATTTGTTAACATTCGATACCCCGTATTTAGCTGAAAGAATGTAACCCAAAGAGCATTTGATTAATACCAAATCTCCAACCCCACTTATATAATAGAGATTCGTTTCGCAAACGAATTGGAACCAAACCCAAACCACCTTTATTTTTAGCTTTAGTAACCTCTTCCCAAGCCACAAGATGAACTTTTCTCTTTGCCTCTTGAATCACCCCAAAGAAACCTCCTAAACAACTTCTCCATCGTGTTGGCTACACCTTTGGGGATTTTAAAAATAGAAAGGAAATACGTGGGAAAATTGATCAAAATTGATTTCAAAAGAGTGACCCTGCCACCCAAGGAAAGATACTTTTTGCCCCAGCCGGCCAACCTTCTTTCAATCTTCTCCATGACCGGGGACTAAAACTTTTTAAAACTTGGATACCCGCCAACTGGAAGACCTAAATATGAGAAGGGTAGTTTACCTACACCACATCCCACTTTGTCTGACCACTCCTTTACCGCTGAAGTTTTCATCCCCACTCCAATTAGGGTACTCTTACCCAAGTTTATCCTTAGTCCAGACACCAACTCAAAGCATCTAAGGATAGCCCGAAAACCAAGCACCTCTAAATTGTTGTTATCACAGAAGAGTAAGGTGTCATCTGCAAAATGAAGGTGGGTGATCACAAGACCCCCATTGCCCACCTCAAAGCCCCTCACAATATGCAACTCTTTTGCTTTCAGAACTAACCTGTTCGAACTTTCTCCCACCATTGTAAAAACAAATGGAGAGAGGGGATCCCCCTGCCTCAGACCCTGTTAGCGAATATTGGAGCAGTTGGAGAACCATTCACCAAGACCGATTACTTTTTATTTTCAACGCAAGCCTTCATCCATCTTCGCCATCTACTGCCAAAGCCCATCATTTTGAATAAGTAACCCACAAAGGACCAATTCATGCAATCGTATGCTTTTTCCATATCAATCTTAAATAACAAGCCGGGCTTACCTTCCTTCTTCCTCAAATGAACCAATTCATTAGCAACCAAAACCCCATCTAGTCCCAACGGATAGTCTACGATGGGTAGTGGCATGGCGATGGATCGTGGCCCTTAAGTTTGCCTGGCAACAATGTGACAGTTGCTCATTAAATGCACTCCAACGGTATAATAACGGTCACCCACAATGGGTCACGACTGACGATAGGTCGTCCAGTCCAATGCCGATGGATCGCTAATTGACGATAGTATCGTCCTGAAGTCAACTAAATTTTAAAGAGTATTTCTCATCAAGAACTCTTAAAATTCGAGCCTACTTGGACAAATGTGCTTGACTCAGACATTCTTGAGATGTGGAGTCAATTCATGTTACATGTCTAATACATAATTCCATCTCAAACATTAGTACCACAAGTCAATGGTTTTGTTATCATCAAAATACATTTTTATCCTTGGTTTGAAACCTTGGGGCTAAAAATCTCCCTTTTTTTATAATGACAAAACATTGCTTGCCAAAAATAAAAGATATTCAATTTGAAGCTAAAAATAATAAATAAATAAAAAGGCCCCCCAAGATTTTGCACACATATGAGTTTGAAATCTCCCCCTTTCTTCATGAGCATTGTGCATAACATCTCCCATTCCGCATATCTCCCCCTTTCTTTCTCCCTTTCTTCAAGCAACTCATTAAATAATTGAAACATTCATATGTATGAATATGAGTGCAGTGCTATTCACATTTGATGTACTAGATATGCGAATTTGTATGACATCAAATGTACCCCATTAATTTTCAAGTAATTCCATATTTCTCCCTCATTTTGTCATCATCAACGAAATAGCAGAGGAGGCATAGAAGATTAATCTTTGAGAGATACATAAAAATTTCAGTTAAGCGCAACATTGAGCATACAAGACTTAGTAGTATGAAATTTTTTTTTTCTAAAATAAAAAAAAGGCATGTTTTTCTATTTTTTAATTCAGAAAAAATTAAAACAAAATTTTCGACCGATATTTGAAAAAAGAAGAAGAGAGAATGATATCGCTGATATATCATCCCAACTGATTTTTAGATCTGTGTCTTGATCTTCTTTGAAAAATTGAATATTTGTTATTGTTGGTACATAGTTGAATGAATATATATATATATATATATATGTATATATATATATATATATATATATATATATATATATATATATATATATATATATATATGTATATATATATAAAGCATTGTAGATAAAGATAATTGAGTGAGAACTCTTCTATCTAATTCTTATAAAATTAGAAAATAAATTGTAGTAAAATTAGTAGTTATAATTATTAAATAATCAAAGACTAAACTTACGAGGCTAAAATCATCAAATTGAGTCAAATTTTATCTACTCACTTTTCATGTAATGTTCTACATATTCCAACTAAAGATGTATGGCCCATTTAAGGTTTTAATAAATAAATTTTAAAATAAGAAACTTGAGACGATCTCCCTCAAATTTTCTAAGTTGAATTTCACATTTTTTTATTATCAAAGTTCAATATTGAAAATAAAAATTAAATTTCACATTTTTACATAATATCTAGGAAAAGATAAATAGACCTTATGATTTTAGCTTTTAATTACGAAAGGTAAAAGTTATGGAAATTTGAAAACTTAAAAAACGGCTTGAATTATCCAATAAAGGTAATTTCTTGGGAGACCTATAATAGAACATAAACACTTTATTCAAAGTAAATCTTTGTATATTTCACTTATTTTTAAAAATCGTAAAATATAAGGATTAAAATCATACTTATTTTTTTACGCTCGGTATCACATGATTTTCCACACGTAAATTAAAAAAAAAAATCATAAAAGTATAAGGATTAAAATAATTATTTAAAGTAGACATAATTTCAAGATCTTAACAACATAACTTTATTGATTATATATAGGTTATTTTTTTTAAGCCTTATTTCCATAACTAACATCTGCAGCAAGATCAAAATTTAGAAATTAAATAATAACTTAACTTAAATAATTATTTTGATTTGGTTATCAGATTCTATTGTTAAGCATCTCCTATTTTGAACACTTTTTATTTTAATATTGAAAATTTTGTAACTTTAAAATACAAAAAGAAAGAAAGATAAAAAAGAACTTTTATAGGAAAAGTATATGACTGAATATGGTCCAACAAAACTCACCTTAATTTTCTTTATTTTTAAGCCTCGTGATTTGATCAAATAATCTATGATTTTAAAGTTCATAATTATTTAGAGATTGAAAATAAATTTAAAGAGACTAAAATCCTATGAACTTAAAAATATGATTTTATTTATCGAATTAAGGTGATAATCAAGGATTAATTTGATTAAAATATCATAATAGTGAATATTGATTTAAACTATCAAAGTATAAAACATATTTTTATCAATACTTTTTTTTAAGTAACTTTTGTATTTCTTGTGCAAAATATTTTAAAGTAGAAGTAGCAACTTTTAGCCTTTCTTATTAGTCGATTTAAACTCAATATTATCTTATATTTTACGGAATGTATGTGCAAATGGAAATTATTTATCTTTAATAGATATTTATTAAAACATTCTCATATTTTTTAATAACTCAAGACACGTTTAATTTAATGTATAAAATGAATATGCTTATAACTTATTAGCCATATTAGTATCTATACTATAGTTCAAAAACATGAAAACTGGCTATTTTTTTATAGTTCAAAAACTTGAATTTTAATAATTAACTTAAAAAATTGATAAAACTCATTTACTCGCTTGAATTAAAACTCTATTCTATTGAATAAACTTCAATAAACCTCCTGTACTAATCTAGTGTACTCTTAGGTTAGGGATATCACCCGTGGACGTTTTACACCGGGTATTCTACAATTTTCCATACATAAATTAAAAGAAAATACTAACTTAGCTACAGTTTTTTTCGAGTTTTTAGACTATATTCAGCACTGATACAACATATTTCATTGGAATCAAAATCTATTCCAAACATTTGATATTATTCGTTGAAGTACCAACCATAATCAAACAATCGCATGACTATAATTAAGTGAGATTTAACCAATCACATATCATTGTATAAATTTCAGATATTGGATCTCATTTTATTCCCTCGCTAAAGTCTACATGTTGGATCAAAAGGTGAGCAACAGACAAACATCAATTTTTTATTTGAAATCTCAATTGTCTAAATTTTTAAGATTATGTTAGAGTTTTCGGATCTGACATCTCCTGAATTTATTTATACATAACATTTACGGATAATTTCATATATATGTAAAATTAGTGGTGCCACCTCTAATATAGAATGAGAATATCTTTATTATTAGAAAAATTTTATTTGATACGTAAGACTTACGTATAATTTCATGTATATGTAAAATCAGTGCAAGCTTTGTGCAAGTCTCCTTAACTACCAACATCAAGTAAACTCTGTGGAGAGTGGTCTTTTGAAATGGAGTGAAAATCAAGCTAAGGACTCCTAATTCTTGAGACAGGGCTCAGGCCATCACTCTAACCCTTGTCGAATCATTTTCGTTGCATTAACAATTCTATGCAAACTTCAAATGTTTATTTTTTTCATGACACGTGTCATAAACTGTATGGCTGATTAGCCGTCTTTTAGCATCATTCTATTACCCATCAGCATCGCATTTCCGAGGGAATTAGTCCGGTAATGACTTTGATTTCTCGTAGAAATCAAAGTTATAGCACTAAAGAACTTATAGTATTATTAATAATTACTTGCTGTATAAATTAATTTAAGAGTAAATTGGTTATTTTAATTTGATATGAGATAGCAAATTTTTTATTCTTATCACTAATTAATCGTTGTCTTACACCTGTAATAAGAGGTGATTAGTGACGTCATAGTTTGTAGAATACTAAACAATCTGAACATAGAAGTTCAATTCTTTGATTTGGTAGAATTTAACTAGAAATTTATTTTAGTTTATTTGCAGTTTTGTAGATAAAATTTTTCAAATTTCAAAATCTATCAAAATTTTAAAATTCTATTTTTATTTCTAAAATTTTAAAAGTTGTTATTATGTATTCTGATATTTTAAAGACATTTTGGATGTATAATCAACAATGTTGGATATGGGTCTGTTTTAATTTGTTATGTTTGAATGTGGAGTTCTTTTAAAAGAAATCAAGATGGAACCAATTGGTCCATGTTTTTAAAGAAAATAATAATTTTATGATTAAAAAATTTAAATTGATCAAATTGTAGAGAGTCAAAAAACAAGGCAGTGAATGGAGTTCACTAAGTTATATTATAATTATAGCTATTAACATTTGATTATTTTTATAATTATTTTATTTTCATATATATTTTATTGGATAAAAATGAAATTATATCCTTTTATGATTTTTCAACATTTTAAATTAATGATGTCATTTGGTGGGCTAATAAAATATCAATTATCTATTGATTTTCAACTTAGTACTTCTCGTTTTTAGACAATTTAAATTTAAATAAGTAATAAGAGCTCTTTGGTTCCACTTAAAACTTTATTTTGATAGTGTGGTCATGTATAAATCATTTAAACTTGATGACTAGCCATGAATATAATATGAAAGTACGGTTAACAAACTTCTTTGTGATGTATATTCTTAAATTAATATAATGCTATTTTTCAAAATTATAGAATTATTAGAATTTTAATCCCAATATCCAATTTCAAAATAACCAAATATAGAATTTTACCTCTGAAATCCTTCAATTATAGACATTCTAAAACTTCAAAATCTAGAATTCTATAAATTTTGAATAAAACTTCTTGGAAACACCTTAATTAGACAAAATCATCATCATCACCATCTAAATTATTTATCATATCAAACTATGACAAATTATTTTTATGAACCAATCTAACACCCATGAGCCTTAACTAGTTGTATTACATGTTCTCTTCCTAACACTCACGGACAATGTTCCTCCAAATGGCATTCCAAGTGAAAAATAACAATGATAAACACTTAGCCACTCACATCTAACTCTTCCCCATTGAGTCTTAAAGTGTAAAATAATAATGTGTTTAATGAATGAGAGACTCTGTGATTTCATTTATAGGGTAAAGGAAACAAAAATAAAGAAATCAAATAAAAAGGAAATCCCTAAAAGAGGAAATATATCTTTAACAAATGATAACTAAATAAATCAACATCTAAATATAACTTAATTAGATCTAAATGTATCTTAACACGCCCCACAAACTGTAGCATATCTGAAAATAACACAAAGTTTGAAAATAAATCGTGCATCCAATCAAACTGTGAAAAATAGCCTGATTAACCATAGAAGCAGAGATTGAACCAACAGAAATTTAAGAGTTAAAAACACAGGAAAAGGAAGCCACTAAGATGAGAAATTCTTACAGATACTGAGATAATCATACATTCATACATCATCTTTTTCATCCTCCCTTCTCCGTTCATCCAAATACTTCATATTCCTGATTTTTGACAAAGGTTTTTATATGTGCAGGGACGCGTATAAGCTTTTCCACGTTTGGCAGTAGAAGACCCCGGTTTGTCTGGGAATAGTGCTCTTAGTGATATGTCTCCATTATGCTGCGCAAGAAGCATTCTGTTGATCTCTGATTCCATAAAAAACTCTTCATCATCTTGGCAGTGGACAATGGAACCATTACATGCACAAGCAGCTCTAGAGATAGTTCCAAAGAGAACTAAAAGGAACCCAAGATAGAAGAGGGAAAGGCCTCTCTTCAACTCAAACTTCATCTCTCTTCTTCTTCTTCTTTGTCTGTTAATTCTTCAGCACTTTCCAATTTTATTTAAGCATGGATTAGTAATGTCTAGGGGATGCTAGCATTGAATGCTGCAGTGTGATGGTGGGTGTGTGGAATTGAATGTAATAAGACAAATCCATCACTGCACAAGGAGAAATAGTATAATAAATTTCTAGAGAGAAATGTCAAAGATTCATGAAATTGTTAGCCCATCTAGAGAACCTCTGCAGTTGGATGAGGGGTAAATTTTATTGGGGTTACTCTTGACCAGGGGTTACCCTGGGTATTATGAATACTCCTTGTTTGGAAATGATTTTCAAAAGTGGAAGGAGAATAGTAAAAAGTTGATTTTTTACCTCTACTTCTTAGTTACCAAACAAGGGTAATGGGGTTGTCCCATTACCACCCATCCAAACACAGAGGTCTAGATTGTTTTTATCTTTTTTAAATTTATTAAGTTTTTTTTTTCTTTTTCTTTTTCCTTATTTTACTTCCATCTCTGGTGCTTTATCCTTATTAATATGATTACCATCTTTTTAAAAAAAAAAAGGAAAAAAATTCTTAGCCCATCAAGTGTAAAACTGTAAAATGTGTATCCTGCACTTTCTCACATGGAAATTCAAAAAATAAAAATAAAAAAAACCGTTAAAAGACTTGTAATTGTACTCGTCCATATTAGGTGGGTGGTAGATGGAACTCTTGTGCTAGAGACGTACATTCTGCTTCAATTTGGTAGGTTTGGTAATAAAACAGACCATAAGTTCTTCTGAAACGTAGCCAAGACTACTCTGAACTAACTTGTTAGTACCGCGTCGATGATCCTCATGGGTGATCAGCTTTGGAGTGACGAACATGGGCCTGACCTTAATAATAGTATTAGTAATAATAATAATAATATTTTACTTTATTGTATTATTTTAAATCTATCCTAAACGAGAGTTTTAAATGAGCATCAAATTAATTTTGACCACTCCTTTATTGGATGATTATGATCTGCTCCTTTTTGGGCTAGTATTGAGAACGACAATTTCATTATTGAAGGCAATTCTGCTAATTGAATCGTTTAGACTGTGAAAGGAAAAATCCTCCATGGAAATTGAGCAACGCTATTACAAATATAAGAAAATTGAGTAGGAATGGGACCACCTGTTTCATGCATGTCCCACAATTAGCCATTAGTGTGGCTGATTTCCTATATAAAATGGGAGCTCAATTACCTCATCCCACGGTGGAAGTATTTACCACCGTTCAATTCTCACAAAAAATTAAGGGGCTTAAGGATTGTTGATATGGAGCTCCCCCCTTCGACCCATGTGTCACTTGGGTTGTATGGGTAGAGCGATTATTTTTCTCATGTACATAGTGTATCTTCTTTATTTATTCCAACTCTATTTTTCTATTCACTCTTTGAAGGGTGCATATAAGTCTTTTATCTAATGATATCTTCTTTGTCTCTGCTTAGAAAAAGGAGATTATGTTATGCTCTCTCTTCTCTCTAACCTGTATTTTATCCTCTCCTTTGAATTTATGATAATTTTATCTTCTTAGGATGAGTTATGTTCTTGCACTCTCATATTTACGGACTTTTGGATTTTGTAAAAGCGAGTATTTTAAAAACTAAACTGAACTGTGTGGTTCAACCCATTTGGAAATAAGCCGATCTAGTCATTAAGATAGTTTGGTTCATTAAAAACTATTATTAGTTTTATTTATTTATATTTCTCTTCTTCTCTTTAACTAAAAATAACATCTTTCAATATTTTCTATTACAATATCATGGTTCCAATGAGATTTTCAATTTTTCCTTTTTTAATTAATTTTTAAATATAAAAATGTATTATATTATTATGGTGTTATACTAACATCACGGTTCATAGCAATTTAAGCAGTTTAATAAAAAGGTTGAATCTAATTTAATTAAATCGTTATATATCAAATGATTTATTTAACAGTTTAATTTTTTAAACATTGATAAAAACCACTTTTCCTTGTTTTAGAAACTATATTTTTTTAAATCAGTTACTTCTCTTCCCAGATTCCAACGGATCCAATATCTTTCTTCTTTCGTTCTTTCATTAGCCGCTACTTTGAGTTTTGATATTACGTTTTTCAGTGTCATCATTAACGATTCAGGTAATGTATGTTTGAAGTTCGATTACAATGGTTTTGGTCCCTCATTATTTTATTTTATTTTTAATTCTCCACTTTGACTATTATAGAAGTATATTTTTCCACTTTCTAAATGATTGATGTGGCCATTCAACCCAACGAATGTCTACTTGAAGATAAACGAGCCTAATTGGACGACATGGACGAAATTGCTCTCTGACCCTATGCTAGAGTTGATGGAGAGAAGATAGGGCCTTGAGAACATTCAAATGGACCCACATACATAGAGAATAAAGCCCATTTGAACTAGCCATCAACCTGGGCTTGTTCGGAGCTGTTTTAGGCCTCTAAAGCCCAAGATATAAAGCCCATTTTCTGCAAACCAGCTGGGCATCCAAAGGCCAGATCAGGTGCTGACATGGAGGACACGTGGGACGCCAACTATCCCATTTTTACTACTCTTATTACAGCGTTTGCATGGAGAGATGACGAAAATTGAACAACTAGTCAAAATAATATTGGACGCATTAGAATCTAACACGATGGCATTTAGAGGAGATTACCTGTGCACCATTTACACTATGTAATACTTCATTTAGTTTTACACACTAGACATAGGTTGCGTTTGGATGGAGGGTAAATTTTTAGGGGTGTGTCAGGGAGGGTGCATCCAGGAGTAAGGGTATTCAAAATAAATACCCTTTACCTGGAAGGGGTATTCAAAAAGTGAGAAAAGGGGGTAGAGACGGGTGTTATTCCATTACCTCCAATTATCAAACTAGCGTAATGGAGGATTACCCCTCATCACCCCCTTTATCCACAATCCAAACGCAGCCATAGATACAGCAACCTTATGATGACACAATTAATCGAATGGGACAAGAGAAGGATTAGGTGATAGCCGACCTTCAAAGAAGACTTGAAGAAGCTGATGAGTACAAGGAAAATGACTATTTTAACCTTAGTATTTGGACTAGCCTCTTG
The DNA here is from genome assembly GCA_013350335.1 of Chimonanthus salicifolius. Lineage (NCBI taxonomy): Eukaryota > Viridiplantae > Streptophyta > Magnoliopsida > Laurales > Calycanthaceae > Chimonanthus > Chimonanthus salicifolius. The sequence continues at coordinate 48,612,049 of CM023540.1, read as the reverse complement.
TTTTGTGTGTTTTAAAATATGTTTAATGGGATTTTGGACGTTTTGTAAAATTTACAAGGGAAATGTAAGATATGAGAATTCAAAAGGTGAATTTTGCAATTTATGGGCATAAGTTGATATGTTTGGAAAGTTGGAATTTTTAATAATTATTTTACCTACAATTTTAGGGATTTTATTTGTAAACTAATTAATTCAAATCTACTTATGAGAGTTTGAATTAATTTAATACATTTTTAGAACTGATTGTACGTGGTAAAATTAATTATTAGATTTTCCATACTTTGAAAAGTCCAATTATTGAGTCCATTAAGAAAATCCCATGAAAAAATCCACATGTGTGAAGACTATTTTCATCATCTCAAGCTACAAATGAGGAAATTCAAAATTCACAAGCCAATATAAGAGGATTTTCGATTTTGGAAAGTGGATTAAAGAAAAATAAACAAAATAAGAAGGGGAGAAAAATAAGGAAGTTTTGATACATCTTTAGTATTTTGGCCATAAAGTTTCACTCTAATGTTCGTTTTAGTTGGAAAGAAGACTAAAATGTGATGCGGACATATGTGGACGTAATCAAAATTTTAATTTTGACCCGGGTGGGTACGTTAGCAATTTACCAAGCTCGGGCTCCGATACGAAAGATGAAAATTTTATTTTTGATCCCGACGGGTGCATGAGCAATTTGGGTCAGCCCAAAGTCCAAGGTGAGCCTCTTTAAAATGGGCCAAAATTTGAAGCCCAATTAAGATGAAGACCCAACATTGGAAGATTTGAGAATCCCAAACCTACTTGAATTGGGACACCTTGTGGAATGGAAAAACAGCCACCACGTGGTTTAGTTTTATTAGGATTTATTTTTAATTAGTAGTTGTTTATTATTAGGAGTTCCTAATTAGATAGGACTCTTATTTAGTAGGTGTTTATTATTAGGAGTTCCTAATTAGATAGGACTCTTATTTAGTAGGTGTTTTTATTTAAAAAGTTGTAATGGCTAGTTTGGAGGGGAGATTATTTTGATCAATAAAATTGTTATTTTGTTTAGCAAAACGAATGACTGTTTTGTGAAGATTCAAGTGCAAAACGAAGGACTGTTTTGTGAAGATCCAAGTGCAAAACGAATGACTGTTTTGTGAAGATTCAAGTGCAAAACGAAGGACTGTTTTGTAAAGATTGAAGGGTTATTCAAGATATTATTCAAGCTTCCGCTATAATTTGAGGTTGGATATTCTTAATCCTACCTAGACTGCATCAAAGTGGCTACAACTTTGTAGTTTACGACTTTTCGTGATTCCGAAGTTAAATAGGTCAAAACTGAGCTGCAAGGTGGTACATGTGTAAAAAAATGGGATTTTGCAACTTTCCTTATACGAATTTACTATTTTTTTTCCACCTCCTTGCCTCCTTTAAGCCATTCTATTTTTTAGCACAAACCATATCCGCCCTCCATGTGTCCCTTACTTTATTTAAATATTTAATTCATTCCACCTCCTTTCATCTATAAATACTAGCCCTCTTCCATTGAGAAAATTGAACTTGAAAATTGAAGAAAATGTTGTGCAAAGGAAGGAAGAAGAGAATGAGAAACACTGTGGGATTTTCAATTCACATTGGGTTTTAAGGTTGGTGGACTTTGATTTCCATTGTATTTTTCTTATGTCTTTATTCCAAAATTTCATTGATTTGTAATTTTTAATTCCATGTTTTAATTAATAAAATAAGGTGAGATAATTAGAATTATGGTTTTTCCAATTGTTCTTTCATGTGTAATGAAATTTTCAATTTTACTTATATTCTTTTAATGATTTTATGTTGTTTATTTTTCTAAGAAATTTAAGGAAAGTGAGATTATTTTAGGATTGGTAAAACTTGATTTTTCCCTTCTAAAGCTCTTTTCAAGAGTGAGATTATTTTAAATTTGGAATTTCAAGTATAAATTTTACCTAAGCCTAAGGCCGGAATTGAATTTTTTAGTTAAATGGATTTCATAGATTTCATATTTAGAATTTTAATGAATTTGAGATTTGAATGCGTGTTAAATAATTTACGTGAGCTCCATGTTCTAGGCCGTTATTTTATTATTAAAATTTGGATGATAATGCCTCCTTGATTCTTTGATCCACTTTCATTGTAAATATGTATATAGGTAATTTAATTGTTATTTTTATTTTATTTTATTTATTTATAAATTCAAAAACTCTTGAGAATTGTGGAATTAGGTTGGTTAATTAATTAATTGCATCTTAGCTTGTGTTCTAAGTTAAGTTAAGATTATTTATAATTTTTAGATCAAATCCACTATTTTAATTAAAATTAGATCTCTTTAATTGTTAAATTATATTTTTGGATGTGTTTCTAATTTTAGAACATGTTTTCTATTTTTAGAATATTTCTAAATTAAAATTAGATTTCCAAGATTAGATAATTAATTCCATGTTTAAGATTTATTTCTATGATTTTCGCAATTTCTTAATTTACATAATTCAATGGTGTATTTTTTCATGGATATATTTTCCTAAGTTCCAATGGGTTCGACCTCGCACTCAGTCGCTATACTATCTAATAGTTCGTGCGTTTGCGAGCTATAAATTTAAAATTTGCACAACAAAAGCTTTGACAATGCAAGATGAGAGAAGACAGAGATCTGTATCAGAAAAATAGATCTAGAAGTGAATCCAAGAGATATGTACCTATTGATAATGAGTCCACCTATTCTTCAGATCATGAAAAGAGAAATCCATTTGTCCGGAACCACAGATAACATAGGCACATGGATGAGATAGACAAAGGAATCATACGCAAGAAGAGAAAGAGAACAACCACATCATCAGGATGACGATGATAGAGCCTTCACAAAAAAGTTAAAATTCCAGAATTGTCAACATGATTTTATTGATTGGATGGAAACGATTGAAAATATTTTTTAATACAAACATGTACCCGATCCAAAGAAGGTATAACTTGTAGCAATCAAATTGAAAGGTCGTATTTTAGCATGGTGCCGAAAGGTTAAGATTGTCCAACGAAATCGAGGGAAGGCAAAAATCCAATCATGGGAGAAACTAAATAAAATAATGCCTAAAGTTTTTCTCCCTAACAAATATGCACATAAATTGTTTCATATATTGCAAAAATTAAAGCAAAGGGATAGAACAGTGGCAGAGTATGCAGAAGAATTCCCATAGACTGTGCAAAGATTCATTAATGGGTGACCTTCTATAGCAGAGGCAATGGTACCCCTTGACTTCTTAGATATAACATATGTGTACAAGAAAGCGCTTCAGTTTGAGAAGCTATAGAAATGTGTAATTAGACCTCCTAACTCCTCTAGAAGTACTTTACCTAATAGAGCTGCTAACGACGGTAACAAGTTTACACCTAGACAACCACAAAAGCAGTCAGAAAAGCTTTCCACATCTACAACAGATCAAAAGAAAATGTCAAAGTTAGATACTTCAAGTGTAGTGACTTAGGGCATCTCTCTACCGAATATCCTATGAGGATCATTAACCTGGCAGAAGAAGGTTTAGGAGAAGAATCACAACATGACTCCAAATCAGAGATCAATAAAGATGAAATAATCTATGCTGACTCTGGATAATGTTTCATGATCAGACAAACCTTAGTTGCGTCTCACAAGAAAAAGAAAAAGATTGGCTTCATTCGACTATCTTTCGAACAAAATGAATAGTTAAGGAAAAAGTCCGCAATATGATCATTGATGGATGAAGCTACACGAATGTGGTGTCGAAACAAGCAGTGGAGAAATTGAATCTCCACACAGAAAGGTTGTCTAAACCTAAAAAATTTGTGGTTCAAAAGGGGTAATGAAATTCTTGTGGGTAAGCAATGTCTGGTTTCATTTTCTTCTGGCAAATATTACAGTGATGATGCATGGTGCGATGTCGTACCAATGGATGCATGTCAGTTACTGCTAGGAAGACCTTGGCAATATGACAGGAACACTGTACATGATAGGAAGAGGAACATTTACTCATTCACAAAGGATGGAATTAAGATTAGACTCGAACCAACTCAGAAGGACAAACGGGGAAAGCCAACATACTATATAGGAAAGAACTGAACTTCCAATAATTGAGGGACACCTAGAATTACTCTCACCTATTTCTGACGACTGTGATAATGCTAACAATCATATGGATGTGTTTGAAATGTTAGACTAAGTCGAGGATGTTCGGGGCCATCGGAAGATGAAGTGGCTAACCATGCAGTATTAGAGAACCTACTATAAGATTTGATGAGATTATTCATGAGAAAGAAATACATGGAGATTTTGGCTCATTTCCAGTTGTTGAACATATAGTTAAACCAATGAAGCCATATACATATCCTGAAAGTCCCTTTTTCAATGTGTTTAGAACAACATCATTAACCCTAGGGGCGGGGGGGAATAGGTCCATCCCATTTTTCATGGTATTTACAAATTTCTTGATTATTTTAAGTGCAGCGGAACATTAATAAAGTGATTTGTTTAATGTAATAGATTGTTTCTAATTTCTTTAAACAATCACATTAAGATTTTGACCCTTACATTTTGCTTAATTATCGATACTTGTGCACAACGTGTAAAATAAAATAATCAACATGCAAAGTGATGTGTGTTGAGAAGAGTACTTAAATAGTAAATACAAACATACAAAGATCAAACACCATGAGACCAATTTAAAGTGGTTCGGTTAGCCAACTTACATTCACTGTTATGATTAACTCAATCTTGAGTTACCTCAAATCCACTAAGTGGAGACTCACACCTTCATAATTAGAGTATCAATTCCACCTCACTCAATTAACCCACCACTGAAGAATAGGCATTCCACCTATCCATTTGGATGGGAATTCTACCCACTACTGTGTCAGAAACGACGCTCTAGAGTTTTTTTATAGTGGTTTCGAGACAAATCCCCCTTAATCCACTTTCGGGACAAAGGTTTTAAAATAAAATTAAAACCAAAAAGCACTTGCCTTTGTAGCTCTATCTCTTGATGTGTGCTTCTTCAAGATCCACCAATATGTGCCAATGCTCCGCCTTCTAGCCGTTGTAAAACAATCACAACCAGGGCAACAAGAAAATTGGTTATACCAAAGGTTTTCTAGTTTATAATCTTTTCCTCTCTCTTTCTCACTTTCAAACTCAATCAATAGATTGGTTGTTTATGATTTTACTTTCCTCCCCTCTCTCTCACAGACTCAATCCATATGATTGGTTGTATTTGATTCCCCAAGTGTAAGCACGAGAGAGTGTGATTCTTATATTGGCCCTTGTTCACTGATAATGATGAGTGCCCAACTGATTTTGCCAAAGGATGCCAACTCGTTGCAAAAAGATTAGTTTATATAGAAAAGACAATCAGTTGCAGCAATGATAATAGTACCGATAGGTCGGGCGCACAGAGGGGTCGGCGACTAGAAATGTGATGTAGGCTTACTAGAATAAACAGATATCGAACTCAAAATATAGCGGAAGCTCGAATAATTAATCTGGCCCGACGCAAACTCAAGAAATAAACAAGGCACACGGACTAACACCAACCTTGTGTTTGCTGAAGAAAAGTCTGGTTGCAGCTGAACCGCTATCGGCTTGTGACCAAGTAACCCAACAGATCTGGGTTTAATCTCTTGTTCACTCACGATTCCAAATAAACAGAACCACCGTTCTGCTCTTGCTGAACACCAACCCACCAGGTAGAAGATCACCTAATCTAGCCACTTGGCACCGTGATCGATGGTAGATGGTAGCAACCTGAAATCTGCAATGTATTGCAGCAACTAAATCTTCATAAAATTGCAGTTGTTTGCAGTAAACAAAAACAACCACCTGTTGTTTTACGAGAAACTAAATTTTATTTATCAAAATACTCGGTGTCCTCCTAAAGGTTGTTTACAACTCCTTTTATAATAAATTCTACCGACTAAAATAAAAGGGAAAGAGCCGACCCTTCAATCCCAATTGAAAACAACTACTAGATATTTAAACTAAGAAGACTCCTAAAGCTAGTAGTACTCGATTGCTTATTTCCTAAAACAATTGCTAAGTAAGTCCTAAGCTGATTAGGACTGTTTTGTAACCCACCGAACAACTGGTTCTCTTTGGTAGTTGGGCATGTTATGCTGGCCTGTTCTTGGGCTTCATGAGCTGGATATCTTGGAACTGAAAGAACTCATTCCCGTCAATCTTTCGATGGAATGTATCATAGAAGTCCAACGCCAATGTGACGATCTCGTCCTCTTCAGTACCGATGTCTGCATTAAAATGTTACTGTTCAACAATCAGACCGTTGCACAATAATGCACTCCCAACGGTAATATTCTTTCTCGGTCGACATGTTGGTGCCGTCAATGGGTCGATAGTTATGGCACAGAGAGATCGGTCCATACGAGAGGATCGATTTGGGGCAATACCATGCTGATAGAGTTTAAAGTCCATAAGCCAATCATACCTAGAACGACCTGTCACCCTTTACCAAGGGGTCATTCCAATTAAACTAGATCGTTTTACGCTCAGTATTCCACAATTTCCCACACGTAAATTAAAAAAAAAAAAAAATTGTGCCATTATCCTCTCTTTTATCCATCTATTGTATGAGACAATTAATAAAAGGACTCTAGTTTTGTCTCTTGCCAAATCACCCATATTCTATGCCTTAGATTGACTTTAGAAAAATGTAGAAGCTCGTGATAATTGAATTTTTCAAGATTATATGTTTGTAAAGATCCACTTATCATTTCTTCCTACCCATTAGAATACCACAAAAGGAGGGAATGGACTTGGAGAAGCTCAAGGTGATGGAGATTAATCTTGGTTGGAAAAGAAGATTAAATATTTTTGAGAGTCCAAAATGTTGAGGTCAATGATATCATAAATGATTCTTTAGATCCTTCCATAATGAGCCCTAGAGAAGTCATATTTGCCTAACTATTTCTTTTTAAGCCATGTTTCATAGCATGCCAATATCACCTCATCTCGTAGGACATCAGGTGAACAACAAAGATCATAGATGTTTTAAAGACCTATCGATGATATTTTAAACAAGAAACACAAATTTTTTTACTAGGAGGGAATGATGCTATCACATGGGAGCTTTATATAGAACTCTTCCAAAGAGAGAGCTTACTGAAAACATAAAGTACCTTGAATAGAAAATGACACAAATCTTTCTAGATTCGAGCAAGAAAGAAAATTATGGAGAATTATTGGTTACTTAGCAGATAAACAATTTTAAAACCATGGATCAATAACTCAGTTCGGTCTCCAAATCAGGATCCATCACCGCTAGATAGCAACAGTTCTCTCTTGCCAGAGTCTTCCTTGGTCTTAAGGTAGATCTGCAAAACCTTCAAAGCGCCTCACTCCCACTGTCATTGACGGACTGCAGATCAACTTCCACTTTCTTCTATGTCCTCCAAGATATCTGATCATCGGCATTAGCAACCCTCTTTATCGACTTCCTACAATTACCACTAAATATTATGAGCAGCCCACCATTCTATCTCATCCCAGATCAGTCTTGGTTGTATTCAGTGGCCACAGAAGATAGTTTTTGTAGTCAAGATCACAGTCTCAGATAAGTGGTCAGGTCTGTTCTTCAGGGCCCTGGCGAGTTTTTAAGATGGGCCTTTATATACTCACAAAAAATAAAATCATACAATTTTTTTTTACAATGTGTGAAACTAAATAAAATATCATAATCAAATTTATAACAAAATATTATTTAAAATTTATTTTTATTTTGAGATGCAAAATTACTAATTAAATTAGTATATTTAAGTTTTTTTAACATTTATTTTTCAATAGATAAGATAGCTAATTCATTTAATCTTTCTTGTGACATTGTAGACCGAAGATAAGATTTTATCAGTTTTAATTTTGAAAAACTTATTTCTGCATAGATAAATGTAACTGATATAATCAACATTATTTTATAAGCAATTCATGCATTTGGAAAACAACAATTCATTCTTTTTATATAATTTAGCAATTCATTCTTTTGGTACTGCATCTTTTATCATATTCGAGTGTGACACTAATGTAAATTCTCATTTGAAACAAAGATATTATTATTATTATTTTAATTTTTCAATTTTTCTGTATTTTTTAAAAAATTAAAAATTAAAAATTATCGTAATTATAAAGATTTATACTTGTATATTACTTCTAATAAAATCTACATTGATAAAATGAATAAAGCTATGTTTTTTCATCTCTTCAAATTTTAAAAGGTTTAAATTATTTTTAATTCAAAATTATCAACTCAATATAGATTTTTCTTTCTCTTTATTTAGATGATAGATATATTTTAAAAGATTCTTTATTAATTAAAATTATTTTATTATTATTATTATTATTATTATTATTAAACTCAATAAAATGAGGATTATAATAGTAATTATTAGCCGGTAAACGTGATAATTCCCTTCAGGCGATTAGTGTTTGAATGAAAGTAACTATACTTATTAGGTATATGTCATGAAAAAACTTTTGATTGAAAAGAAAATGTGGAAGTTGTTAGCCCAAGGTTGCAACTCTGATTATTAAATGGTTTTGATGATAACAAAGTCATTGTCGAAGTGTGCTACACTTTATGCTAAAGAATCATTTGCATAAGTTATGGTTCAAGAAGAAGAAATGCAATTAGCTGCGAAGGAGACATATATTAAATATCAAACAAGTCCTACACAAACTAATCTATGATTAATAATCAAGATCAAAAGACTTAAAAGACTGGAAGATTGGCTCATTGTGTCAGTGTTAGTCTTAGAGAGTGTCTTCTAGAATCATTATAAAGTCAATATCCAGATATAAATACATAGAACACACAAAAGTTCAACAAAAAATGTACTACAAATGGAAGAAATCCCTCTACAAACTTCATTTATTTTAAAGAAAATGAGAGAGAGAGAGAGAGAGAGAGAGAGAGAGAGAGAGAGAGAGAGAGATTTTCTTAACCACCCTCATTTCCTCTACAGCCATATGTTTTCTTGCATCCTCGATTATAAGGTTGGCCTTGTATGGAGTTGTCACCTGATCCTCTTCTATCACGTTCCAAAACAGGATAAGTGATATATTTGCTACTCTCTGCTAGAAACCTTCTACTGATTTCAGAATCCATCAACAGCTCTTCTTCTAAGAACCACTGGGCATTTGACTGATTGCAAGCTGTGACTCGAGCTAGAAAGAGTATTACAGCAAGGAATGGTGTGAGGGAATGGAGGAAAACTTTCTTCATCTCTCTTTTCATTCTGAGTGGTGATTGCTCTCCCAAATAATTTCTATATATGACGACAGTAGGGCCATTGTTGTGGGAAGAAGCACTAGGTTATTGATAATGGGTCAGCAACCCACTTGCCATTTAGTTGAGAGTAAAGAGGGTTCTTTTTTTTCAAACAAAATATCTTAAGTATCAAAACATATTCAATATACAAACTTTTTATACATTATGGTGAAAATGCTTTATTGGCATCATACAAAAAGATAAACTACTTTAAAAATTATCTTCACACCATGTAATATAAATGAGATGGACATTTACTATTGATTTAAAAAAAAAAAAAAATGTAGAATTATACTCTAGTTTACTAAATCAGGCTCCTATAAATAGACAACTAAAATTGAAAAAACTCTCAAAAAATTGCATGGGGAGCAATATTTTGATTTTATACTCTCTACCACATATTCTATTCTTCTAAAAAATGTGATCAATACGTTGTAGATCAACCGTAGTATACTGAAAAAATGAAGGCGATATGTATCGGCTGCCCGGCATGGATAAATTGCGACTGGAGTCTAGACATGTGACAAACGAATGTGTATCAACATTGTAGTCAATACGATTGTAACAGCCACCTATATCTAGGTACCAATTTTTTACCCCAACTATCGACATACAGCCCCTCCTTCATAAATAATCTCCATTCTATACTCAAAGAAGTATTCAATGAAAGACTTCAATAATTAATATGTGGTTTTGAGAGAGAGAATGTGTTGTGCATCATGTTTCATAATGGGCGATGATGTGGCCACCATTACATTAGTGGTTCTTTAATATCTAGCTACCGACAATTTCATGTGGTCCGCACTCCCTTATTTATTTTTCTGCTATTCTGTATACCAACTTTAGGCGTTGAATAGTAAAACTAGTGGTGAGTTTAAATAACAATAAACTTTCTATTAATTTTAATCTGATTTAACTTGAATTGATTTGTTACTGACCTAACTTGACCCGCGCTAAGTTTCAATTGATTCATCTTGACAATCTGACTCAATTAAAATCTTGATTTAAGAAAAAAAGAAAAAGATAAAAAGTATTATTTTTATAGCACAAGGATTTTCCATTCATTTGGAATTATTGGGCTATGGAAAATGAATGCAACGGGCTTAGAGGCACATATACTAAAACCAATGGGTAGAAAAACAATATAATGTTTAAATAATATTTTTCAATTTGGATGAGACTGAGTTCAGGTTCAGAACCTATCTATGCAACCCAGTCGGATTCGATCAATTTAAAAGCTAGACCCAAATCTACAAGTTTTCAAATTGAGTCGAATCGGATTCACAAGTCTGAGGAGAAATCATTGTTTAAAATGTGTAAATCTCTCAATCCGTACACGTCAGGTATGGAATTAAGGGAAGTGGTCCTTTTTTGTATTGAGGAGAGATTAATTCCAAAACCTCCCACAAACAAAAGTGAGAATTGAATATCAAGCTAACCCCTCGAGATTGAATCCACTAAACATGTTAAATACAAAGTTATAGTTCTAATTCATTACAATTACTCAACATAAAATGTGGACTCATCATACATTATTATCACATAAGAAAATTTACTTTCCCTAATGAGCCCCGGCACTCCCCAAAAAAGTCCCCAAGGATTTTGTTTCCACTTCTAATTAATTGATATATTTTTTTCATACATTATTCATAGATGTATGATAGATATTACCCTAAATATCGTGATAATAGAAGCAAATTTTGATAAATATTAGTTAATATTTTTTATGATAGTCATTTTTCTTTATTCAATAATTTTTCTAAAACTTAAGTTGAAATGATCTTAGAGGGCTTCCTTTAATAACGATACATTAGCAAGATTTTAGGATCAACAACCTTGTTCACTAGGATCAATGCAAATCAATTCAAACTTAACAATTTCTATTTTTCATAAAATTAAATTTATGCCTTCTAGTATTTTTTTTTTTTTTATGACTAAAGTAACAGGCTTTTTAGAGCATCTGACTAATTTTTGGAGCAGGTTTCTAGTCATTACTCCAACCTCTTTAAATTGCCTTCTAGGTTGCATTTGAATGGGGCTAAATTTTGGCGGGGTTACCCTAGGTAATATGAAAATTCCTTTTAAAAAGGGTTTTCAAGTTGAGATGGATGCGGAAAAAGTTGATGTTTTACCCTCCCCCTTAATTATCAAATAGACGTAATGGACCCATTACCCTCCATCCAAACACAGCCCCAACATTCTTTGTAAATATCAATGACAACAATAGGCAGACTATGAAATGATAAAAGGGGGCACAAAATTATGTGTATACGGCCAATTTGACTGTTTGACCTAGATACAATTTGGTTTAATTGTGTAAGGACAATTTATTATGTGATGTGCATAGGAAATTGATATATTTTCCTCTGAATTTGGAATAGTTAGTGCTTGTTTTATGTGTTTTTGTTATTATTAATGGGATTTTGAGTATTATAGAGATCATTCAGGAAAATACAAGATATGAGAAGAACTTTGGAAGAAAGTGCAGTTTTCGAGCAGAAAAAACTATTTTTGGAAAGTCTGGATTTTTAGTAATTTTTTTTTTAATTTACGTGTGGTAAACTGCAGAAAACCCAACGTAAATTAAATAGGGTGTTATTATAAATTGAATATTCCAAATCATGAGAGATTGGATTATTTCAATACATTTTAGAGATTCATTATAAATGGTAAAGTAATTTATTAAAATTCCATGGAATTGAAAGCCTATTACAGTCCATGAAGAATCTGAAGTGTGAGTGTTCAAAGCAAGAGGCCAACTAATGTGACAGAGAGAACAGAGCAGCCAGTCAACGATGAATAAGAGAGAAGAAAACAAAAGAGAAGAAGAAACAAGATACTGCACTGTCAAGGCAAACCAAATGTCAATGCAAACCAAATAATTAAAGCCAGCATTAAATCAATTCTCAGTTCAGAGCAATAAGATGATAGGTTGATTTCAATCAAGGTGACGATGCCAGTTGCTGGAAAAAGAAGCATGAAACTGAGAAGTAGAGAACCAAGCTGTAAAATTTTGAATAATTGCACACTGGCTTTTCCATTAACACTGGTATATATGGTGTTACATACCTCTCTAATGGAGGCAAGAATCAATAACAATGAAATTACAATCCCTTGATTAGGGAGAGGAAATATTCCATACAGGTATGATGACAAGAGAGACGGTGAGTAATTCCCTTTTGCGCACACAAAATATGAAAAAGATGATTATCATATTCCCGACCACTATCACTTTGAAGGTATTTAATATTAGAAAATGATTTTCGACATAAGCGAGAAAAGTTTGAAAATGAGTAAATACTTTCGATTTATGTCTCATAGGATAAATCCAAGAGTAGCGAGAAAAATCATCAGTAAATAAAACATAATATCGAAATCCATAAACAGATAAAACAGGGGACATCCACACATTAGAATGAACTAAATAAAATGGTGATGCAGTACAATTATTATGAACTGAAAACGGTAGTCATGTAGACTTGCCCGTAGCGCAATGACAACAAAAGGGAGAACTAGAAAATTTAAACGAAGGTCCTAGACATTTATTATTAGCTAAGACTCGGAGTATATGATGAGAAAGATGTCCAAGACGCTGGTGCCATAGTGATGGTGAGGAGCAAGAGGTGAGGAAAGCCTGTTTGGAGGAAACGGTGGACTTGATGGGATAGAGGCCTGCTTCACATCAGCCCTGAAATAAAGTAGCACCAGTCCATAAGTCACGAATAGACCCCAAGTGAAGAAATGAATACTAACAAAGTTATCACGAGTAAATTGAGCAATAGAGAGCAAGTTTCTATGCATGTGAGGAATATGAAGCATAGGAGAAAGACAAAAAATAGAAGAACCAGAGGATAAAGACAAAGAACCAGTGGGCCCAATAGGAAGAGAGTCATCGTCACCCAGAAGAACATAATCATTACCCCCATAATCAATCTTAGAGCACAAGGAATGGGCATAACCAGTCATATGATGGGTGGCTCCAGTGTCAGGGTACCAGTTGGGGTCGAACGGTTGGGCGAGCTACATCCCGGTAAAAGCAGACGAAAGATCCTCATCAGGGCGAGGGCCCTGGCGGTAAAGTTGATAGCAGGAAGCTGTTGTATGACCAATCTTGAAACACAGTTGACATTTTACAGTGGAGGAAGGTTGGTGGCCGAGAATACCATTGGAAGAAGAAGCCCGTCCCCGATTGGGATTTCCGTGGCCTCCACGACCGATTGGATTGAAAGAAAAATCGGAGCGTACTACAGACGGTCGCGGCCACCTCGACAAGAGTTCTGGCGCCCACAAAAGGAAATAAGTGCAATGGGGTAGACTTCTGCAAAGCCATCGGGTGTAGGACTCAAAGTTGGAGTGGCGATCTGTGACTCAAAGAGAAGGAGGCGAGCACTGTAACACCCCGCCCTTTTCACTCTAATTTTCAGAGTTTAATTTTTTTTTTTAAATATAATAATCATGTGATCGGGGTGAAGTGTCACGACGCGAGTTAATTTCGGATCTCTAAATCCGACCCTTAACTGGCCAAGCCCATGTGCGTATGAACTAAGTCCATAAAACTGATCCGCACATGGTACATATATAACTTGCGGAATTAACTTAGTCTTAATCCAACTGAGGTTATAATAGAACCTATGACTATTCCAATTTTCCATTCTTAGATAGCAAAGTACATAACTTATTCTCCAAATTACTAATCGTTCAATCAAACCATCCGACTTAAAACAAACCATAGCATCTATCTTAACTACTTATTATAAGCCAACATAACTAATTACCAAATTACATTGTCCAAATTCAAATAACAAATCCATAATTAGTCCATTCATGTCCATTCAAATCCATTCAAAATGCGCAAGCTCCTATGCTTGGTTTTCATCTCGATCCACATTCTTCCCTTTCCCTGCGTCATCCACTAAGGGTAGAGATAGGGCGTTAGATCAACGCGGCCAGTAGTGTTTCCGAATAGGCTACCACATGGTTAGTCAAAAACATGCAAATAGTATAATAATAAAACATGTGAGATAAAATTCCATAAAAACATGCTATGTATGAAATGAACATGTACTGAGTCCCACCCATCACCATTCAACATAGCCATCACTTGACGGGATTCTCATCGTCAAGGTAACCCACAGTGGTCTTTCGGACGGCCCGACGGAGTGTGGCCTCCGGATTCCTCCTGATGGGATTCTCATCATCAAGGTACCCCACAGTGGTCTTTCAGACGCCCCGACGGAGTGTGGCCTCCGGTTACAACACCATCATCCCATGCCATGCATGAGATGTCTATGCAAACATGTCATTTAGAAACATAATTTTACAATCATATAAGTTATCGAAATCAACATAAAACAACATATGAAATAGTGGTTACAATAAATGTAGGAAACCTACTCTAAGTCACTTAGATTGCCCGCTCTTGTGAACCGTCTTCCGTTTACGGCTTGTTCACCGTTCTAGCAATTCCAATAACTTATTTATATAACAGCAAGTTAAACATTCATTCATGTGATTCCATCTTAATCTAAGTCCCAAATATCCACTTTGTGGGGTTCGGCCATACCCCATGGCCGAACCTCACCCATTTAAACCTTGGTCTCTTTTAATTTTGGATTAACACTATCCAAATAATTTATTGACAACCACAATCCACAAAATATCACTTGGTGGGGTTCGGCCATACTACATGGCCAAACCACACCATATTGGTTTGGGTCCATACATCCAATCCCATCATCATACCATCTTTGATCATTTCATCAATAATTACCTTTATGCCATTGCTATCAATACATAATTTTACTAACATTAAAACCAGTGATCCTTTTCATGAAATGGATTCATTAAGCCCATGCTCATGGTCCATGTATGGCCGAACCCTATGGCTTTCCCATTTAAACCTCCAAGTCCTAACTTAGCCATAGTACCCCATAGTTCGACCATGAGATGGCCTAACCATGATTTGTCCAAATGCTCACTTGATACCCTTTTTAAACACCTCATATTGTTCCATAATATTCAAACTTGAGACCTTTTGATTCAACCAAAACAGTCCATAAAAATGGTCCATGGGTTCGGCCATACACATGGCCGAACCAATGGTTCTCTTGATTCAATTGGTCCATCATCTATCATCTTTGATGGCTAATTAATTTCTTATATGAAGTCCATAGATAAACCTATCTTATTCTTAAATCAAAGCACATAATGATTACATAATATCCATCCTACACTTAACCCAAATAACCATCAAAAACAGTCCATGGGGTTAAGCCATACACATGGCCGAACCCCAAGGTTTCCTTGATGTAAACCCTCCAATATTTGTCCATATTTTTTGATCAGTACTTAGCTTAATAAACACATAATTCAGCTATGTAATAACTGGTCAAAATCAGTGAACTTATCTCCCTTTAAAATCCTTTAAAAGAACTTCAATACATAACATGAATTTCATCTCTCAAACACCATAAAAATCACCAAGTTTTCCCATGGGGTTCGGCCATCCAAAGGGCCGAACCCTATGGTCCATATTTTATCACTTTTAAACATCATAATCCCATATTTAAACCATTGATGGATCTGGCCATACGATGGCCAGATCTCATTTTCTTAACCAATCTATTAAACAAGGGTTCAAAATGCACTTACGAACACCGCGTCTCCTTCGGTTCTTTTGACTCCTTTCTCGACCCTTTATTTCCTCGACCTCTCCTTCTCTCTTACTGTTCTTTGGGCTGAGACTGACCTTGCTGCAATCTCCTTGGAATACTTCAGGCAGATGACATGGATTTGAGGGAGAAAGAGAGAGAAAACTTTGGCCTTGAATGTATGTCCTAAGTCTTGATGCCAAAACCCTTTGGCTGAACTTGTCTTGATGAAAAGAGATCAATCCAAAGACTGATTAAGCAACCAGCTGCTGCTCTTGGTTTTGGAGAGATGATAACAGTCCAAGGAAAAGAGGGATAGAGAGAGTAAAATGAAAAGCCCTTTGTTTGATAAAAAACAGCCCAAGGTTAACCTTGTGTAAGTCCCTCACCTCAATCAAAGTTCTTTATGTTACTTGGGGGTTTCATCTATGAAATGAAACACCCCAAGCAACCAACGTCCCTTGTGGTTGGACTAGTGTAACCTCCCCTTTCCTTAAGGTCTCACATGGGAGTTTCATTTTGAAATGTAACTCCCATGTGCTGCACCATCCCTTATTGTTTGCCTCTATGTTTTGGCTTATCTAACAGCCACCATTCTCATGTGTAACTCCACAAACAGCAGCTCTATTCAGCCCTCATCAACGTCCCATGTGGGAGTTCTATCATTGGAATAAAACTCCCCTCCTCCAAGTGTGAACACATTTTGTAACTCCCATTGGTTTAATATGTAATTTGAATTTGGAATGCCATAATCTATTGTGTGTAACTCCTCCAATCAGCTACCCATTTATTCTCCAACCTTGGAGTTACATGCATGAACCATCAATCCATGTATTGGCTGTCTTTTGAAGACCCAAGCATGGCATAAACCCTATACCATCTCCAATGTGCATAATGATTTGAAACTCAACTCTCACCCATGTAACTCCCATGTAACGTCATTTCCATTCTTCACTTGGGTGGGAGTTACATGCATATAAGTTTCCCATGCAGCCAACGTTTTTCTTTGTTTTTCACTTGAAATCAATCCATTCCACTCCCATTCACACACATCACTTACTTAAAACAAACATTCCATCCAACCCATTTATTTAACTCACCCAACTCAACTCATTCATTTAATGTAACTCAACTAAACTCCATTATTTATTTCAACTCAAACCAACTCAAATATTTAATGAACTTAAACCAATTAAGCTTTGAGCTCACTCCATGATCAATCATGACATACATGACCCATTGGGTCCCATTTGGCCATTTTGACCCATTTAACAAAATTTGACCCAAATACAAATCTTGACCCGTTTGAGTACATCTCAACCATTTATTTGTCTTGTAAACAAATCTACCATCCATTGGGTCTTGATTGGAGCATTGGCCCAACACCTTGCCCATTTAAATCCATATCAAATAAATCACAATGGCAATTCCGTAAATATGGATAAATTCAACTCCATCCAAACTCAACTCATCCATTTAATTTGAGTTAACTAAAAACTTGTTGACACTCCCATTTACTTCAGCCTAACCCAATTAATCTTAAGCTCACCCAATGGTCAGTTATGTCCACAACGACCCATTGGGTCCCAATTGGGTCCTTTGACCCATTTAACCTCTTTGACCCAAATAAATGTACCTTGCCCATTTAACTTAATTTAAACCTTATACAAGTACATTGAGCAATGGGTCCCACCATTTTTCTCATCTATAATCATAACCCTTCAATTTATAAATCCAAGGGCATTTTCGTAAATATTGATATATTGAAAAATCTAGGGTATTACAAGCACGAAGATCGATGAATACTGGAAGGGGTGGAGAGTTGAGGACGGCGGTGTATAGCATGGAGTAGTCGGGACCAAGTCCCCGAAGCACCGATGTAACAAGGTTGTCGTTGGAGACAGGCTGATGAATAGCGGCAAGGGCATCAGCAAAAGATTTTGCATGCTGCAAATGTTCTGAGATAGTTTTGGTGCCTTTGGAGAGAGACAACACTTGAATCCACAAATGGGTGGCGTTTGCGAGAGAGCATTGCGAGAAGTTGCATTGGAGGGAGTCCCAAATCTCATGCGAGGTAGAGAGGCCAACAACCTGGGCTAGCACGGGCTCAGAGAGAGTAGTAATGAGGATGCCAACGAGATTTTGATCCATCTCGACACAAGTGGTGTAGGTAGGATTGGGAATAAATTTGGTAGAGTCATCAGAGGGAATAAAGGGAGGGGGACATGGGTAAGTTCCATCAATGAAGTGCCAAAACTATTAACCAATGAGGAACAGTTTGCTTTGGGCCTGCCAAAGAAGGTAGTTAGTCTCTGTGAGTTTGATGGAAATAAGATTGGAGAAGTTGGGAATGGTAATGGGGCCTAGAGGAGAGGTGGAAGAGGCTGCAGAGGAAGCCATCCAAGCAGCATGCACAGATGTCACGGATAGTGGGGGAGTGACAATGAAATATGTCACTGTGACTACTTTTTTTTTTATCATCTGGCGAGAGAAGCCGAAGAAGCATAGAAGAGGCAGGCTCATGGAACAACAAAAAGATTCACAGTAGGGTAGAGATCTACATGGACAGATCTGGCGATAACGCAGGCGCAGGCAGATCAAAGCAGATCAGAGAGATCCGAGCAAATCTTGTCCAAAATGGGTGAGGCAGATCCGAGCAAAAGATGGACAACAAACAGATCTGTGACAAAAATGCAGGTGCAGGCAGATCAGAGTAGATCTAGAAGAAGAATGTCAACAGATCGGAATAGATTTGATGATCAGCAAAACAAGCTACTAACCAACAAGATCTGGCTGAAACAATCTCTGTGAGAAGAAGAGAGCTCTGTATTGAGAGGAGATAGATCTTGGAAGAGAAGAACCCAGAATCATGCACGACAGCAAGCGTGTAGAGAAATGATACTAGAAAAGCACCAAAGTAGAGATCCAAGGCACAAACGAATCATGAAAAAGGAGAGGTGTAGATCTGGACGACGAGGAAGAGAATGCCGAGTAGAGGGCTGATCAGCAGTGATTGGTGGTCGTGCCTAGGTCTGATCCAAAAACGCAGCAGTGAAGAAAAAAAACACAGTTTGAAGAAGAAGAGGCAGATGCAGGCAGCAGCGAACAAAAACCCGGATCGAAGTACAGATCCAGCGAGAGGCAGTGACGGCGGCGATAGAGAGCTGAAGACAGAGAGGCCAGACCAGATCTAACCACAGATCAAGTGAGAGGCAGCACCGACATAGGAAAACAGAGAGGCGGTGAACCGTGCGTCCACTGGAATAGAGAAAAGGGTCAGGGAATGGAGGGAAAGAATCTGGTCAGAGGATTCTCTGGCTCTGTCCCATATAAAATTCTGAATAATTGCACACTGGCTTTTCCTTTAACACTAGTATATATGGTGTTACAGACCTCTTTAATGGAGGCAAAAATCAATTACAATGAAATTGCAATCCCTTGATTAGGGAGAGGAAATATTCCATAGAGGAAAGTCAACATTTTGGATAGGCATGTGTGCTAATACAAGCAATCAACACTCAAAGAATAAAAGCATAGCAGTGTTTCAGCAAATCTTTTGAAGAACCACCGAGTATGAAAGCAACAAAGAGAGCAACATCTTCTCAAAACCAGAGAAAAAAATTTAGACAACCAATCTTATGAGGACAAGAAACAATTGTTGTAATTTGAAGGAGAAATCTGTTGAGAATGAAATCATCCTAGTAGCGAGCAGTGTAAATTTGTCAAGCAGTGAAATATCGAACAACATACAGGTGTTAACAAAAGAGAGGCAGAAACCCATGAAAAAACATCTTGGGAACCTTTGCAAATAACGACCACTTTCAAATAATATAGCAAACAGAGAGAATCAAGGACTTTTCATTCTATTCGATCACCATCTGAAGACCCATTAGGACTGTATCTCTAGCTCTAAATAGAATAAGAAATTGAAAGGAAAAAAAAAGAAGGAAATAAAGAATTTAAGAGGATCGAAGGAGGTTGTTGGTTGATTTAGAAAATAGAAGAGGGAGGTTGAGACGGTGGATGCATGAGAAAAGAAACCAATCAAAGTGGGACACGCTAGCAATGATAAAAAAATATAGAAGGAGGTCCTGGCCGATTCAGTTGTATACAAAGAATACGATGGCTTGGCCGACTTAATAAAGATTAGAAAGGAGAGGATAGGCTAAGTTGGAGAGTGGGTCGCATGGTTGCGCATTTAGCCTCTCCTGACATCTATAAATTTAAGGCCTCTCCATTGAGACAATTTGAACTTGGCTGAAGAGAATTCAAAGGTTGGCATGGAAAGGAGAGGAAGAAAAAAAAGAGAAAAAACTGTCGAATTTTCAGTCCATATTGGGTTCTAAGGTTGGATTATTTCCATTGTATTTTCTTTGTTTCATTTATTTCCAAATTCCATTCATTTGAATTTTTAATTCCATGTTTTAATTAATAAAAGAAGGTGAGATTATTAGAATTAAGGTTTTCCAAATTTTGATTTCTATTATGATGGTCTGAATCATTTTAGTTCTTGACTCCTCCCTTGGTAATTAATTTGGACATATGAAATAGTTAGATCTTTGATTAACATTACTATTTTAGGTCTAAGGTTTTTTGGAGCATATGAAATAGTTAGATCGAGAATTGCATGAATAATCTAGATCTAAGGTTCGGATTAATTAGGGAACTAATTTGATGAAAGACTTGAATAAAATTGAAATTTTACGTGAGCTCCATGTTCTATGCCTTGATTTTGTTTTTAAAATATGGAAACTAATGCCTCCTTGATTCTTTGAACCAATTACATTGTAAATATGTACATAAGTAATTATAGGTCTTATTTTTTTTTATAAATTCAAAATTCTTGAAATTGGTGAACTAGGTTGGTAATTAATTAATTGCATCTTAATTTTGTATTCAAAGTTAGATTGAGATTATTTATAATTTTTTTATTTATTCCACCATCTTATTGAAATTCGATAAATTTTGTGTTTTCCATGAAAGTTAGATCTCTTGAATGGTTAATTTCTAATTTTAGATTTTGTTCCTACTTTTGGTCTTGTGTTCTATTTTTAGAATATTTCTAAATTAAAATTAAATTTCCAAGATTAGAGAAATAATTCCATATTAGAATTTTAAATTTATATTTACTCGCAAGAGCACGAATCAAATTGGAGTATAGAGATATGCAAGTGCGATTTTGAACCAACGAGACTTGATTTTAGAATGAATAGGAAACAAAACTAAAAAGCCCAATAATCAAACATTAACCTAGTTAACATTTTTTTTATGGAGAAAATTGAATTTGTAAAATTAATTAAAACAACTAAAAATGGAAATTTAATCAAGCGAGAGAAATTACTAAGGTATCGGATTCCACCACCATTAATCAAAGGACGCAGCTCAGTTCCTATTGCATTTAATCCATATCATGGACATTCAAGGCAGCGTCACCGTGAGTCATTGTCCAACACCACATACGATCTACACTGCGATCCTTAACGGAATCATCCTCTCAAGTCTCAGACCAGTATTCACACAAACCATTATCCCACTCATACGACATATTTCACATTCATGCAACATATGCCCCACTCACACAGCATATATCACACTACATTGCAAACAAAAAGTTCTTTCAATTGGTGTTAGAACATGATTGACCCTAGAGGGGGGTGAATAGGTCAATCTCAGTTTCCATGGTGTTCACAAATTTCTTTATTGTTTAAAGTTTAAGTGCAACGGAATAACAATATTAATCAAGAGATTTGTTTAGTGTAATAAATTGTTTATAACTTCTTAAACGATCACACTAAGTGTAGAACCCTTTGCATATTCTTGATTATCTATACTTGAGCACAATCTATAAATAAAGATATTAAAATGCAAAGTGATGTGTGTTGAGAAAAGTATTTAAATACTAAAATACAAACACACAATGATCAAACAACATAAGACCATATTTATAGTGGCTCGGTTAGCTAACGTACATCCACTATCAGGACTAGCTCAATCTTGAGCTATCTCCAAATCCACTAAGTGGGGACTTACATCCTCACAATTAGAGTAGGAATTTCACCTCACTCAATCAGTTGAGAATTTCACCCACCACAGTAAAATAGGAATTCCACATATTTATTTGGCTAGGAATTTCACTCACCACATGTGGCAGAGACGACGCTCTAAATTTTTTATAGTGGTTTCGGAGCCAAGCCTCCTTAATCCACTTTCACAAGATAAAGGTTTTAAATAAATTTAAAACCAAGAAGCACTTGCCTTTGAAGCTCTTTCTCATTGATGTGTGCTTCTCCAAGATCCACCCAATGTGTGTCGACACTCCACCTTATAGCCCTCGTAGAGCAATTACAATTTCAGGGTGACTAGGAAATTGGTTCTACCAATATCTATCCTAGTTGTTTATCATTTCCCCTCTCTCTCTCTCACAAACTCAATCCATATGATTGGTTGTATTAGATTTTCCAAGTGTAGGCACAAGAGAGAGAGTGATCCTTTTATTGGCCCTTGTTTAAGCTAACTGATAATGATGAGGGTCCAATGAATTTGCCAAAGGATGTCCAACTGGTTGCACAAAGATTGATATTTATAGAGAAGGCAACCAGTTTTTCGAGACAGTCTAGTGCCGACAGTTTGGGAGCACCTAGGAGCCAGAGACTAAAAATATTATCGTTCAACTACCCGACCGTTGAGCATTAAATGCACTTTCAACGACACAATTTTTATCTAACCGACAGGTTTGTGGTACTGATGGGTCGACAGTCATGGCACCAAGAGGTCAGTCCATACGAGAGGCATGGTCTGGGGCAACACCATGCTGACAGAGTTTCAAGTCCAAAAACTAGTCTTATCCAGACCGACCTATCAGCCTTTATTGAGGTGTCGGTCGTGGTACTCTCAACCGGTCTGTATTACCGATATGTTTGTTTTCTCGAGAGTCCACCTGAGTTCTAAGTTCCAGAAGAGTCGTTGACCACGAGGGGTCGTCTCAGTGTTTCACCGAGGAGTTAGTGCATACGAGACTCTCGATCAGAGGCACAACTAGAATGACAGTTCAATGCTCCAGAACCTTTGTCAATCTGGCCGACCATTCTTTTACCACGATGGGTCGATCCTATCTTCACCGAGGGATCATTGAGAACGACTGGTCGAGCTGACAGTGAACTTAATTCATATTTCTAGGTTCTCTTCCAATTCAATATTCAGCTTCCTCTCTAGACTTTTTCATGATTTTATCATTTATTCAATTAAACCTAGGAAAGGTCCTCATAAGGTGTGGGTACCACCTAAAGTCATCTATGACCAAATAAATGTTTTGTGGTTGCCATGACGATGAGCTTCAATCTGTTGGAGCATAATCTTCACTCTTGATCACCTTGAGTCTTCAAGCTTATAGCAAGTGCTTCTTCTTAAGTTATGGAATTGACAAACTTAAGGACTCTACCAGGGGCACTAACAATCTCTCCATTTGTAAATTTCATGACAAAACCTATAAGCTAACCCAATTACAAACCCACCATTATTACATTACATTTGAATACAAAATATTATATTGTTTACATGTACATATTTAAATGGAAAATAAGATTATGATCTTCGCATATTCTTATTCAACTTACTTCAAATTATGATTTCCTATTTCAGCACATAAGCAAGCAACACTAGATAATCATTAAAGGGGTTAGTCCAAAACATAAATATGCATCCATGGACTAAATAAGATTAGCATTCATTATCCCACATACACCAATGATTTCCTAGCAACCAACACTACCCATAGCATATCCAAGCTATCAGTGTTGAGAAGATTTTCTCCCCAAATCTTCTTTGAGTTTGAAGTCCCAAACTCTAAGCATAGACATTCTCTCATGTCCATTGGCTTCATCATATTTCTCTCATTCATGGCTCTGTCTTTCTAGAGGTCCAAGTACTTAGGCTTCACCAATTACTCCCCATAATTGGTTTTGATGTCTTATACCTTCTACTAATTTTTCCCCCATTTTGTCATACAATTGACAAAGATTAGTAGGCAGACATCGATTTCCCCTTCTGTTGGAAGGATTTGGATTCCAAACACTCCCCCTATGCTTCTTGCATTTAATGCTTTTATGAGTTCACTTCCAACTCATTTAATCTATCCATTCATCAATGCATGCTTCTTATGCATTCAAGCAATAATCTCCCTCACAGTACAATGCAAATTTTAATTGCCTTACTGATTTTCTTTTTCCCCTTTAAGATCTATGTTGTCTTAAAGGTGTTCTCCCAATAGGGTCAAGCTAACTTACCTAGCTTCCCTTTTTGGAGTCTTCTCCCCCATTCTCTAAGCTATCTTTTCTAGCTTCTTTGATTCAACTCCCTCATAAACTTAGCTGCCTCTAAGTTTATTTTTCTCCAACCTTTGTTTCAAGCTTGCATCATCCTTCCTCCTTACACTATCATGACCAGTGACAGGTGCTAAACAGTACATATTTTGTACTCCTTCATTGTCCAAAGATGTGTGCAACATCACAGCCCGATCCTTATCTCTGTAACATGCCAATACAAAACCCACTCATTCAAATATGCAAGTTAGTCTATTTAACAAAAATCATGTTAACCATAGACAAGAGATAAAAGGCATACATACTAATCAGCACACACATCAAATCATAGAAAATGATATCAAAATGTCCATTCAGTACATATGGTTTTGGAGGAGGTAACATGCATGCTTAGACAAAATATCTGTAATACCCCAGATTTTCAGTTTATCAAATATTTACGGAAATTGCCATTGAATTTGTGAATTAAAGGATATGGAGTTGTGGGGTCAATTGACCAATTAAGACCCAATGTACATGTTGTGAGGTTTAATTTAAATATTTGGTTAAGATGTGTTAATTGGGGTCAAAGTTGTTATTTGAGTCAAAATGCCCAATTGGGACCCAATGGGTCAAGGTTGACTAGGTTGACCACCAAGTGAGCTCAAGCTTGATTAAGTTGGGGCTGAATTGAGTTGGAAATGGAATCAAACAATTGAGTTGATTCAAGTAAATTAAATGAGTAGAATTAAATGAGTGAGTTGAGCTAAATGTATGAGTTGAGTTGAATGAGTTGAATTGGATGATATGGAGACCTTTATCTCAAGTGAGTTGAGTGGGAAGAGGAGGGGTTTTTGTTGTTTCAAAGAACAACACAAGGTATACACGTTGGATGCATGGGCATTATATCTCATGCATGAAACTCCAAATGGGAATTAATGGGAGGTGGGCCGTTTGGTGGGGGTTACACAGACCACACACGTTGGAAGGCTTGGAGGGTTTCCATCTCAAGATGGAAACCCAAGAGTCACACGTTGGGGGTGTTTCATCTCAAGGATGAAACCTCCAATTGAGACTTAAAAGAGGAAGATGAAAGGACATAGGAGCAACCAGGGGGTGTCACCAAAGGACACCACCTTTGGCAGCCCTCATTAACCAAGAGAAGGTTTCATCTTAAAGCCACACTCTTCCTCTCCCTCTTGGCCGTTCCCACCTCACAAGGACAAAAAACTCTTGGTGTTTTTCTCATCTTACTCTCTCTCTTTCTTAGCCGACCAGCACTCTAAGGAAAGAAGAAAACACTTTGAGAATTCTATCTCATTTTCTCCCTCCCTCTCAAGGGCATTTCTCCTCTCAAGATCAAAGAGGACTTAGAATAATTGGATCTCAAGCTTCTATCCCAATCCATATCTCTTGGCCGAACCACTATTGGAGGAGTTGTATTAGCAAGATCATCTTCGGCCAAAGAATCAAGAAGAAGGAGAGGCTAAGGAAGGAAAGGAACAAGCCGGAGTGAAGAACAAATTGGAGGAGTCGCAAAATTAAGTAAGTGCTCCATAAACCCTTGTTAAATAAATTGGTTAAGGGAACATGATTCGACCATTGTATGGCCGAACCTATCAAGGGTTTAAATCATAGATAATGATGTTTAAAAAGGGTAGAAGATGGATTATAGGGTTCGGCCACTTTGGATGGACGAACCCCATGAAAAGATTTTGTTATTTTTATGGTTTTGAGAGATAAAAACCATACAATATTACGATGGTTTTAAAGGGTTTTAAATGGAGATAAGATTAATGTTTTGGGTCGGCCATTGCATGGCTGAACCATATTGTTATTATGGCTAAGTTACTATGTATAAACCATATATAAATGTTGGAATATTTGAATCAAGAAAAACATAGGGTTCGGCCATGTGTATGGCCGAACTCCATGGACCATTTTTATGGGTTATTTGGAGTTAAGAATATGGTTGGAAATTATTACTGGTTATATGTTTTGATTAAGGAGTCACATGTTGTAACACCCCGATTTCTCAATAAGATGAATATTTACGAAAATGCCCCTGGATTGGTGAATTCAATAAATGTGATTGTAAATAAGGAAATAGTGGGGTCCATTGCTCAAATTAAGATCATATGAGCACATTATGAATGTCAAATTTGATTGGATGGGTAATTTCTCAATGAAGTGGATAAATTACGAAAATGCCCCTGATGTGTTAAATTAATTATTTTGTGATGTTAAGTAAGGAAATGGTATAGCCCATTGCTCAAATTAAGATCATATGAGCACATTATGAATGTCAAGTTTGATTGGATGGGTAATTTACGTCAATTGGGTCAAAAATGGCTAAATGGGTCAAAGGGCCCAAATGGGACCCATCGGGTCTTACTGGAGTATTTGACCGTTTTGTGATTTTAAATTAAATGGAGTTAAGCCTATTTGATTGGAAATCAAGTGGAGAAAAAATGGGTAGGCTTGATCCATATGTAAAAACCAATTAGAAATGACCAAAATACCATAATTGGGTCATGGAGTCAAAAACGGGTCAAGGAGCTAAAAGTGGACCCAACGGGTCGAGTTGACTATGGTTGACCGTGTGGACCCTCTAGGGAGCTAAAACACGAGTTAAATCAGTTGAGTGGGACTGAAGTGAGTTGGAATTAAATCAAGGGTTGAGTTAACTCATGTGCATTGAATGAAATGCATTAATTATGGTGAGTTGGACATTGAGTTGAGTGAGTCAAAAATGGAAGTCAAATGGGCTGAAAATTCAGTGAGATAAGTGGGGTGGCTGTTTTGAGAGTTACAAATACAAGGTTAACCAAGGGGCTAGTCATTGGAATATGGAGAGTTTTATTTAAAAGTTGAAACTCCAAGATAGATATTAAAACCAATGGGAGTTACAAAGTGTGTTCACACTTGGAGGAGGGGAGTTTCATTTCAAGAATGAAACTCTCAAATGGGACATTGATGAGGATCAAATGGGCTGAATGGCGCTGCTGTATTATAGAATTACAAATGAGGTTTTGACTTTTAAAATTCAAATATGATAAGACTACACATTGAAGGGGGGGGAAGGTTTCATTTCTAGATGAAACCCCCATGTAAGATGATAATGAGAGGAGGAAGAAAAGGAGAGGTTACACAAATACCAGCATGGGAGACGTTGGAGAGCTTGGGGAGGTTTCATTGCATAGATGAAACCCCCAAGTAAGCATAAAGGACTTGGGGTTAATATGGGAGTTACATGTGAGGCAAGTTTGGGCTGAATTTGAGTAGCCAAAAGAGGTTCAATTTTCTATCTCTATCTCTCTCTCTCTTTGCTGTCTTCTACATTCCAAAAGCAAGAACAACAACTGGTTACTGATTTGCAATCAGTCCTTGGTTGATTTCTTTCACCAAGACAAAAGCACACTTTGAGCAAAAGGAGTTGGCACCAAGGTTCAAGATCAAAGTTTCCTTTCTCTCTCTTTCTCCCTCAAATCCATGTCATCTGGCTGAAGTATTCCAAGGAGATTGCAGCAAGGTCAGTCTCAGCCCAAAGAACAGTAAGAGAGAAGGAGAGGTCAAGGAAATAAAGGGTCAAGAAAGGAGTCAAAAGAACTGAAGGAGACGCGGTGTTCGTAAGTGCATTTTGAACTCTTGTTTAATAGATTGGTTAAGAAAATGAGATCTGGCCATCGTATGGACAGATCCATCAATGGTTTAAATATGGGATTATGATGTTTAAAAGTGATAAAATATGGACCATAGGGTTCAGCCCTTTGGATGGCTGAACCCCATGGGAAAACTTGGTGATTTTTATGGTGTTTGAGAGATGAAATTCATATTATGTATTGAAGTTCTTTTAAAGGATTTTAAAGGGAGATAAGGTCACTGATTTTGACCAGTTATTACAAGGCTGAATTATGTGTTTATTAAGCTAAGTACTGATCAAAAAATATGGACAAATATTGGAGGGTTTACATCAAGGAAACCTTGGGGTTTGGCCATGTGTATGGCCTAACCCCATGGACTGTTTTTTTATGGTTATTTGGGTCAAGTGTAGGATGGATTTTTATGTAAACATAATGTGCTTTGATTTAAGAATAAACCAAGTTTATAAATGGATAAATGGATCTAAACCATAGGCCATGAGGTTTAGCCAATTGGGTGGGCCGAACCCCATGAAATGGTATGACATTTCATGGAAGTATTAAATGGTTTTGTGAGATTTTAAAGGATTTAAAGTGAAGATAAGCTTACTGTTTTTAGGTAACTATGGCTTGGCTGAACCATATTAATACTATGGTTAAATTATGGATTAAAACCATGGACAATGGTTGGATTAATTACACCAAGAACCATAGGGTTCGGCCATGGACTGTTATGTGGATATTTGGATTGAGTTTTACAAAATGGAAATCATACAAAGTGATGGGCTTATTGGATGGTTTTGAAAGGTAAAAATATGGTAACATTATACTGTTATCCTATGTCTAAATGAGACCAAAAACATGTTTAAAAGGACCAAAACTATGGGGTTTTATGGCTAAGATAGGACATGGAAGTTTAAGTGGATTTTTGGGTTTTAGATCAAATTAGAATCATATGGTCAAATGATTAACTTGCTGCCATGTACATAGGGTATTCGAATTTCTAGAACGGTGAACAAGCCGTGATCGGAAGACGGTCCAAAGGAAGGGTCGAACAAAGTAAACTATTGTAGGTTTCCTACCTTTATTGTAACCACTATTTCATATGTTGTTTTATGTTGATTTCGATAACTTATATGATTGTAAAGTTATGTTTCTAAATGACATGTTTGCATAGACATCTCATGCATGGCATGGGATGATGGTGTTGTAACCGGAGGCCACACTCCGTCGGGGCGTCCGAAAGACCATTGTGGGGTACCCTGATGATGAGAATCCCATCAGGAGGAATCCGGAGGCCACACTCCGTCGGGGCGTCCGAAAGACCACTGTGGGTTACCTTGACGATGAGAATCCCGTCAAGTGATGGCTATGTTGAATGGTGATGGGTGGGACTCATTACATGTTCATTTCATACATAGCATGTTTTTATGGAATTTTGTCTCACATGTATTATTATTATATTATTTGCATGTTTTTGACTAACCATGTGGTAGCCCTATTCGGAAACACTACTGGGCGCGTTGATCTAACGCCCTATCTATATCCTTAGTGGATAATGTAGGGAAAGGAAATGACGTGGTTGGAGAAGAGGACCAAGCACGGAAACTTGGGCGGTTTGAATGATTTTGAATGGACTATTCATGGATGTGTTGAATTATTTCAACAATTTAATTTGGTAACTAGATTTGTTGGCTTGTAATAAGTAGTTAAGATAGATGCAATGGTTTTTTTTATGTTGGATGTTTGATTAAACGATTAGTTAAGATTGATTAGTAATTTTGGAGAATAAGTTATGTACTTTGCTATCTAAGAATGGAAAATTGGATTAGTCATAGGTTCTATCATAACCACAGTTATATTTAGACTAAGTTAATTCCGCAAGTTATATGTACCATGTGCGGATCAGTTTTATGGACTTAGTTCATACGCACATGGGCTTGGCCAGTTAAGGGTCGGATTTAGAGATCCGAACTTAACTCGCGTCGTGACACTCCGCCCCGATCACATGATTATTATAAAAATAAAAAATAAACTCTGAAAATTAGAGTGAAAAGGGCGGGGTGTTACAGTTGGTATCAGAGCGAAACGGGAAGTTGAATCTTCCGAAGTAAGATTAAGACGGTTTCATGTCTCACTGACGGATAAGAATCCCAACTGACCGACTCTTCGGAGTCCGCTGACTGGGGGCCGGATTAATTTACTTCGTAGACTCAGACTGAACAATCAATCTGAGAACAATAAAGATACCAAAGGAAGTACAGTCAACATAAATGGATATACCAAACATAGCAACATAGGAAACACTTCCCCGATATCCCCAAATGGAGAAACAAACACATGATACTTAGGGAGGTTTTCCCCGAGAACAAGAGAACATAAAGACTTCCCCAAATTGAGAAATGATACTTGATACTTAGGAAGTTTCCCCAAAAACAAAGAAATATAAAGAGTGCTTATCTGGCAATTTTCCCCAAGGACAAGAAACACAAGATGTTTATTTGGTAAAATTCCCCAAACACGTGACATTATATGATACATAGGAAGAATCCCCAAATAAGAAGTACAAGATGTTGATTAGGGAAAATTCCCCAAAACAATGATTTGTTTGATTTGATTTATAGTTGTTATTGATATGTTTTGTTGCTGTTATACAGATATGACGAGCAACATAGAGTACACCGAGTTGTGGGACAGAGGGACACCTAGCTGTCCGATAGACTTAGTTTCTTCTTCCGATGATGCTACCATAACAAACTTCATCAATGAAGTTGAAAAACAGTCAGGACATGGACGTAAGATCGCCCGAGTACAATGTTGGGGCCTTTGTACCCGAAGAGGATGAGGAATATGTCCCAAACATAAGAGAATTTGTAGGGGAGATAGAACCCGGGTATATGTGCGAGTTGTACAATCAGGAGGGGCACAATTGTACTTACTGCCCCTACCTCCTTGAGATCATTTGCCCTGTTTGTGGACTACACGGGCACGGGAAGGAGAGGACTAATTGTCCTTACATTGGAGGACCGAGAATAATACCCTGTTTGACGTGCGGAGTGTTAGGGCACGTGTCGATGACATGCCCTGACAATTTCTTTGACGATGATGCAGGGTCTTCTACGGAAGACTAGGTTAAGAGGTAGAAAGAAAGGTTAGGGAAATGGAAATATTTTGTAAGGGTGTATTTTGTGATTCTAAGGGTTTGTTTTACCCTATCAACCCTTGTATGGTGATGGAAGTTTAAATGATTTTCAATAAAGTATGCAACTTTAGGAGTTCATGAGGACTTTGACACTGAGATGTATGTGAATAAGTTATTGGAGTATATTGAGACGTGGTATGGGTGCGTCCCTCACGTGATATTGATGATCGAGACTGTGGGAAACTCGATACGAATTACGGAGACTTGGTCCCGTAGGGTTACCATTGAGGGGTGGGTACCTCGCATGATATGCGCTGGAGGGCGCTCTCACGGCAAGTTCACACACTTAGTGTGCGTGGATGCACAGAGCTAGGTACTATGTTACCCCATGGGGGTGGTGCTAGCTTAGTAAGACGCGGATTGACCGCTTTAGAGCTTCACTGAATCACCTTTGAGTTGAAGGGATGCAGGGCGGGGTAGACCGGATCACGCTGGACGTGGGTCTTCCGCTTAGTAAGTCATGGGCCCTAAGTCTTGCTAGGGGTCGGGATACATTTATGTTTTGTTATTGGTGCCACAGTCACGTAGTGACACAGGCAAGTGTTGTTTTTACGGATAGAATATCTCATGGTGGATGAAGTGCCTAGGTTAGTATGCCCATGAATGGATTATACCCAAATGAGGGTTATATTCATGGACAGAGTGATACCGAGGATGGATTGTTTCCATGAATGGATTATACCCATAGATGGGTTATATTCATGGATGATTATTAAACAGGGATAGATAATAGTTATTGAAAGAGTGATACCAGGGATGGATGTATTTAACCATGGATGATTATTCCCATGATGGTTTGAATTTATGCCGGGTATTGGTATCGTGGAAGTTGGAACAAAAGTTGTTAGTCACATAGAGACTTATGTGTAAAGAAAGATGTGTTTAAATTTGGAGATATACTCAACGGAAAAGATAAGTGTCTGGTGAAACTTGAATGGGAAACTATGGACAACTGCCGAGTTAGACTGATCACCTAGCTCTGTAGTTAGCCAATGGAATTCCAGGAGAATGTAACTAGAAACCTAGTTAAAATGGAATCAGAAAAAGCTTTGAGCATAGGCTCGTGTTGACAGGCTGCCTCACACGGAGAGTAGATGAAAGAACATATTGAGCAGGTACGTATGGAAAATACTATGAGAACAGGTAAAGTGAAACAGAGTAGATTGATCTATGTGAGATCACAAATGGCTCACTAGAAAAAGATATAACATGAGACAGAACAAAAGGTGTTACGGAACCAAGCGATTCAATTTGTCAAAGTGGTGTGGATCGACATGGTAATGAAGAAGTCACTTGGGAAATTGAAATCGGAAATAAGAATAGCACACTCTGAGACATTTATGGAATCGTTTAGAACCCTACTTCACTTGATTTTCGGGACGAAAATTTTAAAAAGAGGGTTATATTGTAACACCCCGATTTCTCAATAAG
The DNA here is from genome assembly GCA_013350335.1 of Chimonanthus salicifolius. Classification (NCBI taxonomy): domain Eukaryota; kingdom Viridiplantae; phylum Streptophyta; class Magnoliopsida; order Laurales; family Calycanthaceae; genus Chimonanthus; species Chimonanthus salicifolius. Next base: position 48,579,541 of record CM023540.1, on the reverse strand, counting down.
ATGAATATTTACGAAAATGCCCCTGGATTGGTGAATTCAATAAATGTGATTGTAAATAAGGAAATAGTGGGGTCCATTGCTCAAATTAAGATCATATGAGCACATTATGAATGTCAAATTTGATTGGATGGGTAATTTCTCAATGAAGTGGATAAATTACGAAAATGCCCCTGATGTGTTAAATTAATTATTTTGTGATGTTAAGTAAGGAAATGGTATAGCCCATTGCTCAAATTAAGATCATATGAGCACATTATGAATGTCAAGTTTGATTGGATGGGTAATTTACATCAATTGGGTCAAAAATGGCTAAATGGGTCAAAGGGCCCAAATGGGACCCATCGGGTCTTACTGGAGTATTTGACCGTTTTGTGATTTTAAATTAAATGGGGTTAAGCCTATTTGATTGGAAATCAAGTGGAGAAAAAATGGGTAGGCTTGATCCATATGTAAAAACCAATTAGAAATGACCAAAATACCATAATTGGGTCATGGAATCAAAAACGGGTCAAGGAGCTAAAAGTGGACCCAACGGGTCGAGTTGACTATGGTTGACCGTGTGGACCCTCTAGGGAGCTAAAACACGAGTTAAATCAGTTGAGTGGGACTGAAGTGAGTTGGAATTAAATCAAGGGTTGAGTTAACTCATGTGCATTGAATGAAATGCATTAATTATGGTGAGTTGGACATTGAGTTGAGTGAGTCAAAAATGGAAGTCAAATGGGCTGAAAATTCAGTGAGATAAGTGGGGTGGCTGTTTTGAGAGTTACAAATACAAGGTTAACCAAGGGGCTAGTCATTGGAATATGGAGAGTTTTATTTAAAAGTTGAAACTCCAAGATAGATATTAAAACCAATGGGAGTTACAAAGTGTGTTCACACTTGGAGGAGGGGAGTTTCATTTCAAGAATGAAACTCTCAAATGGGACATTGATGAGGATCAAATGGGCTGAATGGAGCTGCTATATTATAGAGTTACAAATGAGGTTTTGACTTTTAAAATTCAAATATGATAAGACTACACATTGAAGGGGGGGGGGGGGGAAGGTTTCATTTCTAGATGAAACCCCCATGTAAGATGATAATGAGAGGAGGAAGAAAAGGAGAGGTTACACAAATACCAGCATGGGAGACGTTGGAGAGCTTGGGGAGGTTTCATTGCATAGATGAAATCCCCAAGTAAGCATAAAGGACTTGGGGTTAATATGGGAGTTACATGTGAGGCAAGTTTGGGCTGAATTTGAGTAGCCAAAAGAGGTTCAATTTTCTATCTCTATCTCTCTCTCTCTTTGTTGTCTTCTACATTCCAAAAGCAAGAACAACAACTGGTTACTGATTTGCAATCAGTCCTTGGTTGATTTCTTTCACCAAGACAAAAGCACACTTTGAGCAAAAGGAGTTGGCACCAAGGTTCAAGATCAAAGTTTCCTTTCTCTCTCTTTCTCCCTCAAATCCATGTCATCTGGCTGAAGTATTCCAAGGAGATTGCAGCAAGGTCAGTCTCAGCCCAAAGAACAGTAAGAGAGAAGGAGAGGTCAAGGAAATAAAGGGTCAAGAAAGGAGTCAAAAGAACCGAAGGAGACGCGGTGTTCGTAAGTGCATTTTGAACTCTTGTTTAATAGATTGGTTAAGAAAATGAGATCTGGCCATCGTATGGACAGATCCATCAATGGTTTAAATATGGGATTATGATGTTTAAAAGTGATAAAATATGGACCATAGGGTTCAGCCCTTTGGATGGCTGAACCCCATGGGAAAACTTGGTGATTTTTATGGTGTTTGAGAGATGAAATTCATATTATGTATTGAAGTTCTTTTAAAGGATTTTAAAGGGAGATAAGGTCACTGATTTTGACCAGTTATTACAAGGCTGAATTATGTGTTTATTAAGCTAAGTACTGATCAAAAAATATGGACAAATATTAGAGGGTTTACATCAAGGAAACCTTGGGGTTTGGCCATGTGTATGGCCTAACCCCATGGACTGTTTTTTTATGGTTATTTGGGTCAAGTGTAGGATGGATTTTTATGTAAACATAATGTGCTTTGATTTAAGAATAAACCAAGTTTATAAATGGATAAATGGATCTAAACCATAGGCCATGAGGTTTAGCCAATTGGGTTGGCCGAACCCCATGAAATGGTATGACATTTCATGGAAGTATTAAATGGTTTTGTGAGATTTTAAAGGATTTAAAGTGAAGATAAGCTTACTGTTTTTAGGTAACTATGGCTTGGTTGAACCATATTAATACTATGGTTAAATTATGGATTAAAACCATGGACAATGGTTGGATTAATTACACCAAGAACCATAGGGTTCGGCCATGGACTGTTATGTGGATATTTGGAGTGAGTTTTACAAAATGGAAATCATACAAAGTGATGGGCTTATTGGATGGTTTTGAAAGGTAAAAATATGGTAACATTATACTGTTATCCTATGTCTAAATGAGACCAAAAACATGTTTAAAAGGACCAAAACTATGGGGTTTTATGGCTAAGATAGGACATGGAAGTTTAAGTGGATTTTTGGGTTTTAGATCAAATTAGAATCATATGGTCAAATGATTAACTTGCTGCCATGTACATAGGGTATTCGAATTTCTAGAACGGTGAACAAGCCGTGATCGGAAGACGGTCCAAAGGAAGGGTCGAACAAAGTAAACTATTGTAGGTTTCCTACCTTTATTGTAACCACTATTTCATATGCTGTTTTATGTTGATTTCGATAACTTATATGATTGTAAAGTTATGTTTCTAAATGACATGTTTGCATAGACATCTCATGCATGGCATGGGATGATGGTGTTGTAACCGGAGGCCACACTCCGTCGGGGCGTCCGAAAGACCATTGTGGGGTACCCTGATGATGAGAATCCCATCAGGAGGAATCCGGAGGCCACACTCCGTCGGGGCGTCCGAAAGACCACTGTGGGTTACCTTGACGATGAGAATCCCGTCAAGTGATGGCTATATTGAATGGTGATGGGTGGGACTCATTACATGTTCATTTCATACATAGCATGTTTTTATGGAATTTTGTCTCACATGTATTATTATTATATTATTTGCATGTTTTTGACTAACCATGTGGTAGCCCTACTCAGAAACACTACTGGGCGCGTTGATCTAACGCCCTATCTATATCCTTAGTGGATAATGTAGGGAAAGGAAATGACGTGGTTGGAGAAGAGGACCAAGCACGGAAACTTGGGCGGTTTGAATGATTTTGAATGGACTATTCATGGATGTGTTATTTGAATTATTTCAACAATTTAATTTGGTAACTAGATTTGTTGGCTTGTAATAAGTAGTTAAGATAGATGCAATGGTTTGTTTTATGTTGGATGTTTGATTAAACGATTAGTTAAGATTGATTAGTAATTTTGGAGAATAAGTTATGTACTTTGCTATCTAAGAATGGAAAATTGGATTAGTCATAGGTTCTATTACAACCACAGTTATATTTAGACTAAGTTAATTCCGCAAGTTATATGTACCATGTGCGGATCAGTTTTATGGACTTAGTTCATACGCACATGGGCTTGGCCAGTTAAGGGTCGGATTTAGAGATCCGAACTTAACTCGCGTCGTGACACTCCGCCCCGATCACATGATTATTATAAAAATAAAAAATAAACTCTGAAAATTAGAGTGAAAAGGGCGGGGTGTTACACATATGTTATCTTGGGACTTAGTATTAAGTAAATAATCAGCCATTATAGATGATGGAAAAGGGACAAAATCAGTATGGTGAGGTTCAGCCATGTAGTATGGCCGAACCCCACTAATGGTTATTTGGTGGACTTAGTGGTTAACTTGTAATATAATTGGTCAAATCAAAATGGAGACATATGTATGAAGGATTAAATGACCAAATTTAAGATGGTGAGGTTCGACCATGTTGTATGGCCGAACTCCACTAAGGTGGATTTTATAGACATTGGTGGTTAGCAATGTTAAGCAAGGCTTAAACCAATGGCAAAAACCGTAAATACAAGTTAGAATGTAAATATGGAATGAAAAGATCAAAGGACTTGAAAGAGGGGTCAAAACCAAAATAGTGAGGTTCGGCCATGTAGTATGGCCGAACCACACCAAGGTATGTTTGGTAGATTGAGGTTTTTAAATAAGTTATTTGGATGTATTGGTTTGAATGAATGATTAGTATAAGATAATTTGGGAGATATGATATTGTACTTTGCTATCTAAAAATGGAGTAGTCCTAGGTTCTATTATAATCCGCAGTTAGATTAAGTAATATTCCGCAAAGATTATACTTTACTATGTGAGAACCATTCTCATGGACTTAGTTCTTCAAAATTCAATGCAAAAACATAATGAACTATCCTAAACAGAGCCTTCCTAAGGAGGTGATGTTGGAGAGGAAAGGGATTTTCGTCGAGGACTCTCTTTGAGTTTTTTCATGAAAGTGGTGAAGCTTTGGATTGATTTATTCATGAAGGTTGCAAAGGCACCAATCTTTCTTTCCAACTTCCGATGTTTTTCAAAGAGAAAATAGAGTTTTCTTATAAGAACACTGTCAAACTTGGCTTTTGTATCTTCCATCTGTTCTTTTCTTTTTCCCTTTTTACCTTGATTCTCTTACTTTCCGCATGCCATTCTTTAATTCAGAAACAACAAAACCACTTGAGGAGAGAAGAATGCACAGAGCTTACCCAACCAATGGGAATCACAAAATTTGTAATTTTCAAGCTACTGGATGCGGAAGAACCAAAACCCTCTGTTTTTCCAGCGAGAAATCGCTTCCTAGAGGTCCTATCGACTGGTCTAGGGCACATGAGGCAAAGAGGGAAATCATTAGAGCTCAGCGAGAGAAGAGATGATCATTTTGAAATGATTTGTCATTTTCACAGAGAGAAACCTTTTAACTTAATTTTTTGTCTTATCGATAGGTCGTGACCAACGACCGGTCTGCGTCTACATGTCGATAAGTTTCGACTTGTCTCTATTTTCGATTTTTCCCCCTTTTTAATCTGTGTTCTGATTTCCAACATAACCGACATATATGTTCCTCCGACTAGTCTATCCTTCGACCTTGGTTTTAAAATTGAAGGATGATTGAGTATGTGTGTGTGTATGTGTGCGCTTGCGATGTTCATAATTCATCAGGCTTTGCTTATACACCTTTTAATGTCAGTGTAGATACATACATTCACACAGGTTCTGTGCCATTAGAAGATTCAACACATCCTTCTAAAGGTAGGCACAAAACATGGATTACGGATCTCTTTTCTTGGATCTAAACAAATCCAAGTACCTTCAGCACATTTAATTTACCAATTCAAACATATTGCCCAAGTGTGTGATGTCATGAGATGCAGCATTTCTATGTTTTAACAAAGACTAGGTGTCTATGAATCATAACTCATTCCACATAATTTGTAAAATAACGGATATTGGAATGAGACACTAAGCACACAAACCATACATTCATTTCACATTTTGAATACATTAATCATGCATATGGAAATGAAGTATGATGCTACCCACACAACTCTCATGCATGTTATCATGTTATTAGTTAAAATATGATAAACACTTTTACCATTCCTTCAAGGATACTCCAATGAGGTTCATTCATTGGAAAGAGCTAGTACATAAATGGATTACTGATAAGCATATTGATCATTTTGATCAACACTTTCGGTAATTCATACCACACAAAAAAAAAAAATCAATTTAAAGACATAGAGCATGTTTCATTCCACAAGAGATTCACAGTTTAAGAACTTGGAATGAAACAACACTATGTATGAGTACCATACACACCTTATACATGAGGTAATGCACAAACTACATTCATGTCCTAAAGATGCACAAATCACATGGCATATGAAATGAAATGAGATAAGTATATTCCAATACTATAGTGCAAACTTACATGTACACATGAGTATCTTACACTAGATCAATCCAACAATCAAATAAGAACATGGATTAAAGGTAAGATACACAGGTGATTCCAAAAACATGTTTCAAATGTGATACCAATAATGGTAGCCCTTCACACATTTGAACATGAAATTGTGAGACTTGGAATCTAAGTCCACAATCAAGTGATGGCCTTTTATCAAATCTGATTTTATTCTTAGGTGCATTCCCATTTGACTTTTGTGAATCAAAACTCCAGATTTTATACCACGATGTTGACCTAACATACGAGGCAAACATTTTGGTACATGACCTCATAGGATACTTAGGAGGTCACTACCTTCATCAAGTTCATTTAATCCATCCTCTTCTTCTCTAGAAGATTTAGCTTGGGCATTTTCAATGGATGAACTGTAGTCAGTTACCTATTCTCTCAGTACACAATTTGATCATGATAGGTGATGTCATCCATTGGGCTAGAAGAGGCAATTTTTCGTGGATTCGTTCAGCCTCTTTAGTTGTTTCATATCTTTTTTTTTAAATATCCTAAAAACATAGTATGAAACAGCACTGATGAACACTACTAGTATTTGATTAAAGTTCTTAGTCATTTCATCACTAGTCCAAGCTATTTGATCTTTGGGCTGAGTGGTTATGGAAGTTGAAGGTTCATCAAATATCTCTTCCATAAGCTTAAACCATTGTTTATTCACATATTTTCAAATATATTTATTGATGAAAACATTTAAAGTTTTTCATGATTGCTTTACATTTTTCATCATAAATTGAGGTTTGGAAATATCATGGTTTTTCCCTCATAACCATTATTCTAGCACGGATCAACTCGGATGGTTAAATCATTTATGTAAAGCACGAGGCTCTAATATTAATTGAAAGTTCTTTCAATTGGTGCTAAAACACGATTGACCCTAGAGGGGAGGTGAATAGGTCAATCCCAGTCTCCATGACGTTCATAAATTTCTTGATTGTTTAAAGTTTAAATGCAGCGGAATAAATATATTAATCAAGAGATTTGTTTAATGTGATAAATTGTTTATAACTTCTTAAACGATCACACTAAATTTAGAACCCATTGCATATTGCTTGATTATCTATGCTTGTGCACAATGTACAAAAAAAAAAAAGATAATCAAATGCAAAATAATGTGTCTTGAGAAGAGTGCTTAAATACTAAAACACAAACACACAAAGATCAAACACCATAATACCATATTTATAGTGGTTCGATTAGCCAACCTACATCCACTATTAGGACAAGCTCAACTTTGAGCTATCCCCAAATCTACTAAGTGGGGACTTACACCCTCACAATTAGAGTAGGAATTTCACCTCACTCAATCGGTTGGAAATTTCACCCACCACAGTAAAATAGGAATTCCACCTATTTATTTGGCTGGGAATTCCACCAACCACATGTGCCAAAGACGACGCTCTAGATTTTTTTATAATGGTTCTGAAGCCAAGCCTCCTTAATCCACTTTCACAAGATAAAGGTTTTAAAAAAATTAAAACCAAAAAGCAATTGCCTTTGAATCTCTTTCTCTTTGATGTGTGCTTCTCCAATATCCACCTAATGTGTGCCAATGCTCTGCCTTGTAGCCGTCGTAGAACAATCATAATTTCAGGGTGACTAGGAAATTGGTTTTACCAATATCTATCCTAGTTGTTTATCATTGTCCCTCTCTCTCACAAACTCAATTCATATGATTAGTTGTATTAGATTTCCCAAGTGCAGGCACAAGAGAGAGGGTGATCCTTTTGTTGGCCCTTATTTAAGCTGATAGATAATGATAAGGGTCCAATGGATTTGCCAAAGGATGTCTAACTGGTTATACAAAGATTGGTATTTATAAAGAAGGCAACCAATTTTTTGGGACAGTCCAGTGCCGACAGGTCGGCCGTACTGAGGGATCGATGACTAAAAATATTACCGTTCAAGTACCCGACCGTTGAGCAATAAATACACTTTCAACGGCACAATTTTTATCTAATCGACATGTCTGTGTTACCGATGGGTCGACAATCATGGTACCAAGAGGTCGGTCCATAAGAGAGGCTCGGTTTGAGGCAACACCATGCTGACAGAGTTTCAAGTACAGAAACTAGTCTTATCCAGGCCGACCTGTCGCCCTTTGTCGATGTGTCGATCCTGGTACTCTCAACCGGTCTGTATTACCGACATGTCTATTTTCTCGAAAGTCCACCTAAATTCTAAGTTCCAGAACTCTTAAGTCTTTTACGAAGAGTCGTTGACCACGAGGGGTCGTTTCAACCTTTCAGCAAGGGGTCGGTGCATACGAGACTCTTGATCAGAGGCACACCCAAAATGACAATTCAATGCTCAAAAACCTTTGTCTGTCTAGCCTACCAATCTTTGACCAAGATGGGTCGATCTTGTCTCCACCGAGATGTAGGGGAGAATGACTAGTCAAGCTGACAGTGAACTTAATTCATATTTCCAAGTTCTCTTCCAATTCACTGTCCAGCTTCCTCTCAAGGTTTTTTCATGATTTTACCATTTGTTCAACTAAGCTTAGGAATGGTCCTCATGAGGTGTGGGTACCACGTAAAGTCATCTATGGCTAAATACCTATTTTGTGATTGCTATGACGATGAACTTCAATGTGGTGGAGCATGATCTTCACTCTTGATCACCTTGAGTTTTCAAGCTTCTAGCAAGTGTTTCTTCCCTAGTCTTGGAATTGACAAACTTAGGGACTCGGCAAGCTGGGGCACTAACACATACATATAACGTAAACCCCATTCAAACAACATATGCACACATCATATGCTACTTAACAACGTAATTGGAGCATGCATTCATAATCCAATTAATATGTACATCACGTGCATCGACATGTTATAATCATAAGCACTCTAACAACACTATCACATGGCATAAAGTCAATGTAATAAAATCAATCACATATTAACATATGTCCATATGGCTAATATCATCCACATAGCCAATTATACCATTTTCTTCATTAAGTTCATTATTACCACTATGTCCACTAAGTCCAGAAAGTTCATTACATCCACTTCGCTCAGAGAGTCCATGTCGGAAACTAGTGTATACAACACACTCAATCGAACGATCAATGCATATTAATCATGTTGTGCCCATGCCAGTTTACGATTAGACAGCTAAGCCTCAATTCCCATATATTTATCTATACTTACTTCGGTGTCCAAAACTAGATTATTTATTCCCTTACGTGCAATGCCCCGCCCTTTTTCACTTACATAAATCAGAGTATATTTTTTTTTATAAGTGAGAGAGGACGAGCAGTCACGACACGAGTCAAGTCCGAGTTTCCAAAACCCGACCTTTAACTGGCCACTATTACATGTGCGTGGACTAAGTCCACTAAAACATTTTCACACGCTTTCCTTAATGCTTGCGGAATAGTTTGCTATTCATTCTCTTGTCATCATTAGGCAAGGAAAGCCAATCACCATAAAATTCCAATAAACTTAAGGATTATCAAACTATAGCAAATAAGTTCTAAGTTATTACAAGCCAAAATGTAAGTCCTCCGAATATATCTTTGAAATCAAAACTACATAATTTAAACTTGAATCTTCCCAAGCTCCTACGCTTAGGTCCCTTCCAGTCCCACGTCCTTTTTCTTATCATTTTATGTTCCATCATCTATAGGGTAGAAATAGGGCATTAGTCAACATTCTCAGTAGCTATTTCAATTAGGATTATGGTATACATAAGAGTAATATTAAAATATCATAAATTAAGGGTTTATACAACTCTAATGACATATTTGTAAAACATCTTGTAAGTAATAAAACTGTAACGCCCCGACCCGAAGGTGAGCCCGGAATGCTAAAACTATTTTTTCTTTTCTTAACAACCTCGAACTGGGCTTGAATAAACGTTAGGCCTAGAAATAAAATGTCACACATGCTCCTTACATGTGGACTCAAACATATACCATATGTCTACCCTTCTTTCAGCATACAACATACAAACAAATATTTCCATCATAACAGGGTAATCTTATTCATAACAGAATTACTAACAGTAACATAGCGGTTCATACATGATTACAAAACAAGTATCACAAGAGGTACTTTACAAACATGGTTCCAAGAACCAATAAACAAAACAAAGGAAATTCCCATCCATGGGATTCCAAAATCTGCATCAGTTTATCCATCCTTAAGCTTGAAACGGAGGTTCCTCCTCCTCAAGTACATCTCCTGAAATGTGAGTGAGGTGAGCTAACCAGTCCAGTGAAAAGAACATAAAAATATAGTGTAATGATTATCAAGTTAGCCAAAATCAACAGTTTCATCATAATATGGTTGTCATGCCAAAATATCAATTCATTCTCAAATTACTGCTGAAATCCAACGCAACACCTAGATAATATACTGACTATAAGCATTAAGTCCCTACACAGTGAAAATGCAGAATTTTTCAAGTACATCTCCGACACACTTGGGCCGGTATTGACACACCTAGGCCAGCAACTGACACACCTGGACCAGTAGAAGCAAATCGACACACTTGGGCTGGTGATCGACACACTTGGGCCGATAACAGTTCAGTAGTTAAGGGTACATGGAAACAGTATAACTCATAAGCATTTCATCGTCATAATCACAAATATCAATAAGCACTTTTCACAATAGTACATCATGTCTAGGCATATAAGTGGGTTCATCAAATCTGATCCTTGAAACCACTCACTGCTCCAAATCCTCTTAACCTGATTTACTTTTACTGCAATGTTAAGTCTCCTCACCATATCTGCGGGGTATAGAGATATCTGCCAAAACATGAAAACAAGAATACAACGAATTATACAATCATCAATCAAACATAATACACATAATTATAGTGTTGCAAATCCTTTTATCTTATTTTCTGGAAAACTTCAAGGGTAATGGATATGAGTCTCCTAAATGGATTACTATCCATTTTAGATTACAAAAATCAGCATTATATTAGAGTGCTCATGGCACTACTCGTATAGCGAGTTAGGCCTAGAGATACAAATATAGGGTGCTCAGGCCATTACTTGTACAGTAAGTTAGGCCCAGAGATACAAATATAGGGTGCTCAGGCCATTACTTGTACAGTAAGTTAGGCCCAGAGATACAAATATAGGGTGCTCAGGCGACTACTCAAATAGTGAGTTAGGCCTAGAGGTACACTCAGTGTCCGACCCCTTCCTTTCTACTGAGCGGTGAATTTAATCGATCAGCTACTGATAGCTATCGAGCAGAGTCAGCCACAGATAGAGAGTGTCAGCCTGGAAGTGAATACATAATATAGGTTTACCTGATAATATCAACAATAAGAGGTTAGTATCACTTTTAATTAAATGGGTATAAACATCACATCAAAATCCATGGTTCAAATCACAAAATCCTATTTTAAACTAAGTTTCAAGAGCTGATCAGGGTTCTTCGGAACTTGCCTCGGAACCTGGTACAGTGGCTTCAGACCTTCCGAGCCACTGCCTAAACTGGGCCTCTACTGAACCTTCGGAACATAGGTTTCATCCTTCGGAACTTCCGAAGTTCAGGTCTTGGAACATGCCGAGCCTGCTGCTTAACAGAAACAGGAAAACAGTTGGTCTGTTGATCTCGGAACATGTCGACTACTGTTCAGAACTTCCGAACAGTTCAGATCATCAGAGAGGGTCTCGGAATGTCTCAGCAGAAACAGAGAGCTCAACGGCTACTCTCTGTTCCTTCAAAACTTGGGTTCGGAAACTTCCGAAGCATTGCCTTTGGATCTTCCGAGAGTTGTCTTCTACATCAGTCGCCTACAACAGAGCAATAATGGGCAGGACAGTATGAAATACGAATCCAGAAATAATGGGTTTATTGGATTCAGTTTTTCACATCTTCTGGGTTGGATGGACTCTACAGCGAGTCCTCTTTACATCAGAAATCAATTTAAGTCCTTAAACTGATTAAATCATCGGATTAAAATGGAAAACCAATAAGACACAAGAAAATCCAAGTTTCTTACTAAACTTCAAAACTGATTTTCGGATTCAGAACTTAACCAAAATGACTTCTATTTGATTCTAAACTGATTGAAATTTCAAAATAAAGACAATGGTTACCTTCGCTTTCGTTCCTGGGTTGAAGATCACTAACAGGAAAATCTCCCATTTAAGCTAACGGCAAAAACTGATAGAGAAGAACACTGGTTTTCAAGTGAGATTGGAGTGGAAAATTCAGTTGGAAATTGTCTCAATTTATAGCCAAAGGAAGGCTAGGGTGGTAGCTACCATGCAAAGCTAGGAGATGAACACATCATCTCTGTAACCTACGATCATATCTTGCATGCGTCAATGCTCATACAGCTGCTTCATCGCATCACTTACTACGCAAGTGTTTGCAGAAATTTTGATAATTGCAATTTAGCCCTTTCAAAAGTTATTTGCAGATTAGTCCATTTTCTTTTATTTTTAATATTTAGCTAATAAATATTTATTTAATTTAATCCATCACATCCAAAATATTGGGTATTAAAATCAAAGGTACTATAAAAATTTGGATAATTACATTTCATCATAATTACTTGATTTAGACAAAATTCATGTTTATGACACTATTCACTTAACTAAATTTGTATTTATTTTAAGAGTTTAAAATCTCTATTTTCAACATCTGGAAAAATAAAACAATGTATGAAAATACAATCTAACTATACATATTTTTCTCTAAATTTTCAAACTTCTAAAATCATTAAAATAAGTGTTTTTCTTTAGTTTTCGGGAACTTTTTCGGGTAACTTTTAAATAAAATTTTCTGAAATAATAAAATAAAGATACTTATAAATTTCAGAATTTAAATCCCTAATAGAAAGATTAATAACACTCAGATAATAATAACCAAACAATTATTCAATCAATAAATACACTTGTTAATGGTAAATTACCATTTTGCCCCTCTAACTTCAATGAATTGGATCAATGAGCTATCGAGCTCCGATTGGGCCAAAATTGGATTTTCACTAATCCCTCACTATAATCTATGCGATCAACCGGTTAAATTATATTATTTAAGCCTAAATCGGGACAGACTATTACAAAAATCATGCATGATGTCCATATCATAATCATGCCAACATAAGTGTCATGTCATGGGTGTTAATGCCAAATGAAATCCCACCCAATGTCCATACTCAATCACATCGTAAATCAATCAATGGTTTCCTTAGCCAATTATGTCCATAGTGTTTGAAGCGGCAACCACCAGGGCACTGTATACCCATCCACAAATTAACGGGATTACCGATGGAGTGTGGACTCCTCCCTCTACGCAGGGCTTCGGGAGTGACTACCCAGGAGCTCTTTGGCCCAATCACGCCGTACTTTCTATCAACCGGACGCGGCCAAATCTTAATAGTTCATATAGCTTCACAGAAGCTAATCTCAAGCCCAAGTCATGTCTGGATCGCTCAGAACTTGGCTTGCTAGTCATATGTGTTCCCTTCCATGCCATGCATGAGATAATGTATGCAAGAATGTCATTTCATTTAAAATACATAATATCATTAAAAATCAACTTCTAATCATATACAATTTATTTAGCCAATACATTCATCATATTTTGAATATAAAACAAGTGTCATAATATACTCCATAGTGTTCTCAATGAGGTAGGAATTCTACTAATGTCCGATATACTATCATTTCTTGTCTTGTAAGGATAACGCTAACGGTCGCGTCAGATGAATCGCAGTCCTTTTGCGAACCTCTTTACCTCATCAAATTCAAACATTTTAATTTCATCATCCCTATTTCCATCAAAGTTCCATGTTCATTTCTCAACGTATTTACACATCATAGTTCGTTATCCATTTAAGACCCTCAATGGGTTTGGCCATACGACATGGCCAAACCCTATTGTTCTTCCTTTTTATCTTGCTTTCATCCTACAAAGTAGGCAGAGGCTCTGGAGGATAATCTAGAATAAAATCTTCTAATTCAGCTAACTGAATCATGGAATTCAGTCGACTGAAACACAACCAGATCCCATATAAAGTTGACCCATACACTTTCAGTCGACTGAATCACAAGATTCAGTCAGCTGAAATACAACCAGATACTATACATGCTTGGCCAGTATACTTTCAGTTGATTGAATCATAAGATTCAGTCGGCTGAAATACAATCAGATCCGATATATGTTTGGCCAGTATACTTTCAGTCGACTGAATCATAAGATTCAGTCGGCTAAAATAAAATCAGATCCTATACGTATTTCGCCAGTATACTTTCAGTCGACTGAATCACAAGATTCAGTTGGCTGAAATACAACTGGATCCTTTGTGTGTATGGCCAGTATACTTTTAGTTGACTGAACTATAAGATTCAGTCGACTGAAATACAACCAGATTCCATATGTGTTTCGCCAGTATACTTTCAGTCGACTGAATCACAAGATTCAGTCGGCTGAAATACAATCAGATCCTGTGTGTGCTCGGACAATTTATTTTCAATCGACTAAATCATAAGATTTAGTCGACTGACTTTGTGTCAGACCCTTTTTGTTTATATTCATTGTAAGGCCCTTCTCCTTGAAATCCATCCTTGATCATATTTAAACATGGATTCCATCTTCAATACATAACTTAATAAATTTATCCTAGCCAGTAGCCAAGGTTAGGGTTTTTCATAAGCCATCCAATCTTATATCATCATAGCATGAGTTCAGATTTAATCCTATGGTTGTTTTGTTTCAACCCATAACCATCCTTTGGATAGATTTCCAACTCCATGGCTTTGTCATAATTTGGTCATTCATTCCAACCAATCATGGAACCCATGGGTTCGGCCACACCATGGCCAAATCTATGGTTTCCTTAGATTTATTCCCATATTATTAAGTCTCAGACATTCCTTTCTTCAATCTCCTTCTTTTCTTTTGATCTTTCTCTTCTTGCTTAAGTCTTCTTCTCCTTTCTTTGTTCTTCAAAGTCTCCAAGTGTATGGAGGTAGAGGTGGGAGAGAGAGATGAGAGGAGAGGAGAGAAAACTCTTGCTCAAAGGAGGAGGAGTTCGCCAAGGGGTTTGAAGTGCCCTTTGGTTTGTGTTTTTGTATTAAAACTAAAACTCTTCTCCCTCTCATTATGGCTTGGTTTAACCAAAGAGACCATTGGCTTCCCAAGGGTGGCTTCATGGCTTTTGAGGTGAAGACCCTTGGGTTCCCAAGTGTCTAAGTACAATGTACTTAGACAAGATATCTATCCTTTAATCTCCGCCCTTGATCTTCCCTTAGATGAGATCCTAGCCTCCCATCTCATCCCTTCATCTTTTCAACTTAAGCAAAATCCTTAATTCAAGACTTAAACTCAAAAGTGGTTGACCAAGTCAATCCATGACATGGTCGACCATGCATGTGGTGACTTGGCACTTGGGTTCCACTTTGGCCTATGTCACTTGATGATGTGGCATCCTTGCTTAGTTAGCTTCCATGTGATGACATGTATGCCACATGGTAATGCCACATCACTTACATGCCACCTCACTTGATGAGGTGGATTTTAATGCATTAATTTCACTAATTTATCCAACTCAACTAACTTAACTAAATTCACCCAATTATTTTTAAATCAAGGTCACCCATGACCCAGGTCTTAATTGGGTAATTGACGCATTTCCTTACCCATCTAATGTTCATTTCAACTTTTTAATTTCAAATTCAATTAAATTGCAATCCAAATGGGTCAATCCAATAATTTTATAAACTAAGGAAAATCAGGGGTATTACATTACTTGCAAGCAATATCTAGTACGCTTTTTGGTTTCATTATTCACTATTTTGGAATAAATAAATACAATATTATCCAGAACAATGAAAATTACTATTTTACCTTATAATGGAGAGCGACCTTATGAGAGCGAGTGAGAGTTTTCTTGCAGGGGACCCGGAGTCTTTGGTCTATCGACGAGACGGGCACGAAAAGCAGGAGGAGTCTGGCGATGAGGGATGGCAACAGCAGAAGGGAAGGCGAAGACGGAGGACCAGCGGCGAACCATCAGTTACCCTTTTCGTTGCAAATCTACTGGATTGGCCAATCTTCATCATTCGAAATTGGCTACAGGATCTGTTTTGTCAATGGGGACCTTTGATTGATATTTTCATGCCGAAGAAGAAGGACGCAAATGGAAGGATTTTTGCTTTCGTTAGAATGGGGAAGGGGTGCCAAGCAGAGAAAGCAGCGGCTGCTTTAAACGGCCATCTTTTGGCTGGGAGGAAAATCCAGGTTAACCCAGCTCTGTTTCAGAGAAAGAAATCTCAGCGGCCTGTAGATCACGACCCTGTGCTCAAAGGGGGTCCTCCAAACTTGCAGAGGTTACCAAATAGATCTCATTCATCCTGGGCTGACATTGTGAAGAATTCGACTCAAGACAAGAGTGAACTGCGGAAACAAGGAAAAGCCCCTTCTGATACTGGACAACCAATTTACCCTGGTAGATTAATCAAGCTTACAATGGAGGAAGAGTATGATACAGAGATTCAGGATTGGCTGTATCGAGCGGTTGTGGTTGCCCCATTTCAACCAATTTCCCGGGCTCAGCTGGTATCAGGTGCTAGAGAAGGAAGGCTTAGCCGTTGTGCTCTGTAGCCAGATTGGGGATAATTGCTTCCTTATCACCCTCTCAGATATCGGTGAGGCTAGGAGAAGTTTGAAAATGGTTTCTAGCAAATACAGGGTGCTGGGACCTTGGAGGCCGGATTTGTTCAGCTACACAAAAGATGTATGGGTGAGGTGTATTGGCTTCCCTTTGGAAGGATGGACTGAAAAAACCATCAATGCTTTTGGGCAGAGATTCGAAAATCTGGTGGATATACATCACCGTAATCTGACCAAGGAGGACTGTTCGGCTCTTCATCTCTTAATCGAAATGGAGAACCATGAATGCCTGCCACCGGTGATTACTGTGAACATCAAAAACAAGTCCTACCCAATGGCGTTGAAGGAAGTGGAGGATCCGTTGTGGTGGCCGGGCCCTTCATCGGAAAATTCCTGGACTTCCTCGGAAGGGATGGGTCCTAGACTGTCTGGGGTCTACCGAAAGTAGATCTCCACGTGGCCATGCAGAGGGTTCTATCCCTAATCCCTATACCTGCTCAGCACACAACTGCAGTGTAGACTCTGAAAAGGTTGCATTGAACTTTGGGGAGGGAGGGAGCATTGATGTAGGAGTGCTGAATACTCTATCTCTACACAAGGAAAACATGCCAGGTGGTAATGGATTTAATGTTGCTAGTTAGGGTCAAGTTTTCCTTTCTGGCTTTAGCCTCATTAACTCGACCCAACTTCCAGCCCATTTGGGTAGCTGTCTTAGAGCCCAGCAGATATGGCCCACCCATGGACCTCACAAGTTCCAACCAGTCCAACCAGCAACTCTGGCCCACCAGGGGTCTTTTTGCCCGAGTTTGTGCTTCCGGAACTCTGTCTTCTATCCTATCCCCACAATCAGTAACTCAAATTCGTTGGAGGTGGCTGCGGCTGAGGTAAGTATGCCGAGTTTTGTTCGTCTTTTACCCCATCCCACCACTGCTAGCACTACTTCCTTGGTGGCTACTTGTCTAGTGGAATCCTTAGACTTGCAATTGGGTGGCATTCAGCCTCAGGTTGGGAAAGTGACTCTGGAAGAAGCAGAGAGTGCGGGATGTGAGCAGCTCGGTGGAGAAACACATCAGGAATCCCAGGCTGAAGTTCAAAATTTTGTTCAGTTAAAAGCATCTGGAGGGGTGTCTAGTTCTGATGTTAGTGCTAAAAAAAAACAAAGAAAAGAAAAGAAATATGATGCCTTCGGAGTCAGATCTGATAGGGGACAACCTAGAGAAGAAAGGTTACTCTATAAAGGATGGTCAGGAAATTTTGAAAATTGGAAAGCAGTTGGGGACCAATTTCATGGATGATTCTCAGGCTTTGAGGAATCTTGAAATTATAGAAAAATCAGATCGATCTTCATTCGGCTGTTCGCAGAGCACCAAAAGAAAAATGCAAGTTTTGATCAAGAAGGGTCATACGTCGATGGGTAAATGTTTTGGCAAAAGAGGGTTTTGGCCACTTAAAAGGAGAACCCTGGAGTGCACAAGTTTCACAATGAAAATCTTGACTTAGAATATTAAGGGTCTTGTATCTCTAATGAAGAGAAGTACAATGCGCCGTTTTATCAAGAAAAACAAGGCGGATATTCTTTTGCTTCAAGAGACAAAAAGGGAAGAAATTTCTATTCAGATGATTAGAGAAATATGGGGTGGAAAAGAATGTGGCAGTTTTTATAAACCAGCAGAGGGACGTTCCGGGGGCTTCTTAACTCTATGGAATCCAACAGTAATTAAGGTGTCGACTATGAGATTGGAACCAAGATCAATTTTTATTAAAGGTTGGCTGGTGGAAGAGAATATTGAAATCTGTATTTCAAATGTCTACGGTCCAAACGAAGAGGATAAAGAAGATTTCTTGATCGAACTAGAGGATGTAAAAGCTTGGGCTTCCTCTAAGTGGTGCTTGGGGGGTGATTTCAACATCATCAAATTTCCTTTGGAAATGAAGAATGGTAGGGGTTTTACATGGGCAATGGAGGCATTTTCTGATTTCATTAACCGAAGCGAGCTTATCGATCTACCACTAATCGGTGGGAGCGTCACTTGGTCAAGTGGTCAGGTAAGAGGGGTTATGAGAAGACTTGATCGTTTTCTCCTCTCAGGTGATTTTGAATCTCACTTCTCTAGCTCTAGCCAACTGAAACTCTTTTGTCCAGTCTTAGATCACAGTCCAATTCTTTTTTATTCTAAAGAGATAGACTGAGGGCCAAAACCGTTTCGCTTTAACAACGTTTGGCTTACTGACCCAAACTTCATGAAACTTGTGCAATCTTGGTGGGAAAACTTCAATGTGAATGGATGGACTGGTTTTCTTCTTTTTAAGAAGCTTTAATTCTTGAAAGCTTGAAAACCTGGGCGGCATCTAAAGGACGATTTGTGGGGGGAAAAAAATAGTGTTGAATGAGCTAGAATAGTGGTCCATTCTCGAAGAGGAGCGGGATCTAGACGAGAATGAAATGGTGGCTAAAAGGGTCTCCACAAGCGACCCTTTGGGACTGTTTGAGGTTGGAGGAAGTGGAGTGGAGTCAAAAATCCAGGGCCCTTTGGTTAAAAGAGGGTGATAAGAACTCAAAATTCTTCCATGCTTGTGCGTCCAATAGAAGGGTAGTAAATTCTTTAAGATCGGTGGCCGTGGATGGTAGGCGTCTTTTTGATAAGGCCAGCATTAGGGAAGCGGTTGTGCGGTTCTTTTCTGCTATTTTCCAGCCTCCTTCACCTTCACCGCCTGATCTGCCACCTTCACCTTTACTGCTTGATCTGCCTCCTTCGCTTCCCGTTCATCGCTCTTCGCCGGCATCTTTGGATCTGGGTACTCTCTATTCTTCTTCTCTTTGTTCAGATTCCTTTTGGTTCCCAGGTTTGTGGAAACCCCGTGGTGTGTTGGTTCTCTCTTCTTCACAGGTTCAGGTGGAGTTGTGGGCCAGATGGGCTTCCTTGCCCTTGTCGGCCTCTAATATGGTGTTGGCGTTGGGTTGGGGCAACTCTGGCTCTCTCACTGCAGGATTGCCAGGTTTGCAGTTGGCATGTTCTTTCCGAGGACTTTGGAGCTGTGTCCTCTGTGGTTGAGTCTGGAGCTCTCCCTGTGTTTGACATCAGTTTTGTGGAGTGTTTCTCCTCTCCGTTCTGGTCGCGGCTTGATGCTTGGCGGGCTTCTGTTCAGCAAACCTCTCATGGAGCTTGCCTTTCCAGTTGGCGACCAGGTTTCTTCTCTTGTGGCCTGGGTACATTCTATCCTTTCTCCTACTCCTCTTGATTTAGGTGATTTATCCTTGGGGCGGCCTTCTCTCCTATGCCTTTGGCGTTGGGTCTTGTCGACCTTTTACCTAGTCTCTCTGCCCCCCTCGCTTCCCTGTTCTCTTGGCTCTCCTTTTTCTGTTCTTAGTTCAGCCTCACATATTTTTTCTGGGTTGAGCCGACCTTCGATGGAAGGAATAGTTTTTTTAAGGATAAGTGGGGAGTCGACATGATGGTTGGAGAGAGAATTTTCTATGATTGAGGTCAAAGAGGCTTTGGATAGTCTTGAAGGGGATAAGGCCCCCGGTCTCGATAGTTTTAATTTCTTATTTTTTAAGGCTTGCTGGGAGAGTTGTCAGCTTGGATATTATGCATTTTTTCAAGGAATTCTACAATGATGGTAAATTTTCAAAGGCCTTAGGAATGCTTTTATCACTTTAATCCCGAAGAGGGAGGGTCCTTCGGATTTGTCCCATTACCGCCCAATTAGCCTTGTTGGTAGTATTTACAAATTGCTAGCAAAGGTGCTGGCCGAAAGATTGAAAAAAATGTTGCCAGATGTAATTCGTGAATCTCAGGGGGCCTTCATCAAAAATAGACAGATTTTAGACAGGATCCTTATTGCAAATGAGTTGGTTCATATGAGAAGGAAGGAGAAGAAACCCGATATGCTCTTTAAGATAGACATGGAAAAAGCTTATGGTTGTGTGGATTGGGCATTTGTTGGTTATCTGTTTGAAAGGATGGGTTTTGGTTGTAGATGGCAGAGATGGATGAGGGCTTGTGTGGAGGAGACTAGGTATTCTGTCCTGGTGAACGGCTCTCCTACCCCTCCAATTGTTGCTAGTAGGGGATTGCAGCAGGGGGACCCTCTATCGCCTTTTATTTTCACAATGGTGGGGGAAAGCTTGAACAAGCTTGTTGGGATGGCCAAGGACCTTGGTATTGTGAGGGGTTTTGAGGTGTATCCTGGGGGTCCAATTGTCACTCACCTCCTAATTTGCAGATGATACGCTATTCTTTTGTGACTATGGTAGACAAGAAGTTTTAGGGTATCGTGCAATCCTCAGATGCTTTGAGTTAGTATCGGGTCTACGCATCAATCTTGGAAAAAGCACTCTTATTGGGGTTGAAGTGGATAGTTCGAGAATTAAAGAGTGGGCCGATAGAGAGGAGACTGGCGGGTTGGGGTAAAAAGTTTTTATCCTTGGGTGGTAAAGTGACGCTTATTAAGTCAGTATTGATTAACTTGCCTACGTACTTCATGTACTTGTTCGAGATGCCGAAGGGCGTGGCAAATCGAGTGGAATTGATGTTTAGGAGATTTTTGTGGGGTGATAAAGAGGAGAAGAGAAAAGTGCATCTTGTGGCTTGGGAGGAGATCATTAGAGCAAAGTCCAAGGGTGGTCTCGGCTTAGCCCCAATTCGGCTAAGAAATGAGGCCTTACTTTGCAAATGGGGTTGGTGCTTTGGGAGAGAACCGAATGCGCTTTGGGTTCACACTCTCACGGCGAAGTATGGCACCTCTAACAGCAATAGGTGGAGCTTGGGGGAAGAGGTGGATAGGACAGGATCTGGGATGCTTAAAGCATGGGGAGGGTGTGCCAAGGTAGGTCGGAGGTGGATCTTCTTTTCAAGGGCAGACTCCGGTTCTTAGTGGGCAAGGGCAATAGGACTTTCTTTTGGGAGGATTTATGGCTGAGAGATAGAACCTTGAAAGATTGATTTCCAAGACTATATAGGGTGGTGAGGAACAAAAAGGCGCTGGTCCAAGATAGGTTCTCTGGTGCAAGAAGTGATTTATCTTGGTCTTTTGATTTTAGGATAGAGTTGAGATCTTTTGAGGAGGAGAGTGTTGTTGATTTGAAAGCTATGTTGGAGGCTTTTCCCTTAGATTTCGAGGCTGATGATGAATTGATATGAGTTGGTGATTCATCCAGTTCTTTCTCGGTTAAATCACTGGTCAATCTTGTTCTTCTCAACTCGGAGGGGTCCCTTGCTGCCCAACAATTAATTTGGAAGAGCTTGGCTCCTCCTAGAGTTCAATTGTTCGTTTGGTGTAGTGCTAAGAAGAAAATTCTAACAAGGACTGAGCTGAGGAGGAGAGGGCTACTGTGTCCGGATACCTCCGCCACTTTCCCACTTTGTGGGCTAGTTGAAGAGAATATTAATCACCTCCTGGTTACCTGCCCAATGGTGTGGAGACTTTGGTGTGTTTTTCTAAACCTCATGGGGGTATCCTGGGTTGCTCCAGGATCTTGGGTTGAGTTCATGAACTCTTGGTCCCTTCCTAACATTAATGTTAAATGGAGATTGGCGTGGATCACTATCCCAGCAGTAGTTGTTTGGACTATATGGAAGGAAAGGAATTTTAGGGTCTTTGAAGGCAAATCACTGGAGTTTAGCGAGCTAGCCCAAAAGGCTAAGTGGTATCTATTTACCTGGTTGTGCGCCAACAAGGTCTTCGCTAATGTTAAAGCCACTATGCTCTTTCAATCTTGGGAGGGTTGTATGAGTAATGGGCCTGGTAATAGGAAGATTCAGGTGGAGTGGTCCCTCCACCTCGTGGGACCTTGAAGTTTAATGTGAATGGGGCTTCTAGTGGTAATCCTAGGCCGGTTGGGATTGGAGGAATTCTTCGTGATCATTTGGGAATTTCCTGTCTCGTTTTCTCGGATTCAATGGGGTCCATGGGCTCCAATGAGGCTGAACTTTGTAGCATTAAGAAGCCTTATCTCTAGGGATGGACTTGGGGTGGGAGAGACTAGTGATTGAAAATGACTCTTTCAATGCCGTAAAATGGGTGTTGGGGGTTAAACGTCTTCCTTGGAAACTTATCACCTTAGTTAGAGAGATTAAAGAGTTGTCTCGTAGGCCGTGAGGTTTCCTTTGTACACATCAGTCGGACTACGAATGGAGTGGCTGACTTCTTTGCTAAGAACGGTGTGACTGGTTCTATCCTTGGATCGTTCTGGTTATCCAGAGTTTAGCTTTTTTGGTCACTGTATTTTTGCTTTCAGTGCATTTTATTTTGATTTTGTTTGTTTTTGTTGGACCTAATCCTCTTAAGCCTCTCTTCTTTATATCTTCTCCTTATATCTTTTTGCCTTCTTTTAATATAATCTATTCTTACCGCTCAAAAAAAAAATATATTTATTGTTTTACCCATTGGCACTAAAACAACTACATCTTGAGCTTCCGAACTCATATTCAAACAAACTTATGCTCGTTGAAAAGCTCACAAGGTGATCTACGCATCTAACCAGTCTTCAATAAAAAAAAAAAATGGAGTCTATAAAACACCTCAAAATATGTGATCAATGATCGGATCATTATAGGTCCACTTACTAAAAGCTTAACTCACCCTATCTCATATCGAACCTGACCACTTATTAAATGGGCTGAGCCAACATAGACAATGTTAAATAGGTTGATCCAACCCATACATAATCTAAATTAGGGCTGCAACTTGGATGGGCAAAGCTAAGTTTTGGGCCAAACAAGCTGAGACCTAAATCGTTATTAAAGGGCCTGAGCCTTGACCCATATCAGACCTGGCCCGATTTGTTCAAACCAAGTCCAGACTAATTTGTATTTGTAAGCACTAAGTCTAATTTCAAACCCAAAATGCACATACAGACCATACTCAAGCTTTTTGAATCCAAGATGGATTTGTTTCTTATATTCAATGAAATATAAATTATAATTTACATAAATGTTATAGTTATAAAATAAATTGGTTAAATAAAATTTGACTCAAATTTGCGCTTTTGAGCCAATCTCAAGCCTTGTTGCTCCAGACCGAGCCTGAACCCAGTTCAACCAAAGTTCAAATTTTTTTGGGTTTTTTGTATGGGCTTAGTTAGGCCCATCCCAAGTTGCACCTTGACCGAAATAATTCATTAAACAAATTAATCCTACTTGAGTACCTTACCAAGCTTAAAAGGGTTGACTTAACCTTCTATCGATTCATTAAATATTTTACCTAACTTGACTCGCGCTAAGCCCGATATCAAACTGAAAATGCACATGTGGGCTTATTCATACTCTAGCTTTTTGGACCCAAGATGGATTTGTTTGTTATATACCTATATTCTATAAAATATAATTTATAATTTACAGAAATCTTATATTTATAAAAACTTGGTTAAATAAAATTAGGGTTTTATAAAATTTGACTCAAATATGAGCCTCTGAGCCAATTTCAAGCCTTGTTCCATTAGCCCTAACCTAAGCCAGGTTCAATGTAAGTTCAAATTTTTTGGGGCCTTTCGTACGGGGTTGGGTTAGGCTCATCCCAAGTTGCACTATTGACCTAAAAAATTCATTAAACAAATTAATCTAACTTGAGTACCAAACCAAACTTAAAATGGTTAACCTTTCAATTTATAATTAAGATAACTCATTTATTAAATGAGCTCACATGACTCCAATATCTAATAAACTTAATTGGGTTTGACTCAGTTATTAAGTGAACGGCCCAATCCAATACCTTTCAATTTTGATCAATTATAAATAAGTTAAATCCAACAAATGTAGGTTAGTGGAAAATGAACATAACAAAAATTTTAGATTAGAAAGTAATTTCTTATCAAACAATTATCTAAAAAAAATCTCATAAAAAATCATTTTTTCATTGAAAATCAATTGTTAAAAAACCAACAGACGTGCTCTATGTTTACTTGTTTGGACACTAAAACACGGTTAAAAGTTCTGCCTTAAATAAGTAAAAAAATTGTGTATTCTGCAGATTTATATCAAAACAAAATTCACAAACAGGATATGAACTTACGAAAAATATATTAAAAGAACCTTTAGAAAACTACGACAACTGTGCTTGTCTTTGCAATGTTTTATGCTATGGTTATGTGCTAAGCTTGAATTCTTCACAATATTTTGGCATTTGTGAAGCTATTTTTTAAAAACAAGTTATCTAAGTGTCTCATCTAACTAATTTTTGGGATGTGTATATTGAGTATAGAGTTCCAGCCCAAAATACTAACTTGATAGGTGGAGATATCTAGCCTCATATAAATTCTTATTTTTTTTCTCTCTTATCTCTATGGAACTCGTTCGTACTCCAACGATCCCTCCCTCGAATGAGGCTCCCCAACAGATAGAACATCACCAACCATCCATTTCGGTTAGGGGATCCCTAAGCCCAGATGCAGTGGCTTGGAGAACATGACTTGATACAACTATTAGGACTGGGGTTCCAGTCCAAAAGACTAGTCCTAATAGGTGCAGTAACCCATTTACATATGAGTCCTTAGTTTCCCCCTCTCACAACCGATATAGGACTCACATTCGCACCCCAACAGTGTAGACCTCTTAATCTACTGATGCTAGATGCAGAACAACGTAGAGTAATCTTTTTTTGTGTCTAGAGAGACTTTATCCCAAAACTTTCTACAAACAAAGGCAGATTTTGACCACCAAATCAACTCTTGAAGTATAAGTGCAAGTTTCAAAGTCCACGAATGAAATTCAATTGGTGGTTAGTGGATTATTATCCCTTTCCCGTAATCATATGCTGCCTGCATATCACATCTTATAGCTTTCCAACATATACAATATGGTCTAAGGAATACTAGAGATATCTAGATCTTATATCATTTTATGTTTCTCATTACGTGCCCAATACTATTATTTCTACATTGTTGATAAAAGGAATATTTATGTAAAAGGTAGTTGGGTGAGACATCTGAATATTTTCGATCATAAAAAAAAATTTATGTGAAAAAGAGGAGGCAAGTTGCACTTGTTTGGAAAAGACGATAATTTGGATATTCAAATGCGTGCATATCTCCTTTTACACAGAAGATAAAGGAGCAAAGCTTTCGAGAGCTCCATAATATTCCAAAGTGGATCTGGATACCCAAAAAAGTCTGTACCATCGAATCATATCACTGGGTTTCGGTTCTTATTCTTCAATCATTCTTTCATGTTCTTTGTAAAGTACAAATCAGAGGAAACATCAATAGTAGTTTAACCTAGAAGAATCATTGTTATGAGAAGAACAACCTAAATTGAAGAATCTCATTTGAATGAAATCGAACCATGATCCCAAAAGTTGTTATAGAGATAAAAGAAGCACAAAGCATGTGAGAATAAAGATGGGTATGATGCTAACAAATGGATCAGGAATTTTTAATAAAAAAAATTAAAAGAAAAGGTTGGTGAGGTGGAGAAGCAAACATCAAATATAAAATTCGTTCTCTACCTTTTTTTTGTTCTTTGAAGTTATTTCAATTTTTATGAAAATTATAAATATTCAAAATTCAATTAAACCTGTAAATGCTTTATGGAAAAAAAAGAGTTGGGTAATGAAGAAAGGAAAATAAAATTAAGATAACTAAGATATGTATGAGGCATTGGATGAGTGAATTAATTTTAAAGCATAGCGTTAAAAATGAATGTATCATAAGCAGTTCAAAATTAGCACTAATAGAAGACATTGAGATAAACTTGTTTGAGTTGATTTGAGTATGCACGTGAAAAATCAGAGACAATTCTAATACAAGAGTGTTTAGAGGCTATATGTTATGAGTATCAAAAAGAGAAAGAGGATCATTAAAAATATGGAGAGAAATGATAAATGGTGAAGTGATTAACTATATAATTTATAATAGTGTCAAATAGAAAAGTAAAATTTAAAAAGTCGAATCTAAATAAACGAAAGTTTAACTTTAGTAGTAATCATGATAATGAAACTAATATATGTAATTATGTACATCAAAAGAATCAAATTATCAAAAAGTATATGTTGTCATTTTTAGATTCGAAGACACGAATTCAAGTTCTGTTAACATTACATAAAAGTTTGCCTGCTTGCCTATTTGTGTGCGTATAGTGACGTAAATGAATTGAAAAAATATATTACGAAAGTTGTGGCTACGACAAAGCTCCACTTTAACCACACTGTTGACAACCCAAAAATAAAGTGATCACGAATGTTATAAATGACAAAATATGTAAAGTTTTCTTATTCTACATTTTTCAACATCACGAAATAATCAAGGTATTATTAGCCAAATGGAACTATAGATAACTCTCCCAAACACATAAAGCATTAGATTTTTCTATTTAATCAAGGCATTCAGGCTTCTTAGAGCACTCGATTAATCTTTTAGACATGTGCAAGCCTCCCTACCCACGTACATTCGATAACTCTACGGGGTAGTCATCATTTGAGATAGAATGGAAATCAAACCCAGGACTCATACTTCCTTCCTACATCATAATCTTGACCATCACTCTAACCCCTATGAGATTAAAGTATTTTTGAAGTTCAAACGTGAGGGGATAGAATTTAGATTGGGTGGCCATTTAGACACCGTGTTTTTCTGATGGGAGACGCCGTTTTTCAAAATACAGTGTAAAATTACTATTTTTCCCTTCAATTTTTTAAAAAACTAAAACATGATCTTATCGTCCGAACTAGATGTGCGTTCGGAGGATAAGATAAGATTTTAGTTTTTTTAAAAATCGAAGGACAAAATAGTAATTTCACACCGCATTTTGAAAAATGATATCTTCTTGTAGAAAAACACAATGTCTAAATGGCCACCCTTTAGAGTAAGTCACTTTAATCATTATTATCATCATTAATCTCATCTATTATATAATATAAAAATTCTTATTTTTTTCCCCTAAAATTCATCATATTCTTCATCATCCCTCTCTTTCGATCTATGTTTTTAAAAGTTTCTCTCTCTTCAATGAACAACTTAAAAAATTTGCATTCTACTTCATGCAATGTACAATGTAAATTGCATGGAGCATTTTGAGCTCTTTAATTATTTTTTTTTTACAATTTGAGACTGAATTCTGCAAAGTTACTGCACTGATTCCATGGTTCAAAATCAATCTTAGGAAGTACCAATCCAAGGAGGGGGCTCTTATTAATGGTCTAGATCAAAGGATCATGGGCCTAATTATACATAATGATTCATCTGTAAGAGTCATGATAGAATCAGAACCCTAGATTTCCACCTTACACCTTTCCACTACAAACAATTGAAGGTCACTTGTAGGGTATTATTTTCTTTCTTTCTAATTTCTAGTGGGCCAAATTATGGGCGAATTCAATAATTTTCAAAGGTGGATATCGCTCAAGCCACCATCAACTTTAGGATGAAAGCAACTACTTGAAAATTATAAAATGCAAGGCCCATCTTTAGGAACAAACTTTTGGTGATCCACATGTGGGCCCGACTCACAAAGAATCTATACTCTGGGCCGTGAACCCTATAAAATAATGGGCCTATCCCTGTATGATTTATAGAGTTCACGTATAGGATCTAACCAAGTGGACGGTGGGCGTGAAGGAGCACATAAAAAAAGTTAAGAATCGAATACATTGATCCACTATTTCGCAAGTTTTAACTATTTTTTATTAAAGATTATAATTATAATTTTATATGAAAGCTTCTAATATATAAAATCGGTTTTTTAAATTTTATTTTTCCATTTGATTCTATACAAAATCATAATCAGTTATTCAATCTGATATGTAACGGAAATCTGTGTATCGGGCCGCAACGGACGTGTATCTGTTTTATTTTTTCGACTATATGGGGTCCACAAAGATCTGAATTTTTTTGTAAATACCTTCGTGAACCTTCTCATTTCACCCTTCAAACATTCATCAACATCGAACCAATCTTACTCTCTCTCCTTAGCCATTTCTTTCCTAATTTCATTTGTTCACATTATTACTTCAAGAAATTCGATTTTCATCAATCTTTTATCAATCTATTTTCCAAACATTAATGTTTACATTTGTCACGCCCCGACCCGAAGGGTGGGCCCGGAACGCGACTGATATTTTTTTTTTTTTGAAATTTAAACTAACACAAGTATTTTAACTGGGCGGGAAAAACAATTGGGCCAAAGGGTCACACATGATCCCAACATGTGGACTCAAACATGTACCATAAGTCTGATACCAACAAAACACAACGACAACATAATAAATGCCAAAAAAATGCATTTATATCTTAATATTATTGGGCATTCTCACATTTCTTTTATATTTAATATATGCATTTACACGTGAATTTGTGAGTTTTATTTAATATGACTTATTACGTGTATTTTTCTTTATTTTAGGAAATTAACCCTCAAATTTAATAAAGTTAGTCCCGAGTCAAAGCCCGAGTTAAATATCGAGTTCAAAGCCGAGTTGAGTGGATGCCGGGTCAAAATTGAGTTATGATCAAAACTAGCTATGTCTTTGGTCTGGGCAGATAGCTGGCAGCAGAAGACCGTTGGAGCATGGACAGGAAAGCACTGAATGAAATCAGCAGAGAATCAGATTAGCTGAAGAAGAAAGCAGGGATTCGGGAAGAGTAAATATGGAAAGGGCCGAAACGCCATTGATGGAGGAAAGAGTCGTTGGAGCACAAGAGAATTCGGACTTACAAAAGAGGATCTCAGACTGGGGGTTAGAAAAGAAAAGGAGCAGAAAAATCCATCTCTCCCTTCGAAGAGCATCAACCAGCAACACCCTTCTTCTTTATTTTTCCTTTTCTTTTTCAAATCTCTCCATCTGGGACGAACCTCCGATCGAAGTAGAGAGCAGATTTGGGGTTGGATCGGCGGGGCTTGGGTCTTCTCGAGCAGATCGGAAATCAGCTGGGGTTAGACGCATGGACAGTCGACGAGTGACACACCAGCGACGGGAGGGCTCAGGCGTGAGCAGCAGGCAAAACCCTTTGCTGCATCGTGACAGGCAGCAGAGGTGAGCAACAGCTTGGAGCAGGGCACTCGTTTGACAAGGGCAGGATCTATCCCTTTCTGTTCTTTTAATTTCTTCCCAGGGAGTTATTTCTTAAATTGTTTAAAAACTGTTTGATTTTTATTTCAACGTTTCCTTGAGTTAATTTGATGATATGACATTTCATGTTTCATTTATTTATTTAATCATTTAGTTTTGGATTGTTTTAAATATTGTTTAATTTACATTTAATGCTTAAATTAACTAGCTTAATGTCTTTTATCATAATGTTTGGCTAAATTCTAAACTAAGGGAAGGGGTGAAGTTTAATTATTTATGGGGTTATTTTAAATCAACATCTATGATATTAATCTAAGTTTCATTTAATTGAATGGTTTAATATATCTCAAATATTTATTAAAAATCTAAGTAATTTTCTTTGATTCATTGTGATTTCCGAATACACTGAATGCTTGGGAAATCTTATGATTTTTTTGTGATAAATTATCAAGGACCTGTCAATGTCTATATATTTTCTTTGAATCATTGTAATTTCTGAATACATTGATTACTTAGAGAATCCCTATGACATGTGATTTGTAATTAATTGTTTCTTAACCATCAATTATTTAAACAAATTAATTGAAATTTATTATTGAATTAAGTGTCCCATTTTTCGGTTTGTGAGAATCAATATTCACATTAAACTGAGACAAGTTGATGAGAAATAGCCTTATAAATTATTAAATGGATCCTCGAACCTTAGTGCTTTCTTTTTATTGATTTAAATTTATCACCATCTTTGCTCCATACTTTGTGTGGGAATAATCAAAATCTAATTTTCATTCTTTTAATTTTAAATAGTGTTCTTAATACCTTCAGTCCCTGTAGATTCGACCTCGGACTCACCGAGTAATTATTACTTCGCTACCTGCGCTTGGGTTTACACTTTTTAAGTGGTAGCACAACACAACATATAATCACATAAATCCAACTTTGATTTATCATTACAAAACATATCAGAGTAACTACAGAAACGTAGTAGTCCTAGTACAACACATTAACACACACCAAGTACCACACTCGGTACTTTACAAAAGAGCCGTTGTCGAGGATTGTAACGGTTTTACGAACACAAAAAAAAAAATATCCAACATTCATAAAAAAATATATAGAAAAAAAAAAATTAGTTCTTCAATTTTTTTATTTTATTTTTTATTGCTACTTATTTTTTTGTGTCTTCTTGTTTAGGTGATTTTATTTTGGATTCTTGTGCATTTGGTAAATTCGTTCCTTATCTCATTGTTTTTTAGTTATTTTAGTTAAATATTTCTCTTTGTTGGATGTCCTCGTGGCAACGGGACGAAACAAATTGCCCTAAAAAATTGATTCTATTGCTGAAGATTTGTCTGAGAACTTATTTGAAGAATCTGAATACTCATTTTCATCATTCACAATGTCTGAACATGAGAATGATCATGGGGAAAACGATGGTATCCCACAAATGAAAACGTTGCGTGAGTATTTGCAACCGACCAGATCAAGTTCCCCATCTTGTATTATTTTTCCTAATAATCAGGGTGCTTTTGATTTAAAACCAGGGGTGATTCAATTACTTCCTAAGTATCATGGTTTGGATTCAGAGAGCCCTTACATACATCTAAAAGAATTTGAAGACGTTTGTGCTACTTTGCATAACCAAAATGTTAATAGTGATGTAGTAAGGTTGAAATTATTCTCTTTCTCTTTAAAAGAGAAAGCAAAAAGTTGGTTAAATTCTCTAAGACCAAGATCCATATGCACTTGGCAA
Source organism: Chimonanthus salicifolius (assembly GCA_013350335.1). Taxonomy (NCBI): domain Eukaryota; kingdom Viridiplantae; phylum Streptophyta; class Magnoliopsida; order Laurales; family Calycanthaceae; genus Chimonanthus; species Chimonanthus salicifolius. The sequence goes on along the minus strand of CM023540.1, from coordinate 48,548,244 downwards.
GAAATGCAACGAGAATTCTTGAAAAAATTCTTCCCTACCCACAAGACTAATACACTTAGAAGAAAAATCATGAATTTCAAACAAAAAGAAGGTGAAACATTCTTCCAATGTTGGGAGCGTTACAAAGAATTATTGCAATTTTGCCCACATCATGGCTATGAAATTTGGTGCACTATCAATTTTTTCTATGATGGTCTAAATTCCAATATGCGCCAATACGTAGAAATGATGTGTAATGGTGAATTTCTAAGTAAAGACCCTGAGGAGGCTTGGAATTATTTTGACCATCTAGCTGAAACTGCCCAATTTGGGATGATACTGATGGATCTGATAAGGCAGAAAAGACCAAGTCTAGTGCCATGACAAAGGGGAGTATGTACCTCCTTAAAGAAGAAGATGATATTAATGCCAAATTAGCCAATTTAACCAGAAAGGTAGAGGCCATCGAACTTGGGAAAGTACACGCAATTAAGGCTACTGAAAAAAGAGAGGATGTATGTGGGATATGTGAGACTATTGGACACCAAACTCAGGATTGTCCGACAATCCCAGCTTTTAAAGAGGTGCTATACAGTCAAGCAAATCCCATGAACACCTATAAAAGGCCTTTTTTTTCACCCTATTCCGACACATATAACCATGGTTGGAAGAATCATCCCAACTTTAGTTGGAGAAATGATCCAAATGCAAATAACCATGCCCCTCAAGGGCCTTCTACTTCTAATCCTTATGTGCCTCCACATAAGAAGACCCTTGAGGAAACTTTGAATGCATTCATGCAAAGTCAATCAATCTTTAATAATCAGATAGTGCAAGACATGAGTGAATTGAAGAATTTCATGAACAAATCGACCTCCATGCCCAACAATCAAGAAATGGGCAAGTTCCTTGCTCAACCTCAACCAAATCCTAGAGGTCAATTTAAGGGAAATAATTCAAATTCTTCTAATTCACACCAAGAACACGCTAAGTCCATCACCACTCAACGAAATGGAAAAATAATTGACAAAAGTATTCTGACGAAGGTTAGCAAACCCGAGGAACTTTCAAACACAAAGAGTGATGATGGGCCTAACGAGTCTGAGCCTAATGTGGTTTCGCAACATCCAATGCCTGCCCCTTTTCCCCGAAGGTTACAGCCTCCAAAAAAATCAGTGACCAATGTCGACATTTTTGAAATCTTTAAACAGGTCAAAATCAATATTCCTTTGTTGGATGCTATTAAACAAATACCGTCATATGCTAAATTTTTAAAAGATTTATGTACAATAAAGCGTAATCTAAATGTACAAAAGAAAGCATTCTTGACGGAACAAGTGAGTGCTATCATCCAACAGAATACCCCACCAAAATACAAAGATCTGGGGTGTCCAACCATATCATGTGTTATTGGTGAGTTCCAAATTGGGCAAGCTTTGCTTGACCTAGGGACGAGTGTTAACCTCTTACCTTATTCGGTATATGAGCAGTTGGGACTTGGTGAGCTTAACCGACCACTTTAGCTCTCCAACTTGCCGACCGCTCACTTAAGATATCGAGAGGAATAGTTGAAGATGTGTTAGTCCAAGTAGACAAATTCTACTTCCCTGTCGATTTCATAGTCTTGGACACCCAACCTGTGTTGAATGCGAGTGCCCAAATTCCTATCATTCTAGGCCGCCCATTCCTTGCAACCTCCAATGCCTTAATCAATTGCAGGAATGGAGTCATGAAATTGTCTTTTGGTAACATGACTTTGGAATTGAACAGATTTAATATTTACAAGCAACCAGGTGATGATAGCGATGTGCATGAAGTAAATTTCATTGAAACGCTTATCGAAGACCAGTCTCCTCTATCAGTGCTCACTGATCCTCTTGAGGCTTGTTTAGCACACTTTAATTTTGATGAGGACTCCATGATTAATTCTGTACATTCTATTTTGGAGTCTGCACCATTATTAGATACATATAAGTGGAGGGCACGTTTTGAAGAGTTACCACCTAGTGACACCATGCCCCTCCCATCATGCGTTCAAGTGCCAAAACTTGAGTTGAAACCTCTACCAACTGAACTCAAGTATGCATTCTTAGGACCAGCAGAGACATTCCCAGTGGTCATTTCCTCAAAATTAAATCAAATCAAGGAAGAAAAATTAATCAATGTTCTTAGAGAACACAAAGGTGCAATTGGATGGACCATAGCTGATATAAAGGGAATCAATCCCTCAATTTGTACCCATAGGATTTATGTAGAGGACAATTCTAAACCCTCTCGAGAATTACAACGTAGTTTGAATCCTAATATGAAAGAGGTTGTTAGAGAAGAGGTCATAAAGCTTTTGGATGCAGGAATTCTATACCCAATCTCTGACAGTACTTGGGTTAGTCCTGTTCAAGTGGTACCTAAAAAATCTGGGGTAACCATAGTCAAGAACGCCAATGATGAATTAATCCCAACTAGAGTCACAACGGGTTGGCGCATTTACATTGACTATAGGAAACTTAACTCAATGACTAGGAAAGACCATTTCCCTTTACCATTCATAGACCAAATCCTAGAAAGGGTAGCTGGCCACAAATTCTATTGTTTCCTAGATGGTTACTCTGGGTATAATCAAATAGAAATTGCACCTGAAGACCAAGAAAGACCACCTTTACATGTCCATTTGGAACTTTTGCTTATCGGAGGATGCCATTTGGGCTATGTAATGCCCCTGCCACGTTCCAAAGATGCATGTTGAGCATATTTAGTGATATGGTAGAGCATTTCCTTGAGGTCTTTATGGATGATTTTTCTGTTTTTGGCAATTCTTTTGATGAATGTTTGAATAATTTGAAAATGGTGTTGAATAGATGTGAGGAGAAAAACCTCATTTTGAATTGGGAGAAGTGTCATTTCATGGTCTCAAAAGGAATCGTGCTTGGTCACATTGTCTCCTCCCAAGGAATTGAAGTGGATAGAGCCAAAATCGATTTGATAGCTAATCTGCTAGCCCTTAAGACTGTTAAAGACATTAGATCCTTTTTGGGTCATGCAGGATTCTATAGAAGGTTCATTAAAGAATTTAGTGCAATATCCCGACCATTGTGTAACCTTCTGTCAAAGGACATTCCCTTTGACTGGACTGAGGCATGCCAAGATGCTTTTACAAAGCTGAAGGGCTTGTTAACTTCTGCTCCTATTATGCAACCACCTGATTGGAGTTTGCCCTTTGAGATTATGTGCGATACTAGTGATTATGCAGTTGGGGCCGTGCTAGGGCAACGCAAGGACAAAAAGCCTCATGTCATTTATTATGCAAGCAGAACATTGAACAGTGCTCAAATGAACTATTCCACTACAGAAAAAGAACTCCTTGCAGTAGTTTTTGCCTTGGATAAATTTAGGTCTTATTTGATTGAATCCCAGATTATTATTTTCACTGATCATGCGGCTTTAAAGAACCTTCTAACTAAGAAGGATGCAAAACCCAGATTACTTAGGTGGATCCTCCTGCTCCAAGAGTTTAACTTGGTAATTAAAGATAAAAAAGGAGTAGAGAATGTGGTGGCTGACCACTTATCCAGGCTCATAATTTATGATTCTTTGGAGACAAAGCCAATCAAGGACACATTCCCCGATGAGCAACTATTTAGTGTCTCCCAATTACCTTAGTATGCTGACATTGCTAATTTTTTTGTTACAGGTGAACTTCCAACCCAGTGGACCCAACAAGATAAAAAGAAATTTTTGGTCGAAGTGAGAAAGTTCTTTTGGGACGATCAATCCATACCTTTTTAAATATGGTCCTGACCAAATAATCAGGAGATGCGTGCCTAATGGTGAAATTCAAAGTGTCTTCTCCTTTTGTCATTCAGATGCATGTGGTGGTCATTTTTCTGCCAAGAAAACCACTGCAAAAATCTTGCAGTGTGGGTTTTATTGGCCCACTATTTTCAAGGACGCCCATGAATTTTGTAAAGCATGTGACCATTGTCAAAAGTTGGGAGGGATCACTCGTCGAAATATGATACCATTGAACCCAATCTTAATTATTGAAGTATTTGACTGTTGGGGCATCGATTTCATGGGACCTTTCCCTTCCCCCTCCCCCCCCCCCCCCCCTCCTTTTGGATATCTTTATATCCTTTTAGCTGTTGATTATGTGTCCAAATGGATCGAGGCAGTTCCATGCAGAAATAATGATCATAAGACCGTTTTGAAATTTTTAAAAGAAAATGTCTTATCTTGATTTGGAACACCTCGAGCCATTATTAGTGATGGGGGTACACATTTTTGTAACAAGCCTTTTGAGGCCTTGATGAGCAAATATGGAATTACTCATAAAGTCAGTACCCCTTATCACCCACAAACAAGTGGACAAGTTGAGGTATCCAATCGGGAAATTAAAAATATTTTGGAAAAGACGGTTAACCCAGATTGCAAAGATTGGTCTTTACGACTAACTGATGCACTTTGGGCTTATCGCATAGCCTTTAAAACCCCGATTGGTATGTCACCTTATAGACTTGTCTTTGAAAAGGCTTGTCACTTGCCTGTGGAATTGGAACTTAAAGCGTATTGGGTGATAAAGAAATTTAATTTTAACTTGGATGATTCTAGCTCTCTTCGTAAGCTTCAACTTAACGAATTGGAGGAAATCCGAAATGAAGCTTATGACAATACTCGAATATATAAGGAGAAAATGAAAATATTTCATGACAAAAATATCATTCGAAAATCATTTGAGCCTTCACAGAAAGTTCTTTTATATAATTCAAGGCTACACTTGTTTCCTAGTAAGCTTCGATCTCGATGGTCTAGCCCATTTATTGTAAAGACTGTTTATCCTTATGGGGCCGTCGAGATAGAAAATCCAAATAATGGTAATATTTTTAAGGTAAATGGTCAACGATTGAAACCATTTTTGGAATATTTTATACCAGAGGTTGAGTCCACTGCTCTAGCAGACCCTGTTTATCAAAATTAGCATTATTTTATGAATGTATTTAGGCGTGTTCTTCTTTTACCTTTATTTTTGTGTTTTGTTACCCGTATCTTCATGTGTGCACTTGTCAATTTCAGGTGTCTCCTATTCTCCCACATTCTCTTTTATTAATTACTGTGTCCTTAAATGTTGATCTCATTATACACTCTTTGCATTCATGTAATTTTGACATTGAGGACAATGTCACATTCAGGTTGGGGGGTAGGAGGCTTAGTTGTTAAAAAAAAAATAAAAAAATTACGCTTGGTTAAAAATGTGTTGTTCTTAAATATATAAAAAAAAAAAATTCGTTTTAACAATTTTCTAAAATTTGAAATTGCTTTTCAGTTAAATAATAATTCTCCTCTACAATGATGAATTCTATTTTTCATATTTTTATTCTGAGAAAAAAGAGGGGATTCTTGTTTAAACAAACGTTTAAAAAAAACAAAGAGATTCATTTTTAAATGATGGAAAATTTTTATTTTTGGTTGCTCGAGGACTAGCAACATGCTGGTTGGGGGGTGTAATAAATGCCAAAAAAATGCATTTATATCTTAATATTATTGGGCATTCTCACATTTCTTTTATATCTAATATATGCATTTACACGTGAATTTGTGAGTTTTATTTAATATGACTTATTACGTGTATTTTTCTTTATTTTAGGAAATTAACCCTCAAATTTAATAAAGTTAGTCCCGAGTCAAAACCCGAGTTAAATATCGAGTTCAAAGCCGAGTTGAGTGGATGCCGGGTCAAAACTGAGTTATGATCAAAACTGGCTATGTCTTTGGTCTGGGCAGATAGCTGGCAGCAGAAGACCGTTGGAGCATGGACAGGAAAGCACTGAATGAAATCAGCAGAGAATCAGATTAGCTGAAGAAGAAAGCAGGGATTCGGGAAGAGTAAATATGGAAAGGGCCGAAACGCCATTGATGGAGGAAAGAGCCGTTGGAGCACAAGAGAATTCGGACTTACAAAAGAGGATCTCAGACTGGGGGTTAGAAAAGAAAAGGAGCAGAAAAATCCATCTCTCCCTTCGAAGAGCATCAACCAGCAACACCCTTCTTCTTTATTTTTCCTTTTCTTTTTCAAATCTCTCCATCTGGGACGAACGTCCGATCGAAGCAGAGAGCAGATTTGGGGTTGGATCGGCGGGGCTTGGGTCTTCTCGAGCAGATCGGAAATCAGCTGGGGTTAGACGCATGGACGGTCGACGAGTGACACACCAGCGACGGGAGGGCTCAGGCGTGAGCAGCAGGCAAAACCCTTTGCTGCATCGTGACAGGCAGCAGAGGTGAGCAACAACTTGGAGCAGGGCACTCATTTGACAAGGGCAGGTTCTATCCCTTTCTGTTCTTTTAATTTCTTCCTAGGGAACTGTTTCTTAAATTGTTTAAAAACTGTTTGATTTTTATTTCAACGTTTCCTTAAGTTAATTTGATGATATGATATTTCATGTTTCATTTATTTATTTAATCATTTAGTTTTGGATTGTTTTAAATATTGTTTAATTTACATTTAATGCTTAAATTAACTAGCTTAATGTCTTTTATCATAATGTTTGGCTAAATTCTAAACTAAGGGAAGGGGTAAAGTTTAATTATTTACGGGGTTATTTTAAATCAACATCTATGATATTAATCTAAGTTTCATTTAATTGAATGGTTTAATATATCTCAAATATTTATTAAAAATCTAAGTAATTTTCTTTGATTCATTGTGATTTCCGAATACACTGAATGCTTGGGAAATCTTATGATTTTTTTGTGATAAATTATCAAGGACCTGTCAATGTCTATATATTTTCTTTGAATCATTGTAATTTCTGAATACATTGATTACTTAGAGAATCCCTATGACATGTGATTTGTAATTAATTGTTTCTTAACCATCAATTATTTAAACAAATTAATTGAAATTTATTATTGAATTAAGTGTCCCATTTTTCGGTTTGTGAGAATCAACATTCACATTAAACTGAGACAAGTTGATGAGAAATAGCCTTATAAATTATTAAATGGATCCCCGAACCTTAGTGCTTTCTTTTTATTGATTTAAATTTATCACCATCTTTGCTCCATACTTTGTGTGGGAATAATCAAAATCTAATTTTCATTCTTTTAATTTTAAATAGTGTTCTTAATACCTTCAGTCCCTGTGGATTCGACCTCGGACTCACCGAGTAATTATTACTTCGCTACCTGCGCTTGGGTTTACACTTTTTAAGTGGTAGCACAACACAACATATAATCACATAAATCCAACTTTGATTTATCATTACAAAACATATCAGAGTAACTACAGAAACGTAGTAGTCCTAGTACAACACATTAACACACACCAAGTACCACACTCGGTACTTTACAAAAGATGGTGGTTCCAAGAACGAGAAAGCACAAATACAAGGGTATTCCCCTCAGTGGGAATCCCAAAGCAACGCCGCAACTTATCCACGCTAAGCTTCAAACAGAGGGTTCACCTCCTCGTGTTCATCTCCTGAAAGGTGAGTGGGGTGAGGTAGCTAGCCCAGTGAAGGAAATATAACAATGCACTTTAAGTAAATAACAGGTTAGCACAATAATGAACAGTTACAATAATATCACATGCTTGATAATAAAATTCACAATATCAAGTAAAGTCTCATCATCATTTCCATCATTCTTCCACTTTTCCATTACTGCTGTTATCCACCGTAACCTCTAGGCACCATATTGACAACAATAGTATTAAGTCCCGACACGGTCAAAATACATCCTTGCAAGTACATCTCCGGCACTCCCATGGCCGGTACCGATACCTTTAGTAACTATCACCACCCATGATCAGTAGACGTAAACCATCTCCCATATGGCCGATATTGATTCAATAGTCCAGGCACGTGGAAGCAGTCTTACACCTTTCGTCTGATCACAGTATTTACCAGCATCATAAGCACTCTTACCATAGTGCGTCAAGTCTAGGTATATGAGTGGGTTCATCAAATCTGAAACCACCCATTGCTCAAATATCCATATCAATAAATCTGTTTACATCAAGTTGCAAAGTTAAGTTCCCTCACCGTCATTGTGTGGTTACGCGGTCTCTGTTCAAACAAACAGACAAGTACACAATCAATATACATAACAAATACGTACACACAAGTGGTATTTTGAAATCTCACGTTTTCCCAAAAATATCCAAGGTATATGGAACTGAGTCTCCTACTGGGTTTCTATCCTTTTTAAATTATCATAATCCACAATATAATAATAAATAGAAAGGGGCTCAGTCCAAAACTCATATTATCTTCTGGGCATTGAACAGATTGACTTATTGAGTTAGGTCTAGATCCTCAGGTCACTTCTCGGTTGTCTTCTGGATAGGACCAGATCTGACATTTTGAGTTAGACCTCGAGGTCAGTCAGTGCCCGACTATATAGCGTCGGCCTGGAAGTGAATCACTCAGTGCCTAACCAATAGGGTCGGCCTGGAAGCGAATATAATAGTATTTACACTATAGTAATAAGAGAAGAGTGTTAGTACAATTTTAATTAATAAATGGGGTACTAACATCAAATCACATGTATTAACAATATTCAACCAAGATTAGACATTGAAAAACTGGGTCCCTCGGAACATGCCTCGGAACCAGGTATTGTGATTCGGATCATCCGAACCACACCTAATCTAGTCATTGACCTCGGAACATGGGTCTGACTTCGGATTGTTCGAAGATCGGGTCTCGGACCTTCCGAAGTCCATCCGAACCGATTAAACAGAGAAAACTGGTCTCGGTGGGTCTGTTCACTTTGGAACATCCGAAGTGGGGCTCGGCACATCCGAAGTAGGGTTCGGTCCTTCCGAACTCTGGTCGGTACATCTGAAGGGGTCTAGCTTACCTCGGGTGTAATTGGGCTTCGGGTGAAGCTCGGAACGTCCGAGGGTTAGCTGTTTAACTGTCCGAAGGTTCGAACTTTCGGAGATCGGCTCTCGGACCGTCCAAGAGTCGTCTTCCCCACTGTCTGCACCAGCAGACAGTGATGGCAGAAGCACCGTGAATTATGGATCAGGAAACAGAGGGTTTCCGGATTCGTTTTCCACAGATAACCGGTCTGATGGACTCCTCTAAGAGTCCTCTTTCCATAGGGAGAGGTTTGGAGCTCAGAAACTCATTAGGCCAACCGATTTTAAAGTCAAATCCTCATGGGTACATGAAACCCATGGTTTTCCTTAGATTTTTGAAATGGTTTTTCTCACTGAAAACAGGGTAAAATTCGATTTTATTTGATTCAAAACAGATTGAAATTGAAAGGGGAATGCAATGGATATCTTCACTTGGGTTCCTGGTTTGAAAATCCGGATTTTGAAATCCTTTTCTTTAAGCTTACGGTTTGCAAAAACAGAGAAATACAGAGGCGAAAGGGTCGGCCGGTCTGGGTTTCAGCTGGGCTGAGAGAGACAGAGAGAGAAGGGATGTAGTGGGAGTGAGAACCGAATGATGAGGCCGGTTTTATAGAGAAATGGCCGGAAATTGGGGTCGGCGAGCCACTGCATGCAGTCGCGGGTGACGTTTACAACAGTAAACGGGGTTCTGGTTGCAAATAAGTCCTCCTTAAGTTTTCAATTTGCAATTCAGTCCTTTATTTGATAAAATCTGATTTTTTATATAAAACCATGATTTAAAAAAACTCAAAATCATAATCCAACCTTACAGATAGGTTGGGTTTTGAAAACCTTAATCATCATAAAAAATTTAGAATTTAACTCTCAATAAAAACCCTTGATTTAAATAAAAACCACATTTTTATACTATTTACTTAAATAAACAAAAGTTAAATAAAACTATTTAGCAACCTCATTTTTGGGTGTCAAAGAATAACTAGACCATTCTTAAAATGGTCTAACACACAATACTAGTTTTGGATTTTATCTCATTTCCAAAATCAATTAAAATAATTATTTTCCCCTTTCAGGATTTTGACGAGCGGATTTAAATATCATTTTCTGAAAATAAATTCATTTTAAAATCAGAAATGCAAATATTTTACTAAGGAAAACATTATCAACCAATAATAATCACATATCAACAAAATTTATAAAATAAACCCAACAAGCAGTAAATTACCAGAATGCCCCTCCAGCCGAACGACCTGGATCACTGAGCTCACGAGCTCGGATTGGGCCACAACTGGGCTTTCCTCGAAACCCTAACCGTAATCTCCGAGATTAACCGGTTAAAGAAGAATATTAAGCTAAAACACGCCTAACCTGGGGCAGGGTTTTACAACATTTCTCATTGTTGTTTCCATTTCTCGACGTCAATGTTTACATTTCTCATTTTTGTAGAATTTTTTTGTATTTTTGTAATATTTTTTAACAATAATTTGAATTATCGATTTTGTAAAATTAAAAGAAAAATTATTTGAATATCTAAATGACCACATCCTAATGATAAAATTACATATTCTTGAAGCTTAGAATTTTCTTGATTTTCTATAACTTTTCATATATTTTTGAAAAAAATTTAAAAAAAAAAATGGAGGAGAGATAAAGCATAGAGGCTGCTAATGCAACCTTTTGTCATTATGATTCACAACCGTTCAACTCTATATATTGAAGTCATCTCTAGTCTTTTACTTGCATGATCAAATCATTTTAAATGAATTTATTTCATTTTTATAAAAACTTTTAAATTATTTCTAACATGATAATTACTAACACTTTAAATATGATTATTTATAAAAGTGTAAAATAAATAAAAAAATTATAAATATTTCCTAGGAAAGAGTAACAATGAACCCATGAAAGATAATAATGACCCGACGTCGAAGTCATAAGATGCAGTAATGAGACTTGAGAACCTTCATAAAAGAACTACAACTTTAAGAAATAATTGCAAACATGATTTAGCGTATCTTTCACATTCAATTGTACGGTAAAATATTCTCAATTGAAAGGCTGATACCAATGTAGACTTTTGATTCATTGCTAATCTAATGATCTATAGTGGGCCCAGTGTTTAACGTGTCCCAATCAGGGGTAGAAAAATCGGCCGGGCTGAGATTGCGGCCGATTTTTCATATCGGCCGAACTTTTTCTCTCTCCTGCCTTTTTTTAAAAAAAAAAATTCAAAAAAATTACAGTAGATGCAGATAATTATGAGCTTATTGAATATGTAATTTTTTTCATAAAATATCGGACATTTACATTTTCTAATATATTTTTGAAGTTACAATAGCGGGAAATTATATAATTAGTAATAAATTGGTGAAAATTATAAGGAAAAGGATATAAATGAAAGAAAATAACATTTAATAAACAACAAATAATAAGTTAGTATACATTTAATAACAGCAAATAAAAAAAATTCATGTATTATTTTATAGGTTTTACCATTTTCTAACATTTATATGTCATAATCCATAGTTAATGATGAAATAATTACAAAAAGAAAGAAAATAAAAGGAAAAAATTGTATCCCTATAAAACAAGTTAGTATACAGTAAATAACAGCAAATAAAAATATTTCATATATTATTTTATAGGTTTTACCATTTTCTAGCATTTATATGTCATAATCCATAGTTAATGATGAAATAATTACAAAAAGAAAGAAAATAAAAGGAAAAAATTGCATCCCTGTAAAAGAAGTTAGTATACAGTAAATAACAACAAATAAAAAAATTTCATGTATTATTTTATAGGTTTTACCATTTTCTAACATTTATAAGTCATAATCCATATTTTATACTGAAATAATTAAAATAAAGAGTAAATGAAAGTAAAAAATATTGCTGTAAATTTTGACATGTTAGTAACAGTAACTAAGAGCAAATGAAAAATGTTCATCTATTATTTTATAGGTTCTATCATTTTCTAACTTTTTTTTTTCATTTATGCTATTTTATGTTGAAATAGTTAACAAAAAGGAATAGATAAATGAAAAAAAATAGTAACTAACAAAGTACATAAAAAATAACTACAGATACATTCAGATGGAAAAAAATTATAACACCTTTATAAATCTTTTATTTACTACATATGTTATTTAAGTTCAAGCATTTTTTAACAAATTATAACACTTTTATGTCATTTTTGACAGAAAAAAAATAAAATAAAATACAGATAAATCGAAATAAATTACAAAACTTACAAGATCAGTAGATCTATAAATGAGGAAAACTTTGAACGGTCTGGATCGTTCAGTTTCAACCAAATCCGGGTCCTTTAGAACTTAGTTAGATCAAGTAATGAAGAGTGAAATTTTTTTTGGAAGAGAAATGGTAAAATCTGGTTTTTTCCTTGAAAATAAGTGTGTGAAATTTGAAGTGTAGGTGAATGGTATTTATAGAAAAAAATTGGACCGGGTCGATTTTTCAGATTTAAAAAAATATATATATATATATATATTCATGCATGCCGAATCCTGCAGTCCGTTGTACACAGTGATTTGAGTTGGAGAAATTGGTTGACAGGTGAGAAGATCTCGTTCAAGATCTCGCCCGCTATATCGGACATGAGATATCGTCCGACATATCGGAAAAATATCGCCAAACTTGAGTTGGGCCCAAGCCCGACTTTTACTGTTTTTTTCTGGAAAAAATGGCAGATTCGACCCAAATTCGGCCCAGATTCAGCTGAGATTTTGACCGATATATCGGTCATCTCGACCGATATTTTTTTTTAAAAAAAAGCTTTTTTTAAAAAAAAAAATCGATTTTTTAAAATTCGGCCGATATCATGACCGATAATTGGGTTAAAAATTCGTTCATATCGGCCGAATTTTTTTTTGTACGGCCGATACTATACGTATCGGCCGATATAATTCGGTGGTCGAAAATCCAATATATATCGACCGATATTTTGACCCTTGGTCCCAATGCATATTACGTGCTAGGCCCCATCATATTATAGCTCCCCATGCGAGCCTTTATAGTGTTATCGGCCCCAGTTGTCATGTAGACTAATTTAAGAGTGAATTGGTCATTTTAACTTAGTAGTAAGTCACTAAAAAATGTCGTTGTGACCAACTCACCCATACATTATCCGAGTGGCAAGTGATGGTAGGTGACTGGATAATTCGAATTTGTCTTTATTTGTTCACCATTGTTTTATCTGATGAAAATTGAAGAACAAAGAAAGTGAATCCCTTTCCTCTTATTCGATGGATAAGATCACCTTGTCGAGAGCATAAAACAAAAGACATTTCTTTTTTCTTCCAAGAATCTATCTATAGAGAGAGAAAATAAAATTTAATAAGAAAAAAAAAAAAGTGGTTACCATTGTCACAAAACAATTACTCCTTCATTTTCAACAAAATTAAGTGTTTTGATGCAAATAACAAAAACTCCCATTTTTCATGATTGGACACGGTGTCAGATTTCAAAGAACCTATCAAATGTCCTGGATCGCACCTAAACTTTTTCTTTTCATTGTTGGTTTTCTAAATTTCTAATTAAAATACAAAGTAAAATACAATCATACGCAATATAAGAGGAAAGTACAAAATGCAAATTGTAAATCAATGTGTAAAGAAAGATGCAAAATGTAAGATATTGTGTGGAACAAAATGCAATAATGACAGTAATATTTTTCTTTTTATAATATGGGTATCTTCATTTCACATTGGACATGAGATTAATCCTACGGACATGTGTAAACCTCCAAATCCACACACCGGTTAAGTCTACGTAGAGTGGCATGTTGAAGTTGAGCATGAATCAAATTGAAACCCTATTTCATTAGACGGACACTTCATTAGGCGGACATCTTGACCATCAGACCAACACATTGATGCGAAGAAAATGTTACATGTATGAAATCCAAACTCGATGAAAGTGCAAGAAAGGAATATAATCAAGTAGTCATATTTTTTCAAGGATTAACATTATATTTGTACAAATAAATCACAATTTAGTAGTAAAATACCTTTCACCTGTATATATATGTCAAAAGCTGTATACAGGTAGTGGATTTCTTGCATACATCAGAAAGGCCATGGCATATTCTTACAATATGGCCTGGTCCCTTATATGTCTCTATCCACCACCAACACCTAAGAACTGCTAAATCAAACTAAAAAACCCAAAAAGATAAAAGCTGCAGAAAACCAGTTTTGTAAATCCTAACCATCTTGGTTACAAAATCATGGAGACAATAGCCATATTTCTCCATGGATTCACATTCCACCCTCCAAGCCGAAACCATGAAAAGTTCACCTTGGAATGGCCCTACACACCAAAGGATTCTTCATCTCCAGAGACAATTTCAGGCACTCAGATAAATCGACGCCATTCTCTGTAGGAAACCATTTGATCTTCTGAAGCAGCTGAGCCAACCACAGATGTACAGTAGCAAGGCCCATGGCCTTACCGGGACAGACCCGCCTACCAGACCCGAAAGGTGCCAACCTCAGATCAGACCCCAAGACACTCACTTCTTCCTCCATGAACCTCTCCGGTCGGAACATGTTCGGATCTGGCCAGACTCTCTCATCGTGCATTATCGCCCACATGTTCACCATTGCTGTTGTCCCCGCCGGGATGGTGTTCTTTCCGACATGGACATCATGGATCGCTAACCGGGCCCATGAAAGAAGTGGGCCTGGAGGATGCATTCGAAGTGCTTCCTTCACTATCGATTGAAGGTATGGAAGGTTGGGTATGTCGGAGTCTGAAACAGGACGAGTACTTCCGACGACTGCATCAATTTCAGATTGTGCTTTGGATTGGACATCTGGATGTAGGACCATTCTTGCAAGTATCCATTCCAATAGGATTGCTACTGTATCAGTACCCCGGAAAATCATTTCCTGAAATTCATGGAAAGTGAGGTTTCAACAGATCCTCTATTGCTGATAGATAATAGGTAAAAAGATGTTTACCAAAGAAAACAAGATAGCATGTTTATAGAGGAATCATTGTCACTCAGAACAAGAAATTCAGACAAATCCAATAAAAATCCCATGTTACTAATCTTAGGAGAGAAGATCTCATCTATTGATGTGGTATGTGCCAAAAGTTTCACCCTAATAATGATACATTGATCATTGAATTGTGTCACCCAAGTTTATCCTAATCATGAAGGAAATGCTATTATACTGTACCAACCTAATCAAACATTGCAATCATCATTCTACCTAGAGTGGAGTCCAGTCATCCTAGATGGACGATTAGACACTTGTATTCATCAAATCAGAGAAGATCAAATTGATGGGTGGGTTTCACACTCAAAAGGGTTAGAAAGCTGGATTGGGCCGGAGAGCCTATAATAAGGATAGTCCCACATCAATAACTTAAGAGATATGCAAACAGGAAAAAAATGTCCCCTAACAACTTAGAAAAGTGCACTAACACTATCAAAATAGTCAAAATTTCGCACTTCGATTGTAAAGTGCGCAAGATTTTTCTGAACATTATCTGATGGAGGTAAGTAGTGGCTCTATCTTACCACCACAACCCCATTAAGTAGAAATAAAATGGTTCGAAACTGCTAAAAGATATCACGTTTCTTTTTTTTTTTTTAATTTATGTGTGAGAAACTGTGGGATATTCAGCGTAAAACCCCCACGGATGATTCCATTACCCCTAGGGCACACCAAAGTAAGGCCACAGGGGACTCGAACCAGTAACCTCCTGCTTCCTGAGGCAGGAGGCAACTAGTTGAACTACACCTATGTAGTTTATCACGTTTCTTTTTCTTCTCAGTAGTTGTTGAATAAGGAAAGAATTTATATCTACTTAGAACTCCTATCATATTTGGATCTCTTAATTCCATTGTAAATAAATAGACATTACTTGTATATTTTCACATATAACAATATAAAATCTCTTTTCTGTAGGAATTTTCTACGTAAATCATTATCTATTGTGTGTAATTGATTTTATCCTATATCATTCTACATTTCGTATCTACTTACGACTCCTACCATATTTGGGTCTCCTTATTCAACAGTAGGCAACAAAACACAAACATAAATCAACGCTGAAAAGCAGAAGAGAGAGAGAGAGCTCACCCAAAGAACAGCAATCATGTCAGAATCAGAGAGCCTATCCTTCTCGTCCAGATCAAGCAATACATCAACAAAATCGCCCTCCTCACCATCTTGCTTACTGATCTCTCTCTTCCTCCTGTGCTCCTCCACTATCCTCCCCACAAAGTCATTCACCCTACAAACCAAACTCCTGCAGCTCCTCCTCACCCCTTGCAAATCCAACCACCCCAAAACAGGAAAATGGTCACTCCAGTTAAAACTCCCCAGCAATTCATATCCCTCACTAACCAGCCTTTCCAATTCAAATCCTTCGCTTTCCCTATCAAAATCATATGTCCTCCCAAACACACTCATCATTACATTGTTCAAAGACCCAAAGTGCAGAACCCTCTTCACCTCAACCTCATTTCTCCCCTTCATTAGAGTCCTAATCTCTTCCACCATTTTCAATCCAAGCTCCCTTCTGAAGGCCCCAAATCTGGCAATCCTCTTCGGACTGAACAGATGGGTGGCTGAGATTCTTCTCAAATTCCTCCAGTAATCACCGAAAGGAGCAAAGCCCATTGCCCTATGAAAAAGTAATTCGTAGGCAGACTCTTTCACAGGGCGGTCAGCGAACGCTGAGCTGTTGAGAATCTCTTTTGCAGTTTCAGGATCGCTAGAAATGATAAAACGGGTGAATCCAACAGAGAATGCCATCAGAGGGATGGCGTCATGTGACCGGGCAATTCGGGCCAGAGCACGGTGGGCTTTGGAGCTAGAGAATGCAAACAGGAGCCCGACAACAGGAAGTCCTGAAGGGCCAGGAATTCGACGGCCTTCTTGGGCTCTTGCAAGAGCCCAAGCAAGGCCTCCAGGGACTAGCCAGAAGGCAAAGATGGCAATGAAGATGAAAGAAAGCGCAAAGATCTCAAACCTCTGGGTAGGGGAGGAAATTGTGGGAATGAAGAGGAAGAAAAAGGTGGATTCCATATCAGAAGACATGGTTAATGGAGCTAGAACTTTAAGAAACAAGTTCCGGATTCCGAAAGTTCCAAAATGATTGTTCTGTTCTTGCAGGTTTATAAGTGATTTTGAGAACTGCAGGTTTTCTAATGGATTATGGAGGCATTTGATGGACAGAGAGAGATGTGGTTTCCGGTTTCTTCTCCAAAGAAGTTCCGCTGTTTGCAGAGCAGTTTCAAGAGAAGCGAGAGAGAAGGGAAGTGGGGAAGGTGTAAGAGACAAAGGACGTGAGAAGGCGCTTAAATAGGAGAGCAAACTTGTTTGAAATTTAACGCCTTTTTTCACAGTGGCCCACCATCAGACGGTTACTGTTGCCTGTGTGTGGGTACCCACAATTTTCATGGTCTGGATTGGGTGCCATGCAAAGAGGCATCAATGCACAGAATCTGAATGAGCATCTTCATTCCTTCTGATAATAAAATAAAAGATATGTATTTGTATTGTACGGAGATTTGTTACATCTACAGACTTGCCATTGAACATTTGATTGACAGGGTATATGCTTCAAATGATATGGGCTTGAGAAAGCATCGTCACAAATATTTTTTTCGGAAGATATTGACGGTGATTAGTGATATTATAATATTTTCAGATTTATACTAGAAAATTAAAAAAAAATCTCTTACAAAATAAAATATTTAAAAATAATAATAATATAAGAAATAAAAATATTAATAAAATAAAAATCTTAATACCATTTATGAACAACTAACAACCAATTTAGAAGTAGAAGCTGATGTCAGACCAATCCCAATCTTTTGAACCATAATTAGATTAAGCGATGAGACATTATACTTTGTCACAATGTGACAAATATCAGCGATAATTTTAAATTTACCACATTTTTATCAATAAAATACTATTACCGTGTTAATAAAATGTATTTATTGATGCTACGGTAAATTTTCGATAAAATCACGTTAAAACAAGATAAATATTAATATCGCGATAATATCCCAATAAATTCCTTATTAAGAAATCTTTGCAATAACCTTAATAAAATTTTTGCAATGTTGTAAAATATTTTGTCAATATTTTAAAGATTTAAGGATATTTATTGAACTGTATTCTATATATTGTTTGTTGGATCACAATAGAATCAATCTAAATTAGTGTGAAATTTCAAAGCTCGAGAATAATTTTAAAAATATATATAAAAAAAACCTAAAAACTACCGTCTCCAAAGAGCCCTTCTAACCCAAGTAAAATAGTTGAGAGAAGAGGTGTTCATATTTCCGAACCTGGCCCAACCCAAAATTAAATATATGGGCTTAGACAAAGATCTTTGTCCAACAAGCAGGGCTCGGGCTTTTATTTAAAGCCCATCGAGACTCGTTGGGCTTTCAGCCCATTTTTTAACATGTTTTTATTTTTTATTTTATAGATTAAAACACTAATCGTACAAGTTGAAAAAGAGTTGAAAAATGAAAATATATTAAAATTTGATCTTGAAAATCAATTTCTAGCCACTCGATCTTAATGGTCGAAATCACTAGGCATAATCTTTTTAAGAACGTTTGCCAACTTTAACTATCAAGATCAAGTGGTCTAGAATTGAATTTCGAATTGAAATTTTAATTTGTGCTTAGATATTTAAGTATTATTCAATCTATACAGTTATATTTTTAACTTACATAACATATTTTAAATAAATAAAAAATTGTGTCAAATGCAAAATAAACAATATTTAATTGGACTGGCTTGAACGGGCTTAGGATTTGGTAAAAATAATCAGATTCGAGCTTTTTTTAGTAAAGTCAAGCCCGAATATAGCTGATGAACACCCCTAGTTTTGAGTTGCCTTGAATGAATAAAACCTTACAGGATGTGAGATAGCTCTCTTCAGTGTGAAACTCAAGGCCAAAATACCTCCCAACGATGACTCTAGTAGTCGTCTTGGAATTTTGGATCAAGGTAACTTGAGATGGGGAAGTTGAACTCACCTTGTAATTGCAATGAAATGTGGGCCCCACCATGTATTTTTTTTAGTTATATGGTTGTGCTAATGAGTGACTAAGTAAATGGGGTCATTTTATATATTATGAGTAGCAATGCATTATTATACAGTAAAAGAGGAAAAAATGAAAATTTAAATTTTTCATAATTCTAATAAAGAATGTCTAATCTCCACTCTAAATTCACCAAATATGGTGTTTTAAAGGGTAGGAAAAGTAAAGATAGAGGGCTCTCCACCTTTAGCGGAACCCTTCATTTTAAAGCACTCCTACTTTAGCTCACCTTAATCCAAACATAATCTAAAGTGTTCAAAAACTGCCAGTAGCCAAAATCTTCACAAAAACCTAATGATTTGTGCCACCAAGAGGAATGGAAAGAGATCTCCTCGAGTATGGACATTGCTGCTAGCCTTTGATGTGGAAAACCCTCTTTAAGATTGTTGCCAATAAGAAAGAAACTGAAAAACTTTCGTGGCAACCTCTCTGGATTTTTTATTTAACTTAAAACTTTCATAACCTAACTTATTCCATGAACTTACCAAATTGCCCTCAAGTGTTTAAAAACAACTAAAGGGGTAACTAATGAAATTTACATAAAATAAAAGTAGCTAATGGATTTTAAATATTAACTATTATTACCCAAGTCCATTGTGTTGGACTGGGATACCAAATTTATGAGTCACTTTTGGTTATGTCTATGGTGAAGGTTGAGTACTGAGCTCAAGTTCAGCAATGCATTCCACTCTCATATGGACAGACAGACAGAAGTGGTAAACCGGTCCCTGGTAATCTACTCAGGAGCCTGGTTGGTAGCAAGCCCAGGCAATGGGACTCAATCTTGGCCTCAAACTAAGTTTGCATACAATAGCTCATGGAGCTGCACCACCAACACAGTCCAATCAAAGTTGTGTATGGCTCCAATCCATGTTTGGTGCTTGATTTAATGCCCTTGCCTCTCAAGGGTTCCATCAGCCAGTCAGTAGTTGACCGTGTTGCAGAGATTTGGAAGATACACCGTGATGTCATGGCCTGGATCAATGAAAGTGTTGAAATGGAAAAGAAAGGGTGAGTAGGACTCTGAGTCCTAACCCCATTAGGTCTCAAAGTTCTAACTCTATTGGGTCAAAGAGTTCTAATTCAATAGGGTCTCAGAGTCCTAAATAGAATTCATACGTGTATTTCCTCTTATAAATATGCTCAGATGTACATAGAAAAATACACTGAAATAATAAACTCTCTTTTAATCGTGGTTTTTTCCCTAATGGGTTTTCCACGTAAATCCGGTGTTATGATGTTTTGTGGTATGTGATTTATATTTCTACATGGCATCAATCAGAATTCGATCCGAATCCACAATCATTTTTTTCCTTTCCTCACGAAAGAACACTATTCCATCCCACTGTAATTTCAGCCTCTCCGATCTGATCTGCGAGGAATCATAAACCTCATATTGGCTGTGTATCGGACGCTGAGAACCGAAAGAGGGAATATTTTTTTTTTGAACGACAAAGGCGACTGAAACAGGGACCATTTTCTGCTGCCGTGTTTGATTCTAATTTGCTACTGGCCAGATCTTGTCTCAAGATCCTCTGCACCGACTAGCTGTGTTCAGTACTCAGGCCCTTCTGCATCGTCTCAGTTTAGTTCTCTCCAGATCTGGTTGCCGCTGAGCCTCTCTGCTCATTGGAGATCTGGGTGGGACTGTTACTGTGCATCTGCTCCACTGCTTCATCTCGCTCACCTTCAACATCAACTGCTGTCCGTTTTGCCGTCAGCCTTGCAGCAATTTTTTTTCGACACCAGAGAATTCACAGACCTGTATCAGTTGGGTGTTTCACAGCAGCCCGATCTTTCCAGATCTGTGTTTTCAGATCTGCCGGGCATCTCAGCTTCCGCCCATCGCCGTGTTTCCAGATCTGCCTCACTTGCTTCTGCTCCGATTTGCTCCGATTTACTTTCACCGTCGGCGTCAAGGAGAGGTAGGTGTTTCTGCTTACTCGCTGCTCTGTTCCAGATCTCAGGGATTGTTGCCAGGTTCTGGACCGTCAACCCTTCTCAGATTCATATCTGATTCCTGCTCGGTGACGCTGCCGGACGCCGGATCTGGGCACGTCGGGCCAGTTCCCCTTTTTCCGCCAGTGTTTCTCTGCAGCCCTCTGAAGATTCCTCTGCTCTGCATCCCGTTCCAGATCAGACGTGATTTGGCTTACCGTCGTGATCTGGATTCCGCTGCTGTACGGCGCGACCTGCTGCTCCGATCATCTCTACTACTGCCTCTGTTGTTTAGACTTCCTCTGCTGCTGCCAGTTCTTCACCTGCAACTCCATCCAGCCTCCATCGCCTGCTGCTGCCTGAGTTCGATTTTGCTGCAGCAGTTCTCCCGAGCGACGCCTGTTCCTCCGACGCCAGCCGGTCCATCTCCGTTGCATGATCTGCTTACGACTCTGCTGCTGTTCTTCTCAGATCCAGCTTCCGCACTGCCCCTTGGCCGTCCGCCGCCCTGAGCTCACGGGCCGTCTCAGATCTGTTCTGGCTGCCATTGCTGCAACTTCCTTGCGATCGTGTGCCTCCGCCAGCCGTAGTTGTTTGCCTCGGCTCCGATCTGCTTCCTCCCAGATATCTCCCGGCGTCTCTGCTTCAGATCTGCCCAGATATCTTCCAGCGTCGGGCTCTCTCTACAGTTCCGTGGCACAGGTATTTTTTTTCAAATCAGGGTTGTTTGCTCTTTGCTGTTTGCTCCTTAGTTCAGCTAGCCCAGATTTGGGCTTTTTTTTTGCTGCGATTGCCACAGTCCGCGCTGTCTCTCTGGACTTGAAGTGCTACAGTTTTTAGAACTCAGGCTTCAGACGTGAGGGAGTAAAAAACAAAAAAGGCTTGCTGGAAGTGCTACAGTTTTTTTTTAGAACTCAGGCTTCCGACCTGAGGGAGTAAAAAAAAAAAAAAACTCAATGGGTGACTCCGACTGCAATCCCAGTCTGAAACTTTCTTCTGTCCTCTTGAATACAAATAATTATGTTCTCTGGTCTCGAGCTGTTCATTTATCTCATGGTAGTAAGAAAAAGTTGGGGTTTATCAATGGCAAGATTGTGCCTCCTGCACCTGCCTCCGCATCTAAAGCCTCAGCTACTACTTCAGAAGACACCGATACTGACTCTGCTTATGATAATTGGCTATCTAATGATCAACTGGTTTGATCATGGCTTCTTAACTCTATGGAACCCCAAATTGCTGGAATTTTTACATTCTCCGATTCTGCAAAGGAATTATGGGATTCTGTGACAGGTATGTATGGTAGTCGAAATAATATTGCTTGAGTGTTTCAGATTCAAAATGAGATTGCGACTGCGCTACAGGGCGAACAGAAATTTTGAGATCTTACTGGCCATATGAAAAGGCTATGGGATGAGCTACATTTGTATCGTCCTCATACCACTGATGCACAGACTCTTTTGCACCGAGATGAAGAGGACCAAGTTTTCTCTTTACTTCGGGCCCTGGGGCCAAAATATGAATATTTGCGGAGTAACATCCTTATGACTGATTCGCTACCCTCTTGGTTCGCTGTTTGTGCTATCATTCAACGCGAAGAAATGCGACAAAAAACTATGAATGCTGCTCTTCCTCCATCCTCTGAGAACTCCTCCAGTGCTTTTGTGACTCATAAAAATGAGCGCCGACCCTCCTCTGAGTCTGAGAAGAAGAAGGTTCAGGTTCCAAATAAAGGCCGACGGGACATTTTTCGTTGTGATCATTGTGGCAAAGTTGGGCACTCCAAAGAACGTTGTTGGTTGTTACATCCTCATCTCAAACCAAACTTTGAATAAAAAAGGAGAGCCGAGGCTAATGTCGCAGATACTTCCACCACTCTGGATCAGTTGAGTCAAATCCTATGCGATCTCGGTCAGTCTTTGCCCTCTACAAATCCGTCTTCCTCGTCTCATACAGCAGGTACCATTCATGCTTCTCTTGCTTCCCATTGTACTGGTCATTCTTGGGTTATTGACTCTGGTGCTACTGATCATATGGCTAATTCTCCTTCTTCAGTGTCTGATTTTTCAACATCATCTCGTAAACATGATGTTTATCTAGCCAATGGAACTGTGGTTCCTGTGACCGGACGTGGTCAAATTGATTTTTTTTTCAAATAGCGTCTCTTCTACTGCTTTTGTTGTCCCTTCTTTTCCAACTCAACTATTGTCTGTTGGAAAACTTACTAATGCTTTGAACTGTGATGTCATTTTTTCTCCTAACTCTGTCGTCTTTCAGGATCGAACTTCCAAAAGGACGATTGGTAAAGGCACGTATTCCAATGGGTTATACTTGCTACATTCCACTCCTAAGGCCTACAAAGCCACGAACTTAGAAGAGAGTCACATCCTGCACCAACGGCTTGGACATCCTTCAAGTCGTATTTTGTCTTATCTTTTTCCTTCTGTTTTTGTTCCGTCTAGTGTTTGTGATGTCTGTCAATTTTCTAAACAAACTCGTTTACCATTTGTTTCTTCTAGTTCTAAGTCTATTGAACGTTTTGATTTGATTCATTCTGATGTATGGAGTGCTCCAGTTGCTTCTTATGATGGTTATAAATATTTTGTTTTATTCATTGATGATTGTACTCATGTTACATGGTTGTACTTACTCAAATCTAAGAATGAGGTGTTCCTTGCTTTCAAAGCCTTTCACAACATGATCACTACCCAATTTCATGCCAAGATGAAAACTTTCCGCTCTGACAATGGCACTGAATATGTCAATGCTAATTTCGCTGAATATTTTCATAGCCAAGGCATCATTCATCAAACTAGCTGCGTAGGTACACCACAACAGAATGGTGTGTCAGAACGAAAAAACCGTCACATCTTAGAAACTGCACGAGCTCTTATGTTTCAAATGAATATTCCTAAGAAGTACTGGTCTCATGGTGTTCTGACGGCCATCTATTTGATTAATCGACTTCCTAGTCGGGTTAACAATTTTAAATCACCATTGGAAATGTTGAAGAATAGAAAGCTTATTTTGTCACATCTGCGTGTGTTTGGGTGTGTCTGTTATGTACACTGCCAACCTCTTCATCGTGACAAGTTAGATGCCAGATCTATCAGATGTGTTTTTTTCGGCTATTCTTCATCATAGAAAGGGTACATTTGTTATGACCCAGCATCTCGCAAGCTCATTGTCTCCCGTTATGTGCGCTTCGCTGAATCTGAAGTGTATTTCTCAGTTCATAGTGATTCTGGGAATCGGTCCCAGGGGGGAGAACTTATCTGATTTGGTACCTCTTCCTACTGTAACTGATGATGTCTCTTGTAGCAGAAATACGGTGATTATATCTCCAGATAACCAACCAATATCTGCAGCAATTGAAATACCGACAGCTTCTACTGAGACTACATCTGCAGTAATTCAGCCGATTTCTCCAACAACTGACATACCGGCTCCTCCCCTTCCATTACGGAGATCGAGTAGAGAGACTAGTCCTCCAAAAGGAATGAAAGATTTCTTCACTTACCATGTTGTATCATACCCAATGCAGGCTTCTCTGACATATGATAATGTTACTCCGTCTCATTTGGCCTTCTTGAGTGCAATGTCCAGTGAACAAGAACTAAAGCCATTTCGTGAAGCTAATTCCATATCTGTTTGGCGACAGGCAATGAAAGAAGAATTGCAAGCACTTGATGATAATAAAACTTGGAATATAGTCAAATTGCCTATCGGAAAGAAGACAGTTGGGTGTCGTTGGATATACAAAATCAAATATAAAAGTGATGGAACTGTGGAGCGACACAAGGCAAGACTGGTTGCCAGAGGTTTTACACAAACATATAGAGAAGATTACACAGAGACTTTTGCACCTGTTGCAAAGATGAACACTTTTTGAGTGATTCTTTCGTTAACAGCAAATCAGGGTTGGAAATTATCTCAGATGGATGTAAAAAATGCTTTCTTGCATGGTGACCTAGAAGAGGAGGTGTATATGAGTGTTCCACCAGGACATTCACAAGAATCCAAAGTTGGATTTGTGTGCAAGCTGAAAAAGGCCATATATGGACTTAAGCAATCTCCCCGTGCATGGTATGCTAAGCTCAGTTATGTTCTCATGAGTAATGGACTTAAAAGGAGTGCGGCTGATTCTTCGTTGTTTGTAAAAAAAGGTATGTGTGGTACAATTGTTGTTTTAGTATATGTTGATGATATAGTGATCACAGGTGATGACGAAAATGAAATTACAAGACTTAAGAGTCTACTGCACAAGAGATTTGCCATCAAACATCTAGGAGTGTTAAAGTATTTTCTTTGATTAGAAGTTGCCTACTCAAAGAAGGGCATATTTCTTAATCAAAGAAAATATGTGCTGGACCTGTTGCAGGATATTGGAAAGATGGGAGTTAAACCATCAGATACTCCAATTGACAGTGGAGGTAAGCTTGATAATGATGGAGAATTGTTATCTGATATTGGTCAGTTTCAAAGGTTGGTTGGTCGATTGATTTATCTTTCGATCACTAGGCCAGATATTTCCTATGCAGTCAGTCTAGTCAGCAGATTTATGCATTCACCTACAGTTACTCACATGAATGTTGTTAATCGAATTTTACAATATTTGAAGGGTTCTCCAGGAAGGGGAATATGGATGCGGAAGAATGGAAATAGTTCCATTACTGCTTACACTGATGCTGATTGGGCAGGTTGTCCAGTTGATCGACGATCTACAACAGGATATTGTACATTTGTGGGAGGAAATCTGGTAACTTGGAAAAGTAAAAAGCAGAGTGTTGTTGCAAGATCAAGTGCAGAAGCAGAATATCGTGCAATGGCCTTAACCACCAGTGAAGTTATTTGGCTTCGGTCCTTATTGCAAGATTTGGGTTTTAGTTCTAATCAGCCAACACAAATGTTTTGTGATAATCAAGCTGTCATTCACATTGCTTCAAATCCGGTGTTTCATGAGAGAACCAAACACATTGAGGTGGATTGTCATTTTGTTCGAGAAAATTTGCAAGCTAATGTTATTTCTACTCCGTTTGTTCGCAGTGATCAACAGTTAGCAGATATCTTCACAAAAAGTCTCTCCGCTGTTAAATTCCAAGATATTTTGTCCAAGTTGGGCTCAATCGACATTTTCGCACCTACTTGAGGGGGAGTGTTGAAATGGAAAAGAGAGGGTGAGTAGGACTCTGAGTCCTAACCCCATTAGGTCTCAGAGTCCTAACTCCATTGGGTCACAGAGTTCTAATTCAATAGGGTCTCAGAGTCCTAAATAGAACTTATACTTGTATTTTCTCTTATAAATATGTCTCGGATGTACATAGAAAAATACACTGAAATAATAAACTCTCTTTTAATCGTGATTTTTTCCCTAATGGGTTTTCCACGTAAATCCGGTGTTATGATGTTTTGTGGTATGTGATTTATATTTCTACAGAAAGTAACAACAGGTGCCAAGCAGATGCAAATCGTAGCAGGAGACATGTGCAGTTTGATGAAGGTGATCTAGTTTGGGTACACTTGCGAAAAAAAGAGATTTGCTATCAACACTTATGGAAAGTTGAAGGAACGCAACATTGGAACTTGTGAGATCCTACATCGCATCAATGACAATGTCTATAAGGTCAACTTGTCAGACGATCTCAACATATCAAACACCTTCAACGTCCAGGATCTGAAGCCTTACCACGGTGAGGAGCATCTTCAGCGTGGAGGCAAGCCCAACTTGAGGTCGAGTTTTTCAGGTGGGAGGAGATAATAAGGGCATCAGGCTCAATGACTCACACTTGAATTCTTCTATTGATGTGGATCAAATGGACGAGATTACATTGGCTTACATGGACTATTTTGACTAAGGTAACAACAATTGGGCTCCGTCTAATAAATTCAATCACTTTGTTAGTTGAGGCCCAATTCACCCAAGTAACCCAATTAAGCCTGTCAAACCCAAGTCCAAGCTTAATCAGGCCAAACCTCAACAAGCCCACTCAACCAACTCCAAAGTCGATCCAACTCCTACAGCCTCTCTCCATGTGCCAAGTGTCCGGACCAGAAAACACTCTCCCAAAAAGGCATGGCTTGTGAAGAGATAAGACAGAGGAGGTGGCACAGAGCACAGGAAAAATGGCAGGCATTGGCGTATTTTCCCATGGAAGATCTATCTTTCCACATGAGCGAATCCCACTTGTTAGGTTTTTTATCTGTTTCTTCTTTTATGTGTTTTCTAAAATAAATCTTAGCCATCCATATGGCGAGATGGTGTGTTTTGATTGGCTAATAATTGTAGACAATGATTGATCCCATATGAGGCAGTCAATTTTTTTTTTCTCCTTTTCTTAGGATTTTTAAAGAGAAATAATCCCAAGGATTCCCCTACGGTGTGGTCGACCATAGCAAGGACTCCTTGGTCTTTTTTCTATTTCTTCACTATAAATACCCTATGTATTTTCGAATTTGAGACAATTCAATATATTAGAGATTTTATTCAAGACTTTATGGAGTTAGACGCTTTGCAAGGCTTCTCAAGCGAAGGCTGAACTGTGGTCCTTTTTCAAACTTATGCAAGTACCAGTTGTTAAATTTTATTATGTCTTATGGTTTTTAGATCAAGTGTGATTTTGAATTTTGCATTCATTTCTTTTGATTTCGCTTTTGAATTATTCCAATCAAATTAAATTAAGAAAGAATTTAATCTAAATTCCATAAGCGTAATTGAATTCCTGATAACCTTTTTGGTTCGGGCTTTGTTCGGTAAACTCGTAATGAAGAAAAAACCTTTTATTAACAATGATTGGATGCCCGTTCCTCAAAGACCATACTCTGTTTCTGTGTGTATGGATTGAATTCTTATCAAATTCAATTCAGACCTACATCAGAAGGTGATCTTGTATTGGTACACATCATAAAGGAAAGATTTCCACATGGCACTTATAGCAAGTTGAAGCTGAAAGCTATTGGTCGTCGTGAAGTGCTTGAGAAAATCAATGACAACGCATTCAAGGTCAAGTTGCTAGATGATCTCAACATTTCAAATGTGTTCAACGTGGCAAATTTGAAGGCTTACAGGGTAAACGATTTTTTCCTTCCTGCAAATGATGAAGATGTCAACTCAAGGACGACTTCTTTTCAGGTGGGAGAAAATGATAGGGACATCATGCATAAAATCGGTGAAGACCATGCTCAATTGAGTGACTATTAAGATGAATTAAGTGATGAAATTGTTCAACTAGCCTCAATTGAGTATGAAGAATTTAATGGTGCCAAGGGGCCCTCTTATTAAAGACTAAAAGCCCATTAAAATAGCCCAAAATCAGCCTAAGGTTATGATGGGTCCAAAGCTCCAGATTCAACATTTCTACGCCCAATTGACCCTTTTAGCAATCCAAATCCTGTGATTTGGGGTTGTACACGAATTTAGCTCTCCACACATACAAAGAAGTGGTTCCCGAGGTCCACAATGGAAGACAATCAAAAAGGAAGGAGACCTACAAGGCAATGGAATGTTTAAGCAATGATCCACCTAGGAAAGTAAGCCCAAATCGGCCAAGCCTAATTGGGCGTGTTTTAAATGGATGGGTTAGATGTAGTTTCATTGTTTCAACTTAGCAAGGGACACTTGTCCTCCATTCATGAATGGCTTATTTTGTAATTTTTCTTCAATTTGTCTATAAATAGGCTCTTTGGGCGATTGTACACAAAATCAATTCAAGTTCTTGCTTTGAACAAACTTGAGTTCTCTTTTGAGTTCCTCTTTGGTTTTCTAATATTTCTCTAGTTTGGTTCTAGTTCTAATTTCTAGTTTTACTTTTCAATTTTCTCCAAAGCCTTTGTCGAATTTTGCTTCTAGTTCTTGGAATTGAATTAAGAAATTCAATTTTAGAATTTTAGAAATCCTATTTTCTTCGGTGATTATTGCATGGTTTCAATTTCACCTAAGGGAGTGATCGACTTCATTCCATTATTCTAGTGAAAATTTTGAGGCTTTTGTTCATCCATTCGAATCTTCATTTGCCCATACAACCAGGTGAGTGATCGAGTAGTATTATTTCGTTGAAGCTAATCTAAGGATTTTCTTAGACACCGTAGATCTTTAAGCTCTGATTTTCTTAGATCTATAATGGGTTCGAGCTGGATCTTGTGGAATTCTTTATTTTTATATTGGAGGTAGAAGAAGGTGTTGAACCTAAACTTACCCTTTATCAGTCCCAAGCCTATAATAGACAAGTATCCTCAGAAAAAAAAATCATCTTCTAGTCTCACTTATTTTATAAAATGGGTGGAAGAGTGCAAACGAGAAAAAATTGAAAAAAATGCAAAGAAAAAAATGTAATACTCCGACTTAAAATTAGAATTAATTGTGTGATTTTATGCTAATTAAATTTGTTTATGATCCGTTAGTCATGAAGATTAATCATGCAAGCATTGGATGCAGCAAGCTCAATGAACTTGACGTGGGCCAGATAAAAAACGAGGCAATGTCAAAATTGATGAGTTTGTTCTTCAGATCTGTGCCCGTAGACGGCGGGAAGAGAGGTCCCACTTCAAGTTTCATCTCAGCATTAGGTGGACCCCATTTGGAGTGTCGACGTGGCCAATTGCTCAATCAACCACCATGGGTCCCACTGAGTACCAACTCAGCAACCCACTCTCCGATCGTTGTTGGCTTGCTGTTGTTGCTAGCCTTGCAAAAGCCAAGATCACCTACTAAATTCCTAAGTTACCTAAGTTGGAAGATTTGATTAAAAGCAAGCATGCATAGAGAAAGGAAAACATGCAAATCGGTGGAGTTGTTTTTAGCATATTCTTTTTTGTTTTATTTTATTTCAAAAATAAATCCACTTAACTTATGTGGGTCGTTGACTGCTTAGGAAGTTAGAATTGCCTTTTATTTTATTTTCAAAGTTGGAAATGTATGGCCGATCATGACCTCGGTGAAGTCTATTTAAAGTTGACATATGTATTGTATTGGGTACATCAGAATTTGAGTTATTTTATTAATATTGAAGCATTTACACTTTCTTTGGACGTCCCGAGTACGATGAGTCTGAGTTATTGTTCTTTGTATTTAATTTGGCTTTCTGTTTGAATTAAATTTAATTATTTGGATTTAAATTTGTGCATGGTGAATTTTGATTTCATGTCTTGCATTTTATTTCCATAAATAATTAAATTATAATTCCACATCCAGATTGGATCTCAGAAGGTTCAGTGTTTTCAAAGTTGAAATTAGTGCTAGATTTAAATTCTTAATTACTTTTGATTAAATTCAAGTATTTAGAATAACAATTTCATATTCGATTGAACACCCAATTTTTTTGGTGAGGTTAATTCCACCAATAGTCCCATTGAAATTGAAGCGGTCTTTCTTTTTCCTTGAGTGATTGAGTGAGGTTAATTCCACCGACAGCCCCATTCAAATTGGTGTCGTTTTTCTTTTTCCTTGAGTGATCTATTGAACTGAGAGAAGGCCCTACGGGTTTTATTCATTGAGACTTTGATTCGGCTTAAAACCCCGAGTCTAAATTCTATCCTTTTCATAAAATCAAAAAACCCAAAAAATATTACAAGTGCAACTTGGCCTGCATCAATTACGGATTGGGCTCTTCAAAAAGTCTAGGATCGGTCCATTATGAGTTTGATAGCTCGTGAATCCAACTCGTTAAAGTTGGAAGGGTTAAATTTTGATTTATAATAAATATTATTTATTATTGATATTAATATTTTTTTATTTGGAAAAATTTTAATTAAGTTAATTAGACTTTTAAATTTACACACTCTTAACAATTTTTAATTCTAAGTCTAAAGGATTAGTTTGTGTTTTTTACTTTCACATGTATAACTAAATTTGACCCTAAGAGATCCTTATTTATAAAAATATCAAATTTTGAGATATTTATGAAAGTCAAAACACTTTCGAGCTTTAGAACTTATTTATCAGGTGAATTTTACCAACTTTATTGTATGGTCATATTTTCTTTAAAAGACTTTGAAAATGAGTTAATTTAAGAAATATATTGTTTTCTCTTAAATCGAAGGATTTTTAGAATGTTTTTCTCTAAAATTTTAATAGCATTTCTAATTTTTAAAACCTAACCATTTGGACTGGTTGGATTATTCTAACAGAACCTCCTCTGTACCCAAGTTTTGAAGATAGACTTAAAGGC
The DNA here is from genome assembly GCA_013350335.1 of Chimonanthus salicifolius. Taxonomy (NCBI): domain Eukaryota; kingdom Viridiplantae; phylum Streptophyta; class Magnoliopsida; order Laurales; family Calycanthaceae; genus Chimonanthus; species Chimonanthus salicifolius. The sequence goes on along the minus strand of CM023540.1, from coordinate 48,517,206 downwards.
AATAAAATATAATAAAATCTTAAAATAACTTATCCTAAGCTTTGAATCATCAAAGCGATTGCTAGCCTACAGCATGTAACGTGCAGGCTCGCATGTCCGGTGCAAGCCTACCACCTCTCTTTATATTTAAGCAAGGTTTTCAGGGAGAAAATTTGACATCTTTGAGCCAACCTCTTGCTCATTTCATGTATTTTTCCATTCACCAGCTTCTTCTTCAAAGCTTCGTCATTTTCTTCCTGTGTTTCCTTCTGCAACTCTTTTCAATTTTCTTAAAAAAATTCAAGAATCGAAACTCCGCTTGGTTTTATCTAAGAAGGTATGAAAACTTCCCCTCTCTTTTACTTTCTTTTATCAATAAGCTTTAGGGAAGATTAGGTATAAAAAAAAAATGGGGTATATAAAAATGGAGTTTTTGGAAATTTTGAAATGTTTTGTTTTTAACGTAAAATGAGTTTTCTTATTTATTGAAATAATATGAATTATTATTATGATTTGATTTATTTTAATTTGTTTATTTAAATCTTGAAATAAGTTTCTAATTTTTTAAATATGAGTATGATTTTATTTCTATTTACTACCCAGGTTTTTAATGTCTTTTATTGTATTTAATTAGTTATTGTCTTAATTCAGAATTTCATGAAGTTTTTACTTATAAATTTCAGTTGAATTATTTGGATTTTTTTTTAAAGTTTTTTTTAAATTTTAAAATATTGATTTAACATAGTTTAAAAGTTTAATTTATTTTTAATGGAAAATTCCAAAGCCCATCCTTCTAAACTTAAAATGAAATTGACTCTAGCACCTTCTGTGTTTATTTACAGTATTGAGTGTTTATATTTCCACACCATAACCTCTATGCCTATCTCAATATGTCTCTATTGCTAGATTGTCCTAGAGGGGAGTGAATATGACAATTGCATAATTTTAAATTTCTTTAAAACTTTTGTCAATTAAAATTGGATCTTTGTTAATTAATCTAATTGATCTTCCAAAATATTGAGATTTAAAATAAATAATGAATGTGAAGTGAAGTCTCAACGAACACAATGGCACCAAACAAGTGTGCTAGAAATTTAAGAAATAAACATAAATGCACAAAGTAAGGTAAGGGGATGAGAAGAGATTGAAAATCTTGACCTAAGGATTTTTACGTGGTTCGGCAACCTTACCTAAATCCACGCCTCAAGTACACCACTCAAGGATTCCACTAACTTCTTCTTCAACGGTGTAGCCTATTACAACCTTGATCTTTTTCACGGGTAGAGATCGAACCTATACAACGCTTGATCTTCTTCACGGGTGAAGATCGGACCGATAACGCTTAAGAGAGAAAACATCCTTCTCTCCTTACAAGGGTTACACCAACCCTATACAAATTACACAATGATAGAAAGAATTTGATTTTTAGAAAAATAGCAAAAACGCTTACCTCTTGATGCTCGAAGTGGCTTTAACACGTTCTTGAAGATCCTCTCATTTCCTTGGCTTCTTTGATGAAGTGTAGATGCTCCAATGATGCCCAACCAAGATGTAGGAGAAGAGATTTAGGGATGATAGAAACTTTACCTATAAATACAATCTATCCATTAAAGTTCTCTCAAATACACACTCGAGTGAGTCTAAGATGCTCAAGATTTGCCTATGAGAGTTTTGAGAGTGAGTGAGATTGAGTTCAAGAACTTTGGAAATCTAACTATGGAGTTTTTGTGCTCTTGAAATGATTGGGAGTCTGGGAGAATGTTAGAGAGGGTTTTGCTCATCAAGAATCAACCTTTGGAATGCCCAAAGCTCATACATTTAAATCCCTTTTGAAAATATGGCAGTTGGAGGTCAAAATCGAAGCAAAAGAGCCGTTAAAAACTTACCATTAGAATTTTAGTCGACTGAACTTGAAGATTCAGTCGACTAAAATGCCCAGAAATGACCGTTGAAACATTTGGGCAAAATTCAGTTGACTAAACTTGAAGATTTAGTCAACTGAAATGTCCAAAAATGTCCGTTGAAACATTTGGGAAAAATTCAGTCGACTGAAATCAAAGACTCAGTCGATTGAATCTCATCTTAGGCTGAAAAGACCAATCTGCAGCACTTTCAGTCGATTGAAACATAAAGTTCAACCAACTGAATCTCTGCAGTTTTGTACACCTCAACTAAAATAACCATAACTTGGATTCTCGAAGTTGGTTTTAGGAGTTCTTGAGCTCGTTTGAAATATAATTGAAGATCTATCTACTCACCAAGTTTGGCCCAATTTAAGATTCATGTGATACGTCAAATAATCTCTCAAAGTGATGGTATATGACAAAATTGTTTTGATCTGTTTTCAACCCTTTCATTAAAATGGTCATAACTTGAGCTATACATTTCTAAATTGGGTGTTCTTGGATTTTTTAGACAGCTCGTTGAGTGCTCTATCAAATCATAAAGATTTCACTAATACTTGAGCATCTTTGATATAAGCAAAAGCTTCTCAAAAACTGGGAAAAACATAACTAACCTAAGAAATCTAATTTAGTTCTACCAAATTCTAAGTTATGGATTCTAAGGTTTGTCCCAATGATAAGTCTAGGTGTTCTAAGTCAATACTAAGTCTAAATACTTGTGTTGGTTAGAATTCATAAAGTTCTTCCTATTTGGTGCGATGCTTTCCAAATGACTCATCTTTTGGAGCTTCAAACTTGATATGATTATGCAGATCTTCCAGAGGCGCGGTCTTGACACACAAATAAGGTCACGACCAGTCACATAAATTGACAACTCATGACTCAGTCGAACACAATCACGGAGTTGACAACTCAGTCTGACTCAGGGGAGGCAGGTTTAACTTTTAGGTGAACAATCTCCCCTTTGTCAATTTCGTGACAAAACCTAGTGAATACTCTATACTTATCCAAATACGCAATACAAACTTTAAATCATTCAAATACACTTCATATGCAAAAATACAATATTCTCAATGAACATGGACATGATAATATTAAGTTCAAAGGCTCATGGCAGCTTTCCATTAGAATATGTCTGTGATATTCCTATAAGCACAATGGTTAGTGACAATAAGCAATATGTGTGAAATTTTAAAGCATGGTTTAAATTCACAATTGCTCCCCCAGTCTTTGATATCGATATTGAATTTTTTTTTGTTTCTCCCTCAATATTCATGTATTGACCCCTTGAATTATTATTTTTGTTTCCCCTTCAATCTTCATGTATTGACCTCTTCAAAGGTTTTCTCCCATGAAACATTTGTGTCTCCAGTATATCAATATTTCTCTTCCTTTTTGTCAAAAATTGACAAAAGGTTATTCTAAGTACAGTTTATGAAGCACAAGTATAATCTCCAATTGGTTTATAATATAATTATAAGCATGGAGAAAATGGGAGGAAGAAGAGAGAAGGAAAACCAATGGTCTTACACAGTTCTCTTAATATTCTATGGTTTTGAACTGAGGCCAAATTTGCCATTTGTGGAGTTACACAGATTTTTAATGTATTTAATGGTTTAAATCTGAGGCCAAAATTGCATAGTGCACTATCATTCATTCAATCATATAACCATTTTAGTGCAATCTTCCCCAATTATCTCAATTGATGCCACTTATCATTGAATATGACATGTTTAAGGGTACCAACTGTTATATGATATACCTATAAGCTTGGGGAGAGGGAGGTAGGAGAGGATGAAAGAGAAGAGGACAATGGAAATTTCAAGACAATTTCAAATGATACCACATTGTTATATAGATTTAATTTGAGGCCCAGTGTATGTAATACCAATTGAAACACAATGATATATATTGCCAAAATGAAAATGAAATTGCTATATATCATATTAGGAGAAACCCATAACACAAGTGAACATAAATGATAAACCATTTATCAAAGTGCATATGTACATAAGTGAAGAAAGCCATCCATGCATTCATGAATAAAATAAAGATACACCAAACATTCCATCATTCATGAAGGCATATGACAAGCCTACCAATATTCCATTTTTCATGAAAGCATCAAAGGAAATGACCATATAAAAGCATAGATATTTATGAAAGATGCAAACTACTTATGAATGTTCAATCATCTACCATTTAAGCATGATTCATAAGCATCCATCTTATTTAAATAAAAAAGGATGTGTATCTATTAAAGAATTAAAGTTTAAGACAAAGTATATGAAGCTGGAATTTCTAGGGATCTATAAAGAGTGTGACTAAATTTGAGTTCTTAGAGCTCTCCAAACAAAATCATCAAGTCAATGTGACGTGGCCAAGGATCTATGTCAAAGAATTGATTCATTTACTTCCCGTTTTTATCAATTTTCTTTTCCTCATCCATTCTCATTTTTCATGAACACGTATAGTAAAACTTTTAGTACACAGATCATTGTAGCATGAAGTGCAAACCATTTAATCATGATATAAGATATTCAAATTTTAGTCTATTATGATTGGTTCATACTATGAACAAAAATATCTCAAATGATTTCCCAACTATTAGCTCTTCAACTAAGGATGTGCGTTGTTCATGAGACAATAGAGTCATTTAGCTAAGAGAAAAGCTGAAAAATAAGGCATGAACAAGATGTTGAGCATTTAGTTGGGAGAAAATTCGTGAATGAGGAGTAGAGCTCTCAATTGGAGTATGCTAAATGAATGGTCATTAAAAAGTGAAAGAACAATACTCAATTTTATTACATAAAGCATTGAGAGCATATGCTAGCATTAAGATGGAGGATGTAGGTTCCATGACATTTTCAACTATGCTCTCCCTTATACATGTCTCATTTTCAACACTTGGAGCAACAAAACAAAGTTGCCACCATTTATCTACTATTTTCCATGGTCATTCCCAGCAAATGTTAGTATGCATACCATAATTATATAATAGTTGGATAAAGAATGGCCAGTAGATCATATATATTATCTTTATGAAGAGGTTGACCTGTATTTGTCCTTTAAAACATAATTATACATTTAATGCAAATGAGAAGGGTCTTGAATGACTTGTGTTAAGCATAGAAGTAATTGACATTTGGTGCAAGGTATATATCATGAAGTGTAGATAATCTGAAAACTTTCTAAGATATCACATTATATACATATGTAATCATTACATAACTGTGTGACATGTTTGAAGTTATAATCATTACATTCAAGGTTATCGAATTTTAGAGTAGTTTGAGGCAACCTTGTGGTGTAACCATACTTGATCTCTCTCGTTTTTTTTTAGAAAGTATTATTAGTTGAGTGAGCCAAAGAGAATGTTTCTTGTTCATTTTTCATCTCTTGTAGTGATGGGATAAATATATGGTTCAAGGTATGCTCAAGGTGATGAAATCATTTGATCATGGGGACTCAACCAATAATTCTAGAGACCTAAGAAATATGTAACTAATGTTGCGTTTGGATGGGGGGTAAGAGGGGGTAACCCCCCATTACCCCCTGTTACTCTCGTTTGGTAACAAGGGAGTGAAGGTAAAAATTTGAAAATTTACCCCTCTCATCCCATTTTTGAATACCCCTTTAGAGGTTGAGGTATTCACAATACCTTACCCCTCAATACCTCTTGTCTTCCTCCCTTTATCAATTATATAGTATAAAATTTAAAATTTTCAAAAAAAAATATCTATTATATAATTAAAAAAAATATTTCAAGTAATTAGCAATTTAATTTTTTTTGAAATTTATTTTAAAAATGTGTCAACATTTTCAACATGATGCATTTGGATGAGGGGTAAATTTCACAGGGGTTATCCTTGAGTAGCAGTAACTGTAAGTAGGGGTAAATGGACATATTAACAATTTTATGATAATATATCTAATATAAAAAAAAAATTATGAAACATAATTGTCAAAATATCCTATTTTTAAGGGGTGATTTGTGTCAAAATTTCGATAAAGTCTTGAAACTCCGAATGAGTTTGAGGTTCATCATAATCTCCGTCGGAGTAATTAGTAATTTATTCTTTTACAAATTTATTTTAAAAATGTGTCAACATTTTCAACATGATGCATTTGAATGAGGGGTAAATTTTAAAGGGATTATCAGGGGTTACCCTTGAGTAGGGGTAACTGTAAGTAGTGGTAATCTGACATAACAATTTTATAAGAATTAATAATTTTTATTAAATTCATATAATATAAAAAATAAAAATAAAATTTTATGAAACATAATTGTCAAAATATCCTATTTTTAAGGAGTGATTTTGTCCAAATTTCGAAAGGGTCTCGAAACTCCAAAAGTGTTAAAGGTTCATGGTAATCTCTTTTGGGTTAATTAGCAATTTATTTTATTAAATGTTTATATTAAAAATTTGTCAATATTTTCAATGTGACGCATTTGGATGAGGGGTAAATTTTGCAGGGATTACCCTTGAGTAGGGATAACTGTAAGCAGGGGTAACCTAACATATTAACAATTTTATGAGAATTAATATTTTTATTAAATTCATATAATATAAAAAATAAAAATTATAATTTTTTATGAAGAGATATGTTGATATTTTTTATTCATTTATTGGGATTTAAAATAATAATATCAAAAAAATTCTTTATTTGTTTTTTTAATGTTAGAATGCAAGTATTCATTTTAAATTATAATTATGAAAAATAATTTATAAAAAAATAAGATAATATTATTATAAGTTATATTATTAGAATTTATCTCATAAATATTATTTAATAATTATGTTTTATAAAAAAAATTCAAAAAATATTAAAATATCAGGTTACCAAGCAAGGCCTCCAGGGACTAGCCAGAAGGCAAAGATGGCAATGAAGATGAAAGAAAGCGCAAAGATCTCAAACCTCTGGGTAGGGGAGGAAATTGTGGGAATGAAGAGGAAGAAAAAGGTGGATTCCATATCAGAAGACATGGTTAATGGAGCTAGAACTTTAAGAAACAAGTTCCGGATTCCGAAAGTTCCAAAATGATTGTTCTGTTCTTGCAGGTTTATAAGTGATTTTGAGAACTGCAGGTTTTCTAATGGATTATGGAGGCATTTGATGGACAGAGAGAGATGTGGTTTCCGGTTTCTTCTCCAAAGAAGTTCCGCTGTTTGCAGAGCAGTTTCAAGAGAAGCGAGAGAGAAGGGAAGTGGGGAAGGTGTAAGAGACAAAGGACGTGAGAAGGCGCTTAAATAGGAGAGCAAACTTGTTTGAAATTTAACGCCTTTTTTCACGGTGGCCCACCATCAGACGGTTACTGTTGCCTGTGTGTGGGTACCCACAATTTTCATGGTCTGGATTGGGTGCCATGCAAAGAGGCATCAATGCACAGAATCTGAATGAGCATCTTCATTCCTTCTGATAATAAAATAAAAGATATGTATTTGTATTGTACGGAGATTTGTTACATCTACAGACTTGCCATTGAACATTTGATTGACAGGGTATATGCTTCAAATGATATGGGCTTGAGAAAGCATCGTCACAAATATTTTTTTCGGAAGATATTGACGGTGATTAGTGATATTATAATATTTTCAGATTTATACTAGAAAATTAAAAAAAAAATCTCTTACAAAATAAAATATTTAAAAATAATAATAATATAAGAAATAAAAATATTAATAAAATAAAAATCTTAATACCATTTATGAACAACTAACAACCAATTTAGAAGTAGAAGCTGATGTCAGACCAATCCCAATCTTTTGAACCATAATTAGATTAAGCGATGAGACATTATACTTTGTCACAATGTGACAAATATCAGCGATAATTTTAAATTTATCACATTTTTATCAATAAAATACTATTACCGTGTTAATAAAATGTAGTTATTGATGCTACGGTAAATTTTCGATAAAATCACGTTAAAACAAGATAAATATTAATATCGCGATAATATCCCGATAAATTCCTTATTAAGAAATCTTTGCAATAACCTTAATAAAATTTTTGCAATGTTGTAAAATATTTTGTCAATATTTTAAAGATTTAAGGATATTTATTGAACTGTATTCTATATATTGTTTGTTGGATCACAATAGAATCAATCTAAATTAGTGTGAAATTTCAAAGCTCGAGAATAATTTTAAAAATATATATAAAAAAAACCTAAAAACTACCGTCTCCAAAGAGCCCTTCTAACCCAAGTAAAATAGTTGAGAGAAGAGGTGTTCATATTTCCGAACCTGGCCCAACCCAAATTAAATATATGGGCTTAGACAAAGATCTTTGTCCAACAAGCAGGGCTCGGGCTTTTATTTAAAGCCCATCGAGACTCGTTGAGCTTTTCAGCCCATTTTTTAACATGTTTTTATTTTTTATTTTATAGATTAAAACACTAATCGTACAAGTTGAAAAAGAGTTGAAAAATGAAAATATATTAAAATTTGATCTTGAAAATCAATTTCTAGCCACTCGATCTTAATGGTCGAAATCACTAGACATAATCTTTTTAAGAACGTTTGCCAACTTTAACTATCAAGATCAAGTGGTCTAGAATTGAATTTCGAATTGAAATTTTAATTTGTGCTAGATATTTAAGTATTATTCAATCTATACAGTTATATTTTTAACTTACATAACATATTTTAAATAAATAAAAAATTGTATCAAATGCAAAATAAACAATATTTAATTGGACTGGCTTGAACGGGCTTAGGATTTGGTAAAAATAATCAGATTCGAGCTTTTTTTAGTAAAGTCAAGCCCGAATATAGCTGATGAACACCCCTAGTTTTGAGTTGCCTTGAATGAATAAAACCTTACAGGATGTGAGATAGCTCTCTTCAGTGTGAAACTCAAGGCCAAAATACCTCCCATCGATGACTCTAGTAGTCTTCTAAGGTCGTGTTTGGAATTTTGGATCAAGGTAACTTGAGATGGGGAAGTTGAACTCACCTTGTAATTGCGATGAAATGTGGGCCCCACCATGTATTTTTTTAAGTTATATGGTTGTGCTAATGAGTGACTAAGTAAATGGGGTCATTTTATATATTATGAGTAGCAATGCATTATTATACAGTAAAAGAGGAAAAAATGAAAATTTAAATTTTTCATAATTCTAATAAAAAATGTCTAATCTCCACTCTAAATTCACCAAATATGGTGTTTTAAAGGGTAGGAAAAGTAAAGATAGAGGGCTCTCCACCTTTAGCGGAACCCTTCATTTTAAAGCACTCCTACTTTAGCTCACCCTAATCCAAACATAATCTAAGAGTTCAAAACCTGCCAGTAGCCAAAATCTTCACAAAAATCTAATGATTTGTGCCACCAAGAGGAATGGAAAGAGATCTCCTCGAGTATGGACATTGCTGCTAGCCTTTGATGTGGAAAACCCTCTTTAAGATTGTTGCCAATAAGAAAGAAACCGAAAAACTTTCGTGGCAACCTCTCTGGATTTTTTATTAACTTAAAACTTTCACAACCTAACTTATTCCATGAACTTACCAAATTGCCCTCAAGTGTTTAAAAACAACTAAAGAGGTAACTAATGGAATTTACAAAAAATAAAAGTAGCTAATGGATTTTAAATATTAACTATTATTACCCAAGTCCATTGTTTTGGACTGGGACACCAAATTTATGAGTCACTTTTGGTTATGTCTATGGCGAAGGTTGAGTACTGAGCTCAAGTTCAGCAATGCATTCCACTCTCAGATGGACAGACAGACAGAAGTGGTAAACCGGTCCCTGGTAATCTACTCAGGAGCCTGGATGGTAGCAAGCCCAGGCAATGGGACTCAGTCTTGGCCTCAAACTAAGTTTGCATACAACATCTCATGGAGCTACACCACCAACACAATCCAATCAAAGTTGTGTATGGCTCCAATCCATGTTTGGTGCTTGATTTAATGCCCTTGCCTCTCAAGGGTTCCATCAGCCAGTCAGTAGTTGACCGTGTTGCAGAGATTTGGAAGATACACCGTGATGTCATGGCCTGGATCAATGAAAGTAACAACATGTGCGAGGCAGATACAAATCGCAGCAGGAGACATGTGCAGTTTGATGAAGGTGATCTAGTTTGGGTTCACTTGCGAAAAAAAGAGATTTGCTATCAACACTTATGGAAAGTTAAAGGAACGCAACATTGGAACTTGTGAGATCCTACATCGCATCAATGACAATGTCTATGAGGTGAACTTGCCAGACGATCTCAACATATCAAACACCTTCAACGTCCAAGATCTGAAGCCTTACCACGGTGAGGAGCATCTTCAGCGTGGAGACGAGCCCAACTTGAGGTCGAGTTTTTCAAGTGGGAGGAGATAATAAGGGCATCAGGCTCAATGACTCACACTTGAATTCTTCTATTGATGTGGATCAAATGGACGAGATTACATTGGCTTACATGGACAATTTTGACTAAGGTAACAACAATTGGGATCCGTCTAATAAATTCAATCACTTTGTTAGTTGAGGCCCAATTCACCCAAGTAACCCAATTAAGCCTGTCAAACCCAAGTCCAAGCTTAAACAGGCTAAACCTCAACAAGCCCACTCAACCAACTCCAAAGTCGATCCAACTCCTACAGCCTCTCTCCATGTGCCAAGTGTCCGGACCAGAAAACACTCTCCCAAAAAGGCATGGCTTGTGAAGAGATAAGACAGAGGAGGTGGCACAGAGCACAGGAAAAATGGCAGGCATTGGCGCATTTTCCCATAGAAGATCTGTCTTTCCACATGAGCGAATCCCACTTGTTGGGTTTTTTATATGTTTCTTCTTTTATGTGTTTACTAAAATAAATCTTAGCCATCCATATGGCGAGATGGTGTGTTTTGATTGGCTAATAATTGTAGACAATGATTGATCCCATATGAGGCAGTCAATTTTTTTTTCTCCTTTTCTTAGGATTTGTAGAGAGAAATAATCCCAAGGATTCCCCTACGGTGTGGTTGACCATAGCAAGGACTCCTTGGTCTTTTTTCTATTTCTTCACTATAAATACCCTATGTATTTTCGAATTTGAGACAATTCAATATATTAGAGATTTTATTCAAGACTCTATGGAGTTAGACGCTTTGCAAGGCTTCTCAAGTGAAGGCTGAACTGTGGTCCTTTTTTAAACTTATGCAAGTAAGTACCAGTTGTTAAATTTTATTATGTCTTATGGTTTTTAGATCAAGTGTGATTTTGAATTTTGCATTCATTTCTTTTGATTTCGTTTTTGAATTATTCCAATCAAATTAAATTAAGAAAGAATTTAATCTAAATTCCATAAGCGTAATTGAATTCCTGAGAACCTTTTTGGTTCAGGCTTTGTTCGGTAAACTCGTAATCAAGAAAAAACCTTTTATTAACAATGATTGGATGCCCGTTCCTCAAAGACCATACTCTGTTTCTGTGTGTATGGATTGAATTCTTATCAAATTCGATTCAGACCTACATCAGAAGGTGATCTTGTATTGGTACACATCATAAAGGAAAGATTTCCACATGGCACTTATAGCAAGTTGAAGCTGAAAGCTATTGGTCGTCGTGAAGTGCTTAAGAAAATCAATGACAACGCATTCAAGGTCAAGCTGCTAAATGATCTCAACATTTCAAATGTGTTCAACGTGGCAGATTTGAAGGCTTACAGGGCAAACGATTTTTTCCTTCCTGCAAATGATGAAGATGTCAACTCAAGGACGACTTCTTTTCAGGTGGGAGAAAATGATAGGGACATCATGCATAAAATCGGTGAAGACCATGCTCAATTGAGTGACTATCAAGATGAATTAAGTGATGAAATTGTTCAACTAACCTCAATTGAGTATGAAGAATTTAATGGTGCCAAGGGGCCCTCTTATTAAAGACTAAAAGCCCATTAAATTAGCCCAAAATTAGCCTAAGGTTATGATGGGTCCAAAGCTCCAGATTCAACATTTCTACGCCCAATTGACCCTTTTAGCAATCCAAATCCTGTGATTTGGGGTTGTACACGAATTTAGCTCTCCACACATACAAAGAAGTGGTTCCCGAGGTCCACAACGGAAGACAATCAAAAAGGAAGGAGACCTACAAGGCAATGGAATGTTTAAGCAATGATCCACCTAGGAAAGTAAGCCCAAATCGGCCAAGCCTAATTGGGCGTGTTTTAAATGGATGGGTTAGATGTAGTTTCATTGTTTCAACTTAGCAAGGGACACTTGTCCTCCATTCATGAATGGCTATTTTGTAATTTTTCTTCAATTTGTCTATAAATAGGCTCTTTGGGCGATTGTACACAAAATCAATTCAAGTTCTTGCTTTGAACAAACTTGAGTTCTCTTTTGAGTTCCTCTTTGGTTTTCTAATATTTCTCTAGTGTGGTTCTAATTCTAATTTCTAATTTTACTTTTCAATTTTCTCCTAAGCCTTTGTCGAATTTTGCTTCTAGTTCTTGGAATTGAATTAAGAAATTCAATTCTAGAATTTTAGAAATCCTATTTTCTTCAGTGATTATTGCATGGTTTCAATTTCACCTAAGGGAGTGATCGACTTCATTCCATTATTCTAGTGAAAATTTTGAGGCTTTTGTTCATCCATTCAAATCTTCATTTGCCCATACAACCAGGTGAGTGATCGAGTAGTATTATTTCGTTGAAGCTAATCCGAGGATTTTCTTAGACACCGTGGATCTTTAAGCTCAGATTTTCTTAGATCTATAATGGGTTCGAGCTGGATCTTGTGGAATTCTTTATTTTTATATTGGAGGTAGAAGAAGGTGTTGAACCTAAACTTACCCTTTATCAGTCTCAAGCCTATAATAGACAAGTATCCTCAAAAAAAAAAAAATCATCTTCTAGTCTCACTTATTTTATAAAATGGGTGGAAGAGTGCAAACGAGAAAAAATTGAAAAAAATGCAAAGAAAAAAATGTAATACTCCGACTTAAAATTAGAATTAATTGTGTGATTTTATGCTAATTAAATTTGTTTATGATCCGTTAATCATGAAGATTAATCATGCAAGTATCGGATGCAGCAAGCTCAATGAACTTGACGTGGGCCAGATAAAAAACGAGGCAATGTCAAAATTGATGAGTTTGTTCTTCAGATCTGTGCCCGTAGACGGTGGGAAGAGAGGTCCCACTTCAAGTTTCATGTCAGCATTAGGTGGACCCCATTTGGAGTGTCGACGTGGCCAATTGCTCAATCAACCACCATGGGTCCCACTGAGTACCAACTCAGCAACCCACTCTCCGATCGTTGTTGGCTTGCTGTTGTTGCTAGCCTTGCAAAAGCCAAGATCACCTACTAAATTCCTAAGTTACCTAAGTTGGAAGATTTGATTAAAAGCAAGCATGCATAGAGAAAGGAAAACATGCAAATCGGTGGAGTTGTTTTTAGCATATTCTTTTTTGTTTTATTTTATTTCAAAAATAAATCCACTTAACTTATGTGGGTCGTTGACTGCTTAGGAAGTTAGAATTGCCTTTTATTTTATTTTCAAAGTTGGAAATGTATGGCCGATCATGACCTCGGTGAAGTCTATTTAAAGTTGACATATGTATTGTATTGGGTACAGCAGAATTTGAGTTATTTTATTAATATTGAAGCATTTACACTTTCTTTGGACGTCCCGAGTACGATGAGTCTGAGTTATTGTTCTTTGTATTTAATTTGGCTTTTTGTTTGAATTAAATTTAATTATTTGGATTTAAATTTGTGCATGGTGAATTTTGATTTCATGTCTTGCATTTTATTTCCATGAATAATTAAATTATAATTCCACATCCAGATTGGATCTCAGAAGGTTCAGTGTTTTCAAAGTTGAAATTAGTGCTGGATTTAAATTCTTAATTACTTTCGATTAAATTCAAGTATTTAGAATAACAATTTCATATTCGATTGAACACCCAATTTTTTTGGTGAGGTTAATTCCACCAACAGTCCCATTGAAATTGGAGCCGTCTTTCTTTTTCTTTGAGTGATTGAGTGAGGTTAATTCCACCGACAGTCCCATGCAAATTGGTGTCGTTTTTCTTTTTCCTTGAGTGATCTATTGAACTGAGAGAAGGCCCCTACGGGTTTTATTCATTGAGATTTTGATTCGGCTTAAAACCCCGAGTCTAAATTCTATCCTTTTCATAAAACCAAAAAATCCAAAAAATATTACAAGTGCAACTTGGCCTGCATCAATTACGGGTTAGGCTTTTCAAAAAGTCTAGGATCGGTCCATTCTGTAATACCCTGTCCCAGATTAGGCGTGTTTTAGCTTAATAATTCTTGTTTAGCCGGTTAATCTCGAGGATTACGGTTAGGGCTTCGAGGGAAGCCCAGGTGTGGCCCAATCCGAGCTCGTAAGCTCAGTGATCCAGCTCGTTCAGCTGGAGGGGCATTTTGGTAATTTAGCGCTTGCTGTGTTTATTTTATAAATCTTTGTTAGTATGTGATTATATTTGATTGATAATGTTCTCCTTAATAAAGGATTTGCATTTCTGATTTTTAAAATGAATTTATTTTCAGAAAATGATATTTAAAATTCGCCCGTCAAAACCCCGAAAGGGAGTATTAATTATTTTAAAGGGTTTTGGAAATAAAATAAATTTTGAAACTAGTATTTTGTGTTAGACCATTTAAGTATGGTTTAGTTATTTCATTTCACTCCAAAATGAGATTTCTAAATCGATTATTTTAACATTTGTTTGTTTGAGTAAATATTGATAAATTATGAATTTTATTTAAATCAAGGGTTTTTAGTAAGAGATAAATTCTAAAAATTTTATGATGTTTAAGGTTTTCAAAACCCAACCTATCTGTAAGGTTGGATTAATATTTTGAGTTTTTAAATTATTGCCTTTAGTGTAAAATCGATTTTTATTAAACCCAAGGACTGATTTGCAAATGGAAAACTTGCAGAGGACTTATTTGCAACCAGACCGGTGAACAGTGGTTTCACTGTTTCTACGTCCGCACCCCGCTGCATGCAGCGGCATGCACTGGCCAGCCGACCCCTTTTCCCGACTAATTTCTTATATAACCGGCCCTCAGTTCAGCTGTTTGAACTCCCAAATCCTTCTTCTCTTCCTCAGTCTTTACTGCTTTCTGTATCTCAGACCAGACCCAGCCGATCACCCTCTCTGCTCTTCCTAACTTTCAGTCACCCATAGCTTGGAGGAAAGGATTTCAAAATCCAGATTTTCAAACCAGGAACCTCAGCGAAGGTATCCATTGCATTCCCCTTTCATTTTTAATCGGTTTTGAATCCAGAAAGTCTAAATTTGGCCCTGTTTTCAGTGAGAAAAACCAGTTTTAAATCTAAGGAAAAACCATGGGTTTCATGTACCCGTGAGGATTTGACTTTGAAATCTGATGGCCTAGTGAGCTTCAAGGATCCAAACCATTCCCTATGGAAAGAGGCCTCCCAGAGGAGTCCATCAGACCGGCTGGATGTGAAAACCGAGTCCGGGAGACCCTCCATTTCCGGAATCATATTTTACTGTTGGTCTACCGTCGGTGCAGACAGTGGAGGAAGACGACTCTCGGACGGCCCGAGAGTCCGTCTTCGGAAAGTCCGAACCTTCGGACGGTCCGACAGCTTCACCCTCGAACGTTCCAAGCTTCACCCGAAGCCCAGTTATGTCACGCCCCGACCCGAAGAGTGGGCCCGGAACGCGACTGATTTTTTTTTTTTAAAAAAAGATAAGTAAGATAAACTAAACTACAAGCATTCTTACTGGGCCGGATCAACAGTTAGGCCCAGTGGTTACACGTTAGCCCATCAAAAGGACTCAAACATGTACCATATGCCTACCCCATAATAACGGATATAAATAACAACATCATAACCACATCAATACATTGCATAAGAAAAACAACCATGGATTCAACATTTAACATTGTTTCAATCACAAAGGCAACATAACCTATTACATCACATAAGTTAAGTACCGCCTCCGGTACTTAAAAAAATCAATGGTTCCAAGAACCAACATGAAAAATCGGGGCATTCCCCTCCGGGGGAATCCCAAAACACTGCTTCAGCTTAATCGCCCTAAGCCTGAAAGAGAGGGTCCTCCTCATCGGGTTCATCGCCTGAAAGGTGAGTGGTGTGAGCTAACTAGCCCAGTGAAGGATAATTAACAAAGCACATTAAGTAAATGTAAAAACAGGTTAGCAACAGTTCAATATCACATGCTTGATAAACAATAAGCATAATTTCAAGTAATATATCAACATCATCAAATACTGCCATTTTCCACCGTAACGCCTGCAGACTACGCTGAGACCAGTATTAAGTCCCGACACGGTCAAAATACATCCTTGCAAGTACATCTCCGGCTCTGACTTAGCCGATACTGACACCCTCAAGTCAGCAACTGACGACAGCATGGTCCGCCCATGGTCCAGTAGACATAAACCATCTCTCATATGGCCGATATTGGTTCAATAGCCCAGGTACGTGGAAACAGTCTTACATACACATACGATCAACATCGTAATATCATAATCATCACACCACTCTTATCATAGTGCATCATGTAGAAGCACATGAGTGGGTTCATCAAAAGCTGAAACCACTCATTGCTCAATAAAAACCCGTTTACAAAATTTGCAGAGTTAAGTTCCCTCACCGTGATGTGTGGTTTACGCGGTCTCTGTTCAAACAACACACAAGTGCACAATCAATATACAGAATAAATACGTACTCATACGTAGTATTTGAAAATCACACGTTTTCCCATAAAATATCAAGGGTTCATGGAAATGAGTCTCCTACTTGGTTTTTATCCTTTTTAAATCATCCACAAGATAATAATAATAAATAAAAAAGGGGGCTCAGTCCAAACTCATATTGTCTTCTGGGCATTGACCAGATTGACTTATTGAGTAAGGTCTAGATCCTCAGGTCACTTCTCGGTTGTCTTCTGGATAGGACCAGAGCTGACATTTTGAGTAGGCCTCGAAGTCACCCAGTGCCCGACTATAGTGTCGTCCTGAAAGTGAATCACTCAGTTTCCGACCAATAGGGTCGGACTGAAAGCGGATACAAATAGTATTTACACTATAAATAACAAGAGAAAATGGGGTTAGTACACTTTTAATTAACAAGAGGGGCATAAATCATCACAATTAATCAAACACATTAAATAATAATCAAAAACAAAGATCAAACAATCTTTTTATCACTTAAAAACAGTGTTCCTCGGAACATCACTTCGGAACATGGGTACAGTGTCTTCGGATCATCCGAACCATACTAAATTAAGTCACTGGCCTCAGAGCATGGGCCTGACTTCGGATCGTCTGAAGACTGGGTCTCGGACCTTCCAAAGCCCATCCGAACCGTTTAAAACAGAAAACAGAAAGTCTCGGTGGGTCTGAAGCCTCGGAACGTCCGAAGACTGAGCTCGGAACGTCCGAGTGGGTCGGTCCTTCCGAGTTGGGCTCGGTCCTTCATAGCTTGGCTCGGTCCTTCCGAGAGGGCTGGCTCACCTCGGGCGTTCGGGTGAAGCTTGGAACGTCCGAGGGTCACTGCTCGGACAGTCCGAAGGTTCGGACCGTCCGAAGATCGGCTCTCGGACCTTCCGAGAATCGTCTTCCCCGACTGTCTGCACCAGCAGACAGTCACGACGGAAAAACAATGAAATGCGATTCCTGAAAGGGAGAGTTTCCCGGATTCGTTTTTCACATCTGTTTGGTCTGATGGACTCCTCTGGGAGTCCTCTTTCCATAGGGAATAGTTTGGAGCCTTGAAGCTCACTGGGCCATCCGATCTTAAGGTCAAATCCTCACGGGTACATGAAACCCATGGTTTTCCTTAGATTTTAAAATTGGTTTTTCTCTGTCAAAACAGGGTCAATTTTAGTTTTGTTTGATTCTAAACCGGTTAGAATTTGAAAAGGAAAGCAATGGATACCTTCACTTCGGTTCCTGGGCTGAAATTCAGATTTTTTGAAATCTTCCTCTAAGCTTACTATTACTGAAAAACAGAAGCTTTAGCAGAGGTTTCTTAGCAGAGGTTTAATCAGAGATATCGGCTGACTAAAATCACAGAGAGAGAGCAGAGAGAGGGAGAAGAGAAAATGCAACGGATTGCTGGGAGTTGGAATCGATCAACTTAGGTTGAATTTATAGGTTTTCCGTTGAGGAGAGACGCTGGAAATCAGCGATGGGACGGCACAAACCATCATCATTCGTCGGTAAGGTCGGTAAGGTAAGGGATGGGTCGGTAAGGTAAGGGATGGGATGAGACGAGCTTATGATCGTCGGAAATCCCAGAAATTCGGCCGAGTACACGACTGCATGGCGTTGGCAGGTTTTCCTTGCGGTTGCATATCAGCCCTCTGACAATTTCTAAATTGCAGAGAAGACCTAAGTTTAATAAAAAAAATCGATTTTTAAACTAAAGGTAATAATTTAAAAACTCAAAAACTTGATTCAACCTTACAGATAGGTTGGGTTTTGAAAACCTTGATCACAATAAAAATTTCAGAAATTATCTCTTACTAAAAACCCTTGATTTAAATAAAAACCATAAATTTACACTATTTACTTAAATAGAGAATTGTTAAAATAAACAATTTAGAAACATCATTTTGAGGTAAAATGAAATAACTAGACCATTCTTAAAATGGTCTACCATAGAATACCAATTTCAAATTTTATTTCATTTTCAAAACCCTTTAAAATAATTAATACTCCCTTTCGAGGTTTTGACGGGCGGGATTTAAATACAATTTTCTGACAATAATTTTATTTTGAAATCAGAAATGCAAATCCTTCATTAAGGAGAATATTATTCACCAATAATATTCACATAGCAATATAATTTATAAAATTATAATTAAAAGCGGTAAATTACCAAAATGTCCGTCCAGCTGAACGGGCTGGATCACTGAGCTCACGAGCTCGGATTGGGCCAGACCTGGGCTTTCTTCAAAGCCCTAACCAAAATCCTCGAGATTTACCAGTTAAACAGGATTTTTAAGCTAAGATACGCCTAATCTGGGACAGGGTATTAGAAGTTACGCCCGAGGCAAGCCAGACCCTTTCGGACACACCTAGCCGAGCTCGGAAGGACCGAACCCACTCGGACGTTCCGAACCCATACTTCGGACATTTCGAGGCATGCAGACCCACCGAGACTTGTTTTCTCTGTTTTATCGGTTCGGATGGACTTCAGAAGGTCCGAGACCCAACTTTCGGACGATCCAAAGTCAGACCCATGTTCCGAGGTCAGTGACTTAGATATAGTGTGGTTCGGATGATCCGAAGCCACTGTACCCGGTTCTGAGGTATGTTCCAAGGGACCCAGTTTTCAAGTGATAAAACATTGTTTGATTGTTGTTTTTATCTAAACTTGATTAATTAATGATGTGATTAATGATGTGCTATGATTAATGCCCCGTTGTTAATTAAAAATGTACTAATCCCTTTTCTCTTATTATTTATAGTGTAAATACTATTGTATTCGCTTCCAGGCCGACCCTATTGGTCGGGCACTGAGTGATTCACTTTCAGGCCGACACTATATAGTCGGGCATTGGGTGACCTCGAGGCCTAACTCAAAATGTCAAATCTGGTCGTATCCAGAAGACAACCGAGAAGTGACCCGATGATCTTGACCTAACTCAATAAGTCAATCTGGTCAATGCCCAGAAGACAATATGAGTTTTGGACTGAGCCCCTTTTTATTATTATATTGTGGATTATGATAATTTAAAAAAGCTAGAAACCAAGTAGGAGACTCAATTCCATGAACCCTTGATATTTTGTGGGAAAACGTATGATTTCCAAATACTACGTATGTGTACGTATTTGTTATGTATATTGATTGTGCACTTGTGTGTTGTTTGAACAGAGACCGCGTAAACCACACATCACGGTGAGGGAACTTAACTCTACAGGATATGTAAATAGGTTTTATTATGAGATGAGTCCTGGGCAATGGGTGGTTTCAGATTTGATGAACCCACTAATGTGCCTAGACATGATGCACTATGGTAAGAGTGCTAATGATGATTGTGATATTTACGATGTTGATCGTATGAGTATGTAAGACTGCTTCCACGTACCTGGGCTATTGAACCAATATCGGCCATATGGGAGATGGTTTATGTCTACTGGACCATGGACGGACCATGATGTCGTCAGTTGCTGACTTGAGGATGTCAGTATCGGCTAAGTCAGAGTCGGAGATGTACTTGCAAAGATGTATTTTGACCGTGTCGGGACTTAATACTGGTCTCAGCGTAGTCGACAGGCGTTACATTGGATGATAGCAGTAATTGATGATGTTGATGTATTACTTGAGATTATGCTTATAGTTATCAAGCATCTGATATTATTGAACTGTTGCTAACCTGTTATATTTTACTTAAACTACACTATTATATTTCTTTCACTGGGCTAGTTAGCTCACCCCACTCACATTTCAGGCGATGAACCCCAGGAGGAGGACCTCTTTATCAAGTTTAGAGTGGATAAGTTGATGTAGTGTTTCGGGATTCCCCCGGAGGGGAATGCCCTAATCTTTTCTTGTTGGTTCTTGGAACCAATTGCTTTTGTTAAGTACCGGATGTGGTACTTGGTGTTTGTAAACATTATGTATTGAGACTACTACGTTGCGGTAGTCATTTTGTAGTGATTTTTAAATGATGAATCAATGGATAGATTTTATTTGATCATGTTATGTGTTGATATTAATGTTATATCTATTCTTGTGAGGTAGACTTATAGTATGTGTTTGAGTCCACATATTGGGATCATGTGTGACCTTTGGGCCTAACCGTTGATCCGGCCCAATTAGAGTGCTTGTGAG
The DNA here is from genome assembly GCA_013350335.1 of Chimonanthus salicifolius. Classification (NCBI taxonomy): domain Eukaryota; kingdom Viridiplantae; phylum Streptophyta; class Magnoliopsida; order Laurales; family Calycanthaceae; genus Chimonanthus; species Chimonanthus salicifolius. The sequence continues at coordinate 48,496,530 of CM023540.1, read as the reverse complement.
TTGGTTTAAATTTATCTTAAAAAAAAAAAAATTCAGTCGCGTTCCGGGCCCACCTTTCGGGTCGGGGCGTGACACATTCTGAGTTTGATAGCTCGTGAATCCAACTCGTTAAAGTTGGAAGGGTTAAATTTAATAATAAATATTATTTATTACTGATATTAATAATTTTTTATTTGGAAATATTTTAATTAAGTTAATTAGACTTTTAAATTTACACACTCTTAATAATTTTTAATTCTAAGTCTCAAGGATCTTTTAGTTTGTGTTTTTTACTTTCACATGTATAACTAAATTTGACCCTAAGAGATCCTTATTTATAAAAATATCAAATTTTGAGATATTTATGAAAATCAAAACACTTTCGAGCTTTAGAACTTATTTATCAGGTGAATTTTACCAACTTTATTATATGGTCATATTTTCTTTAAAAGACTTTGAAAATGAGTTAATTTAAGAAATATATTGTTTTCGCTTAAATCGAAGGATTTTTAAAATGTTTTTCTCTAAAATTTTAATAGCATTTCTAATTTTTAAAACCTAACCATTTGGACTGGTTGGATTATTCTAACAGAACCTCCTCTGTACCCAAGTTTTGAAGATAGACTTAAAGGCAATAAAATATAATAAAATCTTAAAATAACTTATCCTAAGCTTTGAATCATCAAAGCACTTGCTAGCCTACAGCATGTAACGTGCAGGCTCGCATGTCCGGTGCAAGCCTACCACCTCTCTTTATATTTAAGCAAGGTTTTCAGGGAGAAAATTTGACATCTTTGAGCCAACCTCTTGCTCATTTCATGTATTTTTCCATTCACCAGCTTCTTCTTCAAAGCTTCGTCATTTTCTTCCTGTGCTTCCTTCTGCAACTCTTTTCAATTTTCTTAAAAAAATTCAAGAATCCAAACTCATGCTTCGATTTATGTAAGAAGGTATGAAAACTTCCCCTCTCTTTTACTTTCTTTTATAAATAAGCTTTAGGGAGGTATATAAAAATGGAGTTTTTGGAAATTTTGAAATGTTTTGTTTTTAACGTAAAATGAGTTTTCTTATTTATTGAAATAATATGAATTATTATTATGATTTGATTTATTTTAATTTGTTTATTTAAATCTTGAAATAAGTTTCTAATTGTTTAAAAATGAGTATAATTTTATTTCTATTTACTACCTAGGTTTTTAATGTCTTTTATTGTATTTAATTAGTTATTGTTTTAATTCAGAATTTGATGAAGTTTTTACTTATAAATTTCAGTTGAATTATTTGGATATTTTTTTTAAAGTTTTTTAAAATTTTTAAATATTGATTTAATATAGTTTAAAAGTTTAATTTATTTTTAATGGAAAATTTCAAAGCCCATCCTTCTAAATTTAAAATGAAATTGACTCTAACACCTTCTGTGTTTATTTACAGTATTGAGTGTTTATATTTCTGCACTATAACCTCTAGGCCTATCTCAATATGTCTCTGTTAGTCAAGCTAGATTGTCCTAGAGAGGAGTGAATATGACAATTGCAGAATTTTAAATTTCTTTAAAACTTTTGTCAATTAAAATTGGATTTTTACTGATTAATCCAATTGATTTTCCAAAATATTGAGATTTAAAATAAATAATGAATGTGAAGTGAAATCTCAACAAACATAATGTCACCAAACAAGTGTGCTAGAAATTTAAGAAATAAACACAAATGCACAAAGTAAGGTAAGGAGGTGAGAAGAGATGGAAAATCTTGACATAGGGATTTTTACGTGGTTCAGGAACCTTGCCTAAATCCACGCCTCAAGTACACCACTTGAAGATTCCACTAACTTCTTCTTCAACGGTGTAGAAAAAACCTATTATTACAACCTTGATCTCTTTCACAGGTAGAGATCGAACCCATACAACGCTTGATTTTCTTCACGGGTAAAGATCGGACCGATAACGCTCAAGAGAGAAGACATCCTATACAAATTACACAATGATAGAAAGAATTTGATTTTTAGAAAAATAGCAAGAACGCTTACCTGCTCGAAGTGGCTTTAGCACGTTCTTGAAGATCCTCCCATTTTCTTGGCTTCTTTGATAAAGTGTAGATGCTCCAATGATGCCCAACCAAAATGAAGGAGAAGAGATTTAGGGATGGTAGAAACTTTACTTATAAATACAATCTATCAATTAAGGTTCTTTCAAATACATACTCAAGAGTGAGTCTAAGATGCTCAAGATTTGCCTATGAGAGTTTTGAGTGTGAGTGAGATTGAGTTCAAGAACTTTGGTAATCTAACTATGGAGTTTTTGTGCTCTTGAAATGATTGGGAGTCTTGGAGAATGTTAGAGAGGGTTTTGCTCATCAAAAATAAACCTTTGGAATGCCTTAAGCTCATACATTTAAATCCCTTTTGAAAATATGGCCGTTGGAGGTCAAAATCCAAGCAAAAGAGCCATTAAAAACTTACCATTAGGATTTTAGTCGACTGAACTTGAAGATTCAGTCGACTAAAATTGTAATATCCTGACCCAAATTAGGCGTAGTTTAGCTTAATAAATCTTATTTATACTGGTTAATCTCGAAGATTACGGTTAGGTATTTGTGAAAAGCACAGGTGTGGCCTAATCTGAGCTCGAAAGCTCAATGATCCAGCTTGCCCAGCTGCAGGGGCAAAACGGTAATTTACCGTTTATTATTATTATTTTATTTATTATGTTATTATGTTATTATTATTGGATGATATTATTCTCTTTAGTCAAAGATTCCTATTTCTAATTTTTAAATAATTTTATTTTTAGAAAATAGTATTTAAAACCGCCCATCAAAACCTTGAAAGGGAGAAATAAATATTTTTAAATGGTTTTAGAAATGAAATAAATTTTGAAACAAATATAATATGCTAGACTATTTTAATATGGTCTAGTTTATTCTTTCAAACCCCGACAATGAGGTCTTTAAATTGTTTTATTTAACACAAGTTAAAACACGTAAATAGTGTTAAATTATGGTTTTTATTTAAATCAATAGTTTTTAGTGAGTTTTAAATCTCCAAAATTTTATGATGATTAAAGTTTTTAAAACCCAACTTATCTGTAAGGTTGGATTAGATTTTTGAGTTTTTAAAAAATCATGTTTTTAGTTAAAAATCAAGTTTTTATCAAAGTGGGGACTTTTTTGCAAAACCTAGAAATTTGAAGGGGCTGTTTTGCAACCAAGACTATCGAACAGTGGTTACACTATTTGGGACGTCCGCAGCAGCTGCATACAGCGGCATGCAGTGGCCCGATGGCCTCCACCCCTTGATCAAAGTTTTTATAAATTGCCCCCAGTTCAGCTGATCCAATCCCTCAAATCTTCTCTTCTCTGTCTCAGTCTCAGCTGAAACCAAACCCAGCCGATCCTCCCAGCCTCTGTTTTCCTAGTTTAGCTTGACCGTAGTTTAAAGGAAAGTTTTTCAAAAGGCCGAATTTTTCAGCCCAGGAACTCAAGTAGAGGCAACCACTGTGTTCCTTTTCAAATTTTAAGTGGTTTAGAATCAAGAAAAATCGATTTTGGCCAACTTTTGAGTGTGTAAAATCAGTTTGAAGTTTAAGGAAAAACTTGATTTTTATGGTATCAGTGTGTTTTCAGTGTTGAAATCGGATGGCCTGTTAAGTTTAAAAGTTTCAAACCACTCATTATGGAGAGAGGACTCACTGAGGAGTCCATCTGACCACTTGGATGTGAAAACCGAATCCAGGAAATCCACTGTTTCTGGATTCCTATTTCATGCAGTGTCTGTTTGTCGCTGTCTGCTGCTGCAAACAGTGGAGGAAGACGACTCTCAGACGGTTCGAGAGTCGATCTTCGAAACGGTCTGAGAGTGGCACCCTTCGAACGATCCGAAGCCAACCCTTCGGACGTTCCGAGCTTCACCCGAAGTCCCGAAGCGTCCAAGGCAAGCTTTACTCAGCCGGATGTTCCGAGCTGTGTTCTGAAGGACTGAACCCCACTCGGACAATCCGAGCCTCACTCGGCATGATCCGAGACCCACAGACCCACCGAGATCTGTTTTCTCTATTTTTCAGTTCGGAAGGACCTTCGGATGATCTAAGACCTGATCTTTGGACGATCCGAAGCCAAACCCAAGGTCCGAAGTCAGTGACTAGCTTAGACAGTGGTTCGGATGATCCGAAGCCACAAGTACCTGGTCCCGAAGGAGCCCAATTTTTAATGTCTAATCTTGTTTGATTGTTATTTGATGCATGTGATGTTATACCCCATTGATAAATTAAAAATGTGTACTAACCCTCTTCTCTTATTACTATAGTGTATATAATATTGTATTCACTTTCCAGGCCGACTCTATTGGTTGGGCACTGAGTGATTTCGCTTCCAGGCCGACGCTATATTGTCGAGCACTGAGTGACCTCGAGGCCTTACTCAACATGTCAGATCTGGTCCTATCCAGAAGACAACCGAGAAGTGACCTGAGTATCTAGACCTAACTCAATAAGTCAATCTAGGTCATGCCCTAGAAGACAATATGAGTTTTGGATTGAGCACCTTATTATTTCTATATTGTGGATTATTATAACTTAAAATGGTTAGAAACCAAGTAGGAGACTCAATTCCATTTACCTTGAAGATTTTTTTTTGGAAAACAAGTATGGTTTTGAAATACTACTTGTATGTATGCGTTTGATGCTATGTATGTTGACTTATGATTGATTGTGCACTTGTTTGCTTGTTGAACAGAGACCGCGATACCACACATTTTCTATGAGGGAACTTAACTTTTCAGTAGGTGTAAACAGGTTACATGAGATGTATCTTAAGCAATGAGTGGTTTCAAGTTTGATAAACCCACTCATGTGCCTAGACATGATGCACTGTTGTAAGAGGTGCTTATAATTGTGAAATATTTATAATGTTGATCATATGAAATGTGCAATACTGCTTCCACGTGCACTTAACTATTGAACCAATATCGGCCATGTGTGTAGATGGTTTACGTCTACTGGACCATGGGTGTCGACAATTGCTGACTTGAGGAGTGTCAGTATCGGCCATGTGAGGGCCGGAGATGTACTTAGAAGGATGTATTTTAACCGTGTTGGGACTTAATACGATGGTCTCAGCGTAGTATGTAGGCGTTACGTTGGATGACAATAGTAATGGAAAAGATGATGAAATATGGAAGTAATGATGAGATTATACTTTAATTTATTGTCAAGCATGCGATATTATATTAGCAACTGTTGATTATTTACTAACCTGATATTTACTTAAACCGCACTGTTATATTTCCTTCACTGGGCTAGTTAACTCACCACACTCACCTTTCAGGAGATGAACCCAAGGAGGAGAACCCTCTGTTTGAAGCTTAGGGTGGATAAGCTGCGATGTTGCTTTGGGATTCCCACTGAGGGGAATTCCCTTATCTTTGTTTTTTGGTTCTTGGAACTATTTGTTTTTGTAAAGTACCAAATGTGGTACTTAGTTTGCATTAATATGATGTATTAATCTACCATATATCTGTAGTTACTCTGATGTTTTAATGATAATTCAGTGTTGGAATTATGTGTTCACATAATGTGTTAATGATTGTATTGGGTAGACTTATGGTATATGTTTGATTCCACATGTTGAGATCACGTGTGACCTTTGGGCCTAACTGTTGATCCGGCTAGCTAGAACGCTTGAGTTTGTTTAGCTTCAAAAAAAAAAAAAATTCAGTCTGTATTCCGGACTCACCCTTCGGGTCGGGGGGTGACAAAAATGCCCTAAAAATGACCGTTGAAACATTTGGACAAAATTCAGTCGACTTAACTTGAAGATTTAGTCAACTGAAATATCCAAAACTGTCCATTGAAACATTTGGAAAAATTCAGTCGACTGAAATCAAAGACTCAGTCGACTGAATCTCATCTTAGGCTGAAAAGACTAATCTGCAGCACTTTCAGTCAATTGAAACATAAAGATTAGTCGACTGAATCTCTGACAGTTTTGTACACCTCAACTAAAATGACCATAACTTGGATTCTCGAAGTTGGTTTTGGGAGTTCTTGAGCTCGTTCGAAAGATAACTGAGAGATCTATCTACTCACCAAGTTTGGCCCAATTTAAGGTCCATTTGAAACCTCAAATGATCTCTCAAAGGAATTGTATATGACAAAATTGTTTTGATCTGTTTTGAACTCTTTCATTGAAATGCTCATAACTTGAGCTATATATTCCAAATTTGGTGTTCTTGGACTTTTTAGAAAGCTCGTTGAGTGCACTATCAAATCATAAAGATTTTACTAATACTTGAGCATCTTTGATATGAGCAAAAGCTTCTCCAAAATAGAGAAAAACATAACTAACCTAAGAAATCTAATTTAGTTCTACCAAATTCTAAGTTATGGGTTCTAAGATTTGTCCTGATAGGTAAGTCTAGGTGTTCTAAGTCAGTACTAAGTCTAAATACATGTGTTAGTTGGAATTCATGAAGTTCTTCCTGTTTGGGTGCGATGCATTCCAAATGACGCGTCTTCTGGAGCTCCAAACTTGATATGACTACGCAGGTCTTCCAGAGGAGTGATCTTGACACGCGAACAAGGTCATGACCAGTCACACAAATTGACAACTCATGACTCAGTCGGACACTCGAATAAGGTCCTTTATAGAAGGCAATACGAGAAATTGCCTGAGCAATTTACATTTTAGTATTGTACCATCTAGGCCTCTATAAATACATTTTCGTAGTCCTTATCCAAAAGACAATAAGCAAGAAGGCACTAAGTACTTTCATTTTCTTCTTATTGAGTGTTTTGGATGGCTAACTCCTCTGACATCAATAAAAATGAAGTAGTAACATGTAAGTGGACTCACAGTCATCTCCATTATTTTCTTGGAAAATAATCAAATGGATTATTTGTAATGTATGTGTATTATCTGTGAATTAATATTTACGTATAATTTTATTTTCACAGAATTCTGCTATTACCCCACAGATCTCGGTGAGGAGACTCGACGATATCTTATCTAAATTGTTTGACCAACCTAGACTCTAAGGCAATGAATGAGACACATGGTTATTATACAGATGGAAAAGACTAAATAAACCACAATGCGAGACTTGACACCGCTTCCATATAAGGGATAGATAATTGTTCTAACAATTAGAACGGAAATATGAAAAGGTGTCAGGGAGTCAAGGCCTAATAGTCTATAAATGGAGTATGGACCCATTTACGTGTCTAGAGGTTGATTGGTTAATGGAATTAGCCGAAGGCTCATGAACGTCAGTAATCAATTCTAATTATATGTGTGGTATATTTGATATATGTTTATGGATGACATTTATGTTTGGGTCTTGAAACTGTAATTTTGGAAATTTATAGTACACTTAGTGTAGACCCTAAGTACTGAGAGCACACACGGAAGAATGTGAAATTATGGTAAGTGGTTATGAAATTATTTTCCTTGTATTGAAAATTGTTATTGGGAATACTGCCTTCACATATTTACCCATTGGTTGTTATTGACCGTTTGTGTCGTATAGCTCTTGCAAGATGCTGCATTTTAACCATATCGGGACTTAATGCAATTGGGACTTTATGTAACGCCCTGTCCCACTACGGGTGCGTTATCTCCAAAATATCACAAACATTACAAAAAGACGGATAGTCGAGTATTTTTGTTTTTTGAGAAACGGGGTAACTACCTCCCACTCAGCAACTACAAGTCCATAATATTAGGAAACATAACAAGCAACATTAAATTATTCAAATATAGTTATACAGTCACCCAAACAAACAACATACGAATAAAGTTCCTATAAACAAAGTATCTCAACTAAAAATAAACATGATTAGCAGATATCTACTGCTACTGCTCCTCTCCAGGCGCCTGCTCAAGGGGCACGCCTGGTCTCTCAGGTGTTCAGGGTACCTGAAAGGTAGGGGGTGAGCTAATCAGCCTAGTGAAGAGATAAAGCATATCACATGTCAGCAACATATATATCATGTGCATGAATGCAAGAACATCATGATAACAAAGGCTCTTATGCAAATGCAAAACCCAACAACATCACCAACTAATAATCCACCAACCAAATCCGAGACATCATCTCGGTAGCTCACACCGGGTCCTCTAGTAAACTCCGGTCTCCTTACCAGTGCCATCGGGAGACTACTCAAAATGATCAGCCTAATAAAGAGATAATGCATGTCACCTGTCAGCAACATATATATCATATGCATAAATGCAAGAACATCATAATATAATGAATATTTCTGCATATGAGTACTCAACTATACTACTAACCAATGGTCTTACTGATCAATCCAAGACACCACCTCCATAACTCAAAATGTTCTTCCAACAACTCCGGTCTTCTTACCAATACAACCACAAGACCATACAATACACAACCACCAGAATGTAACTGGAATCTCAACCGCCGGAGTATAACGGGGAAGCAAATCTCAAGAGCAGGCACCTCAACCGCTGGAACGCAACGGAGAAACTTGCATATCCTATGGGGGTCTTAACCGCTGGAGCGTAACAAAAAAGTCCTCCCAACAACCAAAATCATCACGTCATCATAACACATACACATGTGAACAATTCCTCCAATGTATGTACATGATGTCATGATCAGGTAAAACAACATAAGCATATGACAAGATCTAAAAAAAAAAAATCCCATAATCATTATGATCTCATTCACATTTTATAAATACACACACAACAAGATATCATTAAGTCCCAAGCACAAGTTCGACGTCCAACACATCTTATTCTAATCATAAATTCATTCACATGTTATAGTTAAATACACCACATATTATCAATAAGTTTCAAGCTTCATGTTCAATGTACATTCATCCGATCAGATTTTTTCCATTTAATCGCATATAGTTGACATGAGTGCACCCGAATGGATCCCTTGCCACAGATTCATTCAACGGTTCCCTTACCTAGTGGCTTAATAAACGAATGGTCTCTTTTAAGTCATTCAATGTCCAAGGTTAAAGGTTAAATAGATGCGAATGTATGTTAAAACAATGATAAGTCCCCTCACATGTGTGCATTTTTTAAATCCAAACGATGTAAACAGGTCGAAAGATTGAAGAAAATAACGCACGGACTACTGGGCCTGAGAAGTTGGAGCAGGTTTACAAAAACTGGGACAGTCTGGCAAAACTGGATCGATCCCATAAATCTAGTCGAAAATGATCTAGAAAAGATCCAAGGATGATCCAAACGGGGGCTAGAAGTGCTCCAGAAGTGATCTCAAAACAGGCCAAAAATAACCCAAAACTGGGCATGAAACGGGCCCAAAACGGGCCTTAGCCAAGCCTAGAAACGGACATGGATCAGGCTTGAAAGTGGCAGGGGCTCTTGGGCTAGGCCTTGAACTGTTGGGCTCATAGTGAACTAGGCTTGGAGTTGCTGGGCCTAAAGTGGATTCGGCTTGACTGCACTGGGTTGGGCTTGGAAGCTGGGCCAAGGACGAGTTGGGCCTGGGTCTGTTGGGAATGGGGGTTTGGGAATTAGGTTTAGGATTTACAGTGGGGTGAAAAGAGAAAGGAAGGAGAAGGGAAGAGAGAAGGTGGCAGCGGCCCGAGAGAGAGAAAAATAGCGGCTGCTCTTTAGATTTAGAGTTTGGATTAGGGTTGAGAAGGAAAGTGGAGAAAGAGGAAGAAGAAAGAGGAGAGGAGAAAATAAAGAGAGATGCGGCGGCGGCAGCTTGAAGGCTACACTAAGGTTTTGGCCTAGAGAAAGAGAGGGAAGAAGAGAGAAAGAAAACCGAGAGAGGGGAGGAAAAAGAGAGAAAAGAGGGGCGGCACTCAAGGGGAAGAGGAGACAACTTACTAGGGTTTTGAATGGGAAGAAATGGAAAGAGAGGAGAGAAAGAGAAAAAGGAGTGGTGGCTGCGGCGGCTACTCTAGGGTTTTGGTGTTATAAAAGGAGGAGAGAAGAGGGGAAGAGGATGGTGGAGGCTAGGGTTTTACCATGAGAATGGAAAGGAAAAAAGATAGCTTATATATGAGGTGAGGGTTTGGATTTTTTTTTAACAAAAAAAGGAAAGCACCACTTTTACAAAATGTTTTTAAAATGGTAACCAAAATGTGATTTTCAAATAATTTAAATGATAAAAACAATTAAAATATTGAAATTACCAAATACACTTCGAGCTTCTGAGCTCGAAATCAGGCGAACAAGGGTCCACCATGGAGCCCATACTCTCTCCACTGCCACCAAAACACCTAATCCTACATGGGGGTCCTGAAAATCTCCTCAAAAAAATCCGAAAGATAGGATCGAGTCGTTACACTTTGTTGTGCCCGTGAACAGGGCTGACCCTGAGATTTCACAGGCCCTAGGCGAACTCTTGAAATGGGGCCTTTTGCCGTTATATATACTCACAAAAAAAAATTATATATTTTTTTTATAAAGTGTGAAAGATCCAAATAAAATATAAAAATCAAATTTATAACAAAGTATTATTTAAAATTTATTCTTCTCGGATTTTGACATGCAAAATTACTAATTAAATTACTATATTCAAGTTATTTTAACATATCTTTTTCAATAGACAAGATAGTTAATCCATTCAATCTTTCTTATGACATTGTAGACTGAAGATGACATTTTATCAGTTTTAACTTTAAAAATTTTTTTTCTGCACAGGCAACTGTAACTGGTATAATCAACATTATTCTATAAGCAATCCATTCATTTGGAAAACAACAACAATTCATTCTTTTTATATAATTTAACACTTCAATTATTTCTTTTACTTCTTTTGGTAGTCCATCTTTCAAACTTTATAATTCTGAAAATAAGTTACTTCCATCAATATCAGAAATCATGTCTTGTCTTAGAAAATCTTCAAGTTTATTATAAGAACTTTTCAAACTATCATCATCTAAAGAATTTAACTTTTCCAAATCAAACAAAAATCCAAAAGTATATTCATATCTTTGAAATTGTTCAACTCTAGTCTTAAGTGACATAAGAGCTTGATCAATTATATGTAAGAAGTAATTTACTCTAAAAGATTATTCAAGTGATTGTGTTAACTCGTCACTAGCATTTTCATGAAAATATTTTTTCCTACGAATAATACGTTTTTCATGAAATATAGGTCCAATTTCCATTTCTCTAACAATCTCTTTAGCATCAATAATGGCAGATTCAAATTCACTTTCTCTTTGAGTTAAAAAAAAGAAATGAGTCTTTTTAAAGCATTTAAAGCAACGTCAATATTTATGTCTTTTGCTTATAAAATTTTGCTAGTATTATTAACTGCAAACAATATATTATACTAAATAACCATGCCTAATAAGAATTCAAATTTTTCAATTTTTAATATTGTTAAGTCTTCAGCATCACTCTTTATCTTAATATTTTCACAAGCGTTTGTTAAGTCAATTAAAACATCTCTAATTTGTGGAGCTTGGAATCTAATTGCTTTTACACTTTCAATGTAACTTCCCAACATGTTTGTGATAATGGCTTAACCGTGATACCTTTAACATAATCTTTAAAAATTGTCCATCGCTTTGTAGAAGATGAAAATACATTATATATACGTTGTATAATTCCAAAAAATATTTTAGCTTGAGAATAAGAATTTACCATACCACAAAGTGCCAAGTTAAGACTATGACAACCACATGGCGTATAGAATGCTCAATGATTTATTTGTAGTACCCTATTTTATACTCTTTATTTTTCCCTTTCATATTAGAACAATTATCATATCCTTGTCGCCTCATATCATCAATATTAAGTTCAAGAGTTTTTAGAACATCTATAAGTTTATTAAAAAGTCTTTATTCCGATGTATCGTCCACGTTTAATAATTCTAAGAAAAACTTTTCTACTTTTATTGGACTTATTGAAATATCCACACAACGTATCATGATAGACATTTGTTATTCATGACTTATATCTAGAGTACAATCAAGTATAATCGAAAAGTATTTTGATTCTTTGATCCTTTTAATTATTTCATTATTTATCTCACCAGCTAACAAAAGTATTAATTCATTTTGAATTTTGTGACCAAGATAGTGGTATTAAATTTCTTTATCTTAATACGTCGAATGTGTTCTTACATTATAGGGTCAAATTCAGCGATCATTTCAATAAAAGATAAAAAAATTCCATTAGTTTGTTCATAAATCTTTTCATTGTCTCCACGAAATGCCAAATTATTTTTAGCAAGAGTTTTCATAACACCAATTATTCTTAATAGTACTTGTCTCCAATGTTCTCTATCTTTATTCATTTCTTCTTGCCTAATTTTATCAATTCTTTCATTTTTTTTGCAATCTTATTTTTAATTCTATCCATTTTCTCAGGTTAGTAATATGGTCGTTACTAGTTTCACGGCTTTTAAGTCTATTACTAACATTTTTCCAATCATTAATTCCTTCATTTGCTAATTGATAATTGAGTCCATCTTATTTAAACAACTTAGAATAAAAACAAAATATTTTATCCAAACCAATTGAGTAAACTAGTCATATTCTATCTTGTTTTTCTCCATTTGGTAAATATCGAATATATTGTGTGATAGAAAAATGTATATTATTTGAATCTTTAGGAAAGTTAATATCATTATCTTTTATGGGACCTCTTTTTACCAATGTGTCTCTCAAATTTTTGTCAATATTTATATTTTTCCAATTACCGGGATCATAAATGTTTAAAGAAACATGTTCATTGAAATTTTTATTTTCTTCACTCTCATTCTTATTTTCATTATCACTTTTATCCATTTTTCTTCATTTACCAAGTTAATATCATTATGTCCATTAATAGTTTCTTCATTATTATTATGTTCATCATTAACTAAATCTTCAATTGAACTTTTATTTTGTTTACTTTTGCTAAAATATCTATTAAGAGATCCCGCTTGAGATTGAATAAATTTTTGAAGTTGTTTTTGTCTTTTCTTTTTTTATTTTCAGAATGATGTTTTCTAGTAGATATAATGATAATGATAACCAATAAAAAATTAACAGATAAATAATCAAAATTAAAAAACATTAAAACCTGATTTGATTTGCGAATAAACTAGAACTAGTTGGAAATGGTCATACGCGTGCCACGCCGCCCTGTCCACACAATATTAATCATAGTCGCAGAATCAATTTCACTGGCTCACTGCAAATATAAATTCAATGTAAATTATGGGATAAAAAATATGACATTGAATGGTTTAATTAAATTAAAGAACAATCCCCACAACTATTGTATTTGTCTATTTTTTATATAAACTTCCTCACATTATACTCCACCTATTTATATTGTCTTCAAATTTATTTAATAACATATATTTTTGAAGAGTTTGATAAACAAGGTCTGCAAAGGATTTTTTTAATATTTATTACTATGTCTTGAACTCTTTGAACGTACTCTCCCTTTCTTTTCAAATCATGGACAAGGAACAGTACAACAGGGTCATATCCTTTGATTAAAGTAAAAATATCTTATAATTGAGTGTGATATAAAAAAACTATATAAAAAACGATGCACTGTGCATTGGCTTCTTTGCTCCTACATGCTTACACTTAGAGAGACCTTAAATCTTAATTATTAATTACAGTTTCCCTTCAGTTGAAATGGACGAAACATTTTAATTTTGACCTATTTCTGCCCTAGTCATTATCCTCTAATGATTTCATCTTTCTTTTTTAATTTGTTTTCAAATTCATTTAAAATATTAAAAATAAACTTGATGAGCCACAAAAAAACCAAATTTTAGTCCAAAATTCAATTTATACAGTTGATTTTTTTATAAATATGACAAAAATAGAAAAAGAAGTAGTTTGAGTGTTGACCTTTGATTTAAAACAAAATATTTAAATTTATTTCTTGAACTTTCTTGTCGAGTTGGATTTTTATCTTATTTATATGAGAACAATTCAAACTTTTAAATTAGCATTTGATAATCACACCCATCATAATTTGAGATTGATGTTTTTATTTATATAGATTAATGTGAAATGAGAAAAATTATTAATCACAATATTTTTTATAAATTTATAGTTTTTCATATTTTATTATATTTTTTACTTTTTATTATCTTTTTTGAAATAAAACACTAAACATCCAAAAAAGATCTCAAATACCGATTAAGAATTCAAAATGATGGGATCGATGAAAAAAGTACTTGCAAATCTGAAATTTGCAACTGAGCAAGCTGAAGGCGAGAGAGAACAGAAAGAGGAGCGGCGAGAGAGACCACGGAGAGAGATCTCAGAGGATAGCAAGAGAGAGCCCAGTGAGAGAGCAAGAAGAGGAGAGGTTGCTGCAATAGTCACTTAAGAGATTTTATTTGGTTAGTGTTTTCAAGTTTAAAAAACGGAAGGGTTTAAAAGAATGCGCTGGGCATAAGTTTTGATCGTTTCGAAAAGGAATACGAACGGATGCGAAAATGTGGAATGGAAGACGAACGGACGCATAACCGCGGAAATACAAAATGCGGAAGAAAACGCGGAAATGCCAAATGTGGAACAGAACCGTGCAGAACGCGTGGACGCGGAACCGCGTTCCTCACGTGGAAACTCGGAACCGCGTTCCACGAAACCGAATGGGATATTGGGCCAGGCGCCATGCTTTTTACGGGTTATATGGATATTTGGAGGCCCTGATTATTTAGAGGCCCTAAGCTACAACCTACTTCGCCTATGGGCCGGGCCGGGCCTGCCCGTGAAGCTTGTTTAGTGCTTGAGTTGAATATGTGTGAAAGTGAAATGAAGGAATTGGTAAATATGGTTATTTAGTAATAGTAGATCATTTATGATTTTGGTAAGGATGACTTATAATATTGATGATAAAAGTAAACCATTTTGATTTTGAGAATTTAACTGCATTGTTTTATTATCTAACATGTGTTATTATGTTAAGATATTTTGTGAATTTTCTTCACTGGATTATGAGCTCACGTCCCTTATATTGCAGGTTTAGCACCTGAGGAGAAGGAACCTTTATTGCCTTCTTAGGATGAGGGAGCCTATGCAGTTGATCATATTTCCCGCTGATGAGAAATATGGTTATTATATTTACTTCCATGCTAATGATGTACTCTTAATCTTAATGTTGCATGTAGCATTTTAAGTCTAAACATGTCCAAACTATCACACTTTCATGTGTTATCTGATAAATAAATTTTATGTTTTGTATAAATATTATTGGTTATGGGGATTATGGTAAACATGTGAATACACGTGTGACTTTTTGTCAGGGGTTTATTTGTTTAACTTGAGGATCTAGCCTATAACTTGTGAAATGATTGGAGGTCATTATATAAAAAAAAATTAATTACCTTTTTTGAACTCACAAGATGCGGGGCATGACAAAAGATTTGGGAAAAGGAAAAACAAGCATAGGTATTTTCGTCTTTTAAAGAGAAAGTACCTCTAATAATAGAAACAAGGGGATGTCACTGTCATTTGCATTTTAGAATTGTAAAAAACTATTATTTTGCTTAAAATTATTGTCAAGTGTTCTACAATGGCCAATTGGTTTATTAATAATGTCTATGATTGTTATAAACTTGAGAAAACGTCATGCTCTATATACTTTGAAACTTTTCAAAATTGAAGAGTTAAAATTTTTACTCAACACACGCTTTTATCTGTCTTATAAATCAAATTTGATATAAATGTTAAATATTTTAAATGATTAATTTGATTACTTAATATTCTTTATTTTCTAAACTTGATAAGTTTAATTTTTCCGTTTTATTCCTCTAACTTGAAATAGATTATTTTAATAATAATTTTACTTAAATAATTTTAATAAATGCAAAAAGCTATGTGCTTTGTCTGTTTTGTAAATATATTGTTTTTTATAGTCATCATTATGTCTAAGTCATTTATCTTATCAATTTATAATTATCATTTATATTTAAATTTATTAAAATACTTTTATAAGTTGAATACCTATTTAATATCTATGTACTTAAATTCACTATTTTTAGACTATCATGATGAGCTCTTACTAATTATGTTGTTATTTACAATCAATTAAATTATTTTTTATAATATAATAATTTTCATTATTTTAAAAATCTCCTCAAATTTTAATAATTAATTATTTACAACTTAAAAAATATCTGAAGCTATTTTAAATAATATCTTTACAGTAGCGGTTAATTACTATAATACAATGAAATTTGAAAGATGGCGTCATTTTCCCTAGACAAATTAGTCAATTCTTTAAAAATGAGATTTTTAAGTGGATCAACTCAAGATTCCAATAATACTTTTATGTCTCCTGTTTTTCATATATATAATTAATTCATACATGAAAATCACACGCTGAAAGAGGTGTCGTCAAGTGGGAAAATCTAATTAGTTTACATCAAAGTCACTTTTATTTAATTTGTCATTCATTAAAGTATATATATATATATCAAATTTAATATTAAAATCATGTTTTTGAGCTTTTATAATTTGAAATATTTTTTCTTCTTTCTTTAATATTTATGGGATAATACTTTTTTAATAAGACTTATTTTTATATAATACTAACATATATATATATATATATATAAATTTAAAAATATGTTTTTTATGATTTATATTTTTAACTGCATAAATTATATTTAATTTAAAGTTACTGTACTATTTAATTTAATAAATTAAATATAGTATCTATTGATATTTATTTCCGTGAATTGATATCTAGATAAGATATTATTTTTTTATTGTATATAATTTTTTTTTTAAAGTTTTTAATGGTCCTGTTTTTGAAAGAAGCGCCCTGCTAACGTCTAATCGGTGATGGTGTCCGGGCACATGCAGCGGCGTCGTCCGACGTATGTCGCTCGACGGGACACGTCCCTCTGCCTTCTTCATTTCCCCTTGTTGTGGCCGCTGCTGTTGACGGTCTCCCCATAATCGTCTCCGACGATTCTCACGCCTCGACTCGTCTCGAAATGGTTAGCTTCCCATTCTCTCTCTCTCTCTCTCCCCTCGCTCTCTCTCTCTCTGCCTTCATGCAAGCACTTTTGAATTTGATGTCACAAAAGCAAAAAGAATTTTCCTGCCGACCCCATTAATGCAACCATTGTGATCATTTTTTATGGTTTTTATTTTATTTTCTGTTTTCTATATTTCGACCCAATTAACCATGCTTGGTTCTTGACCAACCCAGTTCAACTCCCCACTTCAATTTGGTTTCTAAACATGAAAGAAAAAGAAGAAATTAAATCGTGCACTTCTATTTCTTCTTTAGAAACTTAACCGAACCATACAGTTCGACCTGGTTAGACATGAATCAATATGGAACTATTATAATTATTAATTATTTTATTTTTCTCTAGTTTTTATCTGAAATTATCATTTTCCACTATTGTTATTATAGTAACATTGTTGTAAAGTGAGTTTCTATTTTATGTATAACTTTGACATTTGTTTTAATTTTAACAGTTTCTCTTGTATTTATGAAGTTACATAAAAATGACAGCTCAAATGATTTGATCAGCAGCTGAACCTAATTTGATGGAACAATTATAAAAAATAATTCAATCAATGGTTTGGTTTTTAAAACATTGTGTGAAAGAATGCCCAAGTTTTGTTTGCTTACCTTTTGTAAAACAGGTGTGTCCTTATAAAACGCTGTGGGATTTGTTTTATCGGAAAATGCGTGTTCAGGTAATGCCATGGCTGCTTATTTGGCAGGTATCAACTATATTCTCTTTTTATTTGTGCTATTTTCCTTGATCAGAACAGAGAAGGATGTGGGAAGAGCATGGCAAGCTCAAACAAGGACCACAAAGTTTCATTTCTTAAAGATGCATTGAAGTTGTTTGATGCCGATTTCTTCAATGACTCAAAGGTGAAGAGTTCCACACTTTTCACTCTGAGGCTCATCTCTTCATTATGCTTTCATACTTTGAACATCAATTGTGATTGATTATATAAATGAAGCTCACATTGCTAAGGGTCATCTCTGACTATTCACTTAGGTGTTGGAAGTGGCTAAGGGTGTAGAAGAATTCAACATACCAGTGTTTAGAGCGAACAGGGAGTTGGTGGCTTCCTCCAATGGAGGATTGCATGACCCATCTGTTTTAGTTTTCAACCCAGACTGGGGTTTTTACAATACACCGTACACGAGCACACAATTCAATTACCCTTCTATCCTCGGTATACAGAGACCAGACAGGAATGAAGATATTGCCTTCATGACTGTAAATATTTGTCCCAATTTAAGTTTCAGTTGGTTTTATTTCAAGTATCTGTCTGTCTTATTGTCGATTCTTGTTTATTTTAGCATTCGAGATTTGCTACTTATCAGGTTCTGGAACTTGGAGAACTTATTAGGACTAAACAAATCACATCTCAGGAGCTTACTGAAATATTCCTGCAGAGATTAAAGAAGTAAGAATTGCTTTTTCCCATCAACATGTTAGGTACTTGGATTTACAACTTAGGTAAGACAAAAGGTTGATAAGAGAGAGAGACGTGCAGTAATAAAAAACTGCAATAATTAGGTCTCTTTCTGCCATTTCCCTGATAAACCAATACCAATTATCTGTTCATTTCAGGTTCTGAAATAAATATGTTTTGATAGGACAAGGAACAGCCATGTGCTTTCCAAGTCATCCAAATCTACCTTTTGGTATCATCCATTGCATGACATGCTATGTCTCACTGCTCAGTCTGCTGATGCCATTTTGGGGCTTCACTAGGTATAACCATGTTCTGGAAGCAGTAGTTACATACACAGAAGACTTAGCATATGAGCAGGCAAAGAAGGCTGATGACTTGCTTGAACAAGGAGTGCACTTAGGTATGCTGTTATTTCATACAGCTAGCATGGAAGTTGCAGTACTTGGCCCTATGAGTGTACATTTGCTGCCCAACTTTTAGTGATGTAACTAAACATGTGACCTTTTACACTTGTGTATGAGAAACATTCAATTTCGATGATCCCACTCCATATGGTCTCTCAATAAATGTAGGTTGGTTGTAATTGTCCATTTACGATCCACCAATTAGATATCAAGATAAGGAGGAGATTAGGGCATGCCCCTTCATGTGGTGATGCTCATGATGGGTTAGGCTAGGGAAAAATAAGCCTACATGGCTGGATTGGGAGAAAAGAACAGAACGTATCTTAATCAATCATCATTATCTCTGTTCATTCATGTTCCCCTTTCATTTAATAATATTGGCAGTAGAAGTATATGGTTATGATGTCTCACCTTGTGTTGCAGGTCCTCTCCATGGAATTCCTTATGGACTGAAAGATATAATTTCAGTTCCCCAATATAATACCACGTGGGGTTCGTCAACTTTCAGAAATCAAGTTCTTGACAGGGAAGCTTGGGTCTACAAGAGGTATTGCATGGTCTAAAATGTATGAGAACTGTACTTAAAAAGGTTAGTTTAGTAGCTACTAGCTTGTTTGCTCTTTTTCAGGCTAAGGTCTGCCGGGGGTGTTCTTATGGCAAAGCTTGCTACTGGATCATTGGGATACGATGATATCTGGTTTGGGGGACGTACCCGAAACCCATGGAATATTAAGGAATTCTCTACGGGCTCATCTGCCGGACCAGCAGCCTGCACCTCAGCAGGTTTGTAGTGTGTTTCTTGAGTCGTTAATTTGAAGACAGTTCTAGATCTCTTCTTCTTCTCTCTTTGCTGTATTGCTCTAACTGCAATAGCTTAGTACAAAAGTTAAGACCAAAAAGGATGAACCGAAAAAGTTACCCAACTGTTGAGATATAGTGAAACAAGAAATTAATTGAATGAGAAATTAGAATTATAGGAGGAAATCTTTTAAGATGAATGTGTTGACATTTAATAGAGGAAAAACAAAATATATGGAAACTATTTAGATTTAAGTGTTGGTATAAACCTATTTGAGTTAACTGTAATCATCCATAGACATGAGCAAAGTATTTTAGGATAATTGTAAACCTCCTTAGGATGACTACAAACATCATCATGAATCATTTTCAAGGAATCAATTATATCTTTAATGTATTAGGAAAGGTAACAGGTATGAGGTACAAGGAGGAAGAAAACCTCTAAACACTTAGTTTAAAGAAAGGACATTACCGATTGTGGAGTGAAAGACTACGATTTTCGATAAATTAGAGTGGAGAGTAGATCTTGAAAAGTCAAACCTAGATGGATGGGATTAGTGGTTTTGATGATCAAAATGATAAATTGTGTATTCAGAAGGGTTAAATTCCACCATTTTGATATTATAACTATGACTGCTACAATCTGGATAAAAACTAAACCAACACTAATCATTTCAAGAAACTAGAATTGAATACTTAAATCAATTGATTAGACTTCAAATGATGATTCCACTTTTTTTGATCTATAAGAGGAATTTAAATAACAAGGTGTGGAATGTGCTTTGAAATCCAAAGTAAATAATTTTTTTTTTTTTTTTGTCGGGGGGGATGGGGGGACAAATCTATCCGAAGTACCTTGTCTTGCCTCCATGCCACTTTCTTTTAACTTCTCACTTTTTGGCTTTGAATTGAGTTACAAATTTTGGCTGATATTTGTGAAATTTGCATACTATAGTTGAAACCCAGACCAAAAATTTTTGGCCCATTTCAACCAAAATTTGCAACCTGGTCTTGAATGTTACAACCATAATGAATGAAGGTAACATAGTTATTATCAACTAGTTGTATAACCAAAAATATAATTATCAATTGATCTAGGAACAAAGCAATTAATGGATTCAGAAACGAAAAAACGGTGAATCCTATTGATACCCATGAAAGCTGAATAATTTCACCATTTGTCTATGGACTCAGTCATTATTATTATCATCATATACAAATATAAATATGTATGTATATGTATATATCGGAACTCTTGAAGAATATGAGTAGAAGCACCAAGACCTATTGGCTTTAGTACCAAGACAAGTGACTGGAAAGATGGTTGCATGAAAACCCCCTAGAGAATGCAGAGGCAATCATATGATTTTTTTATTTTTTTTAGCGGTAAAAAGGAAATTCGTTAAAAATAAAAAGAAGGTACAAAATCAAACTTTACATCATGTAGGAGAGGGCTAAAAGAATTAGATTATTAGACCTCCCACTACAGGAAATCAACATAAAAATAAGACTGCCAAAAGAGAATCAAAAGTCCTTTATTAAGAAGTCCTGCCTTATTTGAGTTTCTAATGCCCACATCTTCTGTAAAGACTAAAACAGATTTCCCCCTACAGTCCCTAAGTACCTTGCCTATGCCAACTGGCCCCGGTTTGCCTCTTGCTGCACCGTCCACATTGAATTTCATCACATCACGAGGAGGAGGAGCCCAGTCATATGTTGAATTCTTACTAACATAGGTGCGGATAAGGAAGCATGATGTCCCAATTTCAAGGGCATTGGAAGTAGCTGACAAGATGAGGCCTGGATCTCTTGAGGCATATAGTACCATCAATAGTAGCTTAGTAGGTCTGGGTTTTGAATAAAGAGTAAACTGGGAGATTGGCTACGGTTGCTTTGAATAGAGTAAGTTGGACACCAAAGGAAAGGCTTGATTTCTTCCAAGGTGCCAAACTTTGTTTTAAAGTTCTCACTGACGAAATCCACATGCTAATGGTTTGGGCCTTGCCTCTATAGGAAGGTCAACATCCTAAAAGGAAATTTTACTAGGTTATAGCCAATGATAAAGACAAATGCTTTTTGTTCTTCCAAATACAAATTGGAAATCATGTTTTTTGAGATGCTTACTCACAATGTTGCCACATCCTCCAAACATTTCATGATTCATTAAAGTTTAGAATTTGGTCCTCTTTGGCATCACAAAAAATAATAGTATCATCTATAAAATGTAAACTTGATATAGACAAGTATAAGTCAAGATTTGAAAGCCTCCCATCACACACAACCATTCTATCTTTTTAAAGAGTTGGCTCATATCATCCGCCACATTGAGAACAGGAAAAGGATAGTTGGTCTCTTGGTTTCAACCTTCTCCTACTTCCAAGGAAGCCCTTGTGAGAAACATTCACTAGAGAAGAGATGTTCACATGGACATGCATTTTCGTATCCAAGCTCTCCAAGTGGGCCTAAATCCCATCCTCTAAGAATGTACTACAAGAAATTCCATTGAACATGAACATATGCGTTCTCTAGATTGATTTTTCATATTAACTCTACTTGTTCTTTGTCTTGAATCTAAATATTCTTTTTTTTACAAGAATTTGGTACAGTATTTTCTTTGGAAAAAATGCTCCTTGAAACAAATAAATTATGTGGTTGTTACTTCCCTTGATTTATTTGCTAGCACATTTGAGAAGACTTTATACAGATTTCCCTGTAGACTTGTGGTCAAAACTTTGTTGTTCCATAGCTTTTCCACCTTTGGACTAATGTTTTAAATAATGAATTCAAACTCCTATAAACTTTCATCTACTTTCAAATTTTCTAAATGATTTGACAAGATCACCTTGTAGGAACACCAATTCTCCTAGAACCTTTAGTGAAAAGCCATGGTGAAACCATCAAAGCCTGGGGCCTAATCCTTATTCATTTCTTTCACACCTCCCATACCTTTTCTTTGAGAATCCTCTTTACACCTCATTGTGGAGGACATTGCTATACTAGGTTATTGGCTTGATGGTATTTGGACTATGTGGAATGGAGCTTTTTATCATTAGAAGATTATAACATTGTCCATCACTCCTTGCTTGTGAGTCGAAAGAGTTGGATAAAGAAGCTAACTGGGCGTGTCTCAGAATTTATGGCCCCAACTATTACAGATTCAGGAACATGATACAGGAAGACCTATGCAAGCTGATGTACTTTGGGTAGCAGGGGGCATCTCCATACTACTGGATTTTCTTTTGACAAATTGAATGGAAGTAGAACAACAACCAGAAGGAGTAATTTATTGAATATTATTTTTTGCTATAAATTACTGGATTTACAGATGCAAATCAATTAATATTCATGGTCAAGTTGCCATTATAGACCAATAAATTACAAATTGGATAGATTTCGATTGTTTGATATCTGGAACTAGTCACTACACGTGTAAGCTTGCCAAGTTTTTCCAAATGGTAGTCCAGTAATACTTGAGACAAGAGTATTGAAGGGCCTTTCACCATTCAGGTTCAAAATACACTCTTTTATGATGAACTTTATCCACTTGTAGAGGTGGTGCAATGAGTATCAAGTTTTAGGAAGGGTAGATTTTCAGTTCAAGAAAAATTTGAAGTTCCTAAAATAAAAAATGGAAGATGGAAGAAGTTAAAAGTTGAACAAATTCCAAATAGACGAAGGTGCAATACAAGATGAAAATAAAATCTATGAACTGAGTTTATCCGAATCAGGTTTTGAAGTTAGGGATTTCTTTTGGGAACTAAGGTATCTTAAAGCCTCATGGTCTGAAGAATTCTTGCGGTAGGAGATAGTGTCTCCAATGATGAAGTGCTTGTACTACTGCATAGAACTCATTGTCATATGTAGATTATCGCTGTTTTACCTCATTCAACTTTTCACTAAAGTAAGCGATAGGATGTCCTTCCTGATTAAGGACTCCACCTATTCTCACACCAGATGTATCACATGCGACTTCAAAGACTTTAGAAAAGTCAGGTAGCCGTATGACAGGAGCCTCGACCATACGACTCTTGATCTCCTGAAGAACCCTCGAGGCTGCCTTGTTCCATTGGAACACCCCTTTCTTAATGCAGTCAATGATTGGCAGAATATGGCCATTGAAGAGAGGTGGTAAGTTTTAATTACATGGATTATTAAAGCATGAAGAAATTGTTGGGAGGCAAAGATCACAAGCAATGTGGCTAAAAGGAATTAGCTATGGGATCGGATGTGTCCTTTGCTCATGTTAGTCGCACAACAAAATGGTGTGAAAGACTTTCTTGCCCAAAATAGAATCAACAATTCGGCTTCTGGAGTCTCTTGTTTTTGAGAGTTGGGATCTAGGAGCTCCCAATTGTTCGTTTTTTTCTTTGGTTCTTGTTCATTGTAGTTTTTTCCTTGTTCTTTGGTCTAATCCTTTTAGACCTTTTCCGCTTGTATTTTGTTTTCATTTGTTGTTTTGTACTTTCTTCCTTTTTAATGAAATTTTATTGCTACCTCTCAAAAAAAAGAAACTTTTTCCCTTTAAAGTGCTAAGTGGAAAAGCAATTACATATCTAAATTGAAGTTGGGAAAGGAAAAATTGAGGATAAAGGGAGTATTGAATTGGAAATGGGCAAATACTTTCAATCTTTATATGCTAGCTTGAGTTTCAAAAGAAAAAAAGAACATTCTTATATGCTAGTGAATGTCATGCTAAGCTGGCTTTAGCAGGTGGAATGTTATTATTTTGAGTAATGTTCTTCAAATAGGTGGTTAGCAAAGAAATACAATAATTGTCCACATTTAGTCATGGTTCGTCTTTGGCAACCGGTAGATTCTGATGTTGGAGATAATGAATTCAAGAGATTAGGAGAAAATATCTGAGATTAAGATCTTGTTTTTTGGTTGTTGGAGGATGGGGAGTTGATTGTCTCTAGAGTGGAAAACGTATGTGAAGATTAAAGGGTGTTTTAAACTAAATATTCAAACTTAGGAGATGGAGATCCACTTATACAGGGTACTCCTCCTAGCTCAGAATCTCATATTTTTCTAAGTATCTGCTTATATCTATTGCTTGTCGAGAATTAAGATTGAAATATCTAATTCTCGGAACATGAAAATTCTAATCTTTTAGATGTAGAGTAGCTAAACACACACTTGGAAGGACCAAATCATGGGCGTCGTGACTATTGTGCTTTAAATTTATACTCGCAAGCGTACGAACCATATATAATATAGAGTTATGAGTGCGAGGTCGAATCGAAGGGAATTATGGAAAATATATCCAAAAATATTACAAAACATAAATCAATCATAAACTTTGGAATAAATTCAATTAAAACTTACAATGGTGGAATTAATTAAGAAATGTAAACATAACCTAAATCGAACGTAAATTTAATTAGAATATTCAATTTTAATCCCAACCTAGTTCCACATTTAAAATTGAATGTATAAACAAAAATAAAAATAAAAACATAAACAAAATAAATACATATGTACAATTGGACAGAGTCAAGTTCTCAAGCCGGCATCATATCCCATATTCTGAATAAAATAAATTCATGACCTAGACTATGGAGCTCACGTAAATTAACGATCACTGGCTCTTGATTTTCCACATTTAAAATTGAATGTATAAACAAAAATAAAAACAAAAACATAAACAAAATAAATACATATGTACAATTGGACAGACTCAAGTTCTCAAGCCGGCATCATATCCCATATTCTGAATAAAATAAATTCACGACCTAGACTATGGAGCTCACGTAAATTAACGATCATTGGCTCTTGATTTTCATCCATAATTCATCTAATTAAAAATAATATGAATTTCATTTAACAAGAATTTATCAAATCAAACCTTAGGCTAGATCGAAATTTATACTTGTAATTCCAAATCTAATTATTTCAAATATCCTTAAAAAGAGTCTTAGACGGAAAAAAATCAAGTTCAACCTATCCAAAAATCAAGATGTTCAATTAGAAAAAACCATAGAATAAATCCTAACACATTCATAAAAAGATTAAAAGTAAAATCAAACATTCATCACCGAATCCCGAAAATTGGAAAACCAATAATCTAAATAAATATGCGTTGAATTTATTTGATGGGAAAAGATAGAGAAGTACAATACAAAGGATGTGAATCGAAAATTCAAGAAATTACAAATACAAAAATCAAAATTACCAACCTGAAAAACCCTTGGTAAAATTCAAACACTGCAATGCTCCTTGATTTTCTCCTCTCCTATTTCAATGCACAATTTAAGCCCTTGCTCTGGTCGAATTTTACTGTACCCTAGGTCCTCTATTTATAGCTTGGAGAGGAAGGAAAATTATGAACGAACCAATGTGGGACTTTAGCCTTGGGCGAATTTTGGAGGATTTTTCTCCATGATTTTAGAAACTCTATTTGGGTAAATCCAATCTTCTCTCCTTAATCCAAATCACCCTGGTCGAATAGAACATGCCTTGTATGAATTCCATTTTGCATTATTCGAATTTTGCCAATCCCATTTAGCTTCATACCATTCTTAGGACTGGGTTATGGAGAGATTCTCTCCTTTATTCAATACATTGTACGACAATTGCAAAATCCCCATTAAGCTTACACATTTTTGGAATTGGATTTAGGAGAGAATTTCTTTATAAGCTTCTCCTCCATGATTTTCTCTCAAAGAAGTCAAATCCATTTTGATCTCTTCTCACTTATTCCATCTTGCCTCAATCGTGTCCAACATTGTTCCATACGAATTTGCGACTCCATTTTTGATGTACACGATCTTTACAATTGGAAATTGGAAAAAAACTTCTCTCTCATGCACATATGACACATGGCACTCCAAGATCCATTCGAATTTTATTGGGCCCCATCTTTGGCTTCTAAACTTGGACTTTGGATCAAAGAATTGGGCTTTTAATCTGGCCTCGGCTTCATGGTGGACTTTGGCTCACAGAATTTCAATTGCAGGCTTGGGCTACAGGTTGGATCAGTGGACCCACTAGTATTTGTGAATTTTACCACACTTTACAATTAAGCAAATCTAAAAAATGTCATCATAATTCAATGTCTCATAAGTGGACTTGAATTACAATAATTTACAATAAATCCCAAATAAAATTAGGTGGTAAAATTACAAACTTTAAGATTATCACTCTAGTCCACTTTTCTGCAATTCTTCAATTTATTCAATTTTCTTGTATTTTCTTTATTGGCCTCCTCTTTCTCTTTGTACCTTTAACTTATATCCTTCGACTCTTTGTACAAGGGTTGTTTTTGGTCATCCATGGAACGGGGAAACTTTTGGGCTTTCTTTTCACTCACTTCTATTTCCATCCTTAAAATTACAATGCATATCCATATAACATATTCATCTCCATCACCATTACTTTTTGTACTTAGTCTTTTCATCATGGCTAAACATTTAGCTCCATGTGGCATTGTAGGTCAAACTGTAGTATCATAGAAATGTCCCTTTAACCACTGTGGTACTCCACTAGCTTGGCTACATATGGCCCACCTTACTCCCATCCTATCAGCTATATCCTAATCAGATCCTCCATTTTGTTCTCAATTGCACCTAAGCATCAAATTTTCTCACTTCTAATTCAAAAGAGTTTCCAAACCAAATTCTTAGTGTCCTTAGTGTTGGGATGTGTGTCTCGATTCGACAATATCGAGTCTAGTTTTCGATGATAGAAAATCTAGGAATGGCTTATTGGCACAGGGCATGTGCAGCGGGCTCGTTGCCTAAAACTTTTCTTTAGATTTACATGGTTTTAGAAGAGAATTTTGGGTTGGAAATCATGTAGCCGTGTACAACGTGGGTATATGTGAGATTAGGCAAGCCTGTACATGTTGTCTAATACATATATAGAAGCTGCATGGAAAAGAGGATCCAGCTAGGATAGATATGTATGGATGTGTATAAGCATACAAGATTGGAGTGTATTATTAGCATCGTGGAGGCTACAAGGGGTAAGTTTCCATTACTGCTAGAAATGCCAACTGAAGAGGCTATAGGTGTCATCGTGTGGAGAGTTTGAGACACGGCAGGAAGATGTAGCGGAGAGTGTTGTTGCACGGTGAAGGGCCTTTCGGCCTTTGGCAGGTACGCGTGAAGATGACTTCTTGGCCATATGCGTAGAGAGGCTTCAGAAGGAAGTGCCCGGGGTGATTGCAGCAACACATCAATGTGTGTGTGAACACACCATGGAAGGAGACGCAGCCTCGCGTTCGGGGAGCACGTCGAGATGTGCTCGAGGAACGCACGAATCGTAGAGGAGAATGGGACAGAAGATGGGTGTACAAAGGGCTCAAAACTTCGGGTTTGGGCTTTATGTTGTGGGACCCACTTCAGGACACGTAAGGTGTTGTGGGACCCACTTCAGGACAAGGTTGACCAAATTCACCCTATTTACGAAGGACATCTTTATTTATTCTATGCGTTGTATAATTGATTGTTTTATCATTCTTTTATTTCATTTCCATATTAGCCACCTAGATTGGCTCCCTGTATATTTAGATGTAACCCTTTACATTCAATACTACACACAATTAGAGAGAATTTCCTCTCCATTCTCTTTTCTTTAGTTTATTATTCTACATAGTATTAGCTAGACCAATCCCTGTAGATTCCAAGGAGTAATAGTTCTTTTCCATTTTTCTATTCCTCCCGTCGGAGTTCCTGCTCATTTCCTAACCCGGTGGCATCTAATCATCGATCTGAGGTTTCTGTAGCGGATTTCTTACTCCATCTGTCCTTACCTGGAGACCAGATCTACTGTCCTTTGTGTTCTCTCAGTTTCGCATCTGATTGCAACTCCGTCCTGCACCTTCTTCGCAGTTGGCTTTGATCCGTGCCATCCGTGGTCCAATCAGTCTTAAACCTTGCAGTGGTGTTCGCCCCTGGCCCACCTCTCTTCACCTATGGTGGACCTAGGGTTTCGGTCCAAGGTGGGCCACCTTTTTGTTGTTTTTCCATTCACACGGCTGTAGCGACAACCACCCACCTGTTTGGGCTTTTTCGCTTCGAAATGAGTCCCCACTCATTGGGTCGTTCTGCAACTTGGCCACATTGTTCACCCCTGGCCCACCTCCCTTTGCCTACAGTTGACCTAGGGCTTTGGTCAACGTGGGACCCACTTCAGGGGTTTTCTGAAACTGCTGCAGAACTACCAAAAATCCCTGTTTGTGGGATTTTCTTGCCAGATCAGCTTCCTGTTTGCTGCGATTTGGACTCCTTCCATTTCCCTTGAGTCGCCCTTAGCTGGCCTTTGGATTCCATCGAGGAACCTTACCCACATCCCTGGTGGGGCCCATTTTTGCTGCTTTTCTTCCCAAATTTGTTCCTCTGGTACTCAATAGTGGCTAGTTTTGCTTAGATCTCATTCTCCAGTATTCCGATTGCTTACTACTTTAGCCTTATGGACTCTACTGTTGGATCTTCTACTGCATCATCTACGGTCTCATCTCCTATCAGTTCTATTACCGATATGACATCCTCTGGGTCTACTCACATTGGCAAGATCACCACTGTTCTGTTGGATGAGAAGAATTACTGGGTCTACTCACATTGGCAAGATCACCACTGTTCTGTTGAATGAGAAGAATTACTTCCAATGGTCTCACTCTGTTCAAATATTCCTTGAAGTTAAGCAATTGTCAGACTATATTGATGGCACGATCACTAAACCAGCCAAGGATAGTCCCTCATAATGAGCTTGGAAATCTACTAATTCCTTGGTCAAGTCATGGCTTCTCCACTCCATGGAAGTTCATATCCGTAGCATTGTTTATACTCTTCCAACTGCCAAGGATGTTTGGGACACAGTTAAAGCTCTCTATTCTGATGGTGACAATTCAGCCTGCTTATATGAACTGTATCAGACAGCATCCCATCTTCCACAGGGGAGTTATCATTGATTCAATATTATTCTAAACTGCGCACCTGTTGGTTGGAGTTAGGATCAACTTGAGTCTGTTACATTTGAGCGCCCTGGTGATGTTGTTCTCTATAGGCAACTGGTTGCTCGACGACGAACATTTGAGTTATTGGCAGGCCTAAATTAGGAATTTGAGCCTATCCGAAGCCCAATTGCTTGGGCAACGACCTCTCTGGATGAGGTCTACTCTACATTACTTCGTGATGATCGACGCCACCTTGTTATGATCCTATGCCACCCGAACGCTCCGCCTTGGTCACCACCCATGCTTCCACACCTTTACCAGCTCATGGGCTTCCTACTTCCCATGGCAAGGATCCTTCCAAATGCCCACAGAAGAAGGGTACCCGGTTCTGCACTTATTGCAAAATGAATAACCATTATGTTGATTCATGTTACAAGCTTCATGGGCGACCAAAGCAAGCTAATTTCTCCGTTGCACCTCCTGTTGCTTCTGATATGGCTACTGATAGTGCCCTAGTGACCCAACAAGACTTTAACTTATTGCTGCAACGACTGGAGCATCTTCAACCTTCTGAGGTTTCCAATGTTGTCTCCTCTACCGCAGGTACTGAGTCCTCTACACACCATGTCTCCAATCATTCTTGGATTGTGGATTCTGGTGCTACTGACCGCATGGCTAGTATGTCCACCATCTTCTCTTCTTTCTCCTGTTTCATGTGATCAAGTTATCCTCTGCTGATATTGTTGGGAAATGCACTATTCCCCTTACTCCTGATTTGGAGCTTTCATTTGTCTTGCATGTCCCTAATTTATCCCGAAACTTATTGTCTGTCAGTGCTTGGACTAAACATTTGAATTGCTCAGTCACTTTCTTTCCTTGTCTTTGTGTTTTCCAGGATCTGACCACGAAGGTGGTGTTGGGTGGTGGTCGTGAAACGGGTGGCCTCTACTTTCTTGACTCTCGCCTTAGCAACTTTGAGGTATGTTCGACATCTTCCTTGTCGGATGTGTGGTTGTGGCATTTTCGTTTGGGACATCCTGCAGATTCTATTTAAAAAAACTTGTTCCTAATTTATCTTTTAGTTCTTTTGAGTGTGAACACGGCCAATATGGCAAGCATGTTAGATCTCAGTTTCCCCTGTCTATTAATAAACATTCATCCACTTTATTGTCACTCATTCACTCTGATGTTTGGCAATCTCCTAGTGTATCTCGCACTGGTTTTCATTATTTTATCACATTTGATGAAAAATAAATTAGAGGTTTTTTATCACTTTTAAACTTTTTACAAATGGGTTGATACTCAATTTGGGTGTAAAATTCAGATTTTACGAAGTGATAAGAAGAGGGAGGGGGGTGGGGGTTTGGGGAAAGGGGGGGGGGTGTATTCAGAAAGAACCGTCACCTTCTTGAGGTGGCTCGTTCTCTTCTTTTTACCATGCATGTCCTACAGTCCTATTGGCCCGAGGCAGTGTTAACTGCTTGTTATCTCATCAACAGAATGCCATCTTGCATTTTAAAGGACAGTCCTCCATTGATCTTCTCTCTTTACATAAATCCATCTCCTCTATCCCACTACATATCTTTGGGTGTGTCTGCTTTGTACACAACTTTTCTTGCCATAAACTCACTCCTAGGGTTGTGCATTGTGCCTTTCTCGGTTACTCTCCGTTTTACAAAGGCTATAAATGCCTCGATCCTCTAACTGGAAAATCTTACATCTCTATGGATGTTACATTTTTTGAGCGGAATCCTTATTTTCCAGCTCCCTCTACTTCTTCTCCTTCCCCAGTCCTTCCTCTTCTTCCTCCTGATCTCAATCCCACCATTCTGACCAAGCCTCTTCTTGTGTATCAACGCCGCCAATCTCGCCTGCCATCTGTGACGAACTCCACCCACTTCTCTGCCAGTGGTCCAGATTCATCCAGCTTTGACCAGTTTGATCTCCCCATTGCCCTTCGTAAAGGTACGCGCTCGTGCACCAGTCATCCACTTTCTCGTTTTGTATCATATCATGTTGTTTCTCCCTCCTATCATAGCTTTCTCATAGCATTGTACACCATCAAGTTACCTAAGAGGGTTGATACGGCCTTGAAACATCCCTCGTGGAAAGTAGCCATGGATGATGAATTAGCTGCCCTTGAGAAGAATCACACTTGGGACATGGTTCCTTTGCCACCCGGGAAGATTCCTGTTGGGTGCAAGTGGGTCTTTGTCTTGAAACACAGTCCTGATGGCTCTATTGCTAGGTATAAGTTTCGCCTAGTTACCAAAGGCTTCACACAGACATATGGTGTGGACTACCAAGATACATTCTCACTTGTTGCCAAGATTACCTCTGTGTAGATCTTACTCTCCCTGGCCACGACCTTTGATTGGCCCCTTCATCAGTTGGATGTGAAAAATGCTTTTCTCCATGGAGATCTTCAGGAAGAAGTGTACATGCTTTCTCCTCAGGGGTTTCTCAAGCAGGGGGAGCTCCACTCAGTATGTAGCCTCTGAAAGGCTCTTTATGGTCTTAAGCAGTCTCCTTGTGCTTGGTTCGAGAAGTTCAGCAGTGCCTTGTTACCTTATGGTTTTATTCGTTGTCAATCCGATCACTCAGTCTTCATTTACCGCCTCCACTCAATTGTGATGCTTTTGGTGGTCTATGTTAATGGTATTGTCCTCACAGATAATAATGCTGCAGCCATCTCTTCTTTCAAACAATATCTTCAACGTACTTTTGATATTAAGGATTTAGGGCCCCTCCGGTACTTTCTTGGAATTGAAGTCGCTCGGTCTTCTCGCGGCTTCTATCTCTCTTAGTGGAAGTATGTCCTGGATCTACTCCAGGAAGCTGGCTATTCTGGATGCAAACCTGCTGATACCCCACTGGATGTGAACACCAAATTATCTGCATCTGATAGGACCCTTCTTGATACACCCAACTTTTATCAAAAGCTCGTTGGCAAGCTTAAATATCTTACCATCACGAGACCGGACTTATCTTATGTTGGTGTCACAGGCAGTTCATGCATGAACCACGGGACACTCACCTCCAGCTGTGTTTCGTATCCTTCGGTATCTTAAGTCTCATCTCGGCGGCGACTTGTTCTATGCACACCAGTCTACTTATCTGGTTCGCGGCTATTCTGATGCCGATTGAGCCGGGTCTCTAGATGATCACCGCTTTACTTCCGGCTATTGTGTTTTCTTGGTCTCACATTTAGTTGCCTGGAGAAGCAAAAAGTAGTCAATTGTTGCTCGTTTTAGTGTTGAGGCTGAATATCGTGCCATGGCTAATGCTGCTTCTGAATTGTTGTGGTTCCGCCACTTCCTCATTGAATTGGATTTTGCTCTTGCCGATCCACTAGTCATGTTCTATGACAATTAGACAGCCATTAACATTGCCTCCAATCCAGTCTTTTATGAGCGAACTAAGCACATTGAAGTGGCCTACCATTTCCTTTGTCAGCATATTTCTGAAGGTCATCTTTTCACTTCTCATTTGAAGTCTAAAGATCAGCTTGCGGACATTTTTACAAAATCAGTTCCCTGAAATCAAGCTTGATTCGGTTGTTGTCAAGCTGAGATTACTCGACATCTTCGAACCAGCTTGAGGGGGAGTGTTGTGGGACCCACTTCAGGACAGGGTTGACCAGATTCACCCTATTTAGGAAGGACATCTTTATTTATTCTATGTGAATTTCCTCTCCATTCTCTTTTCTTTAGTTTATTATTCTACACTTTAGACTCAAGGGTGTCATTATATTGTACTTGTATTCTTTCTCTTATAATGAAGATTTCTGTCGCTCCGTAGACGTAGGCAAGGTGGGCCGAACCACATAAAACTTGTGTCTTGTGTGCTGTGTTTATTTCCGTTATTTTCTTTATTCTGCATGTTAATAATCCTAACAAGTGGTATCAATAGTTGAGGTTGATATTAGGATTAATGGGTGAACGGAATACAGCACAATGGCAGGATCGAGGGCTTCTCGGTTCGAAAGCAGGTGGAGGTCACTGTTATGTAGCTGTCAAAGATACTCTGTTTGCAGAGAGGCAAACAGCAGAGGGAAACAGCAGGTTGACTGTGCTCAGGAGCAGTCTGATGTACGAGAAGGCTGCCAGAGTTGCTGAGGAACCTCTGTAGACAGAGAAGTCTTGTTGGTTGCAACAATAAGATACAAACAGGTAACACTAGTGTGGGGCTGCTCGATATACAGAGAGGTGTATTGTGGGTTCTCAAATCAGTGGGAAAAGGAAGATTCACTCAGATCTGAGAGATCGAGATCAACACTGTTCTCACCCAGAGAACCCAGCAGCAAGGTCTTAATGCAGCCAGTGTACGTTGAAAGGGGACAGGTTACAGCAGATCGGAGGCATGATCTGCTTAGAGAGTTCTTATTGTTGGCTGTACGGTATATAGGGCAGAGACAGTGGGACTCACAGTGACGCCAAGAGAGGAAGAAACATACAGCAGTGGGGTAGCAGATCGGTTCTCTCTCTGAGTTCAGAACATAGTTCTGAAAGCTGGCAGCAAATCAAAAGGGTAGGCAGCATCGGGTCTACATTATAGAGGTGCTGCAACAAGCTAAAGGGCCATTCTCTCCTTGAAAACTAGAGTGAGAAGGCAGTAGAGCAGCAAAATGGAGAAGCAGTGGTGACCAGTTATTGTTAGGCCGGAAAATTCCAACAGAGATGTTTGTGGAGGACGAAGCAAGTGTGGGCAACATCTTGTTATAGAGAACAAGGTGGAGGTGCTTGCAGAGTGAAAGAAGACAGTCGAAGGAGCACACTACCGTCTGCGTTCAAGGGTTGAATAGAGGAGTATACAACGGGATTCAAAGGGGCAGCCAACTGCGTGTCTGGGGACTGCAGCCACCAGAGAAAGTTGCGGCAGATAGACAGACAGTTTGTGAGAACTGGCTGTCTTGTAGTTGGCAAAAGAAGAACAATATATACCAGCAAAGGGTGGTGCTGCACAGATGGAGATCTTTCATATCTTTCAAGATCCACCCTTTATACAGCCAGAGAGAGGTGCTGGTTTTTTTCACTTTTGGGAACCTTGACGTAGGTCTGCCTCCGGCCTAGATCAACCTACGTTAAATGGAGTCTCTATCGAGTGATCAAAAGAGGCAACCAGCAGTGTGGTTGACGCTCAACAACAGAGGCTGCTTTTCATAGCAGCGTGTACTGCTGCAAGAGGAGTTGTTTGCAGGCAGTTGGCTTCTTTGCAGAGATCGGTCTCTGCATCAGCGAGAACACAAAATTAGCAGAGGGCCGGTTTGTTGCAGTGGGTCTTGAATACAGAGGGCTGCAATAAGGCAGCCAGAGGAGATCGGGCAGGCAGGCTGAGAAGGAACACAGCCTGCATTAAGGCAAGTCTGTCTGGAAACTACAGAACAGAGCACGGCTGCTCTGCTGTGAGTCTGAGGAGCAGGAAGACTCGAACTGGCTCTGGTATTGGCTGGTGTTTGCAGGAAAAATCAGCTAGAGGACAGAAGCATCGTTCTAGCTGCAACCCGAGCAGTATTCAGGTCTGCCAGTGCAACATGGGTCAATAGCAGCCAGACCTGTTTAAGAGAGGCTGTCAGCGAGATCTGTATACAAGAAGAGGCAACAGATCAGTGAGGAGGGCAGCACTGAGAGACAGAAGTGCAAATCCAGTGTGTGGTTTGCATAGAGGGGTTACACTGTGTAACCGATACACGGGTAACAGAGCACTAGAACTGCAGCTACAGGTGGAGCTAGGCCGAGAGCGGCCAGTGTGCAGAGCTGCAGGTAGAGTGGAGGACGGTGTCTCAATTCGTCTCCGGAGGTTGGTGAATTCTCGCCAAGGTGGAGATTGCTGGGATCGTGTGTCTCGATTCGACAATATCGAGTCAAGTTTTTCGATGACAAAAAATCCAGGAATGGCTTATTGGCACAGGGCATGTGCAGCTGGCCCTTTGCCTAAAATTTCTCTTTAGATTTACATGGTTTTAGAAATAGAATTTTGGGTTGGAAATCATGTAGCCGTTTACAGCAAGGAAGAGTTGCTGGCCAACGTGGGTATATGTGAGATTAGGCAAGCCTCTACATGTTGCCTAATACATATATAGAAGCTGCATGGAAAAGAGGATACAGCTAGGATAGATATGCATGGATGTGTATAAGCATACAAGATTGGAGTGTATTATTAG
This sequence comes from Chimonanthus salicifolius, assembly GCA_013350335.1. NCBI lineage: Eukaryota > Viridiplantae > Streptophyta > Magnoliopsida > Laurales > Calycanthaceae > Chimonanthus > Chimonanthus salicifolius. Next base: position 48,460,909 of record CM023540.1, on the reverse strand, counting down.
CATCGTGGAGGCTATAAGGGATAAGTTTCCATTACTACTAGAAATGCCAACTGAAGAGGCTATATAGGTGCCATCGTGTGGAGAGTTTGAGACACTGCAGGAAGATGTAGCGGAGAGTGTTGTTGCACGGTGAAGGGCCTTTCTGCCTTTGGCGGTACGCATGATGATGGCTTCTTGGCCATATGCGTAGAGAGGCTTCAAAAGGAAGTGCCCGGGTGATTGTAGCAACACATCAGTGTGCGTGTGAACACACCATGGAAGGAGACGCAGCCTCACGTTTGGGGAGCACGTTGGGATGTGCTTGGGGAACGCATGAATCGCAAAGGAGAGCGGAACAGAAGATGGGTTCTTCTAAGTATGAGAGTGGTAAGAAGATGGGTGTACAAAGGGCTCGGGACTTCGGATTTGGGCTTTAGACTCAAGGGAGTCACTATATTATACTTGTATTCTTTCTCTCATAGTGAAGATTTCTGTCACTCTATGGACGTAGGAAAGGTGGGCTGAACCACATAAAAGTTATGTCTTGTGTGCTGTGTTTATTTCCATTATTTTTCTGTATTCTGCATGTTAATAATCCTAACACTTAGTTCTCTTTTTGGAGGGAAGTAAATTTTTTAATTAATGATGGATTTAGTCCTTTGTATCTAAGAGGATTTAAGTGCATTGTGATACATGTTCAAAGTGGCCACTTAGTCCAACCTGCTTTTGAGAAACCACTTGTTTCATAATTCAAAATTTCATTCCTTTTTTTTTTTTTTTTTTGCGTGTGTGTAAGGTATGGTTCCATTTGCAATCGGGTCAGAAACAGCTGGATCCATGACTTTCCCTGCAGCCCATTGTGGTGTGACTGCATTGCGTCCAACTTTTGGGGCTGTTGGCCGAACTGGTGTTATGAGCATATCTGAAAGCTTGGTACTTGCTCAAATTCATGGTCTCCACTCTCCAGTGTCTGCTTTTTAACAAAGATGAAATGTGGAATTTGAAGCTTTTTTATTTAACAGGATAAGCTTGGTCCTTTCTGCAGAAGTTCCACAGACTGTGCAGTTATTCTGGATGCTATTCAAGGTAAGGATCCTGATGATCTGTCATCGAGGGACCTCTTCCTTAAAGATCCACTTTCCATAGACATCACAAAGCTTACTGTTGGTTATCTCGAAGATGCAGACATGGAGGTAATAATATTCATTTCAGATGTGAAGATATAAGAAAACCAAGTAATTGTGGGTTTAGATATGAAATCTGTGGGACTCATCATGGTTGGCTATGAAGTCCATCTAAACATTATTTAGTTAAAATGGATGTATATAGTGAGGAAAAAGTAATAATATTCATTATTATAGCAGTAATAATTTAGCAATCTAAAATGTTTAATTTAGTATAGTATTATATATATATATATATATATATATATATATATATATATATATATATATATATATTTAAATATAATATAATAAACCAAAAAATATGTTGCATTAATTGTAGGCCTATATTTAAAACACAAGCTAATAACCTAATAGACAAATTTTAGGGTCCCAGAAATGGGAAATTTGTATGATTTTTTTGCTAAAGGCAAAATAATATTCATTTCAGATGTGAAGTTATAAGAAAACCAAGTAACTGTGGATTTAGATATGAAATCTGTGGGAGTCATCATGGTTGGCTATGAAGTCCATCTAAACATTATTTAGTTAAAATGGATGTATATATTGAGGAAAAAGTATGCAGTGTTTTTGAAAAAGGGGAACAAGTATAATATCCGTCTTTTTGTGTTATAAAATTGTTCATATGGTTTTGTCCCATGGTGGATGGTAGTACTTCAAACCTCCTCACTGTGTGATCCACTGGGTTCTTATTGTCCAACTTTATCTGATGATTCAGTCATCATCTTTTAGAGGGCATGTTGAGGCAACAATACCGGATCAATGGTTTTTGTGACAAAGAAGTTGGATTAATCAAAACATTGCCCTTTCTCTCTGGCATTCTTCCTCCTCTTGAATCTTTTTAACTGAGAAAATATCATCATGTTTTACATCAATGTGGCCCCTTTTCCATCAGGTTGTTCAAGTTCTTGCTTCAAAGGGGGCTAACATAGTTCCCTTCAAATTAAACTACAGAGTCAAATCTGTTCAAGGCATTCTTAATTTCACAATGGGTGTTGATATGTTATCACATTTTGATGAGTGGCAACGATCTGGACATGATGATGAATATGAAGCCCAAGATCAGTGGCCAGCAGAATTACGACATGCACGCCTCATACCTGCTGTAGATTACCTGCAGGTAATTAATTTAACATATTTAATGCTTGGAGGTTATATCTAAATTTGATCTTCCATTTAACCCTAAAGTTGAGCCCAAGCATTTGAACTTATTGTAGTGCAATACTAGGTCATTTAAATTTTTTTTTTTATCAAGTTTCCCATTCTCCTTTCAACTAAAGTTACATTGCATTTATTCAGTCTTTGTTCTATGACTTTTTTTTTTTGAAATGGTTTGTTCGATTGACGTTAAACAATCTGAAAATCTTTCTTCCATAATTCCAATTTATTACTTGTCTCACCCATTTAGTACCAAGACGTATGTAAATAGAATTCAACATGGATCTCAGTGGTCTACTATAATATGCAATGCAATTTTCATAATTTCTCTAATTAAATCCCTTTATTTCTATAAAAACTCAGTTTCTAAAGCCATTGATTCTTAGACAATGAAATCACTTGTCCTCATTATCGTAGAACTATTTTAATGATGCTTCGAGTCAATAAATTTAATATTTTAAAAGGTAAAATGCATGGACTAGTCAGGCTAATCTCTGGAAATGGGGTTGTGTCTATGCTAAAAGGGATTGCCCATATTCCATTTTATCGTTCTTATTGAAATAAAATTAATGCATGTGTATTATTGAAGCAGAGTTATTAGTGAAATCAAACAGAGAAAAAGACCTATCTACAAGTCAGTGATGATGGAGGGGAAAGCGAACTTTCACCTGGGTAGCATTGACAACAATCGATGGAACCAGTGAGGATAAGGGGGCAAAGCTGACAAGGGAGTGGCAAAAGGTGATTGGCAGAAGGCAGCAATCGTTCGAGGGAGGCTCTTCGATCATGTTCGTAGCTAATCTTCCTGATTTGACTACAAGAAGCTGGCTGCAAGGTTTCTTCAAGCAATGGGTGACTGTCAAAGATGTTTTTGTCCCTAAAAAGGATGCAATGGGAAAAGTATTCGCCTGTCACACCATAGGTACAGACTCTTGGCAGAGAGAGCATTCAAGGGTCTCGATGGATCCCTGCTTGAGGGTAGGCAACTGTAGGTAAATCCTACTGATTTTAGCTGAAAACAAAAGCTTTCTCTTCCAGAATTGGAAATTGTTGGAGATGAGGTGAATAAGTTCAAAGATAAAGGCTTTGTCATCTCAAAGGGTAAAGAGAAAATAGTGGAAGCAAGGAGTTGGGGGGATGTCATCGGTGAGTCATCAAAGATCTTGGCCAACACTGGGTTTTCTACTCCCAAAACCAGTCTCATGAGATCAGAAGGCTTTGAATTCTCGGAAGATGGTGCCCCGAGTCTTCGTGCGGAAGATGGTGCCCCGAGTCTTCGTGCACACAAGAAGGGAGTGGCTCTGGTGCTTTGGTTTCCCTCTTCTAGGATGGAATGAGAAGTTGATAAGGGCCTTTGGTAATAGACTGGGGAAGTTGGTGGAGGTAAATGATCGGAACTTGAAAAGGGAAGATTGCTTTGTTTTAAGACTCGTGATGGAGGTGAAGATCTCTTATCAGATTCCGTCGGAGATCTCTTTGGGCCTTGATGGAGATACCTTCTTGGTGTTGGTAAGAGAAACTCAACAAGAAACTGGAGAGATGAGATCCTCTTCTTCACAACTTCACTGATGACAAACGTTGGAGTAGTAAGCCCACAGGCGGTGATGTCGTGGTATTGATGTGTATTTCCTCTTAGAGGGTACAAGTATAAATAAGAGATGAAGATCAGAGAATAATTATTCTTTTTATTGTATTGATGTGTTTTTCCTCTTAGAGGGTACAAGTATAAATAAGAAAAAGAGAGCCAATTAATGTGGCCAAAAGAGGAAAGTACAATCAGTACTTATCTACACATAATTTTATACCTATCAATTGACTTGCCAAAATAGGCGTAGTCGGGTCCCATGTGGTCCCACAACACTCCCCCTCAAGTTGGTCAGGATATCCGCCAATTGGTCCTTAGATTTCACATGTGGAGTAACAAGTCGGCCTTCAGAAATGTGTTGTCGTAGGAAGTGACAATTAACCTCAATGTGCTTGGTCCGCTCATGAAAGACCGGATTGGAGGCGATGTTGATAGCCGCCTGATTGTCAGAAAACATAATGAGCGGTCCACATGGAGCAAAACCCAATTCCTGAAGAAACTGATGGATCCAAAGAAGCTCAGCCGTAGTATTGGCCATTGCACGATACTCGGCTTCAGCACTTGAGCGAGCAATAATATATTGTTTTTTACTGCGCCAACCGACGAGATAAGAACCCAAAAAGACACAGTAGTCAGTTGTTGAGCTACAATCATCAGGATAGCCGGCCCAATTAGCATCGGAATATCCACAAACAGAGAGGGAAGACTGTCGTATAAAGAACAAACCCCTGCCAGGATGAGCTTTAAGATAGCGAAGGATGCGGAAGACAGCATGAAGATGGGTATCCTGTGGATTGTGCATGAACTGACTAACCACACCAACTGCATATGAGAGATCTAGTCGTGTGATAGTGAGATAAATCAATTTCCCCACCAACTTTTGATAGAAAGAATGACTATCAAGAGGAGTCCCGTCTGTGGCAGAGAGCTTCGTAGTGACATCTAATGGAGTGTCAATAGGTTTGCACCCACTTGCGGTGAGATAAAAAGAGTCCTCGAGAAGAACGAGCGACTTCAATACCCAAAAAATAACGCAACGGCCTTAGATCTTTAGTAGCAAATGTGCGCTGTAGATAGTCCTTGAAGGTAGATATGGCAACAGCGTCATTATCGGTGAGGATAATGTCATCAACATACACCAGTAGAATCATGACCACAGAGTGAAGACGGTATATAAAAATAGAGTGATCCATCTGATATTTAGAGAAACATAAGCTAACAGTACACTGCTGAACTTCTCAAACCACTGTGGAGACTGCGTGAGGCATTTAGAGCTTTTCGGAGTTTGTAGACAAAGTGAGGCCCCCCCTGATTAACAAACTCTGGTGGTGGGAACATATAAATTTCATCATGGAGATCACCATGAAGAAAGGCATTCTTCACATCTAACTGATGCAGTGGCTAGTCATAAGTAGTGGCAATGGAAATCAAGATATGAATAGAAGTAATCTTGGCCACGGGGGAGAAGGTTTCCTGATAATCCACCCCGTAAGTTTGTGTGAATCCTTTGGCAAAGAGATGAGCTTTATACCGGGCGATGGAGCCATCCGGATTATGTTTTAAAGCAAAAACTCATTTACACCCGACTGGAGTTTTTCCTTGAGGCAGGGGAACCAAGTCCCATGTGTGATTCTTCTCAAGGGCCGTGAGTTCCTCTTCCATGGCTGCCTTCCACAAGGGGTCATGGAGAGCGGTGTCAATCCGCTTGGGTATCTTAACACTGTCCAAAGCTGCAAGAAAAGTGTGAAAGGCAGGAGAGACAACATGATAAGACACAAAATGGTCAAGGGGATGCGAGGTACAAGTACGTTTACCTTTTTGTAGGGCAACGGGAAGATCAGATGCATCAGTAAGGGAAGGATCTAGGCCAGGAACAGATGACGTGGTGGTGTTCTCGCAGAGCGGAGGCCTGTTTTGCCTACGGTGATATACCAGAGTTGGCTTGTCAATGCTAGGGGGACGCACGTCAGAGCTAGTAGGACTCAGGGCAGGAGGGAGGAGAGGAAGAACTGGAGACGAGACAGATGGTGAAGAGAAGTAAGGGACTGTCTCGAAGAAGGTGACATCCATAGACACATAAGCTTTGCCAGTAACTGGATCAAGACACTTGTAGCCTTTACGGAATGGAGAATATCCCAAAAATACACATTGCACAGCACGGGGGGAAAGTTTATCACTAGAAAATTGGTGAACAAAGCAGGCACATCCAAAAATATGTAGGGGAAGAAGAGGAATATGTTTATGAAGTGAGAGAAGATCAATGGGTGATTTGTCCAACAAAACTCAGGATGGCATGCGATTAATAAGGTAGCATGAGGTTAGGACAGTCTCAGGCCAGTACGACTGTGGGACATGCATGGTAAAGAGGAGAGATCAAGCGACTTCAAGAAGATGTCTGTTTTTTCGTTCAGCTACACCATTTTGTTGTGGTGTAGATGGACAAGACAGTTGGGATTCAACACCATGCTCTTGCAAAAATTGAACAAAAGACAGCTGGGATTCAACACCATGCTCTTGCAAAAATTGAACAAAACAATTAGACAAATACTCTCCCCCATTATTGCTACGCAAAATTTTAATTTTAGAACCAAATTGAGTGGCATCCCAATTATAAAATGTGCGAAAGTGATCAAACACTTCATACTTATGTTTCATGATACAAATCCAGGTCATGCATGAATAATCATCAATAAATGACAAAGTATCGTAAACCAGTGCGAGAAATAGGGGGTGATTGCCAAACATCAGAATGAATAATAGAAAACAAAGAGTATGTACATTTATTTATAGAAGAAGGAAAATAAGTTCTTTTATTTTTGCCATATTGGAAAGGTGCACACTCAAACTGCTTAAACGATAAAGAAGGAACAAGTTTCTTGAGGACAGAGTCAGAAGGATGTCCTAGCCGGCAATGCCAAAGCCATTTATCAAACGGAGAGGAACTAGAGTAGGCTGCAGAGGCACCAACAAGACCATCCAGCAGATATAAGCCTCCATCTTCACGACCACCACCAATCACCTGCTTCGTAGTCAGATCCTGAAAGACACAATGAGAGGGAAAGAAGGTCGCTGAGCAATGAAATTGTTTAGTGAGTGCACTAACAAAAAGCAAATTGCGAGATAAATGAGGTACATGTAACACAGATGGAAGGTGCAAGGTGGAAGAGAGAGGGAGGGTCCCTTTTCCAACGATGGTAGTGAAGGAACCATTCGCTAATTTAACTTGACCATAAGAGACAGGAGAAATGGAAGAGAAAATATTAGACATACCCGCCATATGATTAGTGGCCCCAGAGTCGATGATCAAGGAATGAGAAGAGGCATGATTGGAAAAGGACTCAGTACCTGAAGTAGTTGAGACAGCATTGGAAACCTCAGAGTATTGAAGGCGATCCAGTCGTTGTAACAAAATGTTAAAGTCCTGACGAGTGACTGGAGCACTGTCACTAACCACATCAGGAGAGGAGGTAACAGGCAAGGCGACAAAAACAGTAGCTTGCTTCAGACGACCATGCAATTTATAGCAGGAATCAACATAATGGTTCGTCATCTTACAAAAAGTGCAGAACCGAGACCCCTTTTTCTGGAGACCGTTGGTGTCACGACAAAGGTCAGAAGAAGGGTCCTTGCCATGAGAACTAGAAGGCCCACGTGCGAGAGGAGGCATGGAAGGATGAGTGGTCACCAATGCAAACCGTTCGACTGGCAGAGGAGTCATAACCAGGTGGCGCCTATCATCTCAAAGTAAGGAAGAGTAGACCTCTTCCAGAGAGGGAATAGGGCGTTGGCCAAGCAATTGGGCCCGAATAGGTTCAAAGTCCTGGTGAAGGTCAGCCAAGAACTCAAAGGTCTGTCATCGATTAAGAAGTTGGTTATAGAGAACAACATCAGTAAGGTCCACAAATTGAACCGATTCAAGTTGATCCAATTCAAGCCAACAGGTCCGCATCTTTAAATAATACTGAACGAGGGAGAGCTCCCCCTATCGAAGATGAGAAGCAGTCTGATAGAGCTCATAGAGCCGGGCTGAATTATTACCATCCGAATACAAGGCCTTAATGGTGCCCTAGACATCCTTAGCCGTGGGAAGAGTATAGACAATCCCACGAACATGATCTTCCATGGAATGAAGGAGCCTAGACTGCACCAAAGAATTATTAGCTTGCCAGGAACGGTAGGAGTCGTCCTTCTTTTCTGGTTCAGAGGTAGTACCATCAATAAAAGTAGAGAGTTGTTTGGCAGTAAGGAACATTTTAGTCGAGTGAGACCATTGGAAGTAAATGGTCTCATTCAATAGCACAGTTGTGATCTTGCCAATATGCGAAGTGCCAGAAAAAGTCATATTAGTGTAAGAAGATTCCCCAGAGGTCTTCAGTAGGTCCGTAGAGGCGGCCATTATCCCAAGAAGAACCTTTCAAGTGGGAGAAATGCAAAGAGAAGAACAACAGAGAGGCCAAAGGCAGCAAGGCCAAAAAGATCTGGTTGCAGTCTTCCAAGCAGCAGCACCTAAAAACAAGAGAAATTGGGGTCCACTGAAGATGTAAGGTGGGACACCCAAGTTTGATGTGATCCTGGTGTAGGGGCGAAAGTAGGAGGCACCAGAAGTAGGGGAACAAGAGTCCCATGCAGCAGATCTGAATAGTTGAATCCAGAAAAAAAAAAAATTCTTTTATGTTACAGATCGGTACAGCAGCCGCAGAAGAGAAGGGCACACGGGGGACCACTGTTGATCGAAAGGGGGGGTCCACCTTAGGCGTGTGGAGGTAGGCCAGGGGAGACACCAGTGGAGAAGATTTGGATGGAAACCATGCTCTGATCTATCGGATCTAAGCAAAAATTGCAGATTTGGGCTGCCAGATCTCAAAAAATCGTGGAGAGAGAAAACTGAAAAAAACCCTAGTAAACTAGTCCAAATCAGGAATCCACCCTTACAGATGGATAGCCCTGTCAAAAACAGCCTTTATGGCTTGAGACTCCTGTATTGGGCATGGGCTTGGGCAGCAACCTCTGTGGCTTGAGACTCCTTTATCAGAGATGGGATTGTGCCTGCAGTCTCTGTGGCTTGAGACTCCTCTATCAGAGATGGGAATGGGCCTGCAACTCTGTGGCTCAAGACTCCTCAAGCTTGTTGGGCCAGGAGGTTCTCTTGGCCCAGTAAAAGTGTTTTCTTCTCAAATTGCTCTTGTAGTGAAGTCAATCATTGCCTTCTCTCCACAATGATATAGCTACTAGGGCGGCAGAGGATGTGGGTAGCAATGGTGGAGTCGTCGCCAGAGATCTAAACAACGACGACTTCTGGAAAATGGTTGCAGGAAATTCTGGATAGGTAGCTGCGGGGGATAGCAGAAACATCCGATGTACTGTAACACAAAATGCAGGACTAGATGGAGTTGCAGGGTTGAAGGAAATGGTGGAAATAATGCTGAAAGTAAGGATTTTTTCTACACCATCTTTTGGGTGCGGATTACAAGCTTTCTAGAAGCATGGTTACTCCACGGAGGATGGAGAGCAAATATTGAGAATTGGGAAAGGTACTTGGTGTTCAGTTCAATGATGAGGAAAAGGCTGAGGTAGCATTAAAATGGGTGGAGGGGAGGGATAGACTTTCCTCACCTTCTTCTAAAGCATCCAGAAGAAGTCATGCTCCTTCGGTGCTAATATTTTTCTTTAAAAATTCATTACACATGGAGAAGATGGTGGAGGAGGAGATATTGGGAAGATAGTGGTTGCCAATGAAGATTTTCACTTGAAATGTTAAGAGTAATGACGTATTATAAGGGTGCCAGCAAAAGAAACTGGGAGAGCTGCGACTAGATCTCGGTTGCTGCCTGCAAAGCAAATTAGTGTTGTACACTCCCCATAGAGTTGCCCAGTGTGTGGGGGTAGGGAGGCTTGCATATGCCTTGAGGATTAGTCGGGTGCTCTAAGAGGCCTGAACACCTTGGTTATCAAAAAAAAAAATAGTGTTGTATGGAATTGACACAACATGGATTGAACTGTAGGATTTGACATTAATCCCATCCAGTGGTGTTTATCCAAGTGTAAATGAACTTTTGCCAGACTTTTCTTAACACTGTAGAGTAGACATAAAAATGGAAACTTTAATGGGTTGTTTGCAGTTAGTGTAAAGTTTCCTGAAAAGATTGATTGGATATTCACAGGCACAAAGAGCAAGAGGTAAACTGATTCGGGAAATTCGTGAAAGCTTTACTGTTGATGCTTTCATTGGAAGTGCAACTGACTGGGAGAAGGTTTGCTTGGGGAATCTTGTTGGTATGCCAGTAATCATCATTCCAACCGGTTTCAAGGACATTACAGACCCGCCAGAGGGTGGTACTCAGCGGAGAACCCCTATCTCAACAGGCATTTATGCTCCACCTCATTGTGACCACACTGTAAGTTTTTTAGCTCAAGACATATATTCAGTCTAGAAGCATTAGAAACTGTTAAACTATTGCAAGTTAATTAATAACCTGCTTGATGATGTCAATGTGTCAAGCCTTATAAAGTTCTGTAGTTTCTCTATATTCAGTCATGAGAAGCATTAGAAACTGTTAAACTATTGCAAGTTACTTAATAACCTGCTTGATGATGTCAATGTGTCAAGCCTTATAAAGTTCTGTAGTTTCTCTTACCATGCTCCTTTACAAATGGATGTATGTATCTGTTTGATGGGTGTAGCTCAACTAGTTAACCTCCTGCCTCAGGAAACGGGTGGTGCCAAGTTCGAGCCCCCATGGCCTAATCTGGTGTACCCTAAGGGAAATGGGTATCACCCATGGGGGTTTTACGCTGGGTTTTCCAGTGTTTCCCACACGTAAATAAAAAAAAAAAGAGTTTGATATGGATTTTACACTGATTGCAACAATATATGTGAACAAATTTCATATATTCTGTTTTAAGTCAATTAAGTATTATGTTGTTCTTTCTGTATTTAAAAAAGAAATCGATCACATCAGCTATAGTAATCAAATTGCCAGGCGCAATCAAAGTGCCAAGGGATCTTGGAGCCTAAATGGCAAAGCAGCATGTTTAAGTGCGAGCTTAATTTTGTTAGGTGCACTTATTTAGATACTTTAAAATATGTAGAGATTTATAAGATTTATACTCCTATTGAATCAATATTAACAATATATAATAATAATCATTCAAAAAAGGAAACTATATTGGCAACTAAGCTTTCAAGTACATTATATAAATGCACAAGTATATTGTAAAAAATTAGAATGTTTTATTAAGTATTACTAACAATAATCATCATAATTATAATACTTTAGTTGCTATTAAAATTATTTAAAATTAGGCTTCTAAAAGAATTACGTGAAGGCCTAGGTGCAAAAAGCGCTGGGCAAGATGCAAAATGGGTCTGGAGCTTACGCAAGGGCTTCAGCACTAAGCACTTGACATCAAAAAGCTTTCTCATCAAGACATTTTCTCTCAACTTTGTTGGTTTTATGCACAAGGAAATAAACATTTCTGTCAAGACATTTAAATCCTTATGTGAATACTAGAAAGAGATGGTTTCAATTCACCTATATCATTGCAATAGGTTCATTGTTCTCTTGTACCAGAAGGAATCCCTTAGCTCCAACCTTTATTAGGAGAATACTTGGGGGGTATAAGCTACAGTTAATTAGGCAATCATTCCACATATGCATTTCAGAAGAACATATAAAAAAAATTAACTACACATAAGTAGAACTATTAGAGGATAGGGTTGACCTACCATCTTTATATTATTCTATCTTTGTCAAGTTCCTTGATTGAGGGCTTATATACTTAGACTTGTACATGTATATATATGTTGTATAATGAGAAGGGCCTTTGATCCAACTTTTCCAATACTCTTCATGGTACAGAGCCAAGCCTCGGCTCCCTAAATCCCTTTTTTTTTTACCATCGCCATCCCACCCTTTTTCCTTTGGAACACAGCGGCACTTCTCAGGCTCCTCTTCTTCTTCGACTCAAGTCTGCTTTCTGCTGCTTGCCGGCTTTGGTTGCGCCCCCCCTTTGCTTCCTTCTGTTGCTCGCCAGATCTGCGCACCCACGCCTGGTTCTCTACGCCAGTGCCCTCGCATCTTGCCGCAACCTCCAGTTCGGCTAGATCTGCATCTTCACCGACACAGATCCATCCTCTGCCTCTGGATCTTGTCTTCTCCTCCCCTCTCGGTTCTGATTCCCGAGGGTCACCGCCGCACTGTCTCTATTCGGCGCGGTTCTTGCCGGTAGATCTCTTCTCATCTTGTCGCGTCCTCCATGTGCTCTCTTCCCTGCCTCAGATCTATGCTCTCTTCCGCATCTGGGCATCCCGATTTGTTGATCTCGCTGCTTCTCTTCTCCACTCTCTGTTCCCTCTCGGTTCTGATCCCGCCAGCGACAGAGCATCTACCTGTCGGTCTTGTCTTTGATTGACCGGCCGACGGTGTTCACAACGGGAGCCAGTCTGCTGAGGGACTTCTCGGTTCAACCTTCTACTCTCTCCCTCATCAGTTCCCTCATCGCCGATCTGCTCTTCGCTCAGATCTGCCTTGGCTTTGCCGTTTATCAGTTTGTTGCCCCCTTTAGTTTAGTGTTTCTTGCTAAGAATCTTTCATATCCAGTTTTCATTACTGGTTGCTTAGCTTTGTTAGATTGCTTCTTTTGCTACGACTGGTTGTTGTCACCTATTTCTCTTTGCTAGCACTACTGCAGGGGGAAAAAAAAAAAAGAGGCACCTCTCAGAACAACCATCCCTCGCTCGTCATTACAATGGCCTCCTCTGTTGCTTCCTCTTCCACCCCCACTGCTCCAGTCATCACAATCCCCTACTTTTCCCATCTTGTCTCCATTAAATTAACGGAAACAAACTACCTCCTTTGGCATGCCCAAATAAAATCGTTCTTGCTTGGTCAATACTACTGGTCCTACATTGATAGCACCAACTCTTGTCCCCCACCATACATTTCCATTGATGACCAATCCAAGTCTACTCCCAACCCTGCCCATACCACCTGGATTGCAATGGATCAGAACCTCGCTGGGATTCTTATTGCGACCATCTCTGAACTTATGCTTGCCCAGGTTGTTGGCATCCACCTCTCGTGAGATTTGGAAACTGTCTGCAACGCAATTTTTCACAAGCATTCTCTTGCTAATGCCACTCATTTCCGTATTCAAGTACTCTTCTCTCCAAAGGTACAAAGACCATTTCTGAATATTTGTAGCATGTCAAATCCATTGCCGATGCTCTTACCGCTATCAATCAACCGGCCTCCAATGATGATCTCGTTACATCAGTTCTACGTGGACTTGGCCCTGACTATTTCATGTTTTACACTACTACCATCCTCTCTCCTCAACTTTCAGGCAGTTCCAAGATCTCCGCGCTCAGCCTTACTATTTGAGTCTTAACTCACACATTTGGGACAGAGTACCCCATCTGATAGCCCTGGGGGCGTGCCTCACACTGCTCTTCTCTCATCTCGCGAGTGCGGTTCATATGCTCGTGGTGGCTGCGGTCGTCGGAATCGCCCTGACAATGGTAGAGGTGGTCGTGGCAATCGTAGTCGAGGACGTTCATCAACAACCTCTTCCAGCATTCTTGGACATCCTCAGTCTGCTGCCCTCCAGTGTCAGATCTGCTCCAAGTATGGACATAGTGCTTCCAATTGCTATCAGCGCTACCGTCAAGAGCCTTAGTTCGAGGCTGATCTTCCCTCTACTGTTCGTCAGGCCTGTAGATTGCTCCTCCAGCTGATCACAATTGGTACCCTGATACAGGAGCTACCAATCATATGACAGGTGATGCACATCCACTACTGCTCTCGGTCAGACTAGAGTGGTACTGATCATGTTCTTTTGGATAACGGTGATTCTCTTCCCATTGCGCACACTGGTACTATATCTTTTTCCTCTGGCTCTTCTACATTTCATCTTTCCCATGTTCTCCATGTTCTCCATGTTCCCCACATGGACAAACCAAAACTCTTCAAGAACTATAAACAACACAGATACACTTGAAAGCACTAATATGTGGGGATGGAGCAGCCCAACTCTTCTTTTATTTGCCCTTTATTCTCTAAATCATAATCTGCTGACTCATATTGAATTAGGCACAAGTCAAATGGACATGTAAAATTGTATTTTAACACATTCTATACATTCATTTATACTTGAGTGGGACCATTAAAACCCCTGATTTGATTGATTAAAAGTATCTAATTAGAACTATCATCATATACTAATCAATGAAATACACAATATGCATATCCATTGTAAATAGTATGATTTATTCAATATTTAAGTTATCTATTGTAAATAGTAAGATTGGATTTGATGAGTTGTAAAATATAATCTCTGCTTTATCACGTTATCATCTTAAATCAGGGGAAAAAGCATGTAAAAAATAATTTAAAATAGAAAAGGAGATTTTATGATTAAATTTAGTTAGTTCGAAGTATGTGGCCCACATTTTTATGTTAGATAATTCTTTAATATCACTGCTCGATGTCCTTGTTTCTCACTAGTGATAAATATGGAAGCACTAAGTCATTTGGTTGGCATTGGTCGCTTGTCGTTTATCAATTGCATTGGATGGATTCTAGAAAAATATCCTGACTAGTTCTACTCTCTTTTCGTGCAGGCTCTAGCCTTAGCCATGGCCTATCAATCGATCACTGATCATCACAGGCAACGCCCACCAATTGATGATATTGGGCCAAATGATCCTACCCACATAAAATAGGAGAAAGAAATCCCAATCCCTTGTATGAGTAGTCTGCATTGACCCCTGATCTTTTTGGCTTTGATGGGTCGCTTGTTCCACCTTTGCGGAATTTAAGTTCCATCCTGAGTTCATATTTGGGATGAAATTAATATTTTGGTCCTTATAGTGCTTGAATTGTCTTTCTTTTGTTTTTTCACTGAAATATCAGCTATTTCAATAGCTAGTTTTTTACGCATCATTCTTGGTTCTGATTTTCCCTTTTTTTTTTTTGGCCTGATTGGACTTAAAGCTCCAATTGTTTGTGTGATGCAAAAAATGTCATCTGAGGAATGATTTTGAGCAACTTTTAGGTCAGAAGAGGCAATTAAGTGCCTACTTGGAAAAGAGGAACAAGGCTCGATGAGTGTGTTACAAAAAGTTTTATTGTAAGGTGCTTATGTTTTTTGTTTTTCCTTTTTTTTTATCTTTTTTTACCTCTGGTGCTATGATTACCGTTTAGAAAAGAAATGTTGTTCATGGGAGTAGGTTAGAAAGAGTAAGAAACAGATTGCAAGTGATATTCGTATTAGCTCCTTAAGATAACATCTAGGCTAGACAATTAGAGTTTCACCTAGAAATGATCTACTTGAAACCATGCAATGCACTATTTTCTTTTATTTTCTATTTTCCAATTTTTATTACTTAATTTAAAAGTGACTTTTAATTTGGATTTTGCAAACTATTTTCGTAAGTCAGTCAGACTGTCTTTCTGACACCTGTAGGATTCAAATCCAAAATCTTTAGATTAGAATAACAGGCTTTTATTAGTTAAGCTACAGATTTGATTTAGGAATCCTCCTAATTAGGCCTCGGCTTTCCTTTTGGCTTGTTTCGGCTGATGAATATTAGCATGAATGACAAACTTGTGTTAGGAACGATCAACCTAAAATCTTATGTAAATAGAAGGTTGTTATTTTTACTATAATTCTTCCTCTAATATTGGATCTCATGTAATCAAGAAAAATCCAATATTAAATTTCCTATAATTGTGGGGAATATTACTTGTATAAATAAACCTCTTGTAATCATAATCAAATGCAGAGAAATTATTTTGACATGATATCAGAGCCAAGGTTCGATCTCCTTTCATAGGAATCGAATTTTTTTTTTTTCTATTCTTTCTCTTGTCCACTGTGCTTCTACACAGTATTTTCGGGTCCCTTCTCTACCGGCGGCTAGTTTATCAACGGGATCTCACGGCGTGATCGCTGCCTAGATCTGTTACCATGTTCGTCCTTCTGTTCTTCAGATCAGCAGGATTTGGGACAGGGTCCCAGTCCTCTTATTGCTGCTCTGTCTGATTTGCGCCATGCACATCTCCGCCGCTGCTGTATGCCGTTCTGCTCAGAGCTCTGATCTCCTCAGCTAGCGCCATCCGCCCTGCCCCTTTTTAGATCTTTAGATCCGGCCTGAGATCTGCTCCATCCTTCCACCGACACTCTCGGCTCTTCTCAGATCTTCTTTGTGTTGCCAATTCTGATTTGTTCCATTCGCACAATCTTAGTGCCGACTGTTCCAGATCTGTCGGCCATCGCTGCTTCCTCATATCGGTGTTGCCGCGATCGTTCTAGCTCCCTGCTGCTTGGATCTTACTGCCGCCACTCTCTCCTCTTACTGCCGTGTCAGATCTGCATCCTGAATCACTCGAACAGCTCTGCCATTTCCCCTGCAACCTCGGCCTGTCTACTGCTCAGATCCGTTGACCCACGATCCCCTTATTCTCTATCGTCATCCTCCTTGACACCCAGTTGCGGTCTCCTTCTTTGTTGCCTCTTCCGATCTGCCATCTCTGTCCTTGTCAGTCGAAGGAGAGACAATCGGTGAGAAGACCAATTGGATTTTGCAGCCTCCTCTGCAGATCTAGTTTCCGATCGGCTTGTCAGCAACAGCCAGTCTGTCATGCACAACTCCAATCGCTTTCAGCGAACGGTGTGATGCTCATACATTGCAGCAATCGTCCACAGCAAACGGCCTTGGTGGGAAGTCAACGCCGACGAGGGCTGCAACACGGACTGTTCATCTTCCCCTCTTCCAGCCCATACTAATTGTCGATACTAGGGGTTGGAATCAAAAGAGGTTTCAGCCTCTTCAACCCTTTATCAATGACTAATTCATCCTCCAGTAACCTCGAATCTCAGAAAGGGAAAGAGAAGGTTGCTCCTACTGTCTTGCTTCCATTCAACCTACAAGATATGTCCTCATTGATTACTCCAGAACTACTCGATGGTACTAACTACATTGAGTAGTCCTCGAATCAGGGGCAGGAAACGTTGGGGCTTTATCTCTGGTAGTAAGAAGGCTCCAAAAGCCACCAATTCTAAGGAATATGAAACATGGGAGGATGAGAACTGTATGGTCAAATCTTGGCTCCTTGACGCCATGACTAAGGACATCAGGTCACTTTTCTTACTCCTATCTACTGCCAAGGAGATCTGGGAAGCTGCCAAACAAGCTTATTCTGTCGGCCAAGATGCATCAAAGGCCTATCAATTATTGTGCGGTGATTTCTGTCTGCCAGAATGGAGGTTCTGTTATTTTTTACTTTGGAAAACTACAAAAATTATGGCAAGAGCTTGATGCTATTGAGCCTTGCACTATGGAATGTACCCAGAATCTTGAGAGGTATACCATAATGGTCAACTCTCAATGACTGTACGTTTTCCTGACTGGTCTCGATTCCCATTTGGATGGGGTTCGTGGTCGTGTTCTTGTGACTACACCGCTTCCAACTCTACAGGTTGCTTATGTTATCATCTGTGCCGAGGGAAATCGCCAAGATGCTATGCTTAGTACGCCATCTAATGAGGAGTTATTATAGCTATTCGAAAATCTGGTACTCATCTAAACCCAAAGAAAGGTGTTTGTAAGTGTACTCATTGTAATGGGGTTAATCATGTGATAAATACATGCTTTAAGCTACATGGCTACCCTGATTGGCATCCAAAGGATAAGACGGCATCTCCTAAGTCTTATAATCCCACGGCAGCGGATTCAGTTCCCAAGAGCCATGTCGTCACTGCTTCCGGCTTCATTGCCAAGTCAGGTATCACTAATTTTGCTATTACTTTTTTTACTAGAAATAATGATTGGATAATTAACACAGGTGTTATGGACCATATGACTTATGATAAATCTAGGTTTAGTCATTTATCTTCTACTTGGCCCAAATCAGCCATTACTAATGCCAATGGTGTGTCTTCCCCAGTTGTCGGTGTCGGCACTGTACCCCTGTCACCATCCTTATCTCTCACTAATGTTTTATTAGTCCCATCACTAAATTGTAACCTTATTTCTGTTAATCAGTTAACCGAGTCTCATGACTGTGTTGCCACATTTTTTCCTACTTACTGTCTTTTTCAGAACATCCATACTAAGGAGAAGATTGGCAGTGGTAAACAACGTGGAGGCTTGTACTATCTGGAAGATAGGTTACACCGATTAGATGATGGAGCACTACTTCACGTTATAGACAGCAGCATATTTAAAAGGCATGAGGAGATTTGGTCATGGCATGCACGATTGGGTCATCCCTCATTTGGTTACCTTCGGAGATTATTTCCATCCTTATTTACTGGTTCTAATATTTTCAGACTTTGTTTGTGAAACTTGTGTACTGACAAAAAGCCATCGTTCTGTTTTTCATTCGCATGATAATAAAACTAATGCACATTTTGCCTTAGTTCACTCGGATGTTTGGGGTCCTGCCCCACTTTCTACATACAATGGCATGAAGTGGTTCATTACATTTGTTGATGATTCTACCAGGATGACTTGGGTTTATTTGCTGTGACACAAGAGCGATGTATGTACTGTGTATCGTCTTTTCCATCAAATGGTGTTAACACAATTTGGCATATCTATCAGATTTATTCATTCTGATAATGGGGGTGAATATTTCAAGAATGAATTGACTGATTTTCTACATTCAGTTGGTACTATCCATCAAACATCTTGCTCTCAGACTCCTCAATAGAACGGGGTTGCTGCACGAAAAAATCGGCACCTTTTGGAGGTCACTTGATCTCTCTTAATTAGGGGTCATATTCCACCACATCTATAGGGTGAAGTTTTGAGTTTTGTTGTCTACTTGATTAATCATAACCATCTAGTGTTCTTGGATTCAGAAGACCTTTGGATGTACTATCTGACCACTGTACGCTTCCCTCAGTTGTTCATTTGGCACCTCGTGTCTTTGGCTGTGTAGTGTATGTTCACTTACATAAAAATCAATGCACCAAGCTGGACCACGTGCCTTGAAGTGTGCGTTTGTAGGGTATGACTCCACTCAAAAAGGATATCACTGTTATTATCCTCCTACTCATAAGTTTTATATCTCTATGGATGTAATATTCCATGAAAAAGTGTTTTTCTATCCACAAGAGATAAGAGATTTTTCACTTCTGAGGGAGACTAGCGATGAAGTACAGAATCAGGATGAAATAAGGTTTTTTGACATAATGAGACCATCTAGTATTGAAGCTGAGACACCCGAATCATCCTCCATTGAGCACTCAATTGAAGGGCGTGAATGTCAAGTCCATGATAGTACACTGTCTCCTACGTCTATAAACCCACTGATCCAATCGTCTCTAGAGGATTCCTTAGAGGTATTACCTGATCATATTCCTGTTGACTCTAATATCCATGATATTATTAGTATAACTGAACCTGTATCTAAACCATCCCAATATTATCTTCAACTCCAATCTAATCGTGGTCAACTAGCAACTAGATATGAACCTGACCGAAAGTTAAAGTTAAATATCCAATAAGTAACCATGTGTCCTCCCACAAGTAGTCTGAGTCATATGCATATTATGTACTTCAATTATCCTCTGTCTCTATTCCTAGTAAATTACAGGAAGCTGTAGCAGATTCTAGGTGGACCAAGGCTATGGCAAAGGAAATGACAGTATTGGACAAAAATGCCACTTGGAAACTCGTGCACTTACCAAGGGAAAGAAGACCACCGTGGGGTGTAGATGGGTGTTTACGGTCAAACACAAAGCAAATGGGACGATTGAGAGATAAAAAGCTCGGCTAGTTGCAAAAGGATATACACAGTCTTATAGTGTAGATTATCAAGAAACATTTACACCAGTTGCTAAACTTAATACTGTGAGAGTACTTTTGTCGTTAACAACTAATTAAGATTGGCCACTTCTTCAGTTTGATATCAAAAATGCTTTCTCGCATGGAGACCTTACTGAAGAAGTATATATGGATCCTCCTCCAAGTATACCAAAATACTCAGATACAACAATGGTGTGCAAACTGAAAAAGGTTTTGTATGGGTTGAAGCAGTCTCCAAGGGCTTGGTTTGGCAGGTTCACAAAGTCTATTAGGAATTTCGGCTACAAACAAAGTAACTCAGATCACACTTTATTTTTAAAGCACAAAAGAGGTAAAACCACTGACCATAATTATCTATGTTGATAATATGATAATGACAGGTGATGATCATGAGGAGATTTCTAGTTTACAACAATATTTAACATTTGAGTTTGAAATGAAGCAGCTTGGAGATCTTAAATACTTTCTTAGGATTGAGGTGGCCCGATCAAAGCTTGGTATTTTCTTATCCCTACAAAAATATATCCTTGATATATTATCTGAAACAGAAATGCTAGGATGCAAGCCAGTTAATACTCCCATTGAGCAGAATCATAAACTCTTTAAGTGTTGGAGTGCATCTCCTACCGATAAAGGGAGATACCAGAGGCTCGTTGGAAAACTAATTTATTTATCTCATACCAGTCCAGATATTGCATATGCAGTAAGTATGGTGAGTCAGTTCATGCACAACCCACGTAAACCTCACATGGATGCTGTAGAACGCATATTTAGATATTTAAAGTCTGCTCTGGGTAAAGGTTTATTGTTCTCAAATCATGGTCACCTAAAGGTTGAAAGCTATACCGATGCCGATTGGGCAGGTTCAGCTGATGACAGAAGATCTACCTCAGGATACTTCACATTTGTAGGTGGGAACCTTGTGACTTGGAGAAGTAAAAAGCAACAAGTAGTATCAAGATCAAGTACTGAAGCTGAGTATAGAGGTATGGCACTTGGGGTATGTGAGTTGCTCTGGTTAAGAAATTTACTGAATGACTTAAGCATCAAACTAAAAATGGCAATGAAACTATACTGTGACAACAAGTTAGTTATAGACATTGCTCATAACCCTATTGAACATGATCGGACTAAGCATGTGGAGATTGACAGACATTTTATCAAAGAGAAACTTGAAGCCGGAATCATTACTTTTCCATTCGTGAAGTCCGAAGATCAACTGGCAGATGTCCTCACTAAAGCCGTAGCTAGCAAGGTGTTTCTCGACTCTCTTGTCAAGTTGGGCATGAGCAATATCCATGCACCAACTTGAGGGGGGTGTTAGGAATGGACAACCTAAAATCTCATGTAAGTAGGAAGGTTGTTATTTTTACTATAATTCTTCCTCTAATATTGGATCTCATGTAATCAAGGAGAATCCAATATTAGATTTCCTATAATTATGGGGAATATTACTTGTATAAATAGACCTCTTGTAATCATAATCAAATACAGAGAAATTATTTTGACAATTTGAGTACTGTTTGATGAATATCTAGCATTAAGAACTAGATCAGATATACCCATAGGCAGGGGTACAAATATCGGCCGATATGTATCGGTTTTGAAGTTGTAAATATCAGCCGATATTCACAATATCGGCTGAAATATCGGCCGTATCATATCGGCCGATATCAAAATATTGGCCAATATCGGCCGATATCGGCTGGAGAGAGAAAAATATCGGCCGATAACGATTTTTTAACCCCTGCCCAAAGGTATTTCCAAGTCATTGGCTAGAGCAGTTGTGATAGAATCAATTAAGATCAACCTATCAAAGGTGTTGGAGACAATGAAGTCCAGGTCACCATGGAATTGGGGGTTTCTGTGATAGTATTTTTCTAGTTGTGGCAGAAATTGGGTTTTTAGAGATGGGAAAGTAGAAGGTCCTTCAGTCTAGAAGGAATATAGGAAAAAAAAATTAAAGGCTTGATTTCAAACGAAGAAATAATCAAATAATTTTCCCTGATTTATGTATCAATTAGCTACATTTGAATCAATATTTTAAAACTTGACCGGTGGAGTGACCCATCTTGGATCGGGTTGATTTATAGTCAAATCCAGTCAAATCCGTGCTATTAATACAATATTATAAATAGCGTTAAATTATTAACTAAGGTTATATTTTATAAAAATATATTTTTTCTTTTACAAATACAATTGTAAATACCAAATTATATTCCTGTGCTATTAATATAATATTATAAATAACATTAAATTATTAACTAAGGTATATTCTATAAAAATATATTTTTTCTTTTACAAATACAATTGTAAATACCAAATTATATTCCTAAAATGATCAAAATACTTTCATCTTCATTTTCACTTTTAAGGGTCACGGGTTTATTAGATTAACCGGGTTGATCTGCGGGTCGCAAAGGATTTTTAAATGACCCAACCCGTGTCTCAGTCGGTCACGGGTCAACCCGCTGTCGAGTTTGATAACACTGATTTGAATCAATTTTATCTTTATTTGTTATTTTTAATACAATATTAATTAAATAAAATAGGGTTTTATAAAATTTGACTTAAATTTGGGTTTTTGACTATTTGGCTGATTTGTGCTTTCTTGCATTAGGCCCAACCCAAGATTGTCTCAATTCAAGACGGATATTTTAAAGTTTTTCATTCTTTGTGCCTCTAATCCAAATAAAATAGATAATTTTACCAAACTTAAAAGGATTAATTTAGCTTTTAGGTAATTTATTAAATAATATTAGGACTACAGAGATTTACATACTATGTAATTTAATTACATATGATAATTTAAAGATAGCTTTGATGATACATTGAGATAAAGTAGTAAACTAAATATAGCTCCACTGTATAGAGTAAAGACGCTACGAATAGAAGACACTAGGAGGAGATGTGATCTTTAAAAACATTAAGAAGAAAATCGTAGATGAAATGACTTCATTACGAGTTTATCTAACTAGAATAATTCTAAATAGGCAGATGCATATTTTGAGGTATTGCTTTTTAAACTCTTTTTCATTTTTGAGAAATGTTAAAAAACTAATTAACCCCGGACTGTCAAACTACTTTTCTACATATATTATTTTCCTCCATTCTCGTAAAAGGATTTCACCTAAATTGTTTTAAAAATAATAATAGTTAAATTTATTTATTTATGGCTTTATTTTCTTAACCTCTTGGTGTGTTTACTTTATGCATTATTTATATTTTTCGCATTTTATATTTATAGTATTTACTTTTTATCAGCTTTCTCAGTTTGAATCTAACTCACTAATTACTAACTCGCTAACCATATTCAGACTAGTCTAAAGGGCTATTTACTGTATGCAAATTACTTTCAGCAATTTACTTTACAGTGGTTATTGCTTGGAGAAATACGGGACTAGAAAATGAATACTTTTATTTACTTTTCTGCTTCAAAACACAATGTCTTAGGTGTTATTTTCTTTATTATGTATTTTGGATGATTCATACTTTAATAATTTAATGAAATTTAGCGCCTGTTAAGTACGTATAATCGGATTCACAACCAGTTTTCCTAGTTTTTCTTAGAAATTTAAACATTGGATAAAAAATTTAGCACGTGTATTTCATGTCGAATAAATATTTACACCCTTTTTACTTTTTTACAGTTATTCGATAAACTCGCAAGACTACAGTGAAGAGACTCAACTATTTTTCTACTTTAAATTCTAAAACCTTTAACTTTACAATGATAAATTGGGATTTATGGACATAATAATGATGGAAAAGACTAAATGGAACCAAAATGCAAGACCTGACATCGCTTACATGTAAGAAATGTAATTTAGGTTCTAACTGATAAAAAGTAAGCTAACATGGTGTCCGGGAGCCGATGCCTAGTAGTTAGGGCTGCAACTTGGGTCGGGTTTTGGTCCAACCCACATGACCCAACCCGAGAAATCATATGGGTCGGGTCGAGAATTTTGAGTCAGCGGGTCAGGTCAGGCTGAGAAGATAAAAACCCACATAAAATTCGGGTCGGGTCGGGTTGAGGATTTTATAAGTGAACCCGACCCGACCTGACACAACCCGACCCAACCCTGCTAAAATTAGTTTAAAATTGGTTCAAAATGCGGGTCAGGTCAGAATTTAAGTTAGAATTCGGGTCGGGTCGAGACGGGTTCCATATATATCAACTTGGGTCGGGCTGGGTTTTAAGGAACCCGACCCAAGTTGCAGCCCTACTAGTAGTTTATAAACGCAGTATGGGACCTATTTAAATGTCTAGAGGTTAATAGGTTAAATTAATTAGATGAAGGCGCGCAGACATTAGTAATCAATTCAAACTCGACGGTGGTAAGTGGACGAATTTAGCACTAAAAATAGAAAACCGCTGCTTGGGAAGGCCCTTAGTAAAGATGTCGGCAAGTTGATCTTTGGAGGGCACAAATTGGATGTGAAGAGAGCCGACAGCAACACATTCGCGAACAAAATGATAATCCTAGTTCAATATGTTTAGTCCGCGCATGGAAGACTGGGTTCGCGGCCATATAAGTGGCACTGAGATTGTCATAAAGAAGCAGTGTCGGAGAAGAGAGAGGAAATTGAAGCTCTCGTAAGAGGTGACGAATCCAGACGATGTCAGCACAAGCATAGGCAAGCGCTCGATATTTAACTTCCATGCTAGAGCGAAAAACAGTCGGTTGTTTCTTAGCACACCAAGAAACTAAATTCGAACTGAGGAAGATGCAGTAACCTGTGGTGGAACGACGACTGTCAGGACAACCAACCCAGTCAGCATCAGAGCAAGCAATGAGGCGTAGGGGTTGTTGTGCACGTGTGAGAAGCAAACCTCGACCAAGGGAACCTTTTAGGTATCGCATGATTCGTTTAACAGCCTCAAGGTGTGACGTGCGAGGCTGACTCATGAACTGCGATGCTAAATGAACTGAATAAGAAATGTCGGGTCGATTGAGTGTGAGATATTGCAAAGTACCGACGAGTTGACGATACTCAGTAGGATTAGAAAGCAAATCACCATCAGTGGAAGATAACTGTTTCTTGGCAACGACAGGTGTAGAGAAAGGTTTACATTCATGAACATTTCCTCGACGAAGTAGATCAAGTGTATACTTGTTTTGGGACAAATGTAATCCCTGAGAGAGAGAAGTCACTTCAAGACCCAAAAAATAATGAAGATTACCAAAATTCCTTGATCTCGAATTTAGTGCCAAGGCGACGAATAAGGATCGAAGGAGGGATGAATCGTTGCCAGTGAGAATAATATCGTCAAAATACAGTAGAAGGATCATAAGGTTAAAGTCTCAGCAAAAAACAAACATGGAGCTGTCAGCCTTGTTTTGAAGGAAACCATAGGAGAGGAGGAATGTGCTGAATCGTTGGAACCAAGCTCGCGGTGCTTGTTTCAAGGCCATAGATAGCTTTGTGGAGCTTGCATATATGAGTAGGATAACAAGGATCAATAAAACCAGGTGGCTGAGTCATATAGACCTCCTCAGTGAAATTACCATAAAGAAAGGCATTCTTAACATCCAGTTGATAAATAGGCTAAGCATACGTGACGGCGACGTTGAGAATAAGACGTATAGTAACAGGCTTGACGACAGGGCTGAATGTCTCATCATAGTCAATGCCAGGCTGCTGATGAAAGCCTTTGGCAACAAGACGTGCTTTGTAGCTCTCAATACTATCATCAGAGTGACGTTAATCTTAAACACCCATTTGCAGCCGACAATGTTAGCATGAGAAGGAGGTGGAACAAGTGACCAAGTGTGTTGCCGGAGGAGGGCATTGAATTCATCAGTCATAGCGTGACGCCATTCTGCAGATCGGACAGCCTTGTAGCATGTGGGCTTAGAATCTGAAGAAACCATAGAGGCAAAGGCCTGTGGAACAGGATGTCGACTAGCGAAGTCAGCCTGCTTTTTTGTCTTGGAGATACCATCATTTACACGTGTGACCAGGGGATGAGCATTGGCTAGAGTGGACGGCGACTCCAACACTGACGGTGGAGATGACGGTAGAGCAGATGGTAACTCCAGCGCTAGCTGAGATGGTGGCAAGTCAAGTGCAGAAGGAGGAGCAGGCATAGAAGATGGAGCAGCTGCTGATGATGAGGTCGTGGAGAGAACCAGAATAAAGACCCTGTCGGAAGCAGAGGAAAACCTATTTGTGGGTAATGCATGAGGAAAAACAACTTCGTTGAACAAGACACATCGTAAGATATAGACTCTGCCAGTAGAAGGATGTAGATATCGGTAGCCCTTGTACCAAGAACTGTAACCAAGAAAAACACATTCAACTGATCGAGGTTGAAGCTTGTTAGTAGTATAATCACCAAGATAGGGATAGCACGCACATCTAAAAGTGTGAAGGGACACATAATTGGATTTAGTGCCAAAGAGTTTTTGAAAGGGTGAGGATCATTGCAAGAGAGAGGTCGAAAGGTGATTAACAAGGTGTACTGCAGTAGAAAAGGCTTTGACCCATAGGGTAAAGGGAGTTTGGAAGTAATAAGGAGGGTGCGGCCCATTTCTGACAAATGGCGATGTTTGCGTTCAGCAAGACCATTTTGTTGCGGGGTATGAGGACAGGAGAGACAGTGAATAATTCCCTTTGTGCACACAAATTATGAAAAAAGACGATTATCATATTCCCGACCACCATCACTTTGAAAAGTATTTAAGAATAGTTCGAAAATGATTTTCGACATAAGTGAGAAAAGTTTGAAAATGAAGAAAGACCTCCGATTTATGTCTCATACGATAAATCCAAGAGTAGCGAGAAAAATCGTCGGTAAATAGAAGATAATAACGAAATCTATAGATAAATAAAACAAGGGACATCCACACATCAAAATGAACTAAATAAAGAGGTGTTGGAGCACATTTATTATGAACTGAAAAAGGCAGTCGCGTAGACTTGCCCGTAGCACAATGACAATAAAAAGGAGTGCTGAGAAAATTTAAAAGAAGGTCATAAACATTTATTGTGAGCTAAGACTCGAAGCACATGAGAAGAAGGATCTCCAAGACGCTGATGCCATAGTGATGGTGAGGAGCAAGAGGCAAGGAATGCTTGTTTGGAGGAAACATGTGGCTTTGATGGGGTAGAGGCATGCTTCACATCAGCCCTGAAATAAACTAGCACCAGTCCGTAAGTCACGAATTGTAAAACCCCAATGGTAGAAATGGAAACTAACAGATTTATCACGAGTAAACTGAGCAACAGCTAGCAAATTTTTATGAATGTGAGGAATATGAAGCACAGTAGAAAGACGAAAAGTCGAAGACCCAGATGATAAAGACAAAGTACCAGTAGTGCGCAATAGGAAGAGAGTCACCGTTACCAAGAAGGACAGAATCATTACCCCTGTAGTCAGACTTAGAGCACAAGGAATGGGCATCACTAGTCATATGATGGGTGGCCCCAGTGTAAGGGTACAGTTTGGGTCAGACGGTTGTGTGAGCTGCATCCCGGCAAAAACAGATGGAAGGTCTTCATCAGTGTGAGAGCCCTGGCGTTGAAGTTGATAGTAGAAGGCTGTCGTATGTCCAATCTTGAAACACAGTTGACATTGTACAGCAGAGGAAGGTTGATGACCAAGAATACCATGAGAAGGAGTAGCTCGTCCCCGACCGCGATTTCCACAACCTCCTCGACCGTTTGGGTTGAAATAAGAATCGGATCATCCTCCACGATACCGTATCCACCGCGATAAGAGTTCTCACGCCCACGAGAGGAGAAAAGCGCAGTGGAGTGGACTCCTGCAAAGCTATCTTGTGTAGCACTCAACGCGAGAGTAGCAAGCTGTGACTCAAAGAGAAGTAGGCAAGCACGAAGATCGGTGAAAACTGGAAGAGGTGGAGTGGTGAGGATGGCGGTGTACAACATGAAGTAGTCTGGTCCAAGTCCCTGAAGCACCGATGTAACAAGATCGTCGTTGGAGACAGACTGATGAATAGCGGACAAGTGCATCGGTAAGAGATTTTGCATTTTGCAAATATTCGGAGACAGATTTTGTGCCTTTGGAGAGAGACAACACTTGAATCCGCAAATGAGTTCGCAATGGCGAGAGATCGTTACAAGAAGTTGCGTTGGAGGTAGTCTCAAATCTCACTGTGAGGTGGATAGGCCAACAACCTGAGCAAGTACTGGCTCGAAGAGAGTTACAATGATAATGCCAACTAGATTTTGATCCATCTCGACCCAAGTGGTGTAGGCAGGATTGGGAGTAAATTTGGTGGAGTCAACAAGAGGAAGAGAGGGAAGGGGGACATGGGTATGTGCCATCAATGAAGCGCCAAAACTGTTGACCAATGAGGAACGGTTTAATTTGAGTCTACCAAAGAAGGTAGTTAGTCTCAGTGAGTTTGATGGAGATGAGACTAGAGAAGTTGGGAATGGTAATAGGGCCCATAGGAGAGGTGGACGAGGTGCCAGA
Source organism: Chimonanthus salicifolius (assembly GCA_013350335.1). Classification (NCBI taxonomy): domain Eukaryota; kingdom Viridiplantae; phylum Streptophyta; class Magnoliopsida; order Laurales; family Calycanthaceae; genus Chimonanthus; species Chimonanthus salicifolius. Next base: position 48,432,740 of record CM023540.1, on the reverse strand, counting down.
GGAAGCCATCCAAGTAGTAGGTACAAAAATACGTTGCTATGATTGTTCCCCTTTTTTTTTGGAGGGGTTGTTTCGGCTGGTGAGTGGCAGGGATCAGCAGCAAACCAAAAGGTCAAGCCAGGCTCGACGTGTGCTTGGTTGAAGAAGGAGGCAGTGGCGAGCGGTGTATGCAGCTGAAATCGACACAGGCGAAATAGAGATCGGCAGTAGGTGGTGGCGGCAGCAGGCGTCGACCCCCAAGCAACCAGAGAGGCTTGGATGGCAGTAGATCTCAGATCTAATGGGAACGAAAAAAGGGGAATGCTGACTGTGGAAGACCCGGCTATAAGTGCAAGCGTCGATCCAAGCCAGCGGAGAGGCGTGGACGGTAATAGATCTTAGATCTGATGAAGAGCAGCAAAGAGAAGGAATGCCGACAGCAACCAACATGAAAAGGGGCACAAGAACGACGCTAGTCAAATCGTGGCAGCTGCTAAAAGGCAAGTATCCAGCGAGATCTGCTCTGGCAGGGAGAACAGATCGAAGATGATAGTGAGAGGAAGCTAACGCCGAGCAGAAGAGAACCAGCAGCGAGTTTGGGGAGCAGCGATCGGCACTCAGCAAGAGGAGATCCAGCAACCGTTTGAGAAGAAGAAGGTCTGAGCAGATCGTGCAGAAATCGGAGCCGGCAGATCAGTGGAGAAGAATAAAATCTCACGGGAAGACTCAGAAAGGCCCGGAGCAAGGCATAGATCCGACAAGAGGAGGGTGAGAGGCGGTCAATAGCGGAAGACTCAGATGCAGCAGACCGTGCACACAGTGATAGAGAAGAAGGTGTAGGACGGGTGTGGAAAGAAACAGTGCGCCCACAGCTAGAGAGAGGAGGGTGAAGGACGGGAGGGAAAGAGTCTGGTCAGAGGATTCTCTAGCTCTGTACCATGTAGAATGTTGAATAACTGCATACTATTCTATTCCATTAACATTTGTATTTATGGTGTTACAAACCTCGCTAATGGAGGCAAGAACCAATTACATGAATCAATTACAATCCCTTGATTAGAGAGAGAAAAAATTCCAAAGAGGAAGGTCAATCGTTTGATTTGGCATGTGTGCTAATATTATATCTTTGTGCAGGACTTATAATTTAGCTATCTCCAATCTTGAAAGCAGAATTGCGAAATAACTTCACAATCAAATGCGATCTGGTATTCTCATGTGTGAAACCGTATGCAAAAATGGCACATGGAATGAGAAATGAATAAAATAAAGAACGAACACAGGTTCTGGTTTATCCCAAGGCTGTGGGGTGTTAATAATGCTAAGTATATGAGATAACGGCCTTATGCTAAGTGCGTGAATTATATGGCCTAATGCTAAGAGATATAATGCCTAATGTTATGTGAATGAGAAAATTGCCTTCAGGCACTATGTGGAATAATTGACCGTATTGGGTCGCATAAACTTGTTATGTGCGGCATTTTGACTGTGTCGTAATTTAATGCATCGAGGACTTTGTGAATTTTCGGTTTAAGATTGCGTGAAATTTATAAAGGCAGACCTATGTGAAGGAAGAAAGGAACAAATGTTGAGGCTACTTTTAGGATGGGGGGTAAAGGGGGGTTACCTTGTTTGGTAATAGAGGGACGAGGGTAAAAATTAGAATTTTTACCCTTCCCCTTTCCTTTTTTGAAAACCCTTTGGGAATGAGTTTCAAGAAAACATTTGCCCTCTTTACCCCTCTATGCACCTATCAAGTAAAAATGTTTTAAATTTTTTTAATTGATGAATATTATTTAATAATTATGTTATATGAAATTTTATTTTTATTTTTATATTATATAGATTTAATAAAAATTGATAATTCTGATAAAATTGTTAATATTTTATTTGAATTGTTTGTGAATGCATGAGAAATGTATGTAGTAGTAAGACATTAGATAAAGGGAAATTGTCAAAATGTCTTATTTTTAGAGGTAATTCTGTCGAAATTTCGATAGGGTCTCAGAACTCTGAAAGAGTTTGAAGTTGATGGTAATTTCTTAGAATAGTAGAGATGAACCGTTCTTTAGACTATTGCTTTATGATATTTGAAGTGATTTGATAATTGCATATTAGTCCTGTGATTTAAAAATTTTGATAATTGTTGAATATTTTTTACTTGGCTATTAATTCACGTCCCTTACGTGAACAGGGAACTAAAGAACCCCCATTGCTATCATAGGGGATGGACTCTATGAACTCTATCATATTTCCTGCCGATGAAAAATATGTTTATTTTGAGTTTACATGTAAAGAACATGCGTGACATTTTTCTAATTGCACCTAGATGAGCCTGTGATAAAGGCCCATTGATCATTTTTAAGTATGATTAAAAAAAATCAATCGCATTTCGAATGAACATCAGGTCAGAATGTGAAATAGACACACTACAATTGATACTCAATACAAAATTTAACCTGAAAAATGGTCAAAATGTTATTCTAAATTTTTAAAAATGATTCGTCTACCAATAAGTAATCCTCATAGCATAAGTCTCATTCATAAAATTGTGTTGAACTCTAAGTTATCATACAAAATTTTCCTTGTAAATATTATTAAATATATAAATTCTGAAATTTTTTCAGATCAAAAAATTTTTATCAAACAAGATTCCTAACTTCCGCAAGGAGACTCCTCGATGTCTTATCTCGTGCCCTTGATCTCTCCGTGGCGCCGAGCACCCGTGAGATCATACCCGTGACGGAATCTTTTTTTGTTTTTAAGTCTGTTGAGCGGATCCAAGAGATTCGGTATCATACCCGATGGCTTTCTTGTTGGGGTAATATTTATCCTCGATATTATCACCTGCCCGCCTCCAAGTCCCGACGAGCAGAGCCTTTACACTACAATGTGCGTTTGGTACAGAATTCTTTTGCCATTTTCTATTAAAATGAGATAATATCATATTAAAAATTCAGGATTTCCATTTATGAATAACTTATCATAAGAAATATAAGATTTAACTATTGTAGTGTATTTTTTATTAATAATATACTATTAATTAATAAGACTAAATAATAGCTAAATGGTAAGCTGAATTTATAAATTAAATATTCAAAATATAAAATAAAATAATAACTTTTATTTTTTTAAATTCAAGAGTCATGTGAATGAACTATGAAGTTATAGATAAGTATAAAGCTACCCGTGGATTGTGCATTTGTCTACCTTTGATTTATAATAACGGTTGACAATGCTGGATTTGTCGACACATGAAAGAATGAATGACTAGCTCTGCAGATATCTGGGGTGCATTTGGATGAGGGATAAATTTTACAGGGGTTATCTCTAAGTATGGGTCACCTTTCTGTAAGAGTCACGCTTCAGTAGGGGTCACCTTTGAGTAGGGGTTACCCTTATTTTTATTTGGTAATTATAGTGGTAAGAAGTTACCCTAAGGGTAAAAAATCTTATTTGGTAATTATAAACAGTGGTAACTTGACGTATTAACAATTTTATGAGAATTAATATTTTTTATTAAATTCATATAATATAAAAAAAAATTATGAAACATAATTATTGAATAATATTCATCAATTAAAAAATATTTTAAAATATTTTTGCTCTAAAAGTGCAAAGAGGGGATAAAGAGAGGTAATAAAGGACAAAGGTTTCGTGAAAACCCTCATAGTCCAAGGGATTTTCAAAACGGTAGTGGAAGATAAAAATTCAGGATTTCCATTTATGAATAACTTATCATAAGAAATATAAGATTTAACTATTGTAGTGTATTTTTTTATTAATAATATACTATTAATTAATAAGACTAAATAATAGCTAAATGGTAAGCTGAATTTATAAATTAAATATTCAAAATATAAAATAAAATAATAACTTTTATTTTTTAAAATTCAAGAGTCATGTGAATGAACTATGAAGTTATATATAAGTATAAAGCTACCCGTGCATTATGCATTGGTCTACCTTTGATTTATAATAACGATTGACAATGCTGGATTTGTTGACACATAAAAGAATGAATGACTAGCTCTGCAGATATCTGGGCTGCGTTTGGATGAGGGATAAATTTTACAAGGGTCACCTCTAAGTAGGGATCACCCTTCTGTAAAAGTCACCCTTCATTAGGGGTCACTCTTGAATAGGAGTTACTCTTATCTTTGTTTGGTAACTACAGTGATAAGAAGTTACTTTAAGGGTAAAAAATCTTATTTGATAATTATAAAAAGTGGTAACTTGACATATTAATAATTTTATGAGAATTAATATTTTTTATTAAATTCATATAATATAAAAATAAAAAAAATTATGAAACATTATTATTGAATAATATTCATCAATTAAAAAATATTTTAAAATATTTTTGCTCTAAAAGTGCAAAGAGGGGATTAAGAGAGATAATAAAGGACAAAGGTTTCGTGAAAACCCTCACAGTCAAAGGGATTTTCAAAACGGTAGTGGAAGATAAAAATTCAGGATTTCCATTTATGAATAACTTATCATAAGAAATATAAGATTTAACTATTGTAGTGTATTTTTTATTAATAATATACTATTAATTAATAAGACTAAATAATAGCTAAATGGTAAGCTGAATTTATAAATTAAATATTCAAAATATAAAATAAAATAATAACTTTTATTTTTTTAAATTCAAGAGTCATGTGAATGAACTATGAAGTTATAGATAAGTATAAAGCTACCCGTGGATTGTGCATTTGTCTACCTTTGATTTATAATAACGGTTGACAATGCTGGATTTGTCGACACATGAAAGAATGAATGACTAGCTCTGCAGATATCTGGGGTGCATTTGGATGAGGGATAAATTTTACAGGGGTTATCTCTAAGTATGGGTCACCTTTCTGTAAGAGTCACGCTTCAGTAGGGGTCACCTTTGAGTAGGGGTTACCCTTATTTTTATTTGGTAATTATAGTGGTAAGAAGTTACCCTAAGGGTAAAAAATCTTATTTGGTACTTATAAACAGTGGTAACTTGACGTATTAACAATTTTATGAGAATTAATATTTTTTATTAAATTCATATAATATAAAAAAAAATTATGAAACCTTATTATTGAATAATATTTATCAATTAAAAAATATTTTAAAATATTTTTGCTCTAAAAATGCAAAGAGGAGATGAAGAGAGGTAATAAGGAACAAAGGTTTCTTAAGAACCCTCATAGTTCAAGGGATTTTCAAAACGGTAGTGGAAGATAAAAATTTAAATTTTTACCCGCATCCCTCTGTTACCAAAAAAGGTTAACAGAGGGTAACCCTCTCTTACCCCATCCAAATCCAACCGTGATCTTCTCAGGGATAGTAAGAAAAATATTCTTATCATCTTCTTGTAACAAATTTTGACATCAAATTCTCTGTATATTCTTAGATAATCTTATATTATCTTTCAGATCCCTTGAAGGAAAGTCTTTTCCTTGAGCTTTCTCGGAGGAAAATCTTCCTCATAACCATTTCTTTTATATATTTTCTTGATAATTATTTCAGACATATCTTCCTTCAAAGACCGTCGTCGGCATTAGAGATTTATGTGAATTGTCTTTTCTGCTTCATACAACTTTAAGTTCTTTTCAGTTACCAACAATTCTTGTAGTGACATTGACAACACTAGCCCAATTTCCTACAATACCCAAAAAACTTATTTATAAAAGAGATATGAGTTAAAGAAAATCAAGAAATGCAATAGAAATTAAAAAAAAAAACTATGAAATGGAGAAAGAGATTTAAGGGACACTTATCACGTAATGAGGCATGGAAGGTTAGTTAATGGATATTTTTCAGTGAAGGTGATCGTGAGCAGGGGGTCAAGAATTTGTCTTATTCAAAATATTGCTGTCTCGGATCTCAGATATTGGTCGATATCTCAGGTCTCTTATCTCGGCCAATATCTCTCTCTCTTACTTTTTTTTCTCAGGGCAAATTCGGTGATTTAAAACCGTATATGGCCGGTACAATGTGTATTGGCTGAGGTTTCTTTCCATGATGGGGAGTAGGATATAGTGGGCTAGGCTTGGGCCAGGCCGATGTTGCACCAAGCCTAAGCCGATTTAGAAAAATGGAACGTCGGGGCTAAGTCTGAGCCTGACAAAGAGCCCGTTGAAGTAAAAAATAGAACAAATTTGCTTAGAAAAGATTTATGTCATGGTACTAAATCCATTTTTTTTTTTTAATTTCCATGGGTTCTATAAAAAACTCAAGTATATAACTTAAAAATGAATTTAATGAACAACTCAATAAAATTTTAGCATAAAATTCAATTAAAAATCACTTAACTTAAGTAGTTAAAGCTATCTAATATCTTTATAAAATTCAATAACACTTGATATTTTGATTAATAAGATTAAGTGACTAGAAACTGAATTGTTTAAAATTTAATCCAATTCTACCTTGTCCAGTCTATTTTCAAATTGTACGTTTCATTTATTTTTATAATTTAAGGTATAAAATTATACATGATATATTTAGCTTGAGCTCAAGCCTTTGACGAAGCATTAATATGTCCAATCTCAAACTTGATTAACAATCATGCTGCAAATGAATGCTCAAACTCTATTTTTTCAATGGTAATTCTCTAACTTTTGAATTTATATTGTCATTCCTAAGTGAGATTGCTCGAGACATTTAAGGAGAAATTAAAGAGAATAAGATTGTAAGAATTTAAAAATTGAAGGGTTGAGATTGAAAAGTGAGTTACAAAGAGGGGTGTGTCATGTGAAACCTTATTATCTTATTTCAGCAGTTGAGTGTTTTAGGTGCAAACGAACCCTATAAATTTCTAAATAGTTTGATAAAGTGGAATATCCAATTAACAATTGTACCAATGAGTTTTATCCTCTCCAGATTGCAAAATCTGGTGTAGGGTTTTTCTATTTCATGTATGTGTTTGGTGTTTTGTGCTTTGTTTAGTGTACTTTACTATTATATTATTTATTTCTCAAATCCAAGTGAAATTTTAGTATAAATTTTCAATTGGGCCAATTTTCTAGTTAACTCTCATGAGTCAATCCTAACTCAATAAAAAACCAGGTCATTGGATACAATGGATTTAGATGGACTAGTTGATTGATTTAGTAAATTGACTCAACTTGATCATATAATATATACTCCTCTGTTTCAATTTAGTTATCTGATATATTTTTTGAGAATGTCCCAAATAGTTGTTCGATTCATATTGGAGTAGTATAAAGTGTGTTGTCTGATATGTTTTTCAATGTATATACCTTTTCATCAGTAACATTAAGAAGTTTATTGTAATATTATATTATTATAGAATTTTACTGTGATAGTTTATATAGTACTTCCGAAACTGTCTTTAAAAAATGTAAAATTTTAAAATCGGACAATTAAAATGGAATGGAAGGAGTATTAATAATATTGTATTATCATTAGGTACAGTCAAACTAAGTGGAATTAAATTGTTAATCTAAGTCAAGATACTTAGTAGACTTGTTCACTCAAGTCAAGTAAGTTAGGTTGTGATAGAATGGGTTCATAGACTAAATTAAATATTTAAATTTAAAATAAAATAATAAATTTTTATTTTTTAAAATTCAAGAGTTATGTAAATGAATGTTGGTAATTTTGAGCATTGATGATGAAGTTATATAATTATACTTATTATGGTAATTTTGTTGGGTGCTTCATAACTATTTATGATGAATGACTTTATTTTAGTAGTTTATTAACTATATAATCTTTAGTAGTTTTTATATTTAAAATAAATTTATATTAAATGCATTAAAATGTAATTGTATAAAATTAAACTAATAATCTTATAGGTCCTCATTTGGTTGTCACTGTCTGAGCAGTGGAGCTTGGTAATTCGTTAACATCTCCACATGCTGTTGTAGCAAACGCACAGTGTAGTGAGAAAGAGAGATGCACTGTAGTCCTCAAAACGGGTCTTAACTCCCTGACCAGAGAGTCAAGAGCAAAATTGGGTTCTTTTCTTTTTGGAACTTCAAATGGGGAGAGGATCAGACACCAATGCATCTCCCAGCGAGAAAGTTCCTCTCCTGAATCATGAGGTATGTTCTTTCTTTTTTTCAAAAATCCATCATAGGATTTACAAGATATATTGGTTTCTTGATTTATTATAATTTTGATTCTCTGCAAGTTAATGTGTTGTCTTTTTTGTCATTAAATAATTTGCGTATGTTCATCTTAATGATGTTTTGGCAAAAACCCCATGATACGATTTTCCAGGATATATTGGTTTCTGAATGTGTTATCATGTTACCTCTTTTATTTGTTCATTTTTGTTTCTTGGGAGGAGGAGGAGGAGAGGGGGGAAGGGGGGTTGGGTTGGGTTTAGTGGTTCGGAGGGTTGATGGATTTATTTGCTGACCTATGCGTCATTTTTTTACTTAATTGATGAGGGAAAAAAAATTGAAACAGAAGGGAAAAGGGTGCAAGGGGTATATTTGCTGACCCATGCATCATTTTTTTCCTTAATTGATGAGACAAAAAAATTGAAACAGAAGGGAAAAGGGTGCAATTATCAATATGTATGGCCTTTTTTTTTCTCCCTCATATCCTGTTTTGAATATTCTCCTTTATGTATATGGTCGCTTTGTCTTTTTTTTTTCCCTTGTTTAAGTATTGGCGCTCCCTATGTTTGCTGCATACATCCTTTCTGGTAAATTGTTGGTGAAAACTTGGAACGATAAAAGAAATGGGTGCAAATGCCAATATTTTTTCAAATTTTGGGAGGGCCAGTTTTGTTTTGGCTGTGGAATACTCGATAAACATGTTAGTTTCTTTCTTTTATATTTTGGTTTTTGGGCTTTGCTTTGACTTTGACTTTGAATTCTTTGGATAATTTATGGTCGAATTTCGCTCATTGATTGTTTAAAATATTTTCTTTTTGGAGTAGTTAATGATACTTTCACTATCTTTGATGCATATGCTATGTCCTTCTTAAATTGTGTAAAAATAAATTTAGGGACTGCTGTACCAGCATCAACAGGGGCAGAATTTTATTTTTCAGTACTATGGAGCTTGGACTGCTGTTTGTTTTTGGTTTGGAATCCTGATAATTAAGTTGAATATTTCTACTTATGTTGTAGTCCCTGTGTTTTCATTTGGCATTCTTGAATAATCATGTCAGACTTTTGTATTTTGTTCTTTTTCTTGTATAGATATCAATGTGCAATGCTAATGAGGTTTTGGATTGCACAAATGGGAATTGATTGATGTTGTTTAGATCTGCTATGGACATTCTTTTTTGGGGATGGTACTTTCATTGTATATTTTAAACGTTGCATTTCATTATTCTTTTTGGTGATCTTGTTTGTCGTGTTTTTTATTTAGTTTGCTTCTCTTATTTGGTTGGTTTCTTTCAGGAAAATCTATACTATATTATTTTTTGTGGCCTATGGAAATTAAACAAAGTGCATCCTCCCATACAAGTGAATGTTGATTGGACCATGTCCCAATGCCCATGCATGCAGAGTTTCAGACAATTGCTACTTGTCTGATCTCTGTAAGTCTCCCCATTATATTGGAACTGGTTGCTCAATTTTTGCTTCTTTTATGCACTTTTTTTTGCCTGCTGGCAAGCTAATCTGATCCTTTCCATTGTCTAATGCCTTCACTTCTCATGTTGAGCCCATACATGTGATGGCCCCTACAACACATGTTTGTCTATAGTTTTGGAGTTGTGTGTATCTGGACATCACAGTGTTTCCCCTTTGCTCATTTAAGTATAATAATTAAAGAAAATTTTGTATGATGAAAGATAGTCTCCAAGTGTACATTTTTTGAACTAAAAGCTAATGACATTTACATTTTATAGGCAGAAAACAAGGGAAATGATGCCCAATCAGCAAATGGTTCTTTGGCAGATCTCGAACACGGTGATGCAGTCCAGGTGACATTGGATTCAGTTTCTCATTACAATTCTTTGATTCATGACTGCAAAGAGTACATATGCTGATAAATCCATTTCTCAAACTCAGGCTGCAAATGTTGGGTTTTCTAGAATTCTTCTACTGGTAAGAAGGAGCTTCTTTGAGTTCATTTTCTGAATTCACAACTGCTTATTAAAGATGGTATCGTCTTTTCTTCTTTCAGGCGAAGCCTGATGTAGGGAAATTGATTGTTGCTACAATTGCATTGTTGATTGCTTCCACGACGAGTATTTTAATTGTAGGTATTTCTTGTCTTGTTTTCAAGCATCAAGTGGCTTCATACATGAATGCTGGTTTGTCTTTAGTTCATTGTAGGCATTTACATGGGTGATATCCTTTTTGAGTCTTCTTGGCAGCTAGTAATTTGGTTTTCATGTTACTTTTCCATATATCTTTTTTGTAATTATTTCATTCCTAAATGAAGGTTTTCCCCTCATTTGTCATTTCTCCCTTTTGTTTGGTTCACTTGAAACATTTACTGCTTTTGTAGCATTGTGTTCTAATTTAGCTCTGAGGAAGTTTGGTGAACTTCATCTTCTTGTTTTAAACATTTCAGGTAGTTAACAACAGTAATCATGGTTCAGTCTAATGTTTGAAACTATGATCCCCATGCACGGCAGGGACATGACAAGGACACAAATTTTGAAAATGAAGTGTTAGAAATGGAAATGTTGCCTACATTGAAGTGTTTATACAACATAAGTTTGAAATGGTTTTAGGTGGTCAAAAACATGATACACTGGATGCATACTAGTGCCTTTAGGGGTGAAACGTGGGTTTTTACTCGACCCGCATGACCCAACCCGAAAAGTGAGTGGGTTGGGTTAAGCATTTCTTACACTAGGGTTGGGTTGTTTTTTATTTTTAACTCTGAAGGATAATACATGAATATATACTCATAGGAGCGCCAATTACGGTGGCAAAAAGGGAATGTAATGATAGGATAACTAATTACAATAAATTAGACAACTAGCATTATCTTTCAGGCTAACTTTCCAAACCATGATGATTTTGGTCAACTATGACCAAATGTGGGTCCCACATGATCAACTGGTTACTGTAGTGGGTCCCCCAACAGTTCAAGCTTTAAAAAATCTACATGACCCGACCCGACCCTACAGAATACTCAGTGGCCATTATGAATACTTTAACTTTTTTTAAAAAAACCTTTTAGGTTGTGATTGAATCAATAATCTTGTTGTTATCAATAAAACTTTATTTCTTTGTATTTTATTTGTCCTTTTTTCCCCCTCAAATATTAGATGTGTGAAAGCATTATTTCTTTTAGAAATTATTTTTTTTGTTTATTTGCAATTTATTTGTCATTTTTCGGACATTAAATGTGTGAAATTTTTATTTAAAAACTAAACTATATTAATTTAGATGTTTATTAAAAACCCTAAGTCTCGGGCTAGATTATGGTCGATCTAGGCTACAAAATTCGGGTTTTTTAGTGGGGTTGGGTTTAGTTAGGTTTAATATTGGTTGGGTTGTGTTTGTTCTTGGGGCTAGATTAGGGTCGGGCTGGGTTACAAAATTTAGGCTTTGAGTCGGGTCGGGTTTAGCTAGTTTTGATATGGGTTACGTTAGGTTTTCTTAAACCCAGCTCGACTTGCCCGAGTTTCACCGTTAAGTGCCGCCTATGATTCCTAAATATGGAGATACACCCAATATGTATTAGTATTGGACTATATTGGTGCTGTACCAATTTGAAAGAGAGTTCAACTTCAAGTTATTATTTTAATCTCTATATACTCTTTTCTACATATAAAAAAGACAGTTTAAGTTAACCATTAAATGAATCTTGACCCTTCATTCATTAATCTGCTGTAATTTACTTTCATGTTAACAAGCAAAGTTATAGGAAAAATTCATCCAAAAATAACTAAAAAAAATGGAAAAAGGAATTTTAAGATTTGATTTGGTGAGTTTGAAGGATCTTATATATCCTTATCATATGAGTATTAAAAATTAGAGAAATTCATGCAAAAAAGCGACAATTCAAGGTGACAGTTAAATGAATCTTGATTATTCGTTCATCAAATAGTTGTGATTTACTTTCATGCCAACAAGTAAATAATAGAAAAAAATAATGCAAAAAATAAATAAAAATGGCAAAGGTAATTTTAAGATTTGATTTTGTGAGTTTGAAGGATTTACCTATCTTTATCATATTACTATTAGAAAATGGAGAAATTCATGCAAAAAAGGACTAGAAAATAGGAGAAAAGATTTTAAGATTGGATTTGGTGAGTTGGAAGGATTTGGTCCATCCTTATCATGTTATTATATAAAAATAGGAAAAATTTGTGCAAAAAATGACTAAAAATTAGCTAATAGAGATTTTATAATTAAATTCAGTGGGTTAAAGGATTTTGCCCACCCATTTTGTGTGGTTGTTGAATGAATTTGATTGTTTGTTCATCATATGGTTGTAATTTGCTTTCATGTTTGTAACTAAGATATGATTGTAGACAATTACTTTGTGATTATATTGTAGGCAATTATTTTGTGATTATATAGAGAAAGGATATTATGAAGGCCAATTACAACTTACAAGATGCTTAACACTAAGATTTTTTTAAATTTTCTATTAAGATAGTTCCATGTTGATGATGAATTCAATGTTGTGATTGTTATTACAAAGTTTTTAACAAAGAGGGTTCAATGTTTTATATATTCTCTTAGTCTCATCTGAAATATTCAAAGAAGTTTTGCAAATTTTGCCCAAGAGTTGCTAAGACCTTTCTTATCAAACGTTGATCCTCTCCTTTCAAGCATGTAATCACTTGATCCTCTAAAATAAAATCAGCATATGACAATGTGTCATATGTAAAGCATATATGGCAACTAGTTTCATGTAAAATATATTGTAGTGAGAACTAGTTTAATCATCCTTTCTTTAATTCAAATAAGAAAGACATGACTTGAAGTGGAAAGCACTAGATTTGGAGAAAAAATATGAGAGGTAAAACTGAGTTTTTTATCTGTTTGAAGAAAATGGGAAGTCAATAAACAACTCAAGCAAGTTTTGGATCCAGTTTCTATCTTTTGGTCATCTAGGCCTTTAAGAAAAATCATTACTTGTTTCATTTTCTTAAAAGATGTTTATTTGGAGGCATACAGTATGTCATCCATAACAATTACACTGTCAAATTTATAACACCTCGACATCATTTGCTGATTTTGTTTGGAAATAATATCTTTTTGTATTTTATTTTTAAATATAGACGTATTTTAGCAAAAATAATCTAGCATATACATAAGTCGTGCATGTATATGTACTATGGTAGATGAACTTAGCCAATGGACTCAGGTCCATTTTGTGGTTCTCCTCAACTTGGACATCTTGGACAACTCCATTCACTTTTGTTGCTCCAAGAAACAGTGCGAAAGACCTCTTGCCATACGAGACCCTTTACACCTTGATGTTGACTTAGGTTAATTTTACATCCATTACACCAGAATAAGACCTTTGCAAAATAGGCTTACTGCTTCGTTGCAACAATGGATTAACAATCAGTTAGAGTGGTTTCATAGGGAGTTGAATTTGATAGACTGGAGGCTAAAGGTCATTCCTTTTGGCCAAGAGGTAGTAATGGTCAATATGGATACAGTTTTGATGAGGTTCCTCTAAAATCTAAAATTTGCCAGGAAAGGATGGTTGATAGGATGCAATTCATTGGTAGCCATGTGGACCTCTCCCAAATCATCCTCATCGTGGCCTCCTCGATGGGGATGGAGGTCTACAAGGTGGTGTTTGTCGTGCCCTAGATCCTCATTTTCTGATGCATTTTCTACAACTCCTAGATGTGCCTCAGTGTTTTCTGAGACCCTCTAAAATTGGGTTTGCAGGGTCACTAACTTGACATTCATTGCCGTTAAGCATTTTAGTCAACTGGTCTAGGGTCATGGTGTAGTTGTTTTTATGTGGTATTTGGTATCACTGTTGTAGCCATGCACTACCCTAAGATGAATGATGAGACCAATTTGGATAAATACTACACGACCTATGGTTTGACCAATTTGAGTCTCATATCAAATCTGATGTAGGACATGTTTTGATATCAAAACTAACGCAGGACTAGTCAAAATATTGGAAACTCTAGATCTAAATGTTAGATAGATGCCTTTATGAGAATAAAAAATGTGTGGTGAATTCTAAAATGACATGGAACCTATATCCATTATTCACACAACATTTTGAGAGAGAAATTAATGTTAAATAAAGAATAAGACAAAAACTATGCAAATTCATACTCAATTAACTAAGAGGTTCGAAAAGAAGAACGACACCTACACATATTTCCCTCATGGTTGTATTGCCGGCTTTCAATGCAAAATCTCTCAAAAGATTAATTAGGTCTTGTTAAATCCTATCCTAGGTCATCTAGATTTAAAAATTAATTACCCAAAAGGATAAAATAGGGCTATAGGGCCACTTAGGGTTTGTCAAAGGGATTATGGCTTGTTATTTTCTTTAAAATCTGAGCAAAACTAGGTCTCCAATAGGTTCAAATAGTAGGTTAGGGTTAGATCTACGAGTCTAATATAGGGATCTGACGGTTAATAGGGCAAAATGGGGCCGCATATATACAATTGTATTGACCCACACGGACGTCCATACAGATTGGTGGGTCTCGACACCTTTTGGTGTTTGATGATGGGGTTGGGTTCTGGTTTGGCTAGGTTAAGGTTTTGGATAAAAAATGGACAAAAATAAGGTGTAGAAAGTGGGAAAAAATGGGGAAAAGAAATAGAAAAGGAAAGTAAAAGAAAAGAGAGAGAAGGAAAGGAGAAAAAGGAGGAGGAGGATTTGTACCTTGACTCACACAAGGTCCCTTGATCTCAAACCAAGGAATCAGAAGGAACCAGGCCATGTCTAGAAATAGGAGAAATGTGAAATTCTTCGCCATTCTCTCTTACAACTGTTGATAAAAGAAAGACTTTCTTAGAAACCCTAGACACATGTGACTTAAGACACATATGTGGATGATCTAGACCCACAAACAACAAATATATCTATATAAACAATCTTTTTTTTTTTTTTGAGCGCTAACAAAAAAAATTCATTAAAATAGATGTGAAGGGACATAGAAGAAAATATGAAAAACTTGGGTTCAGGAGTAATGAACTCAAAGAAAAGAAAGAAAAGTACAAAGTCTCCTACCCTGCAGTATCACATGTCAAAACCAAAAATCATACAACAAGAGAAAGTATCCCATCCCAAAAGCACCATCCCTATGAGCCACAGATGGTAGACACCCCGACTTGTTGAGTCTACTCCCTTTTGCAAAAATGTTAGCAACACAGTTGGCCGATTTGCTAACTTTAGTGAACAAAATTTCTCGACCCTTAGGTAGATCCTTTACCCCCCTAATCATTAGCTTCCACGAGGTTTTCTTCATACCCATTTGATTGCATTTGCCGAGTCACTTTCAATAACTAGTTTGCTCAACCTTAAGGAATTCCAAATAGTCAAGGCTTTTCTAATGTTGAATAGTTCCGCCTCGTTCGATTTTCTCCTGCCGATCGACTTTAGGAATACAACTAAAGGCTCTCTAGTATGATCATGTAGGACTCCACCAATTTCTGTCGGGTCCAGTTTTCCCCTAGTTGCCCTGTCCACATTGAACTTGAAGCACCCCTGTTGTGGTGGCGCCCAGGTGGTTGACTTCTTAGTCTTTTTAGGGGCTCACATCATAGAGCCTTTCCATGACTGATAGAAATCTGTTATCATAGATCCTATGAACTCTTTCCCTAATAAGAGCCAACTGCACAATCTCCATTTAGGCTTTCTGGATTAATTCCTCAGCCTCCAGCTTGTTTTATTGAAAAAATCTTGCTTTCCTCTCCTTCCAAATAGTCCAGAGGATTGCTACGGGAATTGCTTGCTAGGCCATTTTCCTTCTGGGCTCAAGGCGTGAAATGGACCATGAGCACATAACCCCGTTACAAGTATTGTCAAGTACCCACGGTATTCCCATGAGATGAAGGAAATTTTCCACAGTTGCTTGAGTGAAGCCATGAGATTAAGGTTCTTCCATGCTAATCTCGAAAGTGAAGTCGCGTTGCTTGAGTTACCAACTCTCCCCACCATTGATTTGACCAAAAAGACTCTGGAAGATTCCTCTGTCCAAATTAATTCGTCTTTCCTCCACAATGGACAAATGAAAGTCCCTCAAAGGGATTGCAAGCCTTCTAAATTTTCCTGTTCAAAGCCCCTAAGGTGTCTTCTAAAATCAAGGTGCGACCGAGTTCGATCTCCTTCTAGCCTATACCGATCGCTCACAACTGCATCCTTATCTCTTGCCACCCTGTACAAACTAGGGAAGACATCTTTTAAGGGTCTTTTAAGAGGGTTTAGTCTCCATTTCACACTAGACATCTTGTATTTTCTTTGAATGCACTACCCACCCGGCCCTCCCCCTTTCCTATCTTCCAACAACTTTTCACAATCTAAGAGCCCTCCCATTCCACTTTGTCTCCTAAAGTTCATCCACCTCTCTCCCCAATTCCATATCTAGCTGCTAGAACTCTTGCCCTCAATAATGCTTCCCTTTCTTTTCCAAGCCTCCAAATCCACTTACATAATAATGCTTGATTCTCCAAGGCCACCTCTTTCCTTAGGTTTGGTCACATCAGGCCTTGATACTAGATGAACCTTCTTTTTATCATGTTTGTCCCCCCATAGGAATCTCCTAAAACTTTGTTCCAATTTTCTTAATATTCCTTTATGAATATGAAATATGGGCATGTAATAGGTGGGAGGTTCATTAGTGCCGATCTAATAAAATGGTATAGTGTTGGAGAGAGAGTTTCTCGGTGTCTGTAGGAAACATTTCGGCATGGGGTGCTGGTGATATGGTAAGAGTTTTCGGTGCGGCTGGAGTTGTTTTTGATACTTATGTCCCTTTTAATCGTTGGACAGGGAAATGTAGAAACTTCGCGTTCGTTCGTTTCAAAACAGAGAGAGAAATGGAGAAAGCAATCTCAATGTTCAATGGAAAGATGTATTTTGGCCACAAACTGCTTGTGAATAAGGCTCATTATGGACCAGAGAATCGTTGGCGCGGTGACAATGAACCAGGAAAAAAAGGAATCGGTTAATAGGGTAGTTGCACAGAGGCTTGTTCGTGTTTAGAGTCATCGACCAGAACTTAGTCCTCAGATGGTGTGCCATCCAGATCGAGGTCTGCTAAAGGTCAACAAGGTATTCATCGCTAATAATAAAGAGTTGTTGGAAAGTACCTGGATTGGAGTGGCTCGTCGATCAGATTCTTCAACGTCTGCAATCAAGAATTGGTAACTTGAGTTTTTGGGCTGCGATCAAACGGTGTTGGTGCAAGTTGTCTCCAATTTTTTTTTTTTTGGGTTGTGCTTGCATCAGAGGAAGATCATCTTCAACTCAACCAGGAGGGTTCTTTCTTTGACGAAAACCCACTGAAAAAGATATACAAATGGACAGAGGTGTTGGGTCCTGGAGTGTTGGTGGGTTCGAATATATGGTATTCCGCTGCATGGGTGGCGGAAGGAGATCTTGTAGAAGCTTTGGGGTTTTTCGGGGTCATGGAGGAGGTGGATGTTTGATGTTTGACTATGGAGATCATCGATTTTGTCAGGGTGAAGATTGTGAGGCCTATCGCTTCGATAATTCCAAAGAAACTATGGCTGGATGTGGGTGATGTAAGATTTGATCTGTGGACGGTCGTGGAACCATGGTCAGTGATGGCTATGGAGGGTTTGGTGGATAAGGGTAATCCGGAGGGGGAGTGCAACACTTCGGTGGTCATGAAGTTGGCGGTTCAGTTGGTCGGAGAATCGCATTCTGCCGGTCCTTTGTTAGCGATGGTTTAGGGTTTGCAACAGGCGTCTTCAACACTTACCCAGCAAAAAGCGTCGGATCTTCTCAAGCAGTTTGAGGCTTCCAAGAGGCCGGAAAGGCTGACGGAATCGGAGAAGGTGAGAAGTTTCCCGTTGGCAGTTAAAGACGCTTCTTCCTCTAATCTCAGCAAGAAACTCTCCAGAAGAAGCGGATGAGACTCTTATGGCTGGATTATCTCCGCTACTAGAAGAACGAAAAGGGGAGATTTGGCATGTTAGGGCATTTTGACCGACACATTATGTCTTTCAAGGAAGTCTCATTAGACCCGGGTAAGGCCCACTCGGATACTAAAGTTTGGTCTTCTATTTGGGCCAAAACTAAACCTTCTGATTTGTATGGGTCGACGATAGCATTTGGACCTACCTTGGCTCCGAATTGTTGTGGCCCTCAAATCAGCCCAGTTGTCTCATACGAAAAGGGACGCTCAGAAAGTCTTTTTCAAGGGAAGTCCTCTAGGCCTTTGGCGTCCATGAGAGGCACTCGAAAGCTCTTCTCACGATGGAGGGCAAGATTCGACTTCTGGTGAACATGTTAATGTTTGCAGGAAAGGAATACATGGTGAGGAGAGGGATGGTCCTCGATTGGAGGAGTTATCCGAGTGGAATAGTCAGGTCAATGGTGACAGTAGTTGTAAATCCGCTATTTTGCTTTCGAAGGAAACGCTGGGAAGGGGTGACGTGCTTATTAGTTGGGCTACAACTGGTTGAAGTTGAGGAAACTCTCGTTCTGGCAGTGAGGGAGGAGTTTCTTGATGAGGAGAAGATGCTTTTAATAGGGTCTATCCTTGGGATCAATTCTGCAAGACGGTCGACTCAACTGAAGGAAATATTGACAGAATTCTGTGAGGTGGAGCGGCGTGAAAAGGAGGAGGATCAACAATCGCGACGCAACAAAAAACGGGAGAGAGAGCTCAAAAATCTTCAATTTTTAGTTAATTATGATCGATCCATAGTACTGGCAGGGATTTAGGGTGAAAGGGAGGTGTGTAATGAAGGTCATATCTTGGAATGTGAGGGGGTTGGGGGCAATGGTGAAGAAAATTATGGTGAAGAGAATGGTGCTATCTCAGAGGCCACATGTACTATTTTTTACAGGAAACAAAGTGTGTAAAGCCTGTGGAGGGATTAGTAAAATCTGTTTGGGGATCTGGGTGTATGGGGTGGGTTGGAAAGGCTTCAGAAGGGGCATCTGGTGGGCTGTGGACCGTTTGGAATGCTTCTAAGTTGCGCTTAATAGAGAGGGACATTAAACAATATTCTATAATGACGTTGTGGGAAGAAATCTCCTTCGGTAGGTCTTTCTTTTTTTACAAATGTTTATGGGCCACGTAATGATGCCAGTAGAGGTATGTTTTTGGAGGAGACTACATCAGGGCGAGGGATTTTCAATCTCCCCTGGTGTGTAGGTGGGGATTTTAATGTAGTGCATAGAATGTCCGAGAGGAAAGAATGTAGCAGAATATCCGCTTCTATGCAAAGTTTTAGTAATTGGATTGATGATATGAAATTATTGGATCTACCGTTGGGAGGCCTCCTATACATGGTCAAATACACGAGACAACCTGAGCCTTGCTTGTCTGGACAAATTTCTGATTGATTCACAGTGGATAGATTGTTTCCATCACACATCGCAGCGCTGCCGTCAACCCTCTTTCTGATCATCTGCCTATTTTTTTGGACAAATGTTTGGACTCTTGGGGTCCTATTCCTTTTCGATTCGAGTTGGCATGTTTGAAGATGGAAGGTTTTTAACAGTTAGTAGAAAATTGGTGGAGGGAGACTACCTGATGTAGGACACGCAGAGCATAACCCCATTTTTAGTATTTTTGTATTTTAGTAATTATTTTTTATTTTGTTTGATCCTATCTAGGATCCAGAGTCATTGTTTTAGTAAGATAGCCAGGTCGGTGGCTTTCCTAGTGGTTTAAGAGTCGTAGATAAGTTTGGAAGTTGTAGGCAAGTTGGAATCCACTAATGTGGCCTTCCAAATTTTTGACCTTCCAAAGTTAGAGTCCCCTTCTAATTTTGATTTGTTAGATTTTCTTATAAATATGCACGGTTGTAATCAGAGGGACATACCTCTTCATAAATAATGAAATATTAATCGAAGTTGATTTATCCTTCTCTTTTATCTTCTATTGCTGCCATTGTTGTAGACAATACACCCATCACTGGCTAAGATCTAGTCATCGTCTCTATCGCTAGATCTGGGCATTATCCTAGAACTGTTCAGCCATCGTTATTAAAGCTTGAGCTTTATCCCAAGCTTGTTGTTGCTTCCACCTACACTCCTTCTCCCTTCCGCCAGTGCTGCTTGGATTCTCTCTGTTTCGCTGCAAACAGATTCGCCCCTTCCCTAATACCAGTTTCCGCCACTGCTAGAAGTTTCCCTTGCCAGATCCCAGGTATCCACAACACCCATCTCGACTTCTTCTCCACGATTCCTTGTTCTTTCCACCTTCTCTGCTTCCGCCGTTATACCCCTCTTCCGTTCTCTTTTTTCCCTTTTCTTTTCTATTCCTTTGTCCCTTACCCGTGTCCGTGCCTTTACCCTAATTTCGCCCCTTTTCTTTTAAAACTCTCCTGTCCCACGTGCTTAAAGCTTCAGCTTATCACTCCCACACGTGTGACCCAAACTTAAGTTGTGTGACCGATATTCGTCGAGACTGACTAGTTACCTTAATTCCTTCTCTGGTTCTGCTACATCACTACCCCTACAGGTTGGAAGGGTTATTGTTTGTTGACAAATTAGAAGAACATGAATGGTGGGATGGATTGTAGTGTTTGAATCAAATGGAGGAGGTGGGTCAGCTTTCACAGGAGCAGTCATTGTGAAGGAAGGAGATAAAAGGAGATCTTAAAAAGAAAGCATTACTCGAGGAAATTAAGTGGAAGCAGTTTATCGTGGTTGAAAGAGGGGGGGATCGGAATACCAAGTTTTTTCATCAAATGTCAAGTGCAAGGAGAAGAAAGAATTTTATTCACTCCTTGCAAGAGTAGGGGGAACGTATTGAAGGAAGGGAAGAAATCTGTGATGAAATAGTACATTACTTTCAACGACTTTACAATGCTCAAGAAAGGGAATTTCCAATTCCCTCTTTGCTTCCTTTTGAGGAATTGAGTGAGGAACACAATCTCTTATTGGAATATCCTTTTGAAGAGTCAAGGTGAAAGCTGCATTATGGCAATTAGTAGAGGACAAGGCTCCGAGACCGGATGGTTTCTCCATTAAAATTTTCAAATCGTTTTGGGAGTTGGTGAAATCGGACATTTTGGATTTTGTTTGGGAGTTTTTTGAAAGAGGTATTCTCTTTAAGGATCTAGGGGTTGGCTTTATCACTTTGGTTCCGAAAAAGTCGGGAGCATTCACTTTGAATGACTTTCGACCTATTTCCCTGCTTGGTGCTCTGTACAAAATTTTGGCTAACCGGCTAAAAGTGGTACTTCCGCATCTTATCTCTACTGTGCAAAGTGCATTTCTGGAAGGTAGCCAGATAGTAGATTCTGTTGTAGTAACCCATGAATGTGTCGATTCTAAATTTCTTTTTGGGGAAGTGGGGTGTGCTGTGTAAGCTGGATTTCCAAAAGGCTTATTATAATGTGAATTGGTCTTTTCTGGACTACGTATTGGAGAGGACGGGTTTTAGTGTTCGTTGGAGGAGTTGGATGCATTCATGTTTGTCTTCTGCTCATATGTCAGTGTTGGTTTATGACAGCCCCAAAGGTTTTTTCAAAATGGGGAAAGGCGTCAGACAGGGGTATCCTTTATCCCCTTATCCTTACGTCATCGTGGCAGAGGTTCTTCACCTAATGTTCCAGGTTGTTTCATCTCAGGGCGGGATACATGGTTTCTGGATCTGGCAGTCAAATATTGTGATTTCACATTTGCAATATGCGGAGGACACTTCTTTTTCTCAAGGCTGATGAGGTGGTGTTGAAAACGGTGAGGTTTGTTCTCAAATGGTTCGAGATTTGTTTAGGTCTGAAAATAAATTTTGAAAAAAGTGAACTAATGGGGGTGAATGTGGAGCATAGGCAGCGTGTGGAATTGGCAACAGTAATGGGGTGTAAGGTCACTTATTTTCCGTCAAGGTATCTTGGGATTCCACTCTGCAAGGGTAAGCCACGAAAAGGATGTTGGGATAGGATTGTTGATAAAATGGAGAGCCTGAAACCCTCTTACAATGCCTAGGTCTCTAGCCTTTTCAATCAATCTGTTCAAACCTTTGCCTACCAAGGTGAAAATGAAGGGGGACAATGGGCCCCCCTGCTTGAGGCCCCTATAGGCTGCTATGGGTGTGGTTTTGGTGAACCATTAACCAGGATGGAGTAAGTGGTGTCCTTTACACAAGATTCTTTCAATCTTTCTGTCGAAACCTTTGCATCAATTTTATAGGTGCATCCAATTAGGCTGATTAGTCTAAAGTGGGTTAGTTCGGACAGATTGTCCTTTTTCGGTATGAGGGTGACGAAGGAATTCTTAAGGCCTTTATTTAAAACACCATTATCATATAATTCTTTAAAGACCTTGATAAAATCTGGCCCCACCACCTTCCGACATGCTTTGATAAATTTGAAGTTAAAACCGTCAGGCAGGGCCGTCTTAACCGTACGGCCAGTTAGGCGGTTGCCTTAGGCCTCGTTTTATTTGCCGCAAAACCCTAAGGAAAATGAAGCCCCCTTTTGTAAGTTGCCGCATAAGAAAAAAAGGCCCCTTTTTAAGTTGCCGCTGCCCCTTCCACAAAACCCTAACAAATAAAAGCCCTTGCATATCAACTTGATGCAAGTTGTATCTTCATCTTTCTCTCCACAATCATTGTTTTTTGGAATAGAAGATCATCTCCTCTCTCCACCGGCAGAGGGAGGAACCCTTTCCTTCTCCTTTCTACTTTCTTTCTCCTATTTGTTTTCTCTATTTCTGCAACCTGTGATGGACGGAAACCAGCTTCTCATTCAGCAATTCTCCTTCCTGGTTGGTCTTGTTCGTTTGATTTGGGCATCCGTCCCTCAACCAGATCTGCGTTTTCGCAACCGTCCCTGCTACAAAATCTTCATTTCGTGCACCCCTGTTCCAAATCTCGACTCTGCACCGGCATTGTCTTGATCTGATGAAATTTTTCCCTCTTCCTGCTTGCCATACAACACCTATCCTCTTCTTGCTTGCCATACAACACCTACCGTCTTCGTTCCTCATTCCCCGCCTGGACAAACTTCCAGACACCTGTTCTGACGCTTGCGATCGCCGGGCAAGCTTCATCCATATTTGCCTGCTGCGCATTCGCCACCGGGACGCCTCCCTGCCTCGGCATCCACTCCTGATCCTGAGAGGAAACGTAAACAGCAGAGGGGCCGTTTGTGCGCATGATTTGAGGAAGACCGGCGGTGCTCGAGACAGAGGTTAGATCTGTTTTGGAACTAGATCTGACCTCTGTCTCAATTGCTCAGGTGCGAATTTATTGCAGCGATTGGAGAAATTTTTCTTCTCCTTGGCACTTGATCTTTAGTCCAACGGTAAGCACCGACCCATCTTTAATTTAATTATTGTTAATCAATTGTGAAATGCCTTTTCTTGGGTGTATGATTTCATCTCCTCCCTTAGACGATTGATTCCTAACTCTACGGATTTACTTTGAAATTTTAAGTTCTTCTCTATACTTTCCTTTCTCTTGAATTTCGACATGTCCATGTACAGCTGACCCTTTCCAAGGTATTTCTCCATTTTGTTTGCTTTCGACTAATCACCACCTATATAGATTTAGGCATTTAATCCTAAGATCTTGATTATTATTATCAATGTTAGATCAGTTGGAATAGGAGCCTTTTAGCTTCTCAAAAGCAAAGTTCCAATGGTTTCATTTCTTAATTCATTTCTTTCCTTCCTTTTGATTTGATCATATGTCTGCCCTAATCTTCATGTTCAATTATGTCTCAACTTTTCCCTCTTTTAGCCAACCCCTAATTGCTGACACTCTGTCTTTGTACTAGAGTTGTATGCAATTTTTTTTTAGGTTGACAATCATTAGATTTGCATCTTCTTCAATTAGAGGTTACTTTTCCATTTTTACTTTATTGGCTTAAGTGGAGTACATAATATTTTGATGTCATTTTTGAGAAAATATTCTTGCTATGACTTAACAGGTGATTATGAAGAGAAATGTAGGGAATTAAATTTTCCAAATGTCTAAATTTTATGGGAGACTCTTTAAAAATTTCGGCAGAAATCTCAAATAATAGTAGTACTTAGAAATCTAGTTCTCCCCTGGTGTGTGTGGTTATAAGATTTGAATTTTAAAGGAGAATCCCACGCTTTCGTCACGTGGCAAATTGTGATGTGTCGTGTCATTGATTCGTCGTGGGATAGGGCGTTATTATATATAATTAAAATTTTAATTAAATATTATTTATAATAATATGTTAAATATCAGGAAGGCCCCAATTAAATTTTTGTCTTAGGCCCCAACTTGTTAAGACGGCCCTGCCGTTAGGACCCTCAATACCATGTAGGGCTGCTGTGATTTCTTGCTCCGTAAATTCCCTTTGTAACCACTTTGCCTTCCCCTCATTGACCTTTCTAAATTGGATTCCGTCCATGAACGGACCGACCATCCCTTCTCTCGCCCAGTGAAGCTGAATCGAGGCTAGCAAAAGGAGCGGATTGACTAAGGTGTTCCTTCGGAAAAAGACTTGGCAAATGCAGACCAACATGAGGTAAGGGAGATAAAAACTAATCATGTAAGCAATAACAATGAAAGAAAGAAGAATGATACAAGGGCGAACGAGTCTTTGGGCAATTCCCCATTTCACCATTGGAGGAAGATGAACTTGTATGGACTTGGGGATTCTTCGAGCAACTTCTCGGTCAAAGCATTGGTTGAACTGGTCTTAAAACAACAGTCTAATGAGGCACCCAAAACCACTTCAGCTTGGAAAGACACTGCCCCCCCTAGGGTCCAAATCTTTGTTTGGTGTGTTCTTAAAGGAAGAGTTTTAACTAGAACGGAACTAAAAAAGAGAGGCTTGTTCTACCAAGAGGAGGATCCCATTTGCCCAATATGTGAGACAGAGGAGGAAGATGTTGATCACCTTTTTATGGGTTGCCCTCTTGCTCGAAACCTTTGGACTTATTTTGCAAGTCTTTGTAAGGTACCCTGGGTGTTTGATAGAGCCTGTGTTGGGTCTTTGGAATCATGGTTTATCTCATGGCTTACTCCAAGATTGAAACTTGCATGGAATACTATCCCAGTAGTCATCCTATGGACCATTTGGAAAGAAAGGAGTTCCAAAGTCTTTGAAGGAAAATCAATAGACATGAATGAACTTTTCCAATTAGCAAAATGGAGACTTTCTATGTGGCTACTTTTTAGTATAGAGTTTAGTGGCCTTAGACTTACGGACCTCATATTTTCTTGGGATGAATGTAAATCTTTTTAACGGCAATACTAGACATTTGGTTGGAAAAGGGGATAAAACTTTGTTCTGGAAAGATATTTGATTAAGAGAGAGGCCATTAAAGGAGTTTTCCCAAGACTCTACAGAATTTCAAGGAATAGAAATGTGCTTGTACTGGATTGTTATAAAATTGCGGCCAACCAAGTTTCCTGGGATTGGGATTTCAGGAGGGAGTTGCGGTCCTTTGAAGAAGATAGCAGTGACGACCTCTTAGGTCAGTTGAGGGAGTTTCCCATCTCACCTATGAAGGAAGATGAACTTCTCCAGCCCATTGATGAACCCACAACCAATTTGGCCTGGAAAGGAACTGCCCCCCCTAGGGTCCAAATCTTTGTTTGGTGTGTACTAAAGGGAGGGTTTTAACTAGAATGGAACTCAAAAGGAGAGGTCTCATTAACCTGGAGGAGGATGTTAAATGCCCAATATGTGAGACATAGGAGGAAGATATAGATCACCTTTTATAGGCTGCTGGTTGGCTCGATGCCTTCGGAATTATTTTGCTAACCTTTTAAATGTGCCCTGGGCGTCACACAGAACATGTGTCGGGTCTTTGGAATCATGGACTAACTCAAGGTTAACTCCAACTTCAAATTAGCTTGGAATACTGTACCAACAGTCATCCTTTGGTCCATTTTGAAAGAAAGGAACTCCAGAATTTAAAGAAAACCAACAGACATGAATGAACTTTTCCAAACAACAAAATGGAGACTGTGTTTGTGGCTTCTTTAAAGCACGGAGTATAGTGGTCTTAAACTCGTGGATCTTTTATAATCTTGGGAGGGATGTATGAATGGGTATAGGAGGAAAACAAACCCCATAGACCACTGGACACCTCCAGAACAGAGTGCCATGAAATTCAATGTTAATGGGGCGATAAGAGGGAAATTGGGGCCTGTAGGGATTTTTTTTTTTTTTTTGGTTGGGGGGGGGGGGTGCTTTGAAACCATGAGGGGACTACATCCATTGTTTTCAATGAGTCGGTGGGAACCAAGGATTCCAATGAGGTGGAAATATTTAGCATTAGGAGAGCTCTGAATATTTGGAAAATGAATGGGCAAGGAAAACTTATTATAGAGGGAGATTCGACAAATTCTATCAACTGGGCTAGGGGTGAAAGGCATTTGCCCTGGAAATAGATCACTTTGGTTTAGGAGATTAGGGAATTAGCTTTGGGGATGAATGTATCCTTTGTCTAGATCAGCAGAGCAACGAATGACATGGCAGGTTTTTTTCCAAGCTTGGTGTCACAGACCTTTCCTTGGATATTTTCCTCCTTTGAGAGTGGAGGATTTCTTGTTTTTGTACTTATAGTTTTCACTATTTTTCTTGCTTGTTTTTCAGCTTACCTTTTCTTGTTTGGGTCTAATCCTGTTAGATCTCTTTTTTCTTTTGTATTTGTTCTCTGTTAGACCTCTTTCTTCTTTTGTATTTGTTCTCTTTTATTTTAATGAAATATCTTGGTTACCGTTAAATAAAATAAAAAATAAAATAAAGAGTCCCTCAACCTCATACACCCACAACGCCGAACACCCAAAAGGAAGAAAACACTGATAGAAATGGCTATAAACTATGAAAGACCAATGTACTCTTTTCAGGCACGCAAAATGTCAGTCATGGAGAGATGTTGGACTTCAATGAGTCGGTGGGAACCAAGGGTTCCAATGAGCCGAAAATACGTAGCATTAGGAGAGCTCTGAATATTTGGAAAATGTATGGGCAATGAAAACTTATTATAGAGGGAGATTCGACAAATGCTATCAACTGGGCTAGGGGTGAAAGGCATTTGCCCTGGAAACAAATCACTTTGGTTTATGGAGATTAGGGAGTTGGCTTTGGGGCTGAATGTATCCTTTATCCAGATCGGCAGAGCAACGAATGGCATGGCGGATTTTTTTGCCAAGTTTGGTGTCACAAACCTTGGATATTTTCTTCCTTTGAGATTGGAGGATTTCTAGTTTTTGTACTTATTGTTTTCACTGTTTTTTCTTGCTTGTTTTTCACCTCCTCCTTTTGTTTGGGTCTAATCGTGTTAGACCTCTTTTTTCTTTTGTATTTGTTCTCTGTTAGACCTCTTTCTTCTTTTTTATCTGTTCGCTTTTATTTTAATGAAATATCTTGGTTACCGCTAAAAAAAAAATTAAAAAATAAAATAAAGAGCCCCTCAACCTCATACACCCACAACGCCGAACACCCAAAATGAAGAAAACACTGATAGAAATGGCTATAAACTATGAAAGACCAATGTACTCTTTTCAGGTACGCAAAATGTCAGTCATGGAGAGATGTTGGAAATCCACAAGAGAAGATGCTCATGCCACGCATTTGGCCATGGTCCAATTACAAACGCGTTGGGAGCTTTTTGCACAGTTCTTAAATACACTATTATTGCGTTGCCACCAGATGCTCCACATGGTGGCAAGAAGGGCAAGGCGCCACAACACCTAGCACTTAGAGGAGACATTAGAAACCTTCCAAGCAAAGGAAAGCTGAGCAACTGAAGAGAGCATGGATCATTGGATACCTAATCGCTCTAGGATAGAACTCTAACAAACCACGAGGAGCAATGAATCAGGAGATGATCCACATCTTCAGAAGCCTGGAGGCAAAAAGGGCAAGCACTAACCAACACCCCTCTCCTCTTACGCATATTGTCTTGGGTGAGAGTTTTCTGTAATTCTTCGGTCCAAAGGAAACTAATGGCACGAGGTGGGGTTTTAGAGGTCTAGATAGTTGGATACACTAACGGAGCAAAAATGCAATGACTGTTCCACTTATAGAAAGACGTTACTAAAAAGGAACCAAAAGAATCAGGCCACCAAATGACGGAATCATCCTCCAAGGCACGAATTGAACAGAAGAGAAAAGGATCAAAAGATGTGAGGAATCATCCGTTTCAACATCCTATAGGTTCTGGCGGAAGTGAATATCCCACACAAGATGGTCTCCAGCCAAAGAGTAGTAGCTAGAGGTAAAACCATTAGGAGTGAGAGATAAGTGGTAGAGGGAAGGAAATTTGGTGGCTAGTGAGGTGGAATTAATCCAAGGATCTGTCTAAAATCTGAATCGATCACCATGCCCCATTTTAAACCGAATGCCTTGCTTAAATTTATCCACACAAGCACAAGTGACCCTCCACAGACCTGATGCTCTAGGAGGAGCAGAGTTAATATCTCACCCACGATTACCAATCCTGTACTTGACGATGAGCAGCGACTTCTAGGGGGATTCCTCATCGGACTCAATCCTCCACACCATTTGGAAAGAAGAGCAATGCTGACATCCTTGATAAGCTGAGCTCCAAGACCACCCTCATCGAGAGGGAGACAAACTTGGTGCTAACTCACCAAATTGCTCCTTCCTTTTCTCCTTCTGATCTCCCCAATGGAAATCTTTCGTAATCCTTTCAATGGAGGAAATTACTTTCTTAGGGCTCTTGAAAGGAGATGGGAAGAAGACAGGCAGAGCCGAGAACAAGCTTCAAAAGGGTAATCCAGCCACCTTATGACAAATACTTTCCAGGAGGCAAGGTGTTTGCTCAATTTTCTGTTGATGGGCTCTTACGAAGAATAGTTGTGGGTACCGATGCAAAGGGGGTGACCCAAGTAAGTATAAGGGAGAGAGGCTGAATCACATCTGAAAAGACCTGCCAAACGAGATAGCTCATCACTTTCAAGGTTTATGCCAAAGATCTCACTCTTCTGTAGTTAATGCGAAGGGAGGAGGAAAACTCAAACCATCTAGGATCTTAGTGCCTCCAAATTGCCATGGTCTGTCAAATCTTTGATCTGGGAGGAAACATTACAAATCTGAGGACATATTCTTTTCAATAAGGGGAGAATGATGCCCTAGTGCCATGAGATGTTACATTAAAATTGTTATTCTCATCAACCAAGTCCCTTAATGAATTGGTTGATTCTCTAGCTAGAAAATTTCGCTTTTCTCAAACAATGTTTTTCTTTTTCATCTTTTTTCCCCAGTAAATTTAGAAGGGCTAAATAGAGTTAACTTTAGAGTATAACTACTTTAGATAGAGTCAGTTTTATGGTACGTTGGATTAGACTCTTTTCATAAGTAGAAAATTAGGTTTTGTTGATGTTTATTGGTCTTTATATATGGGTTTATGTAGAGTTACGATTTATGAGTGAATTATTATTGGAATTTATTTTGGTTCTCTCTCTCTCATGCTACATGATGGGCCAATTCTCATTGTCATCTTTTTCTTTCTTATCTCTTGTTTGTGGTATTATCTTCTCTTCTTTTCTTTGAGAAGGTTTTTTCCCTTGTTTCTTTCTCTGTTATATCTTATTTTCTATGTTGTGTTGTTTTAGGAAGTGTCCATCTATTTGTGTTAAGGCTGTAACAAAGGTGTCTGATTGGGACATTTCCTAAAACATGAATCATATTGAACTTTGGGATTTGGACCATTACTTGTAGTATATTAGTTTGTGATACTCTTAGGAGTTGTTTTTGATTGTCCCATATCATAAGAAGCCATATTTGTAGTCTTATAGGATGGGTACCTTTGACGTTTTCTGCAACTAGTGATTTTGATTCATTTTCCCATGATAAGTGCTATATCCATACCTTCCATCCTTATTCCTGAATACTAAAATCCTCTTCCATTAGTTGGACTAGCTCTACTACTTTAGTCCAATTGGGAGTTGTGCTTTTAACAATTACTGACTGAAGAGGGATACTCTGACTACTCCTTAAAGTTTTCTTTTTCACCTTTATCACATTTGGTTGTTTGACAAATCTAGAGAAAGTTATCCATGTAGAATCATCATCAAGCAAAGTTGATATTTCAATGGTGAATATTAATCTTTTTTCTTTTCATAATAATCTTGATGCTGTGTCCAGTACTCCGGTTTGTTCTTAACTGCGATTCTTTTGGTTTCTTCTTGCAGCCAAAATATGGTGGAAAGATAATAGATATAGTGTCAAGAGACATCAGGACACCTGAACAGCAACAAGAGGCTTTAGATGCTGTCAAGAACACCATATTAAATATTGTGCTTATTGTTGTTATTGGGTATGAGTTTGACCACACCTTAACGTTATGACCATCCAAACATGTTCAAACTCCTATGCTGGTCTAAATATTTCTTCAAAAGTATCACTGGTTTAGGTATATCTTTTGTATTAGGAGTGATATTTAATGCGTACTGCATATATTTGTGAAAGAGTCCTTTCAAAAAACTGGCTGCTCAACTGTTCCATTCATTTTATAGGGAAAAAGTGGTCCATAATGCACAGCAGTTAGGCAGGCAGTTATGTACTTTGTGCTGATGAGCTTGTGGGATCCACCTAGATATTTTGTTTGACCCATTCTCCAATTGGTCCCTTCTGAGCCCACACAAATCATTCGATATAATTTTTATTTTGGGGTCATGAGAACCATGAGTCGAGTGATCCAATCAAGCTGTTTTTTTTTGTGTGCTGATAATTCAACCGTAGAATTTTCCAACCCACTCCTATCCATGGTGGCAGGTGGGTACAATATGTCTGTACCTCATTTGTGGCTAAAAGTTTCACAGCTGATCACCTGCATTAACTGCTCAATCGGAGATGCTGTTCTGATCATATTGCTGTCCAGAGGTTATCATGCTATACATCACAATTTGGTATCAATTAGATTGGCTGATTGTTGTGATTCATTGATGACAGCTGCATCATTTCTTATCCATTTGTTTGTAACAGCACTGAACAAAGAATTAAGAGCTTCCAGTTGGGAAGCATTCTTTCTTTACTATTTTCAGCATCTTCCATTCACAGTGTGTTTTACGGTATAGGTAACATGGATTACTGATCCTTTACTGAAATTGTGGAACAGTGTCCTGAGGATCAGCAAAATGTAAACTTGCTGTGGCATGGGAGCCTATAACTACTCAGTTGTAGCACCAAGTTTTTAGCTACCTTATAGTTGTTTGTAACGATCCTTCCCGCTAGCACAATATTGTCTGCTTTGGGCCTACACACGGACCCGCACGGCTTTGCTTTGGCGTGCCAACCCACTGTTGTTCCCAAAAGGCCTTGTGCTAGAAGGAGGAAGGTTACTACTTATATATCAGGGAATTTCCAATGCCATTAGCAATGTGAGACTTTTTGGGGCAGGGTATTACAATCTACCCCCCTTAAAGCCAGAGCCGTCTCCGGCTCTCCGCACATAACAACCAAGCCCACACTCTCAGGTAGAGAGTTGAACCTATGCTCTGATATCATTGTAACGACCAGTCCCGCTTAGCACAATATTGTCCGCTCTAGGCCTCACACACGGCCCGCACTGCTTTTAATGGCGAGCCAACTCACTGTTGCTCCCAAAAGGCCTTTTGCTAGAATGAGGAAGGCTACTACTTATATACTAGAAAATTTCCAATGCCATTAGCAATGTGAGACTTTTTGAGGCAGGGTATTACAATGTTAACCTGCACGGGTAGCTCAGTTGGTCTAAGCTTCTATGATTAGACTAGAGGTATTGGGTTCAACTCCTCCTGGGCTTACTGATACACGAGGCTTGCAGGTGGTTTCGTGTATCTGTGGGATTAGTCTCACCTCCAATATGGGGTGGGGATATCCATGTTATCCACCCCCCTCTCACCCCCCCCCAAAAAAAATAAAAATAAAAATGAAGAAATTAATAAGATATGCATGCTTTCCAGTTCAGTTTGTGCAGCACTGCGGGCATGGTTGTTTTCTTCCGCCAGTGAAAGGGTTGTTGCTCGGTTGCGAAAGAATCTATTCAGTCATCTTGTCACCCAAGTAATGCTAAATTTCTAAATTCTATTTTACATATTTTATATGTTCTTATTCTCTGTATTTCTATTGCTTTTGGCTTGCTTGTTTAAGTAGCTTTTTTTATGGTAATGTCAGGAAATAGCTTTCTTTGATGTGACTCGAACTGGGGAGCTCCTAAGTAGGCTATCTGAAGATACACAGATCATAAAAAATGCTGCAACCACCAACCTTTCTGAGGCCCTTCGTAATCTTGCTACTGCATTTATTGGGCTTGGTTTCATGTTTACAACATCATGGAAATTAACTTGTAAGCGACCAATTTTAAGTAGTTTGTAAGGCCATTTGTTTTTTGAGAGAGTAGATTGCTAACTTGTGCCAGAAGTCCTAGTAGTGACTGTCACTGTCCATAACCATTTCCACAACTGGGAATGTTTATCCTTTCCATATTTTTTTTATATTGACAACTTGAATGATTTCCTTACTGTGGCATTTTAAGAATGAGTTGTAATCAGTTCAAACAGTGTATGATGCTATTCTTTGATGAGAAATGCTTGCTTTGCTAACCTGTGCCATAAACTCCATTGATAATATGCACACTTTTTCAAGTTATTTTGCATTGACAGCACAAATTGGTCTTTTATTGGTGGATTATATGCAGAAGAAATGGTCAGATCTGCTAGATATATTTCTGGATGATCATGTTGAAAGTTGTAATCAACCTAGTAAAAGGGGCAGGCATACCGTTGCACTCATATTTAATTAAACTATTTCCATATTTTTACTGGTAGCCTTGGAGAAAAAGAAATGCTTGAATTTGGTTGATTGTTTATCTCTCCCTTTGTCAATTTCATGACAAAACCTAGAAGCTAACCTATTTACAATCCCACCCTTATTACAACACATTTGAATACAAAAATATTAAATTGATTACATGTACATATTCAAATGGAAAGCAAGACTATTGTCTTCGCATATTCTTATTCAGCTTGCTTCATTTTATTTTCCTGTTCAAGTACTAAAGCAAGCAACACTAGAAAATCATTAGAGGGATTAGTCCCAAAATATAAATATTCATTCATGGACTAAATAAGATTTGTAATCAAGCTCCCCCATACTCCTTGATTTCCTAGTGATTAACACTACCTAGTGTTGATAAGATTTTCCCTCAATCTTCTTTGAGTTTGATCTCCCAAACTCCAAGAATAGACATTCTCCCTATGTCTATTGGCTTTGATGTCTTCTAGCTTCTACTAATTTCTCCCCCATTTTGTCATTCAATTGACAAAGATTAGTAGGTAGACATTGAGATTTAAGCACTGCCCCATGCTTCTTCGCATTTAGTGCTTAACTAGGCTTTACTCAAACTCATGATTTTCCCTTTTGGTTTAATGTACACTTCTCGTGTAACAAGGTTAGTTTGTCCCTGCACAAACTAAGACTCAGCTTTGCTGATTTTTTTTTTCCATGAGTGGAGCAATTGTACTAGCATTCCTAGAGGTTTTCCCTCCATTCTTCAAGCTATCTTCCTTAGCTTTCTTCGACCTAGTTCCCCCATGAGCTGTCATGACCAGTGACAGATGCTAATCAACATATATTTTGTCCTCCCGCATTCTCCATATATTTTGTCCTCCCGCATTCTCCAAGTATGTGTCATTTCATAGCCAGATTTCTCTCTCCCTAACATGCCAATACAAAACAAACTTATCCAAACTTGCATGTTAGTCTATTTAACAAAATACCTTGTTAAATATAGACAGGAGATATAAGCGATACACACATCGTACTAAACCATATCATTTCATTCATGAGAAATTGGTACATATGGTTAAGGAGGGAGTCACATGGATGCTTAGACAAAAATATCAACATAGTTTTTCCAAAATATATAATATGATTCATGAAAAACTATTCTAAGCCGATCCATGCTGGAGGAGGAGGATTTTCGTCGGGTACTCTTTTTGAGTCCTTCCATGAATGTAGAGGTTGCAAAAGTCTCCAATCTTTCTTTCCAACTCCCGACGTTTTTCAAGAAAGCGAAAGGTTCTTTTTATAAAGCTCTATCCGATTCGGCTTTAGCTTCTTCCATTTCCTCTTTTCTTTTCTCCTCTCTTTACTTACTAGTAGCAGGTCTCCTACCAGATGTCTCCTCATCACTGCTTGATTCTGCTGGAGGAGTGAGATCCTTTCTACCTTTCTCTTTTCCACTCACTTCTTCTACACTTGCTCTAGCCGAAAGTGTAGGTTCCTTAATAATCACTCCCCTGGGCTTTCTGGTTAGGGGTGGAGGTGATTTCTTCTTGTGAGGATCTTGACCCGACGTCCTATAGTGTTTAGGGGAGATGATGATTCTTCTTGAAGCCACTTAGATTTTTGGGTGGTATGATCACTCTCAAAATCAAAGGACACAATAATGATTGTGGACTTGTCCCTTGTCATTATTCAACTACTGGAGATGAAAAGAACAAAAACCTTCTATTTTTCAGGCGAGATTTCGCCTCGGGAGGTTCTAACGGCTGACCTAGGGCATGGGAGGAGAAGAGGAAATCACAGAGCATCAGTGGGAGAGAAAACGATGATTTTGAAATTTCTATCGTTTTCGCAGAAAGAGACCTTTTTAACTTACTCTTTTTGATTCACCTGATCGGTCGTGACCAACGATATGTCTGTGTCGATATGTTGATATATACCGACCTGTCTCCCTTTGCAATTTTTCCCTCTTTCAGACAATGTTCTGAATTCCAACAGTATCGACCTGTCTGTACCTCCGATTGGTCTATCCTTCGACCTGGGTTTTATAATGAAGGAAGACTGGGTATGTGGTATGTGTGTGCTTGTGATGTTCATAGTTCTTCAAGTTTTGTTTATACACCTTTTAATGCCAGTGATGATACATACATTCACACCGTATTTGTACCATTTGAAGATTCGATTCACGCTTCTGAAAGTAGGCTCAAACCATGGATTATAGATCTCTTTTTTGGATCCAAATCAATCCAAGATTCTTACACACATTTAATTCACCAAATTAAGTATATTGTCCAAGTGTGTGATGTCATGAGATGCGGCATTTCCAGGCTTTAGTAAGGCAAGACATTTATGAACATAATTCATTCCACATAATTTACAGATTGATGTACATAGGAATGAGACTCAAAGCACATTAGTCATACATTCATTTCTTGATTTGAGTACTGATCAAGCATACAAGAATGAGGTATGACCCTACACATACAACTCTTATGCCTTTTATCATGTTATTACCCAAAACATGATAAAATATTTTACCATTCTTTCAAGGGAGCTTCAATTCCTTGAAAAGAGCTGGTACGTAAATGGATTATTCAATCATTACTTTTGGTTAGTCACACCAAAACAAAATATCCATTTAATCGACATAGAGCATGTTTCATTCCACATGGGATTTACAAGTTTTAGAGCTTTGGAATGAAGTGACACTGTGTATGTGTATTAAACTAGTTTTAATTACATACATACCCTATACATGAGGTAATGCGCACACTACATTCATTTCCTAAAGATGCACAAATCACATGGCATATGAAATGAAATGAGATAAGTATATTCCAATACAAGAGTGCATACCAACATGTACAGACAAGTATCTTGTATAAAATTAATCCAACAATCAAACAAGAACATGGATTAAAAACAAGATACATGATGATTTCCAAAACATGTTTCAAATGTGGTACCAACAGTGGTATCCCTTCACACATTTGAATCTAACATTGTGAGACTTGGAATCTAAGTTCACAATTCCGTGATGGCCTTTTGTCAAATCTGGTTTTAGCCATAGGTGCCTTACCATTTGATCCTGTGGTTCCACATTCCAGATTTTGTACCATGATGTTGGTCTCTAAAGCATCTCGGTACATGGTCTTATAGGATACTTGGAGGTTACTACCTTCTTCAATTTCCTTCCTCGGTCCTCTTCTTCTCTTAGAGGATACAACTTGGACTTTTTCAATGGATGAAATTAACCAATCATCTATATTTTTCAGCTCACAAATTTATTGATAGGTGATGATATCTATTGAGCTACAAGAGGCAATTTTCAGTAGGATTCTTTCAGCCTCTTTTGCTATTTCATAGTCTTTTAAATATTTTTACAGCATGTCATGAAACAACACTGATGAATGCTACATATGTTTGGTTTTCGTGCATGGCCTATTCATCACTTGTCCAAGCAGTTTTGGTCTTTGGGCTGAGTGGTCATGGAAATTGAAAGTTTACCCAATACTTCTTCCATAGGTACATACTACTTTCTATTCACCTATTTCCAACTATGTTTTATGATGAAAACATTTATAGTTCTTCATTCCATTTTTCATAAAAAACAGAGACTTGGAAATATCATGACTTTCTCTTATAGCCATTGTTCTAGCACGGATCAACTCGGATGGTTAGATCATTTCTCAAGAGCATCAGACTCTGATACCAATTGAAAGTTCCCATTTTCAATAATCCTAGAGGGGGAGGTGAATAGGTCAATTCCAATTTTAATGGTGTTTACAAATTTCTTGATTTAAAGTGCAGTAGAATGTTTATCAAGAGATTTGTTTAGTGTGATAATTTCATTAAGCAATCACACTAAGATTATGACCCTTTACATAAACTTTGATTATCGATGCTTGTGCGCAATGTGTATCATGAGATAATCAATATACAAAGTGATGTGTGTTAAGAAGAGTATTTAAATATTAAATACAAACACATATAGATTAAACACCACAAGATCAATTTAAAGTAGTTCGGTTAACCAACCTACATCCACTGTTAGGACTCGCTCAACCTTGAGCTATCCCCAAAATCCACTAAGTGGGGACTTACACCCTCACAATTAGAGTAGGAATTCCACCTCACGCAATCGGCTGGGAATTTCACCCACCACTGTTGAATATGAATTCCACCTATCAATTTGGCCAGGAGTTCCACCCACCTTTATGCCGGAGACACCCCTCTAGAATTTTTTATAGTGGTTCCGGAGTACCTCTCCTTAATTCACTTCGGAACAAAGGTTTTAAATAAAATTAAAACCAAGAAGCACTTGCCTTTGAAGCTCTTTCTTCTATGCGTGCTACTTCGAGAACCCGCCCTTGTATGCCGACGCTCCCCCTTGTAGCCGTCGTTTAACAATCACAATCTAGGGTGTCAAGGAAACTGGTTCTACCAAAGGTTTCCTAGTTTATGGTTATCTCATTCTCACTTTCAAATTCAATCCTCAGATTGGTTGTTTATGAGTTTTCATCTTTCCTCTCTCTCTCACAACTCAATCTATTTGATTGGTTGTATTTGATTCCCCTAGTGTAAGCACGAGAGAGAGAGTGATCCTTCTGTTGGCCCTTGTTAAGCTCACTGATAAAGATGAGGGTCCAATTGATCCGTCCGAAGGATACCAACTGGTTGCATAAATGTTGGTTTATATAGTGAAGGGAACTAGTTGTAGTAATGGTAATGTACCGATAGGTCAGTCGCATCGAGGGGTCGGTGACTAGAAATGTTACCGTTACAATTTCGACCGTTGTGGCATTAAGTGCACTCCCAACAGTAATATTCTTTCTCGGTCGACATGTCGTTTGTCGCTGATGGGTTGACAATTATGGTACCGAGGGGTCGGTCTATACGAGAGGCTCGTTCTGGTGCAAAACATGCTTGACAGTAGTTTCAACTTACAAACCTGTTACCTAGAACGACCCGTCGCCCATGACCGAGGGGTCGGTCCTGGTACTCTCGATCAATCTTTGATTGCCGATATGTCTGTTTCTTCGAGAGTCCAAATGAGTTCAAAGTTTCAGAACTCAAGATCTTGATTGAGGAGTCGTTTACCACGAGGGGTCGTTTCAGCCTTTCATCGAGGGTTGGTGCATACGAGACTCTCGATTAGAGGCATACCCAGAATGACAGTTCAATGTTGCAGAACTATGTCATTTGGGCCGACCAGTTTTTGACCACGATGGGTCGATCCTGACTACACCGAGGGGTCGGTGAGATAGACTGGTCGTGTTGACAGTGAACATAATTCTTATTTCCAAGTTTGCTTCCATTTCACTGTCAAGCATCCTCACTAGGCTTTTTATGATTTAACCATTTGTTCTTCTAAGCCTAGGGATAGTCCTTTCTAAGGTGTGGGTACCACCTAAAGTCATCTATGGCCATAATACCTGTTTTGTGATTTCCATAACGATGAGCTTTAGTCCGATGGAGTATGATCTTTACTCTTGATCATCTTGGGTCTTCAAGATTCCAACAAGTGCTTCTTTCCGAGTCATGGAATTGACAAACTTAGGGTCTTGGTCAAGCCGAGGCACTAACAGTTTATAAATGTTTTACTTGCCATGTCTTTAAGTCCCTGCAATGAAATACTTGGTATTTGTTTCAATTGATAGTGTTATAATGCTATTATTGATGTTTGACATGTTGTGAACTTCGGTACTAGCTGCTGTCAATTCTACTTATTGCATTTCCAGCACCCACTTTGCAAGTGCAAAGTGTGATGCATGTTTGTGTCGATTTATTTTGTCTTTTTTTAATTCCAGTTACGAGACAATTGATTTAAACCTTAGGAATGTAGAGAGCCTTTGAACCAAATTTAACTGTTGAATTTATTTAAAATGGGTTTGGAAAGTTGCACTTTGCATCATGGAAATTTTGAGGGCGTCCCTTGTGGATGAAAAACTTGGGTATGAAAGTACTCAAATCTTCCCGAGATTCAAAAGCCATGACTGGAGTGTCTTGTTCACAACCTTCTCAATGCTCCTATGTGAATGAGTTGGAGGTGAATGCTCTATTGAAAGGAGTTTTCCTTCTAAATTCCATTGATCTTTTTAACATTTCTTCTAATGAGATGTCTGGTAACATGGTCTCATGCAAGGTTGTTAAAATTGCACGATTTACGGTTCGAATTGTGCGATTCTAATCGAATCGGGTGCTCTATCGAGTTAAATCGCAATGTAAATCAAAAGAGGAAGAAAATTGTGCATTTCTGGGGGTGACTCGTAAATCGTATGAGTCATCCCTATGAATTAGAGACTCGTGCGATTTATCTGAAGAGAGAAAGGTGAAAGAAAAGAAAAGAAAATGAAGAAAGAAGCGAAGAAGACGTACTTTTTTCGTCGCCGCATCCCTTTGTTTCGTTTTTTCGCCTCTTTTTCTTCGGGTTTTTGTGCAGGGTTTTTGTTGCTTTCCTCTTTTACATGCCGCAGCTCTTACTTAGGGTTTTCGTGCTTCTGTGCAGTAGCATGGACTATATACTTGGGGTTTTCGGGCTTTCATTCGTGTGGCAACATGTTATGGACTCAGTTCTCGTGCTTTCATTCTTGTGGCAACATGTAATGGGCTTGTGTCACATGACTTTTTAAGTTATTAAGTTTCTATTTCACGTGGTATGGTATTTCATGACTTTTTTGTATTTTATTTATTTCCTTTGTTTAAGTGATATTTTCCCATCTTTCTTTATTATTTCTCTTTTTAATTAAATTTTGCCCTTGTTCTTCACATGTTTATTTTTCTCATTTTCATTTTTATTAAATTCTTTTTATTTTTTCAATCTTTTCTATCTATTTAAAAAAAATAAAAATATTTAAAGATAATTTTTTATTTTTAGAAATTTTTATTTGATGAATGCTATTTTGATTTATTTAAATGCCTTTGATTTATTGGTTGATTTCTTAAATTTATCAAAACTTAATATATATATTTAAATATCATATTAATATATTTTTGTGTCTTTTTTATGGTTATTTATGATGGATGATAAATGTCAAATTGAGGATGACAATCGCTTGGCCGATTTTTTATAATTTATAGAATCATTTTAAAATAATTTAATAATGGATGTTTAGTATATTTATAATTTATAGAACAATTTTAGAAAAAAGAAATTATGAATCTTACGATTCTACGATTTGCGATTCACGATTCACACCCCTCGACCGATTCACGATACGATTCGGATTTGACAACCTTGGTTTCATGTATAGAGGATCGGACTTATCAATAGATTGTTGCTGATCTTTTGGAAGAAATCTTTTGATCACTTTCTTCACAAATTTCTAGTGGTCAAGATTCATCATTCAGCTAATTCTTCCATTTATAAAGTTGGGTCTTCTTTATCAGATTTGCACTGTTTTCCTCCTTCTCGGTTGTATTTGTTCTTTTGAGGCCCTAAGCTTTTTCTCAAAGCTTAGCGGGTTCAAATGTGTATTTTCTATTTCTAATGCATCTTTTAACCTTTTGAAAAATGATATTGATAATAATTATCTTTAGATTCTACGCATACCTCAGCAAAAGGTGTATGCATTGAATGGCCGTACTCATCTTCAGCCTGGCTGAAGTGCAGGATTTTTGGCTATTCTTCTTTACATGGGTACACTTGGGTCTCGTCTTCTTGAAGGGCCAATGGCTAAGAATATAGAAGGACCCAACTGAACTTATTAAACATTGGAGTTGGTATTGAAGCTAAATTTGGGCGTGATTATGACAGTGAGAAATGGATGGCTACAATGTTGATAGGTCGGGTTCAGATTGGGTCCACGATATACCTGGATCCTACATGCATGGAATGGACTTGAAAATAAATCAAACCATTCTGGTTAGGTCCACACACTACCAAGTTTGCGATGGGTCTTCAATATGAATAAGAAATTTAGCATAGTTTAATTTATACATCAAATATGATGTAGGACACGGCAATGAGTGGCCCCACTTTTTTTTTTTTTTTATTATTATCAGTATTTTTTGATTATTAGCAAGTTGTTTCGTTTTGGGAGTGTTGGTGACCGTCCTAGTTTGTTTCAGATTTGTATTTCCATTTTTAGTTTCCTTCTTGAATTAGTTTAGGTTTTTTTTCTCTCTTTATATAAGCATATGTCATATACGAGAGATTCATCTCTCTCTTTTATCTACCCTTTTCTTCCTGAAGTTATTTTTTTATTTACCCCATAATACCTAAGCCTCCATCTACACCTTTTACAACCTTTTCCCTCTCTTTTCATTAAATGCCTTGTCCCCTTACTTTCTCCTCCTTCATTCATCCCATTAAAGTTCCCTTTAATTACCAAACCACCCTTTTCCCTTTCTTCATTCATGCCCTCAACCTTTCTTTTATTTACCAAATCACCCTATTCTAAGCCTTGACCCACAAACCTTTGACCAGTTGACCAAATTTGACTGTTTGACCCGAGATTTTGTCGGGTTTGATCGGGCACCGCTTCTGCTACGTCAAGTGGTATTCAGAGTCGGTTCTCTGCATGACAAAGATGATCTATTATCACGGTGACTTCCTACTATGCCTACTCAAGCAACACGACAAGGAATACGTCCCACCTTTTTATGGTAAATGGTACGATGAATACTTCCTCGATTGGCTCGTAAAAGTCGAATGCTTCTTTTTTTACACAAGGATTGATGAAACGAGAAAGGTGGAGTTCGTGGCTTATCGACTCCAAGGTAAAGTGTCTGCATGGTTGAAACAATTGCAACGCGACCATATGTGATACACCTAACCTCCTATTAGTTCATGGATATGGATGAAAATGTGGCTATGAGATCGTTTCCTTTTTGTCGACTATGAGCAATTTTTGTTCGAGCAATATCAAAATTGTTGGCAAGGAAATCGGATCCTTTTAGATTATACAGCTGAGTTCTCCTACCTCTCCGCAAAACATGAAACTGAGTCTCAACAGGTCTCCAGATTCATCAGAGGACTCCGTACTGAGATCTATGACTGCATCGTGTTCCACAATATCTTCACTTTGAGAGATGCGGTCTATATGGCCATAAGAGCACAATGTCAGTTAGAGCAATTCAAGCTAAGGAATACTCCTACGACTACTGACATTGAGTCGAAACCCTCGAGATACGTGCCAATTCCTCCAAAGTCACCCTTGGAGTTCGTTCATGTTTCCCTAGCGTCAGACTCAAACTTCATGCCTGCTCCTCCGGAAGTCGTGACCTCAGAGATGGTGCTCGTGTTGGAGAACAAGAAAGTTGTGTTGTCGGCGCCATAGTCAATGCAACCAACGAATATTGAACCTCCACCACCACCACAATACCACCATCTCCAATACCACCACCACCGTTTCCACCGCCAATTACCCAACCCTCTCCCATACCCAATCTTATCCCAATACGGATACCAAGAATTCCTCTATGGATATTCATACATTATATTCTCCGCCTCATGACCTATCTTTGGTGCCTCGTCCTACAAACCCTCAGGACCATGTGATATCTCCAGTGCAGTTTTAAGACCCCTTTTTGTAGGGATTGATTCGGCTCGCCTGCACCTATGTGCATTTACGACTTTCTTTGTCCCAAAGACATGTAACTCTCATCGTCCATGCATTGCAAGTTGTGCCTTTTAAAGCTTTGTCATTTGGCTCTTCGACATTGGTCTCCACCTCTGTTTGGTACCTTGTGACAGTGCCCATTTCAACTCGAGGATGAGTTCTTTTCAAGACTGGGGGACTGATGTAGGACACGACAATGAGTGGCCTTACTTATTTTTTATTTATTTATTATTATCGGTATTTTTCTTATTATTAGCAAGCTGTTTCATTTTGGGAGTGTTGGTGAGAGTACTAGTTTGTTTAGGATTTGTATTTCCATTTTTAGTTTCCTTCTTGAATTAGCTTTGGTTTTTTTCTCTTTATATAAGCATATGTAATACACGAGAGCTTCATCTCTCTCAATCGAATATGAAATAGAATTTTGAAATCAAGTTGTTATCATTACTATTTTATCTACACTTTTCTGCCTCAAGTTGCAGATGAATCTCCTGTGGTGCCTGAGTTCCACTCGTGTTTTCATCGCTTAAACCTGGGCTTTATCTCGGGTGCGATTCCATCGCTGCTCCATAGAAATCTGGGCATTATCCCATATCAGCTTCCATCCTTCCCTGCGACAGGCCCTCCACAAGCTTCTGCCACTTTCATCTTCAACCCAGGTACCGCTGTAAGCCAAGCCTGCAGTTCCTCCATCCTTCATCTTTGTCTTCTCTAGTTTCCCACTCTCTTGACCAGGTACAGCTATCCCCTTTATATCTCCCTTTATTTTCACAAAAGACAAAACCTATCCACCCACTTTTATCCTTCACAAAAGGACAAAACCCATTTTAACCCCATTAGCCCATAATACCTAAGCCTCCATCGATTACCAAACCACACCTTTTACAATGTTTTTCCTCTTTCTTCATTAAATGCCCTGTCCCCTTACTTTCTCCTCCTTCATTCATGCCATTAAAGTTCCCTTTTAATTTCCAAGCCACCCTTATCCTTTTCTTCATTCATGCTCTCAACCTTTCTTTTATTTACCAAACCACTCTATTCTAAGCCTTGACCACAAACCTTTGATCAGTCGACCAAGTTTCACTGTTTGACCCAAGATTTTGTCGGGTTTGACCGGGTTCCCTTTAAACCCGCACCGCTTCCGCTACTTTAAGTGGTATTCAGAGTCGGTTCTCTGCATAACAGAGACAATCTATTATCACCTTGACCTCCTATTATGCCTAGTCAAGCGAACACGACAAGGAATACATCCCACCTTTTTATGGTCAATGGTACGATAAATACTTCATCGATTGACTCGTAAAAGTCGAACGCTTCTTCTTTTACATGAGGATTGATGAAATGAGAAAGGCGGAGTTCGTGGCCTATCGACTACAAGGTAAAGTGTATGCATGGTGGGAACAATTGCAACGCGACCGTATGCGATACAACCATCCTCCTATTAGTTCATGGATATGGATGAAAAGGTGGCTACGAGATCGTTTCCTTTCTATCGACTATGAGGAATTTTTGTTCGAGCAATATCAAAGTTGTTGGCAAGGAAATCAGACCCTTTGAAATTATACAGCCTACCTCTTCGCGAAACACGTAGAGATTGAGTCTCAACAGGTCTCCAGATTCATTAGAAGACCATCTCAAGAGTCGGGCAAACCCATGAAATGGCCATAAGATTGAAAAAACTACCCCACAAATTCCAAGCGATGGGGCAAGTGGCCAAGAGATGATCAATGGTTTCTTCTGCCGTCCCACAGAGAGGGCATCGAATGTCCTCTTTTGACCTCAACAAACTTCTTCTCCTAAGGTCCATCCTAGTGAGAATCTTCCTTTTCATACCACACCTGATGTAGGACACGGAAGATCAGAGCACATAGATTCCGCTTCTATTTATTTTTATTTATTTATTTCTTAACTAACATGTAGGATTTATTATTTTCGTTTGGGATTGTAGCAGCCCAACTTTAGTTAGTTTCCTATTTGATTTAGGAGTCCTAGTTTAGTAAGAAAGCCAGGTCGGTGGCTTTCCTAGTTGAGTCCTTTCCTATTTTCGTTTGGATTGTTTTATTATAAATACATGTACCCATATGGGAGAAAAAGACACGATGAATATTCAATGAGATTAATCTAAGGCAAAGCTTTTTCCTATTCTTCCTTTATCTTTGTTTTTTCCTGCCTAGCTGCAGGCAGTGCTCCTGCATCAATTGGTATCAGAGCCTAGGGTTCTCTGTATCTCTGTTATACAGAGACGTTCCTAATCGGA
Source organism: Chimonanthus salicifolius (assembly GCA_013350335.1). Lineage (NCBI taxonomy): Eukaryota > Viridiplantae > Streptophyta > Magnoliopsida > Laurales > Calycanthaceae > Chimonanthus > Chimonanthus salicifolius. The sequence goes on along the minus strand of CM023540.1, from coordinate 48,388,200 downwards.
GACAGGTTCCTGCTTTATCAGGGACGAACGTGGTCTCGATCCCATCATCTTTTCGCAATCACCAAATATGGGCATTATCCTAGGTACGATTTACCATCCCAATCCCCATCCTCCACTCTTCACAAATTTTACACAAAAAAAAAAAAAAAAACCCAGACATTACCCAAATCTGCATACCTGCTTCTGCTCCCATCTCGCCTCTGTTGATCTGCTGCGTCGCCTCTGACTTCGCTGGTTGAGTCCAGTCTTGTTGTCATCAATCAATCTTGGGCCTACTCCCACGATAAGATACCATAGCAAGAGGCTGGGCTTCATCCCAGTGGGTCGCTAGACCTTGCTGCTGTTCATTAGCTGTTTCCTCCTCCTCTCTAGTCGTTGATTCACCTCCTCCCAACACACAGTTTCGCTCCTGGTTGCTGCGTGACATCCCTTCATCTTCATCTTCCTTTGCTTCCCTCCATCGTCACACCACAGAGTCTTTCCACCGCCCCCTGAAAGTTTCCCTCTTCAATTTGCCCTTCGATCCACCTTCTTCCTCTTCGATCTCTTCCCTTTTCCCTTCGCTGCTTCCGCCGCAATACCCTCTCTGTCTTTCCGCCACAATACCTTTTCTTTCTATTCCTCTAATTCCTCTCCTTTCGTTCGCAGCCCTAACGTAACCCTTTTCTTTACATCCCACGTGCCTTCCACCCTCTCCCACCCGTGCGTGACTTAAGTCCCCACACGTGTTCCCTATCTTCAAATTCGTTTCAGTTCCCTTTCTTATGTCCGACTTAGCCTAAATTTCCAACGTCCTTTACTTTTGACTGACCCCATTGCCTTTTGTCCCCTTTGACTGAACCTCTCCATGCCTTTCCATCCCCCCACCCCGCTCCAACGGTCATCTTGGACTTTGTGACACCCCGATCTGATTACCCGCATCACACAGACCCGATAACATCCAATAACAATGGTGATAAATTACTCCGCCAATTTGAGTTCAGTGAATTTTTCTCTGAATTGCGATCTGAATTTCAAGAATTTTTACAAGACTATAGAGAACTTTTTCTCGGCAGAAAATACAGCGCCTCGACGAAGGTGAACAAAACCTCGAAATACGTGCCCGCTTCCTTGAGATGTGTGCCGACCACTCCAAAGTCATCCTCAACGTTCGTGTATGCTGCTCCAACGTTAGACTTCCGAGTTAATGCCTGCTTCTCCAGAAGTTGTGACCCCACAGACATTACATGTGTTCGAGACAAAGCCAGTTGTGTTGCCGGCACAACCGTCGATGCAACCGACGAGTGTCGATCAACCACCACCACCTCTACCTACACCTCCACCACCACCGCAAATTTCTCACCCATCTCCATTTCCCAAACCTGATCCCATTACAGATACCAGGACTTCATTTATGGTTATTTGTCCCTTATCCTGCCGCCTCCTGCCCGCCATCCGATAGACCATCAGGACCGTGTGATCACTCTAGTATCATATGACGACCCCTTCGCCATCAGCTTGGTTCGTCCATGCTTGCGCCCATTTGCGGTCCTTCACTTTTTCGCCCCACAGAAAGAACGTTCTCATCGTCTGTGCCTTGAAGATTTTGTAGTTCAAAGGTTCATCATTTGCATCTTCGGACTTGGTCTTCATCTTTGTTTGGTGCCGTGTGCTTTTGCTGATTTCCACTCGATGATGAGTTATTTTCAAGACCGGAGGACTAATGTAGGACACGGAAGATCAGAGCACATATATTCCGCTTCTATTTATTTCTTAATTAGCATGTAGGATTTATTATTTTCGTTTGGGATCTTAACAGTCCAACTTTAGTTAGTTTCCTATTTGATTTAGGAGTCCTAGTTTAAGAAGGAAGGCAGGTCGGTTGCTTTCCTAGTTGACTCCTTTCCTATTTTCGTTTGGATTGTTTTATTATAAATACATGTATCCTTTTCGTATTTTTCCTTTATCTTTGTTTTTTCTTGCCTAGCTGCAGGCTGGTGCTCCCCCATCAACACCAAACAAAGGTCTGGACCCTAGGAGGAGCTAGGTTCTTCTAAATCAGGTTCTGAGAGGACAATGGGCTGTTTAAGTTCTGGGTGACCAAATCGATCATTGACTTAATCAAAAGACTCCTATCCACACCAGCTCATCCTCTTCCCCTAGATCTAGTGGGAACTCGCCTAAATGTCCTTTCAACTCGTTCAAACTTTCAACCTCAAAAGACCTATGCTCTCTCCTAAAATCGAGGTGCCAAGATATGTTATGATCCTCTACTCGACAAACATCTTATATTTGGGTCTGTTTATTCCCTGTCGCTCTGAATAGGTTTGGAAACCTATCTTGCTACGGCCTATCGCCTAACCACAAATCTTTCTAAAAGAAGGTTATATTACCTTTGCCCACTAAATTGCCGAGTTTATCCTTGAACAATGTCCCTACCACTGTCCTACCTTGGCACACCCTTTACCAAGCCCTAAGAATCCCTGAACTCGACTTATCCACCTTTTCACCCAAACTAATGAAGGATGAACATGATCGGGTTAATTTGGACGTGAATCGGTTAGATGGAAAAATACATGTGATTAGATGGACGAATTGATGAAAGAAAGAGCTAGGTTTCCTCGATTTTTCTTGTCTTCTTTAGAGGTCTTCTCATGCTCACGCGTTGGGGTCTTGGGTCCCATGTGCTACATCACAAACTCCCCTTGATGACATCTTCCATTTCATACTTTTTTTTTTGAGCGATAACAGAAAAATTTCATTAAGAGAAAGAAAGGGGAGGAAAAGGAAAAAAAAACAACGAGGGTCTAAAAGAATTAGACCAAAAGACGATAGAAAAAAAAGAAATCATAAAAGAGGGAAAGACATGAAAAGAAACAAGAGAGAAATCAAAGGAAGAAGAAGCCTTCACAATGATTATTAACTCCCAATTAGGCAAAGTAGTCCGCCACTCCATTAACCGCCTGACTAATCTTATTAAAAGAAACTCCCAACTCTTTTGCCAATTCTTTCACCTCTCTGACAACACCAACCAATCTCCATGGTGGACGCCTTAATCCCGTCGCCCATTTGAGTGCATCAGCCAAATCCTCTTTGATGACCAAATTTCCTTGTCCAAAATTCTTCCAAATGGTTATAACTCTCCAAATGCTAAGAATTTCCGCCTCATTCGATTTTATGATGCCAACTGATTCATTGAACATAATGGAAGATACTCCCATGTGATTCCGAAGCACACCACCAATCCCCGAAGGACCCGGTTTTCCCCTTGAAGCTCCGTCAACATTGAATTTCGAAATGCCCAGTGGTGGAGGAACCCAATTCTCCTGTCGACTTGGCCTTTTTCCTTTGCATATTCATACTACCATCCTAAGAGAGAATTAGATCGTTAACTGTAATGCCTTTGAAAATGGGATCCGCCAGCATCCAAACGAACCGACTCCACTTGGTTTTCTGGAAAAGATCGTTCTCAAAAGAGGATAAGCCTTCAAAGAGCCTTGCATTCCTTTCCTTCCACAAGGTCCAAAATATGGCCTGCTGGAAGCGTATTCCAAGCACATCTCATCCTGGGTCTTAGGTAAGGAGGTACCAAGTTGCGAGAGGTTGAGAACAAGAATTGGGAAGGAACCAAGGGACCCCCAAGAAGTTGATGAATTTTGTCCAGAGGCCAAGTGCAACTTTGCAATTCACAAAAAGATGATTAGTATCCTCGAATGAAGAATCACAAAGAAGACAATTGAGGTCATCCTCAAGTCGAAGCAAGCCTCTCCTCCTCAGTTCAACTCTTGTAAGAATCTTTTCCTTTAGGACACACCAAACAAAGATTTGAACCACAGGAGGAGCCGCCCCCACCCAAGCTGAATTAGTGATTAGACCAACGTTAGAAAGCTGGCTTTGAGTGAGATGTAATACTGCTTTCACGGAAAAATTTCCTGAAGAGTCTCCAGACCAAATCATTTCATCCTTTTCTGACAGCAAGAGTGGAAACTCCCTCAGGAGAGTTAAGAGACTGTTAAGGCTATCCACTTCACGGGATCTCAAACTTCTTCTGAAATCAAAGTGCCAAGAGTCGTGACCAGTCCACTTGTTTAAAAAAATCTTGAACCAATGCATCAGCGTTCCCCGACATTCTGAACAATCTTGGGAAATACTCTTTGAAAGGAGTGTCTCCTAGCCAAAGGTCTTTCCAAAAGCGAACTCTATCTCCTTTTCCAACCAAGAATCTGATGTACTGATTGAAAATACTGCTCTCCATGTCTTCGCCACTAAGACGCCACCAAGCTTTAATGATTGGAGAACCATGAATTTTGACTTTATCACTCAAAAACCACTCTCCAACGCCATCATCACCATATCTAGCAGATAAGACCTTGACCCATAAAGCATCCTTCTCTTTACGAAATCGCCAAGCCCATTTGCATAATAAGGCTTGATTTTTTAAAAGAATAGGCACAAGACCCAGCTCGCCATTGCATTTAGGTTTAACCACGTCCTGCCAAGCCACTAGATGAATTTTTCTTTTTGACTCCTTATCACCCGATAAATTTTTTCTAAAAAGATGATCAAGCTTCTTTGCAACTCCTATAGGGATTTTGAAAAGAGAGAGGTAGTAAGTTGGTAAATTTTGGAGGACTGCTTTGATGAGGGTAACCCTGCCACCCAAAGATAAAAATTTCCTGCCTCACCCCTCCAATCTTCTTTCCACTCTGTCAATTACTAGAGTCCAGAGTCTCTTTAGTCTAGGATTTCCCCCCACTGGCAATCCCAAATAGATGAAGGGAAGTTTCCCCAAGCCACACCCAATGTGATCAGCAAACTGCTTTAGGCGGCTTACTTCCATATTAATACCAAAGAGAGAGCTTTTTACTAAATTAATCCTTGGGCCCGAGACCATTTCAAAGCATCTGAGAATGGCCTTGAACCCCACAAGTTCCTGATTAGAGGGATCACAGAAAAATAAAGTATTATCAGCGAAATGCAGATGGGTAATTGTTGGATGCCGATGAGAAGCCTTTCACTATACCCATTTCCTTAGCTTTATCCACCAACTTGTTCAAACTTTCCCCAACAAGAGTGAAGACGAATGGAGATAAGGGGTCACCTTGTCTTAAACCTCTATTTCCCTGCATTGGAGTGATTGGAGAACCATTCACAAGGATGGAGTAAGATGTATCTTCAATGCAAGCTTTCATCCAATTACACCAAATGGCGCCGAAGCCCATCCTCTCAAATAGATACCCCACAAAAGACCAGTATACGAAGTCGTACGCCTTTTTTAAGTCAATTTTGAATAAAATGCCTGGATTTCTGTCTCTTTGTCTAATATGAACTAACTCGTTGGCAACAAGGATCCCATCAAGAATTTGACGATCTTCCACAAAAGCACCCTGTGACTCTCCAATAATCTCTGATAAAACTTTTTTTAATCTTTTGGCCATCACTTTAGCAATGAGCTTGTAAACACTTCCCAAAAGACTAATTAGTCGATAATAAGATAAGCACTCCGGACCCACTCTTTTAGGAACAAGGGTAATGAAGGAATTCTTTAGATTTTTGTTAATGATGCCATTTTGATAAAACACCTTGAAGACTCTTTGAATGTCCGGACACACAGTCTCCCAACAAGCCTTGAAAAAAGAGAAATTAAACCCATCAGGACCTAGTGCTTTATCTCCTGCTGGTTCGATGAAGGACGAGGCACTAACTGCTTCGATGAAGATATGGTGAGTCGACTGTAGGTGATTAAGCATAGCCTCCCGCAGATTCCAAGTGTCAGAAACAACCCCCTTTCATACTTAGAACCCACAAAGCTTCCCTCTCTTTACCAAATCGCCATCCCCATTTACAAATTAAGTCTTCATTCCTCAGTCGTAATGGAACGACTCCTATGCCCCCTCGACTTTGGCTTAGTGACCTCCGGCCAAGCCACTAGGTGAACCTTTCTTTTCGCCTCTTGATCTCCCCAAAGGAACCTTCTGAATAATTTTTCCATCTTCTTGGCCACCCCCTTCGGTAATTGAAAGAGAGACAGGTAGTACGTGGGGAGGTTAACTAGTATGGACTTAATGAGGGTTAGCATGCCTACCATGGGGAGGTATATCCTACCCCACCCTACCAATTGGTAAGCCTAAGTAGGTGAAGGGCAGTTTCCCCACCCCGCTACCTAACTCATTGGCTCATTCCCTAACCTCACGTCTTCCACATCAACTCCTATAAGTGTGCTCTTATCTAGATTAATGCGGAGACCACAAACTAACTCAAAGCATCTAAGTATCGCTCAATAACCTAAGACCTCTGCTCTGTTTGAGTCGCAAAAGAACAAGGTGTCATCCACAAATTGAAGATGTGTTACCATCGGTTCATTTGGCGACACCTCAAAACACCTCACAATTCCTAACTCCCTAGCCTTGGCCACCAATCTATTCAGACTCTCTCCAACCATTGTGAAAATGAAAGGAAAAAGTGGGTCCCCATGTCTCAGTCCCCGACTTGCTATGATTGGCAGTGTCAGGGAACCATTCACCAAGACCGAATACATGGTCTCTTCCACACATGCCTTCATCCACCTCCTCCACCTACATCCAAAACCCATCCTTTTGAACAGGTGCCCCTCAAAGGACCAGTTCACGCAATCAATGTTGTCAAAAATCAAAATTGAATCGTATCGTGAATCGGTCAAGGGGTGTGAATCGTGAATCCGTAAATCGTAGAATCGTAAGATTCATAATGTTTTGTTCAATTCCTTATAATATATAAGTAAATATGCAAACACATGAATATATGGTAAAATGTACCAATATAAAATTAAATAAAAATGCATTATAAGTCAAGTGTTTACATTCCAAAATCCAAATCATCATAATTTATAAAATTCTATTATCCAAAATTCCAAAACATCTAAAGAATATCATTGTCATAAAGATTTCCCGATTCTTGTACAACATAACATAGTAATATGCATTAAAAAATTAAACAAAGGGCTATTTTGAGAGAAACAAGACCTTTTACATAATCTAAAATAAAGAACAATGGTCCAAGTCTAAAAATAATGTCGAATAGTGATACATAAATTAAATAGTGCAACAACCTCATCATTCCTCAGACGAGAACTATTAACAGTAAGGAAAAATACACCACAATCCTCGTCTGAGGACTCTTTACGGAAGAAAACATCTTCCAGGTTCTCGTACGAGGACTTGCAAAGACCACTCCTTAGTTATCAATAGTTATATCCCTAAGTTTTGCCCAGAATTTTTTTTTATATAGAGTAGCGGTAGTAACAACGAATGCGATGAACAAAAAAAGGAGAAAAGCTTGAGCAGATAGCGATGAAGATGAAGAAGAAGAAGAAGAAGAAGAAGAAGAAGAGAAGAACGGATCGAAGAAGCAAAGAAAAAAAGCTTCTTGCCTTAACAGAAGTGGAAATAAGAGTATAAGAGAAAAAAATAAAAATAAAAACCATTCCTCGAAGCTGCAAATGATTGAAAAGAGGCTTGCGAAGAGGCTTGTAGATTGAAGAGAAGGGGATCTCGAAGATGGAAAAGGTGCTTGTGAAGAGGGTTGCAGATGGAAGAGAAGGAAAGGTGCCGTTGGAAGAGTGTGTCGATTGGAGTCTCCATTTTATCAATGCAATAGACCAATCAAAACACATAGATTCTATAAATGCCCATCCAAAAAAGCCTTTTCCTCTCCCATGCACACATTTTCTTTTAAAAAAATGAATCCAACTGATTCAAGGATTCAACGATTTGAATCCCACGATTTTGGGATTCACCTCCTGAATGCTAGGATTTTTCAGTATTTAGGATTCTGCACAAGATTCAAATAATTTGGGGGTGGGATTCTATTCGAATCCTAGGATTTTGACAACAATGCATGCAATCATATGCCTTTTCCAAGTCAATTTTAAAGAGTAACCCCAGTTTTCTGTCCTTTCGCCTCATGTGCATCAATTCATTGGCAATCAAAACACCATCTCAGATCTGTCTATTCTCAACAAAAGCCCCCTGTGATTCACCAATCACATCTGGAAGTATCTTTTTCAACCTTTCCGCTAATGCCTTAGCTAACAGTTTGTAGACACTCCCAAGAAGGCTAATTGGACGATAATGTGATAGTTCAGAGGGGCCCTCTAAATGTGGTTATGTTTCTTTGAAATTGCATGTAGAGTTGCTCCAACAATGCATTGAAGATGTTTTTTTCGTTTAGAGAGAGTATCCTGGCAACCCATTTTGGATTTTTTTTCGTTTAGAGAGAGTATCCTGGCAACCCATTTGTGAATCACTGTGAATAGCTATACTGGAAGGAATTTACTGTATTAAAGATTATAAGAATTGAAGTGCCTCAAAGCCTATCGGGGGATTGATGGATTAGGTAACTGCACCTAATTCATTTTCATCTTTTTCATTTTAAAAATATCCAACTAGAAATCTACGGTATCTTTCTCTCCTTTCTACCTATACTAATTCATCCATGTGCTTGAATTTTTTTTTTTTCCCAAGTTGATGATTTTCATTTAATAAAATAGGAATCACAATAATAATCTGAACATATGCTTCTTTGTCCTACTGTTGTTTCAGTGTTACATATGGCTACGACGCTATTCCTACTTCCATTTTCTTGATATTACTGCAGTTCCTTGTGAATGTGACACATTCATGTAAACACACGGGATCAAATGCGGCCTTGTCCTTGAATAACAACTTGAAGACCACTATGGATAGGTAGCTTGGAAAGGTCTTTGCTTGAATAGGGTGCTTATCAAAAAGCACCTTTATCGGATAAATGAAGTTATGTTTTTTGAGGTCCCAAAGATTCAATTTTATCGAATAGTGGAAATTCATTGGGTTAGATTAATTTTTTGTGTAACTCATATTGGGATCAAATTGTCCGAGTATCCATTTCAGGGTCAGCGGGGTGAGGTGTTTGGGTAGGCCCCATTTTGTGGGGTCACCAAATTGTTAATTGAGGATGCATCTCTATTTATACACACGCAAATAGTAGGCATTGTCACCACATGCAGACCCAATTTGACACCATTCCAAGTTATACTTTCCATTCAGTTGAAATGCAAAGTTCTTTTCCCCCATCTTTACGATCTTTGGACCATATTTTTGAATAGACCTTTTGATGCAGGACAAGGGATAACCCTAAATGCCTAATGTGATTTCCTAAAGATTAAAAGAGGATGGAAATAATGCACCATAAATCTAAAATGGGCTGAAATTAAATCCCAATTAATACTTGCAATTAATTAATATAAGATTTACCACAAATAATTAAAGGAATTCTTGCAAATCTATTGTAAACAATTATACAACTTACCAAACCAAATTAAGGAAGGATAGTGGTAGCAGTAAGTGAAACAGATGGATCTGGGATGAGTTTTGGATGATTTGGGATGAGTCGGGACGGCTTTGGGACGGATCTGGGATGTGTTGAGATGGCTCTAGAATAGATCTGGGATGAGTCTGGATGGTTTGGGACGAGTTCTGGACTGTAAATAGGGACTGTTTTGTGACAGATCTGGTACAGTAATAGGACGGTTATGTGACAGATTTGGGACAACAATAGTACGATTCTGGGACAGATCCGAGATGGTTCTGAGATGGATCTCGGACAACAGATGGCGTGGCTATGAAAGTTGACGGCAATGGCTCAAGGGCTTTTTGTGCTTAGAAGAAAAGAAAAGAAACAAAGAGAGGTACGAGAGATAGAAGAGAGAGAAAAGAGTACCTGGATAGAGGAAGACTTCTCACCTTCTTGTTCTTAGAGAGAAAACTTCAAAGCTTCTTTCATTGATTAAGTGTCAATCCCGTATGGAGGGGTTACATCACATATATAATGACTTATAAACATGAAAATGACCAAAATACCCTCAAATACACGGACCAAAGTGCCCCCAATGACTAGAAAGCCCTAATTACATCTAAAATCACTAAGTTTTCTAAACTAATGGACTAAACTAACCCAACTAATGGACTAAATTAATAAATGAAAGAAAAAATACAATCATGAAAAGCTAGGAATCCTAAATCTAGATATGGAAACTTGCTAAATGTGGAAACTCGTGTGGTGCTCCGCATCACCTTTCAAATGAACCCGAATATCCAAGTGGCCCTAGATGCTATTTGACACTGTCATGACGTGGCTAGTCAGCCAATGAGAATTTGTTTTTGTATATAATAATGTGTATATATTATGTATATATATGTATTATACAAATATGTACATGCTTTTTGCAGTATAAAGCTAATCATGCATTTATCTCAATTAGTGTTGGCACTGGCTGTTGTTCCGGTCATTTCTGTTGCTGTACGGAAGTTTGGGCGTTATCTTCGTGAACTTTCACATAAGACACAAGCTGCTGCTGCTATAGCAGCATCAATTGCTGAGGTTTGTCTATTACATTGACATCTCTTAATAATATTTTGTATTCAACAAATCATAAAATATGGCTGTTTTATTTCCTCTAGTTGAAACTAGAAAGAATCCTTTTATGCTCTCCATATGGTGTTACATTTTCTTTTCCGTATCATGAAGTAACTATTTAGAGAAATGGGAACTCATTTTATTATGTTTGCACCTTTTTATTGTATAGTTCCATTATTGTAAAGTCGTGCCCATGAAAGCTCCAGATTCAAGTGGCATATGGTGCTTAATATTAGGAAAGCATTGACCACTTGGTACTCAATAGGAAGTGGTAAATTGATCATTGAAGGGGACTCCACAAATGCAATAAAGTGGGTGGCAGGGTTAAAACGACCTCCATGGAAATTGATCACAATTGTAAGAGAAATTAGAGCTTTATGCTCAGGCAGGGAGATCACTTTCGGGGCAGTCAGGAGATACGCTAATGGTGTTGCTAACTTTTTCGCTAAAAGCGTGGTGGATTCTAACACCATGGGCGTGTTTTATCTTTGAGACTTCTTGGGGAGTTTGGGCTTTTGATTATGTTGGAGGGCATTTCTTGTACTTTTGTACTCTACTCTTTGTATTTTATTTTCTTCTTTTGGCTATCTTGGGGTTTATGTCTCTTAGACCCTTGGTTGACGTCCTTTGTAATTTCTTTCGTCATTAATATATTTTTCTCTTGTTACTACTAAAAAAAAAGGTGGCATATGCTGCTCTGTTATTTCTGAAAATGGAGTAATTTTGTATGATAAGACATCATGTATATGAGGAGTCGGTAAGTGGAGCCCTTGTGCTGTAGGTCGTAATTGATTTTCATTTGGAACTGCAGGGAATACTATTATCTATCTGAAACCACTATGCCAAGTTTAGACCAATCAGAACCATTATCCAGACCATCAGTTTAATAAGTCTTGACTCGTCAAACATGTCTATAAGTAAGTTTTCTTTAATAACAAATGTTGTTCATTCACAGGAATCTTTTGGTGCTATACGTACAGTTAGGTCATTTGCTCAAGAGGATTATGAAATTTCACGCTACTCAGATAAAGTAGATGAGACCCTGAACCTTGGACTGAAACAAGCTGTGAGTAACTTCGATAGATAACAATTATTATAATCATAATAATTAGAAAATGCTGGCCCACAGTTTCTTACTTTTCCACAGAAAGTTGTAGGTCTCTTCTCTGGTGGACTGAATGCAGCATCGACATTGTCAGTTACCATTGTAGTGATTTATGGAGCTAATTTGACAATCACTGGTTCTATGACAACTGGTGCTCTCACTTCATTCATTCTCTATAGCCTCACAGGTACTGTCAAGATGGAGGAGTTAATAATATCTTATTATTTCATGTGCCTATAGGATACAGTCATGATGGTTATGAGACAATTAGATCATCAGCATCAACATTTTCTTGGTGTTGATAACTGCTCATATGGGATGAATTTAGAGCTGTACAAGGTTTCAAAATAGTCATGTGGTGTACCCTGACATGGATAGGAATATCATAAAAGCAACACCTGTGGAATGACCACTCTTTTTTCTCCTCTCTCTTTTTCACCTGTCAAACATTTGTCATGCTTTCCTTTTACTTTTAGGTCCCCATGTTTTTCTTTGATCCTTTTCGGTATTGTCACCTTTTTTAAAGAAAAAAGGTGATTCCCCATTCCAAATGATAATTTGGATGGTCAGCATCACACAAATTGAGATGGAGCGTGGTCTATCTGATGATTGGTCTACTCCTTGAAGGTTTATTTTGATGGAAGGTGGACTGGCTTATGTATCATTGCTGGTTTATATGGGAGAGCAATATCTGCCTTCATTGAGCATCATATGGTTATTGATATTTGAGTCAGATGAATGACTTTATATGGGAGAGCAATATTTTTTATGAATGACTTTGCATAGTCAATTTACTTACAATAGTTTCACTTCTGTTGATAATTTAGATATATTGAAAATCAATATCTAAACTTTCTTCACTCGTATTGTTGTGTGTTAGCATTACTGTCTTACTGGGTTTGGAACTATTTTATTGATTCTATTCTCCTTTCTTTGGGGTTCCATCTTTTTTTCTTTTTGCATGCAGTTGGCTCCTCTGTTTCTGGCTTATCTGGATTATATACAACAGCAATGAAAGCTGCAGGTGCAAGTAGGAGAGTTTTCCAGCTTTTGGATCGTGTATCATCCTATGCCAAAATCAGGAAATAAATGCCCATTGGGGTGAGTTTATTGGAAGTTTTTCCATCTTTGGATGAAGCATAGTATCCCTAGTCTAAGGGATGTGCATGGATCCTTGAGCCTTGATTTATGTGCAAGTGGAAGCCATGATCTGTTAGAGAGAGGGGGGCCATGGTCTGTTGTTCTGAAACATTTATTTGACAGATCTGCTGTCGATGGACTATCTCAGTAATTTCCATGATGGGAGAATGTTGAACCCACGGTTAGGAACAAAATGTAGCAAGATGCAGTTAATGTGAAAGACATCAAATAGTGCGTATCTGATGTTCTCCACTTGTATAAATCGAAGGCCCGAGTATACCATGCCTATCTTGAGGTCATACCTTTAGCAAGAAACAGTTTTTAGCTTCATGATCTGTCTCATTCCACCAATAGCAGAAAACTTTTCCTTGTTGAACTAAAATAATCGAATCTATTCTCTATTGGCTACACTCTAATTCAGTGATAATATGCGTTTTTGCTGGGCAGTGATCAAGATGGTGCTGTTGAAATGGATGATGTCTGGTTTTCTTATCCTTCCCGCCCTAATCATATGGTACTCAAGGTGATGATCATTTGTGAAAAGGCTCCCACTAGACCTTACTTTATTACTATGACACTACCAAAAATAATAAATAAATAAATGGACAATTAACTGGTGTTGCTTTATTTTAAGGCACTTTCTTTAAGGAGTATGTGTGCCAATTATAGAACCCAAGTCAGCACTGTTGATACTTTTTTCTCCGAGGGTGTTTTTGGATAACTTGGAGATTCTAAGCCTAGAGATTCTGAATTTGTAAAATTCAGGGAAAATCCACTGAAAATGAAATTTTGTTGTTAGGTCATCATAGGAGGAGGGATTGATTGGTCATTACAAGCACAAAAAGTGTCTATGACGAGGATGTCCATGATGGTTATCGGGTTTATCAGAGAACTCAGAAACGACATCACACAGTTGTTGGGATAATATAGTTGGGAGATGACCAACAAACTTAATGTATGTGCATAGATCTCTGATTAAATTGCTTGGTAGGCCTAATTTGACTGTTCATTTCATCAGATCGGATTTTGGGAGCTATTTTGTCCGTCGGATCATGGTTGGCTTGATCTGAACCATTTAGATGGATCTAGCCAATCGGTGTTGTCATAGTAGTTGATTTAGGAAGTTTATTTTATTGTTGTTTTTATTTGAGTATCAAACTCTTATGGAATGTAATAAGTTATTTTAGATGGCTTGTATTGTTCACATATATGTGTCTAGGGTTTCCTAAGTTTTTTGTATAAATAATTGTCAACACCCATTGTTTAAGAATATAAAAGTGAAGAAATTTCCAGCATACTTTCTTGAGAAGACAGGTGATGTGACACTCTCTCCTTTGGTGTAACTCCAAGGAAATCGGGTGCTTTCTATCCTTTTTCCTCCTCCAATTCTCTTCTTTTTCTTCTCTTTTCTTTCCTCTCGAACTTTTCCCCAAATTTTCATTCATTTTGGAATCCTAAGTAGCTCAGAAATCTCAAACAAACTGAATTCTAACCAAACCAGGGCTAAATTTGGGCTTTGAAGGCTACCACGACCCAAACGAACCTGAACCAACCCAAACCGTACAACCATATGGACAATACGTACATGGTTTTTTCTATCCCTTTCAGACCTATTTTGCTTCTCGTTTTGGTTTACCACCCTGCAATGAACTATTTTGTATAGAATTCCCCCCCCCAAACAACCCCTTTCTTAGACCTATTTCAAGTGTTTTGAGTTTGGATTCATGTAGGACTTGATATTTCATTGAGAATTTGTACTTTTTCACTTTTGTGGTGAAGTTTGGACGTCTTGAATTTGATGTTAGGATATTTGGAGGCCCTAATCTTGATTTCTAGGGTTTAATATGCTTGCATGCTATGGATCTCTTTACTTCTTTTGATTTTGAGATGTTTTTTCGCTTGGGATCTTGTTTTAATCATTGGGTTCAGAATATTAACTTCTTAAATCGGCATTTTCATTGCATATTATAGCAGTAGTTATTATTCATATTTCCTATCTTCCTTCATTACATTCTTAGATTTAGGGTTTTGAATGTCATAATCTCATTTTAGGGCACACTTTACTTCTGTCTTGCGTCAGTCCATGAAGATGAGAGGTTGTTATCAGCAAAATACTCAATATGAGGAGATCTTATGTAGGGAACTTTTTACTTATTTGGACGTAATCAACTACCTACCAAATGCCCCAGATTGAATTTTTTATTTTTTTAGAGATTGACATGTTTAGTCTCTTGTAAATGAGGGTTACTGGAGCAATTTATAAATAAAAAGCATGAAAAATTTATTAGATAAAGAGCGTGTCATATCATTTCCCGAGACAAAGAGGTCTACCATATATGTTTGTATGAAAAATTAAAAACTTGGTGATTAAGGAACATGCACAGTTCTTAACAGTATGTGTATCTCCCTATTGAAGTGGGTAGGTTGGGAATCCGTCCTATTGAAACAATCAATACCACTCTCCTCTCCAAGTGGTTGTGGCGAGTGGGAAATGATGATAGTGCCCCTTGGAAATCTTTATTGGTTGTAAAATACCTACGAAGCACGGATATTCCAAAACCATTCGAGTATCCGTGTCGGATACGTTTCCGACACGGATATGGCCGGATACGGCTTAGATACGTATCCAATTAAAAAAACATTTTTTAAATACGGATATGTCAACGATACGGCAGCAGACACGGAGGGACACGGCAGCACGGGAGAAAAGGAGAAATTATCTTTTCAGTATTATTTTTTTAACTTCAATAATCATTCACATATTATATACTGTAATATTGTAAATATTTTTTAAACATATTATATATCTTTTCATAATACTAAATTGCTAATAGTCTAATCTTTATAATATATATCTTTTGTAATGTATTATATATATATATATATATATATATATATATATATATATTTTGTATTCATTATAAATACAAAAATATAATTTTCTAATACTTTTTATCTCGTGGTAGAATTTATGATATTTTTTGTAAATGTCTGAATTTATTTTGTTGATATATATATAATAATAATAATAATAATAATAATAATAATAATAATATATTTTTTTTAATTCGGCGTATCCCGCCGCACCCGTATCCTAGTTTTTCAAAATTTGCCGTATCCCCGTTTCGGATACGTGTCGTATCCGATACGCGTACCCGTATCGGTGTTTCTTAGTAAAATACAGAATTTGCAGCAGTGGTTGGAAAGTCAACCCTGCATCTAGAAAGTGCTCAGGTATGTGGAGAGCTATCAGTGCTTGTGTCGAGAAGTTCAAACAAGGTATCCGTTTCCAAGTGGGTTATGGTTCTAGAGTTAGGTTTTGGTATTATTTGTGGTGTATCCTCATCCTCTTGCCATCAAATTTCCATCACTTTATCGGCTGGCTTCTATTGTTGATGTTGTTGTGGCTGATTGTTTTTCCTTCTCTAGCGAGTAGGTGGTGTAGGACATTCACTTTCACAAGAATCTTTTTGACGATGAAGCGGAGGATTTCACTTCGCTCCTTCAGATCCTTAGCTCTCTCCGCATGTCTCGTAACTCGAATGATGATTGGATTTGGTATCCTGATTCATCCAGGGTCTTCTCAATCAAGTCTTTCTTTGTTTGGAGCAACCGGTGTGATTGTATTCTTGCTGTTGATCTAGCCATTGCGGTGAGTAAGGCTCCTCCCCGTGCTATCAGTTTCCTCTGGACTATTTGTAACAACCCGACCCGTTTTACCCGTTTTTCTCCGATTTTAGAGAGATTTATGGATCTTCGTGTTGTTTTGGTGCTTTGGTAGCAGTGGGGAGAGTGTGGGGTCCATGGTGGGCCCTAGGTTGCTTGATTTTTATCTTGGAGGGCATTTTGATAATTTTGGCTTATTTAAATAATTTTCATGCACAAATTATTGAAAAACACATTTTAACTATTTTTATGAAAAAAAAAAATATTATTATCCCCAAGTTTTGAAAACATTAGTGTTCCCTTTTTTGTAAAAAAAAAAAAAAAAGACAGAAGAAAAAAAGAAAAGAAAAGAACCCAAAACCCTAGCCCTCTCATTTATAAGTTCTCTCTCTCCCTATTTCCCATAACCCAAACCCTAAGGTCCTCCCTCAAGCCCTAGCTGTCGCCCCTTGTCCCCCTCTTCCCTCTTCCCTCCACTCTTCTCATCTCCTCTCTTCCTCTTTCCTTTTGCCAAAGTTGAAACCATAACCCATGAAATCCTAAGGCGCTGCCGTCACCCCCTTGTCTCTCTCTCTCTCTCTCTCTCTCTCTCTTCTCTCTCTCGGCCTTCTTCCTCTTTTCTTTCCTCTCTTTTTCTCGGCTCTTCATTTTATCTCCCTCTCTTCTCCTTCACTCGAAACCCTAACCCAAGTCCCAAATCCCTAGAGCCGCCACCACCATCTTCTCTTTTTCTCCCTCTCTTCTTCTTCCTTCGCCCGTGAAACCCCTCTCTCTCTCTCTCTCTCTCTCTCTCCCCATTCTTATTCTTCTCCAAGCCTCGCCCTTGCTGCTGTTTGCAGCCTCTGCTCAAGCCGAGATCCGACCCCCACGCCGTTAGGCCCAGTTGCAGGTCGGCCCAAAGCCTGGTCTGCAATCCAGACCCAGTCACAGATCCTCCAGCAGTTCGGATCCACCCCCCTTGCAGATCCGGCCCAGCCCGTGATTCCAAGGCAGTTGGGCCTCTCCCGCCTCCAGTCTAGCTTGCAAATCGAGTCTGGCTCGTTGCCAGGCAACTTGCTAGCTTGATCCAGCTAGCCTTGTGAAGCCCAACGTCCAGCCTAGTTCCCCGACCCCATTCGTCCTGAGCCCAGCAACCTTAACCCAAATCCAACCCAGTTCGTGTAAGCCCATCCCAGCTTCTCGGCCCAACAACCAGGTTCGGCCCATCCAGCGGCCCGACCCAGTTCGAGGCCCAGCACATGACCATTTTGGACCTATTCCAGGCCCAATACAGGCCCATTTTGGGCTCGTTTCTGGCCCGCTTTGGGGACATTCCTGGGGCGCTTTAGGCCTTTCTGGACCATTTCCATCCAAATTTGGGGGATTGTCCCAATTTTGCAAACCCGTCCCAGTTTCTCAGGCCTGATAACTCGTGCATCGCTCCCTTCAACCCCGCAACTTGTTTTCATCGCTTGGATTTTGAAAACGCACACAGGTGAGGGAATCTATCACCGACTTTAGCATGCACTACACACATTACTTCTCTATTTAATGTGCGGGTATAGAATGCAGCGAATGTGGGTCCCTTAAAGTTATGAGCCACTCAGCAAGGGAACTGTTGATACCATTATGTGACGGGGATCTCCATCCAAGTGTATTCGTACCCAGTGCTCGCGGAAGCACGTATGAATCATTTATCTGATATTATGATTGATTGGTGGAGTGATAACATGTTTGGTTGGAATGCGTGATAACACGTTATGCATGTGATTGATAGTTTACTTAACATGATGTAGACAGTAGAAGGTGTTGCCTATTATGCTTGATTGAACATATGATAATGCACATATCTGATTATGAGTCGCCATTACTGCATTGATAACATGCTTATAGATAGTTGTGCATGCATGTAGCTTGTGTATATGAAATGCCGGTGGGGCATGGGTACTAGGCCACATCAGGATCTAGAGACTCCCCCTAACTTGTCGGGTAGTTAGAGTTGGGTTGTCATGTAGGACCGTGCTACGGAAGCGTAGTCGGACTATGGGCTACCCGGTGGTTGGATATGGGTTGATGTATTCCCTAGTATGGGTTAGACTGTCAGGTCTATGCTTGCGATCTTCGGACACGCCCATGGGAGAGGCGTGGCGAGGTTCTTGGGAGGGACAGGGAGTATGGTTTAGACTGCCATGTCTAATTTGTATTCTTTGGACGTGCCCATGGGTGAGGTGTGGTCCGGTTGGGTGGGTGTGGTGCCCGGGAGTCCCAGGAGGGACATGTTGAGAGGTAGATATGGTAGCCTCAGGCAGGCCATTGGGTTGAGTATTGGTACACCCAAGGCAGCCTTAGAGGCCCTTACAGTCATGGTACCCGAGTGCGTGGTGGATGAGGCGTCCTCAGTGGTCTGATGGGTTGAGTGGTTCGCCCGCATGAAGATCAGAGGGTGGGATCGGTGGTTTATGATCCCCGGATAGTCGAGTGGGGTGAGGGTGTATTCGCCCAGCCATCAGTCGAGGGATTGTGTGGTTGAGGATAGCTCCCGCTGGAATGATTTATGATCCCCGATAGCTTAGTGGAATGAGGGTGTATTCGCCCACCCATAGGTCAAGGGATGGTGCGTTTGAGGACAGCTCCCGCTGGCACGGTGGAGGACAACTCCCTCTGGCACGGTGGAGGACAACTCCCGTGGTTATTAGCACTGTGGAGGATAGCTCCCGTGATTGTTTGCAGCAGTGGAAGACAACTCCCGCTGGCACTGGTGGATGACAGCTCTCGTGGTTATTAGCACGGTGGAGGATAGCTCCCGTGGTTGTTTGCAGCGGTGGAGGACATCTCTCGTGGTTATTAGCCAGTGGATGATAGCTCCTATGGTTGTTTGCAGCGGTGTATAGCTCCAGCTAGTACGGTGGAGGACAGCTCCCGTGGTTATTAGCACGGTGGAGGATAGCTCACATGGTTGTTTGCTGCGGTGGAGGACAACTCCCATGGTTGTTGGCACGGTGGAGGACAACTCCCGTGGTTATGATTCACGACTCGTGGTACCGGTCTGTAACGTGTGGGTGTGGACCTCTGTGGAGGTGGTGGCCCTAGAGGTAGTGCGGTTGTGGATTATGTCGTGTACGTGCTGGATACTTCGAACGGTGGGTCGTGCGTGTGCTATGTGTGACCATGCAGGTAGACATTCTTGATATCTCATAGTAGTGGATATGCAATGTATGATGTGTGTTGGGTGAATTATATATATGTGTTCTTTCCCTGGGCATGTAGAGCTCATCTCTTGACTTTCAGGTGCTTCGATGGAGGCGGGACCTAACGGGTCCCAGGATCAGACTTAGGCAGTGGCGATTGCTGTTGACTTAGGTTGTTCTCATTTTTCTATCATTTTGAGAGAACCTTGTATATTTGTTTCAGTTGTCATATGATCTTATGAATAACTGTAATAATTGTTAAATCCCACTACTATACTGGTTGGTATTGTGGTACTGCTCTTGCCCCCTATTAATGTTATTGTTGTTAGTTCAAAAATAAAATAAAATTAATAGACATGATATCTGTTTTTGGGTATTTAATGAGATGTTTCGAAGAGAACACCCCGACCGGGTGTTACACTATTGGCCTTATCAAAATTCTCACCCAAGACAACATCCGAAAGAGAATTAGGATTATGGTTAGCGCTTGCCCTCTTCGCCTCTAAGCTTCAGAAGATGTGGATCACTTGTTCCTTCACTGTTTTTCTCTTCCCTAGTTTGGAGTGGACACTTTCTCTCTCTGTTTGAGGTTCATTGGAATTTTCCTTCATCTCTCGCTTTTCTTTCCTACGTTTGGATGTGTGGTTTAAAGGACCCTTAAAGTTCTCTTCCTTATGGCGTCTTGCTCTATTTGCATCTATTTGGAGCTTGTGGTGGGAAAGGGACAATAGAGTTTTCCAAACTCACGAGGAGTCTTTGAAGGAGGCAAGCATCCGTGTCAAAGATAAATGTGCTGCTTGAGCTTCTTCCCTTTTAGATTCTAGTCTCTTTCTATTGTAGATATTTCTAGAGCGTGGGAGGAATGCATCAGGTTGATCCAGTCTTTATGGTTCTTGTTGTTTCTAGTGCTTTCTTTTCTTGAGCTTGTTCTGGGCTTGTTTGTATTTTTTGTTTGTGTGTCTGTTTCTATCTTCTCATTGTTCTTTTTGGCACGTCTTGTGCCTTTTGTGGTTTTAATGAAGTTACCATTTCAAATGATAGTTATAATAATAATAATAATAAATAATGATGATGATGATGATGGGGTTGAAATAGTCGTATAGTAATAATTCATGATTTAGATGTATTAAATGACATGCACGCCATTAAAGCCCTTCATCCCTATTATTAAATGGCATGCAAGCCATGCACACCATTATTGGCCTTCATCCCTATTAATATGTGGCATGCACGCATGCTCTCCATGCACGCCTTTCATTCATTTATTACATCCCTCAACCCAAGGATTGTACAGATCTTGTATTTAATTCTGTTAGCCATTGTAATCAATATAAATACTTAGCTCTAGGCATGAGAATGAGTGGTCATTTTCCTTAATTATTTATAAGATGGATACTCTTTTTATTTTCCATTGTCAGTTTTTTACTGCTCTATTCAATTATGATTCTCTCTCTCTCTCTCTCTCTCTCTCTCTCTCTCTCTCAAAAGCTCTATCAAATTTTTTTTTGAGCGGTAATAAAACGAATTATATTAATATAAGAAAGTTCAAGTACTTCAACTGAAAAGGGTCTAGGAGTGCTTGACCAAAAGAGCAAACATAAACATTAACTACAATCAAATCAAAAGAATACAACAAAAGGGTAATATAATCCATAACATTTGTGCAAAACCCCTATTGACTCGTTTTTGTTCTCGAAGAAAGAACACTCCTGATACTGAATTGTTGACTCCAGTTTTTGCAAAGTAATAGGGCACACCATTTGCCTACGACTGACTTGGGCAAAAGAGACTTTGAGTCCTGAAGCGAGTGCCCTAATCTCCCTGACTGTGATAATCAGTCTCCAAGGGGGTCGCTTAAGCCCTTTGGCCCTTTTAATTGCATTTGTCGAATCCCCTTCAATCACTAGTGATCCTTGCATATGGATGGCCATAAAGTCAAAGTTCTCATAATACTTAGAAGTGTCCTAGCCACTAGTCAAAGCTCTATCTAATTATGCGCGACCTTATTATTGCCCTTTGTCCTATTCTTTATTCATCTTATAGTATTTTGGAATATTATATAATACAAAATTGAGGTATATTTGGAAAAAAAAAAAGGAAAAAAAAATGTAAATACCTAATCAATTATCCAATCTGCCTGAACTAATTGTGGTCTTGTAAGGTTTTTTATCTATGGCTTTGAGTTCTTATGTGCATCTTTTGGGCTCCAGGGAATAACACTAAAATTGAGGCCAGGTTCAAAGGTTGCTCTTGTTGGCCCAAGCGGCGGTGGAAAAGTAATGATAGTTCTTTGCGTATCTTTCATCTATCAATTTTGTATTTTCTCATGCTTTACATTGTTCATATGAAGTTTCATGATTTTTATTGAGTTAAATACCAAACTAACAAGTGTGATTCCTTGCCTCCAACAGACTACAATTGCAAATTTGATCGAGAGGTTCTATGATCCTTTAAAGGGAAAGATTTTACTAAATGGGGTGCCATTAGTGGAAATATCACATCAACATCTTCACGAGAAGGTAGGATGTTCTAGGTAACTTTTCCATTTTGTTATTCATGTAAGGTACATCGGTATAACCCTACAAATTGTAGGCACTAGGAGAGGCCGCCACTAAAAACATAGAGGGAAGGGATAACGAAGAACATGTTAGACTATTTAGTGACTGAATGTATGGTTTATGAGAGGGTAAATTGGGGAAGAACTCGCAAAGTTGAATCCAAATAGATGGGATTTTGGCTTATGATGATGATGATATATAGAAGAATGTATTACAAACCCAAAAGTGACAAAGGAGGCCCAACATTCATGAAGTTAATACCTCAAATTAATTCCTTCCACAATGATTGGTGATATCCATGATTATGACTCTAATTGGGGTGATTTTCACCTTTCTATTGATCCTACTAATTATCATAGGCTTAAATATTACTTGGTCCTATTTTGTTAATTGATTACTCTTCCTATTCTAGGCATTTCTCTCTTTGCTTTTGGGGAAAAAAAGTTAGGAGACACCTTTCCAAAAAGAAGAAGTTAGGAGACACTAATTGTAACCTCCTTTTTGTTAAACAGTGAAAATGAAAAAATAGATTAAAAGAAAATGGTACAAAACAAGACAATGTGCTCTATATAAGAAGACTGTACTAGAACAAGCAATAAATTAAAGAACATGGATACATTGAAACAAGGAAAACAAACTAGTAAATAAAAATAAAAACAATACACCCATTACAAGAAATCAACCAAAGCCCTCGTCTTTCTACTCCTGATTTCACAAAAATAAATAAATTTGCAACCCTGTTAGCTGAGTGCCTAACATGTTACTACTTTGTCCCTGCACATCATCCTAATGTTCGTAACATGATCCTGTAAACCATTTAAGTTGATAAAATTAGTAATACTATCTATCAATGTACTGAATGATACAATAAAGAAGTCAAATTTGTGAATTCTGAGATAGTACTTCATGTAGGTGATGCCACTGCTCATATTCATGTTCTTGATGAAGTAATGGCATGGAAATTGGTAGAATTTGAGGAGGGTACAATAGGCATTGCTCGTAATTTAAGATCTAATGATGGTTGTCATTGTATTAATTGGTGACATTTTGATGATACAAAGGGGAGTTCTGTAAAAGCAACAGCTCCAAACGTTATGTAGATAATTAATTGAAGAATTGAGATATCAGATTTCAGAAGCCAAAGATTTGAGTGAATCGATGACTAATATCCATTAACACCACCTTGCATGGAGTAGCTCAACTGGCAGGTACTCTGGCTCAGGAACCAAAAGTCTCAGGTTCGAGTCCTGTAGTTATCTGATGCTCTTGGCTTACAGGGTCTGCGTGCATCCGGAGTTTTACTCAATGCCCTTGTACTCGGGGAGAGGTGGGGGTTCACCGCCATTAAAAAATAAAAAACAAACCATTAACAACTTTCTAAGACTCTGGACAATTTGAACTAGTAGGGGTGTGTATGAGCTAACTGAGCTAGGTCTGCTGAGCTTGGCTTAAATGTTGCCAAATGTAGCAAGATAGCGCCAGCTTATGCTTGCCTGAATGTTATGAAGTGGAGCTCAAGTCTTTCCAGTCAAGCTTGAGCTGAAGTTGCCAAGCTTGAGCTTGACTTGTCAATGTTTAATTGAGTATTTGAGCTCATATTTGACTAAACATCAAGCTAAGCATAGTCCTTTTTAGCTCTCAGTAATGTTTGTCAAGCATGAGCTTGACTCAAACTCAATTCAAGCAATATGTGTTATATGCACATTGTAGAATATGCTTACTATATTTGTTGTACAATAAAAATACATTTGCATGCATGCATACATATACATGCATCAATTGAATTGACCTCAAGCTTGATATTGAGCAAGTTTCTGAACTAATGAACCTTAAATGAAGCCAAACCAAGCAGGATATAGCCTGGCTTGGCTTGTTATTCAAAAGTCAAGCTCAAGCTTGAGTTGCGTCAAGCGAAACTGTGCTAGATTGCAAGCCAGATTGGCTTGTCTGCATCCCTACTGAGGAGTGCCAAATGCAACGATTGATTGTTTTAGCTTTCTAATACTCATGTGGCATGTGAATTACATTTATTAAATCTGATTGATTGTGTTTCTCAAGAACTGACATCTTTTTTAACTCTGTAACTGCAGATCAGTATAGTGAGCCAAGAGCCTGTTCTTTTCAACTGTTCTGTTGAAGAAAACATTGCCTATGGATTTGATGGGAAAGCTAGCAGTACTGACATTGAAAGTGCAGCTGTAAGACTTGAATTTTTTTTATCATGCAGTCTTCATTTCTACCTACTTCTCTATAGCTAATCATAAATACTGCTGGAAACTGTAGAAAATGGCCAATGCACATGAGTTCATATCAAAGTTCCCTGACAAGTACAAAACACATGTTGGAGAACGTGGGGTAAGGCTGTCTGGGGGCCAGAAACAGAGAGTAGCAATTGCAAGAGCATTACTGATGAATCCAAGAGTTCTCCTATTAGATGAGGCAACAAGCGCTCTGGACGCTGAAAGTGAATACCTAGTTCAGGTGACTACTTGTTCTAGCAGGCACAGTTCTTTACTGTTTGTGCATATGAACCATGTTTTGGGAATCCAAACCATTCATCTGATGAAACCCAACATGGATGGGCCATTATTCTTCGACCATTCTCTAAAAACAATCACCAACATTCAAAAATCATATCATCATATGTTTAACCTTAGATTGGTTGACTATTGTTGTATTTCACCATCAATATCAGGCAATCAGTCAAATGGTTGACAAATTGTGTTCTGGAGCATGGTCTCTCATTAGTGGTTCCATCAGATCAATAGTCTAGATGTTAAAACCATGGGCTCATCTTGGTTCAGTCATGGGCCTGAGGATACTGCATACATTTTGGCTCGAGTATATAATTTGGTTAATGGTCTGATAACAGAAAAGTTGCCTTGGCTCCACTTGTACACTCAAAAGCTGAGGTGTTTACTTATGTTCTGGTCGAGGACCATTGGCTTGAGGATGCTGCAGGAGCCCTCAGGTCAAGATCACAGGACCATCACCCATGTTTGTACATTTTCATAGCCCATTGATTCAATGCGCATTTTTGAGCCTAGGATGACATAATTCAGTAAACTGGACCAAGGAGCCATGGGTGCCAGTTGTACACTTGAGGCCCAAGAGCACTAGCTGGGTTCAAGGATCGTGAGCTTTTATTATCAGCTTGTAGACGATTTTATAATTTCCTAAATAATGAGGAAGAGCTTTATGAGTTATGTTGTTGTATCTTTTTGCTTGTAGTATTACACTTTTTTTTTTTTTTTTCGAGTAGCATGGTATTCCACCCACATTGGAGGTGAGACTAATCTCGTGGATATATGAAACTACCCGTAAGTAACTCCACTTCTACTATTAATTGTGATTATGATGATAGCTAGTTTCCAAGATATGGGAACAGAGCTGCTACAAAATGCCTATGTGAACTAGACAATCTTTCATAGGAAATGAAGTTACTAAGGGGATGCAATGTAGAAGAGTGTAGCTTTACAAATATTTATAGGAAGCTCAAACTCTGAAGGACTAAAAGGAGCAAACGTACCTGGATGGGAGGAAAATTGAGGAAGTGGCAAAGGATCCAAAGACGTATTTTTTCCTTTGATATACTTTGAGGACCGTTTTTAGTGAGAGTTCTTGTGGAATATCAGAATCAAGGAGTGGAAGAACTTAAGGAGAACTTGAAGATGTGAAAGATTAGCTGTCTAGCATAAAAAATGGAGTAAACTCATGAAAAGTAACATCCAGTTATGTAAAAAGTCAATGGCTGGCAGGATGATAACAATAGTAACCTTTTGAGAATTACTGAATTAGGATAGCCTACAAAAACACACTTGATGCTTTGCAAATCTAACTTGTCTTTGACAGAGAAAAATCATGGACAAAACAAACACGCCCAAAGACATGAGGAGAAACATCAAATGAAGGTTCATCTGGTTGAAGATATTCAGAGGGAATTTGTGATCTCAAGCAAGAGTTCGCATACAATTAATGAGGTACCAACTAGTCATAATAGCATGTGGCCACAAATATTTGGGTACCTTCGTCTTGAATAGTAAGGCTTGAGTCATTTCTAGCAAAATGTCTACTTTTTGCATTCAACAACCCTTCCTCTTCCTCTTCCTCCTTCTGAGGAGAATACGAAAAACTAGTTTGATGATTGGTACCGTATTCGTGTAAGTGGAAAAACATTTTGACTAATATTCACCACCATTATCAGTCCTTGTGAACCAAAGCATGAGGTTTTCATGTGAGCATTATATTCATTGTGAACTAAAGCACGTAAAAGTTTGAAAGCAGAAAAAAAGAAAATTGTTACGAGATTTCATCAAATATAACCAAGTCATGCATGAAGATCATTAATAAAAGAAGCAAAATGGTTATAACAAGTAACATATGGGGCAGGAGCTAGTCCCCAAACATTAGAATGAACTTTTGTGTGCCTTTTAAGAGAAAACTGAAGTATGAGTGTGCTTGGAAAATTTGCAAACATCACAATCTAAAATGCCAAAATTGTCGGAGGAAAAAAATTACATAAACTCGAAGTGATGGATAGACAAGATGTGAGTGCTGGAGATGAGCCAGGTCAGTGGTCAATGATTGTTTTGACAAATGAGCCCAAAGTGAAGAAGATTGAAACTAATAAAGCCCTCAAGATTGAGTGCCACCACCAATCTTCTCCTAGTTATCAGATCCTAAAAAAACAAAATGAGTGCGATAAAAAGGTGACCAAGCAATTCAAGGATCTAGTAAGACTAATAATAGACAGAAAGTCCTACAAAACCAAGAGCTAGAGATGAGGCAAGAGGAACAATGCCAATACTAGAAGGTGTAAAAATATACATTAGCGCGAAGAATTTAATTAGAGAGCTTACATGGAGAAAAAGAAGTAAAATGAGAGTTTGTACTAGTCATATGATGAGGAGCTCTTGAATCTGAAGAAAATGATATTATTGGAGAAGCATAAAGAGGGATGGGGGTCTCCAGGGGTTGTCAAGGGAAAGTTTGCGTTTGGCAGAGAATGGAGGGGGTGTGGCTGACAATGGTGGTGAGGAAGTTATGCTACATGCGGGCTTGAAGCTTTGTGCAGATGCAGTTACTCTAAGGAAGACGGGGAAGAAATTTTCAGAATAGGAAAGGCCCCTGTATGGAGTTTTACAATGGGGGATAAAGCTGACGCAACCCTAAACTGGTTCGAGGAATGGGGAACATAGTATGTGCTAATGAAGATACTCACTTGGAATGTTAGGAGTCTTGTACTTAGGGAGAAAAGAGGCCATTAGACGATTCATCAGGAAACATAAGGTGGACATCGTATTTATTCAAGAATCGAAAAAGGAGGAATTGTTGTTAACATTAATCAGAGAACTATGGGGCATAATTGTTGAGGGATGGTGAAGATCTTAGTTGCCCCATGTGTGGTCACCCAGAGGAGGATGTTGATCATCTCTTTGCTAGCTGTCCTATTGCTAGGAATCTCTGGTTAAATTTTGCAAGTTTCTTTGAGGTTTCTTGGGTTTTTGGGATAAATTGCATTGGGGTGGTGGAGTCGTGAGATGGTTGCCCCTTTTTGTGGCAGAAAAATCCAAAGGAGCCCAAACGGCTCTCTCTTGCAACGGTCATCCTGTGCTTGGCTGTCTGATCCCCATTTTGAAGAGAAAACTGCAACGGCTATTTGTTGTGATTTAGGTATCCAGCTCAGCCCCCCCCTCTAATTCGTTGGTGCTTTCCTTTCTTATGGTTCAACACTATCCAAGACTCTCTCTCTTATCCTTTCCTTTCTCTGCTCTCAGTTCATACCAACTGCTAATTCTCTCCAATGTCTTTTTTCATTAAACACATCAGCCCCAAATTCATTGCTTTTAGCAATTAAATTAGGCCATAAATGATAATGCACACAACCACAACGACTAGCTTCAGATTTGTAATTTGACTCGCATGACTCGGTCCGGCTTTTGACTCAAATTTATTAAATTGGTTGGTTTGATTTCCTGAAACACAAATTACACGTAATGAGTTGTTTTAAATAAAATTCATAATTTTACGTGTAAATTTGGAAATAAAATGCAAAATTAATGTGAAAATGTTCAATAAAATTAAGAAATAAATGCAAATGTAAGCATTTATCACGGTTTCACTATCTACTGGGGATGCACCGTTGGGCTCCCAATGGCATACTCCATGGATTAGCGGCAACCGTTTTGGATCACCGAGCCTTCTTCTTTGAGCCCTTTTTGAGTTTGGAAGTGGATTGTCGGACCCCATTCGACATTGTCTGAGTCACGTTGGGAACTCAGGTAGCCGATTGGCATTCTTTCATCTTCAATATTAGGACCTCCCATATCATCTCCCCTGCGGTTAGGATTCATCATCACACAGCGGCAAACGGACCCTATTCCAATTCCTTCATATCAGCATCAGACCCCTGCAACAGGAAACTTGCCCACTGCATCAGATTATAGCCGGGTACCCTCGTTCTTGATCTCACCTATGTACTCTCTTTTGTGATTTTTCTTATGGGTCTGTCTTTTCCCCTGCGTCTTCTTTTGAACTTTTGAGCTTTTGTCTGGCCCCCTTAGTAGATTTCCCTCCCTCTCTGACCCTAGGTCAAGATTCTTCCTTTTCTAGCCTAAGTTTTGCCTCGTTAGGGGAGGGCAGGGCATCCCGACCAACTTTGGAAGGGATAGAGTTTAAGAGGGTTAGTAAGGAGAGGGCACAATGGTTGGAAAAGGAATTCACGATAGATGAAATTAGGAGGGCACTTGATAACCTAAAAGGGGACAAAGCTCTGGGTCCAGATGGATTTAATTTCAGGGTTATCAAAACTTGTTGGGACACGATTGGCTAGGTCTTCCTTCAAGTCTTCTGGGAATTTTATAGCATATGGGTGATAAACAAGGGGTTGAAGAATTCCTTTTTGACTCATTCCAAAAAGGGAGGGACCGTTTGAGTTGTCACATTACATGTGACGCCCCTCCCTCTCCCACTAGGATCAGAGTAATAGAATAAGGATATTTGAGTGGGGAGAGAGGCGAGCGTCACGACGCGAGCTAAGTCTCAGTCCGAAGACCCGACCCTCGACTGGCCCATCTAGTATGTGCGCACGGACAAAAGTCCATTATCACATTTGCAACACACTAATATAAACTTGAGGAAACATATAAAAATATTTGATGCATCTGAATGATAACCATTCACATTCCAAAGCAAAGTGTAAGGATCCCACATAACAAATATCAAGTCTAACACAAGTATCTAGGAGTTTATACATCAATGATTACATTTCCATTCTCATAACTCCTGCAAAAATACATTCTCTCAAAATATGGACAAAATGGCAAAATGAATTAAATTATCTTCAGTTCCAAAATATCAAAATGTATAACTCTCTCCAAGCTCTTTATTTTGCTTCCTTTCCAATCATGCTTGGGTATTGCTCGGTCTGGCCTCATCGCCTTTCTCATTTCCTACATCAGTTTCTAAAAAAGGGAAAGAATTCCTATCAAAGTAGGTACCAACATGTGATGAAAAACATACTATTAATATTTCATAACTCATTCAAACCTCATTGAAAATCAGATATGAAATCACATGTTCAAAATCCAATTATATCTCATAATGGAAAACAATACATTGTAATCCAAATCATGCTCATTTAATAATAATAATAATAATCATAGTGCTTTCAATTCATCTAGGAATCAACATGAAGTGTGATGCCATGGGTGCCATGAATCTATGCAAGCCCTTTCATGCCCCATGCATTGGTCAATCTTTACTTCTCATTCAATGATTATAACATTGGCCATTTATGTCCGTAGCTTTCCCGGAGCACCAGCTGGGAGCTACTACCCAATACTAGCAATTTAACCAGGACTACTGAGGGAGCGCTACACACCCATACTCCTGGGCAGGTTTCGGGACTTTTTCTGACGCTGGAGCTTTCTGCCCAATTAGAATGCCATATTTTCTGTAACCTATGGACGCGGGCATATACAATGGTTATTCATTCCATACATATATAAATGTTTCCGAGTAAAGTATGTCGTCTCTTTGTCTTGGTCTCATGCTTTCCCATCCCATGCAAATTCATGAAGTCCATGTCTATGCAATGATATCAAATCCATTTGACAATATATAAAATAATCCATATTTTCCATGCTTGAAACTACACTTTATCAAATCGTCATCAAAATATATATTAGAATCAATTTATAAAACTTTGAATCAAGTATACATTTATAGTATCACTTTGATACTTCAAGCAGGTAGGAAAACCTACTTGATTGGAGATAAATCGACGGGGAGGACGAATCACGAAACGGCACGTACGACTCTTAAGTCACCTCCGGATCCTTCGGTTATTTCCATGGATTAAGACAACAATCACATCATTAATTAATGTCTTTGGTTTCCAAATCTAATACTTATTACTTTCATTAATTACTACGTAGGATATCAGATTTGGAGAATATTATTGGTGTCTTATTAATCCCACATTAATGATCAAAACAAGAGGGTGGGGTTAAGATCAAAACAGTCTGGTCATTTCCAGTTCGGAACTTGGGTCATTCTGTTCGGAACTTCAGAAGCTTGTTCCGAAGCTTCGAAACATCCGGGTTATCCTTTGGATCGTCCGAAGTATACCATCATGTTAGTCTGCTTGGAACTTGGTTTCGGAACCTCCGAACCAAGTTCCGAGACTTCGGAACTTCTAAGCTTTCTCTCGGCACTTCCAAGACATGTAAATTTTCAATTCACACTAGATTGTTCAGAACTTGGTCTCGGTACTTCCGAGCCAGGTTCCGAGACCTCAGGTCCTCTTTTGGACTTAACATGTTTTTTCTATGTGATTAGTCCTTCGGGGGGTTCATTGGTCTTCTTGGAACTTGGCCTCGGAACATCTGAGCCAGGTTCCGAGACCTCATACCTTTGCTATAATTCTCAAAACGTCATCCGTTCCCTCTGACTGTCCGAGCTTTCGGAACTTGTCTCGGAATGCCTGAGGCAGGTTCCGAGACCTGTCTTCTTCAGACAGTCACTTGCAGAAAACTGCAATGCGGGCCGAGTTTTTTGAATTCGAATATCACAAAGGGGTGGGTCATTGGCCTTGATTTTTAAACCTAACCTCTTGGATTGATTCCACATGTGATTTGTCACATTTTAGAAGGTCAATATTCATGATTTGATTAACAAATACATGGATCTTAAATCAAATTCCATGAGTTTTGGGAAAACCCAAAAATCTCCATATTTTCTAATTTTCATTTCCTTAATCCAAATTTGTCTTGAGTTGATTTTAAACCATCCTAATCCTCAAATTAAGTCTTAATACTAAGTCTAGGGAGAAAAACTAACCTCTTATGAAGCTTTTCCAAGATTTCTCTTCCTTCTTTCTTCTTCATTTCTTCCCTTCTCTTGCTTCCTTCCTTGCTTGAATTTCACTAATGGATGAGAAGGGAGGAGGAGGAAAATCGTGTGAAGGGTGGAAGAAGGAGGTGCACGGTGGTGAGAAATGGAGAAAGGGTGTGTTTGCCGTGTGAGAGGGAGTGAAACAAGGAGAGTGCCGTGTGAGGGAGAGGAAATGGGGTGAATGCCGTGTTAGTGGGATAAAAAGAGGGAGTGATGGCTTTTCCTTCCTTTGGTTGCCCTAAGTTATAGGGAGTGGGGTTAAGTGTGGTGTTGGGTTATACCTATTCATGTGGCATGCCATGTCATCGCTCATGTGGCATGATGCCACATCATCAGTTAATTTTCATTAACTTTCAGTGACTTAATTACCCACCACATCACTTAACATTAAATCATATTTTAATCTCTTAATTAAATCCCACTTATACCCATGTTAATTACTTAATAAGTCCCCTTAATCTCAGTTAATCATTAATTACCCTTTCTAATCCCGTTGATTAATTTTAAAATTTCTGGGGTGTTACATTACTGACCTATTAGCCTAATAGGTTGTGTATACGAGTTGCTAGCAAAGGTCCTAGCATAGAGACAGAAGGAGGTTTTTCCTTAGATCATCAGTGAATCTCAAGGGGCATTTGTGGAGGATCGTAAAATCCTCGATGGAGTCTTAATTGCAAATGAATTGGTTCATATGCGGTTAAAGGAGAAGAGGTTGGGGGATTCTCTTCCAGATTGACATGGAAAAATCCTATGACTTTTTCTCCACTCGATGTGCACTTTCAAGTTTTTTTTTTTTTTTTTTTTCCGAATTTTACGATATCTAAAAGCCCATTCTATAAGGCTCAATCTAACCATGTTGTCCAGGGTTATTTTGATGTTGACAGAGAAGGTTATCTTGATGACTGTCGGTCTACTGCTGGCTATTGTCTTTTTTTTGTTGGGTTCTCATTTGGTCTCATGGCAAAGTGAAAAACAAATTGTTGTTATTCAATCCATTGATGAGGCAAAATATAGGGCCCCTTTCAGTATGTGTTAATTACCATGGTGAATACATTGTGTTAATTACTTTAGTTATAATAGTTTCTTAATTAATTGGGCTTTGCTTTTTCTAAAGCTCTATAGAATGTTGTGAAAATTGAATTGTAACGTAAAATCGTTATACTTCATAAACCGCAAATTGTGTATCATAAGCTATGGAATTTTAAAATTAATAGATGTCTTTCTCAAAAATATTTAATATGTGAAGTAACATAAAAGATATCTAAAAGGTAGTAATGTGAACAATTCTCCAACTTTCTTTTAATATCAAATGAATATCATATAACGAATTCATTGGAGCTTAAATTTCAATTTTCCAACTTCCAAAAGTATAATACCAGTATATAATCCGAGTATTTTGTGAAATGTCAACAATGAACTAAGAAGTCCCTAAAAATCCAAAGGTCTTAACTCAAACCTTAAAAACCATAAAAAAAAAAAAATGAGTTTCATGCTTTCACATTCCAAATAACCCCAAATTCTATTATTTATAGAAATTATAAGATTTCTTTATAAATATGATTCATTCCTCTTATCATATCATACAGATCGTAAGATGTGAATCATGTATCATAAGATTTTAACAACAATTTTCTGTAATACTCATGCAGTCATCAATATTGCTTCTAATCTAATTTTTTACAAGTATACAAACATATTGAGATTGATTGTCACTTTCTTCGGCTTCATATATTCTTTGGAAAGATATTCACACCCTAAGTCGAAATAACTTACAAAGGCCATCTCTCGTTCCCAACTAGATGATGTTTTGAGCAAGTTGGGCTTAATTGATATTTATGTACCACCTTAGGGACAAAAACCTATAGCACAACTAGTAAGGGCTTGTTTTTACAACCTAAAGGTTGTAGGTTTGAGTCCCATGGGCATCAGATAGGCAGTCGATCCAAGGAAATAGTTTGCCAAGTCCAAATTACAAGGCGAACCCCAGATTGATGGGATAAATAACTTGGATGATGACAATGAAGTACCAACTTGAGGGACAATGTTGTAGGATATATTGTATGAATATTGTATATTATTTGCTCGTACTAGATGCAGGACAGGAGATAGAGTAACCCTAAATGCCTAATGTAGTTATGAACAGATTAAAAGAGGATGAAAATAATGCACCCTAAGTCTAAAATAGGCTGACATTAATCAATCAATTAATAATGACAATTAAATAATATAAATAAGCGACAAATAATTCAATTAAATTCTCAAAATTCAATGTTTCAAGGATGATTGCAGAGTCGTGGTGGGAAACGGCAACAAAACCTTATTTTGGAAGGATGTGTGGCTTGGGGAGAGACCCTTGAAAGAGCTATTCCCTAGACTGTATAGGGTGGCAAGAGATAAGGATGCGCACTTGTTCGGGACCGGTATAGTTTGGAGGAAGGTCATGTTCATTGGTACTTTGACTCTAGATGAAACCTTAGGGGCTTTGAACATGATAACCTGGATAGTTTGCAATCTCTTTTGAGTGATTTACCGCTGTCCATTGAGGAGGAGGACGAACAAATAAGGATAATGGATTCCTTGGGGACCTTTTTGGTCAAATCAATCGTGGAGAAAGTTTGTAGTTCAAGCAATGAGGCCCCCTTCCTTGCTTAGCATGGAGGAGCTTGGCTCCTCCGAGAGTACAAGTCTTCGTGTGGAGTATGCTTCAAGGAAAGATTCTCACCAGGGTGGCTTTAAGAAGGAAAGGGGAGGGGGGAGGGGGGAGGGGGGAGAGGGGGGGGGGACAGGGCGGGCGGGGCGCTACTCAATCCTAGCTTACGATCTCCGTTGCCCCTTATGTAGGCAATCGGAAGAAGAGGCAGACCATCTTTTCTTTAGTTGCCCCGTTGCGGAACAAGTGTGGATGAGCTTTATCAATCTAATGGGAATACCTTGGGTATTTAACTAGACAGGGCATCATGAGGTCTTGGTTCATCTCTCGCCTCAAGCCCAACAGAAAAATGGCCTAGTCCACAATTCTGGCAAGCTATTCTTTGGACTTTATGGAAGGCAAGAATTTTCCAATCAAAGGAATCAGTGGTTGCGGATATTGTCCAGAAAGCCTAATGGAACTTATGCACCTGGCTTTTATCTGGTAAAGACTTTGTAGGGCTTAGGATCACTGGAGTTCTTTCAGTCTTGGGAGGGGGCTATGTCGGAAGCCCCAAAGAAATCTTAAAGGTAGATCACTTGTACTTTCTTTCCCTTTTTCTTTGTTTGGGTTCACCCTTTTTGAACCCTTTCTTTCTTTTTTCTTATGCTTTTGTACCTTCAAGGTTTTTATTGAATCTTGTTTTTACCGCTTCAAAAAAAAAAAAAGAGATTTAGTTTGAAGTTCAGTATTAATATTCTTTTTTTAGAGGTTCAATTTTAATATTCTTCTTCCCCAATCCCGGATTATGATCATTTTTTCCCTATTTCTTATGGGATCCTACCTTTTTAGAGGTATTTTTTAATATATGATAAAGAAACATCAATAAAAATTGGCTACAGTATAATGAATTGTAATGGTGACACCCAAGCACTTGGAAACTGCCCAAGTATACAAAAAAGGTTATCATTCAAAATTTCTTATCATTAAAAAAAAAAAGGTTCACAAGGGATCCAAAACCCCACTAGTGCACCAGTTGTAGATACTAGAATATACTAGTGGAGTACCTTTTTTTCCAAATGATTAGTGAGGTACCATTTTTTCCAACTGTGGACCATGAGACAACAAAAAATCTGCAATACTTCAGAACATCTAGTGTTTTTATTTTTTTTGAGCAGTAACGAAGAAAAATATATTAAAAGAGGAGAATTACAAAATCAAAAGAAAGAGGTCTAACAAGATTAGACCGAAAACAAAAAAGGAAAAACTGAGAGTACATAAACTACAAAAGAAAACTCCTCTAATAAGAAAGATGGAGAACTCCAGGGAAAAGCTCAGTGACTCCAAGCTTGGCAAAGTAATCTGCCACTCCATTCGCTGTTCTGTCGATCTTGGTAAAGGAAACATCCATCCCCAAAACTGACAATCTAATCTCCCTAACCACGATGATCAATTTCTAGGGCGGTCTTCTTTGGCCATTCACCCACTTAATTGCATTTGCGAATCTTCTTCAATAATAAGTTTTCCTTGACCATACAACTTCCAGGTATGTAAAGCTCTCCTAATATTAAGAATTTCCGCCTCATTGAAGTCTTTGGTTCCAACCAACTCATTGAAGACAATTAATGTGATTCTTAAATGATTTCTAAGCACTCCACCAATTCCCCGCCGGCCCCGCCTTCTTTCTTGCTGCCCCGTCTACATTAAACTTCAAAACATTTTGATCTGGGGGGTGCCATTTTTCTTTAGGTTTCAACTTCCTTCTAAAATCATTCATACATTCATCCCAGGATGACATGAGATCTGTAAGTCTAAGGCCGCTAAATTCAGTGCTCAAAAGAAGCCAAACACAAAGCCTCCAATTAACCAATTGGATAAGATCGTTGATATCTGTTATTTTATCTTCAAAGACTTTTGAATTTCTTTCTGTCCAAATGGTCCATAAGATGGCAGCCGGTAGAGTATTCCAAGCAAGTTTCAACCTTGGAGAAAGCCTTAAAATGAACCACGATTCCAACGATCCAGCACAAGTTCGCTCAAAAACCAGGACACCTTAAAAAGAACATCTAGTGTTTCACAACTCCCTATCTTCTCCCACGTTCTACTTTGAATCTGCTTTTCCCATTGGCAATCTTGTAATTCTTCAAATGGTACCTGGATACATTTCAAAGATTAGATTACAATGCAGAAAAAAAAGGCTTTGTTGTTGCTTTGCATAACTCCACTTTGAGGATACAGACCTCCTTGCTTCTTCAATTGGGTTATAATGAACTGGTCCTTGTTGCTCCCTTGGCTAGAAAAGGTTTGTCAACGTCAAAAGTTAGCCTGATTGGAGAGGGATACTTCCTAGTGTCCATGAACGAAGAGAGGGAGGTGGAAGACTTGCTTAAATCAAATCCAGATATGGGATAGACTAAGATCCTCGACCGGTTGAAACCTAACATGTTCCAATATACAAGAAGGACTTGGGTGCGGTGCCTAGGTTTCCCTCTTGAAGTCTTTTGGGCAGAAACTTGGAAGGTTGCTGGAGATCCACCACCGGAATATGATTGGAAAGGACTGCTCTTCTTTGAACCTCTTGCTAGAAATTGGGAATCAGGAGACTATCCCGTCATTGGTATGTTTGATGCTCAACGGAAAATCCTTCAAAATCAATTTGTAGGCAGTTAGAAATTCGGTGGAAAGGTCAAAATCCTTGCTAGAAAGATGATTTCTCGTCCCAAGCAGATCCTTCTCGACCGTTGGAAGAGCCCAAGAACGTGCTTTGGATATACAATCCGAGGCGACTAGGCAACCCAACAGCCAAGGTGGAGGAGACGGATCATAGGACCAATGAGAAGGAGAGGAGTTTCATAGGAGCGACAACTGCAACTACAAGCGGTGTTTGAGATGCCCTGGCATTTAAGGGCATTCTCGAAGACAACCCACGTGGGACTCACTCCAGGCATGTGGGAGACTCATGGCCTAAGTTTTATGGCCAAGTGGTTGTTGCGCTGTCATCAAGGTTTGGCTCGAATGGATACCAGTTAGTTCCGGGCCCAGCGATGTCATACCCTTGGTGGACTCAGCAAGCCGGCCCTACCTCTTGGACCCATGGCCCAATACCACATTTTTTTTGCAAAACGAGAGGAGGCTAAGGCATTTTCGAATCATCTTCTTCGGCACTTGTCTCTTTCCAGTAGCGTCGGGGCTAGAGGAGGAACTCAATCTCCTGTGCCTGTCGCCTCCTACGATAACGGCGATGGAACATGGATTGCAAAGAAATCAAGGAGAAACGATGGACGATCAGATACAAGAAAGTGTCAAGTGGCTTGCTCCAACAATACAGAGGATGAAAATTCCTGTCAAGCAGTCCCCTGCACCTTCGCTGGATTTGAATTGTGTCCCAAATCTCGTTTGGCCCCAGTAACAATTGACGGAAAGAAGCTGAAGGATAGGAGAAATGATCTCAAAGGTCTGCGGACAGCTATGAGATGTTTGTTCAATGAAAATGAACCTTCAAAAAATAGGAAGGGGACCAACGTGGACATCAGAGCTTCAGCGACAGGACCTTCAGTCTTCTCGAGTGATGGTAGGGAAGCCACTACGGTGCATGTCCAGGAAATAGAGTAAGGGTAGGAACGGGAAACTGCAACTAGGCAAGATCAAGAACTTGGCGACCTTGGAATGTCTTTGAAACAACTCTTCGGGAAAAAGGGAAGCGAGAAAGCAAAAATAAAAAAGAATTCTGAGGAAGAAGATTTGAATAGCCTGAAACTTAGAGGATATAAAGAGAATGATGGAAAAGATATCCTAAAAATAGGAAAAAATTTGGGAATTGGTTTTAGCAAAGAATTGTACGAGGAAGAGGCTCTCAGGTGGGCAGAAAATAGGGACCGCTCGTCCTCCTCCTCAAGAGCTTCAAGAAGGAAAAAAAGAATATCAACAGAATTCCTGCCATATTACTGGAAAGAAAGGCTCTAATACGAGTTTACTACAAGAACAATAAAATGTAGGATAGGAAAATAGGAGGCAAAAGGTTTACTCAATGAAGATTCTCACCTGGAATGTTAGGGGTCTCGGACTCCAGGAGAAACGTGGAGCAATTCATCGTTTCATAAAATAAATAAAAAAAGTTGACATTCTTCTTCTTCAAGAAACCAAACGGGTAGAGAGAACAAAATTTTGATGAAGGAAATTTGGAGAGCTAGAGAATGTGATAGTTTCTACAAGCCTTCAAATGGTAGATCCGGGGGATTGCTAACACTCTGGAACCCAGCCGTTCTCAATGTCTCAAATAGGAGGTTGGATTCAAGATCAACAACAATCAAGGGCTGGTTAGTGAACAAAGGTGTTGAAATATGCATTACCAATGTGTATGGCCCAAATGCAGATGAGGATCGGGACAGCTTTTGGACCGAGTTAGATGACATCCGGATTTGGTCTTCAAGTGGGTGGTGCATGGGGGGTGACTTTAATATCACAAGATTCCCGTTGGAAAGGAAGGGTGGGAGAGGTTTCACTAGGGGAATGGAGGCCTTTTTCAGAGTTCATTGATAGAAATTAGTTGACAGATTTACCTCTCCTTAGTGGTCGTTTTACTTGGTCCAGTGGTTAGGTTAGGGCGGCAATGAACATGTTGGATAGATTTTTGACTTTTGCAAAGTGGGACACAGTGTTCTCTTTGGCTAGCCAGATCAAACTATTTTGTCCCATATCAGATCACTGTCATATTATGTATGACTCCAATGAGATATATTGGGGGCCGAAGCCTTTTAGACTTAATAATGCATGGTTGCAGGACCCTAAATTTGTTGGGTTGGTGAAAGAATGGTGGGTGAACTTTCCTATTTATGGGTCGTGGGGAGGTTTTGTTTTATCGAGAGAGCTCACATTACTAAAATCTAAAATCAAGGAATGGATAGCTTCATCTGGTGGGCCTTTGAGAGAGAGGAAGGAAGCGGTTGTCCAAGAACTTGAAAGTTGGAATAGGGTGGAAGAAGATAGGGATCTTGAAAAGGATGAGATCACCTCTAAGAAAAAGGCCAAGGCCATCTTGTGGGACTGTTTGAGGTGGAAGAAGTGGAGTGGAGACAGAAATCGAGGGCATTATGGTTGAAAGAGGGGGATAAAACCATCAAGTTCTTCCATGCACAAGCTAATGCAAGACGGGTCTCAAATGGCATTAGATCACTTGTAGTGGATAGTAGGCTCATTTCGGACAAGATTGGCATCAGACATGCAGTTTCACGATACTACTAGAACATTTTTCAGCCTTCCCTAGCTTCATCTCTTCCATCCCCTCTCTTGTCGGCATCTGTCCCTCCGTCCCCCTACCATGGTGTTGCGTCTTCATGTGCAGCGTCGGGTACCCTCCTTCCTCACTCTTTTAGTACTTATTATACCTCGTGGTGTGTTTGCCCCTTACTTTTCGCATGTCAGGGACTTCATCTTGGGAGGAGGTGAGTACCCTTTGTTCTCACCCCCAACCCCAACACTCCGCCCCCCCATTCTTCAAGAGCACTCAGCTTAGACATTTCTCTGTTTGCATCCCCAGTAGAGTATGGGCAGATACGCCAACAGCATGTAACAGAGCAACACTCATTCCTTCGGCTTGGAGCTGTAGAGGA
Source organism: Chimonanthus salicifolius (assembly GCA_013350335.1). Lineage (NCBI taxonomy): Eukaryota > Viridiplantae > Streptophyta > Magnoliopsida > Laurales > Calycanthaceae > Chimonanthus > Chimonanthus salicifolius. The sequence goes on along the minus strand of CM023540.1, from coordinate 48,348,520 downwards.
GTTCTTGGGGCCTCGTCAGTCACTTTTCTTCGACGTTAGAATCCTTAGGAGTTTTACATCATCGACCTTCCACAGCTTTCTGGTTAGCACAACACCTCAATGCTGGACTTCGAATGGAGAGCAGATCTTTACGGAGGATACCCAGGTACTTACGCATGGGGAGGATCGGGTCTGAAAATACGGACTTTGTGGCTCAGTTAAATGTCTAAATACATGGGAGTCAATAGGATTAATAAATGGGTCTAATGGAATAATGGGATTTAATGGATAAATAAACAAATTAAAATGGGAAAATAAAGGGACGGTCAAGAGATTAAAGGGTTGTGGAGGTTGGCACTTGGGCATTAATGTGATTGATGAAGAAAATAAATAAAAGAAACATGAAAGGGGATGTGGGTATGAGACTACTGGGAAAGGTGAGGATCCTGGGAACAAAGAATGGGGATGGATGTTTCTAGCAGTGGAGATGGGGGACTTAGAGGTTTGGGTGAGATGGGATTGAATCTGGGAATGGAGGAAGGCCTAGCTTGGGGATCTGAGAGGGATTTCAGTTCTTAGGATGTGGACGATGAATGCATTTGGTCTGGGCAAAGAAGAGATCTGGTGGAGAAGTGAGGCTGTGAGCAGGCTAAGATAGGGTGGTACCTAAGACAGGTTCAGGGAAAGAGACGTTCGAGCACAGACAGTAAGGAGAACTAGAGCAGCCTGGGCACGAAGGGCAAACAGACTGGCAGCAGAGACACTAGTGACTAGCAGCAAGGAGGCACGATCAATGGGCACAGACGTGCAGTAGAAACTCTGAGGGGACTGTCGCTCACCGGCATCAGTAATATAACCCGAGGAGGAGAAGAGAACTCCGTTGAATGCCGTCTTCGGAGAAGAATACTCGAGTACACGAGTAGAGAAGAGAGAAGAAGATGATAAGACTGGAATTCACCGGGGAAGAGAAGGTAGAGGGGAAAATCTCAATATTTAATTCATTGATAATATGTTGTTTTTCTACAACCTCGATCAGGATTTAAATACATCAAAAAAGAAACGAAAATTGAAAATAGGGTTGCACCGATCCTAATCGAAGCAAAGAAAGAAAGAAAATGGAAACTAAATAAATAGAAAATAAAAGAAGAAAGAAACTAGTTGTTTTCTTCAAGCTGGCAGGAAGAGATCTTCCTTCGTTGGCTTTGCTTTCAGGGATCTTCCTTGTGTTCACACGTTGCGTCTTGAGTCCCACGTGTGTGCCACATCAGGTACCTTCTATCCTGACTTGTCCTTATTTTCCTAGCTACAGTAACTCTTTTTGGGGGCAAGTTTCGTGTCATAATCCGACTAGTGCTCAGCTGCCATCTCCCTCACTAGTTTCCTCCACGAACCTAACACATAGAATACCTAGGTCCCCTTTTACTGAACTAAGCACAACTTCCATTATAGAACCTAGTTTCCCTAGACCAAGGATGGATGGGATTTAGTTCCAAGGCATTAGTGAAGATAGAGCAGATTGGCCAGAAATGGAATTATTGACAGAAGAAATTCAGGAGGCTTTAGTTAGTCTAGAAGGTGACAAGGCCCCTGGTTCCGACGGTTTTAATTTTTCTTTTTTTAAGGCTTGTTGGGAGATTGTAGAGCTGGATTTTCTTATTTTTTTAGGAGTTTTATAGGAATGGAATTATAAACAAAGGGCTTAAAAAATACTTCATTACCCTGATCCCCAAAAAAGAGGGACTGTCGGAACACTCACATTTTTGGCTCATTAGCCTGGTTCGTAGCGTTTACAAACTACCGGCAAAGGTGCTTGCAGAAAGGCTTAAAAAGGCTCTACCAGAATTGATTAGCAACACGCAGGGGGCTATTGTAGAGAATAGACAAATTTTGGATAGGGTGCTAATTGCCAACAAATTGGTCCATAACAGGAAAAGAGATAAGAACGCGGGTTTACTCTTTAAGATAGACATGGAGAAAGCCTACGATTTTGTAGATTGGTCTTTTGTAGGGTATTTGTTCGAAAGAATGGGTTTTGGACATCATTGGAGAAGATGGATGAAAGCGTGTGTGGAAGAGACTTCCTATTCCATTTTAGTAAACAGATCCTCGACAACGCCAATCACGAAGAAAGGGGTCTTAGGCAGGCGGGGGCCACTTTCTCCTTTCATCTTCACTTTAGAGGGAGAAAGCCTCCATAAATTAGTGGAAAAGGCTAAAGATCTAGGAATAGTTAAAGGCTTTGTGGTTTCACCAATTGGGCCAGTTATTACATACCTTTCAATTTGCGAACAATACCCTCTTCTTTTGTGACCCTAGCAGATCGGAGATTCTGGGTTTTAGAGCTATTCTTAGCTGTTTTGAGCTAGTGTACGCCCTTCGAATAAATCTGGGCAAAAGTACTCTCATCGGGGTAAATGTGGAAGGAGAAAAGGTTAAGGAATGGACGGAAGAAGTTGGTTGCATAGTAGGAAAATTGCCATTTACCTACTTAGGTCTACCAGTTGGGGGTAACCCCAAACAAAAGCACTTTTGGACTCCAGTGATGGAAAGGATCGAGAGAAGGCTAACAGGGTGGAACAGGAGATACCTTTCCTTCGGTGGCAAATTGACTCTCATTAAACCAGTGTTGGTCAATCTACCGACGTACTTTTTGTCATTATTTGAAATGCCGAGAAGAGTCACTAAATAATTGGAACTGGCATTTAGGAGATTTCTGTGAGGTGATTAGGAATCGAAGAGGAAAGTTCATCTCGTTGCCTGGTTAGAAATGACTAAGCCAAAAGCGAAAGGGGATCTTGGAATCATTCCATTGCAAATAAGAAATGAAGCGTTGTTGTGCAAATGGAGTTGGAGGTTTGGACGTGAGAGGGATGCTTTATGGGTTAGAGTATTGAGTGCCAAATACGGAACAGACAATAGCAATGGATGGAACCTCGGAGAGGAAGTGGAGAAATCTGGCTCAACGATATTGAGAGCATTGTGGAGACATAGTCAAGGAAGATCACTAGTGGGGAACCTATTCAAAGGTAAGCTTAGATTTCTAATGGGCAAAGGAGATCGGATTTTCTTTTGGAATGATCTGTGGCTGGGAGATAGACCGCTAAGAGAACACTTCCCAAGGTTATTTAGAGCTGCAAGAAACAAACAAGTGCTAGTTCATGACAACTATCAAGTGGATGACCGTAACGTTCATTGGTTTGTTGAATTTAGGAGAGATTTGCCTGTCATTTGAGAAGGAAAGTTTGGACGAGCTATTGGGACAGTTAGGCGAGTTTCCTTTGGAGCCGGGGGAGGAAAATTTATGGGTGTGAACTGGTGACTCTTTGGGGGCGTATTTGATAAAATCTTTGGTGGAAGTTGCAACCCAAAAACTGAATGGTTCAACACTGTCACCCAGTTTGGTTTGTAAAAATCAAGCGCCTCCAAGAGTTCAGACGTTTATGTGGTGTGTGGTGAAGAGGAAAATTCTGACAGGAATGAATATTTGGAGGAGAGGTGTATTGAGAATCGAAGAAGATCTAAGTTGTCCTCTCTGTGGGTTAGGGGAAGAAATCATTGATCACCTTTTTGTCACTTGTCCTTGTTCGGCACCTTTGGGGAAAGTTTTGCAACTTAATGAGAGTCTCTTGGGTTGGTGCAAACACCTGGATAGATACTTAGGGATCATAGTTTTTTCCTTACCCTAACTCTAGATGGAGGATGGCTTGCCTTGCAATTCAGGCCACCATCTCATGTACTATTTGGAAAGAAAGAAATTCAAGAATCTTCGAAGGGAAGACCACTGAGATGAGTGAACTGTTCCAAAAAGCCAAATGGAGACTTTGAACTTGGCTCCTTCCAAATAAGGAGTTCAAGGACTTCAGGGCAATAATCTTTTATTTTCGTGGTAGGGTTGCATGAGCGGTAGATATAGGAGAGACCCAAAGCTTTGTCGGAGTGGTACCCTCCGCAACAGGGAGTCATGAAATTCAATGTGGATGGCGCCGCTAGTGGAAAACTGGAGCTGGCTAGTATAGGTGTACTTAGAGATCACAGGGGTCAAACATATGTGGTTTTCAAAGAATCGGTAAGGACTAGAGACTCTAATGAAGCCGAGCTTTTTAGTATTAGAAGAGCTTTTACCATATGAGTAGGTTTAGGTAGTGGAAAATTTCATTGAGGGAGATTCATTAAATGCCATTAAATGGGAAAAAGGCTTGAAGTGCCCCCCTAGAGACTGGTTATGACAGTTAGGGGGATCAAGGCACTTGTTAGGGGAAGGTATCCTTCGTTCATGTAAGGCGTTCAAATAATGGGGTTGCAGACTTCTTCGACAAGAACGGCGTGGAGGGAACTGTGTTTGGCGTCTCTCATATCTGAAGATTCCGTTCATTGGCTTGCACTAATTGGGCCTTTTGTTTCATTTGGAGCTTTCAGTTGTTTTTGTTTCTCTTTTGTTGTTTTTCGTTTTTGTATTTAGCTTGTTTCTCCTTTCGTGGTTAGGTTTACACCTTTTAGATCCCCGTTTTCTTTCATCTACTAGAAGTCTTCTTTTTAATAATATTTTCTTTTGTTACCGCTCAGGAAAAAAGAAACTCCTAATAGTATAGGAGAGTGATACTGTGAACACAAGAAAAAGAGGAGGGACAGAAACAAGAAAATGGCTAAAGCAATAGCCATTATCAAACAACTCTACGCTGCCACATACCCAATAACAGTATTTCATCAAAAGCCTCCTGTCTTCCATGTCAGCTTTCAGTGGAAAGTTTGCAACTCTTTTACCGGATATAAGTTTTTGTTCTTTATTTAATTTCTAGTAAACAATTCTCTATTATTTATCCTTAATTTTTTGTCAATATGAATAAAAACAATCCCAGTTAATAGGATGTTATTGCCCAAATATCAGTTTATAAGTTCATTCATTTTCAATTTCATTTATAGAGGCTATTATATTATTGTTGGCATGAAATACATTGCAGTTCTTTTCATTTGGGCCATCATTTCTACATGCCTATAATCTCTTGTTTGGTAGTGCCTGTGTGTAGGAAGTGGAATAAAATTCTGCATTGAACAATCTTAACCATCTAACTGATGGTTTTTTTTCATTTAATAATGGACCTCTGGTATATGATGGATATGATGATGATGAACCAGTTGCTTTGAATCCTCTCCCATTATTAGATTCATCTTTGCAACATTACTGACCATGATGGGTTCAACCGGATCAATGATATGCTCCTCTAATGTATGATCTATACAGAATGTGCTTAGAACAAGTTGAAATGCCCAAAATGTCGGATGCAACATTTTTTAACATCTCTCCCAAAATGAGCTAAAAATGTTTTTTGTTTCTATTTCAAAAAAAAAAAAACATTTCATGACACCTATTCCACATAAATTATCATTATACTTGATTGGAATAATTCTCCTTTTGGGTATAGGATGCCATGGATTCATTGATGAAGGGCAGGACTGTACTTGTAATAGCACACAGGCTTTCGACCGTTAAAAGTGCAGATACGGTTGCCGTTGTGTCTGATGGTCAAATTGTTGAATGTGGGACTCATGATGAACTCCTTGACAAGAATGGAATATATACTGCTCTAGTGAGGAGGCAATTGCAAGGAGCAAAAACAGAAATTTAGCTGAATCGATGAAATATAGTAGGCCAAACTTCTGTGAAGAGAAGTTCAGTACAACTCATGAGATAGTTTCTCAACTTTCATTTTGTATTCGATTGTCTCTTTTATGACTATACATGTAATATTCCTCTTTGGATTGCAGGGCTGTTTATGTTAAGTTAGATAAGTGGATTAGTCCATATTATTTAAACCTCTCTATGAACAAAACCAAGATGATCTGATTGGTAGCAGGAAAACTAAGAGGTTTCACCCAGAACAGGAAAGGAAGAAGTGGAAGAAGGTGAGGGGCCCACACGGTTCAGCAGTCCAAAAGGGAAATCTGGGATTTCACCTGACTCGGTCAAGGCCAGGAATTGGAAAGTTGATTTTTAAGTTGAAAATAAAGGCCTATAAACTTTCTCCATATCCCCAGAATGGGGAGTTGATGTCTTTTGAATTTAATTTGTGTTCATTGTGTTGAGTTATTCTTAATTAAATTAATTGAGGTGTCTTTTAAATTAATGCAGTTTTCATTGTCTAATTAAGCGTGTACTCCGATTTTAGGCTAAATCATTAGAAGGCTTTTCGTGTTCAGATTGTACTTGAATTCGAGAACACCAAATTTCTTCATTGAAATCTATGATTCGATTTAAAACTCTGAATCTAAATCTCAAAGTGCAGCTTGGCCTGAAGTAAATCCATCATCAAATTGTTACAAAAACAAGTAGTTGAGAATCAATTCCATAATCTACGAAGATGTGAAAATAGATTATCAAATGGAATCAACCACCCATGATTTAATTGTCAGCCATATGACATCTAAATCAAATTTATAAACTTAAAAATATACCAATATTATATAGATAGTTTAGAGAGGCCTGCTCACTTTTCATGGGTCTGTATGTCTTATTACTAAAAATTACTGTAAAAAATTCTCTATATATATATTAAAGATATATTCTTAGGGTCAGATGGATGCTATGCACATCCAACTACGATGCATCTAGCAGAAGAGGCAAATGGGGTTTTTTCTTTTATTTGTAATTGAATTGTCATTTATACCCTTCTTTCTGTGATTCCACATCTGAAGCACGAATTCAAAACTGTAATTTCAATTTACCAGCCAGCTTGTTAGTTGACATTTTGCAGAGTATGCGGCAGTCGGTGCCATTCTGCATATAATAAAATTAGCATGTCCTATACAGTGGATCACTAGGCTCACTGTTAAATTTAACATTATTAAGTATTTAATATCAAATGTTAAGATTAAAAGTGTTTTTAAATCCTTAGATCTAAATATATTGAAGGTTATAACTATCTTATCATTAATTTTGATGATTTAAATCTGATTATTAGAAAAGATAGTCATGAGTTTATTTTTTTTCCTTTGAATTTACATGTTAGGAAATCACGGGAAAACCTAACGTAAAACCTCCGTAGGTGATACTCATTGCCTTTAGAGTACACCAGATTAGATCATGGGGGCTTGAACTTGACACTTTCCGGTTCCTAAAGCGGAAGGTTAACATATATAGTCATAAGTTTTGATTGCTAAAGTACTCAATAACTATAGATTTAATATGATAGGGCTCACTTATTTACATTATTTATACATAGAAAAAATAATTTCAGAAAATTTTAACTGCAATAATCCATGTGCTAGTCATACTATGTTGGATTGCTTAGTTGTATTTTGGAAAATGACCATCATGCCCTTTAATTAAATTTAATACTATGATAAAAAAAATTAATGGTTTAATAGATCATCATGGAGACTAGCAATTTATCTAAAATGTGATCTATTAAATCATTCCTAGCTCTAGATTTAAAATTTAAATAAAAACATCAAATTAATATTTTACTTATGATGTTCAATCCCATTGTTAAGATAAACATAAAAAACGACATATATGAGTTTAAAAATAAAGTACCAATTTTATTGGTATCGACTTTTTTTTATAAGTAGGCCTCACATGAAGTAAGAATTCTTAAAATGATTAAGTTATAGTCAATTAGAATAATATACACGTAGAAACCAACTAAGGACAACTGTCTGTTTTTCTTTTATATAAATTTTAATTGAGTTAATAAAAAACTCAATTGTTTGGATTGAATGTAGGCATGATTAGTAACAACTAGGCCAAACCTGATTCAGGTCCAACTCAGGCTTACAAGATATGAATCCAAAAAAATGCTCAAAATATTAGGTTTGAATTTGAGTTCAAATCAAGCTAGGCTTAGTTCAGTAGAGCATGAGTTTGACCCAAAAGTGCAAATTTGCATCAATTTTTGTGAAAATATATTTTTAAATAATATTTTGTACAATTCTGAAATTTATATAATGTATAATTTCATTTTATAAAATAATAACTATTTTGGGTGAAAAAAAAAAAGCCTGACACAAAATAAGCTTACATTTACATTTTGAGTTTGAAATCGATCTTGAGTCTTAGTCAACCCGGGCTAAGATTTAACAAATTGTGCCAACTCGGACATAGTCATGGGCTTGGGGTCAAATCAAGCCATGACATTTTTGGGCTCAAAACCCGGCCCAACTTGCCCAAGTTGCAGCCCAAATGAGACCACTCATCTCAGGTAAAAGGATGGAGGCCAAGTTGTTTGATTCTCTCCTTTAACAGGTTTTAGTTTTTTGGGTTATATTGCATGGTGATTTTGGAAGAGATTCAAGACTTTAATTAATTCTTTACCTTAGAAGAAATTATATGAAATGGATTGCTGGAGCATTTATTATTCATTGCAAAGGGAAGTTTGGGGTGTGTATAATTTACAATTTCATTTAAATGCACAACGCTTTTTACCAATGAATTAGTTTCCATCTGCCTCTTCAAGCTCATGAAATGCAAATAAAAATAACATGTAATAATGAAGACACTGAAGCTGTTAGAAGAATTAAACAGAAGATAAAGTATCTTCCTTGTTTAACTCTTGCTAATCCTGAATCATATAAAATTGTACAAACAGATGCCTCTGAAATTTATGGAGGTGTTCTACTCCAAAAAGAAGATGATAAAATTGAGAAAATAGTTAGATTCATATTAGGAACTTGAAATCATGCCCAATCTAATTATTCGACTATAAAGAAAGAAATAATAGCCATTGTTCTTATTATTAAAAAATTACAACTTGATCTTAATAAGAATTTTTATTGAGGATTGATTCTAAATTTGTTAAAAAAGTAATTGAAATAGATGTTAAAAATCTGACGAATAACCAAATTTTTGCTAGATGGCAAACTGATGTAGGGGTTTCTGCACCGGTAAAAAATTAGGGAGGAAGCTCCCTACATGAGTAGTTATTCTAAGTGTATTTGACTATAACAAGAATTCAAACTAAACTATTTTTTGTAATAATCCTTTTGAATATATCAAGATGTTTCCAATGTTGATTTATTGAATCATTATAGATCAATATATCATCAATGTAAACAAGTGAGAAAATATTAAAAAGATTAAATATTTCAGTCATGATTCTTTGAAACTTAGATAGTGCATTTTTAGACCAAATGGCATAACATTTCATTTATAGTGACCTAATGGTACTAAGAAACCAGTCTTATATTTATCTTGTTCTTTGATTTGTATTCGCCAAAATCTAGATTTTAAGTCAAATTTTGATAATATTTTAGCATTATGGATTTTATGAAGAATGTCTTGAATGTTAAGTATATGAAACCTAATAGATTGAAAGGCTTTATTTAAAGGTTTATAATTTATTACAAAAGAGGCATACCACGTTCTTGTTCAACAGCATTATTGACATAAAAAGCAGTACAACTCTAATAAAAGTTACTCTTTCAAAGAAGCTTTTTATTTTCTAATTATGCTATTTCTCTTTTACACATTTCTTATTGATCAGTTGACATTTGTGCAGCTCTAGCTTTTGTTGGTATTTTATCTTCTTGAAAATGTTTTTGTAGGGCAAAGAAATAGTGTGCTTCTTCCGCGCCTAAAATGCATTTGAAAGATCAGAACAACATTCTGATGCTAGTTGTTTTTCAAAGAGTTCTCGTTTTACTATGTAAGAACTAGCAGTGATTTGTTCATGTATTTTGAGATTTTTAATTTTATTTTGAATGTCGAGTTCTCTTATTTTTGGTTTTTCAATAAATTCAAACATTGTTTCTTCTTTATCAATTCTTATAATTAATCCATCATTTATAATCATGTAGGGAGTGATTTGAGTTCCTAAATTTAAGTCTTCACTCATTCCACTCATTTGAAATAATAGAATGTTAATAATACATTTTCCATTTTCACAAATACTGACATTTGGGAGTTTGTAGGCTAAATTATTTGTTTTTCATTTGCAGAATTTACATTATGAGTTGTTGGTTCAAAGTATTTTAAAGGAATTACACCTTCACTTATACAGCTTATAGCAGTTCAGGTATCTAATAGACAAATTAATTCAGTTTGATAATTATTTTCAAGTTTTAAAGTTACTTTTGTATGCCATTTTCTAAAAGTGAAATTTGTTAGTTAATTTATAAGTAGATTTATTCAAGGTAGCGATCCTCCCACGGACTTATTTTGTAATAAGACACGGCAATTAGTGGATTCCCTATTTTACCCCTCACATTCTGTACCCGAAAAAAAAAATGGAATGTCAAATACCGGCTCACCAACTGGATCACTTTTTATCCTTTGGCGAGCCGATTTAGACTTCTACTGTTTATTCATATTAGGTACAGTAGATTGGCTCTCCAGGCGGATCAGTTACTTTCCTTTAGCGAGCCGATTTCGTTTTCGACTGTTTATAAGTTATAGTACAGTAAATCGGCCCGCCAACCGTATCACTACTTTCATTTTGGCGAGCTGACTTCAATTTCGACTAGTTTTTAAGTTAGAGTACAGTAAATCGGCTTGCCAAACACTTCTGTTTGGCGAGCCGATTTAAACTGGGAGCACCATGTCTACATATGCACGGTGTATTGGATCACCAAACACTTCTTCGCGAGCCAGTTCTCTCTGTGAACAGTGTATCGGCTCGCCAAATACTTCTATTTGGCGAGCTAATTTAAACTCGGGAGCACCTTGTCTACATATGCATGGTGTACCGCTACGGGTACATTAAAACTGATACAAACTCTTAAAACCTATCCAATACAATTTCGGATATACTTTTTCTTTTTTTTAAATGAGAGACACCACTCCCTCAACCCACATTAACCATAGCAATCCACCAATAAACCAAAACCATAAGCATCAGGTTATAATTACAAATTATAGCATCATTCCATTATTACATTCATCAAACTTAATGAAATGTATAAATGTCTCAAATACATTAGCAAGTCCCCAATTATAAAATATAACCATGACAAGTACAAAGTTGAAACTCTAAGTCCAATGTCCGATTGAGGGTCCCGCCGACCCTTCCTCTATAAAGTACCTGTGAGGCAAGGGGTGAGTTCTAAATGTCCCAGTGAGGGTAACACATGCATCATATGTTACCAAGTATACTGTAACACCCCGCCCCTCTCCACGGCCTAAACGGGTCGTGGCCCGCTTAACTGCAAATTGAACGGGTGTCACTCAACGTAACAACGCATCTAACGGGCCTTACATCACAGATTTGTAGCTGGGGGAAAATAAGTATATATATATATATTTTTTAAGATTGTGAATGAAATAATGAAGCCATCAAATCCTTCAAGCCCAATTTACACATTGCATAAATCATAATGTCATCAACAATATGAAATAAATAACATCTATCATCGACATCACATTTAATCTCACTACTCACATCCAATTCCATAAAATAAAATAAAATCAATATCCTCAAAGTTCTCATTTATTTCAAGCTAACCAATCAAATCTCTCAAAATACGTAATATCAAATAAAATAAATTCAATCACACGAATCCACGACTATACTAAGAAATTAAATATTCATCCTTGAGTCTCTAAACATCAGCTGCCTCTTCCAATCCTAAGTTCAGAGGATTACCTGCAATGTGAGGGGTGTGAGTTCTAAAGCCCAGTGAAGGAATACAATAATTTATACCCAACATAATATCACCATTATTCTCTATAAATATGAACTTAAAATATAATTAAATAATATGCTTTTAATATCCATGCATTATGCCATGCAATGCACAATATTCAATGCAATGTTCAATATCTCATTCCTCCACAACATACCCACTGTATTTGGTGGCCATCCCGCCGAAGCGAGGCCTATAACTTACCACAGAGTGATATTCCCATATTAAATGGGGTCTACATAACACAACTACCACCAAATATCAGTCTTCGTGATCTTTCATGACCTAAAAACCAAAGCTACCACATGTGTGGTACTTCTCACTAAAAGTGAGGCCTTGAAACTATCACCGTCGTAGGTCATCATAAAAGATCACGACCAACACCTCCATACCCATCCCATGAATATGAAGATGACATGCTCAATGCCATATCTACTATACATCTTTTCTATTATCATGCCACATGTTATGAATCATATTAACATGCCATGAGTATAATCATTTTCATAATTCTAAACATGATTATAATCTCAATTTGACATAAACAGTCATGTACATATTTTAAAACATCAAAATCAATCTCAACAATATCACACATGCATAATAATAATTCATATCACAATATTATTATTATGACACTACTATATCATAAATCCATCTTAATAACATAAAAATAACTCTATAATAGACAATAAAGCATCCATCCAATACGAACATAATTATTGGACCTTTCAATAAGGTTAGTGGCTAACTTCCAACTATACAGGTAGACTGAAGTCTCTCACGGCCATTAGAACATTTAGCCTATCCCCTTACATTACTGTGAGTAAGCACCGGATTATAACCACTATTCCTACATATACCCAGTCCATATCATAGATCCAACATTATATTCCCAAAACACATTACATACGGCAATATTTTTACATTGCTCAATCACATAAATAAAATAAAAAATATCATACACAACAAAATATAGTGTATTGTTTTCCCTCACCTAAAAACTTCGCGAAGTGTAGATGATAATCAAAGCGCATTCCTACTTGAAATCAATCAATAGAACACCCGGGAAGTGCTGCACATTTATTTAAAGGTTCGAAGTACCATTAACACATGAATTATTAAGCCTCTCTTAATAGTTCATATTAAATAAATGTGAGGTATGTTGCTTGTCCCAACTACAATCTACGGTCCTCCTAAGGTTCAAGGAGACGGTGAAAGTTGAATCTATAAATTACATGCTCGAACGATGCCTACATACAGCCTAATGAATAAGTAATTGTTCTTTTAAGTTACTAATAAATCTTACTAAAAAAAAAATAATTTATAAATAGCTCAAGTTGTAGTTTCAAAATATTAAATGGTTTGACTTAATGTCAAAATCCTAAGATGTCACATCGATAAATATTTTAGTTAAGTAGGATGAAATAAGATAAAATAAAAGAGGGGAAAATCATCTTGTAAATACTGTCACAATACTGACACTTGGGATATGAAATACTTCTTTTATATACATATTTTGAAATCCCTTGCATTATTAGGAAAAATAATTATATAAATATAATTGAAGTCATTACTCCTATTAAAATAATTACTTGAAATAAAACAGTGAAGGTTCCCTAAATTTGCTACCATACTTGAATCGTATATAGAAGTAATTAGTAATAAAATCATGAAATCAATTTGAACGGCAGATGTTGTTGTCCAAAGGATAAAAATGTTAAAACCAAAAAATCATTTACCTACAAGATTCTTTTGAAAAGAAGAATGTCCTCTATAGTTCATAACAAGTCTAAGGTAACCACATTCTCATGTTCTAACTTGAGAGCAAGCCATGGGAAACACCAATAAGTAGTCGAGGCAAAGTGTTGGCAGCAATCAATTTGAGAGGGGTATAAGATGAGTCTAAGTTGGGACTGATATATATATATATATATAGGAACTTAAGAAAATTACGGTAAGATGAGAGGTACATGATTGTTGAATTGAGTATTTAAACAATGAAGTCCAATACTAAAAATTGGCCTCATTTAACTGGTTTTGACTTACAAATCAGTCTACCACAAGACTTTAATGACACCACAAATCTTAGTTATTTAAATCAAACAAAATCATAAAACCAAAACCTAATTTAATAAAGTGGACTAAAATAAGCAGTTAGAAAATAGGATAAGTAAGAAATTACTCTTTAAACAAGGAGGGGTTTAATCATCAAAGCATTTGAACCAATACTTTAAAATACATAAATTAAAAGAAACATGGAAGGAAATTATTTTGATAGAAGTTGGGTTCAAGCTAAAACATATAAATATTTATATATGTATTATATGTTTTAAACTCACACTTTACTTTTAATGAAGAGTCTTAATAAAATTCTACAAGTCTAAAAAGAATTATAAATCATTTAATCAAACTAAAGGGGACGTACTGCATGTAGTATTTAACAATTTAATCATAAATTCTACAATTTTGGAAATGACCAAGGGACTGGTGGTTCTAGTCTACAAACAGTCTCAGGTTAGGATGACTTGAGGACTGATGTGAGGTGGGTAAGGGATCAATCAATTTCGATTAAATGAAGGAAGCAGTAAATCTGTGAAGTTTTTAGCAGCAACTTTAATGGTTTTGAGGTCAGAGAAGAGGGAGGGATCTGAGAGTAAAATAATAAAGAAGAGAGAAAGATAAAAAGATTTAAAAAAAAGTCCACATACCCGGAATAAGAACGAGAGGGAACAAAATCTGAACTGATTGTTGCTGATGTCTCTGCAGTCGCCGGTCTTCGTCGATTATCGGCAGGAAGGGTGAGAGATCTAGAAAATAAAGATGAGGGTTTGCCGAAATCACATGAATTTATAGAGAAGAGGGAGTCGGATAGGTTGTCCCGAAAATCCTGGGATTGAGAGATGGAGACGGAAGATGGTTTTAATGGAGATAGGAGATGCCATTTTTGGAGAAGGAGAGAATAAAGGGAATGGGATTTTGGGGAAATTTCCATCGTAATGTAGATAGGGGTTACCATTTTTATTTTTATTTTTTTTAAAGAAGTAGAGAAGAAGAAGAAAAGTAAAAGGAAAAGGAAAGGGAAGAGAATAAAATAATAAAAGGGAAAACAAGAGAGGAATACGGTGGGATTTAGAAGGAATAAAAGAGTTGTGGGTCTCCAAAGGGGCCCACTCGGGTTTGGGTGTTTATATTTGATTAATTATTTGATTATTGATTATATTCAAGCTTATTAAAATTTAAACTTAATTATTGATCCAGTAGTTTAATTATTTATTTACAAAAAAAACAAATTTTAATTTATCATTTGAATTTAATTAAAATCTCAGCTAAATAAATCTTATTAATTTATAAATTTTAGATTTTTAATTATACAATTCCAATTGGAATCCTTAACTTTGCACATTTAAAATCTAATTTGATAATTTAAATTTTTATTAATTTAATCTCAACTCGAAGCGGGTAAATTCATAAATTCATAATTAAAGAAAAAGGTGTGTGCATTGGGGAACCTAAATTAATTAAATTCTAGGTTTTTGTGTGTTTATTTATTTTATTTTAAACAATAAAAATAAAAGAAAATAACACATAATTTCACACAATACAATCAAGAGACCTATTTACTATTTTTAGTTTTAGCCGATTCGATTGACCCGCTACTCCGGGTTAGGTCATCACACATACATTGCATATGATTATATGAACACATCAATGTCTATGATGTCTACATACATGACTATGCAAACGGGTGCCCTACCCCTAACACAAGGGCCCACATTTGTCGGGCCTCCAGTAAATCCTCTAACCAACTCAATATAACTCTATAACAACTCCCTCTTGTGCCTATCCGCTGCGGTCTACCCACCTTCGTGTGTACGTATTGATCTCCAACAGGATCAGAATCTATACTCCTCGACCAGACCTATAACTCTCTCATGAAAACCCGCACACATACCACAACCAACCCAAGAGTCGGACTCACTAGAGTCCTAAACCGACTACCATACGGGAGTAACCACCTCACTATTCCTCAAAGGACTGCCAACCAAACTCATATGTAGTCTCCTCAACCAAGCACCAGAGTCTCGATAGTCAAACCTAAAACCTTGGACCCCATCTGTTGGTCACCACACGACTGGCGTATCTACCCCTTCACAGAATTCTATATGTCTTCTATTGAGTGAGCCAGTCGAACTCACTCGTTAGGCACCATAAATTCCTAGTGAGTCAACACTCACAACACAAGTCTCAACAATGAACCCCAAAGTCATAACCGCTGGTAAACACACTATCACATCACACCACAGACTGTCCCCACCGTACAGGATGTCATAGCCTGGAATACGATACCTCAGATTGTATCTACCCTGCAGGTGTCATAGTCTAGACTACCATACCTCAGACTATACCCACCCTGCAGGTGTCATAGCTTGAAATATCATCTCACACCACACCACAAGTTGTCCCCACCCTACAGGTGTCCTAACTTGGAATATCTCATCACATCACATCGCATGTTGTCCTCACCCCACAGGTGTCCTAAGCCTGTAATATTTTATCACACCATCCCTCGACCAATGAGCTGACGAGCACATCCTCAGTCTACTCGGTCATCCGAGGAATCACAACCATACCAGCGGGAGCTGTCCGTCACCGCATCATCCATCTACCAATGAGCAGACGACCACCTCCTCAGCCTATTCAGTCATCCGGGGATCACAAGTCATACTAGCTGGAGCTGTCCCTCACCGCATCATCCCTCAACCAATGACCGGGCGAACACCTCCTCAGCCTACTCGGTCATTCGAGGATCACAAGTCATACTAGCGGGATTTGTCCCTCACCAGTATCATCCCTCGACCAATGACCCGGCGAGCAACTTCTCAGTCTACTCGGTCATTCGGGGATCACAAGTCTTACTATCAGGAGCTAGTCCCTCACCACATCATCCCTCAACCAATGACTAGGCGAGCACCTCCTCAGCGTACTAGGTCATCCAAGGATCACAAGTCATAGTAGCGGGAGCTGTCCCTCACCGCATCATTCCTGGACCAATGAGTGGGCGAGCACCTCCTCAGCCTAGTCTGTCATCAGGGGATCACAATCGCCATCCCACCCTCTGGTCTCCACGCAGGCGAACCTACTCAATCCATTAGACCACTAGGGACGCATCATCCGCCACGCACTTGAGTAGCGTGTCTGTGATGACCTTTAAGTTAGCCTTGGGTGAGCTAACACTCAACCCTAGAACTTCCCGGAGGTTTCCATGACCACCTCACAACATGTCCCTCTTAGGACTCTCGGGCACCTCGCCCTCCAAACCGGACCACACCTCCCTCGTAGGCGTGTTTAAAGATCACACCTGACAATCTAACCCATGCCAGGAAAAACTTCAACTCATAGTCCAACCACCGGGTACCCTATAGTCCAACCACCCTTCCACTGCGCTTGTCTCACATAATATCCCCACCCTACTACCCGTCAAGCTAGGGGAGTCACTAGATCCTCATGTTGCCTAGTACCCATGCCCCCATCGGCATCTCACATACGTCAGTTATATGTATGCACAATTACCTCTATGCCTACACATGCTATTAACATAGTTCATCACATAACAATCATGTGTATACATCACTATTTATCACGGGCTGACATGTTAACATCTAAACATGTTATAATGTCTAATAGTTCAAACTAACTATCACGTAATCATACAACATTTTATCAACACGACATATCACACCATAATCAGGCATATATCACTTATTCGCATGTTGGCATCTTAATATATTATCAATAAAAATAAACCATAATCATGTCACCACACAACCAATCGAACGTGACATCAGATAATCAACTTGTATATGCTTCTACGGGCATCAGATACAAATACACCTAGATAGGGGCCTGCCATATAATGGTATCAACAGTTCCCTTGCCGAGTGGCTCATAATACCGAGGACCCCCATTCCCGCATTTTATACCCGTACATTTGATAGAGAAGTATGATGCATAGATGCATGCTAAAAATGGTAGGTAAGTTCCGTTCCATCACCTGTGTGTGTCCTTGAAATCGAATACGAGAAAACAAGTTAGGGGTTGAAGGGGCTCAATCTGTTGAAACAAGAATTGGGATGAAATGGGTCAAACTAGGCTTGGAATGAAAATGGGCCGAGAACGGGTCGGGTCTGAGTTGGGTCGAATTGGGCTGGGGCAAGGGCTGGGCTGAACCAGATCTATGTTGGAGGGAAACTGGGCCGGGCCGAACAGAATTGGGCCAGACCAGATCTAGGCCGGACCCAAATCTTGGTCGGACTGGAGCCCCGGGCCTAATTGCCAGGCCTGGTCCACTGGATTACAAACCACCAGCTGGGCCTGGGTTGAAAACCGAACCCAGCTGAGTCGATTCGATGACTCGATTGAGTCCACTGGTAACCTAGAGAAAGGAAAGGGGGCGAAGGAAAATGAAGAAAGAAAGGAAACCAGAGAAAAGGGCAAAACGAAGGGAAGGGAGAAGGAAATCGGAAAAGCGGAAAAAGAGAGGAGGGAAAACAAGTACCTTGAATCAGTCGACGGCGGGAGAGCTAGAAACTCGGCGGCTGGGGGCCTGAACCTCCGATCTAGCGAACAACAGATGGGATTTCAGGCGGCAGAGGTAGATGGGGAAGAAGGAGAAAGGAAATAACAGAGAGGGAAGAGGAGCAAAAGAAGAGAGAAAACAAGCAAGCCTTCGGAGAGAGGGACCGCAAAAAGGGGAAAAGAGAGAGAGGAGAGAGACCGAATCGAGAGAGAGGGATGGGAGAAGAAGATGGGTTGCGGTGGCACTGTAGCAAATCGCTACAGTGCTGCGCAAGGGGGATATAAGAGAGTCGGGTTGTCTAGGGTTTTAGGGAAGGGTAAGGGTTTAAGGGTTTTGGAATTATTTATTTATTATTATTTTTTTTTTATAAAAATCTCCAATTTCCAAAATATTTTAAAAAAGCCCGAAGAAATCAAATGACAAACGTCGGAGGAAACATGTGTGATTTTCGAACTTTTAATTATGGCAGAATGTTCAATAATTCAAAATTACTAAAGTGCCCTTTGAGTCTTCGAACTCAAAATCGGGCAAACTAGGACCCACCACAAGGCCCACACTCACCCCACCGCTACCAAGATCCTAAAATTGGGTCGGGTCGTTACATACCAGATCGCTAAGCACTTCTTAGCGAGCCGATTTTCTCCATGAACAGTGGATCGGCTTTACCAAACACATCATCTTGGCAAGCAAAATTTATACTATCAACACCCGGAGCATTTTGTGTAAAGGCAAATTTGTATCGGCTCGCCAGACACATCATCTTGGCGAGCCGAATTTACTCTGTCAACACCGGGAGCACTCTGTGTACAGGCGCATTCAGTATCAGATTGCCAAACACTTTGTGGCGAGCCAGGTTCTCTCTATGAACAGTGTATCGGCTCGCCAAGCACTTTTGTTTGGCGAGCTGATGAACACCCGGAGCACCATGTTTCTCTATGAATAGTGTATCGGCTCGCCAAACACATTGTTTGGCGAGCCGATTTTGACTATGTTCCTAACATCAATATTCTTTTTCTCTCTTCTGTTTTTTCCTTCTCTTCCACTTCTAAGAAATCATAACCACGTGAATGCTCAACAAAAAAAATGTGCAAGCATAGATTCAACTTCAAAATCAAATACATCAAATTCAAGACATTGAAATACATCATCTTTAAGTACATTAATTAACATCATCTTCAAGTACATTGAAATACATCAACTTCAAATACATTGAAATACATCATCCTCAAGTACATTGAAATACATCAAGTTCAAGTACATTGAAATACATCAACTTCAAATACACTGAAATACATCATCCTCAAATTCAATACATTGAAATACATCATCCTCAAATACATTGAAATACATCAATTTCAACTCACTGAGATAAATCAACTTCACATTTTTCACTGCATACACCAATGAAGGAAATTGCCATTATCAGTAAGATCATCAGACCACTGCATGACATATTAAAATATGAATAGATGTTATACTTTATCGTATATATATGAACAAATGAATAGAACTAGTCCATATTTAACTTACTTGAGATAATTGAGACAAATCCATTGTTTGTGATTCATGAGAAACCTCGAACTCTACACCAGCTGTTGCACTCGCTGATGCATGTGGAGTTATCCGACTTGGACATGTTCTACTATTATGCCCAACATTTTTGCAAGTCTTGCATCTTCTTGCATTCGAGGCATTCTCCATAATCTCAAATGTAGAAGGGTCACGTCTTGCTGAAGTTTTTGCCTTTGAGTTTTTCGGAGCGTAGATGCCGTTCCTAAGAATGCATGATGTATCTCATCGCTGATAACATTATGTATTTTATCTTTGAACCCATCTAGTTCAAATGAAGGTAATTATCCAGATTTCTTTTTATCCCATCAAAGTAGACCTTTAATTCATCATCATGTCGATTCATTTCAATGTCCTTCGAGTTCAACAAATGGATATCAATTCTCCATTGTGAATGGATCTGATCTAAACGTAACGTCCCCATCGATGTCATCGTATGTGCACAAGGTAAGCCCATTGACATTGAAATTTGTTCTGTGCAATTGCACATCATTTAATTATCTCTCATCATAACAAATTGCTTATACAACTCATTTAGTGCAAAATGTGATACCTTGCCATTCACTTCATCGAAGTATGGAATATCACATGCAACAAGAATCTGGATTCCTTCATCTTCAAATTGAGCTGTGATCTCTTCATACTGATTTTGAATGGCATTACAAATCTTACTTTGAACAACATCGAGGTCACCAGTCGAAGTATCAATATAATTCTTCAAGACAGCATGTACACCTTCTACTCTAGAGGTGGACTGATTTTGAAAATGTAAAAATTTGCCCACCCATGTCAGGCCAAACTGTTCTTCATACGGTATCCATGTGCTTTCTAAATATTTTACTGTTCGAAAAAAATTTTGGAAATTTTCTTTGAATAATTCCACGCTTCAGAGAATGATACTTCGGATGGAGACAATACCAATTTATTCTAGTCAGAAATAAATGCATCCCATACTTCTTCTGTTTGAAAGAAATGTCTAGTACGAGCAAGAATATTTTTATTGATGTGCTAAATGCAGAAAATATGATATGCATCGGGGAAGACCTTGTCAACAACATTCTTTAATGCCAAATCTATATCCATCATAAAAACTGGGCGGTTAACATCAACTTCTAAATTTTTTTTGAACATTTGTAACGCCCATACATAATCTTCTACTTTCTCATTTCTTATAAACGCAAAGCATGAGAATAAATTATTGGTTTTGTATGTGCAACTTGTGACACCAACGATATTGAATAATAACATATAATATATATTGGTTTTGTATGTGCAATCCATAAGAAAAAAATTATTATATCTCTTAGTAAGTGTAACTGACAATGGATGTGCAAAGAAAATATGCGACAAATGACCTTCATTGTTATGTTCAAGCCAATAATGGAAACCACCTTCTTGAAGATCTTCCAACAATTCTTCAATTGACCTACGTCCTCTCAGTTGCTCTTTCCGAATCGTACGCAAAAAATTCCTCATATCAGTCGATGTTACACAAAGGGTTGGATTCTTGTAACACCCTAACTCGATTTAAGCTTG
Organism: Chimonanthus salicifolius; assembly: GCA_013350335.1. Lineage (NCBI taxonomy): Eukaryota > Viridiplantae > Streptophyta > Magnoliopsida > Laurales > Calycanthaceae > Chimonanthus > Chimonanthus salicifolius. Next base: position 48,327,243 of record CM023540.1, on the reverse strand, counting down.
ATTAGTATGATAAATCGTACTTAGATCGGTTAATCTTGAAGGTTTCGGTTAAGGCTTTGCAAAAAAGCACAGGTGTGGCCCAGTCAGAGCTTGAAAGCTCGATGATCCAACTCGTCTAGTTGGAGGGGCAAAATAGTAATTTTACCATTTATTATTATTATTTCCTCTATGTATGTAATTATCTGATTATTGATGGATGAAATTGTTTTCCTTAGTCAAGGATTTTAATTTAAAATTTCAGTATTATTTTATTTTCAGAAAATGTTATTTAAAGCCTCCCGAAAAGAGTCCGAAAGGGAGAAATAATTATTTTTAGATAATTTCAGAAATAAGAATTTTTTTAAAAAGTCATGTTATGTTAGATTTTAAAACGACGGTTTAGTTTATTTCTCCAAATCTTGAAAATAAAGGTTTTAAACTCTTTTATTTAACACAAGTTAAATTAAGTAAATAATGTCAAATTATGGATTTTGTCTAAATCTTTGGTTTTTGATAAATTTTAAACCTCCAAAATTTTACGACAAATAGAGTTTAATAAATCCAACATTTTTATTAAGTCGGATTAAATTATTTAAACTTTTTAAATCATGTTTTTAGTTAAAAACTAATTTTTGTCAAAATAGGACCTATTTGTAAAATCCCCAGAGGGACTTATCTACAAAAATGTTTTTACTGTGGGATTTTATTGTTGCCGCTGGTACATGGCCAGCACCTCTGCCAGTGAGGTGGTTCTCACCCAGCCATCAGCTTAGCCTATATAATTCACCCTCATCCTAGTTGGTTTCACCCTCCCTCAGTTAAACTTCATCTGCCCTCAGTGAAATCAACAAGTTGTCGTCCCTTTCTATTTTCAAAATTCTTACTGTAGCTTGAAGTGGGAGATTTTTCAAAGTTCGGATTTTCAACCCAAGAACTGAAGCGAAGGTACTCACTGTGTTCCTTTTTAAATTTTAACAAGTTAAGAATAAAAAATAAATAAATTTGACTGAGTTTTGAGTGTGTAAAACAAATTTGAAGTTAAGAAAAAACTTGGAATTTCTTGTGTCATTCTAGTTTTGATGTTAAAATCAGATGTTTTAAATAAATGTTAAAGCTTTAATTTATTCCTTTTGTCAAGAGAACTCATAGAGGAATCTATCTGACCAGTTGGATGTGGAAAACGAACGCAGAAAACTCACTGTTTCTGGATTTGTATTTCACCCTCCCGGTGCCGTTACTGTCTGCTGCTGCAGACAGAGGAAGAAGATGACTCTCGGAAGGTCCGAGAGTTGTTCTTCGGACGATTTGAAGATGACACCTTTGGACGTTCCGAGCTTTGGTTCGGGACTTTGAAGTGTCTAGAGGCTAACTGTTTCTCCTGCCTCTGCTTCGGGATGTCCCGAGTCTCCTTCGGACGGATCGAACAGATCGGACGATCCGAGCTTCTCTCGGCATGTTCCGAGACACACCGAGACCCACCGAAACCCTGTTTTCTATTTTTCAGTTCGGAAGCACCTTCGGGCGATCAGAGACTTATGCCTCAGATTATCCGAAGAAAAAAACCATGTTCCGAGGTTTTGTGGACTAATTTAGGCAATGGCTCGAAGGTCCGAAGCCATAGTACCTGGTTTCGAAGCATGTTCCAAGGAACCCGGTCTTTGAATGAAAAATCTTGGTTTGATTTAAGATGCATGTGTTAGATCCTAGGTTTTCATGTGATGTTTATACCCCTTTGATAAATAAAATTGTACTAACCCCTTCTCTCTTAAATACTATAGTGTACTACTTATTGTATTCATTTTTAGGCCGATACACTCTATATGTGACTGACGCAGCCCAGTAGCTATCTGTAGCTGTGAGATTTACTTTGACGCTCGGTAGAAAAGAAGGGTTCGGGTACTAAGTAACCTCTAGGCCTAACTCGTTATAAGAGTAGTGGCCTAAGCACCTTATACATCTAGGCCGAACTCAATACGTCAATCTGGTCATGCCTAGAAGACAATATGAGAAGTGGCCTGAGCACCTATTTATTATATGCATTGCTGATTATTGTAAATTAAAATGGTTAGAAACCAAATAGGAGACTCAATTCCATTCCCCCTGGAGATTTTTGGAAAAACAAGATAAATTTGAAATACTACAAGTATGTATTGTTTTGTATGCTATGTATTCTGACTGATTATTGATTGTATATATGTTTGTATGTTAACAGAGACTTCGATACCACATATTTACAGTGAGGAGACTTAACATTGCAGTAGGAGTAAACTAGGTTAAAATGATTGGATCTTGAGCAATGAGTGGTTTCAAGACTCAGTATTGATGAACCCACTCATATGCCTAGACATGAGGCATTATTGTGAAAAGTGCTTGTAAATATTTATAATGTTGATCATATGTGATATGCTTATGAGATGTGATGATGTTGATACTGCTTCCACGTACTATTTACTATTGAACTATCGTCGAGCTGTGTGTGTCGGTTACATCTACTGGACCAGGTGAGTCGACAGTGACTGACTTCAATTGTGTCAATACTGGTTTTTGGGTGTATACCAGGAGATGTACTTGCAAGGAGTATTTTGATCGTGTCGGGACTTAATACTATTTGTGTCAGTATAGTATCTAGGGGTTATGGTGGATGGTGACAGTTGTGGACTGAAATGAGATTTGGTAAGCTTTGAATTGTTATTTTGAAAATACTGATTATTTGACTAACCTGATGTTCATTAGACTGTATTGTTATTTTTCTTTCACTAGGTTAGTTAACTCACACCACTCAACTTTCAAGAGATGTCTCCGAGGAGGAGGAACCTCCGTATTAACTTTAGGAAGGATAAGCTTTGGCGTGGTCTTGGTTTTCTCCCTCTTAATGGAACTTGTTGATTTTGGTTCTTGGAACCATAATTTGTGTCAAGTACCGTATGAGGTGCTTTTATGTGTTGAGATATGTACTAAACCACTATGTGACTGTAGCTACTCTATATTTGTTTGAAGAATAATTCGTTTATGAATTTACGTGATTGTGTTTGTTTATGGGTATGCTTATGGTATATGTTTAAGTTCACATGTTGAAATCATGTGTGGCTTCTTTTTTGGGCCTCACCTTTGATCAAGCCCAGTTAGATCTCTTGAGTTAGCTGACAAAAAATAAATAAATATATATATATATATATATATATATATATATATATATATATATATATATATATCAGTGGCGTTCTGGGCCTAATTCCAAGTCGGGGCGTTACAATTCTCTTTTCTAAGCGTCAACAAAATTTGACGAGGTGGTATATTGCTACTCTTCATTTCTATGATTTTTTTTCTTTTGATCTGAAAAACGTCGGGTACTTGGATGGCATACTAATACATCCGATCTTTCATGATTGTGCTCCAAATTTTTAATGGTCAAATTCCATGACAAACCAACAAGTTGTTTCCCTCTCACTTCAAATGGACAATTAACAAGTTGAGAGGATGCTTTTTGCCGCTCGTCATCTTTCAAATTACATATGTTGCGATATGTACTACCTTTATCGCAACGAAGACATACCGTCTTGTCTTTACTGCTTGACCTTTTGATGGTAGCAGCAAAACCTTTTGCAATAGCAACTTTCTTAACATAGTTAATCAGATCCTCTCGACTTGAAGAAGGGCTATCAACAAATTCATCTTCATTAAAAAGATCATTCACCTCAATCTCAGTATTCTCCACTAAATCCATGCCACTTGACGATTCAAAAAATAAGCTTGGACAAGCGTCACTAGCAGTGATATCTAAAAGAAATAGAGGGAGATCGATTATAAGATCTATTTTTATGTACGGTTGTGGTTAAGGGTAGCTTCTAAAATGAAACAACATATGGGTTGAAGTTGAAGGAGTTACCTTGGGGTCCATACACGAGAATCAGGCAACAGAGCTTTGCGTGGCCGCAAACAAGGAGAACCTATTGTGATTTCAGAGTGGAGAGCACGGGCGAGAGAATGGAGGAAGATGATGAAGAAGAGATGTAGAAGAGGGGTGGCCTAGGTAGGAATACGGAGTAAAGAGAGGGAACCTTTCGTTTTAATTTAAGGTAGAGTGGGTGGTTGGTAGTTGGTGAATGAAATAAATAACAAAACATAGTTGAAGTTTAAGTCAGCTCGCCAAAGGAAATTAAGCGATCAGTTTGGCGAGCCGATTTACTGTACTCTAACTTAAAAATAGTTGAAATGGAAGTCGGCTCGCCAAAAAGAAAGTAGTGATACGGTTGGCGAGCCGATTTGACTGTACTATAACTTATAAACAGTCGAAAAAAATTTAAAAAAAAAAAAGCCAACCGATATTATTCTTATACGGTCGATACATATCGTATCGGCCGATATACATCGATCTTAAAAAAATCGATATATATCGGCTGATATCCTTTCCCCTATATATAACCATAATAATCTACTATTCCATTTTCATCTTTTCTTGAAAGTATTTTTTACCTTTTGAGCAAACAAGGAGTCCAGAAATGTAATTTTCTTTCCATATGGCAGTTTGACAATCTTCTATTTAAAAAATACTATTCATAAATAGATCATTATAGAAAGAGAAATTCGACATTGATCTCCATTTTAATCTCATTAAATAGTCTTTACATTTTAATTCAATTTTGGATATCTTTCTATAAAATGTCTTCCTATATTTGTTAATAAACAGTCATCAGAGTCTAGAATTGGTCTTCAGCCATTTGGTGTGAGTCTTTTATTAGTTCTTTTTGTAGGTCGGTTAAATAATTTTCCCACCAATTATATAACTGATCAGCAATAACTAAATCACAAATTTGTCTTTCAGTATTAAGATTGGCTTTTAGAATATTAGCATACATATATATTTTTTGGACAGTTTGAATTGTCTAATTCATAGATAGAAGATCAATATTCCATTCACAAATAGATGCTTCTTTTTTGGGGCAGGAACGAGTTCAAAAGGAGAGATTTAGGGAGTTATAAATTATTTGGATCATTCCACATAATGGACTTAGATTTTGAGAGTGACTTGTACCTCAAGAATATTATTATGTCTTAGTTTTCTAATAAATGGAAAAGAAGATAAATATGGAATCTGACAAAAAAATATTAAGAAGATAAATATGGAATCTGACAAAAAAATATAAATTAAGTTCTTAATATTAGATTTCTCTCAAGGAATAATTTTATGTTCTCTCTTTTCTTAAATGATAATTTTATATTCATTGTTGGGAAATGTTTAGTGTATTTGGATGTGCAGATCATGGCCGATGACCTTTAATACTTCAATAAAAATAATATTTCGTAAAACATACTAAAATCACGTTAAAATTATACTCTTTTATATTTTATTAGAATATAATTTATTCATTTGTTAGATAGCATATGGACTTTTGGTTAGGTCAACCGTTTGTATTTTGTACAACTTTTTCGAGTCTTTAGGGATCGTTTTCCATTTCACTTTCATAGAGATATCGAAATACACGAATTGTTTATATTTGATGGAGCTTGAAGAATGAATAGTGGCTTGTATCTGATTTTAGATGTATAATCGTGTTAATCTCTTAATTATAGATTGAGTTGGCTCAGGAGTCTGAAGTTTTTATTAGTTTAGAGTTTGAGTCTATCTATGATTAGTTGCGAGTCTATATACAGTAAAACCTCTATAATGTAATATAGTTGGGACCATACTACATATATTATATTATAGAGGTTATTAAATTAGAGAGACTAACAGTATTCCTTTCTAAAAATCTTCTTAAAACTCTCACTTATCACTAAAGCGTCCTTTGAGCTTCTCTGTGTGAAAACAAATCACTCCTTTTGACTTCCATACGACAGACTCATGCAAAGTGGGTAGACCATCTTCAGAGGGGGTCATCGACGATAAACAGGTGACTCCAGAGTAGATAGTGGATGTGGGGCAGCAATAGATCTCTCATACTAGGATAGCATTTGTCTCCATATTCCAAATATGATATTGCCGTCCTTGCAACTCAGTTTTTCTTGTATCTTAGTCACTTTTGCAGTAATTTTGTATTCTGAACATATGGAATACTACTTTACAAAATGGTTGGGGTAATACATTTTTTATTCTGGATATATTGAGTACTGAGTTAGAGAAGATTTATTACATTTTGAATGGGCCCTGAGGTCGGAATCAGATGCCGATATTATTTTAGACACGTTATAACTTTATAGAGTACTACATTAAAAAGAGTTTATTGTATTTGTATATCTCTTAATAAATTAATCAAAATAATCAAGTTTATGAATATCTCCTTTCTTAACACTTAGCTGCATCCATGTGGGGTAAGCCAAATTGCATGCCTGAGATACGACTCAGAGAATGGTGGTCAGGTATTCTCCCATTCTCTCTAAATAAGTCATATCTTGGATTAAGTGCTCTTTTTTTTATAACCAAGGTGTACAAGCTCTTTTGAGCACCTGACTAATCTTCGGAGTATATACAAACCTCTCTACTCATACACACTGAGTAACTCTACGGAGAGTGGCTTTTGGGGTAGATTGAGAATCAAACTCAGGATTCCCGTTTCCTAAGATAGGTTCTTCGCTGTCACTTCCAACCTCTTGAATTATCTTAAACCAAGTAATTACATCAGGACCAATAGAAATATTGTCTAATTTTAATGGCCTTAATCTAAACAAGCACCTCAAGAAAAATTTCAAACTTACTTGCGTGCCTATATAAAATCTCTTAGAAAAGGCTGATCAAAATCTGAAAGTTGGTGTAAAAGTCAAGCTATGGAGTATAATGATAGGTGAGGTACTCTCTCTAAATGAGTCTTAACTTGGTTCAAATACTTGAAATGTTTGTGTTTCTACTACAATACATGTTAGCACAGTAAACCTGTTTTTTTCATGAGGATCTCTGTTTACCTACTTTAATCCAAACCAATCTAACCTTGTCTAGTTTTAACCGCCCAACTCAAACAAGGAGCATATGAAAATATAAAAATTGGATATTATATTAAAAACAGATTGGAATAGCCGGCTTCTTTAAGCAGCACAGATAACAATGTATTTTCCAGCTTATATGTGGTCCTCTTACATGGATTTCTGCTATAAATAAGAAGGATTTATGGAAGAAACATGTATGAAGAGGGAGCCTCTCTGTTGAGTAGGAATAGAAACGGGAAAAATGGCCAAGGCAAACAACAAAATCGTCATGCTTTGCAATTTGGTCTTGATGCTCTCTTTTCTTTTGATCATGTCCATGGCTGACGCGAGATTATTTGGCTGTAAGTCATCAATGTAAACTATTATAAAGTGATAAAAAGTCTCACATTGATTAATTTGAGAAACCGCCGACTTCATATAACACGTGAGGCACCCTTTTCTCAATAGCTAACTTTTGAGAGTTTCTTCTACCTCAAAAATGTTATCAAGTTATGGTTTTCTAACATAATGTTAGAGCAATTGCCGCTTGCAGTCGGGTGGGTGTGAATTGACAAAAAGTCCTACATTAGTTAATTTAATAAACCACCCACTCCATATAATACTTGATGCACTATTTTCTCAATGACTAGCTTTTAAGATTGAGTTCTATTTCAAAACTGTTATGAAGTCATGATTTTCTAACAACCATTGTTAAATAGGTACCAAGTAGGTCGACAGGGCGAACGTTTGTCCAAATCTGGCTCGTTTATTTATTGGGCCTAATACTAACATGTGGACTCGAGGCCAGCCTGCGCTTACCCATTGAAAAATTCTAAGGCCTACATACTCAGGCCTTTTGGCATAAATGAGGCCAGCTCCAGCCCATTTATCTATCGTGTCATATGAGGCCTAAGCTCCAGTTAAATGACTTGGAATCTATAGATTTTTTTTTATATATATAAAATCATGTGAATAACATACTAGTTTATGATGTTAACTCCTATGTATGTTCGTCTAACTTAGGATTCATGAGATTGTATTAATGTATTTTTTAATTGAACATGTAATAAACAGATTTTGGAAAGAAAGATGCAAGCCCAGAGTGTGATACGGTCTTCAGGGTGCGATCAGGTGACACTTGCTTTGGGGTCACACAACTTTCCAACCTGACCTCTGACGAATTCAGTGCAATCAACCCCAACCTCGACTGCGACAAGCTCTTCATCGGGCAATGGCTCTGTGTTGAAGGGACAACAATTGAGATTATCAAGCTGCTCTTCTTCTACCTCTTTAAGAAAAGAAGAGTATATTTGATGAATAAAGAGATTTTGTTTCATGTTTAGCCATCTTATGTATCACTGCTAGTCATTCAACTTTCTTCCTTTAGGATCACTTGTTCTATTTGACAATGTAATCTCGAATAAACCCCTTTATTTCCTGAATGATTGTCAGGCCCAAGCCCACTTCCAACCACTATCCACAAGTTATACTGTGTACCCCTGCTACGATTTAGTCCAATTGTCAGGATCAAGCGTGTCTAAAAATCAACGTTAGATGGATCCATTTTAAATGAGATTTTATTGATATTTATATTATTCATGGTACTCATCTTGGACCATGTAGATGAATGTGTTGGGAGGATCTACACCTGTATAAGAGATGTACTAAAATAACTTTTAAGTATTCATTTAAATGCCAAAAGGATAAACAATCAGTAAGACTTAAACTTAATCTAATGATATGTGTAACTAGAATGAGGTCAAAATAGATAAAGATTCAGTATTTGAAATAAATCTATTCAATTAGCTAAGGCTTCTCAAGAAAAGAACAATCTACAAACAAAAGTGTACTTTGCACAAACATTTTGGCTCAGGAACCAGAGGTCCTAAGTTCGAGTCCTATAATAAACTGATGTCTGTTGCTTGCAGGGGCTGCATGCATCTGGAGTTTTATGCAAGGCTTTCGTACTTAGAGAGAGATGGGGGTTTATGACTTCGTTGACGTCAAAAAAAAAATATCTACAAAAGTGTATAGAAGAAGAATTACAAGTAGAGTTATCAAATTTCAAATGGGGATTTTGAGCTAATCGAGCTGAGCTTTTGGGCCTGGCAGATTCCCAGCCACCATATTGACAGCTTTATTGAGCCCCACAATTCAGTGGCCCAAAAATTCCAAATTATTTACCATTTTTTAAGATTAGGTGACCATCTACCTAGATCACCACCGTCCAATAAGGTTATTACAGCCGTAGATTTCAAGGTATCAAGATTGAGATAAATATGGATTTTTTTTTAATGTATCCACCCAAAGGGGAAAGAAGAATGGGGACTTATATTTTGGTGAATTGATAAGTGGCATGTTATATTTTTACTGACATTAAGTACTGTAATAAATTCAAACTTTTTCTCTTTTTATATAAAGATCAAAATATATGGACCAAGGTACCAATACCAATAGCCGCTATGCCTGTGTATATTGATCAGTATTGTTGGCAAGGGCAATAATGGATTTTAATATTTTTAAGAAAAATACAGTATGCTAAAATATTTATCAAACTTACTGGTGCATCAACTAAATATAAATCAAAATTTCAAGATAGTAATATTATATATCAATTATATTTGAAATGAGTATTCAAATTTTTTGACACGTCAAAAACTCTAGAGTTGATGAAACGAATTAAACAAAGTCTTTGGCTCTATTTTATGTTAAGTTGACACACGCCCTAAATGGTGCTTCACACTAAATATGTAACAAATGGTCGATGAATCTCCTAACACTCAAATTTTGAGAGAGAGAGGAGAGGGAGAGAACTTGAGCAACAATAGCGTTGAAATTCAATTCTATTAGCAGATGCTCATCAAGACGAGAACAATTTTACAAACAGAAGTGCAGAGAATAATAATTACAACTTGTAAAAATGGATTTGCAAACTAATCAGTCTGGGCTTTTGGGTTGGACTCATTCAAAATCTAGGTCTCCCAATTCCCAGTGACAGCTTTAATTACATATCACCTTTTAAACAAAAATAATTCAATCTACAAGAACGGGCAAAGAAGATTAAATGGATTACAAGTTTGGAACTAGCCCAATTTCTGTTGGAGCTGCGAACGAGTCCCACATTGGAACTATAGAAGGAGAATAAGAATTTATAAAAAAAACTCGGGTGACTCCACCTAATACGCTAGTCTTTTGGGTTGGATACCAAGATCCTAATAAGTGGTATCAAATCTAAGTCTCAGGCTCCATGTGGACTTAAGAGATCCTTAGGATGACAAGTTGGCTAGCCTCATTCGAGGGGGAGATTGTTGGGGTTATGAGTCCCACATTTGTAGTATAGAGGGAGATCTACGGATTTATAAAGGGTTGGGTCACTCCACCTAACAGGCTAGTCTTTTGGGATGGCTACCCAAGATCCTAACAATTTCACTTTATGTGTTGATGAGAAATGCTAAGCCGTCGAAACCATAGCTTCCCTCGGCCCACTAACTGTTGGGGCTGCTGCGAACGAGTCCCACATTGGAAGTGTAGAGGGAGATCTTGGATTTTATAAAGGACTTGGGTCAACTCCACCTAACATGCTAGTCTTTTGGGCTAGAAGCCTAGGTCCTAAACAAGTGGTATCAGAGCCAGATCTCAGGCTACCTCATGTGGCCTCAGGTGATCCTCCAGACAAACGGGATGGCCGGTGTCGCTCTCTCCGCCGGAGGGTCTCGTTAGAGGGGGGGATTGTTGGGTTTGCTACGAACGAGTCCCATATTGGAAGTGTAGAGGGAGATCTACGGGTTATAAAGAACTTAGGTCACTCCACCTAATAGGCTAGTTTTTTGGATTGGAAGCCAAGTCCTAAACACTAACAGGTGGATTAGTGGACCTTTCCCTTTGTTATCACTTGCAAACACCGATAAGCAGCATCTCAATGATATACAGAATGATTTGGCTGATCATTACTTTCTTACTTTTGTCCATCTTCTTCTCTCTCTGACACACTCTACTTCAAAAACAAAATGGTGCAACACTCTAAAATCTTCAACGGCTATCAGTCTACTTGAGCTACAATGGGCAAAATGACTTGTTTCTTGTTAGAATCTATTTAGATTATTTCTTACATTAATGACTGCTAAATATTATATTACCAAGTTTAGGAATTTCCTATTTTATTTGATTTACCTGCCTTATTTGTATTTTCCTTTTTCTATAAATAAAATCATATGGTCTCTCCTTGATAAGGAAGATACAATACTATTTTACATGATACAGAGCCTAACCTAGATTCCAATTTTTTTCCACCACTCTCCCAGTCAATGCAGGTGTTCCAGTATTATTTTACACTTCTGAATGAGAATGAAAGAGCTATTGAATGAGAACTATCTTAAGATGGTCTCTCTTTTCAGTACATTTGAGACACCATTATGTATTTAAATAGTTCCAGATTTGTGGAAGCTCAAGGTAATTTGGATTAAGATAGGGACTCGTTCAAAGATTCATTTGTTTTTGACAGAAAATGATCAAAAGTTTACCTCATATAAACAGAGCTTCTGGGAAGCTATCTGATGTTAATTTCTTGTAAACCAAGTAACTAATAATCTAGAACAAAGGCTTACTCAGCTCCACCTGAATGAATCTAGAACAGTTTGAGTGATACAAGATTTTCTTTTTTTTCTGTTTGGGTTCAAAAACATAGTATACAAGGGGAGAAATAAGAATCAACTGTCCGTTCAAGATAACCATTCAAAACATTGGCCATTGAAATGCTTGGCAACCCCATGATGAGACGCAACCCAACTAACCATCTTCCTCAGTTTCCATCTTTCTATTAGCTCATAAGCTTAAAATTTGGAATGTGTAAGTGGCATTTGACTCAGCTGAATTTTGTCAGAGTGTTTTATGAAAAACATGAAAAGACTTATCAAGTTACTCAATTCAGTTTGATTTTTTCTTTTTTGAATTTACGTCTGGGAAACCTCAAACACAGTCCTACTAAAACCTTCTACTAAAACCCCCACGGGTGGTACCAACTGAGTATGAATTCTAATCCTATGTTCGATTTCAAGAATAAGCAAAAATGGAATAAATAAACTTAGACCTGGCCTAAATCAAAGTGCATCTTACACATTCCATTTCATTTCCATTTATTCTTGAAACCAAACATGCTCCTGTTCATTCCATTTCATTCTCTCTTATTCTTGAAACCAAACATAGCCATAAGTTGTTTAAAGTATGATCCTATTACAGTATTACCACTCAGTCACTCACCAAGACCATTTTTGTCTAGAATTGTGCCTGAATAACCTCCACCTCCATACATAGAACTTATTTGCATCTTAAAAGATTGTCTTCTTCATTGAAATAGCCAAAGGCCTTCTCCTATCGATCTGAGGGTTGGCCTGTGGGCCCAATATTAAGAAGGCTGACAGAAAATTGAGACTTAGTGTGGAACCAACGTTATGGATTATAATGGTGTTGAAGCATTCTCTCTAAATCACACATATCTTGGACCAAGTACTAGATATGTCTGCCTCTAACATGCCCTGCATCATACTATCTTAGAAGAGTTTGATCTCTGTTCACACAAACAAACATCCAATTCAATCTAAACATCATCTTGTTTTAACCACTATAACGTAACAAGAGCGTTAGAGAATACAAAAATTCAATGCTGGTCGCAACACAATATTAAAAGAAGGATTAGAAGAGCCAGCTTCTCTGTCAAACACAGATTACAAATGTCTTTTTTCAGCTTGTATGTGATCCTCTCATGGATTTCTGGTATAAATAGGGAGGGTTTGTGGATGCAACATACAAGAACAGGAAGCTTTCTTGTTAAGAGTAGAGAGAGAGAGAGAAGGAGACGGCTAAGGCAAACAACAAAATGGTCATTCTTTGCAACTTGGTTTTGATGCTTTCTTGCCTTCTCTGATGATGTTCTTGGCTGAGGGCAGATTATTTGGTGGTAAGTGCAAACTATTGTTCAATAGGTCTCCAAGTAGGTTGGCAAGGCCAATGCTTGTCCAAGCTCAGTTTATTTATTTATTGGGTCTAATGTTGGCATGGACCTAAGGTCGGGCCCAAGCATACAGATCAACAAATTCTAAGGCCTACTATTTATATTGAATTTGTTGGTATAGTTCAAGTCATATACTTGGGTCTTTAGGCAGAAATAGGGCCATCTCTAGCCCATTTATCAATCAGGCTCTATGAGGCCTCAACCTTAATCAAATGGTTCAAAATATCAGCAAATGTAACATCCCAAAATGGTCGGTTATGAACATATGATGGCTAGCTCATTTGCAGTTCTCTTGTTACTGAATTAGTCATGTACAGTCGTCTAGCATGGAATTTATAACCATTTTTTAAGGCATTTCGGAATCGAACAAGTAACAATCAGGGTTTGGAAAGAAAGACGCTTCTCCTGAGTGTGATACGATCTTTGGGGTGCAATCTTGTGACATTCAGTAGGCCTTGTTCATCTAGAACAATCCATGCAGGTTTGACAGTGGCTAATCTCAGTTTCATTGCAATATACCAACCAACAAAAACTTTTGATTTACTGTTTGAAAAATACATGAGTCATACATCAAGAAAAATACAACATGTCACTAGTGGTGACCTTGAATTGCAACAAAGAGTGGAAAGTGCGAACAAGGATGCTTATAGAAGAAATCCAGAACATTCTTTTGATAACAAGTGATTTGGAAGCCTCATTATGTTGGAATTGAGATGTGTCAAAGGGGGCATATGACAATATCCACTGCTGAAACCAGGATGTTGTAACATGTTTCTTGCAACCCTCCTTATCTTGAAATCGATGCTATACAGGAATCCATTAACCGCATTCTCATCAAAGTTGAATCTTTTTTTCATCTCTGCAAAGACAGTTGAAGTCAATAAGCTGTTAGAACCTGCTTGATGGAACTCTACATGTCACTCGGCTTTCAAAATTGTCGCCAAGCGCTCAAGCCCGAGCTCCCCACCCTATCAAGCCTTCATAAGACTTAGCAATATGCTTTACATCAAAGACATGATGCAGCTGAGTTCCAATCATATATAAAAAGTCCTCAATCGAACTCGGGGAGAGTTGAACCTTGATAAGACATTCGCAATGTAGGCCAAATCATAGAAGTCCATGAAATGTCATCCACCGAAATTTTACACATGCCACCAAATTCTTTAGGAGCATTATAAAAGTGTTCGAATCAATGCCAGTCACTGATATTTTTGTTGAAGTTGATACCATGGTAGCAAAGTAACTCAATAGACTTTGGCGAATGTAGATCATGTGAAGGGTTAAAGTCACTAAGATGAAACTTCCATGCACAACCAGGATAAGGAGTATTGCCACCTTCGTCAATGAATGTCAACCCGACTTGAATTAACATTGTGTTATTGATATTGTACACAAGATTAAGATAACGAACATCTTGTGGAGCATACCGAAGTGTGTTTACTAGAAACCTCGGGAACTCTGTATCAACTTGCAACATAGTTGTGCTCATGAATGATCTTGAAAATCAGCCTAGACTCTTCTGAAAATTATCTTTACACCCATTGCGAATCCCTTATGAATTATTTTTCATCATGTTCACCTTGTAATCTCCTTCTTCTTTTGGAATTGACCAGCAACTGAATGAAAAAAACCCCTATAAATCAATGCATTTAGGTGTGAGTGCAGGAATAGAGAATGGAGATATATTTATAAGCATGGAAGAAAAGAAAAATATAAGTCAGCAGTAATGTCAATCCTAGTTAGTAGTGCCTAGGAATTAGAATTTTTGTGTAATTGTAAATTGTATAGCAAACAGTATCATGGTCCACGATGAAAATAAAGAAACCATGATGCAGCGAAAAAAGCACAAACAAAAACATAGAAACACAGCAAGATTTCACGATGAGATGGGAGCAATTTCACTATAGTTAAAATAGGGTTACATGAAATTTTAGGAATTTCTGCTCTCTTCTTCATGCCTACATAGAATAAAACCAAGACCACACTTAGGTGGTCGCATTGCGGTGTGCTCTTCTTCTCACAAATCAGTCATACAGTCAACTAAAATGAACTGATTAAGTGGATAAACAACGAAAATCAGTACCTCATCTTAGTCACAACAAATCTATACATACATTAGTATAGATATCGCGGACAACAATGAACGACAAGAAGCTCAAAATGGCTCTATGTCTGTCATTTAACTCATAGCATTAAAAATGATTGAGCAACTAAAAAGTACAGAATCAACCCCAATTTGGATGACTCCATAGTTTGGTGGCCCGACAAGAGTGGTCTCTTCTCAGTTAAGTCTTTCTACTCTTGGACGTTGACTTCTTCTGGCATAGCTACTGTAAATCCAAAAATTTGGTCTTCCAAAGCTCCCCAACGGGCAATAAGCTTTGTTTGGACTGCCGCGTTGGGGAAAATCCTGACACAGGACAATCTTCGGAGACGTGGTCGAATCATGGCAAGTGCATGCCCATTGTGTCTACAAGCTTCCGAAGAGTCGAATCATCTTCTTCTACATTGCCCGTTCTCTTCAAAGGTTTGGTGTTTGGTGATTGATCAGTTTGGTGTTTCTTGGGTGATGCCCTCTTCGATTGCTCAGTTGTCCTTTTCTTGGGACATCGCTTCTGTGTCATCGAAATGCACATCTTTGTGGCAGTTATCCTTCTTTGCTATTCTGTGGAGCCTATGATGGGAAAGGAATAATCGCCTCTTTAGAGATAAGAGTGAGTCTCCTTCAGCGGTTGGTCATCGTGCTCTAGCCAAGTGCACTTCCTGGGCGGTCTCTTTACAGGTGTTCCGGAATATTTCTATGTCAGACATCCTGCGTGCGTGGAAAGATTGCGTCGATCTTACTGAATCACTGTTTGATCCCTTTCTTTTTTTAATATTGCTTTCCTTATATGCTTTTTATTTTGTATTTGCACCCCTGGTGCCTTTCTTTTATTAATATATCAACTATTTCTAAAAAAATTAAAAAAACTAAAAAGTACATAAACTAGAATTTTGCAGTGCTGAAGATGAGTTGAAAACAAAGAACAAACTTTAATCTAGTACAAGAAAGTAGACAATTAAGTCTTAACCCAATGCTCCTACTGTTACCGACTAGTTCATGTCATTTGGATCATGGAGTAGATAGACCATATTGCCCAGAACAGAGGTTTCCTATAGGACAAAATGTTACAATCAAGTTTTAAAGATCTAACTTAACCTCTAAAGTTCTACGAGATTAAACTCATACTATGATGAATTATATAATACATTACCACCATCATGACAAGCCTCATAAGAAGGAAAATGAATAATAACAATGAGAGAGTTTAACATTTAAAGGATCAAAATATTTCAAGCTACAACAGAGCATAATTTCCATCTTTACCAAACAAGGTCCAGTGATCCAATCTGTTACGACGTTCAGAATAGCCTACCTAACTTGCCATCTTAATTATTTATTATATTTTCTATTTCAGTCGCTCCATCATCAATTAGATATGGAAAAATTTGGATTTGTTGATCTGATCACATGATGTAGCTTATACACGTAAAGGGGTTGAGCTATATATTTAGCATGAAGTAATATTGTTTAACAATTAATACAAAAATGGCAAAGCTGAACCTAAATCAAAATGATGTGACATTTAAGTCTTAACCCAATGAAACGAAATTGATAAATATTTTTGTCTGCAATAAACCCAAAATTTCAAGTTCTCAAGTATCAGAAAAGAAAATTGGAATCTGCAGTTCCATACATCACTCAAATAGACATTTTTACTAAATTAAATAGAGACACTGAAATAGACATCTTCTTTCTCTACATTTAACATTCGGCAGTGGAGTGATTGATTTTCTCTAATACCATTCACAAGCAACGCTTTCTCTCTTTTATGTTCTGGTTTTTTGTTTTCTTGAGATTGTAGAGTGCAAATCGTTTCAACGCTTTCTCTTTTTTCTATTATGGGTTTTGCTTTCTTGAGATTGCAGAGTGCGAATCGTTTCTTTGATCCCTTTGATTAAATATGAAACAGAGACTGTCGAAGTAGAAAGGCGGTCGAAGGAGAGGCGGCCAAGAAAAGGTGGTCATGGATCAACGCCTCTGAGGAAGTAGCCGTTAGGGCGCAGAACTTATTTTTGGATTTAACATGAGTGTCAAGACTTAAGACATCTACCCAATGTTATCAGAACCAGACCATTTAACGAACCGTCTTCGAGGCATTTTGGGTTCAACCGGGTTCAGCCGCGGTGAAAGCCGGTCAAGTAATAATATAATAAAAATATTACATATAACATTAAATAAAACACCTTTTACCAATAAAATTAATATAAATATTAAAAATAATATTCAAACTTTGAGTAATATACCAAAACGGTGAAAGAAATAGTAATAAACATTTAAATTTCAAATATACAAATTTTTTAATATTAATATTTTATTTTTTGAAGGGGAAAAGTTTTTAAAAAAATTAAAAAAACAGCGGTTTTGACTGGTTTACGGCGGTTTTGACCTAGAACCGGTTTTCGGTTAGGACCGAACCGCAGTCACCCTGGTTCCGGTCGAAAATTGATTCAAATTTATTTACATTTGATACTAACTTCTGGACTCAAAAATTAGCCAACCAAAATGTGCCATTTAGTTTAAACAACTATTACAAACATGAAGATAATAAAATGATGGCAAGAAAGAGGGACCATATTTATGAAAAACAAGATGAATGTTTCATTCTATCATCACTAGTTTATCCGTTTTACAGTTCCTAAGCTAGATTGCGTCTAAGAGCTGCAATCTACATCCCTCCCATAGCACTCTTTAACCCAAACACGACTACTGCTATTTATTAGCATCTTTTATCTGTTTGGAAAGAAAGATGTTGCCCCTGAGTGTGACAGGTCTTTGCTGTGCGACCTTGTGACATTCAGTAGGCTTTGTTTATGTAGATCAATCCATGTAGGTTTGACAGCTCCAGAAAGTGGCTAATCTCAGTTTCATTGCAATGTACTAACCAACAACAACCTTTGATTTACTGATTGAAAAACAAGCGAGTCATACATCAAGAAAACTACATGTCACTAGTGGTGACCTTGAATTGCAACAAAGAGTGGAAAGCGTGAACAAGGATGCTTATAGAAAAATCCAGATCATTCTTTTGAGAACAAGTGATTTGGAGGCCTCATTATGTTAGAATTGAGATGCGTCAAAGGGGGCATGGCATATGACAATATCCACTACTGAAACCAGGATGCTGTAAGATGTTGATTGCAACCCTCCTTATGTTGGAATCGATGTTGTACAGGCATCCATCAACCACATTCTCATCAAATTTGAATCATTTTTTATCTCTGCAAAGACAGTTGCAGTCTGTAACCTGTCAGAACCTGCTTGATGGCACTCTCCATGTCGCTCTACCTTCAAAATCATTGCCAAGCGCTCAAGCCGAGCTTCCCACCTATCAAGCCATCAAAACACTTAGCAATGTGTTTTACATCAAAGACATGATGCAGCAGAGTTCCAATCATATATAGAAAGTCCTCAATCGAATTGGGGAGAGTTGAACCTGATAATACCTTCGCAATGTAGGCCAAATCATAGAGCCCATGAAATATCACCCATCAAAATTGCACACATGCCACCAAATTCTTTAGGAGCATTGCAAAAGTGTTTGAATCAATGCCATTACTAATATTTTTATTCAAGTCGATACCGTGACAACATAGTAACTCGATAGGCTTTGGCAAATGTAGATCGTGTGTGTGCAAGGTTAAAGTCACTAAGGTGAAAGTATTGCCACGTTCGTCAAAGAATGTCAACCCCACTTGAATCAACTTTGTGTAATTGACATTGTACGTAAGATTACATTAATGAATATCTTGTGGAGTATATCGAGGTGTGTTTATTACAAACCCTGGGAACTCTGTATCGACTGCAATATAGTTGTGCTTCTGAATGATCTTGAAAATCAGCCTAGACTCTAAAAAATTATTTTTCCACACATTACGAATCTCTTTTGAATTATTTTTCATCATGTTCACCTTAATCTCCTTCTTTTTCTTGGAATTTACCAGTGACGAATGAAAAACACCCCTGTAAATCAATGCTTTTATGTGTGAGTGCAGGAGCAGAGAATGGAGATATATTTATAAGCAAGCAAGAAAAGAAAAATAGAAGTCACTTGTGAATATGAAGCAGTAATGTCAATCATAGTCAGTAGTTCTTAGGAATTAATTTTTTTTAATTGTAAATTGTACAACAAACAGTATCATGGTCCATTATGAAAATAAAGAAACCAAGATGCAACAAAAAAACACAAACAAAAACCTAGAAACACTGTGAGATTTGAAATATGGAGTTGTAAGTAAGCCATTGCAATACAATTGCAGGTAATTATTATCATATGTAAACACTGTTTCAAATAATAATAACTGTAAGATTGAATGTAAGACAAACGTGATATAGAGGAGAAAGTCTGACATCTCTTCTTACACTCCTCACTCAAGAATTACATGAATTCAAACTATCTTTACATTAACAACTAAATCTAATACTTGATTGGTAAGTAATGTATGACAAAATGAAAATGTTGAACAGAACAGCAACATATGAGTTTCTTAGATGTCTAAAAAAAATATTCAGTAGCAGGTCAAATCTCTAAACAAAAGCCAGAAACAGATAGTGAACTGGAGATGATCACTTCCTTTTAAACTGAAATATGTTTATTTTATCCTACGAACATCACATGGAGGAAATTTAGCTTTTTAAATGATATTTTAATACTTCTTCTATTATGGCTTTAATGAACTGTATTATTTAAAACTGGAGATATAAGAAATGGGTGTAGTCTCTTATCTTACAAAAGAATAGAAAAGAGAGAATATAAAGGATGGAAATACAGTAAAAAGAAAAAGACCGAATAAATCTGAACTGGTAAAGTAAGTAAGCGAGTCTGGGTGTTGAAAGTACCATTCTATACCAAAAATTACAGAGAGTCTGGGTGTTGAAAGTACCATTCTATACCAAAAATTAGTGTCATGACTTAAGAGATCAACCCAATGCTATCAAAACCGGACCGTCTAACGAACCGTTTTCGAGGCATTTTGGGTTCAACTGGGTTCAGCCACGGTCAAAGCCTGTCAAGTAGTATTATAATATAAATATTACATATAACATTAAATAAAACACCTTTTACCAATAAAATTAATATAAATATTAAAAATAATATTCAAAGTTTGAGTAATATACCAAAACGGTGAACGATATGTGATAGAAATAGTAAAAAATATTTATATTTCAAATATAAATATTTTTTAATATTAATTTTTTATTTTCTGAAGGGGAAAAGTTTTAAAAAAAATTGAAAAAAAAAATCAAATTTTGTGAGCCGCAGTTCGCGGCTCACGGTTTCTGGTTCAAAACCGCAGAAAACCACGGTTCTGACCAGTTTTCTGCCGTTTTTACCCAGAACCGGTTTTTGGTGAAGACCAAACTGCACTCACCGTGGTTCAATCCGGTTCTGATAACATTGGATCTACCAACTCTAGGCCTCAGGCGCATCAATTTTATTACATGATACTTGGCACTGAAGTGGGTACAAAGAAAAACAAGTGGGTCCAATGACCGTAATAATATAATTATAATATTATTTTTGTTTTAAATATATTTCATTAAATATGCAAAATTAGATAGTTTAAATTGAATAAAATGAATAGCTGACTTTGATTTTTGTGTCAACTATCTATTTCACTTGTTCAATTAAACAATTGAGCATATTTAAATGGATTTTTTTTTATAATTAATATGTTAAAGATATTTAATTTAATATAATTAGAGTTAAAGGACCTGATACAAATTTAGTAAAAATCATAAACAACAATCGACACTCGATTCATCGTCATTTTACTAATTTGATAATCAGCATATTAAACACAAGATCTTTTCTAAAAACCTCCCATCTTTTTATTTTTTAAAAAGAATTTCTATATTTTTATAATTTTTTTAAAAAGACTTCTGATTTTTATAGTCTTTCATCAATTATCAATCGATGTTTGGGTCAAAATTTTTATGTGTCTCTCTTAGAGGTTAATCACTATATAAATTATACTCCCTCTATCCTATTTTACTTGTACCATTTAAAAATTTGATTTTTTTAAGAAAGGGCACCAATCCTATAACTCTCTCCAAGATCCTATAACTCTTCCATGCATATGAGACAACTATTTTGGGACAGTTCCAAAATACATACGAGACAACTAAATTGAGACAGAGGAAGTATTATCTAATTTTAAAAAATGATAATTCTATTAAAAGAGATGAAAAAAAAAAATGAATGACTAATGACTTTCCTCTTTTTGATTTCCTGTCTTATATAATCTTTTAATTTTTAATCTAACATCGGCATCTGTAATATTATCACATACTATCTGAACATATGGCACAGATAGATTTTCACTTAAAATTACTTTTATTAAATTAATTAAGCTGAATATGAATTTAAAAATTAAAGATATAAAACACGGTAAATCTGTTAGACTAAAAAGCAAATTCTTACCTAAGTCATTTTTTAAAGAAAAATTTTCAATCAGAATCTACTTTTCATTAAAATTCATTAATATCTTAAACAAATTGGGACTTCATCCAAAACTCGTGACTCAGTTTTTGGGGACAAACAGAGATGGGAAAGAGATAGAAGCTCTCATAATGATATAATAGTCTTACAAAATTTTTAGATTAAATTTTGATTTAAACTGCATATATCATTCTATTGAAGATATAAATCTTATCAACTAAGTAGATAGTTTGGATGTGTCAAATATATAAAATAAATTTTATTTTTACATCCTTGTTCCAGATTAAATTTAAATAAATAAAGTAAATAGTTGACAAAAACTTCCACAAGCTCCACTTCAACTAGATATACATACTGAATCAGACTGATTTCTTCAAGATTTCATTTTGACAAGTTATATTCATTTTTGTAAGCTCACTAAACCAGTACTTATTGTCAAATATCATGTAATTCAAATTAAATGACAAAAACTTATAATAAGTTAGGATCAAAATATATAAGCCGCGATAGAGAGCAAAATTAAAATTTTGAGCTACAAACAGGGGCTTATCAAACTGCAATAATTCAATCTACATCAATGATCAAATAAAACCTTAAATGGATTAAAACTAGCCTAATCGAACTTTATGTGCTGAGGAGAAATGCTTAGCCGCCGAAACCATGGCCGCCTCCGGCCTACTGAGGGGCGGAGCTAGTGGACCTTTCCCCTCGTTATCACTTGCAGACACTGAGAAGGAGCAGCATTTCAGCGATTTAAAGAATGATTTGGCCCAGTTCACTTTCTTATTTTTATCCATCTTCCTTGTGTTTCCAGCTCACTCTATTACACAAACAAAATGGTCTACTACTTTAATCAATCTACAACAGGTATCAGCGCAATTGAGCAACAGCAGGCGAAGTTGGTTGGTTGGAATGGGAAAGGAAAGAGCTATTGAATGTGGATTAGATTCAAATGTTCTCTGTTTACTGGTACATTTGAGAGACCTGATGCTTTTAAAGAGTCCCAGATTTCTTGATGATTAAGGTGATTTGGATTAAGAGGACTCTTGGGGTATGACTTGTTCAAAGATTCATTTTGTTTTTTATTGAAATGATCCTGAGCTGAATTCATCCAAGTAACCACATCTTCTGAGAAGCTATCTTATGCTAGTTTCCTGCTGTCCAAGTAATTAATAATACATTAAAAACATCAATCAAATGCTCTCGAGTAGCATCAAGTCAAAGCACTTAAACGTGTTTAAAAGCTGTGTCCAATTTCTTCGATATACTGTGGGACTATGGAAGCTATTGACTAACAAGGTTTGCTGTTCTAACAGTTTTTCTACTGAAAAACGCAGAATTGATGCATAGACATGCAGTAAATTATACAGATTTTCCACTCAGCAATTTCCAACCTCTCCCCATCAAGGATCCATTTCCGCTTCATGTCTCACTCTCTGTCAGGTGCTTTAAGAGTGCAATTCAAGTGTAGAGTGTCAGATCTTCCCTTTACTGTCCTCTTATTTTAATCTCCTATGATCGAAGGTGTCCAGGCATCTTACCTATAAGGGACTTTACTCGACTAAATCCTTCAGGATGGATATGTGCACACCTCCCTAGACACATATACTCTGCCCAAACGATGAGAAGTAATCCCATGGAGAGTGGCCCAGAGGAGTTTGAGCATGAATCAAACTCAAGGGATCTCTTCATGAGGGGAGCTTCTTGACCATTAAGTCAACCCCCACTGAGTTTCTGAAATGGCAATTTCCAAGCTGATTCCTGGGATACATGTCAAAACTCAATGATAACTCTAGTGTATCACTGGGGAACAAGAATCAATTGTTTGTGCAGGACAAACATTCTAAACAAGTAGTCCAAGACCGACTCAGTCATCCAGTAGTTCATTTGGCAAGTCCCTGTTGTGATAGAGGTGTATGATACTATGATCATCTCCATGTTCAATAGAATTTGTTGGCACCTGTTGAGATTGGTACTATTAAATGCCTTTAACAATAGGGCTGCATTTGGATGAAGGGTCAATTTTGTAGGGGTTAATCCTGATCAGGGGTTACTATAATGTGTCCTGACCAAGGGTTACTGTAATGTGGCCATGAAGGAAGGCTTTTTTGACGTCCAACTGGTGGATGGGCCAAGCAGAAGTAACAACAAGACTGAGAATGGTGCAGATAGTTGTGGGTTTGACCACTGGGTTGAAGGTCTCATCATAGTAGAGGCTTGCTTGTTGATTAAAACCTTTAGCAACAAGTCTGGCCTTATAACTGCTCAATGTTGTCATCTAAGTAACGTTTAATCTTAAAAACCCATTTGCAGCCAATAGTGTTAAGCTCAATGTTGTCATCTAAGTAACGTTTAATCTTAAAAACCCATTTGCAGCCAACAGTGTTAAGCTCAATGTTGTCATCTAAGTAACGTTTAATCTTAAAAACCCATTTGCAGCCAACAGTGTTAATGTTCAGTGGCCATGGGAAAAGAGACCAAGTTTATGTTGTAAAAGAGCTTGAATTTATCATTCATGGCCTAGCGCCATTCCGCATATCGAACGACTTGAGTGTAGCAGGTGGACTCAATGTCAGAGCTAGAGACCATAGAAGTAAAGGCTTGTGGGATGGGATGACGACTAGAGAAGTCAGCCTACTTTTTGGGCTTAGAGATGTCATCTTTAGCATGAGTCACCATAGGATGAACATTATCAGGCTGAAGTTGAGCAAGCACTGGAAAGAAAGAGTCATCAGAGGGTGACTCTGGTACAACTGCAAGTGGAGATGTGGAGACAGCATGTGGCGAAGCCTGTATCTCAATGGGAGATGATGATGATGATGCCGCTAGAGGTGCAGGAGGAACAGAAGGTGACTGTGCAGGAGATGAGAACATGGTGGTAACAAGAATGAAAACCATGTTGATGAAGATGATGTTGCCCATCGCATGCTAGTTGTGGTGTAGGGAAAGATAGCTTCATTAAACAATACATGTCGGTTCTTTAATCATTCTGTAGTAAACACGGCTGATGCACTATGGATGGACTTTCTAGTTTCTACTTCCTTTATTTCTTCCATATTGATTTCTCTTTCATTCGTTGTACACGGTTGGCAGCAAAAAATCTTCTTGATATCTTTTTTTTTTTTCCTTTTTGTTGGGAAAGAAATAGTCAAACAAGTTGAAACGTAACAATCCCTAGATCAAATCTTTTCTCACATGTGTGAATGAAATAGAAAGCAGTAAAAAAATCAAGCATGCAACCACAAAAATGACATCAAGATTTACGTGATTCGGCAATGTGCCTACAGCCACAGGACAAGCTCTGAATCAGTCTTCCACTATACAATGAGATTACAAACAATTCTCTGTTAAACAATAGAGGATAACAACATCAAGAGTATACAACTCAAGGATAACACAATAATGGAACAATCACCGAAGCGGTTGCATCGTCATCTCGTCCATAAAATCACCTTTTGGAGATATCCACCACCAAACTTTTCTTTTTATGCACAAGAGCTAAGTGAGGCTCTTTCTCTTTCACTCTCTAAGTGTTTCTCACACTTGAATCTAGAATTGGTGGAATGACGAAATGAGGAGAGGAGTAAAGTTTATATAAGCTTAGGAGAGGTTTGAAAAACTAGGCCATAATGAGTTTCTTTCAACTCCCTAAAAGACTTTTTCATTTTCAATAAGACGTCTTCATTTTTCTAGGAGATTACAATGACCAATGAGGCACATCCAATTTCCATGAGACATCTTGTGATACCCTGTACCAAACTGATGTGAGAATCCCACATCGGTTTGGAAGGAAGAGGGGTGGGGGTTTATTTGAAGCCCACCCCTGGTACTCAAGCAGGACGTTTTTTGGGTCGGGCCATGTGGGCCTAGGCCCAAAAGCAAAACTATGCGTGCTCGCTTATGTTTGAGGCTCAGAGCGGACAATTTCTTGCTGACTCAAACCCTAAGCCCTGTATTCAGGTCGGGTCGTTACACATCTCTTCCATTTCCAAAAAGACTGTAACGAACCGGCCCATAAATAGGGCTTGGGGTCCAACTCAGTGGAAATTGTCCGCTTCTGGCCCACACGTGTGCACGCACAAGAGCAAGCCCACATGGATTTGCCTTTGGGCCAGGTCCAAGTACCCAGCCCAAAACGTGTCCACTAGTTGAAGGGGGAATATCTACTTATAAACCCCATGCGGAAGTTGGAAACTTCCGATGTGGGACTCTGTTTCCCACTCTCAAGCACACAAACACACTCCCATCTCCCACTTTCATTCCTTTGGGCCGGCCCTCATGAACTCGGCCATCTGGGCCGGGTCAGGGTCTCACAATCCACCCCTAAGCCCAGAGCCGTCCTCGGCTTGACCCAAAGAATCCAGTGGAAGGCAGTAAGCCCACAAAGTGTGAGTGCTGAACTCGACTCTGATACCATTTGTAACGAACTGGCCCATAAATAGGGCTTGGGGTCCAACTCAGTGAAAATTGTCCACTTTGGGCCCACACGTGCGCAGGCACAAGTGCAAGCCCACACGGGTTTGTCTTTGGGCCAGGTCCAAGTACCCAGCCCAAAACGCGTCCACTTGTTGAAGGGGGAATATCTACTTATAAACCCCATGCAGAAGTTGGAAACTTCCTGTGTGGGACTCTGTTTCCCACTCTCAAGCGCACAAACACACTCCCATCTCCCACTTTCACTCCTTTGGGCCGGCCCTCATGGACTCAGCCATCTGGGTCGAGTCAGGGTCTCACAAAGGCATTCCTCATTCTATGAGGCATCTCCTAGTTTAACAAGGCATTTCTCATTTCAAGAAGGCAATACAACTTCCAAGGTTCTTGTACCTTAGGGTGCCAAAGGTTTCCTCTACTAAGGAGGGAAATCCAACAAATCTCCCCTTCCCAACTTAGGTGGAGGGCTCCACCATACCTGCTGCACTTCTACATTTTCCGTGCTTGTCTTTGGGCAAATTCTCTTTCCTGGCTCGCCTCATTATGGAGTTCTCTTCCTTCACTGGCGAGCACCGTATTCTGGAAGTTGTATTCCTAGTTACAGAAACTTCTCGAATTTTTGGCCACCGAGTATACCTTTCAGGGCTGAGCTACTAGATATCATTTCATTGGTTTCATTTATTATTTATCTTTTTGTGTCTCATTCTTCATTTTTAGACATTCATTTCAAATTTTATCTATGGTTACTTTTGAATTAAAATTAAATTTATCATGTCTATAAATATTTTTTTTTTGAATTTACGTGTGGGAAACTGCAGAAAACCCAGCTGTAAAACCCCCACGAGTGATACCCATTGCCCTTAGGGCACAGCAGGTGAGGCCTGATGAGCACTGGAAAATGACTATTTTACCCTTGTATTTGAACTAGTTAGTATTTTGTTTTGTGTGTTTTAGAATATGTTTAATGAGATTTTGGATGTTTTATAGGATTTACAGGGAAATGCAATATATGAGAATTCAAAAGGGGAATTTTGCAATTTATGGGTATAAGTTGATATTTTGGAAAGTTAGAATTTTTAATAATTATTTTACCACAATTTTAGGGGTATATTTGTAAATTAATTAATTCAAATCCATTTATGAGAGTATGAATTAATTTAGTACATTTTTAGAATTGATTGTAAGTGGTAAAATTAATTATTAGATTTTCCATACTTTGAAAAGAGCCATTAAGAAAAGCCCATGAAGAAATCCACATGTGTGAATACTATTTTCATTATCTCAAGAGGAAATTCAAAATTTAGAAGTCAATATAAGAGGAGTTTCGAATTTGGCAAGTGGATTAAGGAAAAAGAAACAAAATAAGAAAGGGAGAAAAATAAGAAAGGTTTGACACATGTTCAGTATTTTGATTATAAAATTTCACTCCGATGTCCGATTGTTTTGATTCTTTTTGTATTGGAATAAAGACTTCAAGGGTTACAACTTTTTAGTTTATGACTTTTCCTGATTCGGACGTTAACAAGGTCAAAACTGAGCTTCAAGATAGTACATGTGTAAAAAATGGGATTTTACACCCACTTTCCTTATACGAATTTTATCTCCTTACCTCCTTTAAGTCATTCCATATTTAGGCACAAACCATATCAGCCCTTCATGTTACATTGGTTTATTTAAATCTTTAAATCCAATCCATTCATTCCACCTCATTTCATCTATAAATACTAGCCCTCTCCCATTGAGAAAACTGAATTTGGGTTATTGATTTTTGGAGCATAGGGAGGAAGGAAAGGAAGACAAAAAGAAGGGAAGACAGTGTGGAATTCAAATTCCACAGATGGTATCAGGTTGGTGTTTTAACTTTTCATTGTAATTTCTTATTCCAAGAATTCCATGGTTATGTAATTTTAATTCTTTGTTTTATTAATAAAATTAAGACAAGCTTTTTAGATTTATGGTTTTCCACTTAATGTTTGTTGATAGTGATAGTTTAATTTGATTTTTAAACACTTTATGAATGCATGCTTTGATTTAATTTTAGAATTTTCATCTTAAACATTCAATTTTTGGGAAAGTTCAGAACCTTAATTTTCCATTCTAAGGCTCTTTTTAAGAGTATGTGAAGAATTTAGATTTAGAATTTTATGTTGAATTCTCTCTAAGCCCAAGGTTTATTTTGATTATTTCTTGATTAATGAAACTCATGTTTTTCTTAATTAAATTAATATGAATGAAAATTTTGAATCAATGATAATTAATAAATGTGAGCTCCGTGTTCTAGGTTTTGATTTTATTTTTAAGTATTGAAAATAATGTCTCCTTAATCTTCAATCCAAATTCCATTGTAAATATGTATATATATTTTATTTTCTTTTCTTTTGTTTATAAATTCAAATTCTTGAAAAATTGTGAACTAGGTTGGAAATAATTCAATTGCATCTTAATTTTGTGTTCTAAGTTAGATTAAGATTATTTATAATTTTTAGATCAAATCCACTATCTTAATTAAAATTAGATCTCTTTAATTGTTAAATTATATTTTTGGATGTGGTTTCTAATTTTAGACCATTTTTCTATTTTTTAGAATGTTTCTAAATTAAAATTAGATTTCCAAGATTAGATAATTAATTCCATGTTTAAGTTTATTTCGATGATTTTCTCAATTTCTTAATTTAAGTAATTCAATGGTGTATTTTTACGGATATATTTTCCTAAGTTCCGATGGGTTCGACCTCGCACTTAATCGCTATACTATCTAATGGTTCGTGCACTTGCGAGTTATAAATTTAAAATTTGCACAACAAGGCCATGGGGGCGTGAACCTAGCACCTCTCGCTTCCTGAGACGGGAAATTACGAGTTGAGCTACACCCATGTGGCCTCAAAGATTTTCATATTTATTTAGAGATTTTAAGATTTATTTAAATATTTTCATATTTATTTAAACATTTATTCAAAGATTCACAAATTGAACTAGCCGTTATAACGATTTTCATATTTATTTAAGTCTTTATTAAATCATTTATCTAACTTATGTAGGAATGGTATTTATATTTCAATTAGAATTTTAGATATAATAAAATGGAGAAGAAATTTCAAGAAATTATATATTAGCTTTCAAATTTTATGTATACAATTCATTCTTTTTCTTATATTGCGTTGTTATATTTTTCATTCCTTATTTATAATTATTTTCATACATGAAATTCACTTTACTAGATGATTTTCATTTCAATTCCTTTTTTTCTTATTTTTATCAAATTTTATTAAATATTCGAGTAAATTCATTACAATATGGTCACTTCGTACTTAATTAACTAGATCAGTAACTTGATAGAAAATTACCACAATTTATTTTTCATTTTGTTGATATTTTTGCTATTTTTTATAAATATTTTAAAACTCCATATCTAAATAAAGCCTATAATTTTTGAAAAATGATGAAAAAAAAAATTATATCAAAGATTTATTGATGATAGGATAGATACTGCTGTACAGACGTAACAGTCACCCTTAATGTAAAGGGCTGACCCAAATCCGACCTAAAGGGACCATTTGCTGGTCTAACGTGAAGGTCGGTGTCGGGTCAGGGTCGGTGTCGGGTAAGTCCGAACGGATGGAATCGAAGAGCATAAATGAGCGTACGAAATATTGGTCGGACAACCCTACCTTACTCATTGACGAATGAGGAAAGACTTTACACATGAGCCATCCACCGACAATGTGTCAATTATCCATTCTTTATCCTCGACCTCCTTAATCCTTTATAATAATTTCAATTTTCAATGGTTGCATGTAAATACAATACATGGCCGAGCATTGAGCATCTAACAATGGCCCATTAGTAGAGAACCCAAATGCAGCAAAAGACATTGGTATAAATACACATATTTATACCAATTTTTAACAAATAACATAAAGGGAATTAATTTGGGCATAGGTGTTTTAACTAGCACATAATATCACCTCACAATAATTGATTTTATTTCTATTTTGTTTTTCTCTATTAAATTAAAATTTTCAATTTATTTTATGGTGTTCAATTCCTTAAAATAAGACATCAATGAAAGAATCATCGACTAGATAACAACAATGTTTTGAAAAATCTGATTTGTGAATCAATTGTCTAGTTGAAAAGTCAAATTAAATAAGGGTAAAATTGAATTTCCCTTATAATAATTTTAATGGTTGCATGTAAATCAAGTAACTCTGATTTGTCCATACTTCCCTCCTTCCTTCTCTTTTCATCTTTTTCAAAAAGAAGGGTAAAATTAAATTTTCCTTTAAAAATGGTATACCATGAAAAAAAAATGATGGTGCAAAAATTACTACTAAATTTAATTGATATTAACTTAATGCATCTTCATTGTTAAGTTGAGTTACGAAGGTAAAATATTTATTTATTTTAGGCAGTGTCTCACCTAACTAAAATTATTTATATAATAATTTTATTTTAATTTTAAAAATAAAATCTAAAAGAATTCAGAAAGTTTGATGGTTGCCTATTATTTATTATCGAGCTATTTTTTTCTATGCAATTTATAGGGATGACTTTCATACTCAAACATTTCGTGTGAATTATCATGTTTCAATTCATTCCATTCTTAGCATGAATAAGAATTGTCTAGTGCATTTTGGTTTATTAAAAAAATATTGCATTTCACTCATATTTTAAACTTAAATTATATATACAAAATTAATGGCCCACTAGCTGATTTGATTATTGTTGACAATATTTTCTGACCATTACAGCTTCTCCCAGACTTTCATTCATGCCTCACTCGAATATTCTTACTTGTAAGTTAAAGTAAAAAAATGGTCGATACGTTCTATATCGGTTGTTACGTATCCCCCAGTAGAGGGCCCACCACAGGATATGTATCACCTGCTATGCATCGATATGTAGGGGGCCCACCATGTATCAGTTGCTATCGATACATATCATTCTGTAACATCTAGCACGTATCGGCTTATAAAGATATTACATGCGTTTTTAGTAAAATGGTCATGAGTTTGTCATTTGGACTCCGATCGATGTGATTTGAAAAGCGTTGGAAAGAATTCAGAGAACTACGTGAAGGGAACAGTGATTGAAGAGAATTTTTTTTTTTTTCACACTTATTATGGAATTTTAGATTATTTAAGAGTCAAAATTTGAAAAAAATTGATAAAAAACTAAAAGGTCATTCTTTAGGAGAAAATTAGAAGAAATTAGTAGAATTTATTTTCTATGTTTCTGGAATTTTTAAGATTTTCCCACCTTTTTTCAAAATATTTTAAAATTCTCAATTTCATAACTTCAAAATTATATTTAAATATCTAAATTACCGTGAAATAATGAGAAACATTATAGAAATGAATATTAGAATTTCCTTGATTTTCTATAAAATTTTCAAATTTTTTTTAAAAAAATGGAGGAGAGAGAAACCATAGCAGTCGCTATGTATCGTATCATCGCAAATACCGCAACGGCCGTTATGGTACTCAAACCTGTTTTTTTTAACGACACCTTGTAAGATTACTCTCTGTCTCTCTCCTTAATCATGTAGTTTGAAAGAACTTTCAGATAAAAAAATATCAGAATCCTTGAACTATGGCTATGCTCTAACATTTATAGGTTCTTTTTAATGACCAAGGTGTTAGGCCTGGGTATGCAGCCAAAAGACTAGCTTAAGAGGTGGAGTGACTCAAGTCATTTATAAGTTCCTAAATCTCCCCTTTTACAACCAATGTGGGACTCGTTCTCTAACCCAACAATCTCCCCTCGAGCGAGGCTTTTCGACGAATAGAGTGTCGTCGATCATCCCGTTCGGTTAGGGGATCCCCTGAGTCAACATACTTTGGCTTGGGGATATGGCTCTGATACCACTATTAGGATTGCGTATCCATGTAATGACATGTCCCGCTATCACAATATTTTCCATTTTGGGCCTAAATGGGCCTTCATGGCTTTGCTTCGGAATGTGCACTCATACACACATTCCAAAAGACCTTGTGCTAGAGAGGAGGAGTGTTTCCACATATATATAACACAACATATTCAATTATCTAAGCGATATGGGAACTTTCCAATGCTCTCATTGGCATTTTTCTCTCCCATACATGCCCTTCAAACACAAACCCCCTCCGGAGCGAGGTATCACAATTCACCACCCTTAAACAAGAGTCGTCATCGGCTCTAACACACACCATAACCCATAATGGGTCTGAGAGTTGAACCGTGCTCTGATACCATTTGTAATGACCCATCCCACTAGCACAATATTGTCCGCTTTGGGCTAAATGGGTGTAATACCCTAGTGTTTTGGGGGTATTAAGACTCTTGAATTGCACTAGTGAGGGTGCAATTTGTCCCACATTGCCTATGGGGGAAAAGTTACTGGGAGATATAATGGGATGCTCTCCTCCGAATAACACAAGGCCTTTTGGGCGCCAATGTGAGTTGGTGCTCCGAAGCAAAGTTGTGAGGGTGCGTTTGGGCCCAAATCTGACAATATTGTGCTCGTGGGATGGGTCATAACAAATGGTAGTGTGGGCATGGTTGTGACCCCTATGTTGTACAGAGCCGAGGGCGACTCTACCTTTAAGGCAGGATGGATTGTAATACCCCAGTGTTTGGGAGATATCAGGAATCTTGAATTGCGCCAGTGAGGGAGCAATTTTTCCCACATCGCTTATGGGTGAGAAGTTGTTGGGAAATATATATGTGATGCTCTATTAGTTCTAGAACAAGGCCTTTTGGGGCACCAATGTGAGTTAGTGCTCCCAAGCAAAACCGTGAAGCTCGTGAGGGCCAATTTTAGCTCAAAGTGGATAATATTGTGCTAGTAGGGCTAGTCGTTACAATGGGCCCTCATGGCTTTGCTTCGGAGTGTGGGTGAGCACACACCTCAAAAGGCATTCTGCTAGAAGGAGGAGTGTTCCCACATATATACCAACACATATTCGTCTCGCTGGGCCGTAAGATACCTTTCAAACGCCCTCACTGGTGTTTTTCTCTCCCATACACTCCCCTCACACACAAACCTCATGTGGGGCGGGGTATGACAATCCATACCAAAAGACTAGCCTAATAGGTGGATTGACCAAGTCCTTTATAAGTCCTTAAATCTCGTTTCACAACCAATGTGGGACTTGTTCGCGCCCCAACACAAGGTGTCCAGGACTCCTTGAGATATATGCAAGGTTCCCTACCCACATACCGAATAACTTTACTAGGAGTGGTCTTTTGGGGTGGAGTGAAATACATTTATAGGCTTTCAGAAGGCAGAAGCTTTTGAAAAGCTAACAAATTTGTTGATATGTGATCGATTCATTTCTTAGTCAATTACCATCCTCTCAGAAGCATAAGTTGTTTGAAGCTATCACTTAACAATATCTTCTCATTGGAGTAAATAACCTCTACAGGGATAAAATCATTTTTGTTAGTACAAAGAAGAAGCTTTTAAAATTCTTAAATTGAAACTCAAATGACTTCTTGATTTGTTGTCATGTGTACTCAAATAACTCATCATTGAACCATGTATCATTGTTGCTTATAAATAATCAAACTTTAGGATACGAATTTGGTAGAGGGATTGGTCAAATTATAACCAAAGGTACACCAACATGACATATTGCCCTCAACGATACTGTAGGATTGATCTGTACATAAATTTGGTCAATAGGCTATAAATTTGACTGATATATATCGGCTTAAATTCGACAAATACAGGATTAAATTTGGTTGTTGCTATTTTTTATTAATTAAAAAAAATGGTCTAAATGGGCAAATTTTCATTAATTTCTAAATGTTTATTTAATGTAAAAAATGTTAATGTAGTGATAAAATTTGATTTTTCATGGGTTTTTAGAGGTTCTCTTAAAAACTCATGCAAAACCTTAAAAATATTTTTATGATTAATTCTAAGCCTTTTTTTTTTTGCCTAAAATCATCTCTCATTTCTTTTATTAATTGTCAAGGAATATTTCTTATTTTATAAGAAGTGTTTGATTAGAATTTTTTCTTTATTCTTCATAAGACGGATATTTTTGTTATTTTACATAATAGATTGTATTAACTAATGTTCAAGGGAGGTTTTTGAGATTTCTCAAGAGGTTTTTTAATATTTGTAAAACATAGTGTGTTTTTCAAAATTGAGAGAAAATATAATGTTCTTATAGGAATTTCCCCCTTTTATCTTTTAATGATGCATACCAAACATGAGCTTAACTCCGACTCAATTAAAGTAGTGTAATATATATGTAAGATATTTATTGTATAATATAAATACAATTATATATATATATATATATATATATATAACTTGTTTATAAATGACCTCAGCTTGAGCTTATGCTTAACCAAATGAAGCCATTTAGGCTAAATTTTGAGATTGGGTTTGTAACGACCCATCCCTCTAGCACGATATTGTCTGTTCTTGGTCTCACACATGGCCCACATGACTTTGCATTGGCGAGCTAACTAAGGTTGCTCCAAAAAAGGCTTCATGCTAGAAAGAGGAGTGTCCAACCTTATATACTAGTGTTCTTCTCCCTGCCTGGGTGGTATAGGACTTGAAATCTCGCCCCCAGCGAATTTCTCTCTCCCATCAATGCCCCTCATAATCCTGGGGTATTACAATCCATCCCCCCCCCCCCCCCCCCCCCCTCTCCCTTTGAACCAGAGCCATCCCCAGCTCTGTCCACACCACAGGTAGAAAGTTGAACCAATCTCTGATACCATTTATAACGACCCGTCCCTCTAGCACAATATTGTCCGCTATGGGCCTCACACACTGCATACACGACTTTGCATTGGCGAGCCAACTCAAGGTTGCTCCCAAAAGGAGTAATGCTAGGAGGAGGAGTGTCTAAGATTATATACCAGCGTTGTCCTCCCTACCTAGGCGTTATGGGACTTGATATCTCACCCCTAGCAAATTTTTCTCTCCCATCAACGCCCCTCATAAACTTGGGGTATTACGTGGTTGTTTATACACGAGTCAACCTCAAGCTCAAATTTAATCAAGCCAACTTCAGTTGGTTACTGAGTCAATTTTGCTTCTTTACAACCATATCTACCATATATTTGATGTCATTTGACATTCATTTGTATGATAAACAGCCCATGAGAAAAAACTCATGCACAAAAAAATTATTTACGGGCTTAAATTTGGTTATTACTATTTAACGGTAAAAATCTAGCAAATTCTTTTGCCTTTAAACTTAATGCTATCTTCCACAATTTTTTGCTTTTTGAAGTTTTACAAAGCCTCTCTCATTCCCTTCTTCTCAAACTATCGTTCAAAATTTTCCATGAACATGTACTTTTTTTAAAAAACCGAATTTCATTATTATGAAATATATGCTTTATGTTTATTGTAATAGTGTCATTTTTTCTTAATGTTTATTTAATGTAAAAAATGTTAATGCAGTGATAAAATTTGATTTTTCATTATTGCTTTACAAATATTTGAAATTACTGATTTTGTATGATTCCAAAAAATATTTCAATATCTTAATGATCACGGCCTAATGATACAATTACATATTCTTGAACTTTAGAATTTTCTACATTTTCTTTATAGTTCTCAGATTTTTTTACAAAAATAAAAAAATTAGAGGAGAAAAAATGCGTAGTAGCCGCTATGCTAAATTAAGTAAATTTTTTACCCCAGAATCAAACAACTCCAAACTCTCAAGTATCCTAATGAATCTACTGAGTACAGAAAGGGCCGTCCCTAGGCATAGGTGGCGTAGGCCGTCGCCTAGGGTCCCTAGACAAAAATGGCCTCCACACACTTAAATTCCTTAATATACCAGTCACAAAGGGCCCCTAAAATCTCACTCTGTCTAGAGCCCCTGAGATTTTAGGGGATCTCAGGGCCGGCCCTGAGTATAGAACATTACTTGGAGAATCCTTCTTCAAGTAGCCATCACAGGTCTTGCATGACAACTCGACTTGTCAACCTACGATGTAATCAAATTTTTACTACTCAAGACATTCAAATAATTCAAAATCTTATGGATAAGTGTTTGGACATGAATTAAGTTGAAGTTAAGGGAGACACAAGAGCTTATAAATCACTGCCAATAATATGGCTAAATTAGAGTGATGTGCCTTAAGCAACAATGTAAAACAGAGTTGGAAGTAGCAAATACTTACTTTCAATATATTAAAGTATTTTATGGGAAGTGATTTGTGCACCCCTAAGTTTAACCACTATGCACCCACTTTCTAGTGAATTTCCAATTATGCCGACTCTTTCTTTTATTCTTGTCCTCCGGCTCGGCTCACTACTCATAAAAAGGCCGCAAAATGTAGACAGGCATTGTCAGGCAATAAGGGAAAATACATTGAATGCTCTTGCCTAATTAGTTGTGGTCCTCATTCCTCAGGGCCCACCACCATCACACCGCAGTGATTTATCCCATACTTGTTAATTTAATTTTATTATACTTATTTTATTTGTTTTTCAAAGTATGAAGTATTCAGGCACCACGTAAAATTAAGAAGTAATCGTTATATGTTGAGAGTGAGATTTGAATACAAAACCTATCACAATTTATAAAAATTCTTAACCATCAAACCAACACTCATGAATTTATTTCATTTGATTCTTAACGTACAGTATTTTAAAATTGATATATTTTATTTGAAAAAAGTCTTAGAGTGGGCATAAGTCCAATATCATTTTTATTTACTTATAAAGAGAATTCATTTCACCTTATCATATGAACAAAATTATAAGAAATTGATAAGTAAAAATTAATTTTTTATGCTAAAATATAAATATAAATATTTAAATTGAAAATTGTTTATAACTAAAAGTATAAATATATTCAAAATATATGTATTTTATTTAATAAAATAAGATACATTGTGCCTATATTTATTTTCTATCTTTATTGCATATTAAGTTTATGCAGACTTACTTATGCATATAAAGTGTCCAATATCTAAAAAGAATCTAAAATTCTCAATAGTGCTATTCCACCAAACACACTCGCCCCCCTCTCTGAGATCATCTAGCTTGACCTTAACAATAGTTATTAGATAAACACCATTTTTTATTAATAAAAATATTTTTTTTAATTTTTTATTACTCAATTCATTAATGTTAAAGTAAACGGCAACACTTTCACCATAGAAATACATGACAATTCAATAGATATTGTGGGCAATATCTTAACTATTTATTTTGAAGGAATTGATTTAGGCATCTATGCTTTTCTTGAAATCTATTCTCTACATATAAAGATTACTTCTCTTAAATTTACGTGGTGTGTATATTTTAAAAAACCTGAATACTTTAGGGAATACTTTGAAAAACAATTACAATAAGTATAATAAAATGAAATTAACAAGTCTAGGATAAATTACTGTGTGTTGAATGTTGATGCGGTGTGATGGTGGTGGGCCCTGATGAATGAGGATCACAACTAATTAGGCAAGAGCATTCGATGCATTTTCCCCTTTTGCCTGACAATACCTGTCTACCGTTAGCCGCCCTTTTTGTGGGAAGTGAGTTGAGCCCGAGGACAAGAATAAAAGAAAGAGTGGGCATAATTGGAAATTCACTAAGGAGGGGTGCACGGTGGTAAAACTTGGGGATGCACAAATCACTTCCCTGAAATATTTCATGAGTTTTTTCTATCTTAAAAACATCGGTGCTCAAATCAAAATCTTTAATATTGTTCTCTTTTGCAAGACAATTAACAACCATTATTGTATCACACAACTATTATTGCACCGCTATTATCACTTAGCCATGTACTTACCATTGTCATTATCTATTCTATTAATGGAAACTCTTTTCTGATTGACTTTCCATATTTTTATTTTCAATTGTAGTCACTTTTTCTAACCACGAGATTTTATATTGCTAATTGATTTATTTTTTCATCTTTAAAAGGTATATAATTTTTATATATTCGATGATTGATGAGAAAGACATCAAGTCATTTTCTTCAATATTCTTCATATTCTATTAAATTCTACTGTCAGGCCCCGACCCAGGAAGCATGGCCTGTAATACGACTAATTTTTTTTAAAAAAACAAAACAATTCAAGATAACAAGTCCATGAATTTTCAGCCCAAAACAAACCCATAGGAAAGGCCTCACAAGCTTATATGGATTACATAAGAGATCCAAAAGCTTAGGATATCAGAAATCAATTTAAAAACCAATATAAACAAAATTTTGCCTGAGCGACAAATCGCTCAGAGCGCTGTCTGAAAAGTGATTGCTTTCTGGTCTGATTGCCACTGGCCATGAGCGATTGATCGGAGGAGCGATCGATCGTCTCTGACAATAAAATTGCCATAATATCAGTTATGCACGTTTTGATTTTTCACCAGTTTCGACACTCAAAATGCTCGATACACATCCGAACTCCAAATCTCTTATACCACTACAAAGGTATAGAGATTTGAGAATTGCGCATATGAGTTTCAAACCAACACAAATAACAAAATCACTCTGTCGATCAATCGGTCGATGCAATTAGTTGACTGATGGTCGACTGATTTATCTAGGTTTGCTTAGTTCAATTCTAATTTCACTCTACATTCACACACCTTACACATTGAGTTCATTTAATCCACCAAAAATATAAATCTACAATGCAAGGATGAGATGCAATGAGTCTCTTGATCGAGCTGAGACACAGTGCTCTCAGTTACCTACGTACCACATAATAGATCATATCAGCCGTAGTTCAGTAATTCTTTGACATACCGAGATATCCACCAATTTTCAAAATAGAAAATATACAGAATTTTAACACAGATACTTAGAATATAATGGCATACCTTACCATTTATTTCTTCCACACACACACCCATGTGTACTCTCACATGTATATATAACTCATACATGCATATGTAAACTCACACATGCATTTTTGCGTTCTTCTCATGCATTTTGAATATCAATAACACAATGCATGTTTAACAAAATGATAAACAAATAATCCATATTTACCATTTGTTCTATTATTTCCATTTACAAGGTTTCAACGAACCTTATGATACACTGGGGTATCCCACTCAACCTCGTTGAGGTATCACACTCAACCTCAACTGTACAGGTCCAGGGTATCCCACTCAAACCTGTCGAGGAATCCCACTCGTCCTCGAATGCATTAAGCCAAGGCAAACAGAATGCAGCATCTTATAAGAACTCGACTGAACGTACAAATGTGTGCTTATACATTAACATGTATATTAACTATCAACTATCCATAAACATGGAAACAATATAAATCAACATTCACATATATTTTTTCCATATACCCTTTCCACAAGGGTTTAACAATGGAGTTCCACTTACCATCCAATAGTTTCAATTGAGGTTTAACAACCTAGAGTATTTTCATCTCATCACCTGCACAAACTTATTATCACAGGAATAATCACATACATACATACATAACTCTATGCATGATCAAATAGCACACCCACCACATGCATTTATACTATGGTATGAACCACTTGCATGTTCTAATATAACACATACCATATGCACCACTGATCCTAGCATGAACGCTATGCATGATCAAAGCCACTTTTATCACCTATTCATATAACCAATGCATGAATCATATACATGAACTAGTATAACACATACTTTATGCACCACTAACCATAACATGCACACATCCCAACATGATTTATATGTTCATGTTCATAATCACAACATCATTGGACTTTTGACACTACTATCTATGTGGACTTTGGGTAAGTCTGTATGCCACACTTTTCTCCATATATCCATTTCATCATAGTTACACAGGGAAGATTCACTTATCATCCACTAGTAACGGTAACACTCGAGTTAAACAACTCAGAGAAAACACCTCATCAGATTATCAAGATTTCAGGTCCTTGCCCGAGATCTTGGACAATAAAGAACAGGTCGAGTTTGAGATTTCTGTCTCTTCTCGGTTTGCATTCATAACCACTATGCAAATAAATCACAGTTGAGTCTCCTCACCTTCTCCAGCCAGACTTCTTCACCAGAGGTTTTGAACATCAAAATCTGCTGAGAATCGACTCCGCCTGAAAACCCATGAAAACTTACATAACCGCCTCTACTAGTCGATGGAAACAAAGGAATAACAAGGAAAGAGAGGGAACAAATGGGAGAGTGTAGAGCCCCTTTCTTCTTTTTTTCCCTCCCCTCTCAACCTCAACTCCTCCCCTTCTCTTTGTTGGATACGTGGCTTGAATTTAACCTCTATACTTGGCAACTGCTAAAGGGTACATACGATGGTTTCATTAAAATAAGTTACCTTAATTGGCTGTGCTTCCTAGTTGTATTAGGAAACTTCTATTTCAGCCAGGAGATCTCCAAGTCCAACTGGGACTGATATCAAGACTGCACGGCTGCGATATACATCGAGACAGCAGCAACGGTTATGTGGCAACTTCTATTTGCACCTTTGGTAATTTCTATGTATAAATATGGCACTAACTGATAACATCTCTATAAATACATGCATCGTGTATGTGTTTAGGGGTGTGCTTGTTGTGAGAAGGGATATGCAACACTGAAGGAGAGGTTTTTCACAGCAGAAAGGTGTGAGTACAGAGGCTCAACCTCAGAGGGTTGTTACAAATACAGCAGCGAAAAATCTCTATCAGCTTGGGCAAACATAGAGGTTTCTCTGTTCTTCCTAATCCAATAAGGAACAACAAAGGGGCTTTGCTATATACCTATACACAGCGTTGGTGATAGAAGACACAACAACCAGTGAACAGAGAGAGAGCTTTAAAGGAGTGGCCTTTTTCTGCAGCAGCAGTTTTTTATAAGAAGGTTGGGTCCTTCTAAGAGAGACAGTACAGAGAAGGAAGGAATTCTTTATTGGTTTGAGTTTTGGTTTCAAGCTAATTAATTCTCACTTGTATTTGTGATTCTATATTTCTCTCTTAATAAAATCATTATACGCTCCGTAGACGTAGGCCGGGTGTGGTCGAACCATGTAAACCTCTAGTGTTCGCTTGTGCTTATTTTTCCCGTTCGATTTATTGTTTATTCATTTGTAAGCGCTAACAAGTGGTGTAAGTAGTTTTGGTTGGAGACCAGGGACTCGTGAGTGAACGGGATACAGCACAGTAAGAGGCTTTAGGTTGTCGGAGGTGATGGAGATCAACACCGCCCGAATGATTAACCTCAATGGAGAAAATTATTTATTGTGGAAGACAAAGATGGAAGATCTTTTGTATTGTAGAGATCTCTACAAACTGATCGTAGGGAGACCGAAGGTGCCAGTGGCCGAGTCTTCCAATGACAAGGGAAAGACAATACTGAAGGTCGAGATGTCTGATGATGAATGGAACGATCTTGATCGGAAGTGCCTCTGGATGGATGACAGTGTGTCTCATCTAGTGTCCACTGAGACAACAGCGCAATATCTCTGAAAGAAACTGGAGGGACTATATGCGAGAAAGATTGTGGACAACAAGGCGTTCCTAATCAGAAAATTGGTGAATCTGAAGTACAAAACTTTGATTGCAAGGCATCTGAATGAGATGCAGAGTATAGTCAATCAACTATCATCCATGAATATGGTACTTGATGGTGAGTTACAGACCCTACTATTTCTCAATTCCCTACCTAACAGTTGGGAGACCTTGGTAGTGACACTTAGCAATTCAGTGCCAGAGGGTATTGTCACTATGACATCTATGACAAGCAGTTTGCTGAACGAGGAGATAAGAAGAAAGTCTTTGGTGGGTTCTTCTCAGATACAGTCTCATACACAGGCTCTCTTTAAAGAGAACAGAGGGAAAAATAATAGCAGAAAATCTCAAGACCATGACAAGCTTAGAGGGTCAAGGTCAAAATCTAGAGGAAGAGGTGGAGGAAAGTTTAGATATTTCTACTGTGAGAAAGAGGGGCATAAGATGATGGATTGCAACCAAAAGAAGCGTGATCTGGAGGTCAGATCGCAAAATTCAGATGAATCAAATGCCATACAAAGTGACACAGACAATGGTGTAGGTGTTGTCGTGTGCACAGTCACCACAGGTATGGATAATCCAACTGATCAGTGGATTCTAGATTCTGGGTGTTCTTACCAAATGCATCCACGCAGAGAGTCGTTTGACACATACAAACCCTTTGATGAGGGACCTGTCTATGTGGGCAATGGTGCAAATTGCAAAACCATTGGCGTCGGGACATTCAAAATCAGGATGTTCGATGGCATGGTGAGAATGTTGGAGAACGTGCGGCATGTTCCTAAGTTAAAGAAAAAATTGATTTCTTTGGGGACACTGGACACTGATGGGTTTACCTTCAAGGCAAAGGATGGGGCTCTTAGAGTGACTAAAGGAGCCATGATTGTCATGAAGGGAAAGATGGAAAACAATTTGTACATACTGGTGGGGAGTATAGTAATCGACCGATAGAGGGATCCTACTAGTCGGGCCGCATGAAGGAGGAAAAGAAGAAACAAAAAGTCAGGTGACATGTATGACTTTAAAAATAAAGTTTCTTTTGCAGGTTGTGATGGTCCGTCTGAGTTCCATGGTACTAGCGAAGATGGAAAGGCGAAGGGGACTGAAAAATCACATAAAGAAAAAGGCGGCAGGTCTGACACAGTTGGTAGCAGGTCCAACAAAGTCGGTGACTAGCGTCAAGTTCAAGCGAGGCTTGGGCTTGAGCAATTCTTCTAATTGAAGAAGACAAGTGGAGCATCCTTGAGCGTGGAGATGCGCGCATCTCACACAGAGATGCAGATGGGCTGTAGTTGCAGGCGGACCGAGACCGAGAGCGGCCAGAGTGCACGAAGGTGCAAAGTTGCAGATGCAATATAGATGAAAAGGTGGAGGTCAGTTGTCACAGTTATCTCGGAGGATTGATGGAATTCACGCCAAGGTGGAGATTGTTGGATACGTGGCTTGAATTTAACCTCTATACTTGGCAA
This sequence comes from Chimonanthus salicifolius, assembly GCA_013350335.1. NCBI lineage: Eukaryota > Viridiplantae > Streptophyta > Magnoliopsida > Laurales > Calycanthaceae > Chimonanthus > Chimonanthus salicifolius. Next base: position 48,284,469 of record CM023540.1, on the reverse strand, counting down.
CTGCTAAAGAGTACATACGGTGGTTTCATTCAAATAAGTTACCTTAATCGGCTGGATTTCCTAGTTGTATTAGGGAAGTTCTATTTCAGCCAAGAGGTCTCCAAGTCCAACTGGGACTGATATCCAGACTGCACTGGCTGTAATATACGTCGAGACAGCAGCAAGGGTTATGCGGCAATTTCTATTTGCACCTTTGGTAATTGCTATGTATAAATATGGCACCGACTGATAACATCTCTATAAATACATGCATCGTGTATGTGTCTAGGGGTGTGCTTGTTGTGAGAAGGGATACACAACACTGAAGGAGAGGTTTTGCACAGCAGAAAGGTGTGAGTACAAAGACTCAACCTTAGAGGGCTGTAACAAATACAACAGCAAGAAATCCCTATCAGCTTGGGCAAACATAGAGGTTTCTCTGTTCTTCCTAATCCAATAAGGAACTACAAACGGGCTTTGTTGTATACCTATCCACAACATTGGTGATAGAAGACACAACAATCAGAGAATAGAGAGAGAGCTTCAAATGAGTGGTCTTTTTCTGCAGGCAACAATTTTTCATAAGAAGGTCGGGTCCTTCTAAGAGAGACAATACAGAGAAGGAAGGAATTCTTTATTGGTTTGAGTTTGGGTTTCAAGCTAATTAATTCTCTATTGTATTTGTGATTCTATATTTCTCTCTTAATAAAATCATTATACACTCCGTGGACGTAGGCCGGGTGGGGCCGAACCACGTAAATCTCTTGTGTTCGCTTGTGCTTATTTTTCCCGTTCGATTTCTTGTTTATTCTGCTGTAAGCGCTAACACTCTCTTTCTTTTTTTTTCTTCAAATCCAACCCTTTATTATAGAAATTCAAGATTTGGGACTTAAGTCTCACATCACATCAGGTCACATCGGTCACATTACTTCACTTTGTGTCACATCAAATCACTTTATGTTACATTACATCACTTTATGTCACATCACATCAACTCAAGTCATATCATATCAACTCAAGTCACATCACATCAACTCCATCAACTCAAGTCACATCACATCAACGTAAGTCACATCACATCAACTTAAGTCATATCACATCAACTCAATCAACTCAGGTCACATCACATCAAGACAATCCAAACTTGGAGATCAAGCAACACATATAACTTTTAGAGTCTCTTTTTGATAAAGTTCAGACAATTACCTCTTTACTACTGCACTCAACGAGTCAGATCCACCAGCTTCAGAACTCGGATCGGGTCAAACTTGGACTCTACACAAAGCTCACCCCGTAATCGGACCACAACACCAGTAACTGCCACAAATCACCTTATTAGTCGCTAAACTAGGTCAATGTATCACATCTACCTAATCTATTTTACTATGGCCAGCTTTAAGGAGATTGGAGTATTAGTTTTAATAGGAAAACTGCACATTTTTCTTGGACTAGGTGCCACATGGCCGGATGAAATGGATAAAGAATTTCATAGATGATAATGATATATTTAAGGAACTCTCTAATATGATCTAAGCAGCATTATAAGATGGGTCATGAAAAATCAAGAGTTTATAGCAATCAAATTTTCAAAGTATAAATCACATGACTAAAATGGTGAGATGAGGTTCAAATTTTAAATATCCAATCTCTTCAAAAAACTTTAAATGTCAATATTAGTCAAATTTTTGGCCAAGTAAAATTTCAAAAAAAATTGGTCATATTTCAAAAAGATTAGTTAAATTCTAAAAAAATTGATGAATTCATCCATTTATAAGTTTTAGTGGAGATAAGTGTGCAAATCTTGGCTGATACAGTTAGTACCGACCGTACTGTGTTGATATCGGCCGATATTATTAAATATCATCCATTTTTTTTTTAAACTATTTTAGTCGTGGGCCCAGACCAATATCTCAGCCGATATCAACCGTATTGGGCCAATATCGGCCCAGATATCAGCCGATATTTGTGATTTTGATTTTTTTTTTTTCCAAAATCGAGCCTCCTTTCATTTTTTATCTTCTTTTTAGTTCATAAAAATTAAAATATAAAAAAATCCCGATATTTTTCCCAAAAAAAAAAGAGAGAGAGATCTGGACCGATATGGCCGGTAACTCATTTTTCTGAGATTTTTCTCCCTGATTTTACTTTTACTCTAACTTAAAAATTGATCTCAACCAATAATTTAAGTGAGTGTAGGAATCAGCAAAGCTGCAGGGGGTGAAAACACCATCATCAGCAACAAGGTTCAAAATTTTTAATCGGACGATGTACCATTCAATGTAGGAATAAGACTTATCATTGGCTTTAAATATTCATGAACCAAGAAAGTAGCAAACAGGGATTGGATTCCAGAAGCTTTATGTACATACTTGAAACATGTAAATTTAGACAACACTTGCCATCAATAGATTAGATACAAAAGAAAATAATGTTCTCTGAATACAAAATAAGGAGAATATGTCAACCATAGATAGGTAGTCCACCAGTTTAATGAAAAAGATGTAAGCCATCTGACAGCAATTGGTTGCATTCGAGGCACGTATGGTTTTTTTAATTTACATGTGGGAAATCGTGGGATACCGAGCTAAAAATCTTCGCAGGTTAACCCACTATCCCTAGGACACACTAGGGATAAGCCATAGGGGTTCAAACCCACAACCTCCTATTTTTTGAGGTGGGAGACAACCAGTTGAACTACACTCATGTGGGTGAGGCACATATGGTTTATTTATTAAAAATCTATAGCATTGATTAATCTCTAAACACATATTAATATGCATTTTTAAATAATAAAAAAATTTGTGAAACTATTGGATTCATTATTTGATAGACAAACGAAAAATATTTGATAAAAGAAATCTATAGAATTTATCACACATTTCTCATTTGATTCATCAATCGGTGAGTCGAATAGTTTAATAAAATATGAAAAATATACATTTATGTTTAGAAATGAATGAACCGTTTAAATTTTTAATAAGTAATCTTATGTGTCACAATTGCCAATAATTTATTTACCGCTTTATTTCAGAGAGAAATTCATAAAAAATTATAGTGATTGATTTATCAAATTTATATTTCTTTGAATAGTGACTCATTAAAAATAACCTTAATTAAATTATTTACTCATCATTTTAAGATCTCAATACTTTAATCACTTTAGTCATAATTTTTATTTCTATGAAGGTGATTTTTGTGTATCACATATCCACCATTGTCCCATCATTGGTGGATTCCACCCTTAGATGTGGATATAAGATCATTTTTGTTACATGAAGAATAGATATACAATGAATTTCCATAGAATAGTGAGTTTTTTTGAAAATGATACATAAACGATATTAAATTTTCTAAGTTGATTTTCTAAAAACCCGACATTACTAATTTTTATATGTATTATTTTGTAAATAATTGATAACCAACAAAAGAAATTGATAAGAACACTGATGTTTTTTATAATAAGAGCACCTACTCTTGACAGATTGTCACTGAGATATGTCAAATACCACCGAGACTCTTAAAAATGATACACCGAATAAAAATGTAAACACCAGTTCGAGAGGGAAACCAATATGAGACGATGGTGTATATGAGTACTATTCCACAGGGGTTCAAAATTTGGTTGGGTCAATATATTGGCTCATATAGTAGCGAATTTATTCTCTCTCACCTCAAAAAAGTAAAAAATTTATAAAAATTCAAAAAATTATGGGTTTCATGGATATGAAATTTTTTCATTAAATATCTGTCATTTACATGTTAAAGTATTATTTTGAAGTTGCAATATCACGAATTTCAAAAATTATTAATAAAATGATGATAGATTACAAAACATTGTAGAAAATTCTGAAAAAAATTATACAAATATTTTGTTAACTTATTGACTTAGTTAATCAGTGTTATTTTTAAGTTACGAAAATAGATGTTCAAAATTAATTAATGAAATGATCGAAAATGATAAATTATTAGTTCATGACCATTACTCCCAATCCCATGTCAGCATGTTGTACAATGATTAATGATATATAATGAAACATAGATAAACAAATTATTAACATATATAGGACTGCAAGTGTTTCTCATGTTTGAGTCACAATCATGTCTTCTTTTAGTCACATATGGATGTGTATTATTGATTGTCAGAGGTGTTTCGATGTATTATTGTTCTTGATTTAGCTATCTATTTATATCTATATATTTCAAAAAAATTAAATTCTATTTTTTTCAATCAATCCTATCCACAATGTTTTCCATCAATACAGGTTCCTCCCGTTACCACTTTAAATTAAATCTCACAATCATAATTAAAGTATCCAATTTATATAAGATTATACGGAGTATACGACAATATAATAATATATGCATCTCCATAATTGTCCTTAAGTGCAACTTTTTTATAAAAGAATTTCAAACGGTCACAAATCTCTTTTTCTTCAAAAAAATATTCACTTTTTCATCTCTTTTTCTTCAAACAAACATTAACTTCTTGAATGTGTTCATAGTGGGAATTTCAAACGGTCTCAATATCTTTATCTTCAAAATTTTGAGAATTTCATAATAAATTCACCGACTTTATGATATATTGCCGATATTCTGAGCGATATACCGGTGCTAATTTGGCGATTTATTGGCAATACGTGGTGGTTCCCTCTACCGATATTTGATTTTTTTTTTTTAATTGTTTTTAGATTGAAATTCATGATATTAACGATATTTTAAGTGATATATATCGCTTTTATCGGCCTATATCTTCCTGGGAAGGTCGATACATATCCTATTGGACAATATATATATTGGCCTTCAATTTTCCAATATATGTCCGCCGATGCAATATGTATTGGCCGATATTTACACTTGTGCTATTCCCAATCATGGAGTGTAGACCATGCTAATATGCAATCAACTTTAATAGAAATAATCAACATGAGGGTGTTGGTCTTGAGTTCGATTTACACTCAATCCTTCCAGGCCACTCTTCATAGGATAACTCCCCATCGACTTAAAAGTCTATGTAGATTAAAAGGTTTACTCATGCTTATGCCATTAGTCCCACCTCAATTATGGGATGAGGATACTCATATTAAAAATAAAATAAGAATCAAAATCTGTCTTGAAATTTCACGAGGAAAATTGGGTATTATTTCCAACTCGACTATGCTATCCGCTTCTTTAAATAGAGAGTCGAATACGAGTCGTTGGCCTTCTCATTTCTCACCTTAGACTTCTTCAAATCTCATCGATTCTCTCTTTCTGGGTAATCTTATCATCTCTTCCACTCTTCTTCAAATATTATTATCTATTTCTTTCTCTCCTTTTATTTTTTCTGGTGAAGATGTATGCTTTTTGTCTGTTTGGATTGTAGGACATCATCTCTCTTTTTTTTCTTTTTTTTCCTGCATCGAAATTTCAGTTTTTGGATAGGGTTTTCAACAACGTAATTGTTGGGTTTCATAGTTAATGATTTCTTTCTATTTGTAAAATCATTTTCTCCATTTATATAAGATACCATTGTTAGGACCCGATTTCCAGCTCAAAAGACTAGCCTATAGGTGGAGTGATCCATTCCATTATAGGTTCTTAGATTTCCCTCCTTAAATGTGAGTCTCTCATTCCCACCCCAACAATCTTTTCTCCGAGGCTCTCTGACGGAAAGAATATCACCAACCATCCTGTTCTGTTAAGGGATTCCTAAGTTCTGTTAGCATGTAAAGAAAATACAATCACACTATAACACAACTTTTGACGTGGAAAACTCTGAAGAAAAAAACCATAGAGAAGAGAGGATTATTTCTTATTATTTTCAAAATTACAGCAGCTAGGAGATATATATAAATATAGCTCGTTGGATCTCATTTATGCTAAATATTTCAAATACTTGCTTTTGCCAAACTTCCTCGAACGGAGAAAAATAACAACGCTCTATCACAGGTTCTCGCACTAGACGCCAGAGTATCGGAAATTTTTGAGTTTTCAAAATTTTGAAATTTCGTCCGTTCTACAGTCCCAACGCAGGCTTACATCGATGCCAGTGTTTTTGTTTTTCTGTCACGTGAGGCCTACGCTAGTTGAAATTATTTTATATATACCAGGATTTGTTGAAATATATTTAGATTATCTTAATTATAATGTAATTAGGATTCTAGTTTGGGTTTACCTCTAATTAAGAGGTGTATTTGATTTATAATTAGTTAAGTGTTTGAGTCTAATTATGATAGCCCTAAGGTCGGGTAGAGGCTATATATACATGTAATAGTTTAGGTATTCAATACAATTTTCTCTTTTCTAACATGGTATCAGAGCAATTATGATCTTAGTTTGAGGGTCGATTTCTGAGTTCCTCTTCTCTCCCTTTGCCCAACGAATCTTGTTAGTAGAGGGAGGGGCGTTTTGCACTTGCTTCTACATGCTTCTCTGACTGGTTTGCCATCTCAGATCCAACACAAGAGGGAACTCCAGCCATTCTATCCACAACCAGTTTGTTGCAAAGCCCAGATATCTGCCCCTAGATCTGACCCTGTTTCACCCATCGCCAACTGGCACCCAGATTTGCCTTCTACATCTCTGTTTCTATGAGACAGGCAGTGTTCGTGGACTGACTGGTTCGAACAGCAAGAGGGATCTCCAATTGATTTGCTGAGAGTTTTTCATCAACGACTGAGATCTGCCGTAGTTCGGTCATACTCCCGGACAAATAGTTGGCGCCGTTGCAGGGGATCGTCATTCAACCTTCTGTGGAAGCTTTGAAGCAGTCTTGCAGACCACCTGAGATTTGCAACCACATAGCCCTCTTTCGCCTTTGTCCTGTTGTATCCTTGCTGGCTTCAGTTTTTCAAATCTGATATGAGGGACCAGATCAGCCAATGCCAGAATCGTAGCCTTCAGCAGCTGCCGCCCACTGCTCCATCAGAACGGAGAATGCGATACAGATATGCAGCATCGTCGCTACCACTGCCTTTGCCGCTGTACTCAGATCTTCGCCTTGCCGCTCCATTTGCAGATCGGGATTCTCTCTGCTTCAACTCTGCAAGATTTGTGAAGATCCGTTAGCCTGACCGCCACTGTCAAGCCGTGGCATGCCCAGATCCAGCAGAAATCCACCATCTTCATCGCTACTGCAGCTTCTTTCGTCTCTGTTGCTGGTTTATGCCACCCGTCACTCAGCTTTTTCTGCTGCCCGATCTGCTGCTTCCCTCTTTCTCTGAAAGAGAGAAAAAAAAAAATGCAAGATTTGCTACAGCACCGATCATCCATTATTGTCGATCACTTCAGATCTGATTTCTACATACAAGGGCAGATTTGTTCAAGCCCTGCTTTCACACATACGGTGATCTGATTATTGCTCATCACAGATCCGACGCTCTGCTCCTCCGCTGCCTTTGCCGTCGCCACCAACTTGGAATTTCTGATCCCAAGATCTGCTGTGCTCTCATCGCTGCTAGACTGCAGACATTATCTCCCGCATTGGGCTGACGCTCGCCTGTCTTCAGATCGGTGAAAACAATACCGATCTGGGGTTGGTTGCCGTTCTTGCCATCGCTACCAACTGGGTTTCATTTTCTTAGATCTGAGATCTGTATCAGTCCATCTCAGCAGTTCTTTTTTTTTCAAGTTCCACTTTCTGCAGACAGACTGCACAATATGATGACGCTTGAAGCATTACCTTTGGCCAAACGACAGAGGTTTGCAAAGGAAACATTAGAAATATTTGCTCCCTTGGCCAATTGTTTTGGCATCTTAAGCCGGAAAGAGCAGTAGGATGAGAAGCTCCAATCACAAAGCACCAAGCTTCAAGTATTTGGGGTGTAGCAGCAGCTCAGTAGAGCAAGGTGGTGATCCTCATTCAATATGGTCGGTGCATGTGAATGTCTCAGGAATAAAACAAGGGTTGAAGCGTCAGATCCAGCAGCAGGAAGACTGATCTGAAAAACGACTAGAGATACTATCCAAAAGGACAGATCTCGACACTTGGTTTTCTGAGAAACCAAATTAAAAAACAGGGTCTTTTGCTTTAACATCTTTGAGTAAATGTTGTACAAGTTCTTGTGCCGCTCTGGGTTGAGATGCTTGAAGCAAAGACTTTCCAACTGCTCTTTCTCTCTCGGTGTCCACTTGGGATTCCACACACACAGATCTGCACTTCTGCTTTGGTAATGGGGCTTCGTCTTTCCAGCCGTATTTCTACTGGCTGGCACTCACAGATCTGAAAACTCAGATCTGCAGCGGTATTGCACTGTTGCTTACGCCCTTCTTTGGTCATCGAGCTGTCCTCCAGACAGTACTGTTGTTAGATGTGAACAACATGTTCAGTTTTTTTTGTGTTTCTTCTCACCACGATCTGTGTGAAGAAGAAAGGGGGAGAGAATATGAGGTCTTATGAGATCTGTGATGGTCATCACAACCTCCTCTTCTTCGTCTTGTCGTTGCTATTGAAAGCGCCACTTGGGCCACTTTGGCTCTGTTTTCGGTTGTCACACTCCCCTTTGCTACTGATGTTTTTTCTTATCACATTTATTGGTGCTCCCATTGGAGTACTGTTTTGGGTGATCCGTCGGATTACCAATTTAGGTGTTGCCGTTCTAGCACGCCTCATTATGTCGTTTCTCCAACGACCACTTCAGCTAAAGAAAGGGATGCAACTTGCCCTTCGTTCGAGCACGCCTATTTTTGTCGTTTCTCGAAAATGAGACGGCATGTTTTGGACACATGTCCATTTGTTGTGGAATTCATCCACTCATTTTATCTGGAGGACTCTGATTCATCCCCAGCATTTGCTGACCTATCATGGTTACAGCCTCATTTGCTGGCCTTTCATGGTTACAGCTCCATTTGCTGGCCTTTCATGGGTCATTTGCTGGCCTTTCATGGCTACAGCCTCATTTGCTGGCCTTTCATGGTTACAGCCTCATTTGTTGGCCTTTCCAAGTTGCAGCCTCATTTGCTGGCCTTTCCAGGCTGCAGCCTCATTTGATGGCCTTTTATGGCTACAGTCTCATTTGCTGGCCTTTTATGGCTACAGCCCCATTTGCTGGTCTTTATGACTTTAGCCTTTATTTGCTGGCCTTTACGATCTGATTGATCGATATGATGGCTTCAGCCCCTTGTTTTTCAGGCCATTCATCGCCTGCATTAATCGCATATTGCGATCACTATTTTTGCCGGACAACTGTCTTACGGCCACTGCCGTCGTCCTTGCCAAGTTCTGTGTTTCAGGCCGCCATTGGTGTTCGCCGCCTGTCGTCTTTTGCAGCCAATCAACGCTGCCTCTTCAACAAATTTTGCAGCTAATTAGTGTGCTGTTTCAACAAAGCTTCGTGGCCAGTTGGTGTGCCACTTTTGCACTTCACCTGGTGTTTCTTCACGTTCCAAGCTTCGCGTTCATCCACGCTTCAGTTTGCGGGGGAGTGTTGAAATATATTTAGAATATCCTAATTATAATGTAATTAGGATTCTAGTTTGGGTTTACCTCTAATTAAGAGGTGTATTTGATTTATAATTAGTTAAGTGTTTGAGTCTAATTATGGTAGCCCTAGGGTCGGGTAGAGGCTATATATACATGTAATAGTTTAGGTATTCAATACAATTTTCTCTTTTCTAACAGCTTCCACCTGCGTGCATGAGAAGAAAAAACTCGTTCGATCACCCAATCCTACTCACTCTCATCCACTTGTATTTTTCTCTTTAATTTCTTTGGTTTTTTTTTTAAATTCAAAAACACTTTTCTTTAATAATTTTCGATGATTCGAACCGTTCAAGCTTGAGTTCCTTGCTAGATCTTCGATTACAATAGTTCCAGATTATTTAGCTTATCCTTCATATCTCAAGGTATTATTTTTAAGAATTTTTATTTCATATAATTGTTAACTTAAGCTTGTAATTATTATTATTTTTTGATCCTAATTATGAAGCATTTTCTTTTTTGGGGAATGGTTTTAGTGGTGTTTTAGAAGTTACTGTAGTGTCTAAATTTTTTATTCCGTACATTAATATTTTTTAAATTTTTATCCGAAAATTAAGTGTAATGAAAAATATAGTTTAAAGATTGTGAAATGAATTTTTTTTTTTTATTGAGAATGGTTTATGTGGTATTTTAGAAGTTAATATAGTGTCTAAAATTTTTATTTCATGCATTTATAATTTTTTATCCAAAAATTAACTATACTGAAAAATATAGTTTAAACATTGTGAAAATCCGAAATAAATGTTTTAACATTGCATTTATCAATATGTTTAAATATTTGAAATTCTCGATTTCGTAAATTAAAAACAATATTTGAATATGTAAATGACTGCTACTTAATGATAAAATTACATATCTATGAAGTTCAGAATTTTCTTGATTTTATGTAATTTTTCTAATTAAAAAAATAACAGGATGAGAGAGAAAAGTATAGGCCGAACCAATATGCATGTATTGGCGTTACATATCGGAGGACCATTATTTTTATCCTAGGATACAAGTATGGCAGATACATGCATTTTTATATTTTATTTTTAAAAAATCAATTACGACATATTTTCGAGTTATTTTTGCCAATATTTCAAATTTAAATTTTATTAAAAAGAAATTTATTGACTTTTAAAATTATTTTGAGTTATTTTCATCAATTTTTATCATTTTCATTTATTTTTATTAAATTTTCAAGTTTCAGCTCTATGAGAAATCAAAATTGGAGTTCTTTGTTTAAATAAGTAATGAAATAATATCCAGTGGTTATAGAATTCATTGGAGATGTGTTAATGTCATTCACATAGTTTTTAGAGTGTATGTGTACTTTTCCATGATTTTTTTGCAAGTTTGATAAAAATCGGGATTTCTAAGATACTTCTCATTTTTGAGTTTCTTGTAAAAAAAAGTGAATCAAATGATATACAAATGTTTCTAAAATTAAATGAGATCCCTTAATGTGATTGATAGAGTTTTTATAGTATTTGTCTTATTTTTTTTAATTTTCTGACAATTTTATGAAACTCAAAATCTTTACAATAAAAAAATTATAAATTGTAATATAAGATATATGTTACTAAGGGATACTAGAGTACATGAAATTCATATTAGGTGTTTCCTCATGTTGATTTCTTTCCTCATTTTTTTTTTAGCTATTTTTCAAAGTTTTACATCTTCAAATTTTTATAGTTTATTGAAAAAAAATTAAGTTAAATCAGGACGAGTAAGGTAGAAAATTTGTTATTACCTATAATCAATCTAGCCTAACCCAACAAAGTTTTAAAATATCTAATTTTGTCTTCAAATCGATAAGGACCAAGTCCAAGTTATATCGTTGTGTCTTACGCGAATCAAATGAATATAAAAGGAGTCGGATCGTCCCATAGGACTCAACTGTATTGAGAGGGACCGATTCCGAGTTGACTCAACTAATACAACTTGGATTCTGAATTTTTTTAAATACATGGACCTAACACATTGCCACCCCTAGTATGCACCCAATCAATGCCCATGATCCCCCATGACTAACAAGATCACTAACCCACCATTGTCTAGGTATATCAAGATGATCATCAATGTTAAAGAAGGCAGCATGGTGTGCCTAGGACAAGAAACTCCCAGACACAGCCTATGCACCTCTCATTTGGACCTTTTGGTGGTCCATATACACACGCCCAGTGTGTATTTCTACAGGCCCAATGGATCTTCCAATTTCTTCAACCCACAAGTACTTAAGGAGGCTCTAAGCAAGGCCCTGGTCGCTTTCTACCCAGTCGCCGGTAGATTGAAGAGGGACGACAAGGGTAGCGTCGAGATCAATTGCAATGGCGAAGAGGTGCTCTTCGTCCAGGCTGAAACAGAGTGTCATCGATGATTTTGGCGATTTCACACCTACCATGGAACTCAAGCAGCTCATCCCACCCGTCGATTACAATCAAGACATCTCCTCTTATGCTCTACTACTTTAGGTAATAATCCCTAATCTTGGTCTTCGCCGATATATCGGCCGAGAAATCTCTCTTATTTTTTTTAATCAAAACCACTGATATCGACGAAATATATCGGACAATATATACCGGATATCGCCCGATATTGATAAATATTGGCCAATACGTATATATTTTTTTCCTTGATCCTAGATTTCTAATAAACTTGCTTGGTGGCTTAATAAGCTAATAGCATGTACGTAGAGGTGGCATTTTTTAGTCAACATACAAATCTCACTTGAAAAAATCCGAGTTTTAATATATATATATATATATATATATATATATATTATGAATTTTTTTAAATCGGCCCAACTTGAACCCACCCAAAATAAGACCAAGTCGGGTTGCACATAGAAGTCCTAGACCAAAACCTAACCCAACCCAAATATAAAAATACAATAGAAAAACATCACTTAAGAACTCTATTTTTTTTTCTTACACGTTAATTTTGCATATGCAAACCACTCAAGTTCCAAAATCATAGCCATTGCCCTCACTTTTAGTAACACAATGGCCCACGTGAAATGGATGTCCTCTTATTTTTCACTTTCTATTACAAATAATGTTCATCTCATTTTCAGGCCTTAACTATTGGGCCTAATTAGATTTCTGGTGACATGGGTCTAGTATAAGAAAGTCTAAATTTGGCACAAAACCTCATATTTGAACAACAATTTATATCATCTAATTTTCTTCAATTAATATTGTGCATAAACATACAACTTATGTAATAGAGAATAATACAAAAAACTTCCATTTTACACCCAAAAAAACTTAAGCTCAAATAAGTCCACATATATATTTTGAGTTTGAAATCGAATAGCTCAATTTTAAATTTATAATTATTCGCAAGTGCACGAATCAAATTGGAGTATAGAGATATGCAAGTGCGAAGTCGAACTCAAAGGGACTTGATTTAGAATAAACGGAAAAACAAATTAAAAAGTCTAATATTTTAACTTTAACCTAGTTAACAATTTTTCAGGAGAATGATTTAATTGAAATTGCAAAATTAATTAAAATAACTAAAAATTGAGATTAAATCAAATGAGAGAAATTACTAAGGTATCAGATTCCACCACCATTAAATCCATAATATTCCAATTATTTATTTATCAATTTCCAATTTTAAGAGATTTAAATATTTAAGTGCATTAATATGGTGTTCAAAATTTAGATTGCCATTTTCTTTTAAAGATATAATTCCTAAGCATTTAATATATCCAATTTTAATTCAAAAGATAATGGATCAAAGTATTAATCTAAGCATCCAATGTATTTAAATTAAAATAAAAGAAAACAATGAATCAAAGGATTTACTTTTATTCAATTAAAAACCAAGCATTAATTAATTAGATATTAATATTAATAACAAAAAATACATGACATTGATGGTAAAGATAATTAATATCTATTAATTTGATGAAGCCAAAATCATAAATAATCAAACACATATAATTGGAATTAAATAAATAAATAAAAGAAAATTAGTTTATAAATAGAGTTTTATCCTTAACTTTAGTATAAGAAATTAGCCGGATATCATAAAATTAAAATAAAAGAGATAGAAAAATAAAATCCCGAGCCTTAGCCACTTGTGCTGTTCACGCCCCTTGGCTGTCTCTGTCCGGTTCAAGTTTTCTTGTGAGAGAAAGCTCCAATTTATAGAGGATTTAAGAGGTAGCATTAGCAAGGCAAGGCTCCCATTTCCAATTCCAGCTGATTCTACGATATGGCCGACTCCCCTATTTTTTCTATTTTCTATTCAACGTGCCGTATCACACGGCAACTTCTATTTTTTTTCTTTTTTTCTAATCTCTCTCTTTCCTTTATTTCCTTTATCTGCTCTTCTATTTTCAGATTTGCCAGAATATAGAAACACCGATTCTTCATGGCTGGAACAGTCACCGTCCCTCATCTTCTCTGGCTTTCTTTTCTTTATTGTCCAGGTTCATACGTTGGCAGCAGTATTGGAATTTGCTGTAAAAATCTGACCAAAGTATTGCAGCCTTATTTTATTCCTTTAAACCCAAAACTCTGTTCTTCTAATCTTTCATTCATTGGATGGGTTCTTTGGTAAATTCTGTCTATGTGCTGCTATGCTTGCTGTATTTCTTCTTTCATGTTTCTTGCTATGCTTGCTGCTTGTTTGGATGTCCTTCTTACAGCAAATGGACCAGCCGAACTGCTGCATCTCTTTCTTCTTTGCTCACTGACGAAAACACCTGCTGTCTTTTAATTTCTTTTTGAAATTTTCTTCCTCTCATCTTGGGACAGTCCCCTTCTTGCATCATAAATCAAAGTCTTAGACTTCTTCATACAGCTGGGTTACTGCTCTGTTTAAGTGGGTTGCTGCTCTTTCTTCTTCATGCTTTTCTATTGTAAGAATGGCAGCTATGTCAATCATTTCTTTACTACACCTCTCAATACTTCATGTTGACATCTGACTGAATACCAACCCTCTCATATTGTCCATTTATTTTGACACTCAATATCTCTAACCTGACATATTTAATTAAATAAATACATGTTAACAATGTAATTTTGGAGATAAAACATATTAGATTTTTGACACTTAAAACTACAAAAATACACTAATAAAACCAAATTAAATAAAATTGAGATACTAACATTAATAATTCTAAATAATAATATAAAATAAACAAAATTTAAAAACTAACTAATCCAATATTAAAGGGTAAAATTATCATTTTTCAGTACTTATCACTCAAATAAGTCCACATATATATTTTGAGTATGAAATCGACTTGGGTTACAGGGGTTGAAATCTCGGCAGATATTGTGCGTATCAGCCAAAATATCTCGGGATTTCTATGACAAAGATACTGCGTATTGGCCAGATATAAAAAAAAATATCCGAGATCTCGGCCGAATATCAGCCAATTTTTTTTTTTAAATAACAAATATCGGCCAATATTTATATTTTTTAATTTTTTTATAAAAAAAGCCTGTTTTATTTTTTTTAAATGATTTTCTTTTTTAAAAATCCATCGAGATTTAAAAAAAATTGAGGAAAGAGAAAAAATTGATGAGCCGAATTTTCGACCCCTGCTTGGGTACCACAAACCTAATAGAAGCCAGTTTTGGGCTTGACTAAATTGGGTTAACCTAGGCCTAAGCTGGATAGAGTCAAAATCTAGGCTAACCTGCTCGAGATATAACCCTAGCATCAGGTAAATGTGCATTTATTTTAATCCATTACCTTCTCATCTCTAACATTTCTTGTCACTCAATTTGATTCAGGTAACTTATTTCAAATGTGGTGGCGTTTCCATAGGTGTGGGCATACAACATCAGTTGGTTGACGGGTCCTCTGGCATCCATTTCATCAACTATTGGTCAGATGTGGCTCGAGGGCTTGATCTCACGATCCCTCCTTTCTTCGATTGTACTCTACTCCGAGCGCGGAACCCACCAACTCCAAAATTCGACCACATAGAGTACCAATCTCCACCATCCATGAAAACTCCATCCAAATCCCAAACATCTAACACAAC
Source organism: Chimonanthus salicifolius (assembly GCA_013350335.1). Classification (NCBI taxonomy): domain Eukaryota; kingdom Viridiplantae; phylum Streptophyta; class Magnoliopsida; order Laurales; family Calycanthaceae; genus Chimonanthus; species Chimonanthus salicifolius. Next base: position 48,269,038 of record CM023540.1, on the reverse strand, counting down.
TATTGCCATGTTCAAAATCACACGTGATCAGGTCAATGTCCTCAAGTTCAAATCCAATGGTAAGTATAGCGCATACAAAACGTTGGCTGGATACATTGGTGTTGTGTGTGCATGGCGCGTTATCTACCAGAAGATCAACAAACAAAATTATATATCGCAACCGATGGTCGGTCCCGAATCCATCCGCCACTTCCTCCAGGATACTTTGGTAATGCCCAATTCACTGCGGCGCCGATCGCATATGCTGGTGATCTAGTTTCGAATCCTCTAACGTATAGTGTGGGTAAGATTCATGATGCAATGGTGCGGATGGACGATGAGTATCTAAGATCGGCCATTGATTACTTGAACTTGCAACCTGATCTAACCAAATTTGCCCGCAGGGCCCATACCTTCAGAAGTCCGAACATTGCAATCACGACTTGGGCCCAATTCCAAATAGGCAAAGCAGATTTTGGGTGGGGTCGGCCCATATTCATGGGGCCAGGTGCGGTTCCCTTTGAGGGCTTATGCTTTGTTCTACCAAGCCCAACTCATGATGGGAGCTTGACATTGGCCATTTCATTGCAATCGGATCACATGGACCTCTTCAAAAACTACCTCTATGATATTTAGGGCATTTTTTTTTTTCATCATTTCCATGACTAGTTATCAAATTCCTTGCTACCAAATAAATTTTTAGGAAGTGGAAAATTGTGAAATGGTAATCGACCATGCAATCATTAATGATTTGTAGTTTCTTTGTTACATTTTACAAATAAAGATTTTGTCTTTTCAATCCATATTTTCACCGATCTGTTCTAATTGTAGAATTTCAAATTGAACAATTCCTTATCTCCAACAGTTTCCAATTGAAGTTCAAGATTACTACCCCTAGATTCATATAGAATGGAATATGATTCTAGGAGATAAGGGCTGCTTTTGGATGCGGGTAGCTTCGTTACCCTTGTTTATTTATTAAGATATAATTTTTTACTTATTTTCTCTCATTTTTTTAAATTCCTTTTAAGTAAGGAGTATTCATAATACTCAAGCTAATTCCTGGTCAAGATAACTCCTACAAAATTTGCCACTTATTCAAACGTAGCCAAGGTCTCATCCAATCCACCGTTTAAATTAAAAGGAATTAAGATCTTCAGTTGTGTGAAAGATTGAAAATTATTTGAATTTTTTTTTGAATTTAGATGTGGAAAACAGTGAGATTTGAATTTTGAAAATTATTAACATATAAAATTCATTTAGAATTTTAACCATTTTTTATTTAAAATATCAACATAATATCATTCTCAATGAAAATTGACACAACGATACCTTCAACAATCAATGGTTTTTTTCTTAACTTTTATTGACGCTATGTAAGGAAAGTTAAATGAGGAATGGTCCACGTGAATTAAATTATAGAATGAGGTAATTGACCCGAAATGAAACATTAAATTATTAAATAATAATTGGCCCCACAAAAAAACACCAAATTGACCCCAAAGAAAATATGAAGTTTTCAGATGTTACATGACACAAAATCAACAGGTGGGCTTAGAGCAAGCGGTGTAGTGGCCATATGGCCAGCTATGGCCACCGTGCATGGGCTGTATGGCAGTAGCTAAAAGTGGGGCCCACACCACTTGTAGTTAAATGGCTGGCTACAGGTAGCAGATATGTAGCCAGCCATTCTCTCTCTCTCCTCTTTTTTATATTATATTTTATATATATATATAACTTGTATATAGTTTTTGATTTTTTTGATTTTCTCTTTTTATTTATTTATTTGATTATTTTGAATTTTTTGTTTTGTTTTTGGGTATAATTTGTATATTAGGGCAAATAATTATTTTTTTCTTTACTTTATTATTTTATTTTTTATACAAAAAATAAAAAATAACTCTTTACCTTTTTATTTTTTTTCCTTTACATTTGTAAACAAAATATATGAGAAACAAAAAATTAAAATTATTCTGTACAAAAAATTAAAATTATTCTGTACAAAAAATTAAAATTATAGCTATTGAGAAACAAAAATATTAAAAATAATATTTTATTTATCGCAAACAAAATATATATGTTTTGTTAATTTATTTAATTACTTGTGAAAAAATATGTATTGTCTTTATATTTATGTTCTTTTAAATTTGTTAAAAAAATGTACATAAAAAAATAATAATAAAATATTAAAATGTAGCCATTCTAATTAACACTATACCGTGTGACGAAGCTGGCTAAAAATTATAGCTAGCCATGTCATAAAAAAAATACTTTTTAATTATATGGCTGGCTACATTTAGTGACATAGCCAGCCATATATAGCCATCCCACACCACTTGCCCTTAACTTGAGAGTCAAGGCATTGTCAGAGTGTGCAAGTGGGCTTAACTTTGAGAGTCAGGAATTGTCATTCCCATTGGAACATGTTTAGGGTTGAAATGTTAATGAATTAAATACTCTAAAAAAAATTACAACTAAAATCCTGGTTGATCATTCAATCCTATTTCGCAAAAGCACATGCTATTTTATTGTTTTAGCCTTTAAAAAAAGGACAAAACTCTAGTTTTTGGAAAAATATGGATAGTGAAATCTATAATTATCTTTTAGGAAAAAAGTAAATGTTTCAACACTGAATCAATTCAAGTTACATTAGATGAATAAAAATTTTGTTTATGTAATATCTAAAATTAATTCGTTTAATTAGCAAGTGTACGGAAGAATCATTGTTAAATTGTTATAGGAATAATTATGTATTTTATGATTGTTTCAAAATAGTTGTCTCATATGCCATTTTGAGTTCTCTCTCTATCTACTATTAGAGAGAAGTTCACAAGTCTTTTGATAGCACTTTCTTAAAAAAATCAAATTTTTATAATGGGAGAACTAAAAATGTAACAGAGGGAATAGTATACAAGAGGAGAAATAAAAATCAACTATCTGTTCAAGACAACCATTCAAAACATTTGCCATTGAAATGTTTGGCAACACCGTGATGAGAGGCAACCCATCTAACCATCTTTCTATGGATCAAGTTCTTAGCTCATAAGCTTTAAAACTTGGAATGAGTCAGCGTCAGATGACTCAGTTGAATTTTGTCGAGTGTTTTATGAAACATGAAAAGACTTATTAAGTTACTCAATTCAGTTTAATTTTTAACTGAGAATGGATTCTAATCCTATGTTAGGTTTCAAGAATAAGAAAAAATTGGAATAAAATGGGCTAAATGAACTAAAACCTGGCCTAAATCAAAGTGCATCCAACACATTCCATTTCATTGTAAGATGGCTCACAACAGATTGGTGTCAACTTTCTAACTCAACCCTTAAATTGAAGTACAGGCTGAATTTAAAAAAAAAATAGCTGATAGCTCTCAAGACATCTAAAGGATGTGACTGAAAGATCAACACCAATTTCTGTGAACCAGGTCAAAAATATTTTTCATCCACTTGTGAGGATCAGCTGGCAAAGGATTGCTTTATCAGCATGGATTCTTGAGTCATTAGCATCGACCTCACACATGGATCGAGATATATGTGGGAAATGCAAAATGGTCAAAAAGACTCACCTTCAACTCAAGCAGGACCAAGTTCATGTTGAGCTAAGTCTAATGTAAAATTGCTAGGAAGTGCTAAATCTAGTCAAGTTACCAATCTTCTCGGTTTTTAATCATAATTCAGACTGATTCACATGCACATTTACATACATTTTCCTTGAAGTGTCGTACATAAATTTATTTACATTTGATACTAACTTTTGGACTGGAAAATTAGCCAACCAAAATGTGCCATTTAGTCTAAACATCTATTACAAAAATAGAGATAATGAAATGATGGCAAGAAAGAGGGACCATATCTATGAAAATCAAGATGAATGTTTCATTCTATCATCACCAGTTTATCTGTTTTACAGTTCCTGATCCAGATTGGATCTAATAGCTGCAATCTACATCCCTCCCATAGCACTCTTTAACCCAAACACCACTAATGCTATTCATTAGCATCTTTTATCTGTTTGGAAAGAAAGCTGTTGCCCCTGAGTGTGATACAGTCTTTGCCGTGCGACCATGTGACATTCAGTAGGCTTTGTTCATGTAGATAAATATGCAGGTTTGACAGCTCCAGAAAGTGGCTAATCTCAGTTTCATTACAATGTACCAACCAACAAAAGCCTTTGATTTACTGATTGAAAAACAAGCGAGTCATACATCAAGAAAAATACATGTCACTAGTGGTGACCTTGAATTGCAACAAAGAGTGGAAAACCCGAACAAGGATGCTTATAGAAAAATCCAAAGCATTCTTCTGAGAGCAAGTGATTTGGTGGCCTCATTATGTTGGAGTTGAGATGCGTCAAAGGGGGCATGGCATATGACAATATCCACTACTGAAACCAGGATGCTGTAACATGTTGCTTGCAACCCTCCTTATCTTGGAATCGATGTTATACAGGCATCCATCAACCACATTCTCATCAAATTTGAATCTTCTTTTCATCTCTGCAAAGACAGCTGCAGCTAATAAGCTGTCAGAACCTGCTTGATGGTACTCTCCATGTCGCTCTACCTTCAAAATCGCTGCCAAGCGCTCAAACCCGAGCTCCCCACCCATCATGCCATCATAAGACTTAGCAATGTGCTTTACATCAAAGACATGCTGCAGTTGAGTTCCAATCATAGATAGAAAGTCCTCAATTGAACTGGGGAGAGTTGAATCTGATAAGACCTTCGCAATGTAGGCCAAATCATAGAGCCCATGAAATGTCACCTATCGAAATTGCACACATGCCACCAAATTCTTTAGGAGCATCACTAATATTTTTATTCAAGTCGATACCATGACAGCATAGTAACTTGATAGACTTTAGCGAATGTAGATAGTGTGTAGGGTTAAAGTCACTAAGGTGAAACTGCCATGCACAACCGGGGTAGGGAGTATTGTCACGTTCATAAAAGAATGTCAACTCCACTTAAATAAACTTTGTGTTATTGACATTTTACGCAAGATTACGGTAATGAATATCTTGTGGAGCATACCAGAGTGTGTTTATTAGAAACCCTGGGAACTCTTTATCGACGGCAACATAGTTGTGCTTCTGAATGATCTTGAAAATCAGCCTAAACTCCTCTGAAAAATTATCTTTCCACACATTATGAATCCCTTATGAATTATTTTTCATCATGTTCACCTTAATCTCCTTCTTCTTCTTGGAATTTACCAGCGACGAATGAAAAACACCCTTGTAAATCAATGCTTTTAGTGTGAGTACAGGAGCAGAGAATGGAGATATATTTATAAGCAAGCAAGAAAAGAAAAATACAAGTAACTTGTGAATATGAAGCAGTAATGTCAATCCTAGTTAGTAGTTCTTAGGAATTAGAATTTTTGTAATTGTAAATTGTACAGCAAACAGTATCATAGTCCATGATGAAAATAAAGAAACCAAGATGCAGCAAAAAATTACAAACAAAAACATAGAAACACAGTGAGATTCGAAATATGGTGCTGTAAGTAAGCCATTGTAATACAATTCCAGGTAATTATTATCATATGTAAACACTGTTTGAAGTAATAATAAATGTAAGATTGAATGTATCACAGACGTGATATAGAGGAGAAAGCCTAACATCTCTTTACACTCCTAACTCAAGAATTACATGAATTCAAACTATCTTTAAATTAGCAACTAAATCTAGTAATTGATTGGTAAGTAATGTATGACAAAATGAAAATGTTGAACAAAACAACAACGTATGAGTTTCTTAGATTTTTACAATTCAATATTCAGTAGCATGTCAAATGTCAAAAAAAAAACTAGTAACAGATAGCAAATTGGAGATGATCATTTCCTAGTAAACTGAAATATGGGAGGAAATTTAGTTTTTTAAATGATATTTTATTACTTCTTCTATAAAATCATCAAATGAAGTCATTTATTTCATAAATTTTAAAATTACATTTTAATACTTCTTATATAGAATATGCCCCTTCTATTATGGTTTTAGTGAACTGTATTACTTAAAATTGGAGATATAAGAAATGGGTGTAGTCTCTTATCTTACAAAATAAAAGAAAAGAGAGAATATAAAGGATGGAAATATAGTAAAAAGAAAAAGACCGAATAAATCTGATCACATGCTTATACACATAAAGGGGCTGGGCTATATATGTAGCATGAAGTAATATTGTTTAACAATTAAAAAAAAAATTGGCAAAACTGAATCCAAATCAAAATGACGTGTCATGTTACTATGGGCTGCGCCTAAATAACATCATTTTTTAAATCAGCTTAATTGGATGTTCTTATATCTATGGCTATTGAAATTCATAAAAGAGTGCTTATAAATTTTCCTTTTTTCTCTGTTAGGTTAGCTTTTAATAAAAGTTATCAATGAAAACACAGCCACCCAAAAAGCATCTGTAAGAACCTCATCCATATGTATCAATACCAAACCAATTTCGCAATATGAATCAAAATTGATAAATATTTTTGTAGAAACATATTTCATCTCACACCATAAATCATAAACATCAAGAGATTTACATGGAAAACCCCTAAGAGAAAAAAAACCCCTAAAAGAAAAAAACCACGGAGAAAGATGGACTGTTTTTGTTATTGTATATTATCAAGCAATACACTGACTGTATATATATTGAAGGGTTCTAAATATGGAAGAATAATCAACAATTTTTGTCTGAAAAAACACAAAATTTCAAGTGCTCAAGTATCAGAAAAGAAAATTGGAATCTGCAGTTCCATACATCACTCAAATAGACATTTTTCCCAGATTAAATAGAGACACTGAATTTCTTCCATAAGGCCATGAAAGCAATTACAAAAAGAAAAAAGAAAATGCAAACACTCACCTTTGCTCTTCTTCTTTTTCTACATTTAACATTCAGCAGTGGAGTGAATGATTTTCTCTAATACCATTCACAGGCAACGCTTTCTCTCTTTTCTGTTCTGGGTTTTTGTTTTCTTGAGATTGCGTAGATCGTTTCTTTGGCCCCTTTGATTAAATATGAAACAGAGGCTGTCGAAAGAGAAAGGCGGTAGAAGGAGAGACGGCGAAGAAAAGGTGCTCGAAGGAGAGACGACCTAGAGGAAGTAACGGTTAAGGCCTCAGGCACGTCTGGAACCGAAGTGAGTACGAGAAAAAGAAGTGGATCCAATCACCATATTAAATATAATTACAATATTATTTTAAAAAAAATATTAAATATGGAAAATTAAATACTTTAAATTGAATAAAATAAATAGCTGACTTTGATTTTTGTGTCAACTATCTATTTCACTTGTTAAATTAAATAATTAAACATATTTAAATGGATTTTTTTATAATTAATATGTTAAAGATATTTTATTTAATATAATTAGAGTTAAAGGACCTGATACAAGTTTAGTAAAAATCATGAACAACAATCAACACTCGATTCATCGTCAGTTCATACTAATTTAATAATCAGGATATTAAACAAGATATTTTCTAAAAACCTCCCATCTGTTTATTTTTTAAAAAGAATTTCAATATTTTTATAATATTTTTAAAAAGTATTCTGATTTTTACAGTCTTTGATCCAATTATCAATCGATGTTTGAGTCAGAATTTTTATGTGTCTCGTTTAGAGGTTAATCACTATATAAATTATATTATCTAATTTTAAAAAACGATAAATCTATTAAAAAGGTGAAAAATAAATGAATGACTGATGGCTTTCCTCTTTTTGATTTCCTGTCTTATATAAACTTTTAGTTTTTAATCTAACATTGGCATCTGTAATATTATCACATACTATCTAAACATATGGCCCAGGTAGATTTTCACTTAAAATTACTTTTATTAAATTAATTAAGCTGAATACAAATTTAGAAATTAAAGATAGAAAAACACGGTAAATCTATTAGATTAAAAAGCAATTTCTTACCAAGTCATTTTTTAAAGAAAAATTTTCAATCAGAATCTACTTTTCATTCAAATTCATTAATATGGACAAACGGTGACCGTGTGCGGCGGACATGGGGTAGAGACAAATTTTTGAGATTACATTTTGATTTAAATTACATATATATCATTCTATTGAAGATATTAATCTTATCAACTAAGTAGATAGTTTGGATGTGTCAAATATATAAAAAAAAAATATATTTTTACATCCTTATTCCAGATTAAATTTAAACAAATAAAGTAAATAGTTGACAAAAACTTCCACAAGCTCCACCTCAACTTAGATATACATATTGAATCAGACTGATTTCTTCAAAAGTTCATTTTGACAAGTTATATTCATTTTTGTAAGATCACTAAACCTGTACTTATCAAATATCATGTAATTCAAATTAAATGACAAAAATAAGTTAGGATCAAAATATATAGGCCGCGGTAGAGAGAGAACAAAATTAAAATTTTGAGCTACAAGTGGGGGGTTATCAAACTGCAATAATTCAATCTACATCAATAATCAAATAAAACATTAAATGGATTAAAACTAGCCTAATCGCACTTTATGTGCTGAGGAGAAATGCTTAGCCCCGAAACCATGGCCGCCTCCGGCCCACTGAGGGGCGGAGCTAGTGGACCTTTCCCCTTGTTATCACTTGCAGACACTGAGAAGAAGCAGCATTTCAGCGATTTAAAGAATGATTTGGCCCAGTTCACTTTCTTATTTTTATCCATCTTCCTTGTGTTTCCAACTCACTCTACTACACAAACAAAATGGTCTACTACTTTAATCAATCTCCAACAGGTATCAGTGCAATTGAACAACAAAGGACGAAGTGGGTTCGTTGGAATGGGAAAGGAAAGAGCTATTGAATGTGGATTAGATTCAAATGTTCTCTGTTTACTGGCACACTTGAGAGACCTGATGCTTTTAAATAGTCTCAGATTTCTTGATGCTTAAGGTGATTTGGATTAAGAGGACTCTTGGGTATGACTTGTTCAAAGATTCATTTTGTATTTTATTGAAATGATCCTGAGCTGAGCTCATCCAAGTAACCACACTTTCTGAGAAGCTATCTTATGCTAGTTTCCTGCTGTCCAAGTAACTAATAATACATTAAAAACATCAATCAAATGCTCTCGAGTAGCATCAAGTCAAACCACTTAACGTGTTTAAAAGCTGTGTCCCATTCCTTGGATATACTGTGGGACTATGGAAGCTATTGACTAACAAGGTTTGCTGTTCTAAGAGTTTTTCTACTAAAAACGAGGAATTGATGCATAGACATGCAGTAAATTGCACAGATTTTCCACTCAGCAATTTCCAACCTCTCCCCATCAAAGATCCATTTCCGCTTCATGTCTCACTCTGTGTCAAGTGCTTTAAGAGTGCAATTCAAGTGTAGAGTGCCAGATCTTCCCTTTACTGTCCTCTTGTTTTAATATCTGAAATTGCAATTTTTTTTATGACCAAAAGTGTCCATGCATCTTACCCATAAGGGACTTTACTCGACTAAATCCTTCAGGATATGTGCACACCTCCCTACACACACATACTGGGCCCAAACGATGAGAAGTAACCTCATGGGGAGTGGCCCAGTTAACTCCCTCTGAGTTTCTGAAATGGCAATTTCTAGGCTGATTCCCGGGATATCAGAACTCAGTGATAACTCTAGTGTATCACTGGGGAACAAGAATCAATTGCTTGCGCAGGACAAACATTCTAAACAAGTAGTCCAAGACCAACTTAGTCATCCAGTAGTTCATTTGGCAAGTCCCCGTTGACATAGAGGTGCATGATACTATGATCATCTCCATGTTCAATAGAATTTGTTAGCACCTGTTGAGATTGGTACTATTAAATGCCTTTAACAATAGGGCTGCGTTTGGTTGAACGGTAAATTTTGTAGGGGTTAATCCTGACGAGGGGTTATTGTAATGTGGCCATGAAGGAAGGCTTTGTTGACGTCCAACTGGTGAATGGGCCAAGCAGAAGTAATAACAAGACTGAGAACGGTGCATATAGTTGTGGGTTTGACCATTGGGCTGAAAGTCTCATCATAGTCGAGGCCTGCTTGTTGATGAAAACCTTTAGCAAGAAGTCTGGCCTTATAACGCTCAATGTTGCCATCCGAGTAACGTTTAATCTTAAAAACCCATTTGCAGCCAGCAGTGTTAAAGTTCGGTGGCTGTGGGACGAGACCAAGTTCATGTCGTAGAAGAGCATTGAATTTATCATTCATGGCCTCGTGCCATTCCGCATACCGAACAACTTGAGTGTAACAGGTGGGCACAATGTCAGAGGTAGAGACCATAGAAGTAAAGACTTGTGGGATGGGATGACGACTAAAGAAATTAGCTTTATTTTTGGGCTTAAAGATGCCTTTTTAAGCACGTGTCATCATAGGATGAACATTATCAGGCTAAAATTGAGTAGGGGCTGGAAAGAAGGAGTCATCAGAGGGTGACTCTGGTACAACTACTAGTGGAGATGTGGAGGCAGCATGTGGCGAAGCCTGTATCTCAAGGGGAGATGATGATGATGATGCCGCCAGAGGTGCAAGAGGAACAGAAGATGATTGTGAAGGAGATGAGAACATGGTGATAACTGGAATGAAAACCATGTTTCATGAAGATGATGTTGCCCGTCGCATGCTAGCTGTAGTGTAGGGAAAGATAGCTTCATTGAACAGTACATACTGGGAGATGTATACTCCACCAGTAGAAGGGTGAAACACTAATAGCCCTTCTGATGATCACTGTAACCAAGAAACACACACTCAACCGATTGAGATTGATTTTTTTTAGTATTATAATCACCTAAGTAAGGGTAGCACGTACAACCGAAGGTGCAAAGGCAGAGATAATCAGGTGTGGTCCCAAAGAGCTTTTGATAGGGTGAGGATCATTGAAGAAGTGGAGTCGGTAACCGATTGATAAGGTAAACAACAGTAAAGATTGCCTCAACCCTGAGGTTATGAGGGAGATGATTCGCAATGAGTAGGGTTTGACCCATTTCTGATAGATGGCAATGTTTGCGTTCAGTAAGACCGTTTTGCTGTGGGATGTGTGGACATGATGACGATGATTGAATCTTTTTTTGGCCCACAAGTTATGAAAAAATGATTATCATACTCTTTACCAATGTTATCAAACCCGGCCTGGCTCGTGGTCAAACCAGCGGTTCGACCATGATCAGCAACTTAAAGGGTCGGGTTGGTTTAAAACCCGCAAAAACCCTTTACAGCCCGTGGTTCGACCTGATTTTTAATATTAACTCGCGACCCATTTGCAACTGAAACCCATATCTAAAATATAAAAATTTTAAATGCATGGAATGGAACGGACTCTTGACAATTGGGAATGGGATGGGACGGGACTTTAATGGGAATCAAATCCCAGTGCAGAACGGCAACAAGGGAGGGTTTTTTATTGTTGGATACTTGGATTTTCTCATTTCTTCTTCTATCAAGTCTCACTCTGCAATCCTTCATTCTCAATTTCCCATCACCTTATGTTGTTTATTGCCTTCTTTTTTCCTCTTTGAAAAACGAGGGCAGCATGTCGGCCTTCCTCCTCTTCTTCGTGTTGTATGGTATGTAAATGAAAATGATATAACCCCATTCTTAAAACCCCTTTGAAAATGAATGTTTTTTTTTTTTTTTGCATTTCTACTATAACTTCAGCCATTCTGTTTTCCCTCTCTACCAATACATGAAGAATTCCAGCCATGGTAGTATGGAACGTCTGCTTAGTAGGTTGTATTCTTTTGGGCTTCTTTTTTTCTCATAGATGAAATAAACACTACCTTCATTAAAAAAAATACACATGAAGAATTACATTTATGTCAATGTTTTAGCAGGTCCGAAACAAAGTCACAAACATGTATCCTTCAAATGTTGAAAGACATGAGTAAGAAACTATGATAAACATAAAAATACCATTTTTCAACCAAAAAAAAAAGATAAACAAAAGGATCATATATGAGATCAACCTCTACCTTTTTAAGTCTATTCAGACTTTCAGTACATGAAGGTAACATAGAAATGAAGCTTCAATTTCTAGATCTTGGGACATTCACATTAAAGTAGACATTGATAACATATTTATAAGATTTTTAATGGATAGAAAATCAAAATCAGATAAATGTTTACCTAAATAAATAATGCGTGCTTTCAGCCTCAAGAAATAATGGAACAACATGGAAATTCCCCTGATAAAGATTATGCAAGAGACTATTCAGAAAAAAAAAAAAACTATGCAAAAGACCAAATAGGTTCTCTCTCATATTCAATCAATATCCACATCCAAAGTGGTAAATATGTATACCACTCATTCATGCTTGCTGTTAATGTTCCTACCAGTAAAACTTGGTCTATGCACTGCAGAAAAACAACCATGGCCATGTAAAACACGAGATACATTGAATGTCAATCAACTCAGAGTCGGTTTCAATGTGATAAAGTTATCATAAAACATACCGAGAACTCCATTTGTCAAATCAAGACCGCTAGTTTTCAGGCTTACATGCATTTCATGTGTATGCAATTATGCATGACTTACAAAATGGAACTGATTCACAATTTCTGTATTTGTTTTAAAGTTATTGTTGCTAATTTATCATATATTTTTGTTATTTTACAAGTTGTATGATTATCAATGTCCAAATTTTAGGAGTATGATTATGTTCCCCATCTCATATCCAAAGTAAAGAGTCTCATTCAACTCGTGGAAAGACCGATGTCGCATGGAACCATGTGAAACTAATTGGTGACAATCACTTCCAATGTCTTTATTGTGATAAAAAAGTTAAAGGTGGAGGGATCAATAGAATGAAATTTCATTTAGCACTATTAGAGAACAATAAATTATATTGCTCAAAGTGTATTACATCTCTATATATAGCCTTCTAGCCGACCCTAGGGCTATTACACTTCTAAACTAATCTTAACTCAAATACATCTCTTAATAGAGATTAACTCAAACTAAGAATTCTAATTAAATCCTAATTCTAATATATTCAACAAGCACAAGTTAATAGTAAAGGAGTTGAACCATGTAAACATGTTCCACCACATGTTAGTTTCTTAATGATACAAAGTTTGGATGAGATTGCTTCTCAAAAGATAACTAAAAAGCAAAAGACTTGTTCACAAGATGAAGGGAGTCAACTTCCAACTTATCTTGAATTAAGTTAATCATCTGAAGTAAATGAAATCCAAAAAATTCTGAGACCAGGTCATGGTGATAAGAATAAAGGGATAGCCATAAATGAGGGAGAACGAAAGGGTGAAAAAGAAATTCCTCTTTGAACCACAAAAGGGGCTCAACACACCATTAGAAGTGTAATGGCAAGCAAAGATGCCATTGATGCTGCACATATGGTTGTTGGTAGGTGGTTCTATGATGCATATATCCCATTCAATGTCGTTAACTTTGTCTATTTCCAAAAAATATCAGATACTACTGCAAGTATAGGTGTTGGATATAAAGCTCTTTCTTATCATGATATTCGTGGACATTTTTTAAAAAGAAATGTTGTTGAAATTGAAAGTACAGTAAAATCTTTAAAAAGTGCATGGAAAGATTACGGATGCACACTAATGGCAGATGGATGGACAGATGGGCGAAGTAGGACATTAATCAATTTTCTTATGTATTCGACAAAGGAGAGTTTTTTTTTTTTTAATCTGTTGATGCAAGTGCTCATTCAAAGACTAGAGAGATGTTGTTTATGTTTTTTAAAGAAGTTGTTTAAGAAATTGGTCTAAAAAGTTTGGTTCAAATTGTGACAGATAATGCTGCCAATTATTCAAGTGCGTGTAAGTTGATAACCACTCATTTTAAAACTATATATTTGACACCATGTGTTGGTCATTGCATTAATTTGATGCTTGAAGATATTTCAAAGATGGAAAGGGTGAAAAATGTTATTGAACGATCAAGGTCTCTCACTACATTTATATACAATCATGTTTTTGCATTAACATTAATGAGGAAGTATATTGGTGGAGGTGAGATTGTCCGTCCTGCAGTCATGCATTTTGCAACTCATTTTCTAGCATTATAAAGTATTTCAAAAAATAAAAGCGGATTGCAAGGTATGATAGTTAGCAAATAATGGATTGATAGTAAATGGGCTACTAAAGATCAGAAAGGAAAAGTCATAGGTGAGTTGATCTTGAGCTCTTCTTTTTGGTCTAAATGCAAGGTTGCTGTGGTGACATTTGAGCCCCTTGTAAAAGTGCTACGCATTGTTGATAGTGATGATAGGCCGGCAATGGGGTACATTTATTAGGCTATGCATAAAGTTAAAGAAGCCATAAGAAATACATTTAAAAAAAGAATAACAAAGGGTTTAACATCAACAATGTCATCATCAAGAATGTTGAGTGAAGTTATTCCTTATTTGAACATTATAGATACTCGTTGGGATCATCAACTGCATCGTCCACTTCATGCTACTGGGCATTGGCTTAATCCTCATGGTTTTATAATAATATGAATGTTTCTCGGGGTTTTTAGTGGAGTTCTTTATTGCATTGAGACATTATACTATAATAATATTGCAATGCAACAATTGATTAGCAATGAGCTTAATCTTTACAGAGAAGCATCAGGAACCTATGGGCATAATTTGGCCATTAAAGATCACGAAAAAATGATTCCAAGTATATTTTCTTACATTTAATTATTCATTTACTATAATTAAGTAGGAATCTTCATGTCTTTTCATATGCATGTGCTTCATTGCCTTTTATAACTATTTGGTGGATGAATTATGGAGGTTCAACTCCAAATTTTCAAAAGATGGCAATTCGCATTTTAAGCGAAACTTGTACTTCTTCTGAATTTGAAGGCAATTGGAGTGTATTTAAATATATACACACAAAAAGAAGGAATCGATTAGAGCATCAAAGGTTAAATTATTTGGTATACGTCCATTACAACTTGCGCTTGTTACAAAGGTAAGAATTGTTTAGGTGGGTTGAATTGTTTAGAACTTGCTTGGCATGGGAGAAAATATAACGATGGGTGTTTTTGCCTTTTATTTCTAGAGTATAGTCAACTACATATTGTTTTGTTACATATTTATCTTTATTCTTTTATAAAGGTATCAAAGCTTCAATTGAAATTTGTGTAATATTTTTATTTTGATAGAAATAAGAAGAAAAATATTTGTTTTGATCTAATATCTTTAGAAAAAATCGACGTACTAGAAGATTGGATAATTGAGTCAGAGCCACCCCTATTAAACGAGGGGGAACTACAAACTTGGGAGGGAATGGCACAACCTAAGAGTGTTATGACTCAATTTGAAGCAATTGATTTAGGTATGACTTCTCCAAGATTGCGGCACCACTCACCTGACTAACTCAGAAAGAAGTCAAATTTGAATGGTCTGACGTATGCAATCAAAAGTTTGAGGATATGAAATAGAAGCTTATCACCGCTCCCATTCTGATTTTGCCGGAGAGAGGCAAGGGATATGAAGTATACTGTGATGCTTCAGGAGAAGGACTTGGGTTCTCTCTCACTCAAAATCATCATGTGGTGGCATATGGTTCAAGGCAACTGAAAATCCATGAACGCAACTATCCCACTCATGATCTGGAACTAACTACAGTGATCTGCGCTCTAAAAAACTGGAGACACTATCTATATGGTGAGAAATTTGATATGTTTTCATACCATAAGAGCTTAAAATATATGTTCGATCAAAAGGAGCTCAATTTGAGACAGTGCAGATGGATGGAGTACCTGCAAGACTATGAATTTGTACAACGATATCACATGGCAAGGCAAACAAAGTGGTGGATGCCCTCAGTGGCATTTCACATGCAACTGTGGCCAGTTTGATTATGAAAGAATGAGAAATGCTGACGACATCCGAGAGGTCAATTTGCACATCAAAAATCGTTGGAGCATGTATAATCTGATGGTATAGTCCAGTATGCTTTGCAAGATTGAACAAGAGCACCGGACAGATCTTGACGTGGCAGAAATATGGGCCAAGATGTCAACTGGAGAGGTCATACTAGAATGGGAATTACAACTTGGAAAAGGTCTTTTATTCCGAGGCAAGACATATGTACCTCAACGCTGCAGGAGAGAACTGTTGACAGAAGCTCATCAATCAAAGCTCTCCATCCATCCGGGTAACACCAAAATGTACCATAATCTGAAAAGGCATTATTGGTGGCATGGACTCAAAAGAGACGTGGCTAACTTTGTCTCTCACTGCCTTACTTGTTAGCAAGTCAAGACAAAACATCAGAAGCCGCTAGGGCTGCTCAAACCTCTACCCGTGCCGAATGGAAGTGGGAACACGTTGCTATGGACTTTGTGACAGGACTGCCAAGGTCTTCAAAGGGTAATGATGCAATCTAGGTTATAGTGGACCGTCTAACCAAGTCTGTACATTTTCTCCCTATCAAGATGACAGACTCGTCTGACACTTTGGGACGGCGGTATATGAGGGACATCATCAGGCTACATGGTATACCCAGGACTATTGTGTCCGACAGAGATGACAGATTCACTGGTACGGTGTGGCAGAGCATGCAGTCGGCTATGGGGACAAATTTATTACACAACACAGCTTTTCATCCACAGACCGACGGTCAGTCAGAGCGAACAATACAAACATTGGAGGATACGCTGAGAGCCTGCATGCTAGACTTCAAGGGTAGTTGGGAAGATCACCTATCACTGGTCGAGTTCTCATACAATAACAATTACCAGGCAAGCCTCAAGATGGCTCCATTTGAGGCATTGTATGGTAGACCCTGTAGATCCCCTGTGTGTTGGATAGAGGCCAGTGAGCCTGGTCTTGATGGACCTAATCTGATTGTAGAGACCACGGAATAGATCAATGTAATACGACAGCATCTGCTCATGACACAGAGTCGTCAGAAAAGCTACGCTGACAGAAGAAGAAGACCTCTTGAGTTTGAAGTGGGAGACCTAGTAGTCTTGAAGGTCTCGCCACGAAAGGGATACATGAGGTTTGGAAAGAAAGGGAAGCTGTCACCCAGATTTGTGGGACCCTTCCAAATTCATGAGAATGAGAGGGAAGTGGCTTATCGTCTGATACTCCCTCCACAGTTGTCAGGATTGCAGGATGTATTCCATGTTTCCATGCTGAGGAAGTACAACCCTGACCCATCACACGTATTGAATGTGCAAGACTTAGAAGTGCAAAGCGACGTATCTTACGTCGAGAGGCAGGTCCGAGTAATTGATACGAAGTAAAGGGTGTTATGGAACCGAGTGATTCCGTTTGTCAAAGTGGTATGGGACCGACACGGTAATGAGGAAGCCACTTGAGAACTGGAGTCAGAAATGAGAGCGGCTCATCTTGAGCTATTTGTACGATTGGTTTGAAATCCTACTTTCGCCCAATTTTCGAGACGAAAACGCCAACAAAGGGTAATATTGTAACACCCCAGATTTTTCTTCCCTTATAAATTTATTGGATGGGCCCACTTGGATTGCAATTTAATTGAATTTGTAATTAAAAAGTTGAAATGGACATTAGATGGGCAAGGAAATGGGTCAATTACCCAATTAAGACCCAATGGGTCATGGGTGACCTTGATTTAAAAATAATTGATGAATTAGATCATCATACATAAATTACATAATAAGAGGGGACAATGGAATTAAAACAATAAAATAAAATGGTAT
Organism: Chimonanthus salicifolius; assembly: GCA_013350335.1. Taxonomy (NCBI): domain Eukaryota; kingdom Viridiplantae; phylum Streptophyta; class Magnoliopsida; order Laurales; family Calycanthaceae; genus Chimonanthus; species Chimonanthus salicifolius. The sequence continues at coordinate 48,251,433 of CM023540.1, read as the reverse complement.
ATGGAAGTTTGAAAATAATTGGGTAAATTTAATTAAGTTAGTTGAATTTGGATAAATTAGTGCATTTAATACATTAAAGTCCACCTCATCAAGTGAGGTGGCATGTGAGTGATGTGGCATTGCCATGTGGCATTTATGTCATCACATGGAAGCCAAGTAAGCAAAGATGCAACTTCATCAAGTGAGATGGAAAGTAGAATTGAGGTGGCATATAAGGGGAGGTGACACACCAAGTGACATGGCCAAAGTGGGACCCAAGTGCCATGTGGTGACCAAGTCTCCACATGCATGGTCGACCATGGCATGGGTTGACTTGGTCAACCACTTTTGAATTTTTAAATCTTGAATTAGGGTTTTATTTAAGATGGGAAGATGAAGGGAAAGGATTTCATCTAGGAAAGATCAAGGGTGGAGATTAAAAGTTGGGGTATCTTGTCTAGCTACATTGTACCTAGACACTTGGGAACCCAAAAGTCTTCACCTCAAAAGCCATGAAGCCACCTTTGGGAAACCAAGGGCTTCCTTGGTTAGACTAAGTCATTATGAGAGGGAGGGAAGAGATTAAGGCTTTAATATAAAAACCCAAACCAAAGGGCACTCCAAATCCCTTGGCCGACCCCTCCTCTCTTGAGAAAGGATTTTCTCTCCACTCCTTTACTCTCTCTCCCACCTCTAGCTCCATACACTTGAAGACTTTGAAAAACAAAGAAATGAGAAGAAGAATTAAGGAAGAAGAGAAAGACCAAAAGAAAATAAGGAGATTGAAGAGCTAAAGAGGAAGAGCAACTCATTGAAGGAAGGTATGTCTAGACTTAATAAAATGGGGATTAATCTAAGGAAACCTAGGTTCGGCCATGGTGTGGCCGAACCCATGGGTTCCATGTTGGTTGGAATGAATAGTAAAAAATGTTATAAGGTCATGGAGTTGGAAATCCATCCAAAGGATAGTTATGGGTTGAAACAAAACAAACATAAGATTAATCTGGATCATCATGGATTCGGCCATGATATGGTCAAATCCATGGGTCTAACATTTTAAGGGTTTTGATGAATCCTTGTTAAGAACTTGTAAGAGGGAGGAATAATCAAACATAAGGGCGCATAGGTTTGGCCATAATGAATTACCGAACCCATGCTATGATGATACTATGATTGGATGGATTATGAAAAACCTACAATGATGGTTTGGTCACGTTGTATGGCCGAAACCTAACCTTGGCTAGTTGGTAGGATAAATTTATTAAGTTAAGTATTGAAGATGGAATCCATGTTTAAATATTTTTAAGGATGGACTTCAAGGAGAAAGAATCAAAGAACAAGGTTCGGCCTCTTGCATGGCCGAACCCTATTTTTGTATGGGGACCATTTGAGGACCAAAAGAGATACTAGATGAGGTTCAGCCATGCTGTATGGCCGAACCCCATCAAGTGACCTAAAATATGGTCGATATATATATTTTTTAAGGAAAAAAAAACCCACTCTATCCACAATGGAGTCTCACTGTCCAGCAAAAGGAGAAGGGCCTTATAGTGCATGTTCTTGCAAACACAAAGGATCTTACACAAAGTCAGTCGACTGAATCTTATGATTCAATCGACTAAAGTGTACTGGCCAAGCACATATGGGATCTGGTTGTGTTTCAGTCGACTGAATCCCATGAGTCAGTCGACTGAATTAGAAGGTTTTACTCTGGATTTTCCTCCAGAGCCTCTATCTATCTTGTGGGATGCTGATTTTTAGTCGACAGTCAGTCAGAGTGTTATTTCTGCATTCAATCGACGTCAACAAGAAGCAGAGTCACTAAAAGATTGTTGCCAACGAGTTTGTACTCAAAGGGGGTCAAAACCAAATAATGAAGTTTGGCCATGTTGTATGGCTGAACCCCATTGATGGGTTTTGTGGAACATAAACACACTTAAAAGAAAAATGAGACAATAGGGTTCAGCCATGTTGAATGGCCAAACCGCATTGAGGGTCTTAAATGGTTTAAGGACTATGATGCGTAAATACGTTAAGAAATGAACATGGAACTTAGATGGAAATAGGGATGCTGGAATTAAAATGGAAAATCAAATTAATATGTATGTTTGAATTTGATGAGGTAAAGACGTTCGCAAAAGCATTGCGATTAGTCTCACTCTACCATTAGCATTATCCTTGCAAGACAAGAAAAGATAGTATATTGGACATTGGTAGGATTCCTACCTCATTGAGAACACTATGGAGTATAATATGACACTTGTTTTATTCAAAATATGATGAATGCATGGGCTAGATAAATTGTATATGATTATGAGTTGATTTTCAATGATATGATGTATTTTAAATGAAATGGCATTCTTACATACATTACCTCATGCATAGCATGGAATGGAACATATATGACCAACATGCCAAGCTCTGAGCGGACCGGACATGACTTGTGCTTGAGATTAGCTTATATGAAGCTATATGAACCATTGAGATTTGGCCGCGTCCGGTTGATAAAAAAGTATAGTGTGATTGGGCCAAAGAGCGCCTGGGTAGTCAGTTTCGAAACCCTACGTAGAGGGAGGAGACCACACTCCACCTGTAATCCCGATTAATTTGTGGATGGGTATACAGTGCCCTCGTGGTTGTCGCCTCAAACACTGTGGACATAATTGGCCAATGAAACCATTGATTGATTTACGATGTGATTGGTATGGACATTGGATGGGATTTCATTTGGCATTGACACCCATGACATGACACTTATGTTAGCATGATTATGATATGGACATCACGCATTGTTTTATTACTTATAAGATGTTTTTACAAATATGCCATTAATGATGTATAAACCCTTGATTTATGATATTCTAATATTACTCTTATGTATATCCTAACTCTAATTGGAATACCTACTGGGCATGTTGACTAATGCCCTACTTCTACCCTATAGATGATGGAACAGGAAGTGCTAAGGAAAATGACGTAATACCGGAAGGGAGCCAAGTGTAGGAGCTTGTGAAAATTTAAGTTTAAATTACTTAGTTTTGATTTCAATGATGTATTCGAATGACTTGCATTTTGGGTTGTAATAATTTAGACTATTTGGGACCTTAGAACTTATTTGTTATGGTTTGATAATCTTTAAGTTTTATTGAAATTTTATGGTATTTGGCTTTCCTTGCCTAATGATGTTAAGAAAATGAATAGCATCTTATTCAAATAAATTATTCCGCAAGCAATAAGAGAAGCGTGTGTAAATGTTTTAGTGGACTTAATCCACGCACACGAAATGGTGGCCAGTCAAGGGTCCGGTTTTGGAATCTCGGACTTGACTTCCGTCATAACGGCCCGTTGTCTCTCACTTTTACAAAAAAATATACTCTAATTTATGCAAGTGAAAAAGGGCGGGACGTTACAGGAACTTCTGAGGGTCGTTTTCTTCAATTGGACAATTGTAGAAAAACGCAAAAACGGGCAAAAATTATGATCTTCAAATTTTAAAAGGGAATGGTTTTTAAGCTTAATTTCAAAAGTTAACTTGTGAGATGAATTCTACATGTTGTTTACCTCACTTTCAAAAGTCAATAGTCATGATTTGACTGAGAAAACGAGTTGATCTTATGGGACAAAGATTAAGGCATGATTTTTCCCGTTTTTCAAAACTCCATTTTTTTCATCCAAATTGATTCCATTTTAATCCTAATCTTTTTTAATCGTCTAAATTGGGTTAGAGGGAGAGATTAGGTACCTTGGAGATTGATTTTGGGGTCTCTGGAAGCTTTCCTTTCAAAATTCTTCAATTCAAAAGAAAACCGAAGAAAGAAGAAGCTGTTGTGAGTTGCAGAAGCTTGTTGGAGGAGCAAAAGAGATTAGAGAGAGCTGTGAGAGAGAGAGAGAGCTTGAGCTTGAGAGTGTAAGTGAAGGAGAGGTTCAATGAACAACATTCATATATATAGGAAATGATCACGTAGGATTGCCGCCCAAGCTAAGAGCTACGCTAACAGTAGATTAGTTTATATGTTAATTTATTTAAAACTTAGGTACATAGTTTAATGAATGATATTGAATTTGTTTAAAATATGAGGAAATCAGAATATCTTCTGGTAAATTTGACTCCATAGATGAGTCAAGGGTGTCAAATTAGGCTAGCCGAAATTGTTTGGAAACAAAGGGGTGACAAAAACGAATAGATCCGAGGCAAAACATCGATTTAATAAAATCAACAGTTTGACACCTCGATGCTTGGATTGAATGACTAAAAACTCAAAACAGAAATCGAAAATATGAAATGTGTTAGCTTTTATTAGCGGAAATAATAAACACACCCAAAAATAATGTCGGAATAAATCACACAAGCACAACACCAAAGATTTACGTGGTTCGGCTCACCTTTGGCCTATGTCCACGGAGCGTGAATAATATTATTAAGAGAGAATTACAAGAGATTTACATACAAGAATAACCCCTCTGTTTGAACCCAACCAAACCTGAATACTGAGATGTAAACTCAATCACTGAGAACCCAAATCTCAGTCAAGACAGCTGCCCGAATACAGCCCTCTTTATCAAGCCTATCTTGATGAATCTCAGCCCACACAGATCAGCCATGTATCTGATCTGTTTGTTTTTGTATGCTCCTTTGAGATGCTTCTCTGCTCAAGCTGGTAGCACCTTGAGATGCAGTGGGCTCCACAGCCCTTCACACGTTCCTTCTTGCTGAAGATAAAATCTTCCCAAGATGGATCAAGTCCAGAGAACTCCCTCTCTGTTTGCTTTCTCCTCAGCCAATCATCAAGCACCTCTGCAGCCCCTCTCTGTTGAACAGTGAACATACACCTTTTACTTACAGCAGTAGCCTCTTTATAGTTGCTGCCCAATATTGGGTTTAACAACTTTCCAAAAAATACATATAGCAACTGCCGTGATTTCCATTCGACTAAGCACAAATAAGAAACCCACTTAGAATTAGAATTCTTCTACTGAGTCCCATATAGATATCAATTGATATTTTGCTTCATGTTTCCAAACTGAAATCAATCGGTGTTTCTGACTGTGAATTTGAGCCACATCCCCAACAATCTCCACCTTTGCGAGAATTCACCAACCTCCGAAGATAATTGTGACATCATCCTCTACTGCATCTGACAGCTCTGCACACTGGCCACTCCCAGCCTTGCTCCACCTGAGGCTGCAATCCTTTGCATCTCTGTGTGAGATGCGCGCATCCCCACGCTCTGGGATGTTCCACCTGTTTCTTCAATTAAAAGAATTGGCCAAACCCAAGCCTTGCTTGGACTTGACAACTATCCACCGCTTTATCGAACCCGTCGCACTTTTCACTACATGGCACATCGACGTTTTCGCCTTTCCCTTCGTGCTTTCACTTGCATCATGAAAACCAGACAAAAAACTACAACCATCTAGTGCAAAAGTAATGTTACGTTTCTGGTCAGCCCTCACTGGAGTCTTGCGGGTCCTTCTCCTTCTACCCGGACTCCGATTAGGAGATCCCTGCTATTGTCAGTTATAGTGTTCCCCAACTGCTTATACAGACTATCCTACCTCTTTCCCTTCATAACTATCATAGCTCCCTTAACCACTCTAAGAGCCCCATCCTTAGTTTTGAAGGCGAATCCCTTTGATTCGAGAATACCCAATGAAATTAAATTCATTTTTAAATCCGGGACATAACGCACATTCTCAAGCGTCTTCACCATTCCATCAAACATTTTGATTTTTATAGTACCAATCCCGATAATTTTGCTAGTTGCCCCATTACCCAATTGGGTAACTCCACCATTGCATGGTCTGTATGTATCAAACCATTCCCTCCTCGGACACATATGATAAGTACACCCAGAATCTAAAATCCAATTATTTGTTAGATTTTCCGTACCTTTTGTGACTGTACACACAACCATCTATGCTACAGCATCACGAGCATCGCTTGATTGAGATGAATTTTGTGATCTGGCCTCCCGATCACGTTTTAGCTGATTGCAGTCCCTTATCATGTGTCCTTCCTTCTCACAATAATAGCAGCTGAATTTACCCGCACCCCTTGATTTTGACCTCGACCACCTTTGATTTTTGAAGTCTCTCCCGATTCCTCTTCCGCGCTGCTTATCCTGCTTAGCTAACACCAGTCCACCTGAATTGGATGTATTTGTTGGCGCCTTGATGTTCTCCGTCTGCAGCAATGCCACGATCACCTCGTCCACTGTCACGGTCTCTCTACCAACCAGTAGAGTGGTCACCACTGTATTAAAGGAATGGGTAGAGAAGCCAATAATATCATGGCCTTGTCGACCTCCTCGAATCTCACATCAACACTCGCTAGTTGAGTGATGATTTTGTTGTATTCATGAAGATGATCTAAGAAGTTAGTTCATTCTTCCATCCGCAACTGGTACAGTTGTTTTCTCAGGATCAACTTGCTTGTGAGTGACTTCGCTATACAGAGTCTCCAATTTCTTCCATAATTCTGTTGCAGAAGTTTCATCAAAAACAAGATATTTTACCTCTGGTGACAGACACATCCGTATGGTTACCACCGCCTTCATCTGTAGTTCATTCCACGCATCATTTGACATGACATCCTTCTGTTTGTCCTCCTTTTTTTCGTCGGAAGATCTTGCCTTCTCCCTCTCTTGCAGTGCTTTATGTAGCCCTTGATGTAAAAGAATATCCTTTACTAAACTCCACCAAAGGCTGAAGTTGTTTTTTCCGTCGAAGGGCTCCACCTCGAACTTTGTGTTTAGCACTCCTCTCATGTCCATTGTGTTGTATTTTGATCTCCCACAATTCCCTGGTCTCCAACAAGAGCTACTAATACCACTGTTAGCGTTTATTAGTGGAAATAATAAACACACCCAAAAATAATGTCGGAATAAATCATACAAGCGTAACACCAAAGATTTACGTGGTTCGGCCCACCTTTGGCCTACGTCCACGGAGCGTGAATAATATTATTAAGAGAGAAAATTACAAGAGATTTACATACAAGAATAACTTCTCTGTTTGAACCCAACCAAACCTGAATACTGAGATGTAAACTCAATCACTGAGAACCCAAATCTCAGGCAAGACTGCTGCCTGAATACAGCCCTCTTTATCAAGCCTATCTTGATGAATCTCAGCCCACACAGATCAGTCATGTATCTGATCTGTTTGTTCTTGTATGCTCCTTTGAGATGCTTCTCTGCTCAAGCTGGTAGCACCTTGAGATGCAGTGGGCTCCACAGCCCTGTACATGTTCCTTCTTGTGGAAGATAGAATCTTCCCACGATGGATCAAATCCAGAGAACTCCCTCTCTGTTTGCTTTCTCCTCAGCCAATCAGCAAGCACCTCTTCAACCCCTCTCTGTTGAACGGTGAACCTACACCTTTTGCTTACAGCAGTAGCCTCTTTATAGTTGCTGCCCAATATTGGGTTTAGAACTTTCCAAAAAACATATATAGCAACTACCGTGATTTCCATTCGACTAAGCACAAATAAGAAACCCACTTAGAATTAGAATTCTTCTAATTCTTCTGCCGAGTCCCATATAGATATCAATTGCTATTTTGCTTCATGTTTCCAAACTGAAATCAGTCGGTGTTTCTGATTGTGAATTTGAGCCACATCCCCAACAAAATGCTCGGTCAAAACACAAATTAAAGGCACAATGTTTTCTTGTAAATTTTTTACTTTTGGAGGTATTTTAAAGTGAATGTTTTGCAAAGTGGGTCTTTTAAAAGGGGTTAAAATATCTGAAAATTGGGTAATTATTAAAACGAACGGTGAAGTCCATTCAATTCGTCATTTGAAAATACTGAGTTTGTGTAAGTTTGAAAAGGAAATAATCTTAAATGAATGATTTTTCATAGTGAAATAGTTTTATGATCACTATGCATAAATAAATAATGAGATATAGAGATTTACAATTTTGCCCTTCCAACTTTAACGAGTAGGATCACTGAGCAATCGAACTCAGATTGGGCCAAATTTGGACTTTTCAAAAAGCTCATTCAGTAAGCTTCACAATTAACTACTTACAAAGTACGTTTAACAGTTCAAAAATACGTAATTAAGCCTAATTAAGGGTCGGGGTCTTATAGCAGATCTCTCTGAATTATGTATATAATAACTGTGTATTTTAAGTTTATAAGTTTGATTTAGATGCCATATGGTTGATAATTAATTAATGGGTGATTGATTTCATTTGATAACCCATTTTAACATCTTCGTAGATTATGGAATTGATTGCATAGTTGTTCCTCTAAAATTTAACAATGATTCTTCCGTACACTTGTTAATCAAACGAATTTATTAAATTTATTTTAGATATTACATAAACAAAAAATTTATTCATCTAATGTAACTTGAATTGATTCAGTGTTGATACATTTACTTTTTTCCTAAAAGATAATTATAAATTTCACTATCCATATTTTTCCAAAAACTAGAGTCTTTGTCCCTTTTTTAAGGCCAAAACAATAAAATAACATGTGCTTTGACGAAATAGGATTGAATGATCAACCAGGATTTTAGTTGTAATATTTTTTGTAGAGTAGTTAATTCATTAACATTTCAACCCTAAACATGTTTCAGTGGGAATGGCAATTCCTGCCTCTCAAAGTTAAGCCTACCTGTTGAGTTTTGTGTCATGTAACATCTGACAACTTCATATTTTATTTGGGGTCAATTTGATATTTTCTTGTGGGGCCAATTATTATTTAATAATTTAATGTTTCATTTTGGGTCAATTACGTCATTCTATAATTTAATTCATGTGGACCATTCCTCATTTATAAAAGTTAGAAAAAAAGCCATTGATCGTTGAAGATATCGTTTTGTTAATTTTCATTGAGAATGACATTATGTTTGATATTTTAAATAGAAAAATACTAAAATTCTAAATGAATTTTACATGTTAAAGATCTGCACAACAATTTTCATAGTGAAATGCTTTCAAAGTTTAAATAATTTTCAATCTTTCCACGCAACTGAAGTTCTTAATTCCTTTTCACTTAAACGATCTAGTAAGATGAGACCTTGTGTTTGGATAAAGGGTAAATTTTGTAAGAGTTATCTTGACCAGGAGTTACTTTAGGTATTATAAATACTACTTATTTGAAAAGGATTTTACTCCTTATTTGAAAAGGATTTTCAAAAGTAAGAAAAAAAGAGTAAAAAATTATCCCTTAGTTACTAAACAAGAGTAATGAGAGTTATCCCGTATCCAAAGAGACCTTTATCTCTTAGAATCATATTCCATTCTATATAATTCTAGGGGTAATAATCTTGAACTTCAATTGGAAATTATTCGGGATAAGGAATTGTTCAATTTGAAATTCTACGATTAGAACAGATTGGTGAAAGTAGGGATTGAAATGACAAAATCTTTATTTGTAAAATGTAACAAATAAACTACAAATCATTAATCATTGCATGGTCGATTACCATTTCACAATTTTCCACTTCCTAAAGATTTATTTGGTATCTAGGAATTTGATAACTAGTCATGGAAATGATGAAAAAAAAAAATGCCCTAAATATCATAGAGGTAGTTTTTGAAGAGGTCCATGTGATCCGATTGCAATGAAATGGCCAATGTCAAGCTCCCATCATTAGTTGGGCTTGGCAGAACAAAGCATAAGCCCTCAAAGGGGACCGCACCTGGCCCCATGAATATGGGCCGACCCCACCCAAAATCTGCGTTGCCTATTTGGAATTGGGCCCAACTCGTGATTGCAATGTTTGGGCTTCTGAAGGTATGGGCCCCGCGGACAAACTTGGTTAGATCAGGTTGCAAGTTCAAGTAATCAATGGCCGATCTTAGATACTCATCATCCATCCGCACCACTGCATCATGAATCTTACCCACAATATACTTTAGAGGATTCGAAACTAGATCGCCGACATATGCGATCGGCGCTGCCGTGAATTGAGCATTACCAAAGTATCCTAGAGGAAGCGGCGGACAGAGTCGGGACCGACCATCGGTTGCAATATATAGTTTTGTTTGTTGATCTTCTGGTAGATCACGTGCCATGCACACACAACGCCAAATGTGTCCGGCCAACGTTTTGTAGGCGCTATACTTTCCATTGGATTTGAACTTGAGGACATTGACCTGATCACGTGTGATTTTGAACATGGCGATAGTTGTGTTAGATGTTTGGGATTTGGATGGAGTTTTCATGGATGGTGGAGATTGGTACTCAATGTGGTCAAATTTTGGGGTTGGTGGGTTCCGCGCTCGGAGTAGAGTACGATCGAAGAAAGGAGGGATGGTGAGATCAAGCCCTCGAGCCACATCTGACCAATAGTTGATGAAATGGATGCCAGAGGACCCATCAACCAACTGATGTTGTATGCCCACACCTATGGAAACCCCACCACATTTGAAATAAGTTACCTGAATCAAATTGAGTGACAAGAAATGTTAGAGATGAGAAGGTAATGGATTAAAATAAATGCACATTTACCTTATGCTAGGATTATATCTCGAGCAGGTTAGACCAGATTGTGAGTCTACCCAGCTTAGGCCTAGGTTAACCCAATTTAGACAAGCCCAAGACTGGCTTCTATTAGGTTTGTGGTACCCAAGTCGATTTCAAACTCAAAATATATATGTGGACTTATTTGAGTTTAAGTTTATTTCAGTGTAAAATGGAAGTTTTTGTATTATTCTCTATTACGTAAGTTGTATGTTTATGCACAATATTAATTGAAGAAAATTAGACGATATAAATTGTTGTTCAAATATGAGGTTTTGTGCCAAATTTAGACTTTCATATACTAAACCCATCTCACCAGAAATCTAATTAGGCCCAATAGTTAAGGCCTGAAAATGAGATGAACATTATTTGTAATAGAAAGTGAAAACTAAGAGGACATCAATGGCTATGATTTTGGAACTTGGGTGGCTTGCATGGGCAAAGCTGACATGTAAGAAAAAAAAGTAGAGTTCTTAAGTGATGTTTTTCTTTTTTATTTTTTTATTTGCGTTGGGTTAGGTTTTGGTCTAGGACTTCTCTGTGCAACCCGACTTGGTTTTATTTTAGGTAGGTTCAAGTGGCCGATTTAAAAAAAATTCATAATATATATGAAAACTCGGATTTTTACAAGTGAAATTTGTAGGTTGGAAAAAAAATTGCCACCTCTATGTACATGCTATTAGCTTATTAAGCCATCAAGCAAGTTTATTAAAAATCTAGGATCAAAGGAAAATAATATATATATATATATATATATATATATGTATCGGTCAATATTTATCAATGTCAGGCGATATCCTGTATATATTGCTCGATATATATCACCGATATCGATGGTTTTGATTAAAAAAAAAACAAGAGAGATTTCTCAGCTGATATATTGGTCAAGACCAAGATTAGGGATTATCACCTGAAGAAGTAGTAGAGCATAAGAGGAGATTTCTTGATAGTAATCGACGGGTGGGATGAGCTGCTTGAGTTCCATGGTAGGTGTGAAATCGCCGAAGTCATCGATGACACTGTCTGTTTCAGCCTGGACGAAGAGCACACCCTCGCCATTGCAATTGATCTCGATGTAACCCTTGTCGTCCCTCTTCAATCTACCGGCGACTGGGTAGAAAGCGACCAGGGCCTTGCTTAGAGCCTCCTTAAGCACTTGTGGGTTGAAGAAATTGGAAGAGCCATTGGGCCTGTAGAAGTACACACTAGGCATGTGTGTATGGACCACCAAAAGGTCCAAATGAGAGGTGCATAGGCTATGTCTGGGAGTTTCTTGTGCTGGGCACACCATGCTAGATTCTTTAACATTGATGATCATCTTGATATACCTACACAATGGTGGGTTAGTGATCTTGTTAGTCATGGGTGATCATGGGCATTGATTGGGTGCATACTTGGGGTGGCAATGTGTTAGGTCCATGGATTTAAAAAAATTCCGATTCCAAGTTGTATTAGTTGAGTCAACTCGGAATCGGTCCCTCTCAATACATTTGATTCCTATGCGACGGTCCGACTCCTTTTATATTCAATTGATTCGAGTAAGACTCAACGATACAATTTGGACTTGGTCCTTACCGAGTTGAAGAAAGAATTAGATATTTTAAAACTTAGTTGGGTTGGGCTAGGTTGATTATAGGTAATAACAAATTTTCTACTTTACTTGGCCTGATTTAACTTAAATTTTTTCATTACTTACCCTACTTGACTTAACATCACCTGAACTTATGTAAAAAATTGTAGAAGAAAGAACAAAATGAGATTAAAAAATGGAGGTAATAGAAAATAGAGGTAATGTACTAAGATTTTTGAACTTAGGATGGGTACATGTGCTAAAACCAACAGGTAAAAAAAAAAAAGTGTTACCCACTCTTGTAATATTACCCACACTTATTATACTTTGCAGGAAAACTAAGAGATCTATGCAACCCCAAGAGTACAAATTCAGGGATTAAAAATGCATTTTTGTAATACGTAGTGAATCGGCATTTCTCTCTTATTTTTTCTTTTGAAAATATAGAAAAATAGAAAAAAAAAAAGAAGAAAAATCTATAGTGAGCATATTATTTTTAAAAATTAATAGTCATTTTTATGAAGTCTTAGACCATTAAAACTCAAAATTTCAATAAATTATAAAAATTTGAAAAATGACCTAAAACTTTGAAAATTATGTAAATTTTTTTTAAGGAAGAAAATCAACATGAGGAAACACCTAATATGAATTTTATGTACTCTAGTATCCCTTAGTAACATATACCTTATATTACAATTTATAATTTTTTTATTGTAAAGTTTTTGAGTTTCGTAAAATTGTCAGAAAATTTAAAAAAAAATAAGACAAATATTCTAAAAACTCTACCAATCACATTAAGGGATCTCATTTAATTTTAGAAACATTTGTATATTGTTTCATTCACTTTTTTTTTTACAAGAAACTAAAAAATGAGAAGTATCTTAGAAATCCCGATTTTTATCAAACTTTCAGAAAAATCTTGGAAAAGTACACATACACTCTAAAAACTATGTGAATGACATTAACACATCTCCAATAAATTTTATAACCACCGGATATTATTTCATTAATTATTTAAACAAAGAATTCAATGTTTTATTTCTCTTAGAGCCGAAACGTGAAAAAAATAAAAAAAAAAATTGAAAATGATAAAATTTGATGAAATAACTCAAACTAATTATAAAAGTCAATAAATTGCTGTTTAATAAATTTAAATTTGAAAATATTGGAAAAAATAACTCAAAAATTGGTCGTAATTGATTTTTTAAAAATAAAAAATAAAAATGCATGTATCTGCCATACTTGTAGCATGGGATAAAAATAATGGTTGTCCAATATGTAATGCCGACGCAGGAGTATTGGTTCGGCCCATACTTTTCTCTCTCCTCCAGTTATTTTTTTTTAACTAGAAAAATTACATAAAATCAAGAAAATTCTGAGCTTCATAAATATGTAATTTTATCATTAAGTAGCAGTCATTTACATATTCAAATGTTGTTTTTAATTTACGAAATCGAGAATTTCAAATATTTAAAAAAAATGATAAATGCAATGTTAAAGCATTTATTTTGGATTTTCATAATATTTAAACTATATTTTTTAGTACACTTAATTTTTGGATAAAAAATTATAAATGTATGAAATAAAAATTTTAGACACTATATTAACTTCTAAAATACCACATAAACCATTCTCAATAAAAAAAAATTCATTTCACAATCTTTAAACTATATTTTTCATTACACTTAATTTTTGGATAAAAATTTAAAAAATATAAATGTACGGAATAAAAAATTTACACACTACAGTAACTTCTAAACCACCATTTAAACCATTCCCAAAAAAGGAAAGTGCATGATAATTCGGATTCAAAAATAATAATAATTAGAAGGTTAAGTTTTTTTTTTTTTTTCCATGTGGGAAACCGTGGGTTATCCAGCATAAAACCCCAACGGAAGAGCCCACTACCCCTAGGGCACACCAAGGTTAGGCCATGGGGGCTCCAATCTGCAATCTCTCACTTAAAGCAGGAGATAACCAGTTGAGTTATACTCATGTGCAAGAGAGATACTATATTTAAGTTAACCATTATATGAAATATAAGTTCTTAAAAATAAAATCTTGAGATATGAAGGATAAACTAAATAATCCGGAAAGAAACTTACGGTAGTCGAAGATCTAGCAAGAAACTCAAGCTTGAACGATTCCGATCATCGAAAATGACTAAAAAAAAGTGTTTTTGAATATTAAAAAAAAAAAGCCAAAGAAATTAAAGAGAAAAATACAAATGGATGAGAGAGAGTAGGATCAGGTGCATGATAATTGGGATTCAAAAATAATAATAATTACAAGCTTAAGTAACCATTGTATGAAATATAAATTCTTAAAAATAATACCTTGAGATATGAAGGATATACTAAATAATCCGGAAAGAAACTTACAGTAGTCGAAGATCTAGCAAGGAACTTAACTTTGAATGGTTCGGATCATCGAAAACGACTAGAAAAGTGTTTTTGAATGTTAAAAAAAAAAAAGCCAAAGAAATTAAATAGAAAAATACAAATGGATGAGAGAGAGTAGGATCGGGTGATCGAACGAGTTTTTTCTACTCATGCAAGCAGGTGGAAGTATCCTAGTATATATAAAATGATTTCAACTGGTGTAGGCCTCACGTGATAAAAAAACAAAAAAAAAAAAAAAAAAAAAAAACACTGGCTTAGATGGTCGACAGCAGGCATCGCTGTAAGCCTGCGTTGGGACTGTAGAACGGACGAAATTTCAAAATTTTGAAAACTCAAAAATTTCCGAAACTCCGGCGTCTCGTGCGAGAACCTGTGATAGAGCCTTGGTTATTTTTCTCCGTTCGAGGAAGTTTGGCAAATGCAAGTATTTGAAATATTTAGCATAAATAAGATCCAACGAGCTATATTTATATATATCTCCTAGCTGCTGTAATTTTAAAAATAATAAGAAATAATCCTCTCTTCTCGGTTTTTTCTTTTCAGAATTTTCCACTTTAAAAATTGTGTTATAGTGTGATTGTATTTTAACAGAACTTAGGAATTTCTTAGCAAAACGGAATGGTTGAGGATATTCTTTCCGTCAGATAGTCTCATTCAAAGAAAGATTGTTGGGGTGAAAACAAGAAACTCACGTTGGTTGTAAAGAGGGAAATCTAAAAATCTATAATAGAATGGATCCCTCCACCTATAGACTAGTCTTTTGAGCTGGAAATCGGATACTAACAATGGTATCTTACATAAATGGAGAAAATGATTTTACAAATAGAAAGAAATCATTAACTATGAAAACCCAACAATTACGTTGTTGAAAACCCTATCCAAAACTGAAATTTCGATGCAGGGAAAAAAAAGAGAGATGATGTCCTACAATCCAAACAGACAAAAAGCATACAGCTTCACCAGAAAAATAAAAGGAGAGAAAGAAATAGATAATAATATTTGAAGAAGAGTGGAAGAGATGATAAGATTACCCAGAGTGAGAGAATCGATGAGATTGACGGAGACGTCTAAGGTGAGAAATGAGAAGGCATCGGACTCGTATTCGACTATCTCTATTTAAAGAAGTGGATAGCATAGTCTGAGTTGGAAATAATACCCTATTTTCCACATGAAATTTCAAGACACATTTTGATTCTTATTTTATTTTTAATATGAGTATCCTCATCTCATAATTAAGGTGAGACTACTACCACGAGCATGTGTAAATATTTTAATCTACATACACTGACTAAGTTGATGCGAAGTTATCCTATAAGGAGTGGTATGGAATGATTGAATGTAAATCGAACTCAAGACTAACCCCCTCATTTTGATCATTTCTGTTAAAGTTGAATGCATATTAGCATGGTCTACACTCTATGTTGGGAATAACATAAGTGTAAATATCGGCCAATACATATCGTATCTGCTGATATGTATTGAAAAATTGAAGGTCGATATATATATATATATATCACCCAATAGGATATGTATCGGCCTTCTCAGGAAGATATCGGCCGATATAAGCGATATATATCGCTTAAAATATCCCTAATATCATGAATTTCGATCTAAAAACAATTTTTTTTTAAAAAAAAAAATCAAATATCGGTAGAGGGAACCACCACATATTGCCAATAAATCGCCGAATTAGCACCGGTATATCGCTCAAAATATCGGCAATATATCATAAAGTCGGCGAATTTATTATGAAATTCTCAAAATTTTGAAAATTTAAATTTTGAGGATTAAGATATTGAGACCATTTGAAATTCCCACTAAGAACACATTCAAGAAGTTAAATTCAAGGGTGCATAATTCGGTATGTTATTGGCCGATATTATTCTCTCTCTTCATTTTTTTTTTTTTTAAAATGATCGATATCAGCGGATATGATACGGTCGAGATATCGATATATCGACCGATACAATAAGCATCGACCAATATTTGCACCCTTGAATTAATGTTCATTTTAAGAAAAAGAGATGAAAAAGTGTGACCTTTCGAAATTCTTTTATAAAAAAGTTGCACTGAAGGACTATTATTGCTTCTTTTTTTTACAGTCCTTAAGTGCAACTTTTTTGACATTATAGAGGTGCATATATTATTATATTGTCATATATAATATTATATAAATTGGATACTTTAATTATGATTGTGAGATTTAATTTAAAGTGGTAGCGCAAAAAACCTGTATTGATGTAAAACATTGTGGATAGGATTGATTGAAAAAAATAGAATTTAATTTTTTTGAAATATATAGATATAAATAGTTTGCTAAACATCAAGAACAATAATACACCCTGAGACAATCAACAACACACATCCATATGTGACTAAAAGAAGAAATGATTGCGACTCAAGAATGAGAAACACTTACATCAGGGCTGGCCTGGCTTAAGTTTATACAGGCAGTCGCTCAGGGCTCTCTAATTTGACTAATGGATTAGGCCTCCTATCATGCACTTTTCTAGGGCCCTGAAATTTCAGGGCCGGTCCTGACTTACATATGTTAATAATCTGTTTATCTATGTTTCATTATATATCATGAATCATTATACAATATGGTGACAGTAATAATTTAATGGGATTGAGAGTAACAGTCATGAACTAATAATTTATCATTTTCGATCATTTCATTAATTAATTTTGAACATCTATATTTCGTAACTTAAAAATAATACTGATTAACTAAGTCAATAAGTTAACAAAATATTTGTATAATCTTTTTTTGATTTTTCTACAATGTTTTGTAATCTATCATCATTTTATTAATCATTTTTGAAATTTGCGATATAGCAACTTCAAAATAATACTTTAATATGTAAATGATAAATATTTAATGAAAAATTACATATTTATGAAGTCTATAATTTTCTAAATTTTTATAATTTTTTCATTTTTTTGAGATGACAGAGAATAAATTCGCTAATATATGAGCCGATATATCGACCCAACCAAATTTTGACATTTTTATTCGGTGTATCATTTTTAAGAGTATCGGTGGTATTTGACATATCCAAGTGACAAGCTGTCACGAGTAAAAAGTAGGCACTCTTGTTATAAAAAGCAAAAACATCAGTATTCTTATCAACTTCTTTTGTCGGTTATCAATTATTTACAAAATAATACATATAAAAAATAGTAATGTCGGCTTTTTAGAAAATCAACTTAGAAAATTTAATATCGTTTATGTATTATTTTCATAAATATCACTATTCTATGGAAATTCATTGTGTACCTATGATGGTAGAATGGTGGATATGTGATACACAAAAATCACCTTCATAGAAATAAAAAGAATAACTAAAGTGATTAAAGTTTTGAGATCTTAAAATGATGAGTAAATAATTTAATTAAGGTTATTTTTAATGAGTCACTCTTCAAAGAAATATAAATTTGATAAATCAATCACTATAATTTTTTATGAATTTTGCTCTGAAATAAAGCGGTAAATAAATTATTGGCATTTGTGACACGTAAGATTACTTATTAAAAATCTAAACGGTTCATTCATTTCTAAACATATATGTATATTTTTCATATTTTATTAAACTATTCGACTCACCGTTTGATGAAACAAATGAGAAATGTGTGATAAATTCTATAGATTTTTTTACCAAATATTTTTTGTTTGTCCATCAAATAATGAATCCATTAGTTTCACAATTTCTTTTATTATTTTAAAATGTATATTAATATGTGTTTAGAGATTAATCAATGCTATAGATTTTTAATAAATAAGCCATATGTGCCTCAGTCACATGGTGTAATTTAACTGGTTGTCTCTCACTTCAAAAAGTGGGATGTTGCGGGTTAAACCCTTATGGCTTAATCCTGGTATGCCCTAGGAGTAGTGGGCTAACCCACGAAGATTTTACGCTTAGTATTCTACAGTTTCTCACATGTAAATTCAAAAAATCATACTCGAATGCAACCAATTGCTGTCAGATGGCTTACGTCTTTTTCATTAAACTGGTGGACTACCTATCAATGGTTCACATATTTTCCTTATTTTGTATACAGAGAACATTATTTTCTTTTGTATCTAATCTATTGATGGCAAGCGTTGTCTAAATTTACATGTTTAAAATATGTACATAAAGCTTCTGAATCCAATCCCTGTTTGCTACTTTCTTGGTAATGAATATTTAAAGCCAATGATAAGTCTTATTCCTTCATTGAATGGTACATCGTCCAATTAAAATTTTTGAACCTTGTTGCTGATGATGGTGTTTTCACCCTCCACAGCTTTACTGATTCCTACACTTAAATTATTGGTTGAGTAAAAGATTGTAAAACCAGGGAGAAAAGTCTCGGAAAAACCAGATATAGGCCATATCGGCCCAGATCTCTCTCCTTTCTTTTTCAAAAAATATTGGGACTTTTTTTATATTATAATTTTTATGAACTAAAAAGAAGATAAAAAATGAAAGGAGGCTTGATTTTGAAAAAAAAAAAATCAGAATCACAAATATTGGCTAATATCTGGACCGATATTGGCCCAATATGGTTGATATTGGCTGAGATATTGGTCTGGGCCCACGACCGAAATAATTTTTTAAAAAAAAACAAACGATATTTAATAATATCGGCTGATATCATCACAGTACGGCCGGTACTAACCGTATTAGCCGAGATTTGCATCACTGATCTCCACTAAAACTTATAAATGGATGAATTCATCAAATTTTTTGGAATTTAACTAATCTTTTTGAAATATGACTAATTTTTTTTGAAATTTTACTTGGCCAAAAATTTGACTAATATTGACATTTAAAGTTTTTTGAAGAGATTGGGTATTTAAAATTTGAGCCTTATCTCACCATTTTAGTCATGTGATTTATACTTTGAAAATTTGATTGCTATAAACTCTTGATTTTTCATGACCCATCTTATAGTGTTGCTTAGATCGTATGAGAGAGTTCCTTAAATATATCATTATCATCCATGAAATTCTTTATCCATTTCATCCGACGATGTGGCACCTAGTCCAAGAAAAGTGTGCAGTTTTCCTATTAAAACTGTATACTCCAATCTCCTTAAAGCTGACCATGGTAAAATAGATTAGGTAGATGTGATACCCTGAACTAGTTTAGCTACTAATAAGGTGATTTGTGGCCATTAATGGTGTTGTGGTCCGATTACGGGGTGAGCTTTGTGTAGAATCCAAGTTTGACTCGATCCAAGTTCGGAAGCCGATGGATCCAACTTGTTGAGTGCAGTGGCAAAGAGGTAATTGTCTGAACTTTATCCAACAAAGACTCTAAAAGTTATGTGTGTTGCTTGATCTGCAAGTTTGGATTGTCTTGATGTGATGTG
This sequence comes from Chimonanthus salicifolius, assembly GCA_013350335.1. Classification (NCBI taxonomy): domain Eukaryota; kingdom Viridiplantae; phylum Streptophyta; class Magnoliopsida; order Laurales; family Calycanthaceae; genus Chimonanthus; species Chimonanthus salicifolius. Next base: position 48,231,642 of record CM023540.1, on the reverse strand, counting down.
ACTTGAGTTGATTGAGTTGATGTGATATGATTTGAGTTGATGTGATATGACTTGAGTTGATTGAGTTGATGTGATATGATTTGAGTTGATGTGATATGATTTGAGTTGATTGAGTTGATGTGCTGTGACATAAAGTGAAGTAATGTGATGTGATGTGACTGATGTGACCTGCTGTGATGTGAGACTTGAGCCCGAAGTCTTGATTTTCTATAAATAGAGGGTTGGATATGAAGAAAAGAAGAAGAAGGAGAGTGTTAGCGCTTATAGCGGAATAAACAAGAAATCGAACGGGAAAAATAAGCACAAACGAATACAAGAGATTTACGTGGTTCGGCCCCACACGGCCTACGTCCACGAAGCATATAATGATTTTATTAAGAGCGAAATATAGAATCACAATACAAGAGAGAATTAATTAGCTTGAAACACAAACTCAAACCAATAAAGAATTCCTTCATTCTCTGTATTGTCTCTCTTAGAAGGACCCGACCTTCTTATGAAAAATTGTTGCCTGCAGAAAAAGACCACTCCTTTGAAGCTCTCTCTCTGTTCGCTGGTTGTTGTGTCTTTTATCACCAACGCTGTGGATAGGTATACAGCAAAGCCTGTTTGTTGTTCCTTATTGGATTAGGAAGAACAGAGAAACCTCTATGTTTGCCCAGCTGATAGGGATTTCTCGCCGTTGTATTTGTTACAGCCCTCTAAGGTTGAGTCTCTATACTCACACCTTTCTGCCCTAAAAAACCTCTCCTTAAGTGTTGTGTATCCCTTCTCACAACAAGCACACCCATAGACACATACACGATGCATGTATTTATAGAGATGTTATCAGTCGGTGCCATATTTATACATAACAATTACCAAAGGTGCAAATAGAAGTTGCTGCATAACCTTTGCTTCTGTCTCGACGTATATTGCAGCCCTGCAGTCTAGATATTAGTCTCAGTTGGACTTGGAGACCTCCTGGCTAAAATAGAAGTTTCCTAATACAACTAGGAAACCCAGCCGATTAAGGTAACTTATTTTAATGAAACCACTGTATGTACCCTTTAGCAGTTGCCAAGTATAGAGGTTAAATTCAAGCCACGTATTCAACAATCTCCACCTTGGCATGAATTCCATCAATCCTCCGAGATAACTGTGACAATTGACCTCCACCTTTCCATCTCTACTGCATCTGTAACTTTGCACCTTCGTGCACGCTGGCGCTCCTGGTCTCGCTCCACCATCAGCATCTATGTGTGAGATGCGCTAATCACCACACTCAAGGATGCTCCACTGCCTTCTTCAATTAGAAGAATTGCTCAAGCCCAAGCCTCGCTTGAACTTGACACTCGTTATCGGCTTTGTTGGACCCGCCACCAATTGTGTCAAACCCGCCGCCTTTTTCTTTATGTGATTTTTCGTCGCCTTCTCCTTTCCATCTTCGCTAGAACCATGGAGCTCGGACGGACCATCACAACCTGCAAAAGAAACTTTATTTTTAAAGTCATACATGTCACCTGACTTTTTGTTTATTCTCTTCCTCCTTCATGCTGTCCAACTAGCAGGATCCCTCTGCCGGTAGATTACTGTACTCCCCACCAGTGTGTACAGGTTGTTTTCCTTTTTTCCTTTTATGACAATCATGACTCCTTTAATCACTCTAAGAACCCCATCAGTGTTCCCAAAGAAATCAAATTTTTCTTTAACTCATGAAGATGGCGCATGTTCTCCAACGTTCTTACCATGCCATCGAACATCCTGATTTTGACTGTCCCAACGCCAATGGTTTTGTAACTCGCACCATTGCCCACATAAACATGTCCCTCACCACCGAGTTTGTATGTGTCAAACGACTCTCTGCGTGGATACATGTTGTAAGAACACCTAGAATCTAGAATCCACTAATCAGTTGGATTATCTATATCTGTGGTGATTGTGCATGTAATGACCCGACCCGATTTTTCGGAGTTTTAGGATATTGGTAACGGTGGGGTGAGTGTGGGCCCGTGGTGGGTCCTAGTTTGCTCGGTTTTGAGTACAAAGACTCAAAGGGCACTTTAGTATTTTTGAATAATTGAATATTTTATCATGTAAAAAGTTTGAAAATCACACGTTATCTTCCCCCGATGTTCGACGTTTGATTTTTTAATGAGTTTTAAATTATTTTTGGAAAATTTAAGATTTTATTTTAAAAAAAAAAATCCTATGTTAAGAACCCCCTCCCCCAAAACCCTAAACTATTACACCTCTTCTGCTTGGCAGTGTAGCAGCTCGCTACAGTGCCGGCTCACCCCCTCTTGCCCCCCTTTTTCATCTTCGTCCCTCTTCCATCAAACCCTAATCCTAATTCCGCTGCCGCCGCCGCCGCCGTCCACATCTCTCTCCCTCTCGATTCTCTCTTTCCCCTCCCAATCCCTCTCCTCTTCTCTCTTTTCTCTCTCGATCTTTCTTCTCCCTCGTCTGGATCGGTTGCCGACCTCCCTCACCTCCTCCTTCGGCGTTGGTTCAAGCTTCTTCGGCCCCAGACGAGTCAGATCTCTTCCCTCCTCGGCCGAAACCAGGTATTTTCCCTCTTCCCTCTCTGATTCTTCTTCTTTCTTCCCTGAATCTCTTTCACCTTCCCCTCTTTCCCTCTTCTTTCCCCTTCCCCTCCGGCTGAGTCACTCAGAGCCGCGAGTTGACTCATTTGGGTCTCGATTTTGGACCAGGGTAGCCCGGCCGAACGCGCCAGATCCGGCCCAACCCGCCAAATCCGGGCCAGCCAAGCCCGATCGGACCCGAACCGTTCTCGGGCCCAATTGCCTTCCAGGCCTAGTTTGACCCATTTCATCCTAGTTTCTTACCCTCCTATTCTTGTTTCAGCAAATTGAGCCCCTTCAACCCCCGGATTCGTTTTATCGCATTAGATTTTAAGGACACACACAGGTGAGGGTACTCATCACTGCTTTTAGCATGCATCTATGCATCTTACTTCTCTATCAAATGTACGGGTGAAATACGGCGAATAGGGGTCCTCGGTATTAGGAGTTACTCGGCAAGGGAACTGTTGATACCATTATGTGGCGGGCCCCCATTCAGGTGTATTTGTATCCGATGCCTGCAGAGGCATATACAAGTTGATTATCTGATGTTACGATTGATTGGTTGTGTGGTGACATGATTAAAGTTTATATTTATTGATACTATGTTAAGATGCCACCATGCGAACATGTGATATGTGGTGATATATGCCTGATTATGGTGTGATATGTTGTGTTGATAATATGCTATATGATTATGTGATAGTTAGTTTGAACTGCTAGACTTTATAACATGTTTGGATGTTAACATGTCAGTCGTGATAAATAGTGATGTATATACATGATTGTCATGTGATGAACTGTGTTATTAATGTGTAGGCGTAGAGGTAATTGTGCATACATATAACTAACGTATGTGAGATGCCCGTGGGGCATATCTACTAGGCCACCTCGGGATCTAGAGACTCCCCCTAGTTTGTCTGGTGGTTAGGGTGGAGATATTATATGGGACTGCGCAGTGGACGCGAGATTGGGATGCGGACTCCCTTGTGATTGGAAGTGGGTAGTTGTACCCCCTTGTATGGATCAAATGGTTGGTCTGTCTTGTGGTTCTCAGACACATCTATGAGAAAGGTGTAATCTGATTTAGAGAACAATGTACCTGGGAGTCCCAGTTAAGGACTAATTGGGAGGTAGTTATGTTAGCCCTAGAGAGAGACCATCGGGTTGAATGTTGGTTCACTTAGGCTAGTCTTGGAAGCCCTTACCGTCACGGTACCCGAGTGCAGGATGGACGAGGCATCCCCGAATGACCGAGTAGGCTGAGGAGGTGCTCGTCTGGTCATTGGTAGAGGGATGATGTGGTGAGGGACAGCTCCCGCTAATAGGACTTGTGATCCCTGAATGACCGAATAGGCTAAGGAGGTACTCGCTTGGTCCTCGGTCGAGGGATGATGCGGTGAGGGACAGCTCCCGCTAGTATGACTTGTGATCCCTGAATGACCAAGTAGGCTGAAGAGGTACTCGCCCGGTCATTGGTCGAGGGATAATGTGTTGAGGGACAACTCCCGCTAGTATGACTTGTGATTCCTCGGATGACTGAGTAGGCTGAGGATGTGTTCGCCCGCTCATTGGTCGAGGGATGGTGCGATGAGATATTCCAGGTTAGGACACCTATAGGGTGGAGACAGCTTGCAACGTGATGTGATGAGGTATTCTAGACTAGGACACTTGTAGGGTGGGGACAACCTGCGATGTGACCTGATGAGATATTCCAGGTTATGACACCTGAAGGGTGGGTAAAGTCTGAGGTATGGTAGTCTAGGCTATGACACCTGCAGGGTGGGTACAGTCTGAGGTATGATATTCTAGGCTAGGACACCTGTATGGTGGGGACAGCCTGTGGTGTGATGTGGTAGTGTGTTTACCCGCAGTTATGACTTTGTGGTTCATTGTTGAGACGTGTTGTGGGTGTTAACTCACCAGGAATTTATGGGTGCCTAACGAGTGAGTTTGGCCAACTCACTCGGTAAAAGACCTATAGAATTTTGTGAGACTTGGATACACCAGTCGTGTGGAGACCAACAGATGGGGTCCAAGGTTATAGGGTTGACTATCGAGACTCTGGTACTTGATTGAGTAGACCATAGACGAGTCTGGTTGGTAGTCTGTTGAGGACTGGTGAGGTGGTTACTCCCGCGTGGTAGTCGGTTTGGGACTCTAGTGAGTCTGACTCTTGGGTTGGTCGTGGTATGTATGCTGGTTGTCGTGAGAGAGTCATAGGTCGGGTCGAGGAGTATGGATCTTGATCTGGTTGGAGATCAGTCTGTATACCCGAGGGTGGGTGGACCACAGCGGATGGGCACATGAGGGAGTTGCCATAGAGTTGTACTGAGTTGGTTAGAGGATGTACTGGAGGCCCGACTGATATGGGCCCGTGTGTTAGGGGTAGGGCACCCGCTTGCATAGTCATGCATGTAGACATCATAGACATTGATGTGTTCATATGACCATATATATAGTGTCTACTGGGTGACATTTGATGCGTGTGTTACCCTCATTGGGCATGTAGAGCTCACCCCTTGCCTCATAGGTACTCCATAGTGGAAGGGTCGACGGGACCCTCAATCGGACATTGGGCGTAGAGCTGCAGCTTTGTACTTGTCATGGTTTTATTTTGTAATTGGAGACTGGCTAATGTATTTGAGATATGTGCACATTTCATTAAGTTGGATGAATGTAATAATGGGAAGAGGCTATAATTTGTAATCTTGATTAATGCTTACGGTTTTTAGTTTATTGGTGGATTGCTATGGTTAGTGTGAGTTGCGGGAGCGGTGCCTCCCATTTTTTTTTTAAAAAAAAAAGTATCCGAAATTGTATTGGATTGTTTTTAGGAGTTTGTATCAGTTTTAACGTGCCCGTAGCGGGATGGGTCATTACAGTGCACACGACAACACCTACATCATTGTCTGTGCCACTTTGTACGGCATTTGATTGATCTGAATTTTGCCATCTGGCTTCCAGATCACGCTTCTTTTTGTTGCCATCCATCATTTTATGCCTCTCTTTCTCACAGTAGAAACATCTAAGCTTTCCTCCACCTGTCCCTCTGGATTTTGACTTTGACCCTCTGAGCTTGCCATGGTCTTGAAGTTTTCTGCTATTGTTTCTCCCTCTGTTCTCTGTAAAGAGAGCCTGTGTATGAGACTGTGTCTGAGAAGAATCCACCAAAGACGTTCTTCTTGTTCCTCGTTCAGCAAATTGCTTGTCACATATGTCATAGTGACAATGCCCTCTGGCGCTGAATTACTAGGGGACACTACCAAGGTCTCCCAACTGTCAGGTATGGATCTGAGAAGTAGTAGGGTCTTCAACTCACCATCAACTACCATATTCAAGGCTAAGAGTTGATTGACTATACTCTGCATCTCATTAAGATGCTCCGCAATCGAATTACTTTCATTGTACTTCAGATTCACCAACTTTCTGATTAGAAACGCCTTGTTGCCCGTAGTCTTTCTTACATATAATCCCTCAAATTTCTTTCAGAGAGATTGCGCCGTCATCTCAGTGGACACCAGATGAAACACACTGTCTTCCATCCACTGTCGAATAAAATCGAGGCACTTCCGATCAAGATCGTTCCATTCATTATCAAACATCTTGACCTTCAGTTTTGTCTTCCCCTTGTCATCGGAAGACTCCGCCGCTGGCACCTTCGGTTTTCCAGCGATCGGTTTGTAGAGATCTCTATAATACAGAAGATTTTCCATCTTTGTCTTCCACAATAAGTAATTTGCTTCATTGAGGCTAATCATTCGAGCGGTGTTGATCTCCATCACCTCCAACAGCCTGAAGCCTCTTACTGTGTTGTATCCCGTTCACCCACGAGTCTCTGGTCTCCAACCAAAACTACTTACACCACTTGTTAGCGCTTACAGAGGAATAAACAAGAAATCGAACAGGAAAATAAGCACAAGCAAACACTAGAGGTTTACGTGGTTCGGCTCCACCCGGCCTACGTCAATGAAACGTATAATGATTTTATTAAGAGAGAAATATAGAATCACAAATAAAAGAGAGAATTAATTAGCTTGAAACCCAAACTCAAACCAATAAAGAATTCATTTCTTCTATGTATTGTCTTCTTAGAAGGACCCAACCTTCTTATGAAAAACTGCTGCTGCAGAAAAATGCCACTCCTTTGAAGCTCTCTCTCTGTTCGCTAGTTGTTGTGTCTTCTATTACCAACGACGTGTATAGGTATATAGCAAAGCCCGTTTATTGTTCCTTATTGGATTAGGAAGAACAGAGAAACCTCTATGTTTGCCCAAGCTGATAGGGATTTCTCGCTGCTGTATTTGTTACAGCCCTCTAAGGTTGAGTCTCTACACTCACACCTTTCTGCCGTGAAAAACTTCTCCTTCAATGTTGTGTATCCCTTCTCACAACAAGCACAACCCTAGACACATACACGATGCATGTATTTATAGAGATGTTATCAGTTAGTGCCATATTTATACATAGCAATTACCAAAGGTGCAAATAGAAGTTGCCGCATAACCCTTGCTGATGTCTCGATGTATATTGTGCTGTGCAGACTGGATATCAGGCCCGGTTGGACTTGGAGACCTCCTGGCAACTAGGAAACCCAGCCGATTAAGGTAACTTATTTTAATGAAACCACCGTATGTACCCTTTAGCAGTTGCTAAGTATAGAGGTTAAATTCAAGCCACATATCCAACAGAGAGAAGGAGAGGAGTTGAGGTTGAGAGTGGAGGAAAAAGAAGAAGAAAGGGGCTACTCTCTCTCCCATTTGTTCCCTCTCTTTCCTTGTTCTTCCTCTGTTTCCATCGACCAGTAGAGGCGGTTATGGAAGTTTTCATGGTTTTCAACAGGAGTTGATTCTCAGCAGATTTTGATGTTCAAAACCTCTGGTGAAGAAGTCGGACTGGAGAAGGTGAGGAGACTCAACTGTGATTTATTTACATAGTGGTTATGAATGCAAACCGAGAACAGACAAAATCTCAAACTCGGGCTGTTCTTTGTTGTCCAAGATATCGGGACAGGACCTGAAATCTTGATAATTTGATGAGGTGTTTTCTTTGAGTTGTTTAACTCGAGTGTTACCGATACTAGTGGATGATAAGTGAATCTTCCCTGTGTAACTATGATGAAAGGGATATATGGAGAAAAGTGTGGCATACGGACTTACCCAAAATCCACATGGACAGTAGTGTCAAAAGTCCAATGATGTTGTGATTATGAACATGAACATGTAAATCCTGTTAGGATGTGTGCATGTTATGGTTAGTGGTGCATAAAATATGTGTTATACTAGTTCATGCATGTGCTTCAAGCATTGGTTATATGAATATGTGATAAAAGTGGCTTTGATCATACATAGCGTTCTGCTAGGATCAGTGGTGCATATGGTATGTGTTATATTAGAACATGCAAATGGTTCATACCATAGTCTAAGTGCATGTGGTGGGTGTGATATTTGATCATGCATAGAGTTATGTATGTATGTATGTGATTATTCCTGTGATAATAAGTTTGTGCAGGTGATGAGATGAAAATACTCTAGGTTGTTAAACCTGGATTGAAAACAATGGACGGTAAGTGGAACTCCATTGTTAAACCCTTGTGGAAAGGGTATATGGAGAAAATATATGTGAATGGTGATTTATACTGTTTCCATGTTTATGAATAGTTGATTGTTAATATACATGTTAATGTATAAGCACACACTTGTACGTTCAGTCGAGCTCTTGCAAGATGTTGCATTCTGTCTGCTTTGACTTACTGCATTCGAGGATGAGTGGGATTCCTTGACATGTTTGAGTGGGTTACCCTGGACCTGTATAGTTGAGGTTGAGTGGGATACCTCAATGGGGTTGAGTGGGATACCCCAGTGTATCATAAGGTTAGTTGAAACCTTGTAAATGGAAAGAATAGAACAAATGGTAAATATGGATTATTTGTTAATCATTTTGTTAAACATGCATTGTGTTATTGATATTATAAATGCATGAGAAGAAGGCGAAAATGCATGTGTGAGTTTACATATGCATGTATGAGTTATATATACATGTGTGAGAGTACACATGGGTGTGTGTGTGGAAGAAACAAATGGTAAGGTATGCCATTATATTCTAAGTATGTGTTAAAATTTTGTATATTTTTCTATTTTGAAAATTGGTGGATATCTCGGTATATCAAAGAATTACTGAGGTACGGCTAATCTAATCCACTATGTGGTATGTACGCAACTAAGAGCATTGTGCCTCAGCTCGATCAAGAGTTCATTGTGTCTCACCCTTGCATTGTAGATTTATATTTTTGGTGGATTAAATGAACTCAATGTGTAAGGTGTGTGAATGTAAAGTGAAATTAGAATTGAACTAAGCAAACCCAGATCAATTAGTCGACCATCAGTTGACTAATTGCATCAACCGATTGGCCGACATAGTGATTTTGTTATTTGTGTTGGTTTGAAACTCATATGCACAATTCTCAAATCTCCATACCTTTGTAGTGGTATAAGAAATTTGGAGTTCAGATGTGTATTGGACATTTTGAGTGTCGAAGCTGGTGAAAAATCAAAACGTGCATAACCTGACATTATAGCAATTTTATTGTCAGAGACGACCGATCGCTCCTCTGATCGATCGCTCATGGCTGGTGGCGATTAGACTAGAGAGTAGTCAGTTTTCAGACTTGTGCTCTGAGCGATCTGTCGCTCAGGCGATCGATCACTCAGGCAAAATTTTGTTCGTATTGGTTTTTAAATTGATTTCTGATATCCTATGCTTTTAGATCTCTTCTGTAATCCATATAAACTTGTGAGGCCTTTCCTTTGACCGTGTTTTGAGTCGAAAACTCATGGACTTGTTATCTTGGATTTTTTTTTTTTTTTAAATTAGTCGTGTTACAGGCCCCGCTTCCCAGGTCGAGGCCTAACAGTAGAATTTAATAGAATATGAAGAATATTGAAGAAAGTGACTTGATGTCTTTGTCATTAATCATCGAATATTAAAAATTATATACATTTTAAAGATGAAAGAATCAATCAGTTAGCAATATAAAATCCCGTGGTTAGAAAAAGTGACTATAATTAAAAATAAAAATATGGAAAGTCAATCGGAAAAGAGTTTCCATTAATAGAATGGATAATGACAATGGTAATTACATGGCTAAGTGATAATAGCGGTGCAATAATGGTTGTGTGATACAATAATGGTTGTTAATTGTCTTGCAAAAGAGAACAATAATAAAGATTTTGATTTGAGCACGGAAGTTTTTTATGATAGAAAAAACTGATGAAATATTTTAGGGAAGTGATTTGTGCACCCCCAAGTTTAACCACGTTGCACCCCTCCTTAGTGAATTTCTAATTATGCCCACTCTTTCTTTTATTCTTGTCCTCCGGCTCGGCTCACTTTCCACAAAAAGACAGCTATCGGTAGACAGGCATTGTCAGGCTGAAGGGGAAAATGCATCGAATGCTCTTGCCTAATTAGTTGTGGTCCTCATTCATCAGGGCCCACCACCATCACACTGCATCAACATTCAACACACAGTAATTTATCCCATACTTGTTAATTTCATTTTATTATACTTATTTTAATTGTTTTTCAAAGTATTCCCTAAAGTATTCAGGTTTTTTAAAATATACACACCACGTAAAATTAAGAGAAGTAATCTTTATATGTTGAGAGTAAATTTCAAGAAAAGCGTAGATGTCCAAGTCAATTCCTTCAAAATAAATAGTTAAGATATTGTCCACAATATCTATTGAATTGTCATGTATTTCTATGGTGAAAGTGTTGTCGTCCAGATCACGTTTTTACTTTTTGTCTGGGACCCTAGGCGACGGCCTACGCCACCTATGCTCAGGGCCGGCCCTGTCTATACTCAGTAGATTCATTAGGATACTTGAGAGTTTGGATATGTTTGATTCTGGGGTAAAAAATTTATTTACTGAAGCGTAGCGGCTACTACGCATTTTTTCTCCTCTGATTTTTTTATTTTGTAAAAAAATCTGAAAATTATAAAGAAAATGTAGAAAATTCTAAAGTTCAAGAATATGTAATTGTATCATTAGGACATGATCATTAAGATATTGAAATATTTTTTGGAATCATACGAAATCAGTAATTTCAAATACTTGTAAAACAATAATGAAAAATCAAATTTTATCACAGCACTACCATTTTTTACATTAAATAAACATTAAGAAAAAATGACACTATTACAATAAACATAAAGCATATATTTCATAATAATGAAATTCGATTTTTTTTAAAAAAGTACATGTTCATGGAAAATTTTGAATGAGAGTTTGAGAAGAAGGGAATGAGAGACAGTTTGTAAAATTTCAAAGAGCAAAAAATGGTGGAAGATAGCCTTAAGTTTAAAGGCAAAAGAATTTACTAGATTTTTACCGTTAAATGATAATAACCAAATTTAAGCCCGTAAATAATTTTTTTGTGCATGAGTTGTTTCTCATGGGTTGTTTATCATACAAATGAATGTCAAATGACATCAAATATATGGTAGATATGGTTGTAAAGAAGCAAAATTGACTCAATAACCAACTAAAGTTGGCTTAATTAAATTTGAGTGAGGTTGACTCGTGTATAAACAACCATGTAATACCCCAAGTTTATGAGAGGCGTTGATGGGAGAGAGAATTTTCCCAGGGACGAGATATCAAGTCCCATAATGCCTAGGAAGGGAGGACAATGCTGGTATATAAGCTTAGACACTCCTCCTTCTAGCATTACGCCTTTTGGGAGCAACCTTGGATTGGCTCGCCAATGCAAAGTCGTGCATGCCGTGTGTAAGGCCCATAGCGGACAATATTGTGCTAGAAGGACGGGTCATTACAAATGGTATCAGAGATTAGTTCAACTCTCTGCCTTTGGTGTGGACAGAGCTGGGGATGGCTTTTGTTTGAAGGAGGAAGGAGGGGGGAGGGGGGTGGGGATTGTAATACCCTAGGATTATGAGGGGCATTGATGGGAGAGAGAAATTCGTTGGGGGCGAGATTTCAAGTCCCATACCGCCCAGGTAGGGAGAAGAAGACTGGCATATAAGCTTGGACACTCCTCTTTCTAGCATGAAGCCTTTTTTGGAGCAACTTTGGGTTAGTTCGCCAATGCAAAGCCATGTGGGCCGTGTATGAGGCCAAGAGCGGACAATATCGTGCTAGAAGGATGGGTCGTTACAAACCTAATTTCAAATTCGGCCTAAATGGCTTCATTTGGTTAAGCATAAGCTCAAGCTGAAGTCATTTATAAACAAGTTATATCTATATATGTATATATATGTGTATATGTATATATGTATATATGTATATATATGTGTATATGTATATATGTATATATGTATATATATGTGTATATGTATATATGTATATATGTATATATATGTGTATATGTATATATGTATATATGTATATATGTGTATATGTATATATGTATATATATGTATATATATGTATATATATGTATATATATATATATGTATATATATGTATATATGTATATATGTATATATATGTATATATGTATATATGTATATATGTATATATGTATATATATGTATATATGTATAATTGTATTTATATTATACAATAAGTATCTTACATATATATTACACTGCTTTAATTGAATCTGAGTTAAGCTCATGCTTGGTATGCATCATTAAAAGATAAAAGGGGGGAATTCCTATAAGAACATTATATTTTCTCTCAATTTTGAAAAACACACTATGTTTTACAAATATTAAAAAATCTCTTGAGAAATCTCAAAAACCTCCCTTGAACATTAGTCAATACAATCTATTATGTAAAATAACAAAAATATTCGTCTTATGAAGAATAAAGAAAAAATTATAATCAAACACTTCTTATAAAATAAGAAATATTCATTGACAATTAATAAAAGAAATGAGAGATGATTTTAAGCAAAAAAAAAAGGGCTTAGAAATAATCATGAAAATATTTTTAAGGTTTTGCATGAGTTTTTAAGAGAACTTCTAAAGACCCATGAAAAATCAAATTTTATCACTACATTAACAATTTTTACATTAAATAAACATTAAGAAATTAATGAAAATTTGCCCATTTAGACCATTTTTTTTAATTAATAAAAAATAGCAACAACCAAATTTAATCCCGTATTTGTCTAATTTAAGCTGATACATATCAGTCGAATTTATAGCGTATTGACCGAATTTATGTACAGATCGATCCTACAGCATCGTTGAGGGCGATATATCATGTTGGTGTACCTTTGGTTACAATTCGGCTGATACCTTGACCGAATTCGTATCCCAAAGTTTGATTATTTATAAGCAACAATGATACATGGTTCAATGATGAGTTGTTTGAGTACACATGACAACAAATCAATAAGTCATTTGAGTTTCAATTTAAGAATTTTAAAAGCTTCTTCTTTGTACTAACAAAAGTGATTTTATCCCCGTAGAGGTTATTCTACTCCAATGAGAAGAAATTGTTAAATGATAACTTCAAACAACTAATATGCTTTTGAGAGATGGTAATTGACTAAGAAAGGAATTGATCACATATAAACAAATTTGTTAGCTTTTCAAAAGCTTTTCCCTTCTCAAAGGCTATAAATGTGTTTCCAGTCTACCCCAAAAGACCACTCCCAGTAGAGTTATCTAGTGTGTAAGTAGGGAGTCTTGCATATATCTCGAGGAGTCCTGGACACCTTGTGTTGGGGCGCGAACAAGTCCCACATTGGTTGTGAAACGAGATTTAAAGACTTATAAATGACTTGGGTCAATCCACCTATTAGGCTAGTCTTTTGGTATGAATTGTCATACCCCCCCCACATGAGGTTTGTGCATGAGGGGCTTGTATGGGAGAGAAAAGCACCAGTGAGGGCGTTTGAAAGGTATCTTACGGCCCAATGAGATGAATATGTGTTGGTATATATGTGGGAACACTCCTCTTTCTAGCAGAACGCCTTTTGGGGTGTGTGTGCTCACCCACACTCCGAAGCAAAGCCATGATGGGCCATTGAAACGACTCGCCCCACTAGCACAATATTATCCGCTTTGAGCTCAAATGGGCTCTCACGAGCTTCACGGTTTTGCTTGGGTGCACTGACTCATATTGGAGCCCAAAAAGGCCTTGTGCTAGAACGAATAGAGCATCACATATATAATTTCCCAACAACTTCTCACCCATAAGCGATGTGGGAAAAATTGTTCCCTCACTGTTGCAATTCAAGATTCCTAATATCTCCCAAACACTGGGGTATTACAATCCACCCCCTTAAAGCTAGGGTCGCCCTCAACTTTGCACAACACAGGGGTCACAACCATGCCCACACTCTCAGGTAGATAGTTGAACCATTCTCTGCAACCCATCCCACGAGCACAATATTGTTAGATTTGGGCCCAAATGCGCCCTCACGGCTTTGCTTCGGAGCATGATGAACATCATAAAATTACCATTTTACCCTTTAATATTAGATTAATTAGTCTTTATTTTGTAAATATTAGATATGTTTAATATGTTTTTTGAATTTTGCAGAATATTTTGGAAAATACAAGAAATTGGAATAAAAATTAGAGAAAATGGGCCACAATGTCAAAATTTGAAAAGTTTGTAATTTTACCACAAAATTTTGGAATTCATTGTAATTTATTTTAATTCAAATCCATTATGAGAATTTGAATTAAAATAATACCTTTTCTTAGCCCATTGTTCCATCTTGAAGTCCAAAGGTGGGTCATGAAACTGATTAAGAAGAAAAGAAGCAGAGGAGAAGCAGAAGAAGAAATGGGGGTCTTAGAATACAAAAATGTCAGAGAACGAGAAGAGGAAGAACTTAAACTAAAATAGTACAAAGATGATTCTCCTATGAAGCTTGGTCCTGCTGAGAGATTTTTGAAAGTAGTTCTTGATATTCCTTTTGCATTTAAGAGGGTGGATGCAATGCTTTACATTGCCAATTTTGATTCCGAGGTTAATAACCTCATGAATACGTTCCAAACTCTAGAGGCAGCCTGTGAAGAACTTAGGACCAGCCGTATGTTCCTGAAGCTTCTAGAAGCTGTGCTCAAGACTGGAAATCGAATGAATGTTGGAACCAATAGTGGCCATGCACATGCCTTCAAGCTTGACACACTCTTGAAACTCGTAGATGTCAAGGGAACTAATGGAAAGACTACACTTCTGCATTTTGTTGTACAGGAAATTAGTAGATCTGAAGTGTCCCGCCTCTCCAGCACTAGCCAGATTCCTGTTACTGGAAAAACCAGTCACTCTAATTTACAAGATGATGTGGAATCCAGGAAATGTGGCCTGCAGGTTGTTGCAGGACTTGGTGGGGTGCTCAGCAATGTGAAGAAGGTTGCCGCTATGGACTCGGATGTGCTTAGCAGCTATGTCTCGAAACTTTCTTGTGGAGTTGGGAAAATCGAAGAGGTTATGAAGTAGAATGATACATCAGGTTCAAAGGAGAGCAACCATGAGTTTTCTCAAGCAATGAATGAGTTTTTAAATCGGCAGAAGAGAGAAGAGTCCACTCAAGCATAAAGACAAAGAGAGGAAGGCCGAGCAACCCAGCACAACCCAGTTCCCTTGGTTTTTGAAACTCAATAACAGAGAAGTTTTTGCCCAAATTCATCTCGGCGACAAAGCAGGAAGATTTACCAACTGAGAGATAAGATAAGGAAGAAGTTGTTTTGCTGAGAGAGAAAACCAAGAGAGATAAGAAAGAAGTTGTTTTGCCAAGAGAGATAACAGATAAGAAAGAGATGAGGATAAAGAAGAACAGAGAAAGTGAGAGGGAAGCAGCTGCCGTGTAGCAGAGAATAAGAAATAAGATGGTATTAGCCAATCTCAACAGAGGAAAAAAATGGATAAAAGAGAAGGCTTACACGGCACTCATCGGCTGAATTTGAATGTGTCCCTTGTCTCATCTATTCTCCCTTCTATAAATTGATGGCTTTGGATCCATTGAACGGGGAACCGAGCAAGGCATTGAAGGGGCTGACTTTGGACGGCTAAGGATAGAGAAAAATATTTAATTTCTTATAAGTTATTTATTTTATTTTTATGTAATGAGTTCCAAAGGTTTGTATTTTCTTATATTCTAATTTTTAAATGAAATTCATAGTGGATTCTTTAGATTTATGGTGTTCCCAATTATTAAATATTCTATGGTGATGGTTTTTAATTTTATTTTAATTCTTTTTGTGAATGTTATGAAACAAATTATTTTTAGAATTTTTCAAGGAAACGTAGAACCCCTGTTAGGATCAGTGGGACTTGACTTTTTCAGTCTAAGGTTCTTTTCAAGAACGGTTTATTTTAGATTTGGAAAATGTAAGTTTAAATCCTGCTCAAGCCTAAGGCTTGAATTGAAAAATTCTGATTTAATAGACGACGTAATTTTTCTAAATTAGAATTTTAATAAATGATGAACTTGAATTTATATTTTATAATTCTAGAATATTTCATAGTCTAGGCCATGATTTTATTTTTAAATGGGATAACATGTCGCCTTAGATACTTGTCTCGATTCCATTATAAACAATGTAAATAATTTATTTTTATTGTTTTTATTTTATTCTTTTATTTATTCATACAAATCATTGAAATGATTTAACTAGGTTAGAGATATTTTATTTGTTTCTTAAATTTACATTTTAAATTAGTTGAGGTCATTTAAATTCACTCCACCATTTTAATCAAAATTTATAAATCAATGATAAAAGTAGATCTTATATTTTGTTAACTACCAAAGTTAGATAATTAATTAAAATTTGGTTATCTAAATCTAGAATTTTGCTAAATTAAGATTATAACTCCATATTTTAGAAAATTATTTTCTTAGATCACATTATTTTAATGGTACCATTTTTATTTCATAAATATATTTTGTGGTTTCCCTTGGGTACGACCTCGCACTCATTCACTACAGTATTAATTGGTTCATGCGCTTGCGAGTTAAAATTAAAATCACAACAGAGCACCAACTCACATTGGCGTCCCAAAAGGCCTTGTGCTATTCGGAGGAGAGCATCCCATTATATCTCCCAGTAACTTCTCCCCCATAGGCAATGTGGGACAAATTGCGCCCTCACTAGCGCAATTCAAGAGTCTTAATACCCCCCAAAACACTAGGGTATTACACCCATTTAGCCTAAAGCGGACAATATTGTGCTAGTGGGATGGGTCATTAAAAATGTTATCAGAGCATAGTTCAACTCTCGGACCCATTATGGGTTATGATGTGTGTTAGAGCCGATGACGACTCTAGTTTAAGGGGGGTGGATTGTGATACCCCGCTCCAGAGGGGGTTTGTGTGTGAAGGGCGTGTATGGGAGAGAAAAGCGCCAATGAAAGCATTGGAAAGTTCCCATACCGCTTAGAGAATTGAATATGTTCTGTTATATATGTGGAAACATTCCTCTTTCTAGCACATGGCCTTTTGGAATGTGTATATGAGTGCACATTCCGAAGCAATGCTATGAAGGCCCATTTAGGCCCAAAGTGGACAATATTTTGATAGCGGGACATATCATTACATGGATACGCAATCCTAACAGTGGTATCAGAGCCATATCCTCAAGTCAAAGCATGTTGACGGGATGACCGACGAGACTCTATTCGTCAAAGAGCCTCGTTCGAGGGGGGATTGTTGGGGTAGAGAACGAGTCCCACATTGGTTGTGAAAGGGAGAGATTTAGGAACTTAGAAATGACTTAAGTCACTCCACCTATTAAGCTAGTCTTTTGGCTGGATATCCAGTCCTAACACCTTGGCCATTAAAAAGAACCTATAAATGTTAGAGCTTAGCCATAGTTCAAGGATTCTGATATTTTTTTATCTGAAAGTTCTTTCAAACTACATGATTAAGGAGAGAGACGGAGAGTAATCTTACAAGCTGTCGTTGAAAAAAGGTTTGAGTATCGTAACGGTCGTTACGATATTTGCGATGACACGACGCGTAGCGACTGCTATGGTTTCTCTCTCCTCCATTTTTGTTTCAAAAAATTCTGAAAATTTTATAGAAAATCAAGGAAATTTTAAGATTCATTGCTATAATGTTTTTCATTATTTCACGGTAATTTAGATATTTAAATATAATTTTGAGGTTATGAAATTGAGAATTTTAAAATATTTTGAAAAAAGGTGGGAAAATCTTAAAAATTCCAGAAACATAGAAAATAAATTCTACTAATTTTATTCTAATTTTCTCCTAAAGAATGACCTTTTCAGTTTTTTATCAATTTTTTTTGAGTTTTGACTCTTAAATAATCTAAAATTCCATATTAAAGTGTGCAAAAAAATTCTCCTCAATCACTATTCCGTTCACATAGTTCTCGGAATTCTTCCCAACGCCTTTCAAATCACATCGATCGGAGTCCAAATGACAAAGTTATGGCCATTTTACCAAAAAAGCACATAATATCGTTATAATCCGATACGTACTGGATGTTACAGAACCATACGTATTGATAGCGGCCGATACATGGTGGGCCCGCTACACATCGATGCATAGTGGGTGATACATATCCGACTATCGGCCCTCTACTGGGGGATACGTAACAACCGATATAGAACATATCGACCATTTTTTCCCTTTAACTTACAAGTAAGAATATTCAAGTGAGGCATGAATGAAAGTCCGTGGGGAAGCTGTGATGGTCAAAAAATGTTGTAAACAATAACCAAATCAGCTAGTGGGCCATTAATTTTGTATACGTCTAATTTAACTTTAAAATATGAGTGAAATGCAATATTTTTTTAATAGACCCAAATGCACCAGACAATTCTTATTCATGCCAATAATGGAATGAATTGAAACATGATAATTCATACGAAATGTTTGAGTATGAAAATCATCCCTATAAATTGCATAGAAAAAAATAGCTGGATAATAAATAATAGACAACCATCAAACTTTCTGAATTCTTTTAGATTTTATTTTTAAAATTAAAATAAAATTATTATATAAATACTTTTAGTTAGGTGAGACACTGCCTAAAATAAATAAATATTTTACCTTCACAACTCAACTTAACAATGAAGATGCATTAAGTTAATATCAATTAAATTTAGTAGTAATTTTTGCACCATCATTTTTTTTCATGGTACACCATTTTTAAAGGAAAATTCAATTTTACCCTTCTTTTTGAAAAAGATGAAAAGAGAAGGAAGGAGGAAAGTATGGACAAATCAGAGTAAATTGATTTACATGCAACCATTAAAATTATTATAAGGGAAATTCAATTTTACCCTTATTTAATTTGACTTTTCAACGAGATAATTTGATTCACAAATTAGTTTTTCAAAACATGGTTGTTATCTAGTCGGTGATTCTCTCATTGATGTCTTATTTTAAGGAATTGACCACCACAAAATAAATTGAAAATTTTAATTTAAAAGAGAAAAAAATAGAAATAAAATCAATTATTGTGAGGTGATATTATGTACTAGTTAAAACACCTATGCCCAAATTAATTCCCTTTATGTTATTTGTTAAAAATTGGTATAAATATGTGTATTTATACCAATGTCTTTTGCTGCATTTGTGTTCTCTACTAATGGGCCATTGTTAGATGCTCAATGCTCGGCCATGTATTGTATTTACATGCAACCATTGAAAATTGAAATTATTATAAAGGATTAAGGAGGTCGAGGATAAAGAATGGATATTGACACATTCTCGGTGGATGGTTCATGTGTAAAGTCTTTCCTCATTCGTCAATAAGTAACGAAGGGTCGTCCGACCAATATTTTGTAAGTGTCATTTATGCTCTTCGATTCCATCCGTTCGGACTTACCCGACACCGACCCTGACCCGACGCCGACCTTCACATTAGACCAGCAAATGGTCCCTTTAGGTCAGATTTGGGTCAGCCCTTTACATTAAGGGTGACTATTACGTCTGTACAGCAGTATCTATCGTGTCATCAATAAATCTTTGATATAATTTTTTTTTTCATCATTTTTCAAAAATTATAGGCTTTATTTAGATATGGGGTTTTAAAATATTTATAAAAAATAGCAAAAATATAAAAAAAATGAAAAATAAATTGTGGTAATTTTCTATCAAGTTACTGATCTAGTTAATTAAGTACGAAGTGACCATATTGTAATGAATTTACTCGAATATTTAATAAAATTTGATAAAAATAAGAAAATAAGGAATTGAAATGAAAATCATCTAGTAAAATGAATTTCATGTATAAAAATAACTATAAATAAGGAATGAAAAATATAACAACGCAATATAAGAAAGAATGAATTGTATGCATAAAATTTGAAAGCTAATATATAATTTCTTGAAATTTCTTCTCCATTTTATTATATCTAAAATTCTAATTGAAATATAAATACCATTCCTACATAAATCAGATAAATGATTTAATAAAGACTTAAATAAATATGAAAATCTTTAGAACGGCTAGTTCAATTTGTGAATCTTTGAATAAATGTTTAAATAAATATGAAAATATTTAAATAAATCTTAAAATCTCTAAATAAATATGAAAATCTTTGAGCCCACATGGGTGTAGCTCAACTCGTAATTTCCCACATCAGGAAGTGGGAGGTGCTAGGTTCTAGCCCCCATGGCCTCACGTGGTGTATAAATGTGAAAATCTTTATAACTTCTAGTTCAATTTGTGAATCTTTGAATAAATGTTTAAATAAATATGAAAATCTTTAAATAAATCTAAAATCTCTAAATAAATACGAAAATCTTTGAGCCCACATGGGTGTAGCTCAACTCATAATTTCCCGCATCAGGAAGCGGGAGGTGCTAGGTTCGAGGCCCCATGGCCTCACCTGGTGTGCCCTAAGGGCAATGGATATCACCCGTGGAGGTTTTACTCTAGGTTTCCTACAGTTTCCCACACGTAAATTCAAAAAAAAAAAAAAAATTATAGACATGATAAATATAATTTTAATTCAAAAGTAACCATAGATAAAATTTGAAATGAATGTCTAAAAATAATTAAAAATGAAGAATGAGACAAAAAAAGATGAATAATAAATGAAACCAATGAAATGATATCTAGTAGCTCAGTCCTGAAGGGTATACTCAGTGGCCAAAAATCCGAGAAGTTTCTGTAACTGGGGATGCAACTTCTAGAATGCGGTGCTCGCCAGTGGAAGGAAGAGAACTCCACAATGAGGCAAGACAGGAAAGAGAATTTGCCCAGAGACAAGCACGAAAAATGTAGAAGTGCAACAAGTATGGTGGAGCCCTCCACTTAAGTCAAGAAGGGGAGATTTTTTGGATTTCCCTCCTTAGTAGAGGAAATCTTAGGCACCCCAAGGTACATGGACCTTGGAAGTTGTAATGCCTTCTTGAAATGAGAAATGCCTTGCTAAACTAGGAGGTGCCTCATAGGAATGAGGAATGCCTTTGTGAGACCCTGACCCGGGAAACAGAGTCCCACATCAGAAGTTTCCAACTTCCGCATGGGGTTTATAAGTAGATATTTCCCCTTCAACCAGTGGACGCGTTTTGGGCCGGGTACTTGGACCTGGCCCAAAGGCAAACCCGTGCGGGCTCGTGAGAATGCGTGTGCACGTGTAGGCCCAAAGCAGACAATTTCCACTGAGTTGGACCCCAAGCCTTGTTTATGGGCCAGGTCATTACAACCTTTTTAAAATGGAAGAGATGTCTCATGGAAATTGGAGGTGCTTCATTGGAAATGAGGAATGACTCATTGGTCGTTGTAGTCTTCTAGAAAATTGAAGAAGTCTTATTGAAAATGAAAAAGTCTCTTAGGGAGTTGAAAGAAACTCATTATGGCCTAGTTTTTCACACCTCTCTCCTAAGCTTATATAAACTCTACTCCTCTCCTCATTTCGCCATTCCACCAATTCTAGATTTAAGTGTGAGAAACACTTAGAGAGTGAGAGAGAAAGAGCCTCACTTAGCTCTTGTGCATACAAAGAAAAGTTTGGAGGTGGATACCTCCAAAAGGTGATTTTATGGTCGAGACGATGGTGCAACCGCTTCAGTGAGATTGTTCCATTATTGTGTTATCCTTGAGTTGTATACTCTTGATGTTTTTATCCTCTCTTGTTTAAGAGAGAATTGTTTGTAATCTCATTGTATAGTGGAAGATTGATTCAGAGCTTGTCCTGTGGATGTAGGTACATTGCCGAGCCACGTAAATCTTGATATCATTTTTGTGGTTGCATGCTTGATTATTTTTACTATTTTCTATTTCATTCACACATGTGAGAAAATATTTGATCTAGGGATTGTTACGTTCAACTTGTTTGACCATTTCTTTCCCAACAAAAAGAAAAAAAAGATATTAAGAAGATTTGTTGCTGCCAACCGTGTACAACGAATGAAAGAGAAATCAATGTGGAAGAAATAAAGGAAGTAGAAACTTGAAAGGCCATCCACACTTCATCAGCCGTGTTTACTGCAGAAAGATTAAGGAAAGGAAGGTGAGGAGAAGATAAGAATGGAATTAGAAGAAAGGGAAAGGAAGAATAAAAAAGAAAAAGGAAAGGAGGAAAGAAAAGGGCTGGAAACGTCGAAGGAAAATGAAATAAAGATGGAAAAAAATAAATAGAAAAGGAAAGGGCTCTCAATCCATTCACCACTCCAACGGTGTTGCTGCCCTGTTTGGAAGACTAGCTACGGCTGGGGTTGTTGCCAAATGAAAGCCTGCAATCCAGGCAAGGTAAGAAATCTAAAATTAGAAGAAGAAAATGAAAAGAAATAAGGAAAGAAGTAAGGACCGATTACAGAGAATGAGTGGAGACAAGCGTCTGAGAGAGAGAAATGTGGAGTTGACCGTGTGACTAGATTCCTAAATTAGTATTATTAAAGCTAATCCTCTACAAAGTTGACCTACCATAGTTATGTATTCTTAATTGTGCTAACTTCCCTAATTACGGGATTGTGACTTATCCTTATTTGATTCTTTCCTCTATATGGAGGCATGTAATTTCTATATATTAGTGATTAATGAGAAAGGCAAAGTATGTTGAAAGTCTCCTGGGTGTTAGAACACGGTGCTAGATTATCCCTAGAGGAGAGTGAATAGGACAATAACCAATTTTAATGGTCTTCACAAATTTCTTCATTAATTTATAGATATGCAAAGGATTAACAATAGTAATCAAGAGATGTGTGTTGTGTGATAAGAGAGTGTGTCTATAATAGAACATGTAACACCCTGTCCCTCTACGGGCGCGTTATCCTCGAAATATCTCAAAAGTCGCAAAAGACGGATATCGGGTGAATCTTTTTTTTTTGAAACGAGTAACTACCTCTTGCTCAACAAGTCACAAGTACACAATGCTAAGAAAACATAACGAACAACCATAGACTAATCAAATTTGGTCATACAGCGTCCAAACAAACATTTAATAACAAGTACATGCACCTAGAATCTCTCAAATTTAGAACATAAGTATGGACATATATGTCGAACTACTAGTGCTCCTCCTTAGGTATTTGCTCAAGGGGCCCGTACGGCCCCTCTGCGATCGAGGTACCTAAAAGGTAAGGGGTGAGCTATCTAGCCTAGTGAAGGGATAAAACATATCATGTATCAACAATATAACATGTATCACATGTATGAAATATAGTGGACATAATAATAGAAAGAATGCTTGTAATACCCTGCCCTAAAAAGTCCCACATTCCAGTGGTATTGGAAATTCCCTGGTATATAAGTAGTAGTTTTCCTCCTTCTAGCATAAGGCCTTTTGGGAGTAACAGTGGGTTGGCTTGCCAATTGAAAGCCGTGCGGGCCGTATGTGAGGCCCAGAGCGGAAAATATCGTGCTAGCGGGACGGGTCGTTACAAATGCTATCAGAGCATGGTTCAACTCTCTGCCTGAGGGTGTGGCCTTGGTTGTTGTGTGTGCAAAGCCGGGGACGGCTCTGGCTTTAAGGGGGTAGATTGTAATACCCTGCCCCAAAAGGTCCCACATTGCTAGTGGCATTGGAAATTCTCTGGTATATAAGTAATAGCCTTCCTCCTTCTAGCACAAGGCCTTTTGGGAGTAACAGTGAGTTGGCTCGCCAAAGTAAAGCCGTGCGGGTCCGTGTGTAGGCCCAAAGTGGACAATATTGTGCTAGCGGGATGGGTCGTTACAATGTCTCTGTAAAAGAGTGCCCAAAAATACTACTAACGAATGGTCCCACTGACCAGTCTGAGACATCACCTACATAACTCATAATAGTCCTCTAACAACTCCGGTCTCTCTACCAATACAAACAAGAGACTGTTGCCCAGAAATTGACCCTAGAGGGGGGGTGAATTGGGTCAATGCAAACTTTTTGGGTTTTCTTTGATTTCACAATTTAAGAAAAATAAGATGCAAACAAGTAGTAAATAAATGCGAAAATATAAAAGAGGAGATGAGAAGAGATGGAGAGATTAAACCCGAGATTTTTACGAGGTTCGGCGTTCTTGCCTACGTCCTCGCCTCAAGTACACCACTTGAGGATTGAATGCACTAAACTTCTCCTTCAAGGGTGGAGAAGAAACCTATTACAATGCTTGAAGATGAAGACACCCTTCTCCTTTACAAGGGTTACACCAACCCTTCTCAAACTTTATCTTTTTAAGAAAATGTAGATGATTACAATGTAAGCTTAGGAGTAACTCTCAAATGTTTACAAATCTAGTTTTCTAAGAGTTGCTCAAAGAGTTGAACTGAAATGGCTCAAGGTAAGATTGCAAGAGATGGGTTTTTGAGCTGGAGTATGCTTGAGATTTGATTTCAATTGATTCCTCTTGGTTTCAAGTGATTCAACAACCCATTTACTCATGGGAGCTTCGTTTTATAATTTTGTCATATTTAGAACCGTTGCCAAGCATTAAATGAAGCAAGGAGCCGTTGGAGAGAGCATTTAATGTTCAAAAAATATTACCGTTTCGCGATTCAGTCGACTGAAGTGAGTATTCAGTCGACTGAAAATGCCCAGAGATACAAACAGTTTATCTGCGAATAATTCAGTCGGCTGAATCTGAGAATTCAGTCGACTGAATTTTGCAAGTCATGAAAATTCTATTTTTCAGTCGGCTGAAACATAATTTCAGTCGACTGAAATCTCTGCTTACGAACATCTAGTATTTCAGTCGGCTGAAACTTCATTTCAGTCGACTAAAAATACACCCCAGTGAAAATACAGTATTTCAGTCGGCTGAAATATTTATTCAGTCGACTGAATTATCGTTTCCCCATTAATCCATTGATTCAGTCGACTGAAACTCCAAGTTCAGTCGACTGAAATGACCTTAAAGATGTTTTGTGTAGTTTTGGCTTCATTTTGGTCATTTCAAATACATAGGTCTTAGGGACTTAAGCATAAGATAAAGCTTGGTTTTCCTATGGTCCACTAGAGGGTGACTTGAGCCATGGTGTTCAACAATTGAGTAACTTTACATTTTGTTCTTAACACTCATGACCAAAAACAAAGGACACAAGTTTGATCTTCAATCTTCAATCTTTATATCATTTGCCATTTGAACTTCAAAGATTGATAAGTCATCCGATCTCTTGCATTGATCTTCAATGATCTTGCCCTTCTTTCTTCTTTGTAAATGTGATACCTGTCTCATTGAGTAACATCATTTGAAATATTAAATATCACACTTTAATGGTTTGTGGTCATCAAAATACCCATATATCCTTGGGTTGAAACCTTGGGTTTAACAATCTCCCCCTTTTTTATGATGACAAACCATTGCACATAAACCATAAATAAAGGATACACAATTTATGATCCTCCCCCTTACTTCATGCATAGAAACAAATTTTCCATTTTCTTCAAGGTATTTTTCAAATGATAAGTATTCTCCCCCTTTCTTCATGGATGTATTTCTAAATAAAATAAATGCATCATATCCATCATACACATCAATTCAACCATATTGAGAAATGTACGTAAAAATCATAAAAGAGACAACATTTGCACAAGTAATATGAACCCATTAAATTTGATTAAGTCAATGACTTTTACAAAGGTTAGAACTTAGTGGGTCATGTACAAAATTTCAAGTGCAATCTTTGATTTCTCCCCCTATGGCATCATCAAAAAGAGAAGAGGGCATGTGTCACTCGAGGCCAAGACGGGCCATGAGACGGCTTAACTGAAGGTGCACCCGATCAGTGTCATCGCGAGAGGCATCGAATCGATCTTTAACAAATTCACGAATACTCTCACATTGAGTGCGAAGAAGGTCGACATTTACCCCTATTTCTGCAACATCGATTCGGAGAGATTCAATAGCAGCAAAAACACGCTGAATGTCCTCATTGGAGCTAGAGGGGCCACCAGAGGGAGGAGGAGAGGCAGGCATGCCGATATCCTGATCATGATAGGCTTGCTCCTCGGCGGCTTGCTCCTCGGAGGCTTGCTCAGGTGGCTGAATTTTCTTCAACCTTGCAGGAGTGGGTTCCCAAGAGTCGCCAACAAGCCTATACCCCATATTTTTAAGGGTATAATCACAATAGACATCATTGGCAGCACCAATTTCTTCTAAGTCTCGTGGGCAGCGGACTTCGAAATGTTCAAATAGGAATGAAAGGAGTTTTCCATAAGGCAGAGTCTTCTTGCGCTTTTGGCAATCTCTCATAAAACATATGATGAGGTAGGGAAGATTAACTACGTGATGTTGAATAAGAGCCCAAATGAGATAAACATCAAAATAGGTGACATGATTATAGGACCCAGACCGCGGAAGAATATTGTGGCAAATAATATGATGAATCAACCGGGCTTCTAATGAGAGTTGGGATGCACTCGGCTGAAAGGGTTCAACAATATCATTGCGTTCACAAATCAATTTTAGGGCCTCTACAGCATCAAAACCATCAATCCAAGTATTAGTTTTATACATTGTAGGACCATCGGAGGGGGCTTGAATAATGGTTCCTAAATCCTCTCGGTTAAAAGAAAAAGGAGTGCCACTCACTGAGGATTCAACACGAGGATTCAAGGGATTTGCTTTGAGAGAAAAATTTGCATAAAATTGTTTGACGAGTGTAGGATAGGAGGGGCGAACGATTTCGATAAAAGGGGTCCATCCTTGATAGTCAAAATGTGCTCTAAATGGAAATTGATTTGTAAATTGATCAAAGAAAGAGAGAGAAACGATTTTACCGAAAACCACTTTGCGAAACATGAAATGAAGAGTGTAAGCACTTTCCGCATCTTGTGAGACGAAGTGAAGACGAGTGTCACTCATCCTTTTCGACCGTCGTTCGGTCTCAGCCAGTGGACCTTGATCACGAGACTGTCGTTTGGGGGCCATTGCAGAGATCGAGGGAGGAATGAGTGGAAACGAAGAGAAGAGGAAGAAGAGAGTGGAACAGGGTAAAGAAAATGAAAAAACGGACGGAAAAAAAATTTGGGGGAGGAGGGAAAAAGAACGGAAAGAGGTAGGGAGGAAGAGAGAGATCGAGTGAAAGAGGGAACACGGAAGGGGATTTTGTCGGAAGAGGAAGAGGGAAAGCGATTTTGCAAAAAAAAAGAGGGAAAAATGAGGGTTAAAAGAACTTATCCGCGCGTTTCAGTCGACTGAAACGTATGTTCAGTCGACTGAAAAAGGGTTCCGAGGCAGACAGTGAATCAGAGAGAAAATCAGTCGGCTGAAAATGAGTTTCAGTCGGCTGAAAAAGAGTAATGGCATGATTCAGTCGGCTGAAAAATATTTTTAGGCGGCTGAAAATGGTAATCGCGAGGTTCAGTCGGCTGAAAATTTTGTTCAGTCGACTGAAAAAGGGCGCTGAGAGCAGACAGTAAACAGAGACAAAATCAGTCGACTGAAAATTTGTTTCAGTCGGCTGAAAAATGGGTAGCCGTATGGTTCAGTCGGCTGAATGGTATTTTCAGTCGGCTGAAAAATAAGAGGAAAAAAATAGCCAGTGCATAGGAATATTTCAGTCGACTGAAATATGAATATCAGTCGGCTGAACGTGACCGCCCCCCTTTTTTTTTTTTTATTTTTTTTTATTTTTATTTTTTATTTTTTTTTAAATTCAACACACATCCCTACTGAGGTACATTCCCAAATCTTTTATTATTGTACAAAATCTATCTTCAGGAAGAGGTTTTGTAAAAATATCGGCCAATTGATGGTCAGTGCTTACAAATTCTAATTGAACATCACCTCTTTGCACATGGTCTCTAATGAAATGGTGTCTAATTTCAATGTGCTTAGTTCTAGAGTGTTGTATGGGATTTTTTGACAAATTTATAGCACTTGTATTGTCACACATAATTGGAATGCGATCATAATTAAGTCCAAAATCTTCCAATTGTTGTTTCATGTGCAACACTTGAGCACAACAACTCCCGGCAGCTACGTATTCTGCTTCAGCTGTGGATAAGGCCACTGAATTTTGCTTTTTACTGAACCAAGATACGAGGGAGAGTCCAAGGAAGTGACAAGTTCCACTCGTGCTTTTTCTATCAATTTTACAACCGGCAAAGTCCGCATCTGAATAACTTACTAATTCGAGTGAAGTGTGTTTAGGATACCATAAGCCCAAATCAATAGTGCCAATCAAATATCGGAAAATACGTTTTACGGCAACAAGATGTGATTCCTTGGGGCAAGATTGAAAACGTGCACACAAGCATACACTAAACATTATATCCGGTCTACTAGCGGTTAAATACAACAAACTTCCTATCATGCCTCTATAGAGTTTCATATCAACGGGTTTGCCACAATCATCCTTGTCAAGCTTGGTAGATGGGCTCATAGGAGTCCCAATTGATTTAGCTTCATTCATTCCAAATTTCTTGAGAAGGTCTTTGACATATTTTGATTGATTTATAAATATTCCTTCACAAGATTGCTTGATTTGTAAACCAAGGAAGAAGGTTAGTTCACCCATCATACTCATCTCGAATTCATCATGCATGATTTTCGCAAATTCTTTACAAAGTTGTTCATTTGTAGATCCAAAAATAATGTCGTCTACATATATTTGTATAATGAGCATGTCATTGTCTAGAGATTTAATAAATAAAGTAGTGTCAATTTTTCCTCTTGTAAAGTCATTTTTAATGAGAAAATTACTAAGCCTATCATACCATGCTCTAGGTGCTTGCTTTAAACCATACAATGCTTTTGTCAATTTGTAAACATGATTAGGAAATTCATGATTTTCAAATCCGGGTGGTTGTTTTACATAAACTTCTTCGGAGATGAAACCATTTAGAAAGGCACTTTTCACATCCATTTGAAATAATTTGAAATTTTTGAAACAAGCATATGCAAGCAACATTCTTATGGCTTCTAGCCTAGCAACCGGGGCAAAGTTTCCTCATAATCTATCCCTTCTTCTTGGTTGTAACCTTGGGCTACTAATCTAGCTTTGTTTCTAACAATATTTCCTTCCTCATCCTTTTTATTTCTAAAAACCCACTTTGTGCCAATTATTGAGTGATCCTTGGGCATAGGCACAAGCTCCCATACTTTGTTTCTTTGAAATTGATTTAGTTCTTCTTGCATGGCTATTATCCAAAACTCATCTAATTCGGCTTCTCGAATGTTCTTTGGTTCGATTTGAGAGACAAAAGCCATGTTGTTACAAGCGCTTCTAAGTTTAGATCTAGTGGCTATTCCTTGAGATGGTTCACCAATAATTTGATCTTTTGGGTGATCTCTTACAAAACTCCAAGCCTTAGGAAGATCATTATTTGGTTTGACGTCCTCACTATCTTCTCTTCCACTACTATTTGAAGCATTTAATTCATTGTTAGGATTGTCTTGGATATCAAGTTGATTCATCTCTTTTTCCAAAATTACAACCTCATCATCAAGATCCTTTTTTATTTCAAAAGGGTTGGCTTCATCAAAGACCACATGAATCGATTCCTCCACAATTGATGTTCTCTTGTTATATACTCTATATGCTTTGCTAATGGGAGAATAGCCAACAAAGATTCCTTCATCTGATTTTGGATCGAATTTTCCTAATTGATCTTTGGTGTTTAGTATAAAGCACTTGCATCCAAAAACTCTAAAGTATCCAATGTTTGGTTTTCTACCATTCCATATTTCATAAGGGGTCTTATCCAATCCTTTTCTAATTGTTACCCTATTTATAACATGGCAACTCGTGCTTACGGCTTCGGCCCAAAAGTATGTTGGTAACTTATGTTCATTGAGCATGGTTCTAGCTATTTCTTGAAGTGTTCTATTCTTTCTTTCAACTACTCCGTTTTGTTGAGGATTTCTAGGAGCGGAGAAATTGTGACCAAAACGATTTTCATCACAAAGTATTTCCATTTCTTGATTTTCGAATTCTCTACCTCTATCACTTCTAATGTTGTTGATTGCATATCCTTTTTCATTTTGGACTCTTCTACAAAATTTTGCAAAAGCTTTAGGTTCATCATTTTTGTGAGCTAGATATAACACCCAAGAGAAGCGAGAATAATCATCAACAATTACAAATGCATATGACTTACCACCCATACTTTGAACTTTGCTAGGACCAAACAAATCTAAATGCAATAGTTGAAGAGGCCTAGAGGTAGATATATGCTTTTTGCTTTTAAAGGAACTTTTGATTTGTTTTCCAAATTGGCATGCATCACAAATTCTATCTTTGGCAAATTTGGCCTTAGGCAAGCCATCAACTAGTTCAAATTTAGATAGATTTGAAATAAGTTCCATGTGAGCATGTCCTAGTCTTCTATGCCATAACCAACTATTTTCATTTATGACAGCAAGGCATTTAACATTTTGGTTAAGCATTTTATCAAAGTCAATGGTGTAAACATTTTCATCTCTATATGCTATGAACATTTCTTTATCATTGCTAGCATTTCTAATAGAACATTTGTTTGATTCAAATACTACCTTATTGCCTTTATCACAAAGTTGACTTACACTAAGTAAATCATGTTTCAACCCATCTACCAATAGTACATCTTCAATGGAAAGTAAGGGATCATTACCAATTTTACCTTTACCGATGATCTTGCCCTTGGAGTTGTCACCAAAGGTAACACATCCACCATCTTTGAGAGAGAGAGAGATGAATTTTGATTTGTCTCCCGTCATGTGTCTTGAGCATCCACTATCAAGAAACCACTTGTCTTTTCTTGGCGTTAATTTCATGCATATCTCATCTTCATTTGCCATGAAACAAATATTTGCCGTGTGGTTTTTGGATGATTCACCATCCGATTCGCTATCGGACTCCAACCATGCGGCTTTGAATGCTTTCTTTTTAAACTTCTTGTCATCTTTCTTCAATAGCGGACATTCGGCTTTGATGTGTCCCATTTTGCCACAATTAAAACAAGTGAGGGGCTCTTTCTTGCTTGAATCTCCCTTATAGCCATCCTTTTTGAATGGCTTCTTTCGAAATTGATTGCTTCTTCTCAAGAGACTCTTGAATTTACGGGTGATCAAGACCAAGTCTTCATTTTCATCCTCACTATCTTCTTCTTCTTCTTGATCAACATATGTCTCCTTTGGTGAGGCTTTAAATGCAAGAGACTTCTTTTCTTTGGCAATTTCCTTCCGACCATTCATGGAAATCTCATGGGTCATGAGAGATCCCAAGAGTTCATCAAGTCCCAATATGGAGATATCTTTTGCTTCTATTATTGCTGTTGACTTCGACTCCCAAGAATCTGGCAATGACCTAAGAATTTTGCTCACATTATCTTCGTTAGAATAAGTCTTTCCAAGGGCATTAAGTTCATTTATAATCTTTGTGAATCTAGTAAACATGGAAGAAATGGATTCATTTGGCTCCATATTGAATAGTTCATATGAGTGTACAAGCCTATGAATTTTTGATTTCTTCACTTGATTAGTGCCTTCATAAGTCACTAGAAGCTTATCCCAAATTTCCTTGGCCGATTTGCAAGATGACACTCTATTAAATTCATTTCGGTCAAGAGCACAAAATAGAATGTTCATGGCTTGAGAATTATACTGATTAAGCCTATGATCATTCTCATCCCAAAGCTCTCTAGGTTTAGGAGCAAGGTCAATTAGTCCTTTTGGAACAAAGGGCCCAAATTCAATAACTTCCCATATGTGATGGTCCATTGATTGTAAGAAAATTTGCATCCTAGTTTTCCAGAAATTGTGGTCACTTCCATTGAACAATGGAGGTCTATTAATTGAACATCCTTCACCATAAGAAGATCCCCCAAAGTTTGCCATTCGATCGATTTCTCAAACGGTTAAGTAATTCAGAGAATCTGTGCTCTGATACCAATTGTTGCCCAGAAATTGACCCTAGAGGGGGGGTGAATTGGGTCAATGCAAACTTTTTGGGTTTTCTTTGATTTCACAATTTAAGAAAAATAAGATGCAAACAAGTAGTAAATAAATGCGAAAATATAAAAGAGGAGATGAGAAGAGATGGAGAGATTAAACCCGAGATTTTTACGAGGTTCGGCGTTCTTGCCTACGTCCTCGCCTCAAGTACACCACTTGAGGATTGAATGCACTAAACTTCTCCTTCAAGGGTGGAGAAGAAACCTATTACAATGCTTGAAGATGAAGACACCCTTCTCCTTTACAAGGGTTACACCAACCCTTCTCAAACTTTATCTTTTTAAGAAAATGTAGATGATTACAATGTAAGCTTAGGAGTAACTCTCAAATGTTTACAAATCTAGTTTTCTAAGAGTTGCTCAAAGAGTTGAACTGAAATGGCTCAAGGTAAGATTGCAAGAGATGGGTTTTTGAGCTGGAGTATGCTTGAGATTTGATTTCAATTGATTCCTCTTGGTTTCAAGTGATTCAACAACCCATTTACTCATGGGAGCTTCGTTTTATAATTTTGTCATATTTAGAACCGTTGCCAAGCATTAAATGAAGCAAGGAGCCGTTGGAGAGAGCATTTAATGTTCAAAAAATATTACCGTTTCGCGATTCAGTCGACTGAAGTGAGTATTCAGTCGACTGAAAATGCCCAGAGATACAAACAGTTTATCTGCGAATAATTCAGTCGGCTGAATCTGAGAATTCAGTCGACTGAATTTTGCAAGTCATGAAAATTCTATTTTTCAGTCGGCTGAAACATAATTTCAGTCGACTGAAATCTCTGCTTACGAACATCTAGTATTTCAGTCGGCTGAAACTTCATTTCAGTCGACTAAAAATACACCCCAGTGAAAATACAGTATTTCAGTCGGCTGAAATATTTATTCAGTCGACTGAATTATCGTTTCCCCATTAATCCATTGATTCAGTCGACTGAAACTCCAAGTTCAGTCGACTGAAATGACCTTAAAGATGTTTTGTGTAGTTTTGGCTTCATTTTGGTCATTTCAAATACATAGGTCTTAGGGACTTAAGCATAAGATAAAGCTTGGTTTTCCTATGGTCCACTAGAGGGTGACTTGAGCCATGGTGTTCAACAATTGAGTAACTTTACATTTTGTTCTTAACACTCATGACCAAAAACAAAGGACACAAGTTTGATCTTCAATCTTCAATCTTTATATCATTTGCCATTTGAACTTCAAAGATTGATAAGTCATCCGATCTCTTGCATTGATCTTCAATGATCTTGCCCTTCTTTCTTCTTTGTAAATGTGATACCTGTCTCATTGAGTAACATCATTTGAAATATTAAATATCACACTTTAATGGTTTGTGGTCATCAAAATACCCATATATCCTTGGGTTGAAACCTTGGGTTTA
The DNA here is from genome assembly GCA_013350335.1 of Chimonanthus salicifolius. NCBI lineage: Eukaryota > Viridiplantae > Streptophyta > Magnoliopsida > Laurales > Calycanthaceae > Chimonanthus > Chimonanthus salicifolius. The sequence goes on along the minus strand of CM023540.1, from coordinate 48,198,442 downwards.
ACAGAGACCATACAATATACAACTGCCTCAACCGCGGGAATGCAATGAGGAAACCCGCATCTCTTATCGGGGTCTTGACCACCGGAGCATAACGGGGAAGCCAATCTTAAGGGTAGGCACCTCAACCGCCGGAACGCAACGGGGGAACCTGTATCTCCCATGGGGTCTCGACCGGCTGAGCGTAATGGGGAAGTCCTCCCAACACTCAAACCATCATATCATCATGAGCATGTACACATGTAAATAACTCCTCCATCTCAACGCCCAACGACACATCATCCGATGTGGGTTACCTCCCATGCATGTACATGATATCAAGGTCATCTCTAACAATATAATCATGCCCAGATATAATTAATCAAGATCAACAACACATGCATCATGCGTAACAAGGACATATAACATGTTATCTAGACATGTATCTCTATGCTCATCATGATCATGTTCACATATTGTAATTAAACACACCACATTTTATCAATAAACTTTCAAGCATCGTACTCAACATCCAAAGCACATCTCATTCACATCATAAATTCACATATACATTATGATTGAACACAAACATATTATCAACAATTTTCGAACATCATGTCCAATATCCAACACATACTTTACTCATCATAAGTTCATTCCCATGTAATAATTAAACAAACATGTTATCAGCAAGTTTCCAAGTTCAAATAATCATCCATCCGATTACAATTCTCCATTAATCGCATATAGTTGACATGAGTGCACACGAACGGATCCCTTGACACATGTTTATTTCTACAATTCCCTTACCGAGTGGCTTAATAAACGAAATGCCTCATTGAAGTCACTACATGTCCAAGGTTAAGAGTTAAATAGATGTGAATGCATGCTAAAACAGTGATAAGTCTCCTCACAGTGTGTGTAGGGTCGAAAATGTGAAGCGAGCAAGTGACTTGGTGGGTTGAAGGGAGCTCAACCTATTAAAAGAAACAGGAAAGAATGAGTAAAAAGGCAAAATGGGTTAAAAAGAGGCCGGATAGAAAACGGGCCTAAAACTGGGCTGGGCCCAAAACTGGTCGGGCCAGAAATCGGACTGGGCCAAAAGGGCTAGAACCACGAGAAATGGGCTGGGTCAAGTCTAGTTGGGCCGGGTCCAAGACTGGCTAGACTAGATCAAAGAATGGGCCCACGGTTGGGCTGGACCCAAAAAGGCTAAAGGTCAAAACCAACATAATAATAAGCATAATAAACAACCACCGACCATTCAATATAGTTATACAATCATCCAAACAAAACATGTGATAATGAGTCCATACAAACAAGTGTCTCTCAAAACTTGAGCATAAGCATAATATGGGGTATTTAACTATTGTCACTTATCTCCGGGTACCTCCTCAAGGCCGCCTGGCCCCTCCGCAATCGGGGTACCTAAAAGGTTAGGGGTGAGCTAACCAACCCAGTGAAGGGAATAATCATATCACATGTCAGCAACAACATATATCACATGTATGAGGAATAATGGACATCGTAAAAAAATGAATGTCTACGTACAAAAGTGCTCAACTATATAACTAATCAGTGATCCCACCGACTAATCCAAAACATCATCCTCATAATTCACAACTATCCTCCTCCAACTCCAGTCTCCCTACCAATACAAATGGGAGACCTCATAATACACAACTGCCTCAACCGCTGGAATGCAACGGGGAAACCAGCATCTCCCTATGGGGTCTTGACCTCCGGAGCATAACAGGGAAGCCAATCTCAAGGCCAGGCACCTCAACCGCCGGAACGCAACGGGGAAACATGCATCTCCTATCGGGGTCTCGACTGCCGAAAAGTAACGGGGAAGTCCTCCCAATAACCAAACTCATCACATCATCATAAACATATACACATGTCAATAGTTCCTCCATCTCAACACCCAACAGCGCGTTGTCCGTTGCGGGTTACCCCTCATGCATGCGCATGATATCATGATCATATGTAACAAGATCTCAAAACGCAAGTCCACATACTCATCATGATCTCATTCACATATTATAAGTAAACACACATCATGTTGTCAACAAGTTCCAATCATCATATCCAAAATCCAGAAGCATGTCTCACTTTCAGTATAAATGCATTCACATGTTATAATTAAATGCACAACATATTATCATTAAGTCACTAACATCATGTTCGACATTCAATGCATGTCTTATTCTCATCATGAATTCATTCACATGTTATAGCTGAATACACAACATGTTATCTATAAGTTTCAAGCGTCATGTTCAATATCCATTCTTCCGATCAGAATTTCCCATTTTAGTGCATATAGTTGACATGAGTGCACCCGAACGGATCCTTTGCCACAGATCCATTCAACGGTTCCCTTACCTAGTGGCTTAATAAATGAAGGGCCCCATTCAAGTCACTCCATGTCCAAGATTAAGGTTAAATAGATGCGAATGCATGCTATAACAATGATGAGTCCCCTTACCATGTGCGTTTTCGAAATCCAAGCGATGAAACAGGTTGAGGATGCGATGCACGGGTTACCAATCTGAGGAACTGGGACGGGTTTGCAATACTAGGATGGCCCTACAAAACTGGGGCGATCCCACAAATCTGGTTGGAAACGGGTTGGAAACGCTCTTGCGGACGAGGCTGCAAACGGGTTGGAAACGCTCTTGCGGACGAGGCTGCAAACGGGCTAGAAATTGTTGAAAACAATCTAAAGAAAATCTAGAAACGAACTAGAAACACTCTAGAAGTGATCCCAAAATGAGCTAGAAGTGGGCCTGGGCCAGACTTGAAATGGGCCTGGCCGACCTGCTGGACCGAGAGTCTAGCCGGGTCAGACTGGATCTGCTGGGCTGGGCTTACACAAACTGGGCCTGCACAAGTTGGGTTTGAAACGAGTTGAGCCGAGCAAGCTGCTAGGTTCGAGTTGGGCCTGTTAGGCCTGGACAGACTGTTGGGCCAGGCTTGGGTCGTAATGGTGCAGGACCGAACTCACTGTGTCAACTCAGTACGAGTCAACTCAGTAGCTCAACAAAAAAAGGGGAGAAGAAAAGGGAAGAGAAAACACCTGGGTTCAACGAAGGGGAAGGCGGCGGCGACAAAGGAGGAGAAGATGGAGGGGTGGCGGCGACGGGTTTAGGGTTAGGAGGTTAGGGTTCTGGTTTTGAAAAAGGGGAAAGAAGAAGAAAGGAGAAAAACTGAGAGATAGAGGAGTCGTGGCGGCGAGTTTAGGGTTTTGGTTTTGAAAAAAGGGAAAAGAAGAAGAGAGGAGAAAAACCGAGAGATAAAGGAATGGCGGCGGCTGGTTGGGGTTTGAGGGAGGGTTAGGGTTAGGGTTTTGTCAAAGAAAAAGAATAGAAAGAAGAGAGAGAGGGAGGGAGGCGACGACCGAAAGCAAGGAAGGAAGGGAGAGAGAAAATAGAGGAAGAAAAGAAGAAGAAGAGAGGATGGAAGAAGGCTGAGAGAGAGACGCATGGGGAAGGGCAGCACCAAGGGATGGGATTTAGGGTTAGGGGAAGGAGAGGGAATGAGAAGAAAAGAAAAGGGGAAGGAAGGAAGAAAGAAAGAGAGTTTATATAAGAGGGAACTAGGGTTTAGGGTTTTTGGCTTTTTTTTTTTAAAAAAAAAAAGAGAACACAATATTTATAAAATAATGTTTTAAGATGATACTCAAAGTATGATTTTTCCAATAGTTTTGCATGAATAAATAAATAATAAACCAAAATTACCAAAACGCTCTTTGAGCCTTTGAGCTCAAAATCGGGCAAATTGGGGCCCACCCCGAAGCCTACACAATCCCCACTGCGACCAAAACACCAAAAACAACTGGAAGATCCACAAAACTCTCTAAGACCTCGAAATATCGAGTTGGGTCATTACAAATCGGTTCCACAATCAATCGTGTGTACGGGGCTGGAACACATTGGTAACATGATCAGTCGCCCTGTGTTTGGATAGGACTTGACTTTGGAAAATACATTCAGTCTCAGACCAATTCATTCGCCAATCCGCGATCTGTCACCAAGATACACAGACGATGAATCTGTGGCACGATCAATCGTAGGCTACCGTTTTTGTGTCATTACTGTGATTAAATGCCCAACGGTCGGGTTGGTGAAAAGTAATTCAAGCACGGACGATCAATCGCCTGAACATGATCAATCGTGTATTTCAGCATTACGAAACTTTTTATGTTTGCATATAAATATGTTCATTGTTTGGAGGTGAGGGATGTCAAATTTATGAACCATGATTAGTGCATTCAAAAGACCTTAAAATTTGTGATGACCCTATTCACCCCCATCTAGGGTTGATCTGATTCCAGCACAAGGGAACTCTCAATTGGAATCAGAGCCCCGTACTCATTTTAAAGACTTAACCGTCTGAGTGATCCAAGTGCTAGAACTATGTCTATGGGATAAAGCCATGCCATCTCAAAACCATCCTACTTCGATGGATCGAATTATGCTTCTTGGAAAGCAAGGATTAAAAGTTTTTTCTTATCTCCATCGATGCATCCGTATGGGATTCTGTGTGTACCGGTTGGTCACATCCAGTGGTTGAGAAAATGGATACGGCCACTAGTTCCAAAACTATTGAGCTAAAGGCCTTCTCAGAATGGACTAAAAATGACAAAGCCTCATGCACTGCTAATGGTAGAACACTAAATGCTTTGAGTTGTGCATTTGCACCCAATGAACACAAGGGAATCATGATGTGTGAGACCACACATGAAGCTTGGGAAATTCTAGAGAGAACCCATGAAGGAACCTCCGTTGTGAAAAGGTCAAAGCTCAATTTGATGCCCTGAAAATGAATGAATAAGAAACCTTTATGGACTTCTATTCTAGAGTTTATGACATTGTCAACTCTATGTGGGCTCTCGGTGAAAGAATTCCCAATGCGAAAGTGTGTACAAAGATCTTAAGAAATCTTGCCAAGAGGTTTGACTAAAAAAAGGTGGCAATTGAAGAGTATCGAAATGTGCCTCAAATGAAAATTGATGATTTGGTTGCCTCTCTTCAAACCTTTGAGTTGAACCTTGAACCATCAAAGGAAAAGCTAATTGCCTTGAAATCTTCCGTTAAACCTCCAACAATTAAAGAAAAATAATCGGAAGTGGAAGAAGGCCCAAATGAAGAAATTAACATATTGCTAAAAAATATATGAAAAACTTTAAAAGACTTAATAAGATGAGGAAATTTAAAAAGGGAGAACCAAGTGAGAAATTCCCTAAAAGACGTGAACCTTAAAGGAAAAAGATAAGAAGAAGGCCAATGAACAAGAATGTTTCAATTGTGGTGAGAGAGGACACTACTCTAATGTATGTCCTTCGGAAAAGCCAAAAAGGCTATGAATGTCATGTATGAGGATACCTCGAAATCTGAGAGTGATTCGGATGAGGAACCTCAAGACAATGATGAAACACATAAAAGTTTCATCACTTCCATTGTTGAAAATGAGGAAGCACCCACAATTGAAAAATTGGCGGCTATTGAAAGTGATGATGAGGATGATGATCTTCAATCATCTTTCAATGTCTTGTACCTTGAGAGTGAAAAGTTGGCCAAGAAACTTGATAAGGCAAAAATTGAAAATTTAAATTTGTCAAGCCAACTTGAAGTTTTAAAAGATGAAAATACTCAACTCACCTCAAAATTAAAAGCTTCAAATGAAGAAAACATGAAGCTAAAGGAAATGTGAAGACCCTTTAAGATGAAATTCAAATCCATTGTATGGATGTTGAATCTTTGAGTGCCCTCAAAGAGAATCTTGAAGAGGAGGCTAAGAAGCTATCCTTGGAATTAAAAGAGTTAAAACATCATAAAGAAAAATTCCAAGATAAATTTACCTAAAGTGAGGAAAGATTAGAAAAGTTGCTAAAGTCGGGTAAGAAGTTTGGCGATAGATCGGGTCTTGGTTCCTCATTGGAAACCAATGAATCTATTGGCCAAAGGATGTTTGTTAGGGGTAATGTGCCTAAAACCCTCAAGGAGAAATATTTCTATTCTCATAAGGTTGGACACCACATGTTGGAGTGTAACCTTAGAAAGAGACACCTTCAGGAGAAGACCCTTAATCATCCTCCAAATGTTAAGGTTAAAAGAGACCCACCAAATCTTAATGGTAAGCCTAAAATGCATCCACTAAGGCATAATTTCAAAAGACATTTACCCCGAAGGAAGGTGGACCCAAGGCAAGACTCCTTACTAAGACAACTTGATCAAGTCTTGAAGGAGTTGAGGTATCCAATGTTTGAACCCCCAAGGTATGCCCAAATGAATGTGTATGAGAAACCTGACTCAACCATTTGGGTACCTAGGAGATAGACCACCATCTAATCATGTTTTGTTTTGGTTTAAGATTCACTTTCATACCTTAAACCAATTGAAATTGAACTCTAGTAGCAAGTGAATTCAAATAGCCCAAGTGCTATGACATGAAATAGGAAATTGGCGACTACAAGCTTAGACTATACATTTCCTGGCTATTACACTAGTCTTTCTTGGAAAACCATACATTCCTTAGATCCTCAGCTTTCAAGTGGTATATTTCAGTTTCATTGTGTTAAACATGTTGTTTGTTTACATATTTGATTGTTGTATGGTTTGATTGACTTGTCTTGCATGGTATTGATCAAATGTGCTAAGTATGAACATGTGAATTTTTTATTTGATCAATGGCAAGATATTTTGTGGTATATTTGATGCTTATCATGATATATATGATTTGTGTATACCATGTTTTGTGTTGAAAAACTAATGGGGAGTTTTCAAAGCAAAATAATTTTTTTTGAGAAAAATCAGTTTCTGGTATGGCGACATATTGCTAGTGTGTGATGCTTTGGCAAACAGATCAATCGTCAAGTGACAATGTGTCGGTCGTAGGCAGAAAGGGACCTAGGAAGAAAATCATATTCTAAGTCATGGCGACCAATCGTCAAGAGACTTTGGATCGGCAGGACGACCAATCGCTGTCCTAGCTTCCCACCATTGATCCTCCGTCGTTTTTTTTCACCGGAATCGGCGGGAGAAAAGGTTCCTCCTACTTCAGAGACCTATGTCTCACGGATTTCTCAGTTTTCTTGGTTTGGGTAAGCCTCTATCGTCCCCATTTCAATTTTTACTTAGAGGTGTGTTGGAAAACCATATGAAAATGGCAAGGGTGACGTACCCTTCACAATTTTGAGACTCCAGATATTGAGGAAGACCCTATTGCTTCCTCTCCTCCTCCCAAAAAGTCCTAACCTTCTCAAGGAAGCAAAAAACTAGTAAACATTGTGGCTCGGCCCTAAGCTTTGAGGAATCCCCCTCATCTAAAAGTCCTAGCACTCCTGGATACAGGCTCAAGTCCAAAGCAAGGAAACCCGCTAGTGAGAGACCTCCTAAACTTCTCCCTAGAATCGTTATTAGCGAGCCTACATCACCTATTCGCCCCCAATAAGAGGAGGTAGTTGGAAAAGGTAAAATTGTTCGAGAGCTTAGTCCCCATGAGGAGTCTAGCAGTGATGAAGAGGAAGAGAATGTGAGGGTAGCTCCAAATGTCCATGTGGGAGAAGGAAGTAATCATGGAGGAGATAATGAAGATGAAAATGAGGATGAGGAAGAAAAAGAAGATGATCAAGAAAAAGGAAGTGATCAACGGGTGAGAGAGGAATATGAAGAATAAGAAGACTATGATGCCCCTCTTCTCTTGCCTATAAAACCATACCCATCCTTTGAAGAACTCAACATTGAAAGGACAGTTGATCCAGAGATCTTTGAAAAATTTGGACTTCTAAAGCACATTAGGAAGACTGGATGAGTGGAGTGGGAAAATTTACCCAAGAATGACCAAAAGGATGTTTTGCTCAATCGAAGCCCATAAAGAGAAGACAAACTAATTTTGGCTCTACTTCCAGAACATTGAGCCTGTAAAGGTTTCCCCCCAACTGGTTGTCGAGTTGTTTGGAATTCCCATTGTCAAGAATAGATACTTGCCCACAGTCCATGAAAATTTTGAAACGATGGAGAAAAATAAGAGGAAATATGTGAACAAATTATGTGGAAAAGGGAAGAGAGTTGAGTGGAGGAAGAAGATTTGGCTCATGAAAACCGACATACTCACCGAGTACAAGTTGTTGTACTTGTTCTTTTGCTCGAATGTATACCGCAGACATGGGAATCGAGGAGATTTGGACCAATTTAAGTTGGTTCACATATATGCAACAGTGATAGGGTAGAGATTTTGCTTGGCTAGACTCATGTGCAAGACAATCATCAAGTACATCAACTCCTCCATGACGAGTCATCCTCCTTTCTGCTACCTCATGTATAGGTTATCCTTGAATTTTGGAGTTTAGCCCTCCAACGGAGATGTGCCCAAGAGTATCCGGCCAATCAATGCCACAATTGTTCGAAAGTCCCTTGGGAAGGACTTGTATGACCAGATCCTTGGCATGGGACCCTCTCAGTCAGCGACTCAAGTCTCTCCTCCACCTCAGTCCTTGTAATGCAAGAAGAAGTAGTAGAGGAAGAAGATGAAGAACCAATGTTTGACCCAGCCAGTCGAAGGTTCTTTGAGGATCGTCTTCGAGCTCTAGAAGACAGGATTTTTGCAAGACACAGTACCTTCGAAGCCAAACTGGACAAGAAGTTTGATGCTTTGGCCAACACTGTGAAGGAGACCCTTCAGAGCTTCCTCTCAACCATGCCCTGCAGAAGAGATGACACAATCCCTCATCGTCGATCTCCTACTCCACCTCTTCCTCCTCCAAATGGCGCAGCTTAGGATAGTTTTTCTTATGTTTTTGAAAAAACATGTATTTTGGGCTATATATTAAAACCTTGTTGCATGGAATGGTTTGTTTTTGTTGATGCCATGATGTTCATCTCTTTATCTCTCCATGTATGATTGATGCCATGTTTATTTCTTATGATGATTCATGTGTATTGAATGGTTCATTTTTCAATAAGGATGCATGACTGGTTTGTAGGTATGCTTGAAGTTGGGGGATGCACAGAATATGTGCATATTATCCCTTTGTCAATTGATGACAAAATAGGGGAGAGTTTTGGAGAAGCTAAATGCTTGGGGAGTAAAATGGAGAAATCGCAAGCTTGGGTTAGTATGGTAATGGAGGAGATGCATGGAGTTGCTTGATTCATTGCAGTTTGGGACTTCAAACTCAAGAATATTGGGGGACAAAATTTTTGAAAACTATGTAGCTTGGAAAGCTTTGAGATAAGCTTGAGCTATGGAGTAGTTTTAGTGATTAGGAAATCATGAAGTATGGGGGAGTGTATATGTTTAGTCCATGGATACATGTTTATATTTCGACTAACCTCTCTAATGATTTTCTAGTTTTTGTAGCTGTAACGCCCCGCCCTTTTCTCTCTAATTTTCAGAGTTTATTGTTTTTTTTAAATATAATAATCATGTGATCAGGGCGGAGTGTCACGACGCGAGTTAAGTTCGGATCTCTAAATCCGACCCTTAACTGGCCAAGCCCATGTGCGTATGAACTAATTCCATAAAACTGATCCGCACATGGTACATATATAACTTGCAGAATTAACTTAGTTTTAATCTAACTGAGGTTATAATAGAACCTATGACTATTCCAATTTTCCATTCTTAGATAGCAAAGTACATAACTTATTCTCCAAAATTACTAATCAATCTTAACTAATCGTTCAATCAAACCATCCAACTTAAAACAAACCATAGCATCTATCTTAACTACTTATTAAAACAAACAAATCTAGTTACCAAATTACAGTGTCCACATAATTCAAATAACACATCCATGAATAGTCCATTCAAGTCCATTCAAAATCATTCAAACCGCCCAAGTTTCCTTGCTTGGTCCTCTTCTCGATCCACGTTCTTCCCTTTCCTTGCGTCATCCACTAAGGATATAGATAGGGCGTTAGATCAACGCGCCCAGTAGTGTTTCCGAATAGGGCTACCACATGGTTAGTCAAAAACATGCAAATAATATAATAATAACACATGTGTGACAAAATTCCATAAAAACATGCTATGTATGAAATGAACATGTAATGAGTCCCACCCATCACCATTCAACATAGCCATCACTTGACGGGATTCTCATCGTCAAGGTAACCCACAGTGGTCTTTCGGACGCCCCGATGGAGTGTGGCCTCCGGATTCCTCCTGATGGGATTCTCATCATCAGGGTACCCCACAGTGCTCTTTCGGACGCCCCGACGGAGTGTGGCCTCCGGTTACAACACCATCATCCCGTGCCATGCATGAGATGTCTATGCAAACATGTCATTTAGAAACATAACTTTACAATCATATAAGTTATCGAAATCAACATAAAACAGCATATGAAATAGTGGTTACAATAAAGGTAGGAAACCTACTGAAGATTCACTTCAGTACTTGATCTTTCTTTCGCGTCACCCGGTCACGACTCGCACGTCGTTCAACTTTCGGGACCTTATACATATAACAATCAATAAATCATACTATCACTTACTTGTTCATTCATATCTAAGACCCAACTACATCATGTGAGTCCTTTGATCAATCCCTTCGTTTGACTTGTATTCACAGATTTGCTATTGGTATAACTAATGTCTAATCTTGCTCATAATCAAAGTTCATAAAAATAATCTACCTTATGGCTGGTTATTTACTTATCACTAAGTCCAAAGATAAAACCATATGTTTACTTAATCCAACTCATACAACCAAGTCATAATCTCCAACAAAACAATCTATGGGGTTCGGCCATTCATATGGCCGAACCCTATGATCCTCCTACACAATGATCCCATCATTTGTTTACAAGTTAGGCTCTACCATTTAGCCATATTAACTACAAGGTTCAGCCATCCCATGGCCAACCCAAAACAGCAAGCTTATTTCATTTAACATACATAGGAAAACCCATAAATCTTAGTCCATTCATCCCAAAACTAGCCCCATGGGGTTCGGCCATGCACATGGCCGAACCCAATGGTTCTCTTGATCTGATTAATCCCTCAACTTCCCATGATTATTCATGATTTAACATGTTAACCCAATCATGAATTACACATGGTTCAGCCGCATAAACATCAACCAAAACAGTAAATTAACCTCACCAAATCATACCAATTACTTACATGGGGTTCGGCCATTCAAGGTGGCCGAACCCAATGTCCAAGTTTTGGTCTTTCATACATACTTTAGGTGTTATTTAACCATGCAATATCAGTATTATATTGCTGCCCTTAAACCACTTAAAAACCATCTAATTAAATTCTTCCAAACAGTCCATAAAGTACATGGTTTCCATGTTTCACAACATGAAAACCAACAATACTTTGCATGGGGTTCGGCCCTCCATGGTGGCCGAACCCAATGATTTCTTTCACTATTTTTAAACTTCCAATCTTCATGTAATAAACAACATATTATTACCAAGTTCAACCCTTTAGAAATTCATCTAAAAACCAACCCTATTTCATAGGGTTCGGCCATGCTCATTGGCCGAACACTATGACCTTTGGTTTTTGAAACATTTACTCATTCACCTTGGGTCTGAACCAAACATCCAAATCCATGTTTTAACCTTCTTTAATTATGCATTTTAAATCTATTACAACCATCTAACATCAGTCCTAACTTATATGGTTTTAACTTCTAAAAACCATCAAAACTAACCACTTGTTTCCATGGGGTTCGGCCATGCTAAGTGGCCGAATCCAATGGTCCATTTCCATCTTTTAATCCACTGATTTTAGACCACATAAACTTCAGTCCCTATGTCATTCAGATCCATGTTTTTAACCATTCTAAAACATGTATTTAAATCTTAAAACAAAACCCAAAAACAGTCCACAAAATCAATGGTTTTCATGTTTCAAAACATGAAAACCAAACCATCTCTTTTCATAGGGTTCGGCCCTTCATGGTGGCCGAACCCAATGGTCATCTTAATCATTTCTAAACCTCCATTAATCAAGGTTAATCATTGGTGTATTCGACCATGATCATGGCCCAATCCACACCCTATTTGTTCCATGTTTTTCAACAAAACTCAATGAAATACTTACCAATTTTCCCAAGCCTTTCTTCTTGACTTTTGATCCTTGCTTCCTATCTTTTATTTCTTCCTTTCTTCCTTAATTCCTTGCTGGTTTAAGCTTGAATATTTGGTATCAAAAGCCTCTGCTGTTCCAGCCAAGAACACCAATTGGAGAGAGGGAGAAAGAGATGGAAAAACTTGGGTTTGCAATGACAAAAGTCGGCTAACCTTGGTGTTCATTGCTTTTGTATATCAGCCATCATAACCCCTCCACTCCCTCATTAATTCTTGTCTAAACCAATGGGCCACTTGCTGCCAACAAATGCACCCATTGGCATTCCAACGTTGAAGGCTTGGGGTTTCCAAATGGGATAGAAACCCCCCATATTCCATTTAATGTTTTGCATGAAACTCTCCATAACAAGTCCCCAACGTGTGGGACTTGTTTTGGTTTGTTTGAGATCACCACACCTCCTCATATTCCACTTAACTCACTGAATTTTCAGCCCATTTGACTTCCATTTTTGACTCACTCAACTCAATGTCCAACTCACCATAATTAATGCATTTCATTCAATGCACATGAGTTAACTCAACCCTTGATTTAATTCCAACTCACTTCAGTCCCACTCAACTGATTTAACTCGTGTTTTAGCTCCCTAGAGGGTCCACACGGTCAACCATAGTCAACTCGACCCGTTGGGTCCACTTTTAGCTCCTTGACCCGTTTTTGACTCCATGACCCAATTATGGTATTTTGGTCATTTCTAATTGGTTTTTACATATGGATCAAGCCTACCCATTTTTTCTCCACTTGATTTCCAATCAAATAGGCTTAACCCCATTTAATTTAAAATCACAAAACGGTCAAATACTCCAGTAAGACCCGATGGGTCCCATTTGGGCCCTTTGACCCATTTAGCCATTTTTGACCCAATTGATGTAAATTACCCATCCAGTCAAACTTGACATTCATAATGTGCTCATATGATCTTAATTTGAGCAATGGGCCCCACTATTTCCTTATTTGCAATCACATTTATTGAATTCACCAATCCAGGGGCATTTTCGTAATTATTCCAACCGTTGAGAATTCTTTGACCCAATTAACCATTTTGACCTAATTTGATGTACATTATCCATCCATTATAATTTGACCCTTTTAATATGTTCATAGGATCTTAATTTGAACAATGGGCCCCACTATTTTCTCATTTAACATCATAATTAATAAATTTACCAATCCAGGGGCATTTTCGTAAATATTCATCTTATTGAGAAATCGGGGTGTTACAGTAGCTTGCTTGGCAAGCTAAGCAAGAACGTAAAGCTAAGAAAGGCAAAGCAAGAAGTCATTTGATGTAATTTGTAATATGCATATTTTTGTATCAAATGATGTATAATGGGGTTGGGTTGTCCATTAAGTATGTATTTGATTAGCTTCTAGTTTTTGTCACGAATTGATAAATGGGGAGATTGTTAGTTCCCCAGCTTGCCGAGTCACCTGTTTGTCAAGTTCGTGACTTAGGTGAAGCATTGCCTTGAAGAGAGAAGCTCAAAGTCTCAAGATCTCAAGCGTTGGTTGAAGTGTGAAGACTCAACGGATCAATGTGTTTGGCAATCACATATGGTAAATGTCCATAAATGACCTTAGGTGGAACCCAGACCTTAGATTTACCTTGCCTAGGCTTAGAGATCAAATCAGGATAATTAATCAAGCTTAACATGTGTTTAACACCGAATTGAAACCCAACTTGGAAATATGAATTCACTGTCAAGACGACACATCGTGTCAAGCGGTCATTCGCCAGTGACAGCACACGACCAATCGTGGTTTTGCAATATCTCGTGTGAAAAAAACGAAGATTCTGGTTGAACTAGACTGTAAAACACATGTTGTCTCAGGACGATTCAATCGTGGTCACGATCGACCGTCTGGAACTTGATGAGTCAATTGTGTAGGCAATGTATCGCTGAGACAGGATATAGGATGGACTTGATCAAAGGCCTAGAAACTTAATCACAAACGATCAATCAGTTCCACGATCGATCGTGTGTACAGGGCTAGAACACATTGGCATCACGATCAGTCGCCCTGGGTCTCGGTAAGACTTAACTCTGGAAAATACAGTCAGTCTCAGACCGATTCATTCGCCAATTCGCGATCTGAATCCAGGATACACAAACGACCAGTCGTGTGGTACGACCAATCGCAAGTTACCATTTTTGTGTCGTTATTGTGCATTAAATGCTCAACGGTCGGGTTGGTGAAAAGTAAATCAAACACGGGCAATCGATCGCCTGGACACGATCAATCGTGTGTTTCAGTGTTACGAATTTTTTTATGTTTGCCTATAAATATGTTCATTTTTTGGAGGTGAGGAAAGTCGAATTTATGAACCCTGATTAGTGCATTCAAAGGACCTTAAATTTTGTGATTACCCCATTCACCCCCCTCTAGGGTTAATCTAATTCTAGCACAATGGAACTCTATGTTTATGGTACATATTTGAGTCCACATGTAAAGAGCATGTTTGACATTTATAATTGGTCTTCCAGAATGAGGTAAGATAAAAGCCCATAGATCATCTCTAATTGTTATATAGAAAAATTACCGCATCTCGTGGGCCGGACGTGACATCTGTACTCTTTTCACGGGTCAATATGTCTTATTATTAGAAAATATTGCAAAAGCTCTCTTATATATTAAAGATATATGCATAGGGTCAAAACTCAGAAAGATGTTATTTACATTCAACTAAAATACGTCCGCCTGAAGAGGTAAAAGAGGTTTTGTCTTATATTTTTTTAATTTATGAATGTCATTTATACCCTTGCTTCCATGGTTCCATGTAGTGCTGAAACATGGACAGGTGGAGTCGGATTTTAATAAACCTAACCAAAAAAATTATTGAACCAACCCAACCCGAGTTGTTGGCCTAACAACCTAACCCATTTTTCTCCAAATTTGGAGGAAAAAATCAACAGAAGGTTTATTTTTTATATTTCCTGAAACTCAAGTCAGATTGAGTCAATTCGAGTCAGGTCGAGTTAATTTTAAATTTTTATGCTCAGTCCGACGCAAATTCTATATGACTTTTTTTTCCCAACTGAATCTGACTCTAAATTTACAAATACATAACCCAGCTCATTGATTTCTTTAGTCGGATGATACGAATCGGATTAAAACCTAGCCAAAATTTCACCCCTAGTTCAACATTTAAAGCACAAAAGCAAAAAACTTATTTTCCATCTACAAGCCAGCTCGTTAGTTGACATTTTACAGTGTATGCAAAAGTCAGTGCCATACTTCTGCCATTTATTTGAATGGGGATTGATGAAGCGTATGAATTTGTTATGGTTGAAGCTCCATACTCTTAGAAGTCGGGTAAAAAACTATTATGGTAGGGTGGAGGTGGCTAGTGAACTAAGCCCTCCAAATTTTCAGAAAAGATCTTTGGTAGTCAAAGTTTCTTTCTATGATCGTTATTCTTAGAAGAGAAAAAAAAATATATTTTCTATATTTACCCTCTTAAAAAGTCATATTTTTTATTTTTTTTTATAAAAACCTCATTCTATTTCTTCTGCTCTTTATCAAATCTCGAACCCTTCTCTCTCAAACAAATCTATAAATCTAGAATGCAACACTTGATGGAAGGGATTAAGATTCCAAACCATATGAGTAAGGCAAAAACTAGGGTTGGGCCGGGTCGGGTTTTAATAAACTCAACCGAACTCATGTCAAAAATTATTGAACCCAACCCGACTCGAATTGCTAACCCAAGTTACTCAACCCAACCTAACTCGAATTTTTGACCCAACTCAACATGAGTGTTATTTTATAACTTGGTGTATTCGAGTCGGGTTGAGTTGGGTCAGGTTGCTTTTAAATTTCTCAACCCGACCCGACCTGAATTTTATGCGGGTTTAGTTTTTCCCAACCCGATCCGACTTAAAAAACATAACCCAAACCCATTGATTTCTCGAGTTGGGTCATGTGGGTCAAGTTAAAACCCGACCCAAGTTTCACCCGTACATATGAGTAAGCAGGGGAGATTGTTATTGTTTAATTCCATTTAGAATTTTAACAACTATTCATTTAGAAAACCATCATAATACCATTGTCAATGAAAATTAGCACAACATTAACGTTCAATGATTAATTGTTTTCTATTCCAACTCTTGTCCACACTAAAGTAAGATAAGTCAAATGACACATTGTACATTGAATTGAATTATTGAATAACATAATTGACCCCAATGAAACATTGAATTATTGAACTACTTAAATTGACCGCATGAGAAAAAAAGAGATGATCGTCCACACATTGATGTGCAACATATTATGCCTAATGCCTAGGTAAAGGGCCTATCAAATAGAGCGGTGATGGGTGCACCAGTAAGGTCATTCTTTGAATATGTGGCTCAACAAAAATCACCTTTATTGAATTAACCAAGCCACATTTTATAAACTCTATAAAATCTAATTAGTTTAAATTATTTTTTATTCTTTCAAAACATGGCTTTGTTGATTTAATCAAGATTATTTTTGTGGACCACATATTGAAAAAAATATTTCTATTGTACTCATCACCATTCTATTTAGTGAATCTATACTAAGTGTTCGACATAATACCCCTCACACCAATGTGCGGGCGATCATTTCACACAAGAAAGTATAAAGTCGCCCCTCCTCAAATTGTGTTGCATCATATGTTATGACATCAAAATCAAGAGGTTGGATTGACTTGGGAGTCAATCCTAGGGACTTATTATTTGGACTTGTGATGGATAAAATTGCTAGAGCTAGTACGCGCTAGTTGGTGCTAGGCGCAAAAAGTTCCACATCACCTGGAGGAGAGCCTAGAGACTAAGATATATGAGGCAGCGCAAAGGGAAACAAAATTGTGTGCATTGGAGCCCAAAGCGGACAAAAATATGTTAGGTGGACCAGGTCATTACAAATGGAATCAGAGCTGAAGACGGCTCCAGTTCCTAAGTTGGGGATGATGGACGTATTAGTTAGAGTTAGTGCATGCGTTAGTTAGTGCTAAGCGCAAGAAGTCTCACATCGCCTAGAGGAGAGTCCCAAAACTAGGATATATGAGCAACATCCACTCCACTTAGAATGTGACGTTTTCCTAGAAATGGGTTGGAGCCCAAAGGGAAACAAAATCATGCGAGTTAAAGCCCATAGGGATAAAAATATGTTGGGTAAACCGAGTCGTTACAGGACTAGCTAGAATACCTATAGGGTAAAATTTTCAATGAGAAAATAAATTATTGTGCATCATTTTGAAAGTATTTTATTGACATGGACACTTAGAATAATGAGGCTCTCACCATATTAAGTATCATACTATTAATACTTTACAAAAAAGATAATAAGATTGAAAATCACCGTTGATCATCCAATCCTATTGCAACAAAGCACATGTTATTTAGTTTTTCTTTTAAGATTAAAAAAAAAAAAAGAGAAAGAAAAACCCGATACAGTCTCAGGGCGAATTTCTACATTTTACGTGAGCGTGCCAAGATGATGGATCCAATTGATGTTCTCATCAATGGCTTCTGTGCCGCCGATTGAGTATTTTCGAAATGGTTTTGCCTTGTTACGAGTTGATGAATGAAGCCCATGACGACAAGCGACCAGGGAATTAAGTGTGCTTATTGGAATTTAGATTAATGTCTCTTTTAATTCAGATTTTAATTAAATTCAATTAAAAAAGATTAAATGAAATTCAATTGAAATCCTTAATATGAAAACCAATAAGTCACTGCATTAATTCTAAAGTCAATGGTACTTGTTTGGGCTGAAGTCTAGGGCCTTGGCTTGAAGAAGACTTGCAAACTTCACTCAACACTTGAGTAATTTCAAACTCCAAAAAATTTATATTATGTGAATTGATGAAATTCGAAAATGGTACATGATTTCAAAGAAAAATAACAATCAAAAGACTGATTTATCCTTGCCTGGTCGACCACACCAAGGAGAAAATCAACCAAAAAAATCCTAACTCTATGAAGGCATGAAATTTACAAGGATTGGAATATCATTTGGATCAATCCTTGTACAAATCAGCCAATCAAAACACTATAAATTGCTACCTTGGGTTATTGGACGACTGCGATTATTTCTAACAAACACAAAAATAAAAATGGAATCAAATTTTCTCTCAAATCTTTGCACACGCCAATTAGGTGTCTTTTGACTTGCCACCTAGCTCACACTCCATTCCATGTGAGGTAGTGATGAGGTGGACGACCTAGGTTTATTTGGGAGAGGGAATTTAGGGTGGCCATGGGGAGAAATTTGATGAGTGTCTGTAATGACCCGACCCAACAACAGGGCTTAGGGCTTAACTCAGTAAGATATTGTCCGCTTTGGGCCTCGCACACAGCTCAAACCAGCACGGTTTTGCATTTGGGCTAGGGCCCACATGGCCCGGCCCAAAACGCGTCTTACAAGGTCAAGGGGCTTAAACACTTAAAGACCCCATCTTTCTCATCCTCCCAACCGATGTGGGACTTTTCACTTTCCCACATCTGGTTGGGGGAAGTGGGTATCACAATCACCCTCCCTAAAGCTTCAAGCCGTCCACGGCTCGACTCCGGTCTGGCTCAACAACTCCAGGGAAGGATGATAGGCCCACATAGTCCGAGTGTTGAACTCGGCTCTGATACCATATTTGTAACGACCTGACCCGACAACAAGGCTTAGGGCTTAACTCAGTAAGATATTGTCCGCTTTGGGCCTCGCACACAGCTCAAACGCGCACGGTTTTGCATTTGGGCCCAGGCCCACATGGCCCGGCCCAAAACTCGTCTTACAAGGTCAAGGGGCTTAAACACTTAAAAACCCCATCTTTCTCATCCTCCCAACCGATGTGGGACTTTTCACTTTCCCACATCTGGTTGGGGGAAGTGGGTATCACAGTGTCTTTATGCAAAGTAGGGTTTGGCTTAGAATGGGTAGGATTGGATTTAATTGGGTTCATTCTAGTCTTGATTGAGTCACTCAGGTATTTCTGGGTCATCGAACTTGGAGTAGCCAATGGGACCGGATTATTGGATGAAGTCTAATGGCGGTTACCACAATCAAAATGGCCCATGAAAGCCACGACAATTTCCTCTACGTGAACGAGTTTCACAAAAGAATCAACTAAATGTGAATCACTGGGCCTGATGCCCTCATCATATGATCGCAACATATATAAATCATTGTAAACCATCACATCACAACTGATCATAAAACCTTCAGCCTTGAAAATTTGATGAGTGCTGAAAAGTCCAATAAAACTGCAAAAGAATTGTGGTTAAAAAAAAAAAATTTGACGTTCAACCCAAACATTGTCTTGTGGTCGGCTTGCTGCCAAGCAGACCAGTTGTTGTCTAGACAATTTTGTGCGTTGGCACGAAAACAAATTGTAAGTAGGGATACAAAACACCATTTCAGCTGTTCTTTATATCACTGGAAATATCTCTGAGAGATCTATGAATACTAAAAAAATTAAAATTCTCTAGAACCATTTGATCTATCAAATACCCTATGCAACAAGGTGTAATACCTTCCCCATCTGTGTGAAGGGGCGGCATGGGAGAAAGTTCCATGCTGCCCATGAGGTTGAATTGGGTGTGGATTATATGAGGGAGCACCACTCCCTTCTAGCACAAGGCCTTTTTCGGCCCAAGGGTGAGACTTGGACCCAATGTAAAGCCGTGAGATTTTTTAAGCCCAAAGTGGATAATATTGTGCTATAAGGATGGGTCATTACAAATAGTATCAGAGAACGGTTCAACTCTCTACTTGTGTGAGGTCACTACATGTGTGGCGTTATATAGTCAGGGACAGCTTTGGTTTTAAAGGGGGATAGATTGTAATACCTTGCCCATCTGTGTGAATGAGCAGCAAGGGAGAAAGTCCCATACCGACCATGAGGTTGTAGTGGGAGTGGGATATATGAGGGAGCACCACTCCCTTCTAACTGTGCTAGATGGAGGGGTCGTTACACAAGGTGCCTGATTTGTGACTAAAGTTATCATTTCTGCCCAGATTTTTTCTGCGCATTAAGACGAAAAATACATAATCAAAACTACAAAACTCTGATTCAGGCATGCTATATACTGTTGGAACTGAAAGATCTAGACACAGTGAAAATTTCAATTTTTTTTTTGTTTTGGAGGGGGAGTGGGGGTGGTTTGGGGGGTTAGTTAGATTTTTCATAAACGTTGTAACTCAGATTTCAATCCACTATTGCAGTCAATTTCACAGTTTTGCACATGTTTACCAAAACAATGATAACTTGAGCTAGGAAACTCAAATCTGAAGGGTTAAGATACCGATAGAAAGCTTATTGATCAAGCTATCCACACACAAAAAAAAAAAAAAAATTTCTCAGTCCAATAGATATATCAAAAAAATCTGTGTGGTCTTTGTCAATTTTTGGAACAATTGTGGATTATGCTCTTCAAGCAAAAAAAATCATCAAATCTGATTTTTCCTGGGTTTTTATCAAACAACAAGGATGTGGATCTTCAAACACATTCTAGTTTTTTCCTGCACATGAAGAACGTGATAGTTTTTTTTATCGCCTGAACAATGTGCACTAGTTTTTTCTTTTATATATATTATTTATAGTCTTAAAAACACATGGAAGTTATTGTAGTCTAATGGTAAAAATACTCGTTTCTCATTTGAGTGACCTGGGTTTGAATCATATTGGTGCTCATTTTTTATTTATATTCTTTTATCATTTTTCTGAAAAAATGAGTAATAATTAAGAGGTTTTCATAACAATCCGACCCGAATTTCATACTTTTAGGAGGCTCGTGGGCCTTCGATAGTAGGTAGTGATAGCTTAATGGGCTAGTGGGCTCTCTATTCGGCCCAATCTAGATCCAATCCATGAGGCTTTGTATTGACTATTGGCAGCACAACCGAGTGACCATTAAGAATAAATATCCACTCCCGAGAATTGACGACCTATTTGATTAGTTGATAGGGTCCCCTTGCTTCTTGAAGATAGATTTTCGATCAAGATACCATCAGGTGCAAGTGAGAGATTGTGATATTCTTAAGACAGTCTTTTGTACTCCTTTCAGCTACTATGAGTTCGTCTTCATGTCGTTCGGGGTGACTAATTCTCCAGCAACCTTCATGGACCTCATGAACCGCATCTTCAAGCCTTACTTGGATCAGTTTGTGAAGACCTTCATTGACAATATATTAGTTTATTCAGCATTAGAGGCAGAACATGAGCAACATCTGAGAGTTGTGCTTCAAACACAGAGACAACATAAGCTGCATGCCAAGTTTAGCAAGTGTGAGTTCTAATTGGTGGAAGTGCAGTTCATCGGTCATGTAGTATGAGTGAATGGTGTAGCAGTGGATCCGACTAAAGTAGAGGCAATATTGGATAAGGAAAGGGCTCCCAATGTCTTTGAGATTCGCAGCTTCCCTGGCCTAGTAGGGTACTACAGAAGGTTTATACAAGACTTTTCCAAGATAGCCGCACTAATCACAAGACTGACCAGAAAAGACACATCGTTTATTTGGCATGAAGCTTGTGAGACAACATTCTTTGAGTTGAAGCAAAGGTTGACAACTTTACCAATTTTGATCATCCCAAAACGAGGCCGAGGGTATACAGTCTACTGTGATACTTCTAGAGATGGGTTGGGCTATGTATCCAGGCAGCTGAAGGTACACGAGCAACACTTGACTTGGAGCTAGCAGCAGTAGTGTTCGTACTAAAGGTATGGAGACATTATCTATACGGTGAGCAGTTTGAAGTATTTTCTTATCACCAAAGTCCCAACTATCTGTTCACCAAAAAATAATTGAATATGAGATAGAGACGGTGTATGGAGTACTTAGGGGACTATAATTTTGAGCTCTCCTATCACCCTGGCAAGGCAAACGTGGTAGCGGATGCCTTGAGTAGGAAATCAGGGGAAGTTTTGGCTGGTTTGATTGGGGAAGGTAGAGCAGCATGACTATGTAGCATGGTAGTTCAGCCGAGATTATCCGACAGAGTTTTGAGACTCCAGCAATCAGATGCAGAGGCAATCAAGTTACGTGATTCAGTGATCATTGGCAGTGGGCCGGATGAATGGACGATTAAAGCAGATGGTGGGTTAGTCTTTCAGGGAAGGTTATGAACCCACATCTGACCAGTGCAGAGAAGAGGTGCTTCGACATTTCCATCACTCTAGATTTGTGGTGCACCCCGGCTGTGTAAATATGTCCTATAATTTGCGTCAGCAGTTCTGATGAAGCAGAATGAAGAAGGCAGTGGCCAAGTTTGTGGCCCAATGTTGTACATGCCAACAGGTTAAGTTTGAACATTAGAGACCCTGTGGCCTTCTAGATTCCCTTCTGATATCAAAATGGAAGTGGGAATGCATCAATATGGAATTTGTGACTGGTTTACTGAGGTCACCTTAGGGTCATGTTGTCGTATGGATGATCGTGGATAAACTGACTAATTATGTCCATTTTCTAGGCATAAAGACAACTGTATCCTTGGAATCCCTAAGCAAGCTCTATTTGAATGAGATAGTGTAGCTACACGGTGTACCCATATCTATAATGTCAGATCGAGATTCGAGGTTCGTCTCCCAGTTCTAGCAGACTCTTTAAAGGGAATTGGGCACTCAGTTATACTTTAGTACAGCCTTCCATTAGCAGACAGATGGACAATTGACATGGACGACACAAATTTTGGAAGATATGCTCCATATGTGTGTCCTTGATCATAAAGGCAGCTGGGGGGATTATTCGCACTTGGTAGAATTCATTTATAACAACAGTTACCAAACCAATATTCAAATGACCCCTTATGAAGTACTTTATGGGAGGTCGTGCAGGTCACCTTTATGTTGGGTTGAGACTAGTGAGGTGGTCCTTTCAGGACCAGAGATGATTATAGAAACCACTGAGTGGGTAAGGTTGATCAGGTATAGACTGTTGAATGCTCAGAGCAGGCAGAAGAGCTACGCCAATAGTCGGAGGAGACCGTTGGAGTTCGCTGAGGGTGGCCATGTCTTTCTTCAGATTTCGCCCTGTACAGGTATTCAAAGGTTTGGGCGGAGAGGAAAGCTATTACCATGATTCATTGGCCCATTTGAGATTTTGGAGAGAGTCGGGAAAGTGACTTATAGGCTAGCTCTTCCACCACAGCTCATCCAGATTCACAACTTCCTCCATGTATCCATGCTTCAGAGGTATCAGCCAGATACGTCACATGAGTTAAACAGGGAGGACGTAGACATTAGTGAGGACGTTGTTTTCAAAGAGAGAGTCATACGCGTTGAAGACTCGAGAGAGCAAGTTCTTCAAAGAAAGACCACCCGCTTGGTTCGAGTTGTTTACCTGCATCGAGGAGTGGAGTCGACTACGCAGGAGCGAGAATTGACCATGCGAGATCAATATCCAAGCTTGTTCAACTCACCAGCTATGTACATAGGTTAAATTTCGGGGACAAAATTTCCCTTAAGGGGGTTGAGTTTACCAACCCGACCCGAATTTTAAATTTTTAGGAGGCTCGTTGGCCTCCGATAGTAGGCAGTGATAGCTTAGTGGGCTAGTGAGCTCTCTATTGGCCCAATCTAGATCTAATTTGGACCAGTTGCCCGGAGGATAGTTTAGTAATCTTACAAATTTTGTGTGCCACTTGATGAAAATGTAACTGGTTAAGTCTAAGGGGAGTGGCTCGTTGGGGTTGAATGTGAATCTAACTCAAGAGTCCACTTCATGAGATTGGCATCTTAATCGTTAGGCCAACACCTTGGGGTTATTGTCCGCTTTGAGCATGACAAGCCTCACGACTTTGTTTCGAGATGTGCACCCATTCACACACCCCAAAATTACGTTGTGTTAGGGAAGCGGAGAGCAGTCATTTTAATCTAGGGTTAGGAAGACTGTCCAGCAATGTGGGATTAGGTTTTGCGCCATCCTGGCAAAGTTATCTCTCATGGCTCGTCTTCTTGTAGAGTTCTCTTCTGTAAAAGATTGAGAAATCTTTTCTCTCGATCACATACCATCGGCTAACACATTGATATATACAATTACAATCCCATTTTGGAAAGGAGTCTTATGTTATGGGAGTACAAGTTGAGTACAAGAATAGAAGTCTACTAGGACTAGAAACCTATGATACAAGACACATCATCTAGGAGATGCGTGTCATCTAATGCTCCCCCGCAAACTCAATGTGGTGAACAAACGAGTTTGGAACTAAGTTGAGCAAAACGTTGTCGTGGCAGTCCTTTCGTGAAGATGTCGGCAAGTTGGTCAAGAGAGGAAACAAACTGAATATGATGAGTGCGGGCAGCAACATGTTCACAAACAAAGTGGTAATCTAACTTGATGTGTTTACTTCGAGCATGCAATACAGGATTGGTTGCCATATAAGTAGCACTGATGTTATCACAGCAGATGATCGTCGGAGAGGAAGGCTGAAAGCCTAGTTCACAGAGAAGGTTATTGATCCACACTGTGTCAGCATAGTTATATGCAAGAGCCCTGTATTCTGCTTCAGCATTGAAACGAGAGATTGTCGACTGCTTCTTGGCACAACAAGAGATTAAGGTAGAGCCAAGGAATATACAGTAGCTAGTGGTGGATCGACGGCTATCTGGACATCCTTCCCAATCAACATCGATGGGTATGCCACGACCAAGAGACCCTTTAAGGTAACGAAGAATTGTTTTAACAGCATCGAAGTGTGATGTACATGGTTGACGCATATATTGAGAGACAACATGTATTGCATATACAATATCTGGTCGAGTGAGTGTGAGATATTGGAGGGCACCGACAAGTTGATGAAACATAGTAGAATCAGGGAGCAAGTCAACAGAGGTATGAGACAATTGATCTTTGGCAGCGGTAGGTGTAGAACATGGTTTACAGTTGAGGAGCTTGCTGCGCTGAAAGATGTCTAGGGCATACTTGTTTTGAATGAGATGAAGCCCGCATGAGGTTCTAGTGACTTCAATACATAGGAAATAATGAAGACTCTCGAGATCCTTGATTTCAAATTCTGTACCCAACCGGTGTATAAAGGAGCGAAGCATAGACGATGCATTCCCAGTCAAGATAATATTATCAACATATACAAGAAGGATCATAATAGCGGAGTTGCGACGAAAGGTAAACATGGAGCTATCAGCATTGCTCTGGAGAAAACCATAAGAGAGAAGAAATGAACTAAACCGTTGAAACCACGCTCGAGGTGCTTGCTTAATTCCATCGATAGCTTGTGAAGTTTGAAAAGATGATGGGGTCAACGAGAATCAACAAACTCGGGAGCTTGGCCATGTAAACTTCTTCAGTGAGAGAACCATGTAGAAATTTGTTCTTGATGTCCAACTGATGAATGGACCAAGCACAAGTCACAGCAAGACTGAGCACGGTTCAAATGGTCGTTGGCTTCATGACTGGGCTGAATGTTTCATTATGATCAGTACCAGCTTGTTGATGGAAGCCTTTCGCAATGAGACGAGCCTTATATCGTTCAATACTGCCGTCAGAGCGTCTTTTGATTTTGAAAACCCATTTTCACCCTACTATGTTGGCATGAGGTCGAGAAGGGACAAGAGACCAAGTTTGTTGCTTAAGAAGAGCATTGAACTCCTCATTCATGGCTTGTCTCCATTCTAGGGATCGGACTGCTTGAATATAGTAGGTAGGTTCAACATCGGAAGAGGTGATCATAGAGGCAAAGGCCTGCGATAGAGGATGTTGAGGGGCTACATCAGCTTGCTTCCGAGGTTTGAAAATACCATCTTTGGCCTTGGTCTGCATGGGGTGAATATTGGCTGTGGAAGAGGGAACAATCGACTCAGGTACAGGAGATGAAGGAGCAGAAGGAGGAGTGGAGGATGGTACCACATATGTAGAGGACTCAGTAATGGTCGCAGGTGAAGATGGCGAAACTGGATGAAATGCATTTGTAGATGTTGGCAAAGCAATGGCTAGAGGCATCGTAATAACTATTTTGAAGAGCATATCAGATGAAGAGTTTGAGTTCTTATGTAAGTCTCGAGTAGCACATGGAAATGCAGCTTCATTGAATAAGACATGCCGTGAGATGTAGACCCTTCCAGTGCCAAGATGAAGGCATCTATAGCCTTTGTGACGACTGTTGTAGCCAACAAAAACACATTCAACAGATCTTGGTTGCAATTTCTTAGTACTATAATCACCAAGATAAGGAAAACAAACGCATCCAAATGTGCGAATAGACATATAATCTGGTGTAGTGCCATACAACAATTGAAAAGGGAAAAGACCAGTTCAGGAGAGGGGTCGGCAGTCTATTAATAAGGTACACAGTTGTGCTCATGGCCTCAACCCAAAGATGGTGAGGAAGATGTGATGCAATATGTAATGTACGTCCCATTTCTGAGATATGACAAAGTTTCCGTTCAGCAAGTCCATTTTGTTGTGGGGTATGGGGACATGAGAGGCCGTGGTGAATCCCTTTTTGTGCACATAGATGATGGAATGAAAAATTATCGTACTCCTTGCCGCCGTCACTTTGAAAGGTTTTGACGGAAGAAAAGAACTGATTTTCAACCATAATAAGAAAATGTGCAAAATGATTAAAAACTTCAGACTTATGGCGCATAGGAAAGATCCAGGTGTACCTTGAAAAATCATCAGTAAATAGGATATAATAACGAAAACCAGTGACAGAAGGAACAGGTGACATCCATACATCTGAGTGAATTAACGAAAAATGTGTAGTACAATGACTTTTATTAATAGAAAAAGGCAGTCGCGTGGACTTACCCAAAGCACAATGAGTACAAAATTTAGAAGAAGAAAATGTAAAATAACCTAAACATTTATTAAAAGACAGAACTTGAGGAACTTTAGAAGACAGATGTCCTAAACGTTGATGCCAAAGAGAGGACGAGAAGCCAACGGCCATCAATGCATGAGGAGAGGAGCTAGAGGATCGGAGAGGATAAAGACCAGATTCACAGCGTCTTTGAAATAAAAAGGCACCTGTTTGTAAGTTTCGAATAACAAATCCCCATGGAAAGAAAGTGAAACTAACATAATTGTCCTTAGTGAATTGAGCAATTTTAGTCATGTGAGGGACATGCAACACCTTAGAGAGATAAAAACAAGATGAACCTGATGGAAGAGATAAACTACCAGTGTGCACAATAGGGAAAGAGTCACCGTTGCCTAATACAACCCGATCCATACCTTCATAGTGGGAGATGTTGCTCATGGAATGAGCATCGCAAGTCATATGATTGGTTGCACCAGCATCAGGATACCAATTAGGGTCAACCGGGTGAGTAAGTTGCATGACAATGAAGGTAGAGGGAATATCCTCCTCAAACGGACGTTGTTGAAGGTAGCGTTGGTTGTAAGTAGCTGTTGTATGACCAAAGTTGAAGCAGATTTGACACTGAATAGTAGGAGGAGAGGGGGAACCAAGAATTCCTTATGAGAAAGGAGCATGCCCGCGATTGTTGTTACTATGACCTGAGCCACCACGACCACCACGGGTAGACTGAGATGGGCCATAGAGTTAGATCGACCAGGCTCACCACGTCGAGTGCGGCCACCACGAGAAGAATGGCCACGCCCCCGAGAGGAGAAGAGATCTATGGGATGTAGATGAGTACTACTTACAGAAGAGTCACTCGGTATCGGGTGAGATATATGAGACTCAAAGGATAAGAGTCGAGCCCGAAGATCCGAAAACACTGTGGTAGTGGCAGGAAATTGATGATAGCAGTAACCAACATGGAGTACTCCGAGCCAAGACCCCGAAGAACAAATGTGATGAGATCATCGTTGGTCATGGAGGCATTGATAGCATCGAGTGAATCAGCAAGTGACTTAGCATGCTGAAGATACTCAGAGATAGAATTGTCACCTTTATTAATAGAGAGCAGCTGAAAGTGCAAATGGGTCGCATTCACCAATGATTGCTGAGAGAAGTGGCGCTGTAAGCAATCCCAAATCTGACGGGAAATGGAGAGTCCAATAACTTGGGCGAGTGCCGGCTCGGAGAGCGTAGCATTGAGTATACCTACAAGGGTTTGGTCCATCTGTACCCACGTGGTATACTCAGGGTTTGGGGTAGTGTTGGTGGGGTCATCAATGGTGAGATAGTGAGGTGGACATGGGTGAGTGCCATCAATGAAGCGCCAATGATTTTGGCCAACAAGGAATGGCTTGATTTGAGCCTGCCACAGAAGGCAATTTGTCTCTGTTAATATGATGGAGACAAGGCTTGAAAAATTAGGGATAGTGAGAGTAAGGACAGAGGAGGAACTGGCAGCCATTGGTGAAAGGGATGAGTTTTTTTTTCTTTTCTTTTTCTTTTTTTATTAACTGCTAGGGCTTATGGTTCGGTGTGGCATACAGATCCTTTGTTTGCTTGAGAGATCTGGCAGTGGGGTGAGATGGGTAGAGGATGATTCCAACGATCAACAGAAAACTCAGATCTGGAAGTAATCAACGCCTGGACTGCTAGTTTTTCCTTTTTTTTTTTTTAAACTGCAGTTAGATCAGTCGGCTTGGGAACTATTGGGTGTCCCAATCTAAGAAGAACAGTGTCAGAGACACAGAACTGCTACTAGATGAGCAGCCAATGCTGGGGAAGAGGGGAAGTTGTTGCAGCAAGGACGAGAGGCGACAGCAGAGATGGAGAGAAGACTTGTTGTAAGAAGTCGGTGTGGAAGCAAGAGGCGTCACTGTCGGCACAGTGGAGCGGCTTCTGCAAACAACAAGATGGATGCGTGCTTTGGGAACCAGGCAGCAACAGAGAGGGCTTCTAGGTTGCAGAGTGTAGGGACGGAAGGGATGGGCTAAGAGATGTAGGTCACCGGCTTTGATACCATGTAAAAGATTGAGAATTTTATTCTCTCAATCACATTCCAACGGCTAACACGTTGATATATACAATTACAATCCCATTTTGGAAAGGAGTCTTATGCTATGGGAGTACAAGTTGAGTACAAGAATAGAAGTCTACTAGGACTAGAAACCTATGGCACAAGATACAACATCTAGGAGATACGTATCATCTAATATCTTCGTTTCACTGGGGAACACTGTATTCTGGAAGTTGCATCCCCGGTTACAGAAACCTCTCAGATTTTTGGCCACCGAGTACACCTTTCAAGACTAGGCTATTACAATCTTACCCCCTTACATGAGAGTCGTCCTCGGCTCTAATACCATATGTAACGACCTGCCCCACCCAGAATAATATTGTTCGTTTTGGGCATGACACACCATCATAGTTTTGCTTCGAGATGTGGACCCATACACACACTCCAAAACACGTTGTGCTAGGGAAAGGGAAAGCAATTAGTTAAGGCAATGTGGGATTGGTATTTGCACCATCGTGGTGAAATTATCTTTCCTGGTTCGCCTCCTTGTGTACTTCTCTTCCTTCCAATGGCGAGCACCTTATTCTAGAAGTTGCATCCTAAATACATAAGCCACTCAGAATTTTGGCCACCGAGTACACCCTTCAAGACTGGGCTATTATATATCATTGGATTTATTTATTATTCATTGTTGTGTCTCATTCTCGATTTGTAATTATGTTTAGACAATCATTTCAAATTTTACCAATGTTTACTTTTTAATTAAGATTAAATTTATCATGTCTATAAATATTTTCAGATTTATTTAAATATTTTAGACATTTAAAGATTTTCATATTTATCTAAACATTTATTCGAATATCCACAAATTCAACGAGTAATTATAAATATTTTCAGATTTATTTAAGCCCTTATTAAATCATCTATCTCATTTATATGGGAATGGTATTTATATTTCAATTAGGATTATAGACAGGCCCGGCCCTGCCTTTAGGCGAACTAGGCCGTCGCCTAGGGCCCCCAGATAGGCAGGGCCCCCAAATCCATGAACTCACTAAATAGGCCCAGTAAAACTCCCAGACGTTTCGGCATACGCGTTTCGGCATAAGCATTTCGGCACACGCGTTTCGACTTCCGCTCCTGCACAGCAACCCGCTTACACGCCAAACGCCCAAACCCACTCCTTTCCTTCTCATTTCCGAAAACCCTAAGAAAAAAAAGCCTAATTTCTTCTCTCTCGGTCTCCTCTCTGATGCCTCTCTCTCGGTCTCTGTTGCGTTCTCTACTTCTCTACTGCCTCTCTCTCGTGCTCCTCTCTTTGTGCTGACGTGCTGTCTCTCGACCAACGTTTCTTCCCCGACCGGCGGATCACTCCCACTGTTGTTTGGGTTTTCCCCAAACTCTGCAACTCATTCAGGCAGTCTCTCTCATCTGATCTGGTTTTTCAGATCTAATTCTTGCTCGATGCCAGCCTGCCACTCCTCTCAGATCTACTTCATCCTCTGCTGTGTCTCAATAGTCAGTAAACAAAGCGAAAAAAATATAAAAAATAGTTGGGGTTAGGTTTTGTTTTGTTTTGTTTTTTTCTTTTTTTCTTTTGGGGTTTTATACATATGCATGGTTAGGTCGCTGAAGAAAGACGACTTTAAATTTTCTAATGAAGTAAATTTTGTTCTATCACAAAAGAAAATAAATAAATAAATTGGGTAAAATATCATGCTTATAATCAAAGGGTTATATATAGAGTTCATTATTATTGACATTATTTTTCTAGCATAGAAGTCTAGTTAATATATTTTTTTATTTTTTAAATAACTCATTAGTAATAACATGTTAAATATATTTTAATCAAAATTAAATTTAAAAAGAAAATAATAGTTTTACTAATTCAAATTCATCATTTAGTGGGCTGATATCTAGAATGTTAAAACAGAAATACTTAGGAACAAGCCTATGGGGTGGGGTCTACATTGTTTTCCGAAACACAGTAAACAAAGAGAAAAAAAATAAACTAAAAGGGGCATGTACGGGGATTTTTTTATTTTTTATTTTTTAAAAAAGTAAATCTAGCTCATACTATACTTGGTTCATTTCCTAAACGATTGTGTCACGCCCTGCCTTCGCTACGATCCTCGAGCACGGGCACATGATCTACTTCCTCCTCTGCCGTGTCTCGATCTTACATCTCCAACTTTGAGGTTTCACCTTATCCTTTGTGAGGAAATGACTTCCTCCAACAATCTTTGGACCCAGTGTTGTCACGTTCGAGCAATTAAGCCCTCCTCTACACATTCAGTTTTGGCAAGGTTAAATTCACTGGCGAGAGTTCTTGAACTCTCGCGCTTTGCATTTTCCAAATTACCTGCTGACTGGTAACTCTTCTGGCATTTTTTTTTTCTTTGGTACTGGATGCCACTACAACTGATTATTTGTAGGGGTTATTTCCCTGGCCCAGGGTGTGGGCTTGCCCATCTATGTTGTGGGCCATGTCTCTCGGCCTTTGTTTGTTTGGGGCTTGATTTTTTGTTCCACTACCTTACCCAGGCTACGGGTTGTAAACTACTTTTTTTGTGGGCTCTCCTTTTGAATGAATAATAATATTAACTATTCATTAAAAAAATTTGATTATGATATATTATTTGGATGTTTCACAATTTGTAAAAAAGCCCATCTTTAAGAGTTCGCCTAGGGCCCCTCAAATCTCAAGGCTGGCACTGATTATAGATTTAATAAAATGGAGAAGATATTTTAAGAAATTATGCATTAGCTTTAAATTTATGCAAATGGTATATCATAAATTAATTTTATATATACATTTCATTCTTTTCCTTATACATGCATTGTTATATTTTTCATTCTTTATTCATAATTATCTTTATACATGAAACTCATTTTACAAGATGATTTTCATTTTAATTCCTTTTTTCCTCATTTTTACCAAATTTTATTAAATAATCGAGTAATTTCATTACAATATGGTCATTTTGTACTAATTAAATAGATTAATAACTTCGTAGAAAATTACCACATTTTATTTTTCATTTTTTTGATATTTTTTGCTGTTCTTTCTAAAAAAAATTCAAAATATTTGAGAACTTCATTTTGATGTCTTAATGTCCATTAAATAATGATATAATTACATAAAAATAAATCCTATAATTTTTTTAATATTCTCTAATTTTTTATACTTTTGAAAAAAATTAGAAAATGATAATGAAAAACTATATGGAAGATTTGTTAATGATAGGATAGATACTGCACGTAACGGTCGCCATTTAATGTACCACACGCATTTTTAATA
Source organism: Chimonanthus salicifolius (assembly GCA_013350335.1). Taxonomy (NCBI): domain Eukaryota; kingdom Viridiplantae; phylum Streptophyta; class Magnoliopsida; order Laurales; family Calycanthaceae; genus Chimonanthus; species Chimonanthus salicifolius. Next base: position 48,166,253 of record CM023540.1, on the reverse strand, counting down.
CCTTACTCAAACTCGACGAGACCATGGGCAGGTCCATGGACGGGTCGGGGTCGATGTCAGGGTCGGGGTTGGGTAGGTCCGTATAGACAGATGCGAAGAGCTTAAACAACGCGTACGAAATATTGGTGGGACGACCCTACGTTACTTATTGACGAGAATGGATTCAGTGCCGCATGCATGCACAAACTCCAAAAGATAGGCACAAACTTTTTCAGAGTGAAAACTCTTACACAACAAAACTGAGAAACTTAAACAATATTTTTTAAATCAATTATAAAATATATTTATTTATTTAATTAAAGTAAAATATCTTTATTTATAAAATATCACCAACCCATCTATTTTTTGGCTTATATAAAAAATATTTAGTTTTAAAAATTATTTTTATTTTTAAATAAATCTGGTGAGAGCTAAAACATGACATTAATTAACATTTAAGAAATATGGTAATTACTCGACTTCACCTAAATGGACCTATTTTCATAAATGAGCGCCACAGTTAGTCCAAAATATGGGCTAAGGTGAATAGGACTTTTGCATGATTCTAAATTCTCTAGAGACTTTTAATCCATCAATATGTCCTTTCTACAATTGATTCAAATAATCATCCAATTGTAAGAGTTTTAGTTTGTTACAATTCTATGAAAATGTTTTACCCAAGTCCGTAATCAAATCTCATAAAGTGTATGTGCTTAGAGTGATTGGCAACCAAGATGATAGTACAATATAAAGAAGAGAAGTGGAAAGAGATGGAGAGGATCTGATGCAATAATTTTTACGTGGTTTCGCAAATTTACCTACATCTACCACTCAAATAGCTAGTTTGAGATTCAAGTAACCTATTCTTCTTAAAGGTGGAGAACAAACCCGTAAAAATCTCTCTTAGGGGTGGAGTAACTGAAATCCAATCTACTTAACAACGGTGGAGATTAAACCAAATAAATCGATCTCCTTACAAGTGGAGATGAACCCACTAATCCAATCTCCTTAAGGGTGGAGAACAAACCACAAATAGTTCCAAGAGATCAATACGTCTCTTAACTGGAATAGGGTGAACAAAACCTTTACAACAATCTCACAATAAATTAAAAGTAGTTATACAAGAGATGTTACCAAGAATACTTAACCCCTTGATAGTAGTTGAAGTTTGTGACATGTTTCTTTGATGATCTTCCTCTTTCTTTGCCTTTGGTGATATTGAGTAGCCTCAATGAATGTCAAACTAAGGTGAGAAAGAGTTTAGAGATGAAACAGATTTGCCTATGAGGTCAATCTATCCCTTTGAAGATCTCTAATGAGCACAATCAAAGTACAGCTTAATATGCTCAAGGCATGCCTATGAGGTAGAGTGAAAATATATTATAGACTTTGAAAAGCTAACAAATTTGTTTATATGTGATGGATTCTTTTCTCAGTCAATTACCTTCCATCACAAGCATATAAGTTGTTCAAAACTATCACTTAACAGTATCTTGTCACTGGAGTAGAATAACCTATTAGGCAATAAAATCTCTATAATTAGTACAAAGAAGAACCTTTTATAACTCTTAAAATTGAAACTCAATTGATTACTTGCTTTGTTGTCATGTGTACTCAAACAACTCATAAAAATATTTACTGTAAGTGACAGAATTGTACTAGTAAATATTTCCGTAAACGCTCATCATTGAATCATTTATCATTCTGCTAGGAGGAGTGAGTTGTCTATGAACAATCCAAGGAACTCCAAACTCTTAGGTATGCTACAGAATCTACTGAATATAGAAGATTACTCGGAGAATCCTTAGCCGAGTAGCCATCATAGGTCTTATAACTCGGCTGATGAAACCATGGTCGGCAAAATTTCGCAGTAATCGATACATTCTCTGCTTGAAAGAACTGGGAGACACGAGAGCTTATAAATCACTTGCAAAAAACCCAATGCAAACTACATGTATAGGTGCCTTAAGCGACAACGTAATAGAGAGTTGGAAGTAACAAATACTTACTCTCAATATATTAATGCATTTCATGAGTTTTTCTTAATCTATCATCACCCGATGCACGATATTATAAAAACACCGATGCTCAAATCTGTTGGGAGGAAACGTCTTTCATCCACACACAAATAGCAATATTGAAGATAGAAAAGAAAAATCAACCAAGAAGCAATACCATAATACAGATTTTACGTAGTTCCATTTTTGTACGTCCACGAAGTTCAAACCAATCTACTATGCTCAAAGGCAAAACAAAAAGAAGCGGCTTTGGTTACAGATGTTATGTTTCCTCTCTCATAAAACGAAAATATATACTACTCAAATTAGAGTTTACATAAGACGTAATGCGAAAATACAAAATTACCCTGCAATAAAAAAAAAATTGGCTGGGGGCTCCATTGAGTCTAACAAAATCAAAATCTCCATTATTATTTCTTTTGTAAGACAATTAACAACCTTATTGCATCAATGACATGAATTGACACAACCGTTGTAGCATCGCTTTTATCACTTAGTCATGTACTTATCATTGTCATTAACTATTTTATTAAATTATGCCTTTTATCTATTTTTTTTACGGCAGCTCTAAGGAGATTGTCGTATACATTTTTAATAGGAAAACTATACGTTTACCTTGGACTAAATGGCACATGGTTGGATGAAGAATTTTATGGATGATATATTTAAAGGAAATTCTTTAATCTGATCTAAGCAACATTATGAGATGGATCATAAAAAATCAAGAGTTTATAGCAATCAAATTTTCAAAGTGTAAATCACAAAGCCAAGGCAATCCCAGAGAGTGACTTTACTATATTTTTTTTTAATTAAATTCCTCCTCTTCTAAATCTATTTCCTCCTCCAATCTGTTCCATCCTTTCAACTCTCGCATGAGTGTCTCTTTTCTTTCCTTCACTGGCCCACTCATCGATTTGACCCAAACTTTTATTTTAGATTTCAAAAGGATAAGTTTCATTAAGATTACATATCCTCCCCATCCTTGGATATCGAAATTGTCCCACCATTCCTTTACTAGTTTAGTGAAATTCGGGTCTTCCAGCTATATATTACTGAAGCGAAAAGGCTTAGAGCTCCAGTCAATTTCCTCCGTATCAAACAATACCGGACAGTGGTCTGAAATCGGACTAAAGAGTTTGATCTGGCTTGAATGAGAAAAGATTGAATCCCAATCAAAAGAGGTGAGGGATCTACCCAATCTACTCATGGCGCTTCTAGTTTGTCCATTACTCCAAGTAAAACGGTCACCGATAAGCGGAGAACCAAAAAGTTCATTTCTAGAAATGAATTCAGAAAATTCATCCATCCCTCTAGTATAGCCCCTTCCTCCTTTTTTTTCTGATGAGTATCTAATAACATTGAAATCCCCGGTTAGACACCAAATGGAAGAGCACCAACAATGTACACCATCCAACTCCGTCCACAAAGTCTCCCTTTCTCCTTTCGTGTTAGGGCTATAAACATTTATGAAACACACCTCCACACCTTCACCGTAAAGCATGCTTTTAACTGATATTGACCTGAGATCTTGTCTCTTGCCGATGCTTGAAGGAGTGAAGGATTCCACAAAATGATCAGACTCCTTGACAATCCTTCTGCTAGCTTACTAAAGAAATCTACATCAGATGGGCCCCAAATTTCTCTAATGAAAGAGGCATCCAGCTCCTCTCTCTTAGATTCTTGAATGAACAAAACATCAATCCTGTTTTTTCTAATCAACTGACTGATTGCCCCTCTTTTCTTCCTGAGTCCTAGACCCCTCACATTCCAACTAAGTATCTTCATTAAAAACAAATTTAGTCCCCTCAATTTTGCCAGTGCTTGGTCCAACATCTTCGTTAGGATTTGAGGATAGACTTTTCTCCAACCACTCTTTCAATTTTTCAATTACCATTTCCTTACCTCCTCTACTCAACCACCTTCTCTATAGTTTTCTGCAGTAAGTTTTCATAGTTGTATTCCTGCCGTATTGTTTCATAGGGATTCCTTTTGCCATTGATGATGATCGATCTTGATCCTCCACCTCTTCTATGTCCTTTACAACCTAAGAAATGTCATTGAAGCTCTTCCCAATTCTTTTCCCTATTTTGATAATTTTTGACATGTCCTCTGCTGTGTATCCCTTTTTTTAAGCTCCTGAATAATTTTTCCATCTTTCATTTTTCCTTTTTTCTATTTTTTTTTTCCATCTTTTCTTTTTTCCTCCTGGAGTAGCTTCAGCGGCAATTCCTCTTCGTTAACTTTTTTTTTTTTCATCCTCCACAACTGGCAAGTCTTTGAGTGAGAAGCTGACGTGTGTGGGGGAGTTTTCGAAGTGGACCTGTTGTTCCGAGTATGCAAAATCAGTCGACTTGGGCTCCTCTGGGTTAATAGAGTCATTTGAACTGCGCCTTCAAGTCAGGCTCAAAGACAGACCCAAATCACAGTCATTAAGCAACCTTTCAATTTTTTTCTTTTGCAAGTGCCACGCGTGCGAGCCCCTTGTTTATTTTCGATAAAAAAGGTTGCATGTTTTAGGAAAGGCCAGATCCGTCTTACGAAGCAACTGCTTCTCCTGCCCTCTTAAATCACAGTCATTAAGCAACCTTTCAATTTTTTTCTTTTGCAAGTGCCACGCGTGCGAGCCCCTTGTTTATTTTCGATAAAAAAGGTTGCATGTTTTAGGAAAGGCCAGATCCGTCTTACGAAGCAACTGCTTCTCCTGCCCTCCTCGTATTCTCGTCATTGGTTCTCCTCTACCGCCCAGTTGCGTTTTTTTCTTCCCTTTGATGCCTTGGCATTTGTGGAGCCTGCATGACAAACACATGTCACCACATTCCTCGCGATCTAAACAGAGCGAAGCGGCGAAGGCTTTGATTGCAATTGATTGTCGGAAAACTGCTCCGACGATGAAATAGGTGACGGAGACACGAATGTTTCAGCGATAGCAACATCGAAGGAAGAACCCTTAAGATTCAGCTTCACCAGGTGAGGAATTTGATCTGAAACCTTCAGTTCAAACAGTAAATTGAGGGTAGAGCAATCTTCCCTACTCAAATTGCTGGAGTCCACTTCCAAAACTCTTCCCAACCATCCGTCGAATGTTCACATCAGTCCCCTTTCCATCCTTCCAATGGGTAACCAAAGCATCTGACCCACGTTTTTCGTGTGTACTAAAGAACGTTAGGAGTCCAGGGTCCAAAGACTTCAAGATGTCCAAAATCTGAAGAGGACCTTATGAACAATCATGCCTCTACTTCTGAATTAGGAGCAACGAAGAAACGCGAATCATCAAGACAGCTGATTTTAGGGTTGAGGAATCCCTTTTGACGAAGGAATTGGAGCACGTGAGATTGCTTCAGATCCATCACAAAGGAGAGGATAATCGCCCTATACAGCCAATCCTTCAAATCGTGTTCATTGACAGGTGGGATCATCAAATCAATTTCTTTGATTTCTAATAAAATTGTTGAATATCTCTTCTCGGTAGATGCCACCACATCTGACCACTTCCTCCCAATTTTGGGGTGACCTGTGGGGACTTTCCACAACATGTCCATTGAGTTCTCAAACAGGTTTTCCAGCCACTTCCCCATTGCTTAAATGTACAAACGCCAAAGTACGCCCCGCTGCATCTTTTTTCCTAGGGACAAAAGTATCTAAAATCGTCCCCCAGCGACAGAAAAACCATCACAGCCAATTGTTGGTAGTGAAATCAAGAAAATTCCCAACAAATAACGAAATTGATGCTCCTTCTCTAGTGCATCTGTGTCTTCGTCTCCTTTATTGTTGTTAGGGCCTCGGTTTGACCGAGTTGATGTTTTGTCAATTCTGACCGAGCGTGACCATGTGTGTCCTTGCCTTGGAAGAATTTGAAGAGATGTCAAGAAATCTGCCGGAAGATCTACTGTGCATTAAAGTTTTTACACCGTATACTTGATTGGCACGCAGATAAATGGACCTCAGTGAACTTTAGTAAAACCAAATTACCCTAAGAAAACAAAAGCTAAAACTTATAAATCTAGAAAATATTTGGTCTCAGCCTTGAGACTGAACTTAATGAGAGCAAATATGTCAAAAAACTGTAAAACTCTTTAGCTCTCAGTCTCGAGCCCTAGAGCATTTTGTTGAGGCCTCGAGACCCTCCGTATCTGAGAGAAAATCTTGACAGTCTGTATTTTACATGTGCTCTCAGCCTTGAGGCCTCGTGACTTAAAATCACAAAAAAATAGGGCGTATACTCTGGAGAATCTGAGTTGCCTCTTGACTTAAAATCACAAAAAATAAGGGCGTGTAATCTGGAGAATCTATGAGCTATATTAACATATACAGGCCTTGTGACTTAAAATCACAAAAAAATCAAGGCATGTAATCTGGAGAATATATGAGTTGCATTACCATATATAAGCTCGAGGCCTCGAGACTAAGCCGTTGCAAAAACTCTCTATAAATATACGACTTTGCTATGGATTTGAAATAGACCTTCACATTGGGAAAAACCCTAAACTTTTAGAGACTCTTTTCCTCCAACTGTCTCTCTTCTTCATCAACCTTCATCAATTGATTCAAAGCATCCAATGCTTATTTACATGAAGAAGACATTAGATTGTTACTTTAGGACCAACCTATAGAACTAGTCCTAAAACCCATCTTACACTGTGGCTAAATCTGATTGAAGAATGGTCTAAATCTAGAGGTAGAAGCGCAGAGACATCATCAGAAGAACACACTTTTGAAGATTGATTAAGGCCCAAGGCAAGTGTTCATCTTTTATCTCTTATTTAATAAACATTGTAAAGTGGATTAGAACATTGTGTTTGAACCAACCTAAAAAATAGACGTCGAGAATTAAACCATGGGAGTCGAACCTCTATAAAAAAATTATGTTGTACTATCTGAGTGAAGCTCATTCATAGTATTTTAGAATGATCCTAAAGTTAGGAAGTCTAATAGGTTCAAGTGAACTGAAACACTATATATCGTCGTGCATATGTGGTGTTTAAGCGATTGTTTATTATCATTTACACACACAGGCACACATTTGATTATTTCGTTGCACATATTCTTAAATTGATTTTTATTTAAAAAAATAAATAAAATCGAATCAGAACTATTTAACCCCCTTTAGGTCTTGCATTGTTCTAATAACGGACTTTCAGTTGCTGCCACCCCTCCTAGTCAACTACCTCCATGCTGCCCTTCAGGTCCTTTCGCTGGTCATCGAAGAGCCGGTGATGGTTCTCTTCTCTCCTGGTATTCTCTAACTCTCTTGTTTTCTCCTTGCTCACGCTCTCTCAACTCTCTCTTGCTCACACGTCTTTTTTTCAAACTTTACCAATCATCCCTATTTAGGGAAATTCTCAAAATTCATATGGATCAACAATTTCACTTTCACTCTCAAGAAATAAAAAAGGCTTAAAATCCCACTAGGAAAGTTGGCACTATTCAAGATTCACTAATGAAATTTAAATTCAATTAATTAAAATTGATTTATGAAATCCAATTTAATTATCCAATGAGCGAATGCAAACAATTGAAATCGATCTACTATACCCTAGCAATCAATTTTGACCGGACATGTGTCTTGTTACATCATTATTGAAATTAAAAAAAAAAAATTGCATCATAAATCCTTGGGTGAATTTGGACGAATGGATGGAATATGCTTGATTTGATGCCGAAACTCCTCTCCCCCATAATGAATTTCGTCCACTTCACATTGTAGGATCAAAGCTCCATGTTTCCAAAGCTTGCTATTGTTGAAGATTCCTTCCTCAAAATTTCAGGAGAATATAATTGTGGGAGGGAACTTTTTTGAAGAGATAATTTCATCCTTCCCGTCCCACTCATGCAATTAGGCATTATAAGGACATAATTGCAATCGATCTTTGAAATGCAAAGGATGAAATTACAAAAATGCAAGGACTTTTTTACAATCAGCCCACAATATAAGGACCTAAATACAAATTACCTAAAAACAAAATGCAACAAAAATCAGAATAATTAAATTGCTAATTACCTTTTTTAAGAGATAAAAATTCCGTTTGTGGTGTAAAGCTCTCAGAGATTACTTGATTAACACCTCAATCCAGTGAAATCCTCATTTCTTCTCACTTCGATTCTTCCTACCAGAGAAATGGGGATCACAATCCATGCTTCTTTCCACATGACGCTTGTCTCTGTCATAGCGACTGCTGTGATGATCCATGCTTCTCTTCCTATCATCTAGGTCCTCCCTTTTCCAAGTATCAACATCATGGCCTCTGCTTCGCTTCTTATCATCTCGCTCATCCCTTGTTCGAGCCTCAGCATCATGGCCTTTGCTTCTCCTATCATCTCGCACATCCCTTGTTCGAGCCTCAGCGTCATGGCCTTTGCTTCTCCTATCATGTCGCTCATCCCTCATACCAGCATCATCATCATGATCTTTAAATCTCCTCCTATCATGTCGATCAACACTCTTATGCGAATCACCATCATAGTCTGTGCTTCTCCTCCTGTTATCTCGTTCACCTCTCTTGTGATGATTCTCATCCTGCCTGTTTCGATTTTGTTCATCTCCACGCCTCCCTCTCATTCTCTCACCATCATCTTGTTCTCCATGATGCCTATCTCTTCTGCTTCCTCTAATTGCTTCACTTCTCTCCACCTCTCCGCGTCCGCTCCTATGCTCATCATGGCCATGCCTAATTTTCATTGAATCTCTCCTATCATGTTCTTGATGCCTTGTATCTTCAGAACTTAGATGGTCCCTCTTCCATTTCTTAGTTTTATCTTCTGTTTCATGGTTGCGCCCTCTCCCTTCCTCATGGTCTGAGGTCTCCAAAGTGTCCCCATCAAAAACCATTTCATAACTGCAAAAAAAAAATTCAGATCAAACACCATCTCATGACTGTAAACAGGTTTTCAAATATTAGTGAGAGAGAGGGAGAGAAGAGACCTTTGGTGAGCGTCTCCACCTCGCTGTGTATTTTCATCTTTAAGGACATATTTAGTGGAATGTTGTTTGTTATCGGTACCTTCAGTACAATCCTTGGCAATGTGATCAAGAGCACCACATTTGAAGCAACCTTTCCCTACAACAAGAAAATACATTGACTATTCATTATGATAGAAAATATATTGCATGTTAAAGGTAATGAATCTCGCCCTTCCCTGGACTATGCACTACTGAATTAATGAAAGGGGCTAATAGTCTTCAACCTCCATCAGTTGTGAAGTGGAACACAATTTGTGGTCCATCTCTTTCGAATATGTGAACTAGTGAAACTTACCCATAAAGGAATAGTAACCATTGCAAGTAACTGTTGCAGTTCAATTAGATAAACAAAGTGAGGTGGCTAACCGCTAATTATAATGATGAGTATTAATAGGGAATATGATAATAAAGGATTAGTTAGAAAATGGATTGTATAGGTGGCAAAGGATTTGAACCACTCTTGAAGTGCTCTCTCAGAAAACCATTATTGAAGTGTGAAAACATCCAGATGATCCAGCTGCAAACTAGAACAAGTGGTCACACACAAAAAACTATTTATATTCAAGCATTATTTTTTTAAAGGTAATCAGTTCAAATATAATAAAAAGAGTAAGAGGTAGTACAGATACAAGAGGAGGATCCAAGAGACTTAGACTCGAAGCAACTATAAAATATATACAAAGACCTCATATATTCAAGAATTAATGTATATATTAACTATTCCAATCATGTACTTCCTATTTAAATGCACTCCATCATTGAAAGAAAAACAAATATTTTAGTAGAATAGTTCTGTAAAGATATGGACAGGAAGACAACACAGCAGGTAATGGGTTTCAACCTTTTCCAGAATATTAACATCACCAACCGACAACGTTGGTTTAAGGGACAACAATTAGATTACACTTTTTTTTTAGCGGTAACAAGATAAAATTTCATTAATAAGAAAAAGGAAGTACAAAATCAAGAAAAACATACAAAAAAACATAAAAGGGTTTAGGAGATGTAAACCCTAAGCAAAAGTAACAAGATCATGAGTACACTCGACACATAATAGCATGTCTCAAAAGAATGACTCCAAAAGTACAAAATAGAACCAACCCGACCCATAAATACAAAACGAACTGAATCATAGATAGAAAACACCATGAAGTGGTGAATCAATTCCGTATTTCGCAAAAAAATCTGCTACTCTGTTGGCCGATCTGCTGACTTGTGAGAAAGATACCTCTCACCAACGAGTAGAGCCTTTATCTCCCTAACAATTGTTGTTAATCTCCAAGGGAGGTTGTTTCACTCCTGTTACCCATTTAACTGCATTTTTTTAGCGGTAACAAAGAAGATATTATTAAAAAAAAGAAGGCTTTTAGTACATGAAAGAAAAATGGGAGAAGAGGGGGAGAAGGAGGAAAAGAGAGCCGGAGGGGGGGGGGGGGGCTGGGGTGGGGTGGCTCTAAAAGGGGGTAGACCCAACCACAAAAGAAGAAGCAAGCTAAAAACAAAAAGAAACAAAAGCAATGAGAGCTCCCAATGAAACAAAAGGCACAATCAGTGCAAGCAAATGAACTCCCATCTTTAGATATGAAAGACGCCAAACACAGGTCCCTCCACTCCGTTCTTGGCGAAGTAGTCTGCAACCCCATTTCCTGAACACCTTACATGAGCGAAGGATACCTAAAGTCCCCTAACAATCAGTCTCCAGTGGAGGCGCTTCAAACATTTTGCCCATTTAATGGCATTTAACGAATCTCCCTCAATGACTAGTTTTCCACCACCTAAACCTGCTCATATGGTCAAAACTCTTCTAATACTAAAAAGCTCGGCTTCGTTAGAGTCTCTACTCCCTATCGCTTCTGTGAAAATCATGGATGTCTAACCCCTGTGGTATCTGAGGATACCGCCTATACCAGCCGGCCCTAGTTTTCCCCTAGCAGCACCATCCACATTGAATTTCATAACTCCCTATTGCAGAGGGGACCACTGCGCCAAAGCTTTGGGTCTCCTATATCTACCGCTCGTGCAACCCTGCCACGAAGATAGAAAATCTATTGCCCTAAAATCCTTGAACTCCTTATTTGGAAGGAGCCAAGCACAAAGTCTTCATTTGGCTTTTTGGAATAGTTCACTCATCTCAGTGGACTTTCCTTCAAAGATTCTTGACTTTCTTTCTTTCCAAATAGTCCATGAGATGGTGGCCGGAATTGTAAGCCAAGCCATCCTCTATCTAGAGTTAGGGTAAGGAAAAAACCATGAGCCTAAAGTATCTATCCAGGTGTTTGCACCAACCCAAGAGATTCCCAATAAGTTGCAACAATTGCCCCAAAGGTGCCCGACAAAAGGACAAGTGACAAAAAGGTGATCTATGATTTCTTCCCCTAACCCACAGAGAGGACAACTAAGATCTTCTTTGATTCTCAACAGACGTCTACTCCTAAGATTCACTTTTGTCAGAATTTTCCTCTTCACCGCGCACCACATAAAGGTTTGAACCCTTGGGGGTGCCTAATTTTTTCAAACCAAGCTGCATTTGTCGAGTCACTTTCGATAAGTAGCTTTCCTAGCCCTAGAGAAGTACATATAGTCAAAGCTCTCCTAATGCTAAGAAGCTCCGCTTCATTTGATTCTTTCTGCCAAACCAGTTCGCAGAAGACAACTAATGAGTTTCCGATGTGATCCGGCAGGACCCCACCTATTCCTATCTGCCCTGATTTTCCCATAGCTGCCCCGTCTACATTAAATTTAAAATTGTCTTGTTGTGAGGACAACCAAGTCCTCACCTTTTTAATCCTTTTAGGACCTTCCGATGATTGATAAAAATCATGTAATGTTTATGATGCGGCGCATCCCATATGGGTTGTTCCGTGTGTGTTTTTTTTAGTATGTGATTTAGTTTTATTTCAGCAAAGGTAGTCTAGTAATTATTTCTGTTGTTTTATTTTTAGTAGTATAAGTCTTTGTATAAGTTGTAGCCCTTTGGGGCAGACATACGATTGATCAAATAAAATTTTGAGTTTTTCTCAAGTCTGTGCAACGGAAACAATGGAGAGAATCCACAGAATTTGGGGCGTGAGGCCACCATCTTCTTAAGGTACTCTCTATCTCCTCCTCTTCTTCTTCTTCTCCTTCTCTTCCTTCTTCTTCTTTGTGTTTTCTTTGCCTGCTACCACAACCCAAAAAAACCCCTTTTCTAACCCTTCCACCAGGCCTCTGGATCCCATTCTGTTTTCGCCAATGCTCTTAACAAACAGCACCCCTACTTTGTTGGCCCTCTAATTTTCCCCTGCTATCTACGTCCCCACAATACCCCTTTGTTGCTGCCTTCCCTTTAGCCATCTGGCTTTGCCGCTGCCCTTTTTTTTTTTTTGAAATGGTTCATATATTAAAATATAATATAAAAGGCACCAGAGATGCAAATACATAGGGGAAAAAAAAAAAAGGAAAGCTACAAGCACGAGAAAAAGATGAAGACAAAATCAAAACGCAGGCCAAAAACACTAAGAGTTCAAGCAAGATCAGCACATTCTTTCCATGCACGCAAGATGTCTGACATGGAGATATTTCGGAAATCCTGTAGAGAAGAAGCCCACAAAACACATTTGGTGAGGCTACGTCTTGCAACAGATAAACTGGACTCAGAAATACCTTTGAAGATCTTGTTTATTCCGTTCAAACCAAAGGCTCCAGATAGCGGCAAAAAGTAATAATTGCCACAAGGCAGAGCATTTGGGCAAGATAGAGATAATGTCCTAAGCAAAGGACAACTCAGCCACCGAGGACGGCATAACCCAAGCCATCCCAAACTGATCTAACATAGAATTGCAAACACAAGAGGAGAAAGAACAATGAATCAGCAGATGATTCGACTCTTCAGATGCTTGTAAACAAAAAGGACAAGCACTAACCATTATTCTTCCTCTTTTCCGTAATCCATCTTGAATCAAAATTTTCTCCAACCCAACAGTCCAAAGAAAACCAATTGCCCTCGAAGGAACTTTGGAGGACCAAATTTTGGGATTGACAGTAATAAAAGCAACAGTTGACGACCTCCAAGCAAAGAATGACTTGAACGAGAAAACTCCAGAGTTGTCAAGCCACCAAACAATATTGTCATTCAAATTGGAGCGGATTCGGTAGAATGATATGATATGAAGGAGATTCGAGAAGGTAATGCCTTTTCTAAGCTCTAGATCTGCCATTGTGCCCTCTATAGCCCCTCCTCCCTATCCCGCAATCGTCTCCAAGCTTCTGCCAACCCCAAATACCTCTTAGGTGTTATCATGTTACCCTAAGACCCATTACCCATGTGTTCCCATTCGTTCCCTCTTATAACCCATTTGATTAAAGTACCCAGCTTAAAACCGATCCAATAGACCATTAACTCATTTGAGTCATTTAATACATTATATTTTGAACTCCATTATTTCCATTCACACATTACATTTTAAGTATTTGCATGATAATTTGTAGTAAAGTTTATATTAATTAATTGCAAATATTAATTGGAGTTTAATTTTAGCCTATTTTAGATTTAAGATGCATTATTTTCATCCCCTTTAATATTTAGAGAACCATATTAGGCATTTAGGGTTATCCTATCTTTTGAAGTCCCTCCCAGATAAGATCCAAACACAATGACTCTACTTGGCCTTTTGAAAGATTTTTGTCACATCCAATGCCATTGATTGGAAGATCCTTGCATTCTTCTCTTTCCAAATAATCCAAAGGATTGTAGCAGGAATTGTGTTCCAAGCTACCTTGGTCTTGAGATTAAGGCGAGAAATAGGCCACGATCCCATCACTCCCTCAAAAGTCTTATCTAAGACCCATGGAATTCTCATAATATTGACAAAAGTTGTCCATAACTGACCCGAGATAGGGCAACGTAGGAAGAGATGATCTGCATCTCTTCCTCCGCAAGGCCACATAAGGGGCATTGAAGATCATCCTCCGGATTAAGTAAACCCCTCCTCCTTAAGGCCACTCTGGTGAGTGTTTTTCCTTTGAGGACACTCCACACAAAGGCCTTTATTCTCGGAGAAGCCAAGCTCTTCCAAGCCAAAAAAAGGAAGAGGGCCCTCGGTACCCATATGGTTGGGTTTCTCCATGGCTTGTTTCACCGAGAAGGCGCCAGAAGAGCCACCCATCCAAATTAATTCATCTTCCTCCTCTCTGGGTAGTGGACAATCTTCCACTAGGGTTAAGAGCCCCTCTAAACTCTCATGTTCGAAGTCCGTTAGATCCCTTCTAAAGTCGAAGTATAAAAGAACTCGGTTTTGCTCAAGTCTATAGTGATCCCTAACCAAAGCCTCCTTGTTGTGTACCATCCTATATAATTTGGAAAAGATTTCTTTGAAAGGTCTCTCTCCATGCCACACATCTGTCCAAAAAAGGGTTCTATTTCCATTTCCCACTAGCAGTCTCAAATTTTCTTTGAAAGTAAGGCCTACCAGGCCCGCTCCCCTTCCTATCCTCCACCACGCTTTTACAAGTTGTGATCATGCCCTCTCAACATTGTCTCCTAGCGTCCAACCCCCTTTGTCTCCTAGTCCATATTTGGCAATCAAGACTTTAGCCCACAGTGCCTCCATTTCTTTTCCAAACCTCCAATTCCACTTGCACAGAAGCGCTTGCTTCCTAATTTGAAGGGGAACTATTTCCAAGGCCTTCAGATGACTTCGGCTTAGTCACAATGGGCCAAGATACCAAGTGAACCTTCTTTTTATCATGTTTGTCATTCCATAAAAGGAACATCCTAAAGCTTTGCTCCAGTTTCCTCGAGACTCCTATCGGCATTTGAAAAATGGACATATAATAAATGGGAAGGTTCACAAGAACAGACATAATGAGAGTAAGCCTTCCGCCTAAGAATAAATATCTCCCTCCCCACCCTTCTAACCTTTTCTCCACCTTTTCCACAACCAGGCCCCTAAAGGATTTTGATCTTGGGTTCAAACGACTAGTAAACCTAAGTATTAGAAGGGAAACATTTCGGTTCAGCACCCTAACAAATCCGCCAACTGTCTCACCAAAGGTTTCTCTACGCCGGTTCCTATGAAAGTACTTTTTCCTACGTTTTCCTACGTTCACTCGCAGCCTTGACACCATTTCAAAACATCTGAATATCGTTTTGTATCCTATAATTTCTTCTCAGGTTAGTTCATAGAAAAATAGTGTCATCGGCGAATTGCAAGTGTGTCACTACCAGGCCCTGCTCTAACACATGAAAACCTTTAACGATACCCAGGCCCTAGCTATTTCTACCAACTTATTCAAGCCCTCACCTACCAATGTGAAGATGAAATGTGAGAACGGGTCCCTTGCCTAAGACCATTATTTACTCCTATAAGTTGAGTTGGTGAACCACTTATCAAAATTGAATAAGTGGTATCCTCCACGCAAGACCTCATCCAATTCTTCCAACTGTGCCTAAAACCCATTATGTCGAAGTGGTAACTCACAAAAGAGCAATCCCACAGACATAGGCCTTTTCCAAGTTTATTTTGAACAACGTTCCCGGTCTCCTGTCCCTAAGACACATGTAGGTTAACTCATTTGCTATGAGAGTACACCATCTAAGATCTGTCTATCCTCAAGAAAAGTGCCCTGAGATTCCCCGATAATCTCAGGGAGGGCCACCTTCAACTTCTCAAACAAAAGTTTGTAGGCACAACCAATGAGGCTGATCGGTCTGAAGTGAGACAGTACAAACATCAAGCCATAGCTGTTGTGGTGGTTGCAATTAGCGAAATCTAAAAAAAAACCCAAAAAAGGCAATGTGCAACTTTGAAGTTCGTTATAGGTTCTTGTCTCCATTACCAAAATATTAAAATTCATTTTGACCAGACTGGAAGATGTTCCTAATTCCAAGTCATCAATGACTACATTTACGACCCTCTGACACAGTTGGCAATTGCTCCCTATTGCAAGCATAAACGTCACGAGTTCAAATCATATGGTTCGCTGTAAATGAAGATGAGAACAAACCTGAGCTAATTGACCCCTTCCATATGTGCCTAATTGCAGGATCTGGGTTGTAGAACATTAAGATACTTGCAAGTAAGTTTGTACTGTAGTGCACCAATAATGATTTTTGAACTTTCAACGTCGGCTCAAGATATGAACTTGAAACATGGAGCTCTCACTCAAATGTTACAGAGAGGAGATATACGAGCACAATATGATACCCCATAACCAGGATCCAAAAAACAGAGGGCATACGTGGGTGAACGATATGAAGATGCATTTTTATTCTTTAATGATTTATATCTATTTTTATTTTTTGTATTAATAAGAGCCTCAATTCTCTTTAGTATCATAACCATCAGTCATTCTCTACCTACATACCATCCATTTCATGTGAACTTCACATTTGAAATTTCTGACAGCCCATGTTATGGGTAGGCCCCAACATTTTGACCATTGGATGAGTGTGAAATCTTAGGACTTAGAATTCTAAGCCTGTCAAATTAGAGGTTCATCCAATTAAATAGTTATCATTCAAAAAAAAACATTAATATATCCCATTAAATAGAGAAACTAATTTGAGATGGTTTGATAATGTTAGTAGAAGACCAAATACAGTCACAATGCGTAGAGTTGAGAGGCTACAGATCAAAGGCACTAGGAGGAGGGGACGACCTTTAAAAACATGGAGGGAAGGGAGAAAAAAAGACATGTTAGACTGTAGAATGACTGATGGTATGATTTATGATAGGGTCAATTGGAGAAGAAAAAATCATAAAGCCGACCCTAAATGATGGGATACTGGTTTATAATGATGATGATGATGATATCCCACCAAACAGATGGTTACTTCTTTTCTTGAAATGGTAACATGAGTTGAATCCCAGCTCTTACTGTTATATTTCTTTCTTAAAGAGAACAAACATGCCTATTGTGGAAACTTTGTATATAGTTTAGATCACAGGTGGTCCCATTTCTAGATAATCAGAGCCCAGATATACAATGCTATTGTTGGCTCAAGGCCATGTTCCTCAAAAATGAGACCAAGTATTGATAACAACAACCAAGCCAAAAACATGTTGGAAATCCTAACTTAAATAATCTAAGGTCAAAATTCAACAAGTACCTTTGCCAGTTTGACTGCCTTTACCACGTCTGTATTGTGACCACAACTTAGAAACACTTTGACTGAAATCCACATGTATCCTTCGATCATCAATTAAAACATTATCCATCTGCCATAAAAGTTTAGTTAGACATACAAATGATAGCTAAGATGAACATTTAACAAAATTGGTAAAATGAGTGGATCATATGAAGTTGGTGCTCAAAGCCCTTATTAATTAACTATGGTTATGGACTAACGTTAGAAATCAAATATGAATTTCCACGCATCATGTAACTTGCAGATGATTTGGCAATAATTACAGTGTATTTGGTAATTGACATATCATTAAGGAGGAAAATATTGTCAAAAATCTTGACAGATTGAAATCTTAATGTTCGGTAACTGTTGGTCAACCCCTGAAGCGCCATTTCATCTCCAACTGAGTTAGCAAAACGAGGTATCAATGAGACCTTAAAGTCAAATGAAGTAATTGATGTCGAATCCCCTCTATTTTATCTAAATAAAGGGACATAAGGAACCCAATGCCCAACCATCTATAGCCTTTGAATCTCCTTCAATAATACTCCCTTCAGCCCCTAATTCTTCCAACTCCAAAATACTTCTCCATAAAGCAAACAGCTCCACCTCAATCACTGATCCATTAGGGAGCGGACCAGCAAAAGAGATCAAAATAGTTCATATTTCATTACAAATTACCCCCTTCCCCCCGCGTATTTTGCTAGCCCAATATCATGCATACAGCTACCATCAAAATTAAGTTTGAGAAGACTAGAGTCAGGAGAAGACCAAGAAGCATATGTCCTGGAGTCCACATGAGGCACAATTGAATCCACCAAGGCCCAATCCCTACATATATCCGAGATGCGTATTCCCCGGACCTTTTCTGACCCCACAAACCACCAAGCGGCCTAGACCTTAATAACATCCAGCAAGCTCAATATCGAAGATTCATTTCCTTGAAAGATCCTCTTATTCCTTTCCGACCAAATAGACCATACAACACTCAAAACAGTCGAATTCCAAAGGATTTTTCGGAAAGAACTTCCCACCACAAGCACTTCTTTATTAAATAAATCACACCACGCTTTTGGGACACAAAAAGCAACACCAAGCAACTAGAAGAAATGCAACCAAATCTGATATGAAAACCAACAATAAAGTAAGAGATGGTTCACCAACTCCACATCAGACAAGCATAGAGGGCAAGCATTCACAATGAGCATTCTCCTCAATCTCAAATTATCGATCGTCAAAATCTTTTGTAAACCAGCAAGCCAACCAAAAACCTTCACCTAACGATGAAGCACCCTTCCAAATTTTAGGATGTACACAAGGAACCTCTCCAGCACTCAGCAACTTTTTACAAAAAGATTTAACTAAAAAAATCCCATGAGGATCAATTTCCCAAAAACGTCTATTAGAACCATTTCCCGCAATAAAAACTTTACTCTTGAAGATTTTGACAATCTAAAATCTTATCCTTTAGTAAATTGTGAGTTGTTTTACTATATACAAAACTAAAGAAAACTAAATTAAATTTCAACAATTATAAGATTTTAATTTAAGTCCAAAACTTGAGATTAACTTAAAAAACATTCACCAAGTTGTTATAATAATGTAAATTCAACTCTGCAGCATCCAAATAAAACTTGGAGAACTTGAAAGCAAACATCTAAATTCAGCCCATAATTTCCAGATTTACCCTCAGCCACCTAAACAAATTGGAGAAATTGGGACCAAACCTCCAAATTACCTCATCGTCACTAAAATTTAGCACTCAATCATTTAAAGTCGAAATTGAAGAAATTGGTAAACAAACATTCAAATTCAGCCCATAGACATCCACATTCAACCTACATCCATCCAAATAAAAATCAATAGAATCAGAAATTTCAAATTTATCCTACATTGGCCGAGTTATCTTATGCTTGGGACATTGCTTCGGTTTCACCAAAATGCTCATTGTTGTGGCGGGAAAGCACAATAGACATTTTAAGGATCTTACACAATTGCCTGAAGTTGTTGCTACCAGTCTTTGCAAAATGTGCATCTTGGGCCTCTCCTCTCGTGGAATTCAGAAACATCTCTACCAGTGACATCTTGCGAGCCTGGAAAAAATGTGTTGACTTGACTTGGCTTCTTCTTTTTGTCTTACAGCTTTTCCTTTCTTCCTAGATGCATTGGGCTTGTGGGTGGTTGTTTTTCTTGTTTTGTCTTTTGTTTTTGTTCTTGCACCTCTGGTGCCATTTTTTCTTCTAATATATTAATCATTCAAAAAAAAAAAATCAAATGAAAATTGGAAAATTACAAAGCAAATATCCAACTTCATCTCACAATCATATAAAAAAAATTAAAGAAACTAAAGAAGTGTCCAAATTCAGCCCAAAAATAAATATCTTGTAATCTCTAAATACAGGGGGCAGAAAGCCACATGCACATGCTTTATGAGAAGAACCGGTGAGGTGGGTGTTGGGATGGAGGAACAATGATAGACGATGAGGTGGGTGTTGGGATGGAGGAACAATGATAGACGATGAGGTGGGTGTTGGGTTGGGGGAACAGACAGAGAGAGAGAGAAGAACAATGAGAAAGATTAGAGGAGAGACGAATGAAAGACGTGAGTCATTAAAAGGACACATACCAACGAGGGAGGGGAGAGGGGAAAATTCACAGCTAGGGATCTCCCTTCTAGCAGCAAATATTGAGAAATCTCTCAGATTGGACCCTATCTTCAGCAGAGCCAAATACATGAATCTACAATGCGAGGAAACTGGAAGAAAAATTTTTAAATCTCGCAAGACATGCTGCTACCAAACACACATTTTTGAGACTTGAAATCAGTAAATTAAAATGTTGGAAGGGAACTTTAGATGTAAATGGTGTGAAAATTAGTAGGAAAGTATATATTCAATAGAATTTTGGTGCATATGAGAGTAGGGAGGATGTACTAATTAAAATTGAAAATGACTTAGTACCTGAAAGTGAAATTTTGATGCTCAGGTTCAATAGTATAAGAGGAGGGTATGAAACAGATATGGCTAATAGGATGGGCACCAAGTGCGCTAATTGGACATAAGCTGGTCAGCCTATACGATATAAGGATGGCACATTAATTAAAGGGGCATCCTCTAATTGGATGCAAGCTGGTAGGGTCTATGTGATAGAAGAATGCCACATTAATTTAAGGGGCATCCTCTAAGAAGGCAGATAGACCAGCATGCTATGTGAAGCTTTTTTTTTTTTTTAAATGTAAATGGAGTAGAATGTTGGGTGATAAAGAAAAGGCAGGTAAAGTAATGTTAACAAAGATGTGTAACAAGAATAAATAGAACTAAAAACAAGTGCATTAGAGAAAGCCTAAAAGTTGCAATAATAGTAAGTGGGGAAAAAGGATAAAACAATCTCAATTAAGATGGTTCAAACACATCAATAGAAGACTAGAAATGGCCACAATGAAAAGACTCAAAAGGATAGCAGGTACAAGGAAAAGCGATGCTTTTAAAGATGGGTTTGAGGTGGCAAAACAGAGAACACGTTTATTGATAAGGCGATGATGATGATAATGAGGAGCCCACTTGAAGGTTACAAACACTTAGGGAGCAAGGAGACTAAAAAGTAATTTTCATCTATCAGCAGCGCCTCAAAAATTAGCTAGATCAAATGATCATAGCTTAGGAATTTTTTTTTTTTTTTTTTGAGATCCGGAGGTGTCCAGGCGTTTCACCCGACTAGTCCTCCGGGGTGTATGAAAACCCCCCTATCCGCATACACCGGGTAAATCAATAGGACATCATAGCTTAGGATATTAAGACTCGAATATCAATGATGATAAAGAAATACAGTTTCCATCCAATGGTGAGTAAAAGTTTAATAACAATCAAAATTGTGGCATGCTCAGTGCACGACTTGTATCGTGTGTTGGAAAATTGAGTGATAAGATGACTTTATATATGCCCTTTAGAATTGTTCACATGATGCAAATTGTAGAAGTGGTGACACGAAGTGCACCAAATGGTAAAGAGTACCAAAAGGCACAAGGGAATACCACATCCAAAAAAATGAGGGAATAAAAACACCCAAAAAGTCCCAAACAAGAAGAAAATGGGAAAACAGCAAAAACAACTATTAATTACAAGGAGAGAACAAACAAAAAGCCAAAAACATATTAGAAAATGTCAATGCTATCTTTCCAGTTCAAGACAAGTTCAACTTAGGAGTTCCTAGAAACTCTTTTGAGTGTGGAAGTGCAGAAGATACACTTGGCTTGCATCACAAGAAAGCAATGGAGTAAGAATCTTCAGCTTTATCCCTGAAAACTCGATTGTTTCTTTCCAAACAGTGTCCAAATCACAGCAAAAAGGGCAAGCCTCCAAGGAATAGCAAACTTAGAATTTCCAAAAAAAAAAACTTCTAGGAGTAAGATAAGCTTGCCAAGGATTCAGGCATTTCCCACTCCAAATTGAACAACTGGCAGATAAACTTCCAAGCCTCAGAGGAAAACGAGCAATAAAGAAGCAAGTGAATAACGTCTTCAGCAGCACAGAGACAAAGGGACAGACATTAACCATGGTGTGGTGCCTTTTGTTGATGTTGTCACACGTAAGAATCTTAGCAAGGCCTGCAATCTAGATGAAGGCGGATAAATGCCAAAACATGCATTTATATCTTAATTTTATTGGGCAAACAACTCATTACGTGTATTTATGTTTCAGGAGATGAAAACCCACCGATTTAACAATGCAGAGTCCATTCGAGTCAAATGCTAGTAAGGCCGAGTCAAAGTCGAGTCAAATTGCAAAGTCAAGAGCCGTTTGAGAGCAAAGAAGAAAGGATCAAGAGAATGGAAAGTCAAGAGCCGTTGGGGCTCCTTTGGATTTTTCAGCTACAAAAAGGGGTTTTGCATTGGAGAAAAGGGATCTCTCTCCCTTTGGAGAAAAGGGCATCGAGCAGGGGCTTCTCCGCCAGCCAGAGCAGCGACGCCGGCGAGTGACACGTCAGACGGACTTGTGGCAGCAGCTCAGGTAGCTGAGCACGTTGCAAGACAGGAAACAGAGCAACTGGAGCAGAGAATCAGGGTAGCAAGCAGAGTTTGGCTGGTGACAGCAGCCAAGGCTGGGAGCTAACAGAGAGCATCATGGCAGCAATTTTTCTTTTCCCTTTCATTCTCAAGCCAGAGAGACAAGGCATCCTGCATGGCATTTCTTCCTCTCATTTCATGATTCGTTTCAGCCTGAGAGTTTGATTTATTTTCTTTTATGACTTATTCACCGTCATGATTTAGTTTTACATTGTTTTAAGCACATTTTAACTTCCATGTGAAGTTTGTTTAATCATTTGAATATCATTTTTCATGTTGTTTGGCTAAATTTTCGACTAAGGCTAGGGGTGATATTTAATTATTTATGGGTTATTTTTAAGTCAACAATTGCGATATTAATATAGATTTGATTAATTGCATGGTTTAATTAATCTCGAATTTTATTACAAATCTATATGCATTCCTTGATTTATTGTAGTTTCCGAACACAATAAATACTTGGATAAATGTATGGTATTTGTGATAAATTTTCAAAGACCTATCTATGTCTATATATTTTCCTTGAATCATTGTGCTTTCCGAATACATTGATTGCTTGGAGAATCCCTGTGACATGTGATATGTGCTCAATAGTTTTAACTATCAATTATTTTAAAACAATCTTTGAGGAATTATTATTGATTTAACTGTCTAAACTTCCGGTTCGATAGAATTATTATTCGAAGCGAACCGAGATAAGTTGATGCAAAATACTCTATAAATTATTTAACAAATCTCCGAACCTTAGTGCATTTTCTTCATTATTGTTTAAATCATCACTATATTTGCTCCATACTCTTGTGTGGAAATCAAACATTTATTTCTCATTTTGAATTAGTGTTCTTAATTCCTTCAGTCCATGTGGTTCGACCTCAAAGACACCGAGTACTTTACTACTTCGCTACCTGCGCTTGGGTTTACACTTTTAAAGTGGTAGTAAAGGCCAACACACGAGGTGAGATTTTGGAATGCCATACAGCAAGATTCACCAATGGTCAGCTTTATGAGAAATCCACTCAAAGTAGGATTCAACAGAAAATGCCAAAGGATGAGGGAATCTAAAGTCTGCAATCTTCTTCATTCACATTAATACAAACATCATTCAGAAGAAGGAGGTTAGAAAGTCCGCTTCATTGTCTGTGAAGTTTCTACAAAAGTGAAAACTTCAAACCACCTTACGCCAATGAGATCAAAATAATCCGCAACAAATGCTTGTGAAGCAATGGCAAAATGATGCAAAAAAAGAAACCAAGTTGCAAGAGTAGTTGGGCACACCAAATGTCATTCCAAAAGCAGATACAACAACCATTACCTACAATATGACGAATGCGCTCATTGAATTTCACTTTGCAAGCACAGATGGAGTGCCAAATGCCAAAAGCTTTCCAATGATGAAGATTCACATCCCAACCTAAATTACCCACATTAGATTTTGAAAGTTCTGGAGTGCTAGAACAAGATTGTCCCTAGAGGGGGGGGGTGAATAGGACAATGCCCGATTTTTATGGTCTTCACAAATTTCTTGATTAATTAAAACATAAGCAGCGAAATAAATAAGATTAATCAAGAGATATGTATTGTGTGATAAAAGAGTGCAAATATTAGAGCAATCACACAAGCAAACCAAACACCCAATATCTAGTGGTTCGGAGTAAACCCCTCCTATATTCACTGTTGGACTCACCCACCCTTGGGTTATCTCAAATTCACTAGGTGGGGAATTACGCCCTCACAAATAGAGTAGGAATTACGCCTACACAATAAAATGAGAATTTCACCCACTCACCTAATGTTTTGAAAGGTTCAACCTACCCCGGTCTACTTCCTTATCCCTCTATTTTTTATAGTGGTTCAAGCTCCTTGCTTTAATTCACTTCACAAGATTATCTTAATTTAAATCACAATAAGAAGCACTAGTCTTTTGTAGCTCACTTGTAGATGTGCTTCTTGAAGAGTTATCCAAACTTGATGTCCTTGATGAGGAAGATATACCAATATATGAGCAACCACAAGTTTGGAAGAAGGTCTCTAGGATTATGGATTTGCAAGTTGAATCATAGACTTGTTTTTCTCTCTCTCTTGATCTCAATCAAATAGATGATTGGATTTCCAAATGATTCACCAATGTTTAGGGCTTAGAGAGAGGTTGGGAGGGGTTGGGATTCTCTGGAGATGCCTTAAGATTTTTCTATGTGAAGGGTCCAACCAATTTCTCCAAAATCCAAAGACTATATAGGCAACCAGAAAATTACCCAACTCAGGGTCGCCGATGGGTCGAGCTGCTCGATATGTCGAGACATAAAAATGTGACTGTTGAGAGTTCAGTGCGTTTCCCACGGATATAAAACGGTCACGCTCGATGGGTCGTACTGCCCATTGTCGATGTATCGTCTTGAGGCTAACTCAAACATACAAAATTTTTCATCTAGAACTCTGTTCAACCCATACAACATATCGTGGAGCACGATGCGTCTGCTCAGTCACTCTCGATGGGTCTGCATACCCGATAGTATTGATCTGAGAGCAACAAGAATTTATAGAGTTCTTCAAACCAAAACTTTGTAAAAACCCAGGTCAACATGTCTAGATCACCGATGTGTTTGCCCTATCCATTGCGATAGATCGGTGAACACAATACTATCGATCTAAGAGCAATCCAATTTGACAGTATTTTCCAACCAGAGCCTTTGTCATTCGATACGATATATCGAGGACCACGATGGGTCTGTCCTGTCTTCGCCGATGGATCAACATACTCGATGTATCAACCTGACATTTTGACAATTTAACAAGTTTAGGTGCATTTGGTTCTGATCACTATCAAGGACCACTTAGGCTTGTTTATGAATTACCAATTTTATTCCTAAGCCTAGGCAAGGTCCACCTAAGGGTGTGGATTCCATCCTAGAGTCATCTATGGCCAAATTACCTCAGTAATTACCATACACAGGATGATGTTGAATCGTGCACTTGATCTTCCAGTCTAGAACTTGATTCAACCTCTTGAGTCTTGATTCCTTGTCTTCTTTCTTCCAAGGCAATTCTTCACATGAATCACAGAATTGACAAATTGGTGACTCAGTCAAACCGGGGCACTAACAGATTTCCCTATGATGAGGGTCTTCCAAGGCTCATCACCACTGGAACCTTGAACCACGTATTTATTTCCTCTATTGTAAGGCAGTTATTTGGTTGGGATTGTCTGGCAACAGTAACATTCTAAGGTTATGCTATATTTGTTAGGGCACTGCCAACAATATTGGCAATCTTACTCCAATTTTTTACACTGTGTCACGTATAAAAATAAAGCTCCATTTTTATGTCTATCATCAAGTTTTATTTTTTTTAAAGAAAAAGGGTACATAATATTGGATAATAGGAAGTGTAAAAGAAAAGATGCAAAAGGTTTAATGAAGAGGAATGAAATAGTATCCAATGAAAAGAGGAGTGCTGGAGTGAACAATTTAATAGTGTCTCTTTCACCAACAAGCAAGGAAAATTTTGACAAAAATTGTACAAAGAGAACAGAGAACAAATATGTTAGAGGTCGAGAATATGAAGTGATTAATCTGATAAATATACCTTGAAATATGCCTGTTCACATGCCTCTGTGGTCTCGAATTCTGAGAAATGTAAAAGGTGGAAAAGATTAATCAATAGAACTTTAATGATCACTAGTAAACAGAGTTAATATTCATCTTATGAATTTGTGATCATGGAATGGATCTGCGCATTTATATATTAGCAAAGAATCTCACCTATAAAAGCATAGCATAGGCTGTCTCCAGTCTTATAATCACGAATAACCTCAGCACTGCAATTGCAAACTTAAGACGTGAAAACAGAAGGAACAAAATAAAACCCATCAATAGCACTGAAACTTATCCAAGAAGCATTCCACTAAGTTGTATGCACTCACGATAGTACAGTTCCAAAACGTGAAAATATTGTATCGAGATCCTCATCCTGCAGCAAGGAATAAATATTATATCAATTACATTTGTGCTTCTATTTTTATTTTTGAATAACATAAACCTCATTTAAATTATTAAAAAAAAACCTTCAACAATCTCAAGGAATAAAAGAAAGGAATGTCACATGAATGTCAATAGCCAAACAGATTCCAAAATGAAATAAAACATAACACTATGGTTTCACTTTTAACATTCAAATAGAAGGCTTGATAGCTTTCTACAGAAGGATTTCCATTTTCAGAAAGAAACATGCAGGAATTAGCCTTCACAACACCCTAACTTAGGGTGCATTTGGATTTCCTAATAAGCAAGCCGATTGAAATTCTTGTTGTGTTTGGGGTAGTAAATAACCAAAAACCACATAACAATGTACATACTGTTTCCACCTTTCAATAAAATTGTATGTGCTGTTTTTTGACCTTTTCTGCCCCAATTAATTATCAACACCGATTACTCATACTTTTGGGACACAGAATCAGGGAAAGAAACCCAATGTGTAAATATGTGATTTCCGAAAACAATGTAAACTGTTCCAAATGAGAAGCACCCCTAACTAACTACAAAATCCAGACACAAATAGGCACTCACTTGTGTAACTGGGTTAAGCTTACAAACAAAAAGTACATTGTCTGGAGGTTTTATCTCGGCATCTGGAATATCCCCTATCTGTGTAGCATAGAAGTTGGATAAATAGTTATACAATTTCAATAAATAACCCTACATGTAATTCAAACAACAAGATTCAGCGTTCAGAGTCATACAGTCTCAAGGAACACTGCATTTGTCTCTGCCTCTTTTTCACGCATCACCTCCTCAAGCTCTGCCAGGCCTAATTGTTCATCTAAAGGAACCCAATCATCTTCCAAGCGTACATCTTCTATCTGTGTATGGATGCAGTAACAGGAGTTAAATAAAGATCTCAGATGAGCAAGAGTATGAACGAAAAGACATGCAATAGAAAGTTTTTGATGATTGTAGCCAATGATTTAGTTTCCCGTATCAAGGGCATTTTTTCAGTGATTGTATTCATGGCATTCTTGACTGTCCTTTGGACCAATGTGATACAGTTTGCATTGGCTGCTACGTTTGGTGTGTCAGCTGAAACAAGTTCCATTTAGGTTGGGGGTGTTGATCTGTAACGGATTGCATTGGTCGACATGCATGCCCACAACAGTAGTAGTACATATCAGATGGGAGTCTGGAACTAGTGAACATCTGTGGCTCTTGACACACCGGCATTGCATAAAATAACAGTCAACATGAAGAGTTATTAGTTATTACATATCAACCATGTGTAAAACCCTGACTGTAGTTACCTCAAAGGATTAGTTCTTAAACGCATCAGCTTTTCATGATTTGTACTTCAAACGTAGTACATTTTTTTTGGGTTAATGCAGTACATGGGACAATATTCAGTCACTAATACAAGCATTCCAAACACAGCATTCACACCTGCAACTAAGTGCACTTCCTAATGCAAATACTGTATGAACTTGGCATATTTGTAATCTGAGAACGAAGTGGACAAAACCAAAGTCCCAAACCATGAAGCTGTTTGCCCAAACTGCACTAAGGAATTGTTTTGGCAGAATTCAAATGGTCAATTGATCCACTGTGTATTTGGAACAGCACAGATAACCATATTGGCCAGTATAAGTTATCCTAATTTACCAACTCAATCTGAGAAATTGACACTGTAATATTGGATTTTAAAGAAATAAAAGAATGTTCCAAAACACCAACAAGATGGATAACCAATCATTCTGCGAAACCATTAAACCATTGGTAGCTTTAGATGCACATTTACTCTGCAATCAAACATACCTCATCAGCTGGTTTGCCTTCTGGAGATCTCTCAGGAATTAATTCAGCCAGCAGAGGGGGGTCATCAAAAGGATCATCCAGTATGTATGTATGCTTGATTCTTTAGCATTACAGCAGAGAAAATGTGTTAGTAGAGAGAATTGAAAAGGAGAAAAAGAAACAAAAGAATAAAGGACAAGAAACACAAAAGACCCTTCAAAGACTCACAAGATAAGAGTTGAAGCAAAGTTTGGCAGACTACTTGCACGACTAAAGATTGCACGTTCAAGTATCTTGTCCCCAACCCACCTACCCCCTACCATCCCCAACCCCGCCCACTCACCCAACCTAATGCCCAGAGAGAGGGATAGAGATTGTAATCATAAACATTTTTTAGTGATACCAAACACCCTAATGTACCATCATACAAACACACACAGTTGGTTAACCCTTCTTTCAGAGCTAATGTAATTTGAGACACTAGATAACTATAATGTGGACCTCATAACAAAATGGAGATACGCTGCCCTAAAATTTGTCGGTTACATGATCCAAGCCATCCCATCTTTGGTCACCCATTGGATTAAAAGTCTAAGAAATTTGGCCATTAGCCCCCACTTGTATGAAATTAATGGATCAGAACACTACATGTCTGTGTTCTGATGCATAATAGTAGAAACCTAAATAATAAAATTAGAGAAAATGCAACAACAGTAGGCATAGAGGTTCAGTTTAAGGAAAAACTGCTCCTCCAACCAAGTTAATGGTCTCAATTTAAGAAGAGATCAAAACTCCTAAGCTGACCCGATTTGGGGAGAAATTATCTCATGCCTGTCATTCAGTAATTTAGCCCATGTACAGGCTTTGTTACAACTCAAATTGACTGTAATTGGAAAAAAATCTCCCTTTTAAACAACCTACTAATTATTGACGTTACAAAATAACCGCTAATTACTTTATTAAGTAGAGTGCTACCACATTACGACCCAAGTTGAATGGACACGTGTGGAAATGTCAGAGTCCAACTTGGCTGCAAATGTGGGACTACAGGCCAAAAAAAAAAAGAGGACACAGCACCATATTTAAATAAATTTAAAGTTGAATCTATTTTAAATGATAATAAGGTGAAAAACATTAATAGAAAACAATCACGTGACAGACACATCAATATTTCAATTAGGTTTCAAGAGGAGAAAGGTGTAGTAATAATTTAGTCATCAGGAAAAGCAATCAGAAGTATAAGAAAAATCCATGAAAAATCCCTGAAGAGTCTAATACAGGTACAAGTGTCTGATACAGATGGAACACACATTTTGAAGAGTTAATGCAACATAGATTACCACCGTATACATACCAAAAAGGGACATTTTTTGAAACAGTAATAAGAAAATAATTACTGAAGGAAACTAGAATAGTACAAATGGCAGACAGATGGCATAAGAAACTTATACCATAAATACAACACAAAAAAGACACACCAATAAACTAACCCAAAAGCCCAGTAAACAATATAACAAAAACCACTCCATCACAAAAATTAGAAGAAACAATTCTCTCCCTCACGATCTACCCCCGACTTAGCAAGAACGTCAACCACCCCATTGGCAATCCTTCTAACATGCCTAAAAGTCAACGAACACTGAGAGCACGAGTCCTTTATTTCTCTAAGGGAATTAATCTCAAGGGAAGCCTTTTTAGCTTCACTAACCCACCTAATAACATTCAGCGAGTCACCCTGTAAAACTACTTCTCCAGATCCATGACACTTCCATAAGGTTAAAGCTCTTCTAATACTTGTAAGTTCAACCTCATTGGTATCTTTGACTCCTACAGCTTCTGAGAAGAAGAATGAAATATGGCCCTTAGAATTTCTTGCTACTCCCACAATACCCAACAGACCCAGTTTACCTCTCGCCGCCCAATCTACATTGATCTTAGTGCAACCTACTGACAGATGAGACCATTCCTCCTATGGAACGAACTTCTTAGAACCTATCCTCAAGCTATCCTCCCAAGACAAGTAAAGATCCGCCACCAAAAAGGGACATTAAAAAACAATTTTCAGCATGGCTACATCTTTCAAAACATTAATACCCTATATCAGCAGTTAAGCACACAACTTTGGTAGTTTGTAATGATTAGACCTAGCGTTGAATGATGAAACAAATGAATCTTATAGAAATTGCAATATCAGCTCAGATGCATCTATTTTGATAGGAGAAAATATTGCATAGAGGACCCAAATAATTTTCCTTTGGTTTTTCCAAACTTGGACTAACACTCTTTTTTTTTATGACCAAGGTGTCCAAGGCCTCTTAGAGCACCCGGCTAGTCCTCGGGGCATGTGCAAGCCTCCCTGCTCACATACACCAGGTAAAACTATAGGCAGTGGCCCTTTTGGGTGGGATGAGATTCGAACTCAAGACTCTTGCCTCCTGAGGCGGGTTCTTGGCCAACACCCCAACCCCTTGGGGTTATGACCACCAACAATCTCAATGGTTTGGTTAGCACAAAATCATCAACTTGATTACAAACTGCATTAAAAAGTTGTCTTTTAGGTTCCACTGTTGAACCACTAGTTGGATGTTCAAAAAAAAATGCCTTCACTTTTTGCATTTTCACCCTAGGGTTCAAACAAGAGGCAATCCTCCTGGATCCCTTCAAGCAACCAATGAGAGTGACACTACCAGTGAAACAATGGCAACAAGATTATGGCAATGAGACAATACCTTTCTAAACCCATGTTATTGCTCGTCCTCAAAAAGAAAAAGGCCAATCCAAGACCCCTCTTCTCCTCTCCATCTTCTTTGTTTTGCACCCCTTTTAGAGCCCTCCCTCTCTATCTCTTCTTGAGAAAGAAAAGCTCAAGAAAAACAATCTCTCTGTCAGTACTTGAAACCCTAGAGAAAAAACAGAAGCACCTAATTTGTGGGACTACAAAAAACATAGGTCCCTTCTTTGTGGGACCACTAAGATGGACCCAGGTCATGGTGTGATGGGAGTGCCTATGAAATCTTGTCATGATTTTAGGTGGCAGATCTTATCCTGATCTGATCATCCTAACCCCTAACACCAGTCTCTAAATTTTGTCATCACTGACAAAAGAATATTACTCCAATGGTGGATATCAATCGAATGAATGATTTAATGAAGGACAAGGGCATGTGGAGGATATAGATCGGTCTTACTCATAGGTTGGTTCTAGTCAAGAAAATAACAGGAACTCACTATCAAAAATATCAAAAAATAAAATGACACGAGGCAGCTCATTTAGAATTTTCAAATAATTTGAGTCCCTCCAATCTCAATGAAAAAATTACAAAATCTCAATTTTAGTTATTTCAAAGGGAATCTGGGCATAAAATGCAAGTCTTCTATTTTTTGGTATAGTTTTTATATTTTATTTTTTATTAATATTTATGAGGTCATGCTGACAACGCTATTTTGATTGATTCTGGCAACAGTTGGAATTGTGTTAAACCTCTTTCAGCCCTAACAACTTGATAAGGTGGTTTAAGTTCCAGTTCTTTTAAAATCATTGGGCTTTCTCAATGACATAAACAATCTAAAATCTTAAAGGCCACATAAGCAAAAGGCAAGATTTAAAGGGAAAATAAAAAAGAGCAAAAGTAAACTGGAGGTGCTTAAACAGGAATAATTTTTTTTGAATGGTTAATGTATTAAGATAAAAGGAAACACCAGAGGTGCAAGTACAGAAAATAAAAGATGCAAACAAAGAAACACTACTGCCCGCAATTCCAATACACCCACAAAGAAGAAACAAAACATGGAAACAACACTATAAACAGGAATAATAGGGTCCTAATTACCACGCAACTACCCAGTTCAGTCTATGAAGTTTCCCTTAGCACAGTCTTACCTTGCAATCCTTGGGCCATTTTCCTAGACCAGTGATGTGAATTTTATTAATCATCCAACAGGCCACTGACAAAGAATTTAGTCTATGAATCCATAGATTTTTGAAGTATCCCCGAATGTCTTTCCAACATATTAACCTTCTAGATTTTATTTTTTTATTTTTTTTGAATGGTGATTAACCTTCTGGATCACAAAATGAAAAGCTCATATGTTCCACAGAAATAAGCAGTTTGACAAATTTAAACCAGTTGTACAGGACCTTATAAATTATAATATATTATACTAAAATTTGTGAATTTGGGAATATCACTTCCAAACGATAGAGTTATCACAGGAATTGCATTAAACAACTGCTTTGCACTTTCAGATATTAAAGATTGTTGCAAAACCATATGCAAGTTAATAAGAAAATGTAGATACGGGAATGAATGCAGACCGTATGTTTTTATATGGTCTCCCTTTGTCATCAATATATGCTTCATTTATTCGCATTAAGGTATCCAGCCCTTCCGCAACTTCCCCAAATACCTGCAAATCAGAAATATAACATTTCCTTCTTCATATTTTTATGAAATGTACAATTTCCTCTTCATTCATAGAGGGAAAATTAAGATAATAACTGGTGTAAGAAGACTCACAGTGTGTTTACCATCAAGATAATCAAGGTCCTCACGCAAGGTAAAATAGAACTGAAATGAAAAACAAGACATCAGTTTATAAATAAATTAATTAAGATCCTAACCACTGACACTGGTGTAATGGTTAAAAAACATTTTAAAACAATAATGAAACATGCAAGTTAAATGGATCTCAAATGAGGAGGACAAAGTCATTACAACTGAAAAAAATCACTTATTTACAAAAACCTTTCAGATATAAAATGCTGAGCATGTGGGGGCAACAAAACAAGTGAAAACTTTTCTACTTAAAGGATTCAAAATTTAAGTACCAAGGAACACTTTGAAGTGTGTGGCAAGCTTCAAAAGAAGAAATTGGAGAAGCTTGAAATCATTCTACAAGCAAATCTATGGCATACCTGTGATGCATTGAGATTCTCTCCAGCACTAGCCATAGCCACAGTTCCTGTTTTTGAATGCTTCAAATCTTGATGGATCTCATCACTAAAAAAACGTGCCTGATCGCCATAAAGAAATCTGCAAAGGTAACATTGTGTTATATGATTGTACAACCGAACTACTCAAATTTCACTTGCTCATGACAAAACATGCATGAAGAGGAGTTAAAATTGATAACAATGGGCTATCACCTAGAAGGGATGCGGGGTGGCTGGGCGGGTGCAGTTGAAGGAAACAGGATTCTTGGCCATTAAGGAGGAGATGAAGATCTTCATACCAAGTTTCAAGGAAAACTCATCATTGAAGGAGACTCAATCAATGCAATGAAATGAGTTGTGCATGGAGGAGGGTACCATGGATTCCGCACGACAGTGACAGGGATTAAGTATTTAACAAGGTTGTTAGACATTAGTTTTCAGTATTTACAAAGATCAGTGATAGTATGGACTTTTTGGTGAGGCAAAGGGTGGACAGGGAAAGTTCATTTGCGAAGGAGCAAGTATCATGAACCTCGTTGAAATATTTTGCAAACAGGCCTTTCATTTTTAGATTGCATAGATAAATGTTTATATTTTGGTATAAAGCTCTTATACCATAGGGTTGCATTTCATCTTTTACAAGCAATGAAACGCAATGTTCCAAAAAAAAAAAAAAAAATAGCACCCAAAAAAATGCAACTGAAGAGTGGAGGAAAATGAATTAAAGGATGTAAAAAATGGTTGAAAACATATCAAGCACACACGCACATGAGAAAACCTGCAAGCCCTTCAAATATATAAAACCAAGTTCCTTTGTTCACAATCAATCTCTCTTGTTACTTTTATAAGCAATTCTATGTGATTAAATGCCAAGTTTCTTGGTGGATGGTGGGTTCTGATAAATTTTGAGGGATTACTATTTCAGATATTTGTAGGGATTGGGCATCGGTGGATTTTGTTCAGCCTCATTTCAACCCAATTTTGCATGTTGCTTGGTCCCCTCCTGGGTTGTGGCTTCTAAAGCTTAATTTTGACGGTAGTTGTATTCGAGAGCTTCGCCTAGCCAGTTATGGTGGAGTAATTCTAAATAGTTATGACAAGACTTTGATTTCTTTTGCTGGTCCTCTACCAGATAGTTCAGTATTGAATGTGGAACCATATGCTTTATGGCGACGGGTTATGAAGTTAGAAGAACTAGGGGCTAGGGGAGTATTTTAGAAGGAGATTCTAAGATTATTATTGAATGGGCTTTGGGGTTCTTTGTGTCCATGGTTGTACTTAGATAAAGTGGAAAAAAAAAATGTCATGTTATTGCTTCCTTTGGCTTTTCGGTTTTCTGTGTGCCTCAATTTGCAAATCCAGCAGCTGACGATATGGCGTGTCAAGGTGTGTCTTTGACATCAGAAATTGTAAATTAGTTTATGCAATCTATGGGGGGTTTTGTTTGTCCCATGGTTGGCATGCTAGTTTGCCTGTTTGGTTTTGTAATCTCCTTTTTTTATTAATGAAGTTATCTTGCAAAAAAAAAATGGATATTTTTTGTATGATCCTCTAAACATTTCTATATGAATGTCATAAATTCAAACACAAGGAGTAGCAGAAAGAGAGAAAAAAAATGACATGAAATACTACAAAACAAACTAGAAAAGTGCCATAATAGAATCAGTGATTATAATTTTATTTCATTTCACAGTTAAATGAACGTTCCACTTTGTTTCGGTGATGAAAAAGCTTCAGACTTCTAAGGAACTGTAATGGAAGTGACATCCATACATCATTTCAGATGGAATTGAATCGCTAATCTACAGATAAAATATGGAAAAAGGAAGAAGGGGCATTGAATCACTAACATACAGAACAAATATGGAAAAAGGAAAAGGGGCTGTCCACTACATTAAAGTAGATCAAACTTTTATGACTCATATTTCATGACCAGTGCTTAAACATCATTGAAACAGGTAATGTTCCCAAGCAACTTCGAAGAAATCATGATTTGATGCTTTTAATAGAACGCAAGTACCATGAGAATTTGTGAGCTTGTTATATTCATTTCAACAAAAGTAATATACAATATGGTAACTCCAAACAATTCATGGAGTCAATGGAGTCATTACTCACTAAGAAAATAACTGAATATGCAATTTCAAAAGAAAAATCAACTCCACCCATTTCAATTCTGAGGGTAACAACTTATTTAATTTTCATAGCCCGGAAGGAACACAAGAAAACAAATTTAAAATGGAAAAAAAATTCATAAATTGGACATGCTTGGCAGTCAATGTGCAGTTTCATAACACATTGGAAGAAGTGGAGATTCTTACTTGTAGATAGAATCGCCACCAGTGCCCTTTCCCGTGGGATCACCAGTTTGTGCAGTAAAATCCTTCTGAACTGTGTGAAATAGACAACCATTGAAATACTTTATCCTGCACTCAACAGATGGCAAATGAGAATAAGGCTTACAGACCCCAAGTAAATATATCAACTTCTCAATGCCAAAGAATAAAATGCATGGCAGATGTAATGTCTACTCCTTCCCCATACATACAGCAAATCTTCGTGATGGATATCCAATAATCCTATTGCTTTGGTTTTGATAATTAAAACAAAAAAAAAAAAAAAAACCAATTAATCGAATTGATCACTTCATTTTAACAGAAAACCAAAACTAATCGAGTCAAATAATTACATAATTATGGGCATGAACTGATATATGAATGTGGAATTCTACGTGCTTTAACAAATACTCGTTTCTCAAAAAATGGGTATGAAGAAATTGGATGTATTTTAACATGGGTTCCGACATTTTTAGGGCAACTGATAGTTTATTGGATAAAAGCAAACGGAAGAAAAAGAAAAATAGTATGGAGAGGGGGAGAGAGGATTGTTATATATTACTTGCATAGCTTCAAGAAGTTCTTGGTGGTAAGGGGGCATCGATTCGTGTGCAAATCTACCACTATATCTCCCAAGCTTGTCACTACCAGAACCGACATCTCTCTGGGAACGGATGAAAGGGAGAAATCGATTGACTCTCGCTCTCTCTATCGAGCTGAAAGGAAGATACCAAGGAAAAGTAGCGAGTCTAGCGACCAGAGAAGGGAAATGCTTTGCTGAATTTGTGGACAAAGATTTGAATCCAAGTAGACCCTCCGGAGCTGGAGCCACCGAAACGGCCGAGAACTCGAAGGAAGCAGAGCTTGGGACTCGATCCTGATCCCACGTTACCTGGTAATTGGCCGGAGAAGAACTTGAAGTGCGGCAACTTTCCACCCCTGTTCCCTCTAAAGCTGCTCGCTGAGGTACGAACTTTTGGCTGAGGTCGACGAACGATTGGATGAGATTATGAGGTCTGATTGGTCCATATGATATATTTAATAAATAAAACTAGATAGGTTATAGAAAATTAAAGATTTATAATAATTTAAATTTTAAAATTAGAATAAATGAAAATAAATATAAGTTTATTCTATCAATATTCATTTTAATTCATAAACAGTTTACCAAAGTATATATCCTAATTCAAAATATTAAATTAACCAACTCAATTAAAATTTAGTAGTCTTTTTTTATTCGATACAATTCAAAACAATTAAAATGTCATATCTCACCCTTTCACCCCAAGCGGAGACCAACACTCAACTAATGCTGATCTTTCGTACATGTCATGACAAACAAGTAATCTAATTTTATTTTATTTTTGAAAGTGCTCTGAACTCATATTGTCACACTCCATCATGAGGCGGGGCATGAATAAAAACTTTAACTTATAATTAATAAAGTTAATTTCATTAACTTAACATTTAACATATTAGTGGTTATTCAATATAAAATAAAATGGCTAACATAAACTATTTATGTAATATCCTAACCTAAAATTAGGTTTAATTATGTGATTTATGTTAATTAATTATATTTTTTATTCTTTAATTATAAAAATTATGGATTGGACTTTTTGAAAAGTCTAAGATCAGTCAAATTAGAATTCAGTAGCTTGTTGATCCAACTCATTTAAGTTAGAGGGGCAAAATGGTAACTTGCCATAAGTATTATTACTTAATGACTTTTAATGGTTGTTTATTTATAAAATATATTGTTTGAATTAGTTAGATTCTCAAACTTATGCACGGATAACGATTTTGAATTCTAAGTTTAGGATTCTTTAAATTGAATTTTTGGTTTTTAGAAATACTTATAAATTAATCTGAAAAGGTTCCTATTTATGAAAATAATTATTTTAAAATAATTTTAGAAGACAGAAAATTTCAAGAAAATATCTAGTATTTAATCTGTGTCTTAAAATATCATATTGTATTTTTATATTTTAAAAATATAATTTTTAGACCCTTTAAGTAAATGCAATTTGATTTATAAAAATTTGCTTAAATGTAAATTTTATTAAAATCTATTGATTTTCGAAGTGTTTTTGTCTCAAAAATTTTACAATAGGTATATTTTTAAAATTCAACATTTTTGTTCAGTTGGATTAATTTAGTTAAACTCATTTCATACTTAATTAGTGAAGATAAGATTAAAGGACTTAAATATATATATATAAATAATATATATTCATAAATGCATGAACGTTGACACGTAGCACTGATTCATCAAAGCTACCACAGTCGTGGAAGCATGCCCTCCATTTCATCCCTATGTGAAATTATTATAAATAGATATCAAGGCCTTCAACCAAAGGCACATTTCTTTCTCTGTTAAGATTTCAAGCTATTCCTTTGCTCCTTTATTTCTCAGTTCAGTCTTCTTCCTGTTTTGAGCAAATATTTTTTGAGAGATAAAATTCAACGCACTTCTCCAAGTAAAGATATGAAACTATTTTATTCAAATTGGATTTTGTAATATGTAATTTTAAATATTTTATTTTATTTGTATTCACTTTTGTTTGTGAATTTAAAATGGAATAAAAATTAAGTGTTATTTTGATTAATATTTTAAAATTATTTGTTTTAAACTTAAAATGAGTTTTCTTATTTTTATTGAAATAATTTGATTTATTTCGATTTGTCCATTGAAAACTTGAAATAATTATGATTTTATTTTCATTTATTACAAAGCTTTTAATATCTTTTATTGTATTTTAATTAAGTTATTATTTTAATTATTTGATGAAGTTTTGACTTATAAATTTCAATTGGGTTATTGGGTATTTCTAAAAATGTCTAACATATTTATTTAATTAAATTCTTAAATAGATTAAAGAAAATATATGATTAAGATGGTTTAGAATATAAAACACTTTACTAGTCTTAGTCTTAGCGTATGTACAAGAACTTCATGTACAACATCGGATTTTCATTAGATATTAGATATTAAATTAATCATTCAAGACCATGGTTAGTTCTTTAATTATAAAATCATCTTATTTTAAATATATTAGTTTAAAATACCTTATTGATTTTGGTCTATAAAAGTAATATGTGTTTATTTATTTAAAATGAGAAGTTTAGTTTATTTTTAAATTTGTAAAATTTGAAATATTATTTGTTTCAGTAATTTCTCTTGAAGGTCATTAAATTAAAAATGATACTAATCCTTGTGTGTTTTATTATTGCCTTATGTGCTCACTTTCAGGCTGATACTCTCTATCTGTAACGTAGCAGAAACGTCGTTCGCTGCTCATTGGTAAAAAGGGATCGGGCACTAAATGATTTCTTTCTGTATCCTCTAGGCCTAACTCAATATATCTCCATGATCCAATCCAAAAGATAATACGAGTAGTGGCCTAAGCATTTTATATCTCTCTAAGCCTAACTGAATATCTCTCCATGGTCAAATGCAGAAGACAATATGTGTAATGGCCTGAGTACTTTATCTGTACCCTCTGGACAAAGTCTCAATACTCTACCTTGGCCAGGAAGAAATATTAAACTGGGCACTAAGTACTATTAGATTCTAATAATCATTGGTTTTACTATTGATTA
Source organism: Chimonanthus salicifolius (assembly GCA_013350335.1). Classification (NCBI taxonomy): domain Eukaryota; kingdom Viridiplantae; phylum Streptophyta; class Magnoliopsida; order Laurales; family Calycanthaceae; genus Chimonanthus; species Chimonanthus salicifolius. Next base: position 48,127,480 of record CM023540.1, on the reverse strand, counting down.
AGACAATAATATATACAAAGTAAACCCTAATAGAAACATACATAAAAGACTAAGTTACCCCTATGCAAATAATTTAAGCCTAATCTAACACCCGCCGTCAAACTCACGAAGTTACAGTGGTAAGCATCGAGAGTTTGCTAAGAAGAAATGCAAAGAGTGAAATAGTATGAGACTTCGTAAAGAAGTCAGCCAGTTGTAATGCAGGAGGGACAAATGGATAGAGAAACAGTGCCAAGGTGAAGATGATGACGAACAAAGTGACAGTCCAACTCAATATGCTTAGTGCGCTCATGAAAAATGGAGTTATATACTATTTGAATAACACTCTTATTATCACAATACATGTAATAGCTCGAATTTTAAAAATCAATATATATATGGCATTTATTGATTTTAATAATGGGAAAATTGGAATTTTGATGTCATGGATATTAAATGGATCAAAAGTTAGGCAAAGGCCCAGGTATGGTCCAATGGACCATGGATTGGATGGGATCCATCTAAAGGGTCAATAATGGTTAAAGTGGGCCCGATAACCATGTGGGACCCAATGGATCAAAATTGATTGAAACTCTAAGGTAAATGGTAGAAAATAATTTAATTGGGCCATGGGCCAAATGGTGACTCATTTAATTGAAATTAAACCACCCCCCCCCCCCCCCCCCTCTCCCAAGCTAATGATAAAATAATTAAGCTAGCATGATCGAGTGGGACCCACCTCTACCTCATCAAGTGAGGTGGCAGGTTGGCTAAGGAATTGGTGGGGGCCGGTCACCATGGTTGACTTGGTCAACCATGGGTGGATTCATGAAGGAATTGAAGGAAAATAAATAGAGATTTATTTATAAAATTAAGAAGGCTAAGTTGAATAATAAATTAAATAATAAAGTGAGTCACATAGGAATGGGGGTGAGTCAAGATGATTTCCATCTCATTTGACTCACCAAACTCGTTGGAATGGGTGGTGGTTCAAACCCATTCCAACCACCCCCACTAAGGAGACAATGGCCCTAAGATTGGGGGCATGCAAGGCCATACCCCCTCCATGCTTAGTTGGTAGATGGGGTCAAAACCAATCATCACACTCTCTCCATCTCTTCCAAAACCGTCCTCCCCTCTATTCCAAAGAAAACACCAAAGAGAAAAGAAGAGGAAGAGACTTAGAAGGGAAGAAGAGAACCCAAGCTTGGCCGACCATACTCCTAAGACCCACGGTTTGAGATATTTTCCCATTCTCTTCCCCTTTTTCCCTCTCGAACATACTACACCTGGGCCGAACCAAACCTTGGCGATCTCATCTTGATCAAGCTCACCATTGGCCGAGTATCAAGGAGAAAGAAGAGGAAAGAGAAAGGCTAAGGAAACAAGAGGAGCAAGAGACAACCGGGAGAGCCACGGATTTGTAAATATCTCTAAACAAGATATTATTTTTTTTAAGGGAAATCACGAAGGAAGGATGTACGAAATATGCAATGGAAAGGACTGACAAAACAGTCAGTCGACTGAATCTTTGATTCAGTCGACTGAACTGATAATGGACGAATCAGAAACGAGTTTGTGGGAGTTTCAGCCGATTGAATCTGATGATTCAGTTGACTGAACACAAACGTCTCGGACAAGAAAAGGGTTCTGGAAGTTTCAGCCGACTGAATATACGATTCAGTCAACTGAAGGGATGCTTATTAAACACGTAAATGGATGATTGATAGTTCAGCCGACTGAATCTATGATTCAGTCGACTGAAAATATACGGGCAGAACAAACAGATAACCTGATACAAAGTCAGCCGACTGAATCTGTGATTCAGTCGACTGAAAGGGGTACGAACCACATTTCAGCCGACTGAAACTGAACTGGCAAGACAAACAGACGATCTGATTCAAAATCAACCGACTGAATTGAAGTGTACAATTTTGAGTATTTTTCAGAGGTCGCTGTTAATCCGGTAGAATAAACGGTGGTTATGTTAAAGTAAAGGGGCTGATTTTAATGATCCTACGACATGATTGGTAAGTCATTAATGGACCTAAGGGTATGGGTCAGTTATGGATTGAATTATGTATGTATTTTAATCAATGGAAAAAGAGGCTGAGATAAGGGCTGAATTATGATAATCTTGTAACATGGTTAAAGAGCATTAATGAACTTAGGTTTATGATTAGTTAGAGACTTAATCATGGATAAGATATAGACTAACTTGGAAAATGTATAATAAGGTATCGAGACATCGCAAACGGTACATCGGCGACCGGAATTATCGGACGAAAACGGAAAGGGACGTTATCGGTATTGGGTAGGATTCCTACCTTTTTGTAAGCCGTGGATTACATGCATATGATGGTTTCCGTATTTCATTTCGGTAATCATGTGGTTTGTTTTATGGATAATGTTTTAATGCTATGGATGGGATTTTAAATACTATGGATTATATTCCTATCAGGCCCGGCCCTGGCTATAGGCGAAGTAGGCGGTCGCCTAGGGCCCCCAAATAAAAAGGGCCCCCAAGCCCATAACCTCCTTTACTATATATTAAATAGTTAATAATGTATATTTAAAGCACACATACATTCTTGTCTAGTTGGTTAGAATTCTCCCTTTATACATACGGGCCGAGGATCAAATCCTGGGTGTGTTAATAATAGTAAATTCTTTTTTATCAAGTTATTTCGAATTTAAAATTGAAAATTTATATATTGATAATTTTTCTACTCAATTTAAAACGTAACTTTCTTAAAAAATTAAAATAATAATATTAACAATCATACTAATAATTATTATAATTCTCATTTTATTGAGTTTAATAATAATAAAATAATTTTAATTAATAAAGACTATTTTAAAATATATCTATCATCTAAATAAAGAGAAAGAGAAATCTATATTGAGTTGATAATTTTGAATTAAAAATAATTTAAAGCTTTTAAAATTTGAAGAGATGAAAAAACATAACTTTATTCATTTGATCAATGTAGATTTTATTAGGACTAATATACAAGTATAAATCATTATAATTAAGATAATTTTTTATTTTTAATTTTTTAAAAAATACAAAAAAATGAAAAATGAAAATAATAATAATATCTTTGTTTCAAATGAGAATTTGCATTAGTGTCACACTCCATATGATAAAAGATGTAGTACCAAAAGAATGAATTGCCAAATTATATAAAAAGAATGAATTGTTGTTTTCCAAATGCATGAATTGCTTATAAAATAATATTGATTATACCAATTACAGTTACCTATGCAGAAATAAGTTTTTCAAAGTTAAAATTGATAAAATCTTATCTTCGGTATACAATGTCACAAGAAATATTGAATAAATTAGCTATCTTATATATTGAAAAATAAATGTTAAAAAAGCTTAAATATAGTAATTTAACTAGTAATTTTGCATCTCAAAATAAGAATAAATTTTAAATAATACTTTGTTTTAAATTTAATTATGATATTTTATTTAGTTTCACACATTGTAAAAAAAAATTATATGATTTTATTTTTTATGAGTATATAAAGGCCCCATCTTAAAAACTCGCCTAGGGCCCCTGAAATCTCAGGGCCGGCCCTGATTCCTATCCTATGGATCTTATATTATGCATATGAATTATATTCCTATCCTATATTATGGATATGGATTATACATACATATATATATATATATATATATATATATATATATATATATATATATTACCTAGCATAATGCACTTACATCTCATGCATGACATGGGAGGGAAAATAAAGGAACCGAAGTCCATGCTCCGTCGGGGCGACCGAGAACAGACATGGGGATAGCTTATTATGCTATAACCGGAGTCCATGCTCCGTCGGGGCGACCGAGAAGCAAGCATGGGGACACCTTGACGAGGTTTTGCCGTCAAGGAGGATATGGCATTTTTATGATGATATGGATGATGGGTGGGATACATGTCATGAGCACCCATGGCATGGCATTCATCATATGTTTTATTATATTGTTATCAGTATATTTGTTATTATTAATCCATGTGCTAGCCCTACCCAGAGTCCTACTGGGTGCGTTGACTAACGCCCTACTTCTACCCTAGCTGATGACGCAGGAGTCGGAGGAAACGGTGGACGTGACGGAAGTCAGGCTTAGGGGCTTGGGAAAGCGACTATTTTTGTTTATTAAAGTCTTATTTTGGAAAAGTTGTAATTTAAGTAAATTAGCCGTTGAATTGTAATAATTTTGGGATTGTCATACTACGGCTGGAATGTCACACTTGGACATCATCATTTTGGGACATAATTGTGAACATAAATTAATGTTGTATCTTCCCTTCTATTTAAAACCGGTAGGATAGTATCTATTATAATGTTCTGCATGTAATTACATTCCGCGAGCTTACTCCCTATGCGTGAACCGTACTCGTGGACTTCGTTCCGTGCACGCGTGGGGTTGGCCAGTTAAGGACTAGGCTTTAGAAGCTCGGACTTAACTCGCGTCGTGACGTCCGCGCCCATTGTCACTTTTATTTCCCAAAAAAAAAAAAAAAAAAAAGACTCTGATTTATAGTGAAAATGGGCGGGCGTTACAATACATAGGCGTGGGTGCAGAGAGAGAGACACCTATGTCTGCAAGTAACCAACGAAGCTAAACGATCTCAGCTGTGATAGAAGCCATAGCCTTATACTCAGCTTCAGCAGATAAATGAGCAACAACATCATGCTTCTTGTTTTTTCATGAAATGAGAAAGTCACCTAAGAAAACACAGAAGCCAGTAGTAGATTTGCGATCAGAATGATCACCTGCCCAGCCAGCATCAGAGAATGCGCGGAGCTCCAAAGTAGATGACGAAGGAAATAACAAACTCTGATATAAAGTGCCTCGAAGATATCGCAAAATACGAAGAATGGCTGCCCAATGAACAGTGGTTGGTGAAGAGATAAACTGACTCACAATATGAACGGCATGGGCAATGTCAGGCAGAGTAATGGTGAGATAAACTAAACTTCCGACTGTAGTGCGATATAGTTCTAACAAAGGCACACCATTAGAGAAAGTGTAATGAACATTGAGCTCTAAAGGCGTTGCAACCGGTAAGGTGTCAGAAATACAAGCTCTGCGAAGAACATCGGCAGCATACTTAGATTGAGAGAGAAGATAACCCTTCAGTGTAGAGGCAACTTCTATCTCGAGAAAATATCGCAAGGGCCCCAAGTCTTTCATATCAAACTTGTTATACAACTGTAACTTTAACAGGGCAATACCATCAAGATCATCACCCGTCAAGATCATGTCATCAACATACAAAAGTAGAAGGATACGACCAGCAGAGGTGGAGCGAACAAATAAAGCAGAGTCATGAGCATTGGAGTGAAAGCCAAGAGCCTCAATCACTGTGGAGAACTTGTCAAACCATGCACGCGGTGCTTGTTTAAGACCATATAAGACCTTTCGAAGTCTGCAAACGTCCCGAGGACAATGAACAACACCTGGAGGAGGAAGCATATAAACTTCTTCAGAAAGATCACCATTCATAAAGGCATTTTTAACATCCATCTGCGACAAAGGCCATTGACGAACTGAAGAAACTGCAAGTAAAGTGCGAACAGATGTCATTTTCGCAACAGAGGCAAAAGTCTCCTCGTAATCAATACCATATTCATGACTAAAACCCTTAGCAACTAATTGAGCCTTATATCGCTCCACAGAACCACCAGACCTGGTCTTAATCTTATACACCCATTTGCAACCAATTGCACGTTTGCTTGGAGGAAGAGCTACCAACTCCCACGTATCAGTCTTGTGTAATGCAGAAAGTTCCTTATCCATTGCCTGTTGCCATAAAAGATTACAAATAGCCTCTTTATAGGAGGGTGGTTCAGAGAGAGTATAAATGAATATGAGAAACGAAGAAAATGAAGAGGAATAACATGAATAAGCAAAGTCATCAAAAGAATAACCAAATCGAGCAGGAGGTTTACAGATTCTTGGAAGGTAACGAGAAGTAGCAAGATCCTCATCAGCAGAGGTCGAAGGAGAGGTAGTTGTAGGAGAGGGAGGAGAAATATCTGTAAAAGGCAAAACTTCAACAGGAGTAGAAGAAATAGAAGGAACAGAGTTAGGCAAAGCAGGGACATGATTAGACACAGACAAATAATCAATATGAGAGAAGGGGTCAATATATAGAAACTCAGACATACCAAGAGTGTCACAACCCGACCCGATTTGTCGGGATTTTAGGGTTTTGGTGGCAGTGGGGGGAGTGTGGGCCCCGAGTGGGCCTTGGTTTGCCCGATTCCGAGTTCGGAGACTCGAAGCATTTTGGTAATTTCAAATTATTGTGTACTTTGTCAAAGAAAAATATTTTAAAATCACACGTTTTCTCTCCGATGTTTATCGATTGATTTATATCGGGTTTTAAATTGTTTTCAAAAGCTTGAGATTTGATTTTGGAAAGATAAAAATAAAAATAAAAAATAAATAAAACCAAAACCCTAACCCTTTAACTTTCTTCCTCGCAGCACTGTAGCAAGCGGCTTCAGTGTTACCGCTGCCTCTTTCTCTCTCTTTCTCTCCTGTCTCTCTTCCTCTCCCTCCTCTCACCCTCTCTTCTTAACCCTAACCCTAAGCTTTCTCCTCTCATTCCCCTCCCTCAAGCCGCCGTCGCCGCTCTCATCTCTCTCCCTCTCGATTCTCTCTTCTCCCTCTCAATCCCTCGCCTTGATTTCTCCTCTCTCCTTCCCTTCTCTCGGAAACCCTAAAGCCTTGCAGTCGCCGCCGCTCTTCCCCCTCAGCCTGAGTAGCCACGGGTCCTTTAGATCTGCCTGACACCAGTCACCGCCGTCCGATCCGAGGTACTTCCCTTTCTCCTTTTCCCCTCTTTTCCCTGCTTTCCCTTCTCTTCCCTTTTCTTTCCCTCATCTCCCTCATTCCCCTTTTCCTTCGGCTGAGTCACTCGGAGCTACCGAGTTGACTCAGTTGGATTCGACCTTGGACCCGATCACCATTCAACATGGACATCACTTGACGGGATTCTCATCGTCAAGGTAACCCACAGTGGTCTTTCGGACGCCCCGACGGAGTGTGGCCTCCGGATTCCTCCTGATGGGATTCTCATCATCAGGATACCCCACAGTGGTCTTTCGGACGCCCCAACGGAGTGTGGCCTCCGGTTACAACACCATCATCCCATGCCATGCATGAGATGTCTATGCAAACATGTCATTTAGAAACATAACTTTACAATTATATAAGTTATTGAAATCAACATAAAACAGCATATGAAATAGTGGTTACAATAAAGGTAGGAAACCTACACTAGTTTACTTTGTTCGACCCTTCCTTTGGACCGTCTTCCGATCACGGCTTTGTACACCGTTCAAGAAATCCGAATGCCCTATGTACATAACAGCAAGTTAAGCATTCATTCATGTGATTCTAACTTAATCTAAGTCCCAAAAATCCACTTAAACTTCCATGTCCTATCTTAGCCATAAAACCCCAGAGTTTTGGTCATTTTAAACATGTTTTGGTCTCATTTAGACATAGGATAACAGTATAATGTTATTATGTTTTTACCTTTCAAAACCATCCAATAAGCCCATCACTATGTATGATTTCCATTTTGTAAAACTCAATCCAAATATCCACATAACAGTCCATGGGGTTTGGCCATACATATGGCCGAACCCTATGGTTCTTGGTGTAATTAATCCAACCATTGTCCATGGTTTTAATCCTTAATTTAACCATAATATTAATATGGTTCAGCCAAGCCCTAGTTACCTAAAAAAACAGTAAACTTATCTTCACTTTAAATCCTTTAAAATCTCACAAAACCATTTAATACTTCCATGAAATGTCATACCATTTCATGGGGTTCGGCCCACCCAATTGGCTGAACCTCATGGCCTATGGTTTAGATCCATTTATCCATTTATAAACTTAGTTTATTCTTAAATCAAAGCACATTATGTTTACATAAAAATCCATCCTACACTTGACCCAAATAACCATAAAAAACAGTCCATGGGGTTAGGCCATACACATGGCCGAACCCCAAGGTTTCCTTGATGTAAATCTTCTTATCCTACTTACTGATTTTTGGACACAAAATGACCCATTTGACATATATAAAATTTACCATGTTTTGACATGATTTTTGTCCTTTAAAAACATCAAACTTAATCCACTTTTATCATCTAAAAACAGTCCCATACTTGTATGGTTTTAACTTCCAAAAACCATCCAAATAAATCAATTATTTCCATGGGGTTCGGCCATCCAATGGGGCTGAACCCTATGGTCCATCTTTTTATCTCATTCATGTACCTCCACCCAATATCTAACCCTTGTTAGATTTGGCCATCCAATGGCCGGGTCATGATTTAAAAATTGTTTATCGAAAACCTACCGTTTCCGCGACTCCTCCAATTGATCTTCCCTCCGGCTTGTTCCTTTCCCTTTCTTAGCCTCTCCTTCTTCTTGATTCCTTGATGGTCAAGGACTGATTAAGCAACCAGCTGCTGCTCTAGGTGTTTGGAAAAATCAAGGACAACAAAGAGAGATAGATAGAATATTGGCTTTTAGATGGGAAACCTTGATCCCCCCCTCCTTTGCTCAATGTGTGCTCTTGATTTGGTGAAAGAAAACAACCCAAGAATGATTACAAAATTCGTGACCAGCTGCTGTTCTTGGTGTTTGGGAGATGATAATACAGTCCAAGAAAGAAAGAGAGATAGAGAGAGTAAAATGAAAATCCCTTGTTTGATAAAAAACAATCCAAGGTTACCCTTGTGTAACTCCCTCACTTTAATCAAACTTCTTTATGTTACGTGGGGGTTTTCATCTATGAAATAAAACACCCCAAGCAACCAACGTCTCTTGTGGTTGGACTAATGTAACCTCCCCTCTCCTTAAGGTCTCACATGGGAGTTTCATTTTGAAATGTAACTCCCATGTGCTGCACCGTCCCTTGTTGGTTGCCTCTAAATTTTGGCTTATGTAACAGCCACCACTCTCAAGTGTGACTCCACAAACAGCAGCTCCAATAAGCCCCAATTGTCCCTCATCAACGTCCCATGTGGGTGTTCTATCATTGGAATAAAAACTCCCCTCTTCCAAATGTGAACACACTTTGTTACTCCCATTGATTTAATATCTAATTTGAATTTAAAATGCTATAATCTCTTATGTGTTACTCCTCCAATCAGTTACCCATTTGTTCTCCAACCTTGGAGTTACATGCATGAACCATCAATCTATGTATTGCTGTCTTTTGAAGACCCAACCAATGTACTCTAACCATTTCCAACGTGTAAACACTTTGCATTTGGAATAACACTCCCACCTCCAACGTTTTCCATGTATTTTCAAAATGTAACTCCCATTTCCTTTACCACTTAAATGGGAGTTACATGCATGGTAATACCTCCCATGCAGCCAACATTTATTGTGTTTAAACCTATAATCAGCACACACACTATTCTCACACACTCACTTCAAATATTTATTCATCCAACTCTTTTATTTAACTCACCCAAAACTCAACTCATTCATTAATGTAACTCAACTAATAAATTCCACTCAACTTAACTCCAACATTTATTTCAACTCAAACCCAACTCAAACATTTATCTCATCTTAACCCAATTAAGCTTTAAGCTCACCAAATAGTCAAATATGTCAACTACGACCCATTGGGTCCAATTTGGTCATTTTTGACCCATTAAACAAAATTTGACCCAATTATGACTTTTGACCCGTTTAAGTATATCTTATATATTTATTTGTTTTGTAAACAAAACTACCATCCTTTGGGTCTTGATTGAACCATTGACCCATTTAAATTCAAATCAATTATATCACAATGGCAATTCCGTAAATATGAATAATTTCATATAAATTGATAACTTTGAAATTCCAGGGTGTTACAATACAATACTCTTTTTATAATTTTCGTCCCGAAAATCAAACGAAGTAGGATTTCAAAATAAATCATACAAACAATTCAGGGTGAGATGTTCTCATCTCCAATTCCAGTTCCCAAGTGGCTTCCTCAACACCATGTCGATCCCATACCACCTTGACGAACTGAATCGCTCGGTTACGCAACACCCTTTGCTCACTCTCTAATATTCTGACCGGCTTCTCGACATAAGTGACGTCGCTTTGCACATCTATATCTTGCACATTCAAAACATGAGAAGGATCAGGGTTGTACTTCCTCAGCATCGACACATGGAATACATCATGTAGAGACGCCAATTACGAAGGAATGCCAACTGATAGGCTACATCTCCCATCCTTCTGATAATTGAAAACGGTCCCACATATCTTGGCGACAATTTTCCTTTCTTTCCAAATCTCATGTGCCCTTTTCGTGGCGAGACTTTCAAGAATACCATGTCTCCCACCTCAAATTCGAGAAACCTCCTCCTCTTATCAGCATAGCTCTTTTGCCGACTCTGTGCGGTCAACAAATGTTGACGTATCAACTGGATCTGTGCAGTAGTTTCGGCAACCAACTCGGGTCCTATCAGCGCAGGTTCGCCGACCTCGGTCCAGTACACTGGTGACCTGCATGGTCTACCATACAAAGCTTCGAATGGTGCCATCTGAAGACTTGCTTGGTAGCTATTGTTATAAGAAAACTCCACCAATGGCAAATGATCCTCCCATCCACCTTTGAAGTCTAGCATGCACGCCCTCAACATGTCCTCCAATGTTTGTATTGTTCTTTCCAATTGTCCATTGGTCTGTGGATGGAATGTTGTGCTAATAAGTAGATCGGTCCCTATGGCCGACTGCATGCTCTGCCATACCCTACCTGTGAATCGACCATCTCTATCAGACACTATAGTCCGTGGGATACCATGTAATCTGATGATGTCTTTGATATATCTCCGACCCAATGTCTCTGATGAATCCGTCATCTTGATAGGAATAAAATGCGCGGACTTGGTCAGTCGGTCTACCACAACCCATATAGCGTCATTGCCCTTCGAGGACCTCGGCAACCCCATCACAAAGTCCATGGAAATGTGCTCCCATTTCCATTCCGGCACTGCTAAGGGTTTGAGTAACCTTGGTTGCTTCTGATGTTCCGTCTTAACCTGCTGACAAGTTAAACAATAAGCCACGAACTCTGCAACATCCTTCTTGAGTCCATGCCACCAATAATGTCTTTTTAAGTCATGATACATTTTTGTGCTACCCGGATGAATAGAGAGCTTGCTCTGATGTGCCTCTATCAGTAATTCTTTTCTGCAGCTTCTTGGCACATAAATTCTACCCCGGAACATAAGACCCTGTCCTGGTCGTAATTCCCAATCCGGTACAACCTCGCCAATAGACATCTTGGCCCATGTCTCTGCCATTTCCGGATCTGTTCGCTGCTCCTGTTCAATCCTTGTAACCATGTTGGATCGTATGATCAAATTGTACATACTCCCATGGTTTGTGATGTATAGATTAAACTCACGAATAGAATTCAACATCTCCCATTCAGTCCTGATCAAACATGCCACTGATGCATGAGACATGCGGCTGAGAGCATCCGCCACTTTGTTGGCGTAAATTCATAGTCTGTCAGATATTCCATCCATCTGCGCTGCCTCAGGTTGAGCTTTTTCTGATCAAATAAATACTTCAAGCTCTTGTGATCTGAAAATACTTCAAACTTCTCACCATATAGATAGTGTCTCCAGCTTTTGAGAGCGAAGACCACCGCAGCTAATTCCAGATCATGTGTGGGGTAGAGGCGTTCATGTATCTTTAGTTGTCTTGAACCATATGCCACCACCCGATCACGTTGCATGAGTGAACATCCCAGTCCCTCTCCTGATGCATCACATTGTACTTCATAACCTTTGCCTCTTTCTGGCAAAACTAAAATAGGAGCAGTTGTAAGTCTCTCTTTCAGCTCCTCAAATCTCTGATTGCACAACTCTGACCATTCATATTTGACTGCTTTCTGCGTGAGTCAAGTCAATGGGGATGCAATTTTGGAGAAGTCCATGATAAACTTCCTATAATATCCAGCCAAACCCAGAAAGCTACGGATTTCAGTGACATTCTTTGGTGCTTTCCACTCACTTACTGCTGCCACCTTAGCCGGATCAACGGCTATACCATCTGCTGTTATAACATGCCCCAAGAATTTGACCTTAGGTAGCCAAAATTCACATTTGCTTGCTTTGGCATACAACTGGTTCTGTCTTAAGGTGTTCAATACTATTCGTAGATGCTCAGCATGATCCTCCTGACTCTTGGAATAGATTAGGATATCGTCAATGAACACTATAACAAACCGATCCAGATATGGCCGGAAGATTCTGTTCATTAAGTCCATGAACACAGCCGGTGCGTTGGTAAGCCCAAATGGCATGACTACAAATTCAAATAGTCCATACCGTGTTCTGAAAGCTGTCTTCTCGATATCTTCCTCCCTGACCCGGATTTGATGATAACCGGACATCAGGTCAATCTTGGAAAAGTGACTGGATCCCCTCAACTGATCGAATAAATCATCGATCCTGGGTAGAGGATACTTGTTCCGGACAGTTAGCTGATTCAACTTCCGGTAGTCCACACACATTCTGAGTGAACCATCCTTCTTTTTCACGAACAACACTGGAGCTCCCCATGATGATGTGCTGTTCCGAATGCAACCCAGTCTGAGTAACTCATCAAGCTACTTCTTCAACTCGGACATTTCTGCTGGTGCCATCCGATAATGGGGTAGAGACACTGGTGAGGTACCAGGATACAGCTTGATCTCAAAATTGAGCTCCCTCATAGGCGGTATACCAGGGAGTTCTTTTGGAAAGACATCAGCAAATTCTTTCACAATTGCTGGAAGCTCAGTGACTGGTGCTTTGTTGATGACAATATTGTTCAACACCAAATGTCACTCTTCGGCGATAACTATCAATATTGGCTTCATAACCAGCCAACCAGTCCATGCCAAATATAATATCGTACTCAGTCATGTCGAGTACTAGATAATTGAACTCAAATCTGAGTCCAGCGAGTTCTGTATTTATGGCCGTGCATATGAGTCCCAAAGAAGTGTCTCCGACAGGGGATACTACTGTGAGTGTGGTGGACAGCTTTTGAACTAGTGTTCCAGTAGCAGTTATAAAGGATGCAAATATAAAAGAGTGCGATGCTCCAGAATCAAACAATGCATAAGCATAAGAACTATTGACAACGGCCATACCTTGAATCATAGAATGATCCACATCCTCAGGAGGTTCCAAAGCAAATAGTCGTCCAGATCCGGTAGGATTAGGCGCCCGTCCCTCCTGATTATAAGTCCTGCCTCCTCGGGAGTTAGCTGGCCTAGCTGGTGGACGGAAAGATCCTCTGGAATATGAGAGCTTATTGAGCTTTGGACAGTCTCTCTTGAAGTGACCCGGCTGATCACAGTGGAAACAGTTGTTCACCCCTCTGAATGACTGGGTGACTGATGCAGATGGGGAGGGTTGATTGGGACGAAAGCCCTCCGTGGACCCTGAAGATGGTGAGGGTCTACTGAAGTTCGGACGGAACCTCTTGTTGGGCTGGAACCCACCCCTCCCACTTGGAGCTCGGCGATTGTCAAACCGCACCATTGCATTCAACTCCTGTTCTGCTATTGTGGCCTTGCTGACCACCTCAGCCAATGTGGTGCACTTAAATATGGTCACTTTGGCCCTGATGTTTGGCCGTAGACCCCTCTCAAACTTTTTTGCCTTGCGAAGTTCTGTGTCCACCATATAGAATGCATAAATGGATAAATTGAGAAATTCACGGTGATACTCTGCCACCGTCATAGAGCCCTGTACCAAGGACAGAAAAGTTCTGTTTGTCGCTCATTCTCCTCCTCCGGAAAGTAGTGTTCCAGAAAGGTTGCTGAAAACTCATTCCATGTCATGGCCGTCCTCTCCCTAACTGGTATGAGTGCCCTCTGCTTCTCCACCACCTCCCACCATTTACCGGCATCTTCTATCAATTGTGAAGTAGCCAGTAGAATCCTGTCAGCATGACTCGAGATCTTAAGTAATTTTAAGATCTGAGTGATCTTCTTCAGCCAATGTTCGGCTCCGACAGCCCCTTCCTTCCCTTTGAAGTAGGGAGGACGCTGTTGTTGAAATTCTCGTGCCATACTCCGGTCACTGGCATCCTTGGAACTTTCACTCCCATTCATATGTTGCTGGAGTACAGAGGTTACCACTGCTTGGACTAAGCCCTGAAGCTCAGGCGGCACATGTGGTATATGTACACCACTGTTCCCTTCTCCCTCCTTCCGTGATGCATTCTCACTCCCCTTTTCTTCCCTCCAAAAGTGCTGTGATTCTTCCCCATTGTGCGACTTTTCATGAACAAATCGCTCCTCATCAGGTTGGGTTACCTCTTTCTCATGTATAGACGGCTCCTTCTCATGCACAGATTTTTCGTGTTGTGATAACACTTTCTCATGTTGCGTGATTTGCAACACATTTTCCTTCCCTTTCTGGTTCTGAGGGATCCTTTTCTTTGGAGCCATTTCCCTAAGTCATGAAAACATTATTGACTTAGTTTCCTCGTACAGTTTGCAATTTTGGGAAGATTTCCAAATAAGCAAACTTGGTTTTTTTTTTTTTTTTGAGGGGAGAGTCTCTAAATTCCCTATGTTTGTTTTTCTCAATTGGGGAGTATTGGGGAATGTATATCCTATTTTGGTAAGTTTGATAGATCAATTATAATACTGTACTTTTGCTATCTTTCACTGTTGTTCTCAGATTGATTTGTTCAGTCCGAGTCCACGAAGTAAATTAATTCGGCCCCCAGTCAGCGGACTCCGAAGAGTCGGTCAGTTGGGATTCTTATCCGTCAGTGAGACATGAAACCATCTTAATCTTACTTCGGAAGATTCAACTTCCCGTTTCGCTCTGATACCAACTGTAACACCCCACCCTTTTCACTCTAATTTTCAAAGTTTATTTTTTTAAATATAATAATCATGTGATCGGGGCGGAGTGTCACGACGCGAGTTAAGTTCGGATCTCTAAATCCGACCCTTAACTGGCCAAGCCCATGTGCGTATGAACTAAGTCCATAAAACTGATCCGCACATGGTACATATATAACTTGCGGAATTAACTTAGTTTTAATCTAACTGAAGTTATAATATAACCTAAGACTATTCCAATTTTCCATTCTTAGATAGCAAAGTACATAATCTTATTCTCCAAAATTACTAAATAATATTAATCTACCATTCAATCCAACCATCCAAAATAAACCAATCCACAGCATCTACTTATCTACTTATTACAAGCCAACATAACTAATTAACAAATTACATTGTCCAAATATATCAAATATCAAGTCCATAAAATAGTCCATTCATAATCCATTCCAATCATTCAAACACCCAAGTTTCCGTACTTGGTCCTCTTCTCGATCCACGTTCTTCCCTTTCCTTGCATCATCCACTAAGGATATAGATAGGGCGTTAGATCAACGCGCCCAGTAGTATTTCCGAATAGGGCTACCACATGGTTAGTCAAAACATGCAAATAATATAATAATAATACATGTGAGACAAAATTCCATAAAAACATGCTATGTATGAAATGAACATGTAATGAGTCCCACCCATCACCATTCAACATAGACATCACTTGACGGGATTCTCATCGTCAAGGAAACGGGGTGTTATAGGTCGTGCTCGCCTGGTCATTGGTCGAGGGATGATGCGGTGAGGGATAGCTCCCGCTAGTATGACTTGTGATCCCCGAGTGACCGAGTAGGCTGAGGAGGTGCTTGCTTGGTCGTGCTCGCCTGCTCATTGGTCGAGGGATGATACGGTGAGGGACAACTCCCGCTAGTATGACTTGTGATCCCCAAATGACCGAGTAGGCTGAGGAGGTGCTCGTTTGGTCATTGGTCGAGGGATGATAGGGTGAGGGACAGCTCCCGCTAGTATGACTTGTGATTCCCGTATGACAGAGTAGGCTGAGGAGGTGCTCACCTAATCATTGGTAGAGGGATGATGCGGTGAGGGACAGCTCCCGCTAGTATGACTTGTGATCCCCAGATGACCGAGTAGGCTGAAGAGGTGCTCGCCTGGTCATTCGTCGAAGGATGATGCAGTGAGGGACAGCTCCCGCTAGTATGACTTGTGAACCCTGGATGATCGAGTAGGCTAAGGATGTGTTTGCCAACTCATTGGTCGAGGGATGGTGAGATGATATATTCCAAGCTAGGACACCTGTAGGTGGGGACAACCTGCGATGTGGTGTGAGATGATGTTCTAGGCTATGACACCTGCAGGGTGGGTACAGTCTGAGGTATGGTAGTCTAGGTTATGACACCTATAGGGTGGGTACATTCTTAGGTATGGTATTCCAGGCTAGGACACCTGTATGGTGGGAACAACCTGTGGGGTGATGTGATAGTGTATTTACTCGCGATTGACTTTGGGGTCCATTGTTGAGACTTATGTTGTGGGTGTTGACTCACCAGGAATTTATGGGCGCCTAACGAGTGAGTTCGGCCGGCTCATTCTATAGAAGACCTATAGAATCATGTGAGGGGTGGATACGCCAATCGTGTGGAGACGAACAGATGGGGTCCGAGGTTATAGGTTTGATTATCGAGACTCTGGTGCTCGGTTGAGGAGACCATAGATGAGTCTGGTTGGCAGTCCGTTGAGGACTGGTGAGGTGGTTACTCCCGTGTGGTAGTCAATTTGGGACTCTACTGAGTCTGACTCTTGGGTTGGTTGTGGTATGTGTGTGGATTGTCATGGAAGAGTCATAGGTCTGATCGAGAAGTATAGATCCTAATCCGGTTGGAGATCAGTCAGTGTACCCGAGGGTGGGTGAACTGCAGCGGATGCATAGAGTTGTATTGAGTTGGTTAGAGGATGTACTGGATGCTCGACAGATGTGGGCCCGTATGTTAGGGGTAGGGCACCCCCTTGCATAGTCATGCATGTAGACATCATCAACATTGATGTGTTCATGTGATCATATACAGTATATGCTTGGTAACATATGATGTGTGTGTTACCCTCACTGGGCATGTAGAGCTCACCCCTTGCCTTATAGATACTTCATAGAGGAAGGGTCGGTGGGACTCTCAATCAGACATTGGGCGTAGAATTGCAGCTTTGTACTTGTCATGGTTCTATTTTGTAATTGGAGACTTGCTAATGTATTTGAAATATGTGTACATTTCATTAAGTTGGATGAATGTAATAATAGGATGATGCTATAATTTGTAATTATGACTGATGCTTACGGTTTTTGGTTTATTGGTTGATTGTTATGGTTAGTGTGGGTTGTCGGAGCGGTGTCTCCCATTTTTAAAAAAAAATATATCCACAATTATATTGGATCGGTTTTAGGAGTTTCTATCAGTTTTAACGTGCCCGTAGCCGGATGGGTCGTTACAAAGAGTGCTAGAATGTGAAGGAACAGAATAGAAAGGAATATGTTCAATAAAAGCAACATGATGTGAGACATACAATTTATGTGCAGTGGGATCATAACAGTGATAACCCTTTTGACCCTCACCATAACAAAGAAAAATACACAGTGCAGATCGGGCAGATAGTTTTGTGCACTCATTGTGCGGACGAAGGACAAATCATGCACAACCAAAAACTTTCAAGGAGAATAGTCTGGAATTTTGCCATATAAACGTTCAAATGAAGATTTGCCAGAAGTGATAGTAGAAGGGATTCTGTTAATCACATGAGTTGCAGTGAGAACCGCTTCTCCCCAAAAGAGGCTAGGAACACTAGCAAAGAGTAAAAGAGATCAAGCAGTTTCAATGATGTGCCGAGTTTTCTCTCTGTAACCCCATTTTGCTCGGCAGTGTCAGTACAAGGGGATTGATGAACAGTCCCATATGAGGCAAGCAAATCAGAGAAAGCACCAGAGGTATACTCTCCTCCCAGATCACCTCTAAAGCATTTAATAGTGGCAGAGAACTGTGTACGAATGAGTTCACGAAACGTTTGAAAGATAGTAAGAAATTTAGATCGACGTTTCATCAAATAAATCCAACAAAAATGAGAATAGTCATCAATAAAGGAGACATAATATCGAGACCCCCCTTTTGTGGGAAGAGGGGCTGGTCCCCACACATCAGAATGAATTAAATCAGAAGGAGCAAGAGAAATAGATGAACTTTTATTAAAATACAATGCAGAAACTTTACAAGTTTACATCCACTGCAATCAGAAATATACTACTATATAAATTTCCTAAAGCTCCTGTGGAAGTTAAATATTTTAAACGGGAACTAGAAACATAACAAAAACGAGAATGCCACCAATAAAAACTAGATGAAGTGGGATTCAAACGAAAAGATGATAAATCAACTGAAGAAGCAGCGACAGCAGGAACACGGAGCCGTTTTAAGACATATAATCCTTCTTCTTTACGGCGGTCTTAATCAGCCTTTTGGAATGAGGATCCTGCACAGAACACGAAGTGGGAGAAAAATTAACAATATAGCTAGAATCACAGAGTTGACTGATAGAAATCAAATTCAGAGTATGATGATGTATGCAATAAACATCAGAAATATGCAAAGAAGAGGACAGAATGGAACCAACCCCTGCCAAGGGCAAGGAAGCACCATTGGTAGTTAAGAAAGAAATATGTGATGAAGAAGGAAATAAAGATGTGAATAAAGAAACATCATGAGTCATGTGATGAGTAGCTCTTGAGTCAAAGACCCAAGTACAAGGAGAAATACCTGAAGAGGCTGAATGAGTCAAACCTAGAGAAGAAAATGCGTTAGGCTGGTGAGAAAAGATGAAATGTTGCAACTGGTCTGCAAGGGTGGATATGGAAGGAGTCGAAGGTGATGCCACATTTGCAGGTGTGGAAACAGAATGTGGCAAAGGTGATGCAATATCCCCAGACGAAACAACAATAGCGATGCGATGTGGCTTAGGTAGCAACACGTGTTGTTGCTGGCTTCTCAATAATAAAGGACATTGGGCCTTCCAGTGACCTTTCTGTTTACAGTAACGACAATCAGTAGTTGCAACTCTCCCACCTTGGCGCTGTCGACTCTGTGAGTTAGATGGAGACCGGAATGGCACAACTAAAACAATCTTACTAGGAAGAGAAAAAAAACGATTGTCGCCATGTGACTTCAAACGAACTTCTTCAGCTAGGAGTTCGTGAACCACTGCATCAATAGAGGGAAGGGGATTACGATGAAGAATAGAGCCCCGAAGTGCTTCAAAGTCATCTCGAAGAGCAGTAAAAAATTGTACGAGTCGCCCTTATTCTCTATAAGTGCAATAAAGTGCAATGGAACTGAGGCCTGCGGGTTTAGTTAATGCAAGCTGATCCCAAAATCCAGTCATGACTGAATAAAACTATTGAATGCTCATATCCCCCTGTCTAACTGAGCGAATATCATTCTTAAGTTGATATTGCTTAGCGAAGTTGGATTGCGTATACAGTCTCTTTAAATGATCCCAAATCGTTTTCGCTGTAGAGAATTTCGCAAGTTGCATCCCTATGGAGAGCTCAACTGAATTATTGATCCAAGTGATGATTTTAGAATTATATGTGGTCCAAGTAACCAGTGAAGCAGCATAGTCAGCAGCCTTGGTATTCTTAGGAATAACAATATCCCCAGAGACATAACCCCACATGTTCTTTTCGGTCAAAAAATTTCTCATAACAGATGCCCAATAAGTATATGTGTTGTTAGTGAGCTTCACATTAATTGCCTGGAGGGAATCATCACGTTCACCAGCCATTGCAAATCCCTCACCACTGAAACAAGAAGTCTGAAAATCCAACATTTCCTTAAAACACGTTCCTCAGAACACCAAACAAGAAAATCCAAACGGATTGCGTAGGGTCGATGCAGATGGACTAGTCAATCCCAAAACAATAAGCCCGAAAATCCAATTGAATCACTCACCACGAGCAACAGCAAAAGAGTAACTCCACCAAATGTCATAAAAAAAATCCAATCTGTTCTTTAAAACTACCAAATGAAACCCAAAGTTGCCAAAGTATTGCAGAAGAGGACAGTGTTGTTGGACAGCAGAGGCAGCGAAACGGAAGTGCTGGGCAGTGCGGGCGGCCTCACGTGAACACTCGTCAAAGTGTAGCCGATATAGGAGTTCTTTGAGAAAGCCGAAGGAATCACTGCTGAAAAGAGGTGGTTACATAGTGTCTTGAGAGAGCAGATACAGAGGCATTGCAACAAACATAGGAGTTTTATATCAGATCTCTCTCTGATTTGCCGGCCAAATCCGTGAGCAAAGTGGGCGGAGGGGTGCTTAGATCGGTGCTTAGAGCAGTGGCTGCTGGACAGGCATAGGGGGTGGATGGGTGCTGGACGAGATCTGGGCAGAGAGGACCGAGATCTAGTCGATGTTGGAGAAGATCAGCCGGGCGAAGGGTGTTTCAAAACCAGATCTAGTGCTGGACGGAAGTGTAGTGCAGGAGGCCCCAAAAACAAGTAGACGAGCAAAGGAGCAGATCGGAATCTGAACACAAGATGCGGCTAGCAAGGATCACCGAATAAAAAACCTATTATCCTTCTCTTCCAAGCAGCAGAAGCGGCGCACGGAGAGGTGCTGCTGTAAGAAACAAGTCGAACAGAATAGGGCGAATGGATCTGCTGTGGATGATAGATCTGCAGCAAAGAGGCCTGGTCGAGTAGCAGGAAGAAGAAGACAGACAGCAACAGAAGAAGGAGACAGGGCAGCAGAACTTGGACAGCAGAGAGGGTACTCCGACAATGGCACAGGGACGCTAGTGCTGGCAACGACGACAACAGGAAGGCTCCAAACCGTGATCTAGGTTGCAGATGCAGCTGATGCGAGGCTAAGAATCGAAACCCAAATCGAAATCCAAATCGAAACTCCTCAACCGTGATCTGGGTTGTAGAAGCGGCTGAATCGAAACTCTACTTCTGTGAAGATCCCGATCGAAAACAAACCGAACAATCTTAGGCTTCTCTGGTTTCCGCCTCTGTCCCAAGCAAAACCTTAAGCTCTTGATACCATATTAGATTCCAATAATCCTTAGTTTTACCATTGATTAAGACAATAATATATGCAATGTAAACCTCAATAGAAACATACATAAAAGACTACGTTACCCCTATACAAATAATATAAGCCTAATCTAACAAGTACCTCATTTTTCATTTTTATTGGGTGTTTTGATTGGCTGACTATTTTGACTCTAAAATTAAAATAAAATAGTAACCTACTATGAGGACTCAGCCATTTCCCTTGAATTTCCCGAAAGTAGGTTAGAATGATTTGAAATGCTATGAATGTATATTATACTGTCTATGAATGTGTATTATGTTGATTATGAATGTATATTCATTGTATTCCTATTTGTGTAATAGATATCCGCGATATCCTACGTTTTATGGTGAGGAGACTTAATAATACAGCATGGGTAAATCAAGTTATGTAGATCTAGTGTAATTAGTGGTTTTATGGATTTTACATGATATGAAAAAGATCAAATAGGTCAGAATGCGACACTTGACACTACTTCCATGTGAGGGATGAAAATTGGTTCTAACTATCAGAGAATCAAGGTCTACTAATCTAAAAACGAAGAATGAACCCACTTAAATGCCTAGACTTGATATATTTCTATGAGATATTCATATTGATACTAATGATGTTTATCATGTATAATATTGTGATATGAGAACCTGAGCATCATGTTATGATGAAAGATTGATCTATGAAGTTGATTTGCCTCCACACACACTTAGCTGTTGGGCTATGGTTGACCAGTAAGGTCATATATTATTGGCAATAGGCCGAACCATTTAGGTTATATATTATTGGCAATAGGTTGAACCATTTAGGTTATATATTATTGGCAATAGGCCGGACCATTTGGGTCGTTTATGCTCTTGCAAGATGCTGCATTTTGATTGTGTCGGGACTTAATGTATTTTATAGCCAGTGAAGTGCTTTTGGTGTGACAGTGGAATGGCAGTGGTGGTGACTTGGTAAATTGGTATAGTAAACCAATTTTGATTTCAAGTAAGATGAATGGTATAAGTTGACCATAATGGTGTTTATGATTAATCTGCATGCTCTAATCTGAAATTGATTATTGTATTATGTTAAAGTTCTCTTCATTGGGCTTGTAGCGCACACTCCTCACATTTCAAGATTAGTACGCGAGGAGGAAGAACCTCCAATGTAGCTTAGTGTGGGAGAGCGGATGACGTTAAGTGTATTTCCTACAAATGGAAATGGAAATTTCACTTAGTTGATCCATGTCTTTATGACAACATTTTGTTTAAGTATTGCCTGTGGTACTCTTATTGTAAGCATGTATTAGACCGCTATGCATGTATTAGACCGCTATGCTACTGCTACCAACTCTTATATGAATAATGATGTTTTGATCATGCTATAGAAATATTTGTTTGCATGTTATGTGTTGTATATGAGTAGATATATGGTACATGTTTGAGTCCACGTGTAAAGAACATGTGTGACATTTTATTTACTTGGCTTAACTGTTACTCTGATGATCGAACCCAGTTAGGATGTTAGTTGATTGGAGATAAAAAAAAAATAGTAGCGTTCCGGGCCCACAGTTAGGACGGGTCGTTACAATTCATTGATAAAAAAATCTTTACTTCATAAAATTTTCATATCGTATTAGATTTCTTTAAAAACATCATTGATTTTTCCACTTTAAAAATAGTAATTTTTCTAAAATAAAATTGACAAAAGTAAATCACATTCATAAAGAAATCCATATCAACCAGAAAAAAAAAAAAAAAACTTTATTATTCTTAAAAATACAATTTTGTATGAAATATGTACAATCAGTTGCCGTTTAAAGATCTTATTTGTGCAACAATAATATTGCTAAAAAATAAAAATAACTCACATCATTTTTATATATTAATTGTTATTTGATTATTGAATTATAGTATCTTCAATAAAATCAATGTATTTAAATAATAATAATAACTAATTTTCTTATTAGTATTAATATTTTTCACAAGAATTGTTTTCTTGAATATAATATAGTTTAATAATTATTACGCGAGGAGGAAGAACCTCCAATGTAGCTTAGTGTGGGAGAGCGGATGACGTTAAGTGTATTTCCTACAAATGGAAATGGAAATTTCACTTAGTTGATCCATGTCTTTATGACAACATTTTGTTTAAGTATTGCCTGTGGTACTCTTATTGTAAGCATGTATTAGACCGCTATGCATGTATTAGACCGCTATGCTACTGCTACCAACTCTTATATGAATAATGATATCATGCTATAGAAATATTTGTTTGCATGTTATGTGTTGTATATGAGTAGATATATGGTACATGTTTGAGTCCACGTGTGAAGAACATGGGTGACATTTTATTTACTTGGCTTAACTGTTACTCTGATGATCGAACCCAGTTAGGATGTTAGTTGATTGGAGATAAAAAAAAAATAGTAGCGTTCCGGGCCCACAGTTAGGACGGGTCGTTACAATTCATTGATAAAAAAATCTTTACTTCATAAAATTTTCATATCGTATTAGATTTCTTTAAAAACATCATTGATTTTTCCACTTTAAAAATAGTAATTTTTCTAAAATAAAATTGACAAAAGTAAATCACATTCATAAAGAAATCCATATCAACCAGAAAAAAAAAAAAAACTTTATTATTCTTAAAAATACAATTTTGTATGAAATATGTACAATCAGTTGCCGTTTAAAGATCTTATTTGTGCAACAATAATATTGCTAAAAAATAATAATAACTCACATCATTTTTATATATTAATTGTTATTTGATTATTGAATTATAGTATCTTCAATAAAATCAATGTATTTAAATAATAATAATAACTAATTTTCTTATTAGTATTAATATTTTTCACAAGAATTGTTTTCTTGAATATAATATAGTTTAATAATTATTACGCGAGGAGGAAGAACCTCCAATGTAGCTTAGTGTGGGAGAGCGGATGACGTTAAGTGTATTTCCTACAAATGGAAATGGAAATTTCACTTAGTTGATCCATGTCTTTATGACAACATTTTGTTTAAGTATTGCCTGTGGTACTCTTATTGTAAGCATGTATTAGACCGCTATGCATGTATTAGACCGCTATGCTACTGCTACCAACTCTTATATGAATAATGATGTTTTGATCATGCTATAGAAATATTTGTTTGCATGTTATGTGTTGTATATGAGTAGATATATGGTACATGTTTGAGTCCACGTGTGAAGAACATGTGTGACATTTTATTTACTTGGCTTAACTGTTACTCTGATGATCGAACCCAGTTAGGATGTTAGTTGATTTGTGATAAAAAAAAAATAGTAGCGTTCCGGGCCCACAGTTAGGACGGGTCGTTACAATTCATTGATTAAAAAATCTTTACTTCATAAAATTTTCATATCGTATTAGATTTCTTTAAAAACATCATTGATTTTTCCACTTTAAAAATAGTAATTTTTCTAAAATAAAATTGACAAAAGTAAATCACATTCATAAAGAAATCCATATCAACCAGAAAAAAAAAAAAAAACTTTATTATTCTTAAAAATACAATTTTGTATGAAATATGTACAATCAGTTGCCGTTTAAAGATCTTATTTGTGCAACAATAATATTGCTAAAAAATAATAATAACTCACATCATTTTTATATATTAATTGTTATTTGATTATTGAATTATAGTATCTTCAATAAAATCAATGTATTTAAATAATAATAATAACTAATTTTCTTATTAGTATTAATATTTTTCACAAGAATTGTTTTCTTGAATATAATATAGTTTAATAATTATTACGCGAGGAGGAAGAACCTCCAATGTAGCTTAGTGTGGGAGAGCGGATGACGTTAAGTGTATTTCCTACAAATGGAAATGGAAATTTCACTTAGTTGATCCATGTCTTTATGACAACATTTTGTTTAAGTATTGCCTGTGGTACTCTTATTGTAAGCATGTATTAGACCGCTATGCATGTATTAGACCGCTATGCTACTGCTACCAACTCTTATATGAATAATGATATCATGCTATAGAAATATTTGTTTGCATGTTATGTGTTGTATATGAGTAGATATATGGTACATGTTTGAGTCCACGTGTGAAGAACATGGGTGACATTTTATTTACTTGGCTTAACTGTTACTCTGATGATCGAACCCAGTTAGGATGTTAGTTGATTGGAGATAAAAAAAAAATAGTAGCGTTCCGGGCCCACAGTTAGGACGGGTCGTTACAATTCATTGATAAAAAAATCTTTACTTCATAAAATTTTCATATCGTATTAGATTTCTTTAAAAACATCATTGATTTTTCCACTTTAAAAATAGTAATTTTTCTAAAATAAAATTGACAAAAGTAAATCACATTCATAAAGAAATCCATATCAACCAGAAAAAAAAAAAAAACTTTATTATTCTTAAAAATACAATTTTGTATGAAATATGTACAATCAGTTGCCGTTTAAAGATCTTATTTGTGCAACAATAATATTGCTAAAAAATAATAATAACTCACATCATTTTTATATATTAATTGTTATTTGATTATTGAATTATAGTATCTTCAATAAAATCAATGTATTTAAATAATAATAATAACTAATTTTCTTATTAGTATTAATATTTTTCACAAGAATTGTTTTCTTGAATATAATATAGTTTAATAATTATTACGCGAGGAGGAAGAACCTCCAATGTAGCTTAGTGTGGGAGAGCGGATGACGTTAAGTGTATTTCCTACAAATGGAAATGGAAATTTCACTTAGTTGATCCATGTCTTTATGACAACATTTTGTTTAAGTATTGCCTGTGGTACTCTTATTGTAAGCATGTATTAGACCGCTATGCATGTATTAGACCGCTATGCTACTGCTACCAACTCTTATATGAATAATGATGTTTTGATCATGCTATAGAAATATTTGTTTGCATGTTATGTGTTGTATATGAGTAGATATATGGTACATGTTTGAGTCCACGTGTGAAGAACATGTGTGACATTTTATTTACTTGGCTTAACTGTTACTCTGATGATCGAACCCAGTTAGGATGTTAGTTGATTTGTGATAAAAAAAAAATAGTAGCGTTCCGGGCCCACAGTTAGGACGGGTCGTTACAATTCATTGATTAAAAAATCTTTACTTCATAAAATTTTCATATCGTATTAGATTTCTTTAAAAACATCATTGATTTTTCCACTTTAAAAATAGTAATTTTTCTAAAATAAAATTGACAAAAGTAAATCACATTCATAAAGAAATCCATATCAACCAGAAAAAAAAAAAAAAAACTTTATTATTCTTAAAAATACAATTTTGTATGAAATATGTACAATCAGTTGCCGTTTAAAGATCTTATTTGTGCAACAATAATATTGCTAAAAAATAATAATAACTCACATCATTTTTATATATTAATTGTTATTTGATTATTGAATTATAGTATCTTCAATAAAATCAATGTATTTAAATAATAATAATAACTAATTTTCTTATTAGTATTAATATTTTTCACAAGAATTGTTTTCTTGAATATAATATAGTTTAATAATTATTACGCGAGGAGGAAGAACCTCCAATGTAGCTTAGTGTGGGAGAGCGGATGACGTTAAGTGTATTTCCTACAAATGGAAATGGAAATTTCACTTAGTTGATCCATGTCTTTATGACAACATTTTGTTTAAGTATTGCCTGTGGTACTCTTATTGTAAGCATGTATTAGACCGCTATGCATGTATTAGACCGCTATGCTACTGCTACCAACTCTTATATGAATAATGATGTTTTGATCATGCTATAGAAATATTTGTTTGCATGTTATGTGTTGTATATGAGTAGATATATGGTACATGTTTGAGTCCACGTGTGAAGAACATGTGTGACATTTTATTTACTTGGCTTAACTGTTACTCTGATGATCGAACCCAGTTAGGATGTTAGTTGATTTGTGATAAAAAAAAAATAGTAGCGTTCCGGGCCCACAGTTAGGACGGGTCGTTACAATTCATTGATTAAAAAATCTTTACTTCATAAAATTTTCATATCGTATTAGATTTCTTTAAAAACATCATTGATTTTTCCACTTTAAAAATAGTAATTTTTCTAAAATAAAATTGACAAAAGTAAATCACATTCATAAAGAAATCCATATCAACCAGAAAAAAAAAAAAAAAACTTTATTATTCTTAAAAATACAATTTTGTATGAAATATGTACAATCAGTTGCCGTTTAAAGATCTTATTTGTGCAACAATAATATTGCTAAAAAATAATAATAACTCACATCATTTTTATATATTAATTGTTATTTGATTATTGAATTATAGTATCTTCAATAAAATCAATGTATTTAAATAATAATAATAACTAATTTTCTTATTAGTATTAATATTTTTCACAAGAATTGTTTTCTTGAATATAATATAGTTTAATAATTATTACGCGAGGAGGAAGAACCTCCAATGTAGCTTAGTGTGGGAGAGCGGATGACGTTAAGTGTATTTCCTACAAATGGAAATGGAAATTTCACTTAGTTGATCCATGTCTTTATGACAACATTTTGTTTAAGTATTGCCTGTGGTACTCTTATTGTAAGCATGTATTAGACCGCTATGCATGTATTAGACCGCTATGCTACTGCTACCAACTCTTATATGAATAATGATGTTTTGATCATGCTATAGAAATATTTGTTTGCATGTTATGTGTTGTATATGAGTAGATATATGGTACATGTTTGAGTCCACGTGTGAAGAACATGTGTGACATTTTATTTACTTGGCTTAACTGTTACTCTGATGATCGAACCCAGTTAGGATGTTAGTTGATTTGTGATAAAAAAAAAATAGTAGCGTTCCGGGCCCACAGTTAGGACGGGTCGTTACAATTCATTGATTAAAAAATCTTTACTTCATAAAATTTTCATATCGTATTAGATTTCTTTAAAAAGATCATTGATTTTTCCACTTTAAAAATAGTAATTTTTCTAAAATAAAATTGACAAAAGTAAATCACATTCATAAAGAAATCCATATCAACCAGAAAAAAAAAAAAAAACTTTATTATTCTTAAAAATACAATTTTGTATGAAATATGTACAATCAGTTGCCGTTTAAAGATCTTATTTGTGCAACAATAATATTGCTAAAAAATAATAATAACTCACATCATTTTTATATATTAATTGTTATTTGATTATTGAATTATAGTATCTTCAATAAAATCAATGTATTTAAATAATAATAATAACTAATTTTCTTATTAGTATTAATATTTTTCACAAGAATTGTTTTCTTGAATATAATATAGTTTAATAATTATTACGCGAGGAGGAAGAACCTCCAATGTAGCTTAGTGTGGGAGAGCGGATGACGTTAAGTGCATTTCCTACAAATGGAAATGGAAATTTCACTTAGTTGATCCATGTCTTTATGACAACATTTTGTTTAAGTATTGCCTGTGGTACTCTTATTGTAAGCATGTATTAGACCGCTATGCATGTATTAGACCGCTATGCTACTGCTACCAACTCTTATATGAATAATGATGTTTTGATCATGCTATAGAAATATTTGTTTGCATGTTATGTGTTGTATATGAGTAGATATATGGTACATGTTTGAGTCCACGTGTGAAGAACATGTGTGACATTTTATTTACTTGGCTTAACTGTTACTCTGATGATCGAACCCAGTTAGGATGTTAGTTGATTGGAGATAAAAAAAAAATAGTAGCGTTCCGGGCCCACAGTTAGGACGGGTCGTTACAATTCATTGATAAAAAAATCTTTACTTCATAAAATTTTCATATCGTATTAGATTTCTTTAAAAAGATCATTGATTTTTCCACTTTAAAAATAGTAATTTTTCTAAAATAAAATTGACAAAAGTAAATCACATTCATAAAGAAATCCATATCAACCAGAAAAAAAAAAAAAAAACTTTATTATTCTTAAAAATACAATTTTGTATGAAATATGTACAATCAGTTGCCGTTTAAAGATCTTATTTGTGCAACAATAATATTGCTAAAAAATAATAATAACTCACATCATTTTTATATATTAATTGTTATTTGATTATTGAATTATAGTATCTTCAATAAAATCAATGTATTTAAATAATAATAATAACTAATTTTCTTATTAGTATTAATATTTTTCACAAGAATTGTTTTCTTGAATATAATATAGTTTAATAATTATTACGCGAGGAGGAAGAACCTCCAATGTAGCTTAGTGTGGGAGAGCGGATGACGTTAAGTGTATTTCCTACAAATGGAAATGGAAATTTCACTTAGTTGATCCATGTCTTTATGACAACATTTTGTTTAAGTATTGCCTGTGGTACTCTTATTGTAAGCATGTATTAGACCGCTATGCATGTATTAGACCGCTATGCTACTGCTACCAACTCTTATATGAATAATGATATCATGCTATAGAAATATTTGTTTGCATGTTATGTGTTGTTTATGAGTAGATATATGGTACATGTTTGAGTCCACGTGTGAAGAACATGTGTGACATTTTATTTACTTGGCTTAACTGTTACTCTGATGATCGAACCCAGTTAGGATGTTAGTTGATTGGAGATAAAAAAAAAATAGTAGCGTTCCGGGCCCACAGTTAGGACGGGTCGTTACAATTCATTGATAAAAAAATCTTTACTTCATAAAATTTTCATATCGTATTAGATTTCTTTAAAAACATCATTGATTTTTCCACTTTAAAAATAGTAATTTTTCTAAAATAAAATTGACAAAAGTAAATCACATTCATAAAGAAATCCATATCAACCAGAAAAAAAAAAAAAAACTTTATTATTCTTAAAAATACAATTTTGTATGAAATATGTACAATCAGTTGCCGTTTAAAGATCTTATTTGTGCAACAATAATATTGCTAAAAAATAATAATAACTCACATCATTTTTATATATTAATTGTTATTTGATTATTGAATTATAGTATCTTCAATAAAATCAATGTATTTAAATAATAATAATAACTAATTTTCTTATTAGTATTAATATTTTTCACAAGAATTGTTTTCTTGAATATAATATAGTTTAATAATTATTACGCGAGGAGGAAGAACCTCCAATGTAGCTTAGTGTGGGAGAGCGGATGACGTTAAGTGTATTTCCTACAAATGGAAATGGAAATTTCACTTAGTTGATCCATGTCTTTATGACAACATTTTGTTTAAGTATTGCCTGTGGTACTCTTATTGTAAGCATGTATTAGACCGCTATGCATGTATTAGACCGCTATGCTACTGCTACCAACTCTTATATGAATAATGATATCATGCTATAGAAATATTTGTTTGCATGTTATGTGTTGTATATGAGTAGATATATGGTACATGTTTGAGTCCACGTGTGAAGAACATGGGTGACATTTTATTTACTTGGCTTAACTGTTACTCTGATGATCGAACCCAGTTAGGATGTTAGTTGATTGGAGATAAAAAAAAATAGTAGCGTTCCGGGCCCACAGTTAGGACGGGTCGTTACAATTCATTGATAAAAAAATCTTTACTTCATAAAATTTTCATATCGTATTAGATTTCTTTAAAAACATCATTGATTTTTCCACTTTAAAAATAGTAATTTTTCTAAAATAAAATTGACAAAAGTAAATCACATTCATAAAGAAATCCATATCAACCAGAAAAAAAAAAAAAACTTTATTATTCTTAAAAATACAATTTTGTATGAAATATGTACAATCAGTTGCCGTTTAAAGATCTTATTTGTGCAACAATAATATTGCTAAAAAATAATAATAACTCACATCATTTTTATATATTAATTGTTATTTGATTATTGAATTATAGTATCTTCAATAAAATCAATGTATTTAAATAATAATAATAACTAATTTTCTTATTAGTATTAATATTTTTCACAAGAATTGTTTTCTTGAATATAATATAGTTTAATAATTATTACGCGAGGAGGAAGAACCTCCAATGTAGCTTAGTGTGGGAGAGCGGATGACGTTAAGTGTATTTCCTACAAATGGAAATGGAAATTTCACTTAGTTGATCCATGTCTTTATGACAACATTTTGTTTAAGTATTGCCTGTGGTACTCTTATTGTAAGCATGTATTAGACCGCTATGCATGTATTAGACCGCTATGCTACTGCTACCAACTCTTATATGAATAATGATGTTTTGATCATGCTATAGAAATATTTGTTTGCATGTTATGTGTTGTATATGAGTAGATATATGGTACATGTTTGAGTCCACGTGTGAAGAACATGTGTGACATGTTATTTACTTGGCTTAACTGTTACTCTGATGATCGAACCCAGTTAGGATGTTAGTTGATTGGAGATAAAAAAAAAAATAGTAGCGTTCCGGGCCCACAGTTAGGATGGGTCGTTACAATTCATTGATAAAAAAATCTTTACTTCATAAAATTTTCATATCGTATTAGATTTCTTTAAAAACATCATTGATTTTTCCACTTTAAAAATAGTAATTTTTCTAAAATAAAATTGACAAAAGTAAATCACATTCATAAAGAAATCCATATCAACCAGAAAAAAAAAAAAAAACTTTATTATTCTTGAAAATACAATTTTGTATGAAATATGTACAATCAGTTGCCGTTTAAAGATCTTATTTGTGCAACAATAATATTGCTAAAAAATAATAATAACTCACATCATTTTTATATATTAATTGTTATTTGATTATTGAATTATAGTATCTTCAATAAAATCAATGTATTTAAATAATAATAATAACTAATTTTCTTATTAGTATTAATATTTTTCACAAGAATTGTTTTCTTGAATATAATATAGTTTAATAATTATTGTTTAGAAATAAAAATTATTTTATAATTACCAACACTCATTTTGTGAGTCTAAAGAATTTTTTTATTTAAAATAATATGTTATTTTAGTCAATTTTGAAGATTATATATATGATGGGCCAGTAAATCCTATCATTTCCTTTTTCAATTGTGAACTTTCTCTGAAGTAAAATTTAGGATCTAAGGTCAAATCTTGCTATTCAATTCATGCTAAAATCAATGCTTGGTTTAAATAGTTAGCAATAACTTTTAATTATAAGATATTTAATATAAGTTCAATAAATGTTAGCTGTCATGTGTCATAACTCATAAGTACTATGTTAGAGCTAAAAGACTGTGTCTGGCTACTCTAGATTACTCTTAAGACATTTATCTAACCACTCTAAGATAGTATCTAACAAACATACTGAGGAACAATCTTAGAGCAACCAAACACTATCTACCCCACCCAGTAAGAATATATGCCTGCACTCAAAGATCACCACCCTGGAAGCAAAACATAAGGTTTCCAGTGCCTTTCAAATAATGGAGAATACGCTTGATAACTTGCTAGTGACCTTGACCCAAGTTACTCTAAAAATTGACTAAGCCATGTGTTGATAGAGAAGTTTGTACATGTCTCAAAAATTAATCAGCTACTCTAAGAAACTTGAACACGTGTCAATCGGTTTTGAACCACTTTGATTAAAAAGTAAAAGAATTTGATCAATGTAGGAGGATTGGCACATTCCTATAAACATTTTCTTCTTATTCCTCACAATTTTAACACTTAATATGAAATCAGCCTCGCCCAAGTCTTTCATTTCAAAAGTTTTTGAAAAACCTTTTTTTTTCACTTACTAAAAATTCAAAGTTATTGCAAACAAGCAAAACATCATCCACGTATAAAGATAATATGATAAATTGGAAACCAGACGGTCTAATGTAAATGTAATGATCTTCACAATTCATGGTAAAGCCAAATGAGATTACCGAATCATGAAACATTTTGTACCATTGTGAGGACAATTGTTTTAACCGACAAAATAGATTTATTGAGTTTACAAACTTGGTATTCATTCCCCTTCTCAAGAAATTCACTATGTTATTTCATATATATATATATATATATATATATATATATTTCTTCATCTAAATTTCCATCTAAGAAGTCAATTTTGATAACCAGTTGGTGAAATTCAAGGTCCATATTAGCAACAATTGATAAAAGAATGCAGATTGAAGAAAATCTTACCACTAGAGAAAAAGTTTCCTCATAATTCACACCTTTAACTTGTGTGAATTCTTTTGCTACCAACCTAAGCTTGACATGTCAAAATACTTTTCTTTTAATTTTTAAAACCCATTTATTACTGATGGCTTTTCTCCCAAATGATCAACTTACTCCCAAACCTTATTTCACTTCATGGAGTTAGTCTCATCATTCGTTTCATTGATCCATCTCTTTGAGTTTGGAGATTCTAATGCTTCCTTATATGAACCAGGTTCATGTGTCAGCGTTTATGAGCAAATAAACACACCCAAAATAAACGGAATAAAAACAAGCACAAGAATACCGACGATTTACGTGGTTCGGCCCACTCGGCCTACGTCTACGGAGCGTGATAAAGATTTTATTAAAAGAGAAAAATAAATCACGATTACAAGAAAATTATTAACCAATCTGCAGTCCTCTGGTTTGTGTAAGCCTTGAGAGAATCCAATTGTACCAGTTGGATATGTGTAGCTCCTCTCTCTTTCTTGCTGGAGCTTTCTCTCTGACGTGTAGTAGATCTGCAAGTCTCTTCTTGCTGGTCTGCAAACCTCTATTTGCTGATTTGGTTTCCTCTGTTTGGCTGACCTTAGTAAACTCCCAACAGAACCCTCCAGCGTTGAACATTTCTCGCAATCTGTTTCTTGATTGTCTTCTACCTTCAGACTTTACCTCTCTGCTGCAGACTGACGAGTTCTCCTGAACACCCTTGTTGTTCAACGCCCTCTGTTCTGCTCACACCTTTCAGCACTTCTCACTGGCTTTTTTCATGCTGGAATCACCTTCTCTATCTCTCAGTACTATTGGTTTCCCTTCCTTCTAGCTCCACACACGGCTATAGTATATATAGAAAAAATACTCCCACCGATCCTATATCAGCTTCCAGTCGAGAGACCCCAATCTTCAATAGAAATTGTCGTGCATATGCCTCCCACTTTAGAGAGTCCTTTGCTGATAAATCGATGGTCCCTCCAATAGTAATTGCCATTCCTCCTTCTCAGCCGATGTAATATACATAGAAGTTTCCACCGTCCTTCTATGATTGAGTTGCCGTGTGTTCCAAAACCCATAATAGCAATTGCCGAGTACCACTAGATAGTAATTGTTATTTATTTAATTAGAAAATTACTAATTACTCATTAGGCAACTGCTTATTGGGAGTATCCATGCCCAAGTCTATTATGTAGAATTGAGCCACATCCCAACAATCTCCACCTTGGCGAGAATTCACCATCCTCTAGAGATAACTGTGAAAACATCATCCACTCCACCTCTACTGCATCTGCAACTCTGCACCTCCTTGCACACTAGCCGCTCTCGGCCTAGCTCCACATGCCGCTGCAGCTTTGCATATCTTTATGAGATGCACGCATCCCCACACTATGGGATGCTCCACATGTCTTCTTAAATTAGAATAACTGGCTAAGTCCAAGTTTCGCTTGAACTTAACGTGTGATACCCTACCCTTCCCTTA
Source organism: Chimonanthus salicifolius (assembly GCA_013350335.1). Lineage (NCBI taxonomy): Eukaryota > Viridiplantae > Streptophyta > Magnoliopsida > Laurales > Calycanthaceae > Chimonanthus > Chimonanthus salicifolius. The sequence goes on along the minus strand of CM023540.1, from coordinate 48,092,932 downwards.
GAGTCCCACATCGGTGGGAAAGAAAAAGGTTGGTGGGTTTATTAAGAAGCCACCTATGTAACTCATGTGTGAGACCTTTTGGGCCGGGCCAGGTGGGCCCGGGTCCAAATGCAAAACCGTGTGGGTTCGAGCTTGTATGCGAGGCCCAAAGCGGACAATATCACACTAAGTCATGCCCCAAGCCCTGTATTCGGGTCGGGTCGTTACAAATTTGGTATCAGAGCCGAGTTCAACACTCGGACTGTATGGGCTTTCCTCCTTCCCCTGTAGTTACTGAGCTGGACCGGACCAAGCTGGGGACTGTTCGAGACTTTAGGGGGGGTGATTGTGATACCCTACCCTCCCTTAGAGTCCCACATCGGTAGGAAAGAAAAGGGTTGGTGGGTTTATTAAGAAGCCACCTATGTAACTCATGTGTGAGGCCTTTTGGGCGGGGCTACGTGGGCTTGGGCCCAAATGCAAAATCGTGCGGGTTCGATCATGTGTGCGAGGCCCAAAGCGGACAATATCACACTGAGTCATGCCCTAAGCCCTGTATTCGGGTCGGGTCGTTACATAACGCCTGTCACCGGCTTTGTTGGACCCGCCGCATTTTACTTTATGTGATTCTTCGTCCCCTTCACTTTCCATCTTCCCTAGCACCATGGAACCTGGACGGAACATCACAACCTGTAAAAAAAAATTATTTTTCAAGTCATACCTGCCTGCTGACCTTTTGTTTCTTCTCTTCATTCTTTCTGCGGCCCTACTAGTAGGATCTATTTGCCTATCGATCACTGTACTTCCCACCAATGTGTATAGATTGTTTTCCTTCTTTCCCTTCATGACAATCATGGCTCCTTTATTAAATCTAACAGTCCTATCCTTTGCCTTGAAGGTAAACTCATCAATATCAAGTGTCCCCAAGGAAATCAGATTTTTCCTTAACTCATAAACATGTCGTACATTCTCAAACGTTCTCACCATGCCATCGAACATCCTGATTTTGACTGTCCCAACTCCTATGGTTTTACAACTCTCACCATTGCCCATATAGATATTCATCATAGGGTCTGTATGTGTCAAACGAATCTCTGTATGGACACATATAGTAAGAATAGAATCCATCTATGAGTTAGATTATCCGTATCTTTTGTGACTATACACACAACTACCTCTGCTGAAGCATCCTGTGCGTCGCTTGATTGATCTAAACTTTGCGATCTGACCTCAAGATTACACTTCTTTTGGTTGCAATCCATCATCTTATGCTCTTCTTTCTCGCAGTAGAAATATTTAAGCTTTCCTCTACCTCTCCCTCTGGATTTTGATCTTGACCCTCTAAGCTTGTCGAGCTTGTCATGGTCTTGAGGTTTTCTACTTTTGTTTCTCCCCTACTCTCTGTAAAGAGAGCATGTGTTTGAGAATGAGAAGAACTCAAAATCTTTCTTCTCATTTCCTCATTCAGCAAATTGCTTGTCACGGAGTTCATAGTGACAACACCATCTAGCACTGAATTGCTGAGTGACACCACCAAGGTCTCCCAACTGTCAAATATGGAACTGAGAAGTAGTAGGGTTTGCAACTAACCATTTAACACCATCTTCATGGATGAGAATTGATTTACTATATTTTACATCTCATTCAGATGCTCCGCCACTGAAGTACATTTGTTGTATTTTAGATTCACCAACATTCTGATTAGAAACGCCTTGTTGCCTGTGGTCTTTCTCACATATAATCCCTCCATTTTCTTCCAAAGAGATTGTGTCGTCATCTTAGTGGGCACTAGATGAAACGCACTGTCATTCATCCACTGTCGAATAAACTCGAGACATTTTTTTATCAAGAGCTATCCATTCATCATCAGACATTACGTCCTTCAGTTTTGCCTTCCCCTTCTCATTGGAAGACTCTGGCTCTAACATCTTTTGTCTCCCTTCTATTGGTTTGTAGAGATTTTTGTAGTTCAATATGTCTTCCATCCTTGCTTTCCACATTAAATAATTTTCTTTATTGAGGCTAATCACGCTGGAGGTGTTGAACTCCATCTCCTCCGACAACTCGAAACCTCTCACCATGCTAAATTTTGTTCAACTACGAGTCTCTAGTCTACAACCCAAGCTACTGATACCACTTGTTAGTGTTTATGAGCAAATAAACACACCCAAAATAAACGGAATACAAACAAGCACAAGAACATCGACGATTTACGTGGTTCGGCCCACCCTGCCTACGTCTACGAAGCGTGATAAAGATTTAATTAAGAGAGAAAAATAAACACGATTACAAGAGAATTATTAACCAATCTGCAGTCCTCTAGTTTGTGTAAGCCTTGAGAGAATCCAACTGTACCAGTCGGATATGTGCAAATCCTCTTTCTTGCTGGAGCTTTCTCTCTGACGTGTAGCAGATCTGCAAGTCTCTCCTTGTTGATCTGCAAACCTTTATTTCCTGATCTGGTTTCCTCTGTTTGGCTGACCTGAGTATACTCCAGCAAAACCCTCCAACGTTGAACAGTGCTCACAATCTATTTCTTGATCGTCTTCAACCTTCAGACTTTACCTCTCTGCTGCAGACTGACGAATTCTCCTGAACACCCTTGTTGTTTAACGCCCTTTGTTCTGCCCACACCTTTCAGCACTTCCCAGCCACTGGCTTGTTTCACGCTGGAATCACCTTCTCTATCTCTCAATACTCGTGGCTTACCTTCCTTATGGCTCCACACACGACTGTATTATATATAGGAAAATACTTCACCGATCCTATATCAGCTTCCAGCTGAGAGACCCCAATCTTCAATAGCAATTGTTGTGCATATGCTTCCCACTTTGGAGAGTCCTTTGCTGATAAATCGATGGTCCCTCCAATAGTAATTGCCATTCCTCCTCAGCCGATGTAATATACATAGAAGTTTCCACCGTCCTTCTATGATTGAGTTGCCGTGTGTTCTAAAACCCACAATACCAATTGCCGAGTACCACTAGATAGTAATTGTTATTTATTTAATTAGACAATTACTAATTACTCATTAGATAAATGCTAATCACGAGTATCCATGCCCCAGCCTATCATGTAGAATCGAGCCACATCCCAACATCATCATCATCCATTGAAATACACTTGAAAGATTCTCCTTCAATTTCAAAATATTTCCGAGGAATATATGTCCATGTGCAATTCTGGGAAGAATGTTTTCATTAATTTACCTTCTACAACAATTTGAGTATTTCTATTAATAATAGAATTCATCACCAGTTTCAAAAAGTTCAATTGACACTCTTGTTTTCATTTTATCTGGCTATCTAAACTCAAAGAAATCAACATCAAGGAGCCATAAGAATGGTTAGTATTCAAAAGCCAGAAGAAATACCTGTTAAAAAATTTCAAATTGATAAACCATATCTTAGAGAAAATTTGAAAAATCATCCTTTAAAAGATTGGTTCTTTAAAAAGTTTAACACAGAAGAAAAGGATAAGATGAGAAAATTATGGTATTTTCAAATGGAGGAAGAATAAAGAAATATATCTTTCTTTGATTGGTTCATGGAATATTTTAGAAAAAGGAAAATCAAAGAAAAAGAAACTCAAAGCCCAGAACAAATAAGAGTTATAAGAAAGACAACAAGAACCTGGAAAGACACTGAAGGAAAAGAAGTTGATAAGTCTCACCCACTTTGGAAGAAACTTGATATTTCTGTCCCTAATACAGAAACCAAGAATTATGCGATGCCTGTAAAAAATGCATCTATTTATGAATCAAAATAAGACCCAAATGCTAGAGACATAGGTACAGGTATTGAAGATATAATTGAACAAAATAATTACACCAATCTATGTCTATTAATCGTTGGAGAACAAACAGATCGAATAGAAAGAACAATCAAATTAAAACCCGAATTCAATAAAGATAAAGAAGAAAAATTAGAAGAAAGCTCTGGCAATGCAGTATATGTTCCCAGACAATTACCTAAAGGAATTATTTTGCAAGAGGGACTATTCACAATGACAGACGAAATGTAAAAAAAATTATCCAATAGGATGGAAAGCCTCAATATGGGAGGAAAATGATTCAGCATCCTTAGAGTCTTTACTTCAGAAGATTTATTAATAAATCGTCTAAAGAAATGGAATCCTCAGGTAAAATTGCCAGAGACAAAGAATTATTATCCTACACCAACCCCTGTTGATCTACAACTCGAAGAAGCTCCATACACTTACACCTCAGAATTAACCTATTCAGGAAATTCTTTATATGAGTGGAACTTAGATGGATTAACAGAATATCAAATCGTCCAAATGGTTCACAGTATGTTAATATACTGTAATGCCTGTGAAGTTAGAGGAAATACTCCAAGAAATATCTTTCTGATGATAACCACCTCTTTCAATGGAATATTAAGAGGATAATGGAATTATGGATTAACTGGAGCTCAAAGACTTGAAATAGAGAGTGCTGTCAAAATGGATGAATTTGGAAGAATCCTTTATAGAGACAAAACTACAGGAAACTTAATTGACCCCAATGTTAAGCTTGAAGCAGGTATTAGTCAAATCCCTAATAATTGGGAAACTCAATCTGATTGTGTTAGTGTCCTGCTTCTATGCATCCTCAATGAATTTACTGGAGGAATTGCTCTAATTAAAGAGAAAAATAGACAGCAACTACATCGCTTGAGATGTAGAAATTTAGGAGAATTTCGTTGGTATAGAGATGTATTCTTGTCAAAAGTCTACCAACTAAATGATTGTAATTCCGATATTTGGAAAAAAAGATTTCTTTCAGGATTACCACCCTTATTTGCCGAAAAGGTGCGTAACTCCTTGAGAGAAGACATGCATGGTACTATTAATTACAGTTTGCTGACGTTCGGAAGAATTATACAAAGAATTAACAAAGTTGGTATGAATCTTTATACTGATTTAAAGATCAGTAAACAAGCTGAAAAAATGAGAAAATATTCTAGAGATACAGAATTAGGAGATTTTTGTTTCCACTTTGGTTTAGACCAAACACCTGAATCAAAGAGAAAACCTTCGCGTTCTAGATTTACTCCAGATAGAAGAAACAAAATAGTAAGAAAGTATAAACCCAGAAGATATAAAAAAAGGAGAAAATCCGATGAACTCATCCCATTCAAAAAAAAATCTAGAAAATATTTCAAAAAGAAATATATAAAAGAAAATGTTCCGACTTGTTATCCTTGCAGGAAAAAGGGTAATTATTCAAGTAAATGCTTTAAAAAAGAAAATCCCTCTAAAAAGAAACTTAGAAAAATCAATACAAAAAATGATGACGAAAATACTTAAAAAAAACAATCTGATTCAAGTTCTTCTTCAGAAGAAGAAAATATGAATCTGATTCATCAACTGACATTGAAGAAAATAGTCCTCAGGTTCAGCTCATCAAACAATTCCAATCATGTACATGTCATTCAGATGATGAAGAAACTGATGGAGAATGGTCGATACCATCTGATGAAGATCTTGGTATCCACATTCGTGTCATCACTGCCCCTCAAAAATTACTTCTAGAAATGGTTGATAATATACCCGATCCAGAGAAAAAAGTTCAATTTTTAAATCAAATTTCAAAATTGGGAGGAGGAGAAGAAGGAGGAGAAAGTTCACAACCAAACATTTCCTTTGAAGAAGATGAAAATGGTAACAAAACACCATATTATCCAAAAAGGATAAAAGAGAAAGAAACATACTATATATAAACCCTTAACTCTCTCAGACTTATAAAGAGAATTAAATGATTAAAAGAGAGAACTTCGAGAATTAAAGATAGAGTTAACCAAAAAACAAAATAAGCTTGATGAAAGGTCAACTTGGTTAGAAAATGATGGTGCTATTGAAAAATATGATGAAGAAAAATTTGTCCAAAGAATTAAAGGAGAAATTAGTAAAATCTCTACTGGTGTAATTCCTACAAAATGTATTTACCAACAGTGGAGAGTTCAGGTAAAAATAAAAATAAAAAACTTTGAGAAGATTGTTAATGCCATAATTGACACTGATGCAGACTTAAATGTTATCAGACTTGGAATCGTTCCTATTGAATTTACAAGTGAATCAAAACAGTTTGTTTCTGCTGCTAATGAAACGACTTTTTCCATAGAAAGAAAAATCCCAAATGTTCATGTTTGTATAAAAGGAGTCTGTGTTACTTCACCCTTTATTATTTCAGAAGATATTGTTAACGATGTACTCCTTGAATCCCCATTTATTCTTCAAATCCAACCCTTTTCTGTAATAAGAAAAGGAATTTCTACAAATATCAAAGGGATTGAAGTAAATCTTGATTTTATAGATGATCCTTGTGAGACAAAAATCCAAAGGATAAATCAGGTTATTGCCACAAGAGAAAATTATATACATAGATTAAAAAATGAAATTAAATGTGTCCAAATGACAAAAGAATTAGAGAAAAAATAATTTAAAACAAAATTAGAAGAATTCACCAAACAGATTAAAGAAGAATGTTGTTCTAAATTACCATCAGCCTTTTGGAATAGAAAAAGACACATAGAAGGTTTACCATATGTAAAAGATTCTAATGAAAAGGATATTCCTACTAAAGCTCGTCCATCTCAAATGGATGCTGCTCATTTAAAGCTTTGCTAAGAAGAAATCAATGATCTTCTGAAGAAAGGATTAATTAGAAAAAGCAAATCCCCTTGGAGCTGTACGACATTTTATGTTGAAAATGTCGCTGAAATCGAAAGAGGAGTTCCAAGATTGGTAATCAATTATAAACCTTTAAACAAAGTTCTTCAATCTATTAGGTATCCTTTGCCTAATGCTCAGGATTTGCTAAACAGATTAAACAATGCCAAAATATTCTCAAAATTTGATTTAAAATCAGGATTTTGGCAGATCCAAATAAAAGAAGAAGATAGATATAAAACTGCATTCACTGTTCCAATGGGGCATTATGAATGGAATGTTATGCCTTTCGGATTGAAAAATGCTCCGTCTGAATTTCAGAATATTATAAATAATATTTTCTCGTCTTACACCCAGTTTGCCATTGTTTACATTGATGATATTCTTATCTTCTCAGAATCTGTGTTACAACATTGGAAATATTTGGGTATTTTCAAAAGAGTCGTAAAAGAAAATGGATTGGCTTTATCTAAAAGAAAAATGAATCTTTTTCAGCAAAAAATTCGATTCTTAGGATTTGAGATCCAAGACATAAAAATAACTCCAACTAATAAAGTTATTCAATTTGCTGATGAATTTCCAAATGAAATTAAGGATAAAAATATGCTACAAAGATTTCTTGGATGTCTAAATTATGTTGGATTTTTCTGTCAAGATTTGGCAAAAGATAGAAAACTTCTCCAAGAAAGGTTGAAGAAAAATCTTCAGGAATGGTCTATCCATCATACTAATGCAGTAAAAAAGATTAAAGAAAGAGTTAAAAATCTTCCTTATAGATGTCTATCTGACCCAGAAGCTATTAAAATAGTTCAAACTGATGCCTCTGATGTCGGATATGGTGGAATCCTCTTACAACGGAAAGACTCAAAAGAAGAATTAATAAGATTTAATTCTGGATTATGGAATGAAGCACAAAAGAAATATTCAACCATAAAAAAGGAAGTTCTTACCATAGTTATTTGTGTGACGAAATTCTAACATGAATTATTGAACAAAGAATTTCTCATCAGAGTGGATGCTAAAGCAGCAAAAGAAATTCTGGAAAAAGATGTCAAAAATCTTATCTCTAAGCAAATATTTGCTAGATGGTAAGCTATTTTATCAGTTTTTGAATTTAAAATTGAATTTATTAATGGAAATTCTAACTCTTTCCCTATCTTTCTTACTAGAGAATTTCTTTAGGGACGACAAAATGGCAAGTAGCTCTTCCCCGCTTATGAAGAAAAAAGGGCAAGAGAAATTGACAGATCAAGAAAAAAGCCAAAAGGGTTTTACTCCAACAAAAGACCCAAGTCAATCAGAATTATATCTTTACACTAGTAACAGAATTCTTGTTACTTCAGATTGTCTTATGGAAGAAAGATCTGTTGAAGATAATGTTTACTTTCTCTTTGGCAAGGGGCTTCATTATTATTCTCCTGATAAAAGGAAAATCAGAGATTGGTATCTCAATATTTTACATCAGACGAAAAATGTCATCATCTTCCACAATAAGAATGCAAATGGTATCATCACTTACTCAAAGTTCACTATTCTCAAAATCCTTACTGAGGAAGATTGGGATGGTCCCTTGTACATGACAAACTCAGTCAAATTATACAATTCGACTGAGTTCTTTAATTATTGGGACTATATTGATGCCTGGAAATTTGCTTTGATGTGGCAAAATCGCCAGTATAATCATTCCTGGTTCATCAGATTTAAAGAAGAAAGCCCTGATGTCACTCCAATTCATCATAATTTCCTATCCTGGTTTCTCTCCACTTGGTGGTCATATTTTGGTGCTTCTCAGAAAATCCTTCCTGATAATTTTCATTATTTGTTTATTAAGTTCTCTCAAGTTGAAGAAAATGTTCCATGTGAATCTATCAATATGCTTTGCTTCTTTGCTAAATTTCATATCCCTTATATTTTTCAATGGAAGTTTGAAGTAAAAAAGGACTTATATGGTTTACCATATTTTTATCAGACTTTTTACCAAAAGTGGTGGCCTAAGATTGAAAATGATACTTATGAGAGAATTCTGAATCAAATATCTCCTCCTGTTAAAGAAGAAATTCCTCTTCCTGAAGAAAATCGTTTTGAGAATGAAATGGTCATGGCGGATCTCTTAGCCAAAAAGATTGCCAAAGAAATTGCTCGAGAAAAATCTCCTAAGCCAATGGACATGTCTGTTGACTCCGTCAATTTTGAAGAAAAGTTTAAACAAATTTTAGAAGAGTATCTCCAAAGAAAAAGTTGGTGATAATGATTGGGATAGTAATCATGATCCAGAAGAAAATCTTGATGATGAAGTTGTGCCCCTTGAAGATCTTCATCCTCGATGGGACCCTGACTCTCATGTTAATCCCGATGGCTCAGTTACAGAATACCTTCGTGGTGGAAAGTTTTGGTATTCTTCAGCAAAAGACAAAGGAAAAGAAAAAGAAGTAGAAAAGGAATCTCCTTCAATTTCAAAATATTTCCGAGGAATATATGTCCATGTGCAATTCTGAGAAGAATGTTTTCATTAATTTACCTTCTACAACAATTTGAGTATTTCTATTAATAATAGAATTCATCACCAGTTTCAAAAAGTTCAATTGACAATCTTGTTTTCATTTTATCTGGCTATCTAAACTCAAAAAAATCAACATCAATTGACTCGATTTCAATTAGCTTACCGCTTGAAGTTTCATGGAATAAAATATTTTCCTTTAATTTTTTTTTACTAGAGTGTCTAAATTTCTTAGAGTACTTGACTAATCTTCAGAATATGTGTAAGTCTTTCTATCCATCCAGACTTTAACACCTAACTGATCTTCAAAGTATGTGTAAACCTCTCTACCCATGCACTTAAATTATAAAAAATTTCCTTTGATAGTTCAAAATAACAGACAAAAATATTCTATATCTTCTGTTTTTCTATTTTACGTATATCTCGATTAGGCCATAGCTCATAAGTTTTTGGCCTGATTCGAAAGAGTCTCTATTAACAATATAAACAATTGTTAATTGTGCATCTCTCCAAAATGAAGTCAAAAAGATTTTCGTGCGCCATCGTGGATCCCAGCATGACCAATAAACTTGGACTCCTCTTTGCCTCTCCATTTTGATGTGGAGCGTAAGCCATTGTTAATTTCCTTTAATTACTTGTTTTTTCACAAATTCTTTGAAAATTTCAAATGTATACTCACCACATCTATTGTCCCGAGTATCTTATTTTTTCTATTAAGTTGATTTTCAACTTCTAAATTATCTATAGATTTGTGAGAAATCAAATATAAATAACTTAAAACAAAAGTAATCATCAATAAACATTACGAAATAATGAGTTTCTTGTCTATTTTGAACATTTATACGTCTACAAATGTCTGAACAATAAACCATGAGACCAGTTGCTTTATGGAAAAGTTTTCGAGTTGCTTTTCCAAGAAACACAAGATTCACAAGAAAGTAGCAAAATTTTGGCCAATGAACTTGACATTCTTTCACTTGCTAATCTAGACATTTTTTTTTAATATGTCATAATCTAACATGATATTTTAAATAAATGGATTTGAACGATATTTTTTTTCGAAGGTCGAGGTCAGACTTTTACATAACCCGTTAAGACCCGTTTATTATATTACAAGGTTGTATATGATACTATTTTTGTTTTATTTTTGATAATTTTAAAATCTAATTTTACATATATTAAAAGAATTTCATCTCAAAAATCATTTTCTAATCACTCGATCTTTATGATCAAATGACCAGGCATCAAATCTTTTTAAATTAAAGTGGTTAGAATTAATTTTTCAATTAAAATTTAAAAAATAGTAGATACTTAAAAAATAATAGTGATGGTTAGAAAGTCACTTCAAAAAATAAAAGTCCTGAGTTTGATTTTAGCACCATCCTAAAAAGTCATTTTTTGTAAAATTATTTGATATATGAAGATAAGAAGGATTACCCATCTTCCAAAAATTAATCAAATAGTTAAAAAATCTAAATACATTGGTTAAAAAAATTGTGGAGTAAATTTTCTCTCAAAACTCATTGTTCGGGCCGGGCTAAAGCCCGGACACGTGTATGCTAGCAACCATTTGAAGCCACTAGTCATTTAAGGAAACGGACAAGCATTTCTCACGATAATTCTCCCACTCTGTTCGCCAGGTCGCCTCCCTTGCAACTAGAAGCCGTTCTCTCTCCCTGCAATTCTTCAAGGAAACGGTAGTATTCCATTCCTCTCTCGCTCTCTACGTCACCTTCCTACTCAACGGTAACATAAATCTCTTCTTCTTCTTCTTCTTAACTTGCGAAATGGCCACATCTTTCCTTCTTTTAACTTTTAGAGAAGAAACCGATGCCTTAAAAAGCAAGGGTTTCCAAATCCCAATTTTATACTAGAGTCTAGAGCATGCACCAGTCCCTGCCTTATCAGGTTTTCCCCATCCATGTTGACGAATGTTGGTCCCATGTGGATGAACGGAATATTGATGGACCTTTTCCATTAGCAATGGATACCCAGAAAGATTGATGAGGGTAAAGATGATATTGAAACTATCAAAACCATGTTATCCGTACAGCCGTTCGGTTTTTTAAATACTGGACAACCGACCTGTGAGAAAATGGGAAATTCAGCGTTTTTTTTTTTTCATTATATAATAGGTAGAATGACAATTTTGTAAATTACGTTGTAAAGTTATTGTAGAAGGCTAAAATCAGAAAATACTAATTTTTTTTATTTTCTTGTGGATTGCTGCCCCGTGTTATAAGAACTTAAGAACGCAGGTGTCCAAATCAAAACTCACGTCTTACACGCACGGAAGTGACAGTACCCGGGTAAAAGGTGGAAGAATTTTTTTTTTCTTTTGTAGATAGTAATTGTTTCATTTAAAATTGTCAAACACATTTATATTTTAGCTAAAAATAGTTATTTTACAAGAAGTTACTTCCCTGTTATGTTAGTGACTGGAGAAATTATCCATTGTGAACCAGATAATTAGTTTTTCATATGGTTTATATTAGAAAGCAAGAATGAATTAGATTTGATAGATCTATCCTTGATATGAAACATGACAATCAATTTGGTAAAAATCATTCTGAGTATATTTTAAAAGTTAAAATGTCCTAATCATTGACATGATTTGAACTTAATCTGTTGGTGACTGTATCTCTAGATGAGTTCAGATGGAATACAAATCTAATTTATGAGATGATAATAAGTGAGAAAAAACAGTATAAATATAGGATCGATAAAAAAGTTAGTCACCAGGTTCACAATGAATGGACAATTTCTCATAGTGATTAGGACACATGGTAAGAAGGTTATTTTTCTTGAAAATATTAATAATTCTTAATAAAAATTATTAAGTCCATTTTAGTTTTAATTGGGAAATAGTTATCTAGCATGTAGTGCTTTCCTTTCCATGAATCTGAAAAGAGTTTATTTCGTTAGTTTTTTATTTGCTTTCGTCTCTTCCAACTAGTTGGGACCTGAACTAAGCTTATTATGTTCAGCTGCATCAATGGGTGATGAGGAGTTGCCCAAAGGAGACAAACTTATATTGAGGGGTTTGATGTTTCATGGATTTCATGGGGTGAAGGTAGAGGAGAAGAAGCTAGGTCAGAAGTTCTCTGTCGATGTGGATGCATGGTTAGATCTCCAGCAACCTGGTAAATCTGATTGCTTATCCGACACTGTCAGTTATACTGCTATTTACAGGTGACTATTCCACTCTTCTTTGTTACCCATTCCTATAAAAAATAAACAATATTAATTTCTGTTCTACTTGTGATGGATTGAATTTTTTTTTTTTTAGCAGTAACAAAGAGAATAATTATATTAATGATAATAAGGTTTATAGAATAGCACTAATGGGTCTAAGAGGCGTAAACCCAAATAGAGCCAGAAGTAAAAGGAAAAAGAAAAAAGTACAATGGTTCAAGCAAATCCCACTATCAGAACAAAAACTCCATCTCCTAAGGAAATCTCAGAGGTTGAACAAGCTGATAATATTGGAGTCTATCCCATTCTTCGCAAAGAAATCAACGACCTCGTTTGCAGATCTCCTGACCGTCACTAAAGAAATCTCACTTCCTAAACACAGTGATTTGATTTTTCTCACTATTGTGATCAATTTCCATAGGGGTCTTTTAATTCTGACACCCACTTAATCGCGTTTGTAGAGTCCCTTTTAATGATCAGTTTCCCCCTTCCCATAGAAGACCACATGGACAAGGCTTTCCTAATACTGATAAGTTCTACCTCATTTGAGTCCCTCCAGCCTATTGGTTCAGAAAAAAACTATGGATGTCCTCCCGTTACAATCGTGTAGCACTCCGCCTATACTCGTCGGACTTGATTTCCCCTTGTTGCCACATCAACATTGAATTTGTATGTGTCCACTTGAGGGGTATGCCATGAGATTTTTACCTTGATTTCCTTGGCCCCATACTAATACACCCTTCCCAAGAAGTGAGGAAATCTACCACTCTGAAACTTTTGAATTCTACTTCGGACAATAGTCATGTGTAAAGCCTCCACTTAGTTTTTTGGACAAGATCGTTTTCCTCCACTTCCTTTAGTTTGAAAATCCTGACATTTCTTTTCTTCCATACTGTCCATAGAACATTTGTTGAAATGGTGTTCCAAGCTGTTTTTATCTTAGAATTAGTATGTCAGATATTCTAGGATTGGAAGATTCGTTCACATGTTCACTCCCAAGACACACCCATCATATCTATAAGGCTTGTCCATAGTTCTCTAGCCACATGGCATTTGGCGAACTAGTGATATATATCCTCCTCTATATGGCCACAAAACATGCATTGGAGGTTGTCATCCGTGCTAAGTAACCTCCTCCTTTAGAGTGCTACCCTCGTCAAAACCTTCCTTTTCAGGACACACCACAAGAAAGTTTGCACTCTTGGAGGGGCAAGGCCCTTCCAGGCCAAGTCCGCTGTAGGATCCTCCTCATTTTGTTGATATAGGGCTGACTAGATCAGCGTCTTGACTGAGAACACATCCTAGGAGTCTCCTACCCAAAGCAGTTCATCCTTTTCTCCAACGGCCAGGGGAAACTCCTTTAGCCTTTGTTTCAATTCTTCAAAATTATTTTGTTCTAAGACCTCAAATTTCTATCAAAACTCAGCTGCCACAAGATCATGTAATTATTCTGTTCGTAGCAATCCTTGACTAAGGCTTGTCTATCCCTAGCTATCCTATACATTCTAGGGTAAACATCCTCCAGTCGTCTCTCCTCCATCCATAAATCCAACCAAAATTGAGTTTTATTCCCATTTCCCACCAGCAGTCTAAGATTGTCTTGAAAGACGCATCCCAATAGACTACTCCTTTGCCATAATCTCCACCACACTCTTACTATCTAAGATCCCCGCTTTTCCACCTTCTCCCCCAATGTCCACCCTCTAGCATCTTAACAATCGTATCTAGCAGCTAACACCCTTGACCAAAGGGCCTCCTTCTCTCTCCCAAGTCTCTAGCTCCATTTACATAACAGAGCTTGATTTTTAATTTCTAATGGCACAATACCTAAGCCACCCTTATCTTTTGGTTTGCGACTTCAGACCAACTAGCATCTTAACAACCGTATCTAGCAGCTAGCACCCTTGACCAGAGGGCCTCCTCTCTGCGAAGTCTCTAGCTCCATTTACATAAAAGAGCTTGATTTTTAATTTCTAACGGCACAATACCAAAGCCACCCTTATCTTTTGGTTCGCGACTTCAGACAAACTAATCAAATGTACCCTTCTTCTATTCAATTTTGTCCCCCCATAGGAAATTCCTGAACAACCCTTGGGGTTTTTATTTATTTATTTTTTTTTGATGCATTGTAAACTCTATAAAAGGGATCCCTTGGTCGACCATAGCATTATACAATTTTGGAATTTATCGATTGAAGCGTAGAAGCTTAGGGTTTTCTCCATTTTTTTGTGAATTTATTTTGATTTGCATTTTCTTGCAATTTTATTTTTGTTTTAATCATTGTATGCAAGTTTCGAATTCCATGTTGCAAATTTAAATTAATTAATGCAATTATAATTCTATGAATATTCAAGTTGATTGAAGCCTTTGATCGGTTTTCGCATAAAGAGAATTCGGCCTAGGTGAGGTTTGAACTTTGATTTTATTTTATTTCCTTTGAGAGTGAAATTCATAGTTCTCTAATCAATTTTGGGTTCCCGTTCACAATTGGGCTAATTTTTGATTAGTTTTATTGGTGACCAATCTTGATTTTCCATTCACTCTAACCTCGATTTCTTAGAGAGAGAAAATTCGAATTTTATTGGAATTTTGCCTTGGATTTTTCTCCAATTTTCATTGATAATTTGGAACCTTGGCTGAAACTTCCAACCTTCGTATTGTGGCCAAAACTTGCATTGTTGTTTCTGTAAGTTAGGCTACAGCATTTTTTCATGTTCTTTAGTTGATCACATCTTGAAGAATGTAAGCATCTAAATTTTAAAATTTGGTATTCAGAAAAAGAAACTTCTTTATCCCCTTACCAAGTTGTTAGAATTGGTTGCTGACGGACTAGAGGGAAGGAACCTCTTCTTTAGTCATTCCAAAATATTATACTGATTACTGAAGGTCTCTGGCTCCTCATAGACTGCTGAAAATGGGAGACCAAAAAAATTGGTTAGATACCTTGAATGAATCCCCAAAATGTATATACGTGTGAGATGATTAACTTTGCAAAGTGAGCATAGATTAAATGTTGATGGAAGCTCTTTGGGAACCTGAGTCTTTTGGTGTGTGAAGTCTTATTAGATAAGTATGAAATGAGTTATCACTCTTGGACCCACCTTTGTTGGTGATTCAAATAGTGTGAACATAGAAGCTAGAAGGTTTAAAACCATAGCAGGCTTGTTTCCAGAATCCTGCTATTGTGGAAGTGGATTCTAGGAGTGTCATGGTTTGGGTGAGATAGAGATAGACATGGAATTTAAAGGGATAAAAGCTCAACAGTAGAGTCCACTATAACCTTCTGTCCTGTGCCAATATATGTGGACATGGAAGCTGTCCAACAAGCAATATCTGGGATGTTGATGAGAAACCATTGTTGATAGAAAGATGTTACTTTAGTACTTTTTTTATTTTTGGTTGTGTCCATCTTGTAGTTGGAATCCTTGTGGACAGTTTATTCTCTTTATGTTTTATATACCTTTGAAAAGTACAATGCCCTAAACAGGGTCACTCCATTGTGGAAATGCATGTTAGAGCAACATGAATTGATTCTAGAAGGATCCACATTGATTATTGGGGATGGATAAATGTTAAAAGTTTGGTGGGATCATCTTGAGAACTATCTGGCTGATTTCAGATGAAACTGAGATGTACTTATTCGAGTTCTTAAGTTGAGGGATTTTTCTAGACTGCACCCAATTAGGGATATTTCTAGGGTAACAAATATTTGGAGTGTGAATCAGTATATTCATCTCTTTTTATTGCTGACTTTATTTTCTTTGTTTTGTTACTGGTGGTGGTTGTGGTGGTTTGGCAAATTTCAAACTGTAGCCCTTTCGTTTGTTGTAATTCATAAGTGACTCAAGTAGAGTGGAAGACTTTGGATTCCCCAACAAGTGATATTAGAGCCTCAATTGTTGGTCTGGGTTATATTCGTCTGAGTTGCAATGGACATCACAACAAGAAGGATGGTTTATCTTAATGGGAGCAGTTGGTCAACTTAGAATTGATGAAGGTCAAGGGTTGAAATTTTGTGGAATTCTACCAGAGGTCCTCAAAAGTGTTTTAGATCTAGTTTTACAACTTGATCAAGGGAAAATTGATTTAATGTAAAAAATTTGAGAAAACCCTATTTCCAATTCTACTTAAGAATTGTTGAGGAAATGCTTGAATATCTCTCAATTCCAAAAAAAAATAAAAGAAGGAAAAATTGCTCTATTCAGAGGGAACCAAGATTTCCAATGGATTACTTAGAGTTCTAATCTCTCTGAAGAAAAAATAATAGGCTTAAAAGTCATTGGGTAGAACGACACCATTCAATTCACGGTCAATGAATAGAAAATTATGAATTCTAGAAATTAAAATTGCACAAAATAAATTTAATGCAAAATTATTTGAACTAGAAAACATAAACTAGAAGGAACATTACTCATCTTACAAGGAAGAAACTTACAACTGAAACTCAAAACTGGATTTGGGATGTCTATTGTGATGCAGCGGAACATACCGGGTTTAAATGAATCTGGTCAAAACCGGGTCAACCAGCGGTCCATTCACGGTCAAATAATCAACAGTCTGGTCAACTGGTCAAACCTAGTGGGCTGGTCAACAGGTCAAGAGGTTGGTGGATAAGAATGGACAAAGGGAGACGTGTGGGCCTTATTGGTTAATGGGACGGATGGAGACTTAGTGGGTACAATGATTAATGGGTTTGAGGGTTTTTTTTCTATGGTCTTTAATGATACAATGGAACATGAAGGGGTTGAATGGTAATCATACTAAAGTGGGATGGATAAAGGCTTTCTAACGGGGACTGGGCGGTGATGGCATCTACAAGCAGATGACTGGCTGGATTGGATCTGTGGGACAGGTAAGCGGTTGGGTTTTGAGCAGATAAAGAGGGTAGAGGGCGGTCGATGGAAACAAGGTGAAGGGTGTTGGAGAAGATGGAGGAAGGAAGGGAAGATGGGGAAAGTGAAAAGCAAAATGGGGGATGATCTTGGCACTGGAGGGTGATGGACCTTGGCGGTGACGATGGCAGGAAGGGAATAAGAACCTTAGTGTTGCAGCGGGACCATCATAGGTTCGTATATTGCAGGCCACAAGCTTCAATGAAGATTGTGGGCTGGTTCTCGTCCCGCATTGTGTAGAGATCGCACAACAGAGGCAAAAGATGGAAGATTGATGCAAGCATGGGTCGTTTCACCGAACAAGCCTAGTGCTCACAGAAATTCGAGCCCAATAATCTTACGGTTGTTGGAGCTCCTAGCCATTCAAGTATCTATGAACGGGCTACTTGCCGAAGCCCAATTAATAATCGGTCAACGACAACAAGTTTTCTATGAATCTAGTGTTTTTCTGAATGAGTTAAGATTATTTGTATTCTCTTAATTAAATTATGAAGTAATTAAAAAAGACAAATTCATGAAATTAAACCCATAATCAAAACTCAAACACAAAAACAAAGGATTAAAATAACATGGTACGTACTTGCTTTGGACCGAAGCTCGAGTTTTGGATTTGAAGATCTGGATAACGGCCGAAGCCTCTCAAAATTGAACTAAAGTCCAATTCAAATTGATAAGTTGTGCAAATTGCAACAAAAGATAATTTTATTTCTTCAAAATTGGGTGCCAAAATGGGCTACAATACTTGTGCTTAAATAGAAAAATCACAAACTAAGAGAGAACCCTAAACTACTATGCAGATAATCTAAAACTCTATCTTCTAGACTTTGTTGCAATCCAAACTCTCATATTGATTTGTCTTGCATTACAATGACCAATAAAAAAACAACACCTAGAGTCCTAATGATAGAAATTCTAGATAAAATCCGAAAATCTCGAAATTCAAATTCAAAATCTACTCTAGCTCTTTATCTCATCTAGCGAGGGTTGAATTTGCTAAAATGGATAGGTTATGGCTCCAAAGTGGAGGAGGATTAGGAGATTGGGCACACATGTGCTTTGGCTTTGGGTGGATTGGGCTTGGATTGTTTGGATTTGGACTTGGGCTTGAGCTTGGATTGAGGTCTGGCCTGAATTGGGTCTAATTGGGTCGGGCCTATGAAATGGGCGGTCCTGTTAGACAGTTTCCAATTTGGGTTGCCACGATCACAATGGTCTATGAAAGGTAGTGCAACATCCACAATACTGTCCAAGTAGGGCTACAACTCGAGTCGGGTTTTGGCCGACCCGCATGACCCAACCCGAGAAATCATGCGGGTCGGGTCAAGAATTTTGGGCCAGTGGGTCGGGTCGGGTTGAGAAGATAAAAACCCGCATGAAATTCGGGTCGGGCCGGGTTGAGGATTTTATAAGTTAGCCCGACCCGACCCAACCCGATCCAACCCGGCTAAAATTAAGCTAAAATGGGTTCAGAATGCTGGTCAGATCAAAATTCGGGTTGATTCGGGTTAGAATTCAGATCGGGTCGGGTTCTAGAGTTTGGGTTGAGAATTCGGGTCGGGTCGGGTTACATATATATCAACTCAGGGCCGGGTTGGGTTTTAAGAAACCCGACCCGCCTGACCCTAGTTGCAGCCCTATGTCCAACTCCAAATCACTCACAAGATTGTCAGTTGTGTCCACATCAAAGATGAAAAGATAAAGATAGTAAATAAATTCGAACTTTGATTTTGTAATATCGAGAGAGAATTGGTTCCCCTCAAACCGTACATTGCATTTTATAAAACTAAGAAAGAAAATCCTGTTCGGGACTGCATTCCCGGATGCACTAGGAGACTAACTCGAGGTGTCCAAGGGAACTAGGACACCGACTGAAAAGGAAAACTAAATTAATAATTTTAATAAATTTGCAAAATAAAAAAATAGAAGTGGGGCCCCTTTATTCGTGTCCTACATCATATTGGGTGCCCGGAGACCCTTTATTACAGTCGAGGATTGTATAGTACAAGGAAAGACACCACCTTCAAGGGTTGGTTGGTTATGTATCATATCGTGCTATGTCATACACCCTTATGCTTCTTGTCACTCTATGCTATCCTTTCATGAAACAGGTTATCACTTTCTCTATACATGTTAGAATTCACAAACTTGGGCTCGTTGGAAACGTCATTCAATAAACATTCTAGTGAATCCATTTAATGTAAATTTGATATGTTTTTTCCCCTAAAATATGACCACTTAGATACACTTGTTATTTTAGATACACCCTTTGATGTAGGACACAAAGACACTAAGCTTACGTGGACTCCTTTATATTTTATTTTATTTATATTTAGCAAATTTTATTTTATTAGTAATTTCGTTTTTCTTGTGTCTTAGTTTAGCATGGACACCTTAGTTCGTGTCCCATTGCCATTGGGATTCTAGTTTCCTTCTTGATTTGATTTCTTTCTAAGTTTAGCTTAGGTTTCTTATATATATATATATACATGAATGTAATTGTGAAAAACAACACATGATGGATTAATAAAATTATCAAGGCATAGCCTTTTCTTATCTTCTTTCTTTCTTTTCCTCCTGTCATAGATACAAGCATATCTTCTTCTTCCTGCCTAGTTGCAGGCGTGCTCTCGTATCAATTGGTTCAGAGCCAAGGTTCTCTGTATCTCTGTTATACAGAGAGGACCCCGATCAGAGCCGAGTCCCTGCGTTATCAGGGATGTTCCTGTTCTCTATCCTCAATTTTGAAAAAATAAATAAAAAACCCACCCACCCTCCCTGCTTCCGCCGCTCTCCTAGCATTAACCCAAAAAAAAAAAGAGACGAAGAAGAAGCTCTCACCTGTGGTGTCTTCCCTCCTCCACAAGCCCTCCTTGCGTCGCCATTCGCTGCACGGTTTCCGCCCCTAAGCCAGGTATTCCATCGTCTTCCCTTCGAGTCGTCCTTCTTCTTCTTCCCTTTTCCATCTTCTTCCTATGAATCCTCTACGCTTTCCCTCTGCTTCTATCGCTGCTACCCTCTCTCGCCTTTCCGCTGTCCCAAACTGTGATCTTCCGCCTCTTCTTTCTTTCGTTTCTTCCGCCGCCACCTACTTCTTTCTTTTCCCCTTTCTTTGCTAACCTTCGCACCCAGCTAAGTCATTCGTGACTTAACACCCTACAGTCCCATTCATGTTTTCCCTTTCTTTTTCTCCCCTTCTTACCGTGCCTTTCAGCATAGCCCTAATTTCTTTCCATTCCCATGTGCCACAACTTAAAGCCACGGGCTTCCCTCCCTTATACCCCACAGTGACTCACACCCAATACCCCTCTCACACAGTTCCATTCGTCTTACCCTATTCCCAATTTCTTTACCACCTCTTACTAAAGTCTAATCTCCTAAATGGTGGACCCCTTTCTATTTTATTTTATTTATATTTAGCAAATTTTTATTTTATTAATAATTTTGATTTTCTTGTGTCTTAGTTTAGCATGGACACCTTAGTCCGTGTCCCATAGCCATTAGGATTCTAGTTTCCTTCTTGATTTGATTTCTTTCAAAGTTTAGCTTAGGTTTCTTATATATATATATATATATGAATGTAATTGTGAAAAACAACACATGATAGATTAATAAAATTATCAAGGCATAGCATTTTCCTATCTTCTTTCTTTCTTCTTCTCCTGTCATAGATACAGACATATCTTCTTCTTCCTGTCTAGTTGCAGGCGTGCTCCCGCATCACCCTTATTCCACCAATAGAATTTGAACACATCATGATTCTAAAATATCCTCC
The DNA here is from genome assembly GCA_013350335.1 of Chimonanthus salicifolius. Classification (NCBI taxonomy): domain Eukaryota; kingdom Viridiplantae; phylum Streptophyta; class Magnoliopsida; order Laurales; family Calycanthaceae; genus Chimonanthus; species Chimonanthus salicifolius. The sequence goes on along the minus strand of CM023540.1, from coordinate 48,071,925 downwards.
AACTAGAAATTAACACATGGATTAAGTAGAAAATAGAATAAATTGAGAAATAGAATTTCAAAAAAAAAACTTTGCTAAAAATCGGCCATTGCTTCTTCTGGTTCTTCAAGGATGTCTACATCATTTTCCTTGGGTTGGAATGAACTCGTCCTCGAGTTCAATATTGGGGATCTCGTTATTGAATGAGAGAGACAATACACATTTCTTCTTCCGCTTTTTTCTTCTCTTTGGAGCATTTTGGAGCACTTTTGATGGATTTACCAAACTTAGAATATGATCTTCATGGTGATATGAAGATGAATATTCTAACTTCTCATCAAACATATGAGAGAATCTTGATTAATAAAATATCGTTGTTCTAATGCTTCTGATGCAGGACAACTACTAGGGTGACCCTAAATGCCTAATGTGGTTCCTAAAAATTAAAAGGGATGAAAAAAATGCACCCTAAATCTAATATGGGCTGAAATAAAATTAAAATTAACAATCTAACAATCAAATAATATGATAAATTGCAAATAACAAAGAATTCCAGAAATTCAATGTAACCAATTCATTAAAAATCCAAACATTTAAAATGGGTACGGTTTAAGTTAGGCACATGGAAAATAGCTTAATAAATGGATGCTTTAGTAGGCACGTGGGGAACTTAAAAGGAGCTTAGGGCAACCATTCGAAAACAAAGAAAAGGAAAAGAAGAAAAGGGGATTCACGACATCAAGGAAAAGGGGATTTACAGTGAAAAGGGAAGGAAGGGTGCTTGCGGTGAAGACTATCTGAGATTTGGAGGGAAACGGAAGCACAGGAAGGGGTTGGGATGGGGAACGACAACACAGGGATGGGTTATGGTGAAGGCGAAAGCCTAGGATGGGTACAAAGAAGGGGCGAAGGCTTGGAAAACGATTGGGAAGGGACGGAAGGCCAGGGGTTCCAAGATGGGTCACGACACAGTGCACAGGAATGGCTTTTGGGAGGAGAAAGAGAGAAGAAAAAGAAGAAAAGTACCTGAAGAAGAAATAAGGCCTCACACCAAGCCTCTCGCTCAAGGAATCACTCCAACAATCAATCGCACCTTACAAAGGTATTTTTGCGAAAATGTCAATCTTTATTCATAAAATCTGTCCTTGCCTCATGGAGGCTACAACTTATATAAACATCTCCTTACTAAACATAAATTCTTTCTAATTACTAAAATAAACCTATCTAAAAATAACAATAGAAAACGAAAATACCCAAAATACGAAAATGGAAAGCAAAGTAAATTGAAAGTCTGGATCTGAAGAATCTGAAGAATGCTCTGCATTAGCTTCCCTTTTTGGATCAATATAAGGTGTTGGAGAAATTTACAACCCACGATGGAAGACATTCTCTATTGTAGAGATTTTTATGAAGCCATGGAAGGAAAGAAGTTGTCACCTTAGTGAGATGGATGGCATTGTCAACCAGTGGTTTCTTTGAGCAATTTGGTGTCAGATTGAGTGTTGAGCATGAGTTATGTAACAAGTAGCTTGCTAACTGAGAAAACACAAAACCACTCAAAAAAAAAAAAAAAAAAGGAAGGGGAAACACAGAAAATCTACCTGTGTTTCAATCTCACAAGTATTAGTAAATGAAGATAAATATAGAAGTATGAAATAGAGAACATGTTTGAAGAAATTCAAACCAAGATCTTAGTGGCACCATACACATCAAGAGGCAAGGCCAAAAGTTCAAGTTTAGAAAAAAAAAAAAAAGTGAAAGAAAAGGATGGTGATACTGCTGGCATTGTGGCAAGTGAATTTTACCTTTGGCAGAAGAAAATGAAAATTGTCTCATAGTGAAAAATGATATGGATTGGGTGCTTGATTTGCCTCATATTATGCTTCACCATGGTTGAATTTTTTTCTCCTCTTACAAGTGGGGAAAGTTCAATTTTCTTCATATGACAACATGGAGATACTCAAAATTATTGGCATGGGTGGTGACATACATGTGGAAACTAGCATGAGAGCAGCTTCTATTGAAGGAAGTGCGATAATAGCTCGACTTGCGCATGAATCTCATATCCATGGTAATGTTGGATGATGAAGGGATACATATCCATTAGTGAAAAAGGGTGAGTTGGAAGTTGACAAAAGTTGTAATTTTGGTGGCTAGAGTATAAGTGTGAGGTATTTACTACAAGAAGGGTCATCCATGCAAAGGGCAGTTAAGTGCTATATTCGGGAGCTCTAGTCCTGGTCTGCGACTTAAGAGTTTTGACTACTTGAGTGGAAGAGGATCCAAGTCTTGACAAAGAAAGACCCCATTGCTAAATTTAAAAGCACACATCAATGTGGCGATTTTTTTATTGGTACAAAACATAGAGTTATTCTTGTGAGAAATATCTCTAAGAATCCCACAAAAATCTTACACACGGTCTAGTCTGAGGTATGTAATCCTATGAGAGCTGTTATATTTGGAGGACCCATTTAATTTGTAACCTTCTTAGATGAAGTATCTAGAGAAGTGTTATCATATACCATGAAGAGTAGAGATAATGTACTGGAAATCTTTGAGAAGTTTCATGTTTTAGTTAAAACGGGAAACATGAAAGCTTTTTAAAGTTCTTGACAATTGACAATATGCATCAATACATCTCAAAGGAGTTCGAGGAATACTGTAAGAAGCAAGGCATAAGACATGAGAAGATGATGAAGGCCAATGTAGTATTGAACCTTCAATCTATGAATGTCGAAGGGAGAGATAATATCAACATCCAACAAATGGGATCAATCAAGCTTCCGTTAAATTGTCTAATAATCTTTTATCTGTTAGTTCAATTACCAAGGCCTTAAATTGTTCTGGTAGTTTTTTTCCTTGCCACAAAAAAGCGATTGGTGGTGGTTGTGAAGAGAAGGGTGTATACTTCCATGATCCACAAATTGGCTCAAAACGTATTGCTTGTTCTACCAATCATCAAGACACTTGGCTTTGGCATTGTAGGTTTAGTCATCTATATTACATTGTTGAAGCATTTGCAACTTTCTTTGAAAATTGATAATTTTGTTCGTGAAAGTTGTATGGCAAGCAACATCGATTAACCTTTTCTTCTTTTTCTAATTATGCTTCTCCCACTTTTCTTTACTTGATACATGTTGATGTTTGGATGTCACTGCTGGTTTTTCGATAAGATTTTGTTTTTATTTTTATTTTTTGTTACATTTATAGATGATTACTCTCGCATGAGTTGGGTTTATTTGATGAAACATAAATTTTAGGCCTTCAGGTCCCGTAAGAGTGATACAAAATCCCAAGGAATATTTAATAAGGGCAATTCCACCTTTCACTAGAATTAGAGTATCCTTAAGGTTCTCTTTGACTCGAGTATCTACTTTTGGAGTTACATTTGTTATCCGAACAAAATCTTTTGTGAAACTCTTGTTTTAAGATAACATTAGATGACTTCCCTTGCTTCCAGAGATCCCAAAGAGCTGTTCTTGAACCCTTTTGTATCTCTGTACGATTGTTGACATGCTGGTTGAAGACATGCCAAGAAATTGAAGCCTTGAAAGTTCTGTGCAATGGCAGTTTCTATTTTCAGTTTCTCATTCACTGATAAATGGTTCGTTTACATTTTCTAGAATGATGCTAGTAATCATGCAAGTTATATCCTAGGGTGTGTGCATGTCTTATGACCTCCATGTTTGTATGGCAGCATTTGAAGCTGTAGCTGGTATACTTGAAGATCTAGACTTTTTTCTTTAACATTTATTGATGATACATTACATTGATATTGTTGAGCACTGGTGAAACATGATTCTTCTAACAAACTACTTAAAATATCATTTGATTGTACCATCAGTAAAACAGATCATTGACAGTGCACTCTTAGGTGCTGGTGTGCATTTGTGTTTATTTATGTTATCTTGTTTTCTGAAATCTTATATCTTCACTTCTTCAAAATTGTGGAGAGGCAGCATTGTTCGGGAGGTTGTTGAGGGACCATCACAAAACCTACTGGAGTCAGTTGCCCATCTTATTGCTAGCACAACATTATTGAAGTTTCCTCAGATATCTGCTGTCCGGGTGAAGGTAGGAAAACCTCATGTTGCTGTTCATGGTCCTGTCGACTATCTAGGAGTTGAAATTATCAGGTACAGAGGGGTTGATAGATCCAACTTTTCTGGGAAAAGTTTTATGATTTAGTCATTTACTAGCAAGCTCTGGATCTTTGTAAATACTGTAACATCCATATTTGTCAGTATACCAGTTAAGTTGGGATCAAGAGGCTACCATTAACCTACATCTCTCTCTCTCTCTCTCTCTCTCTCTCTCTCTCTCTCTCTGTGTTTTGTGATAACAAAACAGAAGGTACTATTAGGACCAGCGAGGAGCAAGCCTAAAAGCAGAAGCAAAAGCTTAAACCATAACAAACGGACTTCTAAGTTAGTGATTTCCAAGTACCATTAAGTTGTGCAAAGTAAAATCAATAACATAATCAGCTGACAAAGCCCATTGAGTGATATTCGACTTGATTTTGTGAATCACCACCTACTGAGGGCATCATTTTGATGAAAGAGGTCACTCAAGATGTCAACTGGTGGCACGTAAAAAACATCTTCGTGTATTCTGCAAAGCCTGCCATTACAGCATATCATGCTTTGACCCTTCACAGAACCTTAGAGAGCTTCATCAATGTACAATGCTCAAAGGTTGATTGATTCATTTTCTGGTTCTGAATCTGAAACCTTTTATCTGCTCAACTTTTAATGACTTCATTACTCACATTTGAGAGTGTTGGGCTACAATTGAACTCATCCCTACAACTTCTATTCTCACACCGATGAGATTTTCCCCCCTCGATGGCTGGATTCGTGATTCCTACGTTGTCACACATTTAATTATAATGTTAGTTAACCGAAGGCCTATGTTGGGTACTGTGGTTAGTCTCTAAGTAGGGAATCAGCTAATATCTCCAACGACTGTGTTTCTTCCTGATAGGGATTTTCTTCTATTGTAAGAAATGATGAAGATATCATCTTTACCATTTTCTTTTTTCGGCAAAGTACATTTTTAGCCACTGAAGATCCATCAGCAAGCATTAAAATTTGAACATAGATCTACCTTTGACTTCACAACAAAATCTTGAAATCGGTGATGAGCGGAGCCGGTTTGAATTTAGATTGTGGGATGGTGAATCTTGAATTCTTTTTTTTTAGTTCTTGTCAGCTGAACTTTTAAGAATTAAATAGTAGGGATTTAAATCTCGGATATCGGCCGATATCTCGGTTGAGAAATTTCTCCCTCTTTTTTTTTTTTTATAAAAACCACCTTTATCCCGATATCAGCAATATATAGGTGTCGATATATATTGTAATCGGCCAAGATTTGAGTAGTAGTATTTCGGACTATATTTTTCTGTTTTTCATCAGCTCTCCAGTTCCTGTCTTCTGAAAGTTTAAATAAGGTGTTTATTGGCTTAGTCATCACACCCCAACAAACATTAAGTTGGGCATTACCCCTAAATAACATTTAAGTGAGGCCCTTTTTCTTATTGTCTTTATGTATTTTTATCCCCTAAGCCATGCCTCCTGTCTTTTGCTTCGGCGAGCATGTGTTGATCAACTATTCTGAAACAGATAGTAGGCTTCTATTCATTTCTATCCATTTTCATTGACATGCAATGATCGTAAAATAGGTATTAAATTCTTTTACTGAGAGGAAAAGGAGATAATTTTATATACTAAACATGATGATTAGCAACAAAATACATGTTATACTATAGAATGACTAATGGGATAGTTCTGATACCAACCTATCACGTCCGGCATTCTTGAGATATAAATTTAAATTAGTTGGAGAAATCTTTTTTTTTCTTTTTCTAATTCATTCTAACTAAATTGCATTTTCAAAAACATAAATCGGACATTGGGAAGGATCTATTGGAGAAGATCTCAGATTAAATGTAATATTGCTGATGATGATGATGCAGCACTGTGATTGACAACAATTAAAATTTCCAAGTGAAAATGGGAACAAATGAGATTGGCATCCATTCACTTTTCATTTTACAGGCGGTGTCTGTTGAGTGTAGTGACATGAAGAATATTTACCAGAAAAGAAAAAAGAAGAGGAAAGAAAATAGAATTTATAAGAGTAAGGACAGCAGCCATGCCCCAAGAGAGCTCGAAACTTCCACTGAAGAAATGGCGCATTAGCATTAATCAATTAAAAATAGCAATATTAAGCACAGAAAGGGTATCATCAAAGAAAAGATAAGGGGGTTCCAATTGTGAAATAAGGACAGTTGTGTGACCTCATAATTGTTTTCGTGAAAAATTTAAATGATCATTAAATGAATCTTTGATTATTTGTTTATTAAACTTTTATGATTTGTTTTCATGTTAGTAAAGAAGAAATAAAAAATATTAAAAATAACAAAAAATAGAAAAGAAATTTTGACCGATATTTCAAAAAAAAAAACATTTGATATTTTCAAATGTTTATGTTTTAGCCCGGGCTCAAGCAGATAATTACAACAATTTTTTTTTATTTCAGCTGAAATTTGTATTGAGCCTGTTATTAATTTTTTTGATAAATATCACCTTTTGTTGAAAAATTAACGAAATAGGCATTGAATGAAATATTGGTTGATATAAAATTTGATTTTTCTTTTCTCTGACAAATTGGCTGGCCTAAGAAATAAGCTGAAATGGCAGAATTTCAACAAAACAATTTTGGAGTCCCTGGATACTGAAATAAGTTGGTATATATTAGCTGGTACTTTGTATCATACTAACTGGTATCTGATATGCATCACCCATATCCATGCATATCGTGTATTGATATTTTAAAATATTCTTAGATATTTTAGGATAATTTTGATATTTTAAGTTTTACTCCAGGTGAGCCACACACTTGAGGATTATTAGCACTAATTTTCAACTACTTTTTATTTGTCAATTAGGGTCTATGTGCAAATCTAAATAAGGTACAAATTTTGTGAATTAAAAAAGTACTTCAAATTCAACAAACAAATGATTTTTTTGAATTTTTACTTTTTAAAAGTAAAATTTTAAAATTGGCTGATATCTTTGTCGATATATATTGGCCTATATAATATCTGTACGTCTGACATATATATATACATGTACATATATACATACATATATACATGTACATATATACATATATAGCGGATCATACAGACACCCGACTCTTTTGCGTCTATATACCTGATTTCCAAAAATCAGGTGAAAATTCTATTTTACCCTTCTGGTTTTTATCATCCTAATGAACTGTTAGATTAGTTTACGTTCATTCGGATGATAAAAGCCGAAAGGATAAAATAATATTTTCACTTGATCTTTTGCAATCGGGTGTATAGGGGCAGAAAAGTCTGGTGTATAGTATCAACCGATATATATCAGTCTGGAAAAAATCGATATATAATTACAATTGTACCTAAGCCTTGAAGAGACGTGAGAGAGCAAGCGCCCACTCAGACGGTGTAATGCATGCAAAGCGGGAACTATTTTTAACCGTTCTTATTATTCCACCCTTCTTTTTTCATGATAACTTTATATAAACTTTAGTTTGTAGGACTTATAATAAACCTAATGAATTCAATTCTTCCATCACACTCATCTATCATCATACCCAATTTAATATCAATTTAACTTTTAAAAGTCATTTATCTAATCCGATAAAATTTCACTAAAATTTAAAATTTTGTCTTAAAAAACAGGATTTTTCTTATTTAATAAAAATATATTTTATAGTCACCATGTAAAAGATGCAATCTCGTTCTTAGTAGAGAACTATAAATATATATTGTACCACCTGAGCTCACATATGTGAGTTTAAAAGTCTCTAGCTGGTATGAATAGATGAGTTTGAAAAACCTTACCTTGTATATAATGAGTATAAAACTTCACCTTAATTGAATAAAAGAAATCTTTTTTAAATTCCTCAAATTTTCACATTTATCAAATAATAAAAATTTATTGAATTAGATCGCTTTAAAAGCAAAATTTATATAAAATTCAATACGAGTGTAATTCACGGGGCATAGATGGATGTGAAGAGAAAATTGGATCCATTAGATTATGGGTCCCACAAACTAAAGTTTTAAGAGAATAATTATCATTATTATACATGTTATTTGACGTACCGTGAAACTCACTCATTTTAAACAGTAGAAATCCGACATTTTTGTTGCTTGTATTAAATCTTTATTTTCATTGAAAATGAATAAAGTATTTTGATAACGAGTCAAGAAAATCCCTCTTTTTCTTTATTAAATCTTTCTATCCTCTTCTCCCCCAACGGGAAAGGGATCTCCTGAAAGAAAATGAAAATGTCCTAGTTTTGTGCTCTTAGCAAAGAGCCTTATTCCATGAAAGAAGGGAGAATGCTCTGATTTTCTATACCCTTCGTATTTCATGAGTAAGAGTCTATTAGGAAATTTACTAATAAAAAGTACCGCGTTACCATCAAGAGAGGAACTTTGTTCGCTAGAAGAAAAGTTTGCTCATCCTCAGACAAAAGGGTCAAAGCACCTGTTGTCATGTTGATTTGGCCCTCTAAGAGATCCATTTCACCATATCCCAACCCCAGACCAGAATGGCCTTTGACAATGAGAAATGTTCAAGGAAAAAAAACATCTCAAAATATTCAAAGTTCAAACTAAAGTCGAGTTTAAGGGTATAGTTTTCAACTATGATATAACACATTTTTTAAATTTAGAAGGATAAAAATGATCGATCTTTCAGAAAAGAACTTAATTAAAAGAATGGCACTAACCAACTCCACTGAAATGGGTGTGGCTCTTGAAAGAATGGAATGGGCTGATCAATTGTGAGAAGGGATTATAGACAACGCAGCCGCTTTCAGCAAATCTATTTCAATGGATAAAATTTTAGGGTGAAAAGATACGATGCTGAAGGTCAATTTCGAAAGTAAATATTAGTTTGGTCGGTAAAAAGTCTTACAAAAATCAACATAAGTAATGCTCCCACAATTTTGTATTTGAAGCAGGAAGAACCTTGATTAGTTGATATAGGCCATACATTCAAGACTTGCATTAGTAAGTTTAGGTCTAAGAGCGCTATGGAGAAGAAACAAATTCTATCAAAGAGCAACCCGTTCAGATCCAACCTTTTCTAATCCTTGCCCATGCAAGCGCAGCAACAACAGCACCTCCCATGTGAGCTGCACCCGAAATTTGACTGTTTGTCTGCAAATAACTAGATAATATCAGTGACAAGCTTGTATCAGCCCCAAATGTGCAAACCATCAATTCCACAAACAGCATAGTAGATAGACTTGCAATATATCTTCAGATGTACCACCCCAACCTCTCAATTCCAATCCTTCAAATTGATGGTGAAGGCAAAAAAAAGAGTGCAACAAAATATATTAAACAAAGAAAAATAAATGAAGGCAAATACTGCATTGCAAGAGCCTTTCAGTCTAGGTTGTATTTCAGGGTTGGTCTATCCATGAGAGAATACATTCAACATAGTAATAAAGAAGGGCAGACATTGCATTGCAAGACCCTCCCACTATGGGTTGTTTATGTATTGGTCTATCTATATTAACTCCTACCAAACCAATGGTTTGGATAATTCGTATAGATGAAATTCTTTGTAGAAGAATTTTTTTTTTGAGCAGTAAAGAATCTTAAAACTATATTTACTCAATACCTTTTGAATCCTCTTAACTGTGAATTAGCAACATACCTCCATTATTCTTAATAGATCTGAGCCAATTAAGAAAGCTCCCTGAAGTAGAATGCAATGAAAAATATCAACCAAGAGCAAAATAAGACAATGGACCACTTAACATCAACTTCTCCATTACTCCAAATTAGAATGTGAACTTACTAATAATATTGCTGGAACTGGTATGAAAAAATTGACATAATGAGTAGCCTTTGGAAAAAGAAATATATCAAGCAATATGACTGCATTGACAGCGCCACTTGCCCCCTGAATGGTACAGTGAAAAATCAATATACAAGCCAGCAAAGGTTTTTAATGGTAACTGTAATTATATTAATAAAAATATACAGGGTACGAAAGAAACAAAAATTCAGAATAAGAAGCAGCACTGAAGATAAAAGTTTAATATGCAGATGAGTACACAAAAGCCAATGAAAGAATCTTATCTTTCTAGCTCCTATTTTAGCCAAAAAATCCACTACCCATATGCCGTTCACATGATATGCTTAAAGAGAATCTCCCTGCCATTGCACAGTCGTCTGATATCCCTAATCATTGAGTCAATTCCTGAGGTGGCTTCCTCCTTTTGTCCATGCAATAGCATTAGCTGAATCCTCAATAATGAGTTCGTCGTCCCCTCTAATGGTATGAACCCTAATGGAAAAGTATAGAAAAGTAAGAAAATGGAGAAAAAAGGGTGAAAACTAAGGATAGAGATTTCAATTAGAGAATTCAGGCCTTCAATTTTTGTTTCAATTCAAGGAGAAACCAACCGCCAAACTGAAGCTATGTTCTGGGGAATTTCTCTGATGATTTTTCATTACTCACTTAGCCTATAATAAGTTTAAGTTAAAGACAAATGGAAATCATAATAATTGGAAAGCAAATCCTCTTTTAAAACAACCTACTAATTTTTGACATTGACTAATTGACTTTTAAATACCCTTTTTGTCTAAGATGCGGACATTCCCACCACCATGAAGACAAACCTTGTCCTCAAGGTTCAGAAATTTTTCTTCAGTGGCAACTTCTTTAGTTAAATGCTACCAATGCACTAAAGCATCCATAGAGAATGACCTACATGGACTCCAGAGAAAATTTGATAATTCAAAAGACGTTAACATCATCCCTTGTGCATCAGAGTGGAAAATTTGTGCCCTCCATGAAATGCTAGTACAGAACAGTGCACGCACATTGTTATCTTTTAGATTGAAACGTGCAGTGGTGACCGGAAAGTCCATCACTCTAGTGCGTCCAAATGAAATGAAGGCAATAATGCTTGTTCATTTGGCGGAGGGACTTGATATGCAATGGTTTGTGCTTGATTGCTCTCTTTGATCAAATTGGTTCTGGCATAAACTAGTTTGAACACTATTATCAGTTATCACCACTTCTAATTTCTAACTTGTGAGCTGGCTTTGAGAAAATCGATGTTGGAGTTGCACAGCCACGAGCACCATGCTCACTACCATCAATCGTTGATTTCGGAACTCCCTTTGAGAAAACCTTTGCTGAAATGAACGTTAAGTTTTATAGCTGTGCCACTGATGTTGATATGTTCTTCAAGATGTTGGACATGTCTCAAATAGTTACCTCAAGTTCAACAATATGATTCCCTCAGAAGCCACTGAGTCAACAATGAAATGGAGGTGCTAATAGGTAGGCTTAAATTGGTGCAATATTCTCGATAGTGGGTGAGTGGATGAGTTTGGGGAAAAATGTATGGAAAATGGGTTGCAAAAGGTTCAATTTATTTTTATTATTTTTGTATTTTAATAAGGGTGGCAAAGGTTTTAAAAAGAGTAAGAAATTTAAAAATGTCAAAAAAGGGTTTCACAAAGGGTGGTGCTTAGCTTCCAAAAAGAAAACGAAGGAAAACAAAATGGGTTTGAGTGGTAACCAAGAAAAATTAATAAAAAGATAAAAGTACAGATACAAGAGAGAAGAAAGGGGTCTAAAAGGATTAGACCCAAATAAGGAAAGAAAAGGAAAAGAACAAGCAAAAAGAAAAAGAAAAGAAAAAACTAAAAATACAAGAAAACAAGAGGTCCAGCAGGCTCAAAAAAGAAAAACTCAAGAGAAGAGGTCTGTGACTCCAAGCTTAGCAAAATAATCTAACATTCCATTCGCTGCTCGGCTGATCTGGACAAAGGATACATCCAGCCCCGATGTCAACTCCTTAATCTCCCTAACCAAAGTGATAAGTTTCCATGGCAGGCGTTTTTGTCCCTTAACCCATTTAATTGCATTTGCCGAATCCCCTTCAATGATGAGTTTTCCATGCCCATACGTTTTCCAAATGTTCAATGCTCTCCTAATGCTAAGGATTTCCGCCTCATTGGAGTCCCTAGTTCCCACCAACTCATTGAAAACAATGGATGTAATCCCCTCTTGGTTCTTAATCACACCTCGTATCCCTACGGGCCCCATTTTCCCTCTTGTTGCCCCATCTACATTGAACTTCATGGCATTCTGTTCTGGAGGTGACCATACCTCTAATGCGTTTCATTTTCCTTCTATGCCCAATCATGCACCCCTCCCCAGACGATAAGAGATCCGTAAGAAAATGGGTTTCAAAAAGGTCTTTTGGGGGAAAAAAGTGAAGCTGAGAACTGGCTCGAGCAACGAACAAGAGTCAAACAACATAAAGGTAGACGGATGAGATGCAAACAGCACACGAACAGGCGAAGGGCAATATGCAAACAACACACGGATAGAATGTGGACAACACATGAAGAAAAGGTAGATAGGATGTCGATAGAATGCAGACAACAAACGAACAAACAACTATAGAAAATAAAAAGGAAGAGAGAAGATAATGGAGAGAAAATGTTTCTCAATGTTGTATTATGTATTTTGGAAGAAGAGTACAAGGCTGTATAAATAGAATACATGGAGCCAATATATGTGGCTAAAAAAGGAAAGAATCAATTTACATCAATCACTAATCTAATTATAGGTCAACTTTCCCGAATTGGGTTCCACAACACTCCCCATCAAATTGGTGTGAAGATATCGAGTAAGCCCAGTTTGCCCAAAAGATGATCGAACTGTGACCGAGAGACTGCTTTGGTGAGCATATCGGCAAGTTGATCTTTAGATTGCAGATAAAGTGTGAAGATGCGCATCCAATAGAAATGTGATGAGAAAGGAAATGGCAGTCAACTTCAATATGATTTGTCCGAACATGAAACACAGTATTGGACACAATGTTGATGGTTGCTTGATTATCACAAAACATTAGTAACGGTTCAGAAGAGGCAAAGCCCAACTCAGTGAGACCTTACTGAATCCAAAGTAACTCAAAGGCATTCTTGGCCATGGCAAGATATTCTACCTCTGCACTCGACCGAGCAACAACACTGCTTCTTGCTCCATGAGACTAGATGGGATCCTAGGAAAAGACAATAGCCTGTAGTGGAGCGACGATTGTCGGGAGACCCAGCCCAATCTGCATCGGTATAACCACGAACAATCAATTCTAATTGTCGTGGATAGAATAACCCTCGTCCAAGATGAGTCTTGAGATAACAAAGGATCTGAAAGACAGCGTGAAGATGAGCATCAAGCTGGGCATGCATAACTGACTGACGACACCGACAACATATGATAAATATGGCCGAGTGATAGTAAGATAATCAGTTTCTCAACTAATCGCTGATAAAAAACAGAATTATCAAGTAGAGTCCCATCTGAAAAGGATAACTTAGTGTTGACATTCAAAGGAGTGTTAACAGGCTTGCATCCATAATACCAGGCATCCTACAATAGATATAGAGCATACTTTCGTTGAGCAAATAGCGTAGAAAAGGACTACTTCATTCCCTAGAAAATAGCGTAGTGACCCTAGATCTTTAATAGCAAAGGAGCGCAACTTTGAACTCAAAAATAGTTGTATTATCATTGCCAATGAGAACAATATCATCAACATAAACCACAAGAATCATCACAACTGAGATGGCACAATAGATAAATATGGAGTGATCTGCCTGACACCGAGAAAAAACATACGGCAATAAAGCGTGGCTGAATTTATCAAACATGCCCAAGGAGATTGCTTTGAGGCCATATATAGCCTTCTTGAGTTTGCGGACAGATTGTTGCTCCCCCTGTTTCACAAACCCGAGAGGTGGAAACATGTATACCTCTTCCTATAGATCACTATGTAGAAAGGAATTTTTTACATCCAATTGATGAAGAGGCCAGTTACGAGTGGTAGCAATAGAAATCAATACTCAAATAGATGTAATTTTGGCCACAGGAGAGAAGGTTTTTAGATAATCAACTCCCTAAGTCTGTGTGAAACCTTTGGTGACCAAACGAGCTTTGTATCTGGAAATGGAACCATCGGGATTGTTCTTCAGAGTAAAAACCCATTTGCAACCAACTAGAGTCTTCCAACAGGGAGAGGAACCATCTCCCAGGTACGATTTTTCTCAAGTGTTGCCAACTCATCTTCCATTGCTGCTTTCCAAGAGGGATTACAAAGAGCTGCATCAATCCTCTTTTGGAATCTTGGTGTTGTCAAGGATAGTGAGGAAACTGTGATAAGAGGGAGAAATAGCATGATAGGACACAAGACAATTCCAAAGCTCTGCCTCGGGCCATTAGCTTCCTCTAGATTGCTGGATTGGAGAAAATTCTTACACAAGACAATTTGCGCAAAAGAGGAATAGTTATTGGTCAGTGCTTGCCCTTTTTGTCTCCAAGCCTCGAAAAAGTCGAATCATCTCCTCATTCATTGCCCATTTTCTTCTACTGTTTGGAATTCGGTTTTGGATCAATTTGGAGTTCAGTGGTTATGCCTTACTCACTAACTCAGTTATCTTATGCTTGGGACATTGCCTCAATTTCTCCTAAGTGTTCCTCTTTGTGGCGCCTTGCCTTTTTTGCAACTATTTGGAGCATCTGGGGAGGAACGTAATAATAGGATATTCAAGGATTTGGTTGAACCTGCTCAAATTGTTTCCAAACATGCGTTTGCCAAGTGTGCCTCTTGGGCTTCTTCTCTCGAGGAATTCATGAATATTTCTACAAACAACATCCTGTGAGCCTGGAAAGAGAGCATTGATCTTGCATAAGTCTCGGTACTAGTGTTGTGTTCTCCCTGTTTTGTTTCCTATTTTTGTTTTTTTTTTGAGGGTGTATTGGGTTCATGGTTGTGTTCTATTTTTTCTAGCTTTGCTTGTGCTTTATTGTATTAGCACCTCTTGTGCTTCTCTTTCTGTTAATACAGTAACCATTTCAAAACAAAAAAAAAATCAGATGTATAAAAGGTTTGTTGAATCTCAATGTACATATGAATTGATCTTAATTCCAACTTTGAACCCTTTCATGTAAAAATTCTTGTGACATTCTTCTTTTGATCATTCACAATTAGCGCATGTTCATTCTGTTAATAGTCCATTTACTACAATTTTAGTATTTTTGGTTAAGGTGTTGTTCCTCTCGTCTAGCATTTCTCTACCTTCAACACTTATTGTTCCTAATTTATCATCTTATCTTTTATCTATCAGTCGTCTTACACAAAATCTTAAATGCCCCGTTTCTTTCTTGATCATTGTGTATTTCAAGACTTGGAGATGAAAAAGGCAAGTGGTGGAGGTTGTGGTTGTACCTATTTGAGTGAAGGATTAAGTCTTTTCTTGCTTCCTCTTCTTTGAATAAAGAAATTAATCTCTGGCATGTCATCTTGGACACCCTTCTTTTTGAAGCATTTTATTCCCCTAAATGGAATAAAATCTTTAATTTGTAAAACGCGTGCACCATTTTTTTGAACAGTAGCAAAAAAAATTAATGAATTAAAAGGAAGATAAAAGGTAAAAAAAACAACAGGTATAAGAGACTTATACCCAAGAAATAAAAGACACAAGTATAAAGACATCATTCCACCCCAACAAAAAACCAATACAATCAATAAACAAAAAGTACATCATGACCCCTATCCACCATAAGTTTGGCAAGGAAATCTGCCACCCCATTCGCCAATCGTCAGACTTGCTCAAGGAAGCATCCATAGCGGAGCATAACTCCTGAATCCATCTAACTGTGTGGGCTCTTCCTTCCGGATGCCCACTTAATTGCATTTGTCGAGTCTCCTTCCAGTATTAGTATTCCCTGGCCAAAACCTGCCCAAACCTCTAAGGTTTTCTCAATTCCTAAGAGCTCTTCCTCATTCGAATCTCTCACCCCCACTGAAACCGAAAATAATAGAGAAGTACAGTCCTGATTGTGCAACTCCCCACCTACACAAACCGGTCCTGGTTTACCCTTGACTGCCCCGTCGACATTGAATTTAAAAATACCTAGAGGAAGAGGTGAGCAACCTTCCATTCTATCCCTAGTCCTAGGCCTCCTTCCCAAACACCTTTCCCACAACCTATAAAAATCAATCATCGAAAAACCTTTGAATTCCTCACTAATCGACAACCATGCAAATAACCTCCATTTAACACTTTGTAAACCTTTTGAATCTCACTTGGTTTGTTCTCGAATATCCTAAGGTTTCTCTCCTTCCACAACGACCAAAGGATTGCAGTCGGAATAGTATCAAGCTAGTTTCCTCCTAGACCCCTGATTCCTAATATACCAAATGTCTAAGACAAATGCACGAGTAACCAAAAACCCATGCAATCCCCATCACTTCCGCAAATCTAGACCATAGTTCCACCGCCACTCGGCAAATGACAAACAAATGATTGACGTTTTCCTCTACGTTATCACATAAAAGATAAAACACAAGAAAGATTATTATCCATGTCCAAAAGACCCCTTTGGTGCAGTACCACCCTAGTAAAAAAATTTCCCTTTAAAGAATAAAAGAAAAACCCTTTTTTGGGAGTTCCATTACCCCTCTTGAGAGCTAAATTGACCCCAAGTTAACTGTAAATATCTCAAAGAATCCCTGTCCATATGTATTCATCCTCCCTACAAAAAGAAGGTATGTCCCCTAACAATGCCAATAGTTTTTTGAAACTCCTTTGCTCCAATACCCTAGGATTTCTATTGAACCCCAACTCCCATCTGACAATCCCATCTTCTATCCAATAACAATCTTGAACTCTTGCCTTCCTGTCTCTAGCAATCCTAAATAATCTAGGATAAACAGATTTTAAGGGTCTATCTCCAATCCACAAATCCTCTCAACAAAGAGTTCTATCTCCCCTTCCAACAAGTAATATTAACCTGTCTCTAAACTATCAGTCAAGCCCCTACCCTCACCAATTCTGCACCTCGCTTTAACCACCACAGATCCTTCCTTTGCTACCTTATCCCCATCCACCAACCTCCACCATCAACAATCATGTATCTTGCTACCAACACCTTCATCAAAAGGGATCCCCTTTCCCTGCCGAATCTCCAACACCATTTGCACAACAAGGCTTGATTCATAATACCCAAAGGTACTACCCCTGAGCCCCCATCTTCCTTGGTTTTTCTTTTGGGGCAATCACAACAAAAGGGGAATAGATTACTGATAAAAGGAAAATACAAGCATCCAGGTATAAGAGACTTATACCAAACAAAAGTAAAAGCATCCAGGTACGAAGTACCTCATTGTGAGGATAATGGACCATCTTCTATGAGATGGAGTACTACAATTGAGAGAATTAAAGAAAATATGTTTATGTTATTTTTATTGAGAGAACGTGGGAGCTAATTGAGGATTGAGGGGTGACTATTTTAGTCAAACTATTCTTTATTTAACGAATAAAAGCCTTTCTGTAGACACATGAATTAATACTCAGAGACAATTCTCCATTTCACATCTTCCTATCATCTCTCCTCTTCTTCCCTTGTTTGATTGGAGTGATCTCTCTTCTTGAATCTTCTCAAATCCTTCTGACATCTACAAGAGGCTTTTAAGAATTTGGGCAGTGATATCCACAATTGAGACCCATAATTTGGATGTTGAGGACATGAAATTGAAATGCCTATCTGTGGTGTGAATAGTGGATATCTGCTGGTGCATTGGATTGAACAGAATATGGAATGAAGCCTCATAAAATAAGGAAACCTATATTTGCACATTAGATATGCATTTAAAATTGGAAATGCATAAATACATCTGCACCATAGAGGAACATCATTAGTACATATGCATGCACCTATCTCTTTAAAAAAAGGCAAGCTTCATACTACATACCAATCCACGCTTGCTGTTCGTGCCCCACAACTGGAACAAAGACAACAAAATCAAAATCACTTGGCCTACCAAACAATTGTAGATGTTTTAATAATATTTTCCAAACAAAACTAATATAAACGTGAATAATGGAAGCTTATATAAAAGGAAATAATTAAAAATAAAATGGGAAACTAGAGATTGAATAGGGAAGATCATAAATTTTACACCATGTATTAGAACCAGAGTAAAAAATAGCATAATTGGAAGTTGTATTTGCCAGCCAAATGAATAGTAGTTGGTGATGCATTTTAGTTATCAGTCATACAAGTCCTTATCCATGCGACATCATCCTAGCCATGGACTTGGAACTATGGATGGGGTGAGATCCTTCAAATAGTTACTCTGATCCTTTATGTTTCCACTACCAACATTACAACAAGGTACCCTGATGTATCATTGTGTAAAACACTGAATGTTGTGGATGTGAAAAAAAAATGTCATAATAGAAGGTTCATGCCATCCAATAGTTAGATTTGTTGGCAACATGAACAGTTGGATTGATAGATCCATCTTGAACAGGGATTGATGGTTCCCACCAACTAAAAATAACAAAAAATGTACAATGGAAAAGGCAAAATGGAGCAGGCCAACTGCTGACCATATCCTAGTGGCACTTAATCTCTTGATACTGTTTGAGGTCTTCGCCTCCTTGAGACCTTATGCTTGGATTCCTTCAAGCGGAACAAGTTTTTTGACACTACTATAGGATCCAATTTAGTGTTGTTTAGGTTACCACCTCATTAGAACACTCCACATCAGATCTGTACAAGTGGAACAAGTACTAGGATGTCAGAGAAAGCTCCATTTTTATCCAATTACTCATGCACAGTGCCACCACTAGTTAACTCCTATAACTCTGAAGTTGTTATTTTGTGCTCAAGATCATCGCTTGTAAAAGGGGCATTGGACCAATCTCTCAAGAACATTGTTGATACTCTTGGAACCATTATACCCACTCAATTTTCTGTAAAAGTTAAAAACTCAAGGACCACAAAAAATTTGTATCCACAGTATTGTTGGGCAAAAACCCAGTACCCTACCATTTTGTGGAAATGTTTTTTTAATTTTTTTTTTTTTTATTTTAAATGATCATTCTGTGGTACTCTTGGCAAGCATTTTGCCCATGTATCATGGGAAAGGATCTCTCCTCTTCTGATCGAGTACTTTCGCTCCTAAACTCTCCCTTTCTTTCTTACTATTGTCGACCAGTCTTAGGTGTGGCCCTTTCCCCCATCCCACAAAATATGTTTTTGCCACTTCCCCCAATCGGAGCTCTACTTGACTTTAGGCCTCAAGATCCTAGATCTCTTTTTTCTAAGCTTCTTTCCGCCTCATTGTCCTGTAGTGAAAATGCAGCTTGGTTGGAAACTGAGTTCTCTACAGAAGAGATCAAGGAAGCTTTAAACAACTTGGATGGGGATAGGGCTCCTAGACCTAACGGTTTTAATTTTAACTTCTTCAAATCATGTTGGGATACCATCGGTCCAGATTTTCTTAGGGTGTTCAAGGAGTTTTATCACAATGAATTATTATTAAGAATTTGAAGAATGCCTTATTACCCTAATTCCGAAGAGGGAGGGCCCGGCAGAACCATCTCATTACCAGCCAATTAGTCTTCTTGGGAGTGTCTACAAGCTCCTAGCAAAGGTTCTAGCCGAAAGGTTGAAGAAAGTTCTCCTAGATATTATAGGTGAATCTCAAGGGGCGTTCGTGGAGGATAGACAAATTTTGGATGGAGTTTTAATTGCAAACGAACTAGTTCACATGAGACGCAAAGAGAAGAAGCTGGGAATCCTTTTCAAAATTGATATGGAAAAGGCTTACGATTGCGTGGACTGGTCTTTCGTGGGTTACCTTTTTGCTGGGATGGGTTTTGGAAATCTTTGGTGCCGTTGGATGAAAGGATGTATTGAGGAAACATTATATTCAATCTTGGTAAACAGTTCCCCGACAACACCAATACAAGCTAATAGAGGTTTAAGGCAAGGAGACCCACCCTCTCCTTTCAATTTCACCCTAGTTGGGAAAACTTTAAACAAATTAGTGGAAAAAGCTAGAGTTGGGAGTGGTAAAAGGTTTCAAGACATCGCCAGAGGGTCCAATATATACTCATCTACAATTTGCGGATGATACTTTGTTCTTATGTGGACCTGATCGTCAAGAATTACTGGATTACAAAGCTATTCTAAGATGTTTTGAGTTAGTATCAGGCCTAAGAATCAACCTTGGAAAAAGTAATATCATAGGAATCGATATGGAAGAGGATACACTCACAGACTTTACAGAAGGAATGGGTTGCGGTGTTGGGACTCTGTCCTTCATCTACCTGGGTTAACCGGTGGGTGGGAACCCCAGACACAAAAAATTTTGGTCCCCGGTAATAGAAAAAGTGGAAAAACGATTGGCTGGGTGGGGAAGAAAATATCTCTCTCTTGGTGGACGAGTGACCCTCATTAAATCCGTTCTGTTGAATCTACCTATCTATTATCTCACTCTCTTTGAAATGCCAAACGAGCTAGCAAATAAAATTGAGCAACTTTTTAGAAAGATTCTGTGGGGAGATAATGATACGAAAAAAAAAGTTCCTTTGGTGGCATGGTTGGAGACAACCAAACCAAAAGCCAAGGGAGGACTAGGAGTGATCCCTTTGAAGGTAAGGAACCAAGTCTCTTGTGCAAGTGGGAATGGAGATTTGGGAGAGAACATGATGCATTGAGGATCAGAATTTTGAAAGTAAGGTATGAGCCGGAGGAGACTAGCGGCTTGGTTCCTAAGTGATAATGTGGAAAAAAAAAGGTTCTTCAACGATTAAGTCTTGGTGGAGATTGGGACAAGGAGGAGATGAGGCAGGAGAATTTTTTAGGAATAGAACTAGACTTTTGGTTAGAAAAGGGGACCGCACACTTTATTGGAAAGACCTATGGTTAGGAGATAGGCCACTGCGGGAAGTCTACCCAAGATTATTCCGAGTTGCTAGGAACAAGAATGTGTTGTTACAGGAGAACTATAAGTTAGATGGTAACCAAGTGATTTGACAAGTAGACTTTAGGAGGGTTTTGCGCTCCTTTGAAGAAGGTAGTAGACTTGATCTCCTACGCCAATTGGGGGAATGCCCCATCTCACCCAGCGAAGAGGATGAATCGTTATGGACTGGGGATCCCTCTGGTAAGCTCTCGGTCAAAACTTTGGTAGACTTGGTCCTACTACAACAATCCTATACAAAATCTTAAAGCAATTTGGCTTGGAAAGGAACTGCTCCTCCTAGAGTTCAAATCTCCGTGTGGTGTGTTTTAAAGGAGAGAGTGTTAACGAGGATGGAACTTAATAGAAGAGGTTTGATTAGCATAGAGGCGGATCTCAAGTGCCCTTTTTATGAGACAGAGGAGGAGGATGCTGATCACCTCTTCATTGGATGCCCAACAGCTAGGAGACTATGGACAAACTTGGCCAATCTATTAGACGTACCCTGGGTGATAGATCGTACATGTAAGGGGTCACTGGAGTCATGGTTTCTCGCTAGGCTTACCCCCAGATACAAACTTGCTTGGAACACGATTCCTGCAGCTATTCTTTGGACCATTTGGAAGGAATGAAATTCCCTGATTTTTGAAGGAAAGTCAATGGATGTGGATGAGCTTTTTCTAAAAGCTAAATGGAGACTATGCATATGGCTTCTATCTAGTAAGGAGTTTAGTGGTTTAAAACCCACGAACCTCCTTTCATCCTGGGATGGGTGTATGAATGGATATAGGAGGAAAGTGCGACCCAAGGAAAGATGGAAAAACCCAGAACAAAACATCATAAAGTTCAACATCGACAGAACAGCGAAAGGGAAGCCAGGGCCAACAGGAATAAAGGGAGTGCTTAGGAATCGTGAGGGGATTACTTCCATTGTTTTCAATGAGTCGGTGGGAGTTAGAGACTCAAATGAGACGAAAATCCTTAGCATTAGGAGAGCTTTGACCATCTGGAAATCGTATGGTCAAGGAAAGCTCATCATTGAGGGGGATTTGGCAAACGCAATTAAATGGGCAAAGGGACAAAAGCGTCCTCCTTGGAGATTGATCATTACAGTAAGGGAGTTGACTTCAGGAATGGGCGTGTCCTTTGCTCAGATTGGTCAAACAGCGAATGGCGTGACAGACTACTTTGCCAAGATCGGTGTCACTGACTCCCTCTTTGGCATTTTCTTCCTCTAAGTTGGAAGATCACATGATTTTTGTACTTTTATTTCTTTTTCAGTTCTTGTTTGTTTTCTCTTTCTCTAGTTCTTTTTCTTGGTCTTATTCTTTTAGACCTGAATATTTTTGTATTTGTTCTCTTTTCTCCTCAATGAATGGTTTTAGTTACCGCTAAAAAAAAAAAAGACTACCAGACTTTTTGGAGAGAGAAAAGAGAGCAAGTGAGCGAGAATTACAAAAACCGAGAGAGAGAGAGAGAGAGAGAGAGAGAGAGAGAGAGGACAAGGAAGAGAGCGAACCAACTAGAATTCTGATGGTCATTGAGGGAACAAGGAGGGGAGAAGGGAGACAATGGACGAGGAGGGGTGGCAACAACCAAGGGGAATGAGGTACCGGCGCAGCAGGGAGAGTTCTTCAATCATGTTGTTCGTGGGGAATCTACCAGTCTTTCTCTAACAGTGGGCTTCATGGTCTTTTCAATCGATGGGGCACAGTACATGATACTTTCATTCCGAAGAAGAATGATGCTGCAGGCCACACATTTGCATTCATAATGATAAACAATGGAGCGTCAGTTGAAAAGGCTAGAACTGAATGGTCACATACTGGAGGGACGAAAACCTAAACTAGGAGGCCGAAGGTCGGCTAAGGTGGTAGCTACATCGGGAAAGAATCACTCTGGACAAGCAAGAACATCTGTTGTTGTTGACAGAACCCTATCAGCAAGGGAACTCCCAGAAATTGACCTCATGATTCCACCCCAAGAACAAGAGGAGCTTAAGAGATAGCTGTCCAAGGCTGTTGTCGTCGCACCGATCGATTACTCATCTCAGGATGCAATTTATCATCTTCTGATCCGAAAAGGTTTTTCAAACCTTCAACCAGCCAAATAGGGGATACCTTTTTTCTGGTGAGCCTAAAATAAGAAGCAAAAGTAGCATCCTTGTTGGGAGAATCAGTAGAATTGGGGCAACTCTGAATCATCGGAAGGTGGGCTCCTAACTTCATACCAGGAGAACTTGGGTTCAATGTTGAGGTTGGACAGAAGAGGTGATGAGAGCCTTCGGAGGAAGACTTCGAAGGGTCCTAGAAGTGGATCGTAGGAATATTAGTAGAGTAGATTGCTCTGCCCTCAATTTTCTACTCGAAATTGGGGTTGCGAAGCATCTTCCTCTGACCGTGAAGCTTAATCTCAATGGAAAATCACACCAGGTTTCCCTAGTGGAGTCGGCAGAACACCCAGTGCCCCAATCTCAGCAGAATTCTCAAACGGAGCCTGCACTGGAGCACTTTTCCTTTTCCGCTGGTGCAATCGGAAAAGCATTTTCGACCGTTGCAATCAAAACACGTCCTGAGGAGAGAGAGGACATGTGTCCAGCATGCAATTGTACAGGGATCGAGAAGGCTGCATCGTGCAATGGTGTAGCAGGAAGGTGGCAGAGGAAGACGAATGGGAGAAGGTTGCTGCTTAAAGAGGAATCGTCCAGTCAATGGGATTCCTACATTCGAAAGTTTTTTTTTTTTTTTTTGAAAGGTAACTTCATTAATAGAAAAAAAGGGAGCACAACAAAATAGGGAATACAAAAAACCAAAACAAAAGAACCAAACCCCCTAATTACATAACAGAATCAGCATTCTCTGTATCCCAAGAAAACCCCTACCTAGCCAAGACATCAACAGCTGAGTTAGTTGAACGAGGAACCCAGGAAATCTGAAAATCAAAAAGAGCAATAGAATGGCGGATCCTCTCAACTTTGTCAAGTAAAATCCGGGGACTCTTCACCCAATCCAGCACCACCATAGAATCACCTTCCACCAAACTCCCTCGAACCCCTAACTTGTCTAGTTCCAGAATACCTCTCCACAGAGCAAACAATTCTGCCCCAATAACTGAACCATTAGGGAGAGGACCAAGAAAAAAAAAGTCACAACAATCCTAAGTCATTAGAAATCACTCCTCCATAACCGGCACAACCAATCTCACGCTTACAACTACCATCAAAATTAAGCTTGAGCAGCCCAGTTGGGGGAAGAACCCAAGGAAAGTTAAGAGATAAAAGAGAGGAGGCTGGCACGTTTAGAGAGTGCGCATAAAGTAACTCAAGCACTTTTATCGGGTTGGGCTTCGAGTCAGGCATTGGAATCAAGCCCTGAGCCCCTCCAGGCCTTCTTTCACTTAGGCAAGCCAAAGGCTGGCTCTGATCTGTCCCAATGAGGTGAGCCAAAGTCCGTCCCCCTTGGCTCAGCCCAGATTTTAAGTTAGGGCCTGCAGCCCACCACAAATAATAAGTCATTCCATTTGCTCACGAAGACAAGGTGTATACTAGCGATTCTGGAGAAGGCACTTCCACTACTGCAGCAATCTCGGAGAAGACTTTAGAAGGTAGGGAGCAGGAAAGAAGAGTGGAGAACTGGTTCGAGGATGAAAATGGAGAATCTCTCCTCTGTCTCTTCCAGGGAAAAAAAAGGAAAAAGAAGATGGAATCCTGCACAAAAAATCAGTTGAAAAAAATGAATTGCAGAGGCTAAAAAAAAGGGATACTCAGAGATGGATGGCTTAGAGATTCTCAAAATTGGCTGAGACTCGGGAACCAATTTCGAAAATGCAACTCAGGCACAGAACGAGCTCAGTTTATTTGAAGACAGGTATCGATCTATTTCCATTTCTTCGCGCTCCTCCCGGCGAAAAAGAAGCATTGTCATGCTCTTGGGCAGAAACTCTTCCCTTAATTTTCAAAAGAAACCAGTCTTCAAAGTCTAAAGCAGAAGATCAAGAAGACAAGGAAAGAACAGTGAGGACAAGCATGTTTCTCAATGAAGGTTCTCACTTGGAATGTGAGGGGGTTAGGTCTTCGTGACAAGCAAGGAGTAGCAATTCATCGCCTCATAAAAAAAACAGGATCGACGTGTTGTTCCTCCAGGAAACAAAAAGAGAATGAGATATCTTCCTCCATTATTAGGGAGATATGGGGTACTCAGGAGGCTGGTTGGTTTAGCAAATCTTCGGAAGAGTAGTAGAGAGGGAGGAGAGAGAGAGGGAGGGGGGAGGGGGAGGTGGGGGGGTGGCTGATCACTATATGGAACCCATCCGTCTTCAAGGTCTCTTCAAGACGGTGTGACAGCAGATCTATTTCAGTGATCAGCGAGGGCAGGGAGGCTTGTTCACCAATATCTATGGTCCCAACGCGGAACGGGACCGAGAGTTTTTTGTTCAAGTTGGATATGATACACAGCTGGAGTCCTGCAGCTTGGTGCTTGAGTGGGGACTACAATATTATTAGATTTCCATCGGAAAGGAAAGGGGGAACACAGTTATACCAATGTAGAATAATAGAATGGGAAGAAGAAAATAAGGAGAATATAGAAGAAGTTTCTTTCTCTTGTATATTGATTGTGTGTATTCTAAAAGAGGTACATGTATAAATAACAAAATGAGAGCCAACCTTGGTGGCTTAAAAAGGAAAAGAATAAAGGAAATGATTATCTACAATCAATCATACAACCAATCAAACGTCTTTCCAAAACAGGATGATTCAGGGTCAACTTTGTCCCAAAGTGGGTCCCACAACACCTTACGTATCCTGAAGTGAGTCCCACAACAACCAGAGGTAGGGAGAATTTTACTTACTTCATTACAAGAAATGAGCTGACAGACTATCAACTCATAGGAGGCCGATTCACTAGGGGTAATGGGCAAGGAAGGGGTGCCATGAACAGGCTTGACAGGTTTCTCACTTCTTCAAATTGGGATCTCCTCTTTCCCAATGTCAACCAGGTGAACCTATTTAGCCCTATCTCGGATCATTGTCCGGTGTTGTTAGACACCGAGGAGATAGATTGGGGCCCCAAGCCATTTCGTTTCAGTAATATGTGGTTGGAGGACCCGAACTTTGTGGGGATGGTGAAGGAATGGTGGGGCAGCTTTGAGATTCAAGGATGGGGTGGTTATGTACTATCCAAGAAGCTCATCCTCCTTAAATAACATAAAAAATGGGTAAAATCTGTAGGGGGACTAGTGAAGGAGAGAAATGGAGCAACCATTAGAGAGTTGGAAGGGCAGAATAGGTTAGAAGAGGAAAGAGACCTTGGAGAGGGGGGACTTGAAGCTAGGAGTAGTAGTAAGTCCACTCTCTGAGAGTGCCTAAGATTGGAAGAAGTGGAGGTGGAGTGGCGACAGAGATCAAGAGCATTATGGTTGAAAGATATGGACAAAAATACGAAGTTCTTCCATAAATGTGGTAATGCCCAGAAAGCCACCAATACTATCAGATCAATAGTAGTGGATGATCAGTGAATTGTGGACAAGATTGGCATTAGAACGGCAGTCAAAGATCACTTTGCGACCATTTCCCGATCTCCTCCAGAGCATTTGCTTCCACCTCTTGCTCCTTCTGATCTCCCCCCCCCCCCCCTCTTTCTCTCTCCTCTCCCAACGGTGTCTCTTCGTTGGCCTCGGACCCGGGTACTCTCTTACCTTACTCCTTTTACTTTTATACTAATCCTTTTTTTGCACAGACCTCATGGGTTGTTTTCTAGATTTGTCTTCCAGGTAACAGACTTTGACGTTCAGGCCACCAGACCCTTATCTACTAGTATTTCAGTCCTCAGATGGGCCTCCATCCTTATTTCATATCAGGAGCTATAGCCGCTTCTCTTTGGCATACTTGGGACTGACTTCAGCAGATGCATGTCTTTCATGGGTCTTCACTACCTCGATGGCGCAGATCACGACGATGTTCATTTTCTCTTGGGCTCCACATCCTCTCATTGGGCTTTGCAGATGGAGTTCGAGGATCTTGACTTGCAGATCATCCCTGATTCTTGGGATCCCAACGTCGCTCTATTGACACATCTCCAGTCGACTCATCATCTCTTCACTTCGACAATTGGAGTATCACCCTTTTCAGATTAGACTGGGTACTTTCGCGCCTCAGCTTCTCTCCTCCTTTTTACTATCATAATTCATACATGGGTTTCACCTCATTTCCCTCTCCTTGTGTACTGAATTTGCCCATCCCCTTGCCCGGGTTACCTCCTGACCAGACAATTGTTGGCCCTAGATCCCCTTTTAATGAGTTTTTCAATGCCTCTTTGTCTCTGTCGCAACCCACTAGACCGACGCTAGATGGGATCCAATTTAGGAGGATTAGTGGGTAGAAATAGAACCGGTTGGAAAGAGAATTTTCAGTTGAAGAGATTAAGGATGCCTTGGATAGTCTGGATGGGTTCAATTTCTCTTTCTTCAAGTCTTGTTGGGAGGTTGTAGAACCAGACTTCTTGAGGGTTTTCAAGGAATTCCACCATGACGGTATCATCAACAAAAGCTTAAAAACTCCTCCATAATCCTCATCCCAAAAAGAGAGGGCCTGGCAAATCTCTCTCATTATCGGTCGATTAGTCTTCTGGGGAGCGTGTACAAACTCTTAGCAAAGGTACTGGCCGAAAGGTTGAAGACAGTGCTGCCGGAGATTATTGGAGAATCTCAGGGAGCAGTTGTGGAGGATAGGCAAATCATAGACAGGGTGTTAATAGCAAATGAATTGGTCCATATAAGATGCAAAGATAAAATGACGGGCATCCTATTCAAAATTGATATGGAAAAGGCGTATGATTTTGTGGACTGGTCCTTTGTAGGATACCTTTTTGATATGATGGTTTTTGGGCATTCATGGTGTGGATAGATGAAGGCATGTATAGAGGATACCACATACTCTATCCTGGTAAACGGTTCCCCAACCTCGCCAATACAAGCCAACAAGGGCCTTTGGTAGGGAGATACCCTATCTCCCTTTATCTTTACTCTCATGGGAGAAAGTTTGTACAAATTAATGGAAAAAGCAAGAGATATAGGAATCGTTAAGGGTTTCAGGGAAACGCCAAATGGGCCAATCATAACCCACCTACAGTTTGCGGGTGAGACACTATTTTTTTGCAATCCCACTAGACAGGAAATCCAGGGATACAAGGCGATTCTTAGGTGTTTCGAGTTGGTGTCAGGCCTTAGGATCAACCTTGGTAAAAGTACCATCATTGGGATAGATATGGAGGAGGCATGCCTTAAGGAAGGATTGCTGATAATATAGGATGTTGCACGGGGAAATTGCCCTTCACTATTTAGGATTACCGGTAGGCGGGAATCCTAGACTCAAAAGATTCTAGTCCCCAGTGACTGAGAAGGTGGAAAGGAGACTTTTAGGATGGGGTAGGAAATATCTCTCCATGAGAGTAACCCTCATCATGGCAGTACTTATGAATCTCCCAACCTACTACCTTTCTCTTCTCGAAATGCCAAAAGGTGTTGCAGGAAACTTGAGCTACTCTTCAGGAAATTTTTATGGGGAGACAAGGAGATGAAAAAGAAATTTCACTTGGTCGCTTGGTCGGAAGTTCTAAAAACCAAATCTAAAGGGGACTCAGTCTTGTACCAATGCAGCTTAGGAATCAGGCCTTGTTATGCAAGTGGGCTTGGCGACTCAGTAGAGAACGGGAGAGACTGTGGGTAAGAGTTTTGTCAGCCAGATATGGAGTGGAGGAGAAGAATGGCTGGAATCTAAGCGAGAATGTGGAGAATTTGGGTTCTACAATGATCAAGGCTTGGTGGAAATTAGGTCAAGGGATAGGTACGGTAGGGAGCGTGTATAGAAGCAAAACAAGAATTTTGGCAGGAAACAGCAATAAAATCTTGTTCTTGAAGGATTTGTGGCTAGGCGAGAGACCCCTGAAGGAAACATTCCCAAGACCGTTCAGGATCACAAGGAATCCTAACGCACTTGTGCAGGACTACTATAAGGTGGAGGGCAAGCAGATCTTCTGGCAGTTCGACTTCCGAAGGGAGTTAAGATCCTTTGAAGAAGGACACCTAACTGAATTACTAACACAATTGGGGGAATTTCCACTTTCACCTGCCGGAAGGACAAACTTGTGTGGACAGGCGACTCCTCAGGTAGGTTCTCGGTCAAGGCAATGGTGGACCTAGTACTAAAGCAACAATCAATGGTGAGGTCATCACTAGTTTGGTTTGGAAAGGTGTTGCAACACCGGGGGTTCAAATTTTTGCATGGTGCGTGTTAAAAGAGAGCATGCTCACTAGGATGGAATTGATGAGGAGAGGGTTACTCAGAACGGATGACGAACTCAAATGTACTTTTTGTGAGTTAAGAAATGAGGATGCAGACCATCTCTTCATAAACTATCCAGTAGCATGGGGCCTATGGACAAAATTCGCTAATCTCCTCGACATCCGATGGGTATTTGACAGGTCTTGTGTTGGAACAGTGGTTTCATGGTTCCTACTGACATTAAACCCCAGATTGAAAATCACATTGTACACGATCTCGGCTGTAATTTTCTGGACATTGTGGAGGGAAAGAAACGCAAGAATCTTCGAGGGCAAGTCATCAAATGAGAATGAGCTTGTCCAAGTCACTAATTGGAGACTTTGTGTTTGGCTACTATCTGACACCAAGTTTAAGGGCCTTAAAATAAATGATCTTCTCTTGTCTTGGGAAGGATGCATGAGTGGATATATGAGAAAAGCGAGATTGGGGGAGAGATGGGTGCCACCAAAGCAGGGAGTCATGAAATTTAATGTAGACGGAGAGGCTAGGGGAAAACTAGGGCCAGCTGGGATAGGAGGTGTGTTAGGAACCATAGGGGCGAAATATTAATCATGTTCAATGAGTCGGTGGGAGTCAGAGATTCAAACGAGGCAGAAATCCTTAGTATTGGGAGAACTCTAGCCATCTGGAAAGTTCATGGGAAAGGTAAACTGACTATTGAAGGGGATTCGACTAATGTTTTCAAAGGGGCAAAGGGATTGAGGCATCCCCCATGGAGATGATTAGTACAGTAAGGGAGGTAAGAGAATTGATTGTAGGGGTGGAGGTATCTTTTGTCCAAGTTGGACACACAGCTGATGGAGTAGCAGACTACTTTGTCAAAATGGGAGTCGGCAACCATTTCTCGAGCGTCTTCTTTTTATGATTATTGTTGTACCATTTTATTAATTTTGTTTTTCTATTTTTTGTTCTTTCTTCGTGTTTTGTGGTCTAAAACTTTTGGACCCTTTTCTTTGTAATTGTTCCTCTCTTATTTTAATGAGTTTCCTTTGTTACTGCAAAAAAAAAAAGACCATTAGACTTTTGGATATTATCTCACCCCGAACTTAGAAATTTTCTAATGGTGGAGATATCTTGGACATTTTAACTGATAAAAAGACCCTATTAAACCTTTAGTATTCTAGTCTCCTTTATATAGATCAAGCATATTGACAAGATGCATTGAAGGCCAAAAAAGAAGAATAAAATAAAATAGTGGTTTACATACTTGAGTTGTAACATTAAGTCCCACAGTTTTAGTATTACACTCAAGGGGCACATCAAGGTGTTGATGCAGTGCCTTGCCTCAAGGTGCATCTTGAGGTGCAGACCTGAACTACCATTTCAAGTACTACATATGAACATTTATAAGCTACTGATTGTCAGTTGTCAAATCAATGTGACTGCATGGATTAACAATGTAAGATTCAATAAGTGAAATTTAAACAACCAAAATTGGGGGAGTTTCTTATTATGCTTTTGAGATGGTGAACACATTGATTAGTAGAATTATTTGTTCTCACATTAGCATTGTCCTTCAGTACCTTTGAAGAGGAACTGACATAGGCCTTGTGCACCAAGAAGAAAATTGATCCCGTAATTGCCCCAGCTAGGTAAAGCTTCAAGAGAAATTGGGGTCCGAATAGGTTCCCAATCTGATTGTAAAAGGAAGAGTTTGGAATCATTTACAACACAAATAATATATTCAAAAAATATCCAAGCAGATTGCAGATAGATTTTTAATTTTTAATTTAAAAAAAAAAGTTTAAAGCATATGAAGATGAATATTTAGACTCCAGTGGTAAATGCAGATGAGAGTTTTTATCTATCAAGTTGAAGTGAAACGAAAATATTTCAGTAACAGTGCAGACAAGAAACTGTTGTAGGATATGTATTATACTACTGTGTATATTATTTCATATAAGAGAACCATAGGATATTTGACTTCCTTTCTGTATTATTTCCATTTATTTGTACTATGGTGCCTATATATTCTCCAAATTTCCTCTCTTTCTTCTCCATTTCTCCTTTTCTATTTCACATCATGGTATCAGCCAAAAAGCTCTTTTTTTTTTAAGTTCATTGTTATTATGCTGCTGTGAAGCTCTTCATCTCTTTCTTCAGGTACTCCTGCATTTTCTTTATTGGTTTTACAGCAACAGGTGAGCATATTACATTTTTACGGTTCACTGCATACATTGGGTTCCTACAGACGGTTCTATTTCGACCCTAGATCTACTACGTCTATTCAGATCCGGTCTTCAAACCTACCAACCCTTATCGCCATTTACCCTAGGGAGGATCTATAAGGTTGGCTTCCAAGCAAGCTGGGCTTGAGGGAGAGTGTTGTAGGATAGATTGTACTATAAACTTTTGACCAATTTTGACAACTTTGTATATTCTTTCATATGGCCACTGGGAGCACCATAAGAGCATTAACTTCCTCTTTTATATTATTTCCATTTGTTCTGTATTGTGGTGTCCATAACTCCATATATTAATTATATATCCTTCAACAATGAAACGAAACAGAAATATTCTTCTTAATTTCTCCTTCTCTATTTCACATAAAAAACTATCAGCAACCACGTGCTACAAAAGAAAATTCAACTAGTTACATTTGGTTGCAAGTTATAAAAGCCAATAAACTAGATAAATTAAAGTAAAAGGGAAAGGTAAAGGTACAAGGCCATACACTAGTACCAAAGAAGTAAAGACCAAACATGTTAGACATGAGATGCCCAGCCTCCATGTGACTAAATGCAGAAGTGACCAATGTGTGTATACGTCCACTTGTAAAATTATCTAAAGAAATCTGCATGAGAAACACAAAGAAGTTCTGATGTGTTGGGTGTAAAGTTTGTAGAGCATGGAATGCTATTCCTGTCGAGTTTATTTGTTAAGGAAAAATCAATTGAAGTAAAGCAAGTAAAACAACTATCAGGTCTTAGGCCTGACCGTAAAGTTCTTCAACATAAAAATAGGGTGTGCAGTTCTCCACAAGACGAAAACAACAATATTAGCAGCAATCAAGCCCCATACAACACCATCGACTGTTGGTATCCACGATCTCCTGAAAATAGAATACAGAGTATTGATGACTTCTAATAACTATAGCACATGTAACATAAATCTTTATTTCCACTTGCAGAAACATACAACTTCTAGAGGGTTTCAAGTATCCAATGAAAAGATCCTCACATGGTTGTTAGTCAATGGATCAAAAAAAGATGTTCATATGGTTATGGATATTCAGATTTAACAATAAAGCTCAAATTATCCAAACAACAAGGTCATAAGTTAAAGGAACAGGGCTTCACCAAGGATCTAGTTTGCGGCCTTACTTATTTGCTTTTATTGTTGACAACTCAATGTTAGAATGTAAGATCAAGATTCTTGGTGTATGACATTTGCAGATGATGAAGTACCAATTAGTGAGACTAGAAGTGAGGTAAATAACAAGTTAGAAATGTAGAAGAAAGCTTTTGAACAAATGGTGTAAAAATTAGTAGGACAAGATAGAGCAAAGTTTAATGGATAATGAGAGTAAAGAGAACTAACTGAATAAAATTGAAAATAGCTTAGCAGCTCTATAGACCCAAATTTTAATCCTACAACCATGAAAACTATATTGTCAGCAAACAACATACACTATGAAAATTCATCCCGGAACTACATTGCAAAGACACTCAAATGTATGAAACGTGTCAAGACACTTCATTTTTATGTATTAAATTTGTGTCCCTATTATATTGATGGTGTGTCCCTGCCACATATGTGCGGTATCCAGGCATCATAATCTTGGATCTTTAAGATTGAGTTGTTCTAACTAAAACAAATAAATAAGAGCCGAAAGTAAACCCTTAATGATGCGACACTACAACTTAGAACTACGCTAACTCTCCACAACTATTGCATTTGTTGTAGTTTGTCCATAAATATAATGAATTATCTCCACATATTCAATCATGGATGCCTTTCATTTTCAATGTTTTCCAATTAATTTCCTTGTCACCTTATCATGGACCTTTTCTAAGGCAATAAAACCAAGAGTTTTCCCAAAACTTCTCCATAAGTTGGCTCCAATTGTTCGCGAAATTTTGGATATTGCCTTTATTCTTATATATAAGAACCAAAGTACTCGCTCAGCATTCTTCAGGTTTCTTTTAAAAACCGTTAAACAATATGGGTTAACCACTGAATTCCAGTCTCATCTAACAATACCCATACTTCTATGGAGACACCATTGGGCCCTAAAGCTCTATTTTTATTTATTTTTTATAAGGCTATACTAGCAAGCACACCTGTGCAATGCACAAAGCCGTAAGTAAAAATAAAATAAAATACAAATAAAAAATATGACTTGTATGGACCAATAACTGGAAAATGTGTAAAATATGCATTAGACTAAATGATTTAACCATCCTAAGTAATGAAAAAATTATACTTACCATGGAAAATTAAAAGTAACAAAAATTTCAAAGAGATAATGAAATTACTGTAAAAATAAAGAAGTAAAGATACCCACAACTAAGCATTGCCCAGAACCAATCTCCAATAAACTGTGAGATTAGCCCCTTGCATAAACATAGTCCTTTAAAGTGGTTGTAAAAATGCTAGATCATTCACAAATTCTACAAATCACCAACAACTTATCCAATCATAATCACAAACTAATTCTAATGTGTTGCAAATAACCCTCTAAACACAAACATGTGGTAAGCGTAAAATTAAATATTTCATAAATAAAATAGATGAACAATAAAATTTCATAGAACACTTGTATCTAGAAAATTGAACAAAAAAGTGGCAGTCAACCATTATAATAAAAACCATCTATTATTTCATGAAATATCGAAACATATTTTGTTGGTCAAATGCAAGGATAGAGAGTGAGAACGTGTGCACGCGAGAGAGAGAGAGAGAGAGTTCTGAAAATTTCTGCAAGAGAGGTCAACCGCTAAAATGGAACAAACCTTGCTAGTGGGAGATACTAAGGGAGATTATTATAGATTAGTTAGAGAAATTAAGGGAAGAGAAATTAGAAGACTGCGTTGATTAAAGAAAGTAATGGAGACAAAATTAATAGAGTTAGACAGTAAGAGAGTAATTGAGAAATTAGCCTAAGTTAGAGAAGGGAGAAGTGCTAGACTATGAAGAGCAAGCCACATAGGACCTAAAAGCTCTAAACACATATTTGTATAATATATAATATTTACGTCCATTCTCAATAGTTTGTTAGTCATCCATTCATTTGCTTCTAGCTCCATATCTATGTCTATCGCATATTATGTGTTCAATAGATTCTAAAGGAAACTGCTACCCATCCTTTATTTGCCCATCTTTCACTAAGACCTGTTAATTTTCATCTTTAATAAACTTCACATGATGAAGTATTTATTCCCCTCTTATTTTGGCAAGTTCATATATACTATCTTCCAAAACTCACACATCTGTTTTGTAACATGCTACATATAGGCCCTTTTCCTTCAAAAAAAATTTTTAAAGAAAGAAAGATAAGATGGTTCTACAAAAACTGGGGGCATTACGCAGCTAATATTGGTCACATGCCAAATTCATTTGACTCTATTAGATTATTCTGGCTTCACCTAGTGTGGTATAGAATCCAACTATTCATGGCATGGTGAGCCAGCTAAATCACCAATGACTAGATGTGTGGCAGATTCCTTTCCTTGGAATTTTTTTCCTTTTTTTCCATCTACTTATGCAGTTCCACAAAGCTCTTAAAGAATTATTCATAGTACAGCTTCATCTACTTATACAGTACCACTGAATCCCAGTTTCATTTACCTAGTAATTGTGCATGCATGAAATTTCCCTAGGCATCAAGCCACAAATAAGTTATTTCCAACCACCTCAAAATTAACCCACGTAGGCCCCAATTACATCCTTTCCATCAACATGGTCTAGGTGGGCCCCACATAAGGGTCCACAGGGGTTGCATGGGAGATTCAAATGATCCCTTGAAAACTAGTCTGAATAGCAGTCCAGTGCCTAACTAGGTCCACATGGTTGAGTTGGTTAAAAAGTTCTACAAATAAGGTCCAACCAAAAATCATCTTAACTGAATCAATCAAGTCATGTTTATAAAGAGGACCCAGCTTGGGCTTGGTTTGTTCATTCACTAGCAAAGACTGAAACTCAGGCCCCACCAACCCCAAATGAACTAGCTTGGAAGCAACTTTGGCTTATACAGAGATCCATATTTACTTATCATCATTTTCATTATACCTGCAATGACCCACAATACCAAGTTCTAGAACAAAAGAATCCACAAAAGAGGACGACTAGGTAATTTCCATGAAATTGATCATTCTACCAATTTCAAAATGCCGTCTCAGAAACTGGGCATCAAATATCATTCTAGAGTCTGGGATACTGTTGCATTCAATATCTATGCTATTACATGTATTTATAGCCTCTAGTCGACTCTAGGACAATCTCCAATCAAACTCAAACTCATGAAGAAACTGCACTAGGCAAAATAAAAAAGGAGACCCCTCCTATAGACGGTGGGAGGTGCACACTCTCGGTAAGCAGGTGTGTGCAACAGCAAGGAAGAAGAACAGATATGGACGAGAGGGGTCATGTTAGAATATATTTGGATAATTTCTGCATATGCAGCCCCTATAAAGCATGCTATAGAAACCTCCTTTCAATCTCTCTCGGACTAAATAATTACAGAAGGAACTATCAGAGGGACAATAGGATGTAACAGTTAAAAAGAAGAACTGTAATTTCTTTGTTGTTTCAAGAGCAACCCGTCGTATCCAAGTTCAGAGAACGAAGGCATTACCGGTAATTGCCCGATACATTGATCCAGCGACCATCAAAACGTCGTCTCAGGAACTGGGCTCTAATCAACTGAATACTGCGGGTTGAGAAGCTTCTGCTTCGAATCAGCAAATGGGTATTCGAGATTTTTTTATTTCCGAAGATGGGATTCTTGAAAATTCCACAAAACGTCTGAGAGGAGACGTTGTGGGATTGCCATGTACGGAATGTGTGGGAGCTGAGGCGAGATAAGGAATGGATTTGGAAGAATGAGTTGGGGAGGTTCGATGGGTTGTTTTGAGGAAGAGAAGTGAAGGATTTGGTGACATTGGATTGGGGAAATGGAGAGCCTGTTGGGAGATTTTTGAGGGGTTTTGAGAGGATTTTGAAAGACAACAGCCTCTGCATTTTTCTTGTTTTGACGTGAACTTGGTTTCCTTCTAGGCAAACAGAAGACTCGGGTTCTTCCTGGACAGAACCTTACTCAAATGTGATTTGGGTTAAATTCTGACTTTTTTTATTAGACCCGTCTAGCTTAAATTCAAATTCAGACATGTTATTTTGAAATTGAAAATGAGCTAAATCCATGCTTCACTAGCCCAAAGTTTTTTTTTTTTCTTTTCTTTTGAATTTCATGTGGGCTTTAGTTGGGTGGACTCAAGTTGTACAACTAATATCCATTAATTAGTACTTAATTATTAAAAATATAAAATAAGTTGATAACTCATACATTATGCTGAGTGCACATAGTATTACTCTACACATGGAGACATAAGTTCCACGAGAGAGTGATAATAGATCTAATGAGAAAGTCTTTGTTTGAGTATGAGATGTATCATCTTAATCAGGTTAATCAAAACATGTTTTTAAAATTATAAACTTTAAATATTAAAAATTACTTTAAAATGATCAAATTTTCTAAAGCATAAAATTAGGGCTTTTAATAAAGGTAACTCTTGGTGGAAAATCTGTCATTGTCTTAATTAATGAGCTCGATGTTTAAATCTGTAAAGTAATACTCCCTCTGTTCTATTTTAAATTTTTAATTTTTTAAGAAAGTTCTTTCAAAAGGCTTATAAACTTCTCTCCAACATCCTATAACTCTTCCAAAATACATACGAGGTAATTATTTTGGAACAGTCCCAAAATACATAAGAGACAACTAAATTAGAACAGGAAGAATATTATACACACTAATGTATATAAGTTATCGTTTCAAATTTCAATTGTACACTTTTTACACTCACTCTACAAGACATACTGTAGAATCATGTTCATCTACTTTTACACTCACTCTACAAGATACATTGTAGAGTCATGATTATCTATTTGGGTCACTTTGTTTTAATCATTATATAGCCATTACCACTTTCTTATCTATATAGAGTTGGTAATTTTATTTTTGATTAACGTATGGGAAATTTAGACACAATTCTATTAAAACTTTTATGAATTAGTCCATTACCTTTGAGGCACATCAAAGTTAGGACATGGGGACTCGAACATGTAGTCTTTAACATGTAGTTTCTCAACCTTTTAAACATGTCATAATTTCATACCATTTTCTTTTCAATATTTGTGCAATTAATTTCTTGGAACCGTCACGGGCTTTCTCTAAATAAATAAAAATCATCTTTAAAGTTTTTTATAAATTATTTAAATAAAAAATTTTGTTGATTTATAATAGTAGAGTCCAAATGATTTTTTTTTTTAAATTACTAAGGGCCAAACTCATATGACGAAGGCAATTAGATGCAATTGGTATATAATATACTTCAAAATAGAAATATTATATACCTATATACAGTTGAGTTTCTCAAAAAGAAGAAGACTTGTGCTCATGCATAAGAAAAAAAAATTAAAAAAAAAAACACGAAATGATGATTTATCTAGAAAAAAAAATATAAAAAGAAGAAAAATGTGAAAGAATACGAGTAAAAGAAAAATATGATAGACTCATCCTAAATTGAGAAGTATAGATTTACATGTCCAATGGCAAACAGTTGAAATTATTTATCATTAAACATAGTTTTCAATTTTATAACAGATCACTTTTTCATTAAAAAACCTATGTACCCTAAATATTTGTCTACATTCTTACATCAAAATAAAAAAAGAATAAATATAATTATAGATAAATTAAGAAGAACAAAATATCCTTTCATATATGAACCATCTGATATGTGCAAATTAACTTAATATGTAAGACTTATGGTTTATTTCTACCTAATAATTTAATACAACATCTAAAAACCAAAATTTCAAAATTGGAAAGCCTACGTACATGGCTAACATAAAAAGGATTAATGATTTGAATCGTTCAACATTTTTGGTTGTTCATTTTAACTGTTAGCTCAATTAAAGAAAAATCAAAAGAAAGAGAAGATGATGAAAGAAATAAAAACTAATTCATTTTTATCAGTGGTTGAATAAAAGAAGGAAAAATTATCAGGAGATATACTATGTCAAATATTCAAAAAGAATGCAAGTCTTTCATCCCTTATTTTTTGGGTAAGATGGAAAGTGTACAATCTTCATCGAGAAAATGTGGAGAATGTTAAGTTC
Organism: Chimonanthus salicifolius; assembly: GCA_013350335.1. Lineage (NCBI taxonomy): Eukaryota > Viridiplantae > Streptophyta > Magnoliopsida > Laurales > Calycanthaceae > Chimonanthus > Chimonanthus salicifolius. The sequence continues at coordinate 48,033,413 of CM023540.1, read as the reverse complement.
TGTGGAACTTAATTATCATATACATATTGTCGATCTAATCTGCAATCATTTTCTTCCTTCTGCTTTTCTCTTTGATATTGTTGTTTGTGTAATAGGAAAGACGTTTTTCTTCTCAAAAGAGTAGAGATACAAAAGAATACAGAGATACAGAGGTGAAGGAGGAAAAGGATATTCGAGGTGGCCATTTGAGAGGGAGTTGCTTAAGGTTTTTTGATCAACTTAATAAGTCAACAGCTAGGTGTCTACGTAATCTTTCTAACTAAAATATTCTCTATGGTTATTAGACCACTGTACGACATTGTGAGTGACTTGTTATGATCACTTACAAAGGTTTGTTGCTGGTATCAATTTGTTATGTTCTTAACCCAATGAGGAGTTAAAGGGAATATATTCTCTTGATGGCCTAGGACTTAGAGTAGTGAAAGGCATAAAGCTAGGAGTGATGGTGGGTGTAGAAACATATATCACATAGAATAATAATACATAAAATAACATAACACGAGATTTACGTGGAAAACTCCTAAAGGAAAAAACCATGGGACAAAGAGAGAGATTTTATTATTATGTCTCAAATAATTACAGCATAGTGTATTTATAAAAGAACATAAAAGAGTTTTAATTGAATTAGGAAACTCATTCCCACTCAAACTCTCTCTCCTTATTCAACACTCTCCTTCAAGTTTGTGCGAAAATATTGATGGATCCCAACTTGGACAATAACTCTTTAAATTTGGCAACATGAAGGGTTTTGTGAAGATATCTGCTAACCGTTGATCATTGCGAACATGTGAAGTACAAATAATATTGGCTTGTAAATTCTCTCGAGCAAAGTGATAATCCACCTTAATGTGTTTAGTCCGTTAAAAAAAATACTGGATTTGAGGCAATATGATAACATGATTATCACAAAACATTTGTGTTGGTTGAGTAGAACCAAAATCCAAATCATGTAATAAAGAACGAAGCCAAATAATTTCACTAGTGGTTGAGGCCATTGACGATATTCCGTTTCTACACTTGATTTTTCAACAACACTCTGCTTTTTACTTTTCTAAATTACTAGGTTACCTCCTATAAAGATACAATATCCTGTTGTAGATCGTCGATCAACTGGACAACCTGCTCAATCAGCATGAGTGTAAGCAATAATGAAACTATTTCCATTTTTACGCATTCATATACCCTTCCTAGTGAACCCTTCAAACACTGCAAAATTCTGTTGACGCCATTGACGTGAGTAAATGTTGGCACATGCATAAATCTACTGACTAGACTAATTGCATATGAAATATCTGGTCGAGTAATGGTTAAATAAATCAATCTACCAACGAACCTTTGAAACTCACCAATATCATATAATAATTCACCATCATAACCAAGCTTACCGCCACTGTCAGTTGGAGTATCCGATGGTTTAACTCCCAACTTTCCAGTATCTTGTAACAAGGTCCAACACATATTTTCTTTGATTGAGAAATATGTCATTCTTTGAATATGCAACTTCTTATCCAAGAAAATACTTTAATACTCTCAGGTCTTTGACGGCAAATATCTTGTGTAGAAGAGTCTTAAGCCTTGAAATTTCATTTTGATCATCGCTTATGATCACTATATCATCAGCACAAACTAAAACAAAAGTTGTGCCAGAAGTACCTTTCTTGACCAATAAAGTAGAGTCAACAATACTCCTTTTAAGCCCGTTACTCATGAGAACAGAGCTGAGCTTATCATACCAAGCACGAGAAGATTGCTTAAGCCCATATATAACCTTTTTAGTTTGCACACAAAATCAACTTTGGATTTTTGTGGATGAACCGGTGGAACACTCATATAAACCTCCTCTTCTAAATCTCCATGTAGGAACGCATTTTTAACATCCATCTGATATAATTCCAAACCCTGATTTGCTGCTAAAGAGAGAAGCACTTGGAAAGTGTTCATCTTTGCAATTTGTGCAAATGTCTCTTTATAATCCTTTCCATAAGTTTGAGTAAATCTTCTGGCAACAAGTCTTGCCTTGTGTTGCTTCACAGTTCCATCACTTTTATATTTTATTTTGTATATCCAACGACACCCAACTGTCTTCTTTCTAGGAGGCAATTTGACAATATTCCAAGTTTTATTATCATCAAGTGCATGCAATTCTTTTTTCATAGCCTGCCACCAAACATGAATGGATTTAGCTTCACGAAACGTCTTTGGCTCTTGTTCACTAGATACTGCACTCAAGAAAGCCAAATGAGACCTTTTAACATTGTCATATGTCATATAGGCCAGCATAGGATATGATACAGCATGATAAGTGAAAAAATCTTTCATTCTTTTTGGAGAACGAGTCTCTCTACTCGAACTTCGCGAGGGAAGTGGAGGTGCCGATATTTCAGCTGCTGTAGAAATTGACTGATTTCATGGAGGTATAATCTCAATAAAATGTACCAATATTTCAGTTGTTGCAGAAATTGGATGGTTTTCTAGATATATAATCTATGTATTTTGAGTGGCAGTGACATCATCAGTTATAATAGGAAGAGGTACCAAATCAGATAAGTGCCCCCCTGGGACAAATTCCTAGAATCACCTTGTGCTTGAAAATAAGCTTTAGATTCAACAAATCGTACATCACAAGAAATAAAAATCTTATGAGAAGTTGGGTTGTAACAAATCTATCCCTTCTTGGTAGAGGAATATAAAAAAAAAATATATATATATATATATATATACCTTGTAGTGTAATACCCCGCCCTAGAGGGGATCTATATGTGATAACCTTCCTCATTCTAGCACAAGACCATTGAGAGCAACAATGGGTTCGCTCACTAAACCAAAGCCGTGCGGCCTTCTGTGTGTAGGCCCAAAGCGGACAATATTGTGCTGCAGGATGTGTCATTAAAAATGGTATCAAAGGATGGTTCAACTCTCTACCTAAGGGTATGGAGAAAAAAGTCTCACTACATTGCTAGTTACGTTGGAAATTACCTCATATATAAATGGTAGCCTTCCTTCTAGCACAAGGCCCTTTGGGAGCAACATTAGGTTGGCTTGCCAATGCAAAGCCGTGAAGACCCGTGTACATGGGCACAAAGCGGAAAATCTTGCGTTAGCGGGACGGGTCGTTACAAATGGTATCAGAGCATGGTTCAACTCTCTGCCTGAGGGTGTGGGATTGGTTATTGTATGTATGTATAGAACCGGGGACGACTCTGAGTTTAAGGGGTAGATTGTAATACCCCGCCCCAGAGGGGGTCTAAGTGGGCCCCTTCATCCTTCTAGCATAAGGCTTTTTGGGAGCAACAGTGAGTTGGCTCGCTAAAGCAAAGTCGTGCGGGCTTGTGTGTGTGCGCCCAAAGCGGACAATATTGTGCTAGCGGGATGGGTCGTTACAGGTAGACCGAGCATTGAACTTATCAGGATGTATAGCTTGCTGATGCAAATGAGAGAGATCAAACTATCTATTTTTCAAAATCTCCAATGGAGACTTAAATTGTAGTATTCGATTGCAAAGTCAATTAATCAAATAAATCGTGTTCAAAACTACATGAGACCAATACCTCTTTGGAACATGCATCTAAAACAGAAGAGCTCTCACAACTTCTAAGATATGGAGATTTTTTCTCTCACACCGTTCTATTGGGGGGATTCCTACACAACTAGTTTGATGAATAATTCATTTGCCACGAAGATATTCTAAGAATGAGTCATGGTATATTCTATACCATTGTCTACCTGAAAACCTTAATTTGGGCATTGAATTGAGTGGCTACCAAATTATGAAAATCTTTGAAAATAGATAACACCTCTGTTTTGGATAAGAGCAAGTATAACCAAGTAGCCTGTGAATGATTATCAAATGACATAAAGTATTTGAATCTATCATATTAATTAATTGGAGCACTCCACAAATTAGAATGAATGAGTTCAAAAAAGTCAATGGATGTCGACACAGAACGAACAAAACGTAAACGAGTCTGTTTAGAAACTTGACAAACATCACAAACACTAGAGTCAAGTGAAATAGAAGGAAAAAAACTTGACAACACACAGTTGGAAGGATGTCCAAGCCGTCAATACAAGATGCTACTTTCCACCAAATTGTTGGTATGACAAGTCATATTAGTAGAATTGATCAAATATAACCCATTAGAATAGATGCATTCACCAATCGTCTTTTTCGACTGTCGATCTTGAATAATGACAGAAGTAGGAGTAAAAATAACATCACACTTCAAGGTATTTGTAAGTTTTTTCAACAGAAATATGTTGGACTGGAAAAGATGGAACAACAAGAGCACCAAAAGGGAAACTATGTGAGTATATTTAGAAAGTGAAAAGGTGTTTCTTCCAAAGGCATTAAATGCATTAAAGGTGAAGAGATGGGTGGTTGACAAAGGCCTCACAACGTCTTGTTCAATGGAAACGTATGCAAGTGCCTTTGTTGGGTTCGATTGAGAAGTTTGGAAGATGAAGGGATTGGAAACAAAGAAGAATGGGATGGCTTGGCTTGGTAGGGCCAGAGTGAGATAAAGAATGAACTAAAAAAAATGAGGGGCCATGGATCGATGAAGGTTTTATTCATTGCTCCGAAATTACCCTTACTAGGGTTCCTGACAGTACCACCGCTGTTGAAAAGGTGGTTGATTCCCAGATGGGTTTGCACTAGCAACAATAAAAAACAAAAACCATTTCTTAGAGTCTCAAAATCTACCATCGATCACTTGCAAATTCATTGAAGATGTAACGACCCGCCTTTTTTCCATCTATAAATCAAAGTAATTTTTTTTTTTTATAGAAAAAGGATGGAGACGTCACTACGCGAGTCAAGTCCGAGTCCGAAAAGCCCGACCCTTGATTGGTCCAACCTAGCACATGCGTGGTACAAGCCCACAATTACATTTTGCAGGTGCTAGCATAACTTGCGGAATCACGATTCAAGCAAAGACAATGTAATTCCCAACAATTATATGAGTCAAAGAGATTCAAACAAAGACAAGGTAATTCCCAACAATTATATGAGTCAAAGACAAAACAAGAATACTAACTGTCCAAGGTCACAATATTACATTCCCCAAAAAGAAGACCTTCTTACAATTCACATTATTCTCAAAAGATAACAATTTAACTACTGTTATTCAAGCTTCTTTTCGCATCCATCCTTTGATCAGACTTGGGTACCGCTAGGCCCATCCTCTTTTCCTTTATCATGATCTGCATTAACATCTGAGGGGAAAATATATGGGCTTAGTCAACTTGTCCAGTAGGAAATTCCGATCACAAGGTGCACTATGTGTGAAATCTCATAACAACATATATTAAAAATAACAAATGAGGAAAATCACAAGTAATGATCAATACATGTTTCTCAAAATACGATAAGAGAATACCAAAGTTTTATAACTCAGAAATCATAAAAATGATATGCCACAAGTGTCATGCATCAATGATATGCCCACCCATTTCCATGCCTCAGATCACAACTATCACTTCAAATAATAACTCTCAATATTGGCCACTTATGTCCACAACATTTGAGGCAGCGACCACTAGGTTGCTGTTACCCATCCACAAATTAACCGAAACTATCGGTGGAGTGTGGTCTCCTCCCTCTGCACAAGGTTTCAGGACCTACTCGAGAGCTCTTTTGGCGCAATTATTGCTGTAGGATTTATACACAAGGACCTGGCCAAAGTCTAATATTTAACTTATTGTACACGATACCAAGCAAAGTCCGGACAATTCCTTCTTAGCTCGATACTGTAAATCACTCTCATGCAAAACCAAACAAAGTCCAGACATTTCCTTCTTGGCTTGCTAATGTCAACCCTCCCATGCAACCATGCATGAGGTAATGTGTGCAATCATGATGACAAAATCATAAATCAAATAATTTCTCATCAAACATGTACATAATAAAATCATAATCTCATAAATCTATATTTATGCTTTTAAAAGATATAATATGTAATAAAATCATTCAGCTCATTGCGCTTCAATAAAGTATGAACTCCTACCTAATCGAAGTGATCAACTAAAGGAAAACTCAAACGTTCGTCCGAATGGAGTCGGAGTTACCCTCGATTCCTTTTGTCCATGTACATGTTTCAAATCACAATTTATAGATTATTAACACATAAAATCCTTGTCTAATCGGTGTAGGTCTAGACCAGACCTAAAGGTCTATCGTATGATTTCCAAGACCTAAAAGATTTCATTCATATTTAATTTTAACAACAGATATATTAACCTTGATAAATCGTCTCTGTTTCAAGCCGACATATCGACACAGTCGATACATCACCACTGGACACAGTCGACACATCGATCATCTCGATATGTCAACTGGGCTCTGTCTGTTTCAGTTCATGTTATTGTTCTCAGGTTACATGTATCAACCCAGTCGATACCTCTATGGTTTCATTGGTTCGATATGCGAGAACATCGACATGTTCTTCAGAGTTTGCTATTCGTTTTGGTTTTATGTTTTCAAACCATATGTATCGATCCAGTCAATACATATGCAGGTGCATATACCTGATGATATGTATCGATCCACTCAATACATCTATAGATGCATATATTCATACTGTGCTCTTCCGCCGATACATCGGCATAGTCGATGCATAGACTTTGAATCAGTTCATTGCCTATAATCTCATTTTCAGTATACTTAGGCTAATATGTTGGCCTTGGCCGATACATCGGTTAATGATCCATTCATACTTACGTTTATTCTATGTTCTCGATAGTACGTATCAACCCAGTCGATACATACACAGATGTATATATTCGATATGTCAAGATAGTCGATGCATCGTCCGCTGTTCTCGAACCATACCTATCGATCAAATCGATATCTGTGTCCTCTGGGTTTTTGGCTTATTTGAACTTATATTCCATCTTTGTTCACAAGCCGATACATTGATTCTATCGATATATCGTCCTTGAACTAGACTTTGTCGATATATTATTTCAGTACACTTAGACCGATTATTTCATTTATAGTCCAGTCATACCCAGACAGACACATCAACTTTGTCGATGGGTCTCTCTGGGATTAATGGATCATTCGTTCACTCCGACTCCCATCTCTATCATACCCAGGCCGAGACATCGACTTCGGCGATGTGTCATCCCGGGTTTACTTTTTTTTAGTCCTTTTGCTGGATACTTGCCCCAGAGGACACATCGACTGGGTTGAGTCAGAAGTCAGGGACCCATTATCCGTGGTTTCCCTTTACTCAGGTGCTCATTGTTCTTGGGTTTTTTATTTTCCAATCCATTCATACAAGTTTTCTAAACAACCTAGTGTTATTGATTTACTCAAAACTATCAGATATTCACCTACCTCGAGTGATTCGCAGGTGTGCGTGAATGGATGTAATCTGATATCCCTTGTCTCTTTGCTCTCCACCCTCCTTGCTAGCTCGATTTCTTTTTCCCCTTGTTGGTCTCTCCTTCCTTTCTCGAACAGAGGGAGCCTCTGAGGAGGTGAAAAGGCTCTTGGTCGAGTTGAGGGTTGAGATGCAAGTGATAGGGTGTACTCGGATGAGTAAGAGGGGTGGTTAGGCACTCTGGTTCTTCTCTGTTTTCTTTACTGTTTTTTCTCTCCTTTTCTTTTTTTCTTTTCTTCCCTTTCCCTTCGTTTTCTCTTCTTTTTATCTAAATCTTTTGCTATCCCTAGACTCTTAATTGAGTCCTTGAAAACAGAAGAGGCATTGTGCATGCCTATGCATAGAAAAATGAAGGGTTTGGGTGGTAGTAGACAGAGTGTCTGCTGAAGACGTTCTGGCTACTTAACACATCGACTTTGTCGATGTGTTGACCCATTGGATTTTCTTTTCACCAAGACATTGACCACGTCGATGTATCCTTTTGATCACTTATACCTCAGATTTGGATATTAGTTTTTCCCCGTCATATCGATCCAATCGATGTATCGTCCGGAAATATTCAACTTTGCCGACACATCGACCAAGTCGATGTATCATCTAAGGGGAATTTAGTTTTCCTTATTTCTTTTAATAAATATTTACATTTATTGGACCAACATTATATATTTCATTTATATGATAAATAAATTACATAAAAGAGGGAGTTAAAACTCCGGGTCCTTACAGAAGATGGTGGTCCTCAAACCACCAAGTCGAGAGGAGAGAAACAAAATAGCCTTTGTTCTTCATTGTACAGTAGCAATGACGGCTAGGCCTGGGCAACGCCAATGCTGGTGAGAAGAGAAGTAGCGACGCAAGAGGCAATCTTCAACGGCGATTGGAGAGTGTCGAGAGATTTGTGGGTTCTCCAACGCAAAACTAGACTTTTAAGAATCACAAACGGATAGCCCCAAGGCGAGGGAAGCCCGGTCTGACGAGAAAGGCGAGTGTCTCTCCACTGGATATTGGTCGATCAAATACAAGATCGAAGACCGACAATTGATACCATCTAGAAATACATATCACATAGAATAACAATCCATAAACAACATAACACAAGAGATTTATGTGGAAAACTCCTAAGGGAAAAACCACGAGAAAAAGAGAGAGATTTTATTATTTTGTATCAAATAATTAGAACATGGTGTCTTTATAAAAGAACATACAAAATTCTTAATTGAATTAGGAAATTCGCTCCCACTCAAATTCTCTCTCCTTATTCAACAGTGGGAGATACAAAGTAAAAAATGTATGGAGTGCCTCTAGGTGGTGAGAGACAAAAGGTGAGTTGATGAAAACCCCGTGATCAAAGGATGGTCACCACATGTTGATTTAATTAATAATATGGATTTTCCAAACTTCTGTTGATCAACAAGGTCCATTTTACATGAGGTGGGCCCCACATGTTGATCAATTAATAATATCAAACTCCCACATTACTTTGGATAAATTGGACCATATCCATGCCTAGTTACACATATTAGGTTCCATGATCATGGCATGTATCTTAGGCTTGTGTAAGTGTTGATGGGCCAAAGTGTGGCCCATTTAATTAAGTGTTGAGCATCAATTTGGATCATGAACAAGTCTTGATGAACTTATTTTAGACCCATTTAGATGCCAGTAGACATATAGTAAAATTGTCAAGTTTGGTAAAATTCAAAGTTAACCTCTTTTTCATGTCAACACCTCATGGTCAAGATTATTTCCTTCACCTGTAATGAATATTTCTTCTTTAATTGTCAATTGATAATTCCTCGATTGATACTAACAACGCTTTCATCAACCTTCTTGAGATCCTCGAGTAGTTTTTCTAAAGGATTTAAAAACTATATTGGCGACAAATCGTCGTTATGGTTTCTGTTTCTTTTGTTTTTTATAATTTTTTTGAAAAAATTATAGAAAATTATGGGCTTTATTTCTATGTAATTGTATCATCATTTAATGGATATTTAAATATCAAAGTTAGTTTTTCAAATTACGAATTTGAGATTTTCAAATATTTTGAAAAATAGCCAAAAAACTAGAGAAATGGAAAATAAATTATAGTAATTTTCTGCTAAGTTATTGATGCAGTTAATTAGTACGAAATGACTATAATGTAAAATAATTACTTGAATATTTAATCAAATTAAGTAAAAATGAGGAAAAATGGATTGAAATGAAAATAATCTTGTAAAATTAATTTCACATATACACTACAAATAAACAATGAAGTATACAGCAATGCATGTATAAAATTAATTATTCATAAACGATTTGTATAAATTTAAAGATAATGTAAAATTTCGTGGAATATCTTCTCCATTATGTTAAATAAAAATTCTAATTGAAATATACCAAGGAATTAAATAAATCCGAAAACTGTTACAAATACAAGGCCAATTTATGGATCTTTGAATAAATGTTTAAATAAATCTTAAATACGATGAATAATTCTGAAAAAGTTTAAATAAATATGAAAATCGCTAAATAAATTTGTAATGAATGAAGTGGATGTCTAAAAATAATTACAATTCAAGAATGAGACATAAAAAATTAATAAATGAAAACAATAAAATGACACCATAAATAATTACAAATAAAGAATTAGACATAAAAAATGAATAATAAATGAAAGAATGCATTTCCTGAAGGTGTACTTATGTAGGCGTAAATGTATTGGATGTATCTATCTTCAAAACTTGTATAGTGTACCAAAAATGCATATACCATGTATGTCAAGTCGATCCTTACATAATAAGATATTTTTTCATGATTAGTATGAATTGAGTTAAGTAAATTGAAAGTATCTATGCTTAAGAAGTTAAATAAGTGAAATAGATGGACAAATACTAGGGTGGATTAGACCTTAAATTGTGAGGATGTGTATCTGAGGCCGAGTGACATGGAAACGTCGTATTTCTGAGGATGTGGCAAGACCGAGATAGATTATGCCGTAGGGACTGGGGACCAATGCATTCGATGATTTTTTGTGGAGTATAGCTTTGTAATAAAATACAATCATAAGTTCAAAATAATTAAATAGTATATAATTGAAGCAGTAAAGTAAAGAAAGACATTGTCACATGCACTCACGAAGTCAGACTAGGGAGAGGAGATATTGCAAGCATTAAGGTGAGTGGGAAGTAAGCGGCGATGCGAGGGAGGGTACATGTATCAACGAGTCAACACTTACACATGTTTGGTTCCAGCAAATGCAAGACATTGAATATATTAACTTCTAAAATGAAATAAACAATAAGTTCAAAATAAACAATATATGCAATTGAAATGCATAATAAATCTAATAATTACCTTTCTACAATATGAAACATCAATATCGAGGTTCTCCATAGTCATCCCCAACATAATCCCAGAATGAATAGTTCCAGCTTGACAAACAAGTGGGGTTATGAACATCGTCCCGACGATATGTGTCCATTGCACCAAACACATTCTTTTCCAACTTTTGCTCCACTATCATGTGTGGTGCATTGATTTCTAACCATCTTGATGGTTGACCCACACATGGCATACTCGTGCTACCATACAACCCACTGGATTGCATATGTGGTTAATGAGACGCCGGATGACTAGCCTATAGAAAATAATGAGGAAAAAGAAGTAGAAGAATAAGAAAATCGATGATAGTGGAGAGAAGCTTTTCTTTGTATTGCATTTGAGACATTGAAGGAGAGTATATATAGGTATAAATATATTACATGGAGCCATTCACGGGAGCTAAAAAGGAAAGAGTAAAAAGAATAATCAATTTACATCAACTACAGATCTAATTGCAAGTATGACATAAACTTGGTCAACTTTCCCAAATTGGATTGTCGTGTTCAACTATCCAGAACTGGGTTCCACAACACTCCCCCTCAAGTTGGTGCGAAGATAATGATTAAACCCAACTTTCCAAAAATATGGTTGAGTTGTGATGAGAAACAACTTGGTAAGCATATCGACAAGTTGATCCTTGGATTGTAGATAATGGGTGAAGATTTGTCCTGTAGAAATGTGATGACGAAGGAAATGACAGTCAACTTCAATATGTTTTTTCCTTTAATGAAACACAGAGTTGGGTGAAAAGTTGATAATAGTCTAATTGTCATAGAAAATTATTAATGATTTAAAATGGGTAAAGCTTAATCGGAGAGAAGTTGCTGAAACCAAAGTAACTCAAAGGCAGTATTGGCCATGGCACGATATTCCTTGATTGGTCATAACAAGACTTTGATCAACCCTCGTGAGATCCTCAAGTAGTTTTTCTCTTGGTTCCTCAAAATGACTCTTATTGGCAGAGGTGTTACTCCAGATCCTCGCAAATTGCCCCAAAGGGTCCATTGAGGTCATCAATTCTTCTCCCGAGGACTTTTCTGTTCTATCTCTTTAGATCATCCGATTTTGTTACATAATTTGTGAGAGCGTCATATACTACCTATAGATGTTGGCATGCAAGCCATATGCATTCATCAAGTCAATTTGTTTCCTTTAAAGATAAAGTACATGAAGAGTTATGCTCCTAAAAAAGGCTTCCCACCATAGAGGATGGTGATATAAATAAAAGATTCCCACATGCGTAGGGCCAAGGCTTTCTCAATCACCTGAAAGAACATTTTGCTCCAATCAATGCTTGTCGTGGTCTGGAAATAGCAAAAATCCTGGTTTATTTTCTTTACAATTGTTTACACGAATTGGTGGTTGATTCTCCACACCATAACTTCATCTTCAATTGTACTACTCTCGGGATAAAATGTCCAACTTTTTACGCATCCCCAATATCATTGCACTATTACAATTCTCCCTTGGTTAGCTCTTTTGTTGGGAGATTGATGAAAATGCCTTATCTTCTTCTGAGGGGAAAACCAACCAAACTCATATTCATGAATTATTCGTTTGAGAATGAAGAATGCTCTCCAATAGCTTCATTTGATTTTCTCATATTCATCTGCATCTCTTTACTACGTTCCCTAGCCTTTCTTGCACCAGACACTTAGATCACTACTCTTGGTCAAACATGAACTGATTCTAAATTCTTATGTGCAATGATGTGGATCAAGAAGTGGTAGGGTCCCAAACCTTGAACCCCGATAAAATTCAGGACCATTGAGACGCTAAAAGTCGAAGTTTACTCAAAACAATTTACTACTTCTCCAGATAAGTTCACAGATTGAATGGTCAATTGGATCACTCACATTGATTAATCGAATTTGCACAATTCCAAATGATTGATGTACAATCCAATTCTTAATTCTCAACCCAACTCGATTCCACAAATCACTGCTCAACCTCACTACTCTTTTAAATTGTTCAAACTCAATATTGAACTCACTGTTGAATCTCTAAAGGCTAAAAAATAAATGACCAAATCTAATGATGAGGTCACATCCATGGCTATACTTGATTAATGTAATGGCCCAGGTCAACAAAATGGTTATGGAAATAAGAGGATATATGAATCGTACGATTTTCGATTCACAATTCACACCCCTAAACTAATTTCGATACGATTCGAGTTTGATAACATTGGGTAAAATTGGAGAATGCCATATACTTAGAGCATTGGGAATATTTGTAAAATTTCATGCTCACAGGTGTGTGATAATATGTTTGAGTGAATATTGCCTTATGCACATTCCAATGCATAGTTGGGTAAGGTTATGGTTTGACCTCTTTATGCCTATGTGTGATTAATATGAATATATTGTATCAAATACATATGTATGAGTTTCTCAAGTTCCCTATGATTATATGTTTACTATAATTGAGAATTCATAGATTTGTGATGTGTTAAAGTATGATATAATGTATGATAAATCAAGATTGCCCAAGATGTGTAATATAGGGCCTTGATAACTTCCTATACTTGTGTCTGGTTATGAGTAATGCATGTATCAAATGAATTTTCATGATTATGAATTTTTAGATGGTAACTCATATAATAAGCATGATGAATGTGTTTTAATGCCATACTTGGATTAATTGATTATGTGTATATTACTAGGGAGTACCTATGTTAATAACGGTTGTGGTGGATTGACCTAACCATGTGTAGAACGAATTTTCATGATTTGAAGAGGAACTTGGTAAAGGGTTAGACTAAGTGATATGAGTGAGTTAAGGTCAAGTTTCTTAAAACCTAAGGGAGTTAACTTCTGCTACAATGGGGATGGGCTAGCATGATTGAGAATGCATAGAATGCAATGTAAATACTAAGAAAACCTTTCTTGATTTCCCCAAAGTAAAAGTATGATCACTCCCCAATGTCAACCCAAATGTGAAAATAATGAACTACGGTTGATTTGATCCACTGTGTGGTACGTAGGCAACTGAGAGCTATTGTGCCTCAGCTCGATCAAAAGATGCATTGTATCATCACTTTATATTAAGGATGATGTTAGATGTTGAGCAAATGTGAAGGGTAGAAAGGGATTGGTAGGATATACCTTCCCTAATATAAACCTTAATGTTAGATGTTGGATCCCTCGAAGGCGGCCCGAAGAGGTTATGATGCCTTGGTGAGACATATATGTTTGTTACTCGAGTAAAGCCTATAGTGGCTAGAGAACTGTGAAAATTCTTAAGATGGACTGATGAGGAATTTGGCACTGAGATGTATGTGACTAGGTCACTTGATTATATTAAGACGTGGTATGGGTACGTCTCTCACGTGATGATTATATTGAGACGTGGTATGGGTGTGTCCCTCACGTGATGTTGATGATTGATATGTGGTATTGGTGTATCTCTCACGTGATATTGATGATTGAGACGTGGTATGGGTGCGTTCCTCACTATATTGAGACGTGCTATGGGTATGTCCCTCAAGAGATATTGATAACGTTATGTCTCAGTCTATTGAAAGAAGAAATTATCCTATCAGTAGATCATTGTCTCACCTTTGTATGGTTAAAATGATGAGATAAGTATATAGATTCCATGAGTAAGGCCTAAAGTAGCCATGAGACCGTAGGAGCCTCTATATGAACATACGGAGACTGTGGCATTGAGATGTATATGTGACTTGGTCACTTGATATTGAGACGTGGTATGGGTACATCCCTCACGTGATTATGATGGTTGACTGACCGTTCCAGAGAGATATTCAGGACGGTGGGGTCTGCTATAGAGACTTGGTCCCGTAGGGTTTCCGTCGAGGAGTAGGTCCCTCAAATGCTACACGCTGGAGGGCTGTTCTCACGGCTATTTAGTACACTTGATGTGCGTTGATGTGCAGAGCTAGATACTATTTTACCCCATGGGGGTGGTGCTAGCTTCGTTAGACGAGGTCCCGACCGCTTTAGAGCTTGACCGAATCACCCTTGAGGTGAAGGATGCAAGGCGAGGTAGACTTGATCACGCTAGTCAGTGAGTCTCCCGCTTAGTAATTCATGGGCCCTAAGTCTTACTAGGGGTCGTGATATATTTATAATATGATATGATGATTTGATATTATTGCCACAGTCACGTAGTGATCCATTTGAGTGTTGTTCCTATGGATAGAAGATTTTATGGTAGATGATATGCCCCTGGATTAGTTATTCCCATAGATGGATTATACCAATAGAGGGTTTATATTCATGAATGATTATTACCCATGGATAGATAATACTCACTGATAGAATGTTACCAAGGATGGATGTGTATACCCATGGATGATGGTTCCCATGGTGGTGCTTGGATGTTGGTCTTAGGGTAGACATGTTGGTCCCATGGTAGACGTATTGGTCTTATGTTAGACATGTTGGTCCCATGGTAGACGTATTGGTATTATGGTGGACATGTTGGTGCCATAGTAGACGTATTGGTCTTATGTTAGAAATGATGGTCCCATGGTAGACGTATTGGTATTATGGTGGACATGTTGGTCCCATAGTAGACGTATTGGTCTTATGTTAAACTTGTTGATCCTATGATAGACATATTGGTTCTGCGAATTTATGAGTTATGCCCATTGATGGATTATACCCATCAAGTGATTATATTAATGGATAGTTATTACCTATGGATAGATCATACTCATTGATCAAGAGTTACCAGGGATGGATGATGAATCTCATAGATGTTGTTCACATTGTAGACATATTGGATTCATGCCTAGATATTGATTATATGGTGGACATGTTGACCCCATGATAGATATAGTGGTCCCATGATAGACGTATTGGTCTCATGGTGGACGTGATGGTTTTATGGATAGATATTATTTTCCCATTGATAGTTATTCCCATGGAGGGTTTTGTGACCATGGATGAGTATTGTATACCGTGGATAGATATTCCCACGGAGGGATTGATTCTATAGAGGATTGGACCTATATTTAGAGTATTGTCCCCGATGAGGGATGTATTTATGTTCGGGTATAGGTCCTATGGTTGAGGTTTATCCTATGTGTGACATTGACCCCATGGTTAACGATGTTCCCATGGTTGGTATAGACCCGTGATAGATGAGATATATTCTATTGATGAGGCCCACGATAGGGTAATTAGAGTGTCTTGATGTGACATCATGAATAACACGGGATTAGTGCCATGAAATAAATGAATTGAGAACTATGCAGGATCTGATCTCCATTGGAGTACGTAGGCAGCTGATAATTCAGTTCAATCAAATTAAGGGTCCAATAAGTGCTGGAATTCGTAGGAATCTCGTAACACGTGCAGGTATCACGTGTTTGGACTATGAGTTGTGTATGCTTTAAAAAAAAAAAAGAATGTTATTGTTTCTCACGTGTCCGTTGGGTCGGGCCATGACAGTTAATTTTAAAACAAAATTCAAGAATTGACTCTAAAAGTTTCTGCAATTTTTTATGGACGCAAAAGAGGCCCATTAAGGTGTAAATTTGGGTGCAAAAATTGTTAAAAAAAAGTGGCACGATGGGTATGGATATGGGTTGGGCACATAATTTGTGATGACCCGCACCCTGGTGGGGGTGTGTGGCATGAAATATAGAGAGAGAAAGAAGACGGTGGCTCCTCAGAGGAAAAAATCTCATATTGCTTGGGAGGTTTGTCCAGATCTTGGGATATAAGTGATGCTCTTCCTTCAACTAGCATTAGGCCTTTTGAGGTGTTGTATGGGCGCACATCCCAATGCAAAACTGTGAGGGCGTGTGTGAGCCAAAGTAGATAATATCATACTGGTTGGGGCAAGGTCGTTACAGATGGCATCAGAGTCGATGACAACTCTAGTCGTCGGCAGGGGGGTTGCGATGGCCCCCACCCCAGTGGGGTGTGTGTCTGGCTTGGAATATAAAGAAAGAAAGAGGAGGGTGGCTTCTCAGTGGAAAAAATCCCACATTGCCTGGGAGGTTTTTCGGAATCTTGGGATATAAGTGACGCTCTTCCTTCAACTAACATGAGGCCTTTTGGGGGGTGTGTGATTGGGTGCACATCGCAATGCAAAATCGTGAGGGTGTGTGTTAGCCCAAAGTGGACAATATCATGTTGGTTGGGGAAGTGTCGTTACAAATTGTATCAGAGCTGAGGACGGCTCTAGTCCAAGGTGGGGGGATTGTGATGTTCTGCACCCTAGTTGGGTGTGTGTGGCTTCTTTGTGGAAAAATCTCACATTGTCTTGGAGGTTGTCTGGATCTTGGGATATAAGTGACGCTCTTCCTTCAACTACTATGAGGCATTTTGGAGTATGTGTATGGACACACATCCCAATACAGAAACTTTGAAGATATGTGTGAGCCCAAAACAAACAATATCATGTTGGTTAGGGCAGGATCGTTACATAATTTCTCAAGGAAAGGGGTCCAAAAGAGAGGGAGACTGAATTGTTGTGGGAATAGAAGCTTCTCACATAACAAAAAAAAAAGAAGATAGATTTGGGCACACCCTCCTTTAGAATTTTCTTTATAATTCTATTAGATAAATGATATAATAATGATGTCACATTAGGATGGTAACAAATAAGTTATAACTGCATGTTTGATATATCAAACAATGTTGTATTTCCACAAAATTAAATTCATTGGAAAGGTTATTGAACAAAATTTCCAATAAACTTAAATTTGTGCAATTTCGATAAGCAAGACAAAATTACGAGCAACTTTGTGATGCGGTGTAGTAGAGAAATGAGAAAACCTATTTTTGTTAATTTTGTTATACAAATACCATAACTAAAAGGCCTTGCACGTCCAAAATGTTGCTTTGTTTTGGTTTCTAAGTTTATTTGGATCTCCAATTTGTAAGTTCTAGTTATTTTTATTTTTATATTTTTTGAATTTTAATTATTACATCTTTAATTTATGCAATTTAATTTTGAGTCTTACATTTAAATTAATTGTTTGCAATATTGATCTTTGAGAATTTCAATTTTGAAGTCTTTTGTTCAATTTCCATAGAGAAAAGTTGCCCTAAGGTGAGGTTTGAGCCTTTGTTAATTTTCTCTGTGAGTAAAAATTGCTTTGGTTCTCCAATCGAATTTGGGTTCCCAAAATCTAGATTGGTTTTTGGGTGATGAATTCATTGATTTCCTTCTATTCTAATTTGATTTCTTAGAATGTAAAATTTTATATTTATTTGAAGAACTTTGCCTTGGAATTTTTCTCTAAATTTTTAAATTTTGGAGCCTTGGTTAAATTTTCCAACCCCTTTATTGTGGTTGAAAATTCTTATTCTCTTCTTTAAAGTTAGACTACATCAAATGAGAAATATACATTTAAAAAAAAAATAACGACCTTTAAGATTTTTCATCAATCTTCATGGAATTATGTCTAAGTTGATGAAACTTTTTAAAGATAAAACTTATTACATAAATAAATCTAAAAAAAAAAATATTCAGTCTGATAGCCTCTAAAACTACCACGTGTCACTTTAAAAAATGAAATGTTTATTGCATCAATTTGAAAGAATCACATTGTATTAAGTGGAGCTCTATTATTAACCCATAATTTAGATACTCTTTATTCTTGTTAGTGAAGTAAGAGGATCTACCACTTTCAATTGCAGGAGGTGGGATATATTTGAAATTTGAAATGCACTAGACTTTCATTTATGAGAGAGCCATCAAATAATCTTAGCCCTTGATCAAAAGGCTTAAATATTCATTATTGTCAATACTATTGTGATGACCCAGCCTGGAATAGAGGGTCAATCGAATCGGGTAAAACTAAAATAGCAAATGGGTCTCTTGATTGTGTTGTGTGAAATTATATGTTATTTTTTTTATTGTTTAAAATAAAATAAATAAACACACAAAAACCTAGAATTTAATTAATTTAGGTTCTCCAATGCACACACCTTTTTTTCTTTAATTATAAATTTATGAATTTATCTGCTTCGAGTTGAGATTAAATTAATAAAAATTTAAATTATCAAATTAGATTTTAATTTGCAAAGTTAAGAATTTTAATTCGAATTTTAATCCCACTTATAATAGGAGTTAAATAAATAACCTACCCGTGTAGGTCCCTTAGAGACCCACACCTTAAATGCTTTCTACTCCTTCCCTTAATATTTTACACAGTGCTTTCCTTTTCTTTTCTTCCCTTTTCTTTCTCCCCTTTCTAACGGTAGCATACAAATCCCTAAATTACCGATTGAAATTTCCCCAAATTCAACCTTCCTTCTTCTCTCCTTCTCCAAGACGGAAACCCCCTCTTCATCGAATCCTCTTCCGTCTCCATCTCTCAATCCCAAGATTTTCGGAATAATCTCGCCGACCCTATCTTGTATAAATCCACGCGATTCTAGCCAAGTTCTTCTTCGCATCCCTCGATCCCGGTGTTGCTTTGTCTTCTCCTTCCTCTTTCTTCCTTCAGCTGTTTGCCACTCTTCTCATCAGCCTTCGTCGTGATCATTCTTCTCGTCGAGTTGTCGCTTTTAGCTGGGGTTCCTGCTGAGTCGAGCAGCATCTCGATTTCTTCTAGCCGTCGTCCCATTGCCTACCTTTGCTGCCCAGTTTAGACTTGAAACACCATTGGTAAGGCCCTTTTTCCATTGTTTCGTTCCTCAGGTCCCATTCCTTTCCTTATTTCTAATTCCATCAAAATATCCTTAGAGGCTCTTGAACCTAGATTCAGACTAGCATGTTGTAAACCCTTTGTTGGGCTTGATTCTTATGCCTTGACCGATTAATACCCCTTAAGTATACATGTTTTCCTTCATGCCTTGACTGTGAGGTCTTGGTGGCTAGTCAGTAACTCACCTTTATGGACGTCTATGCACTGTTGTTGCTTAAACCAACTCTTCATTTTGGAAAGCATTCAAGATCTTTTGCTACCATGACCCACATATTAAAGGAACTATTATCTTCAATGGGGCATTATTGTGAGAATTCATGACCAAAATTTCAGATGTAGACCAGATCAGCTAGGGGCCTTTGGGGGTGGGCTACTAATGTAAATTGTTCAATTGATTTCATTTTGACAAAATATTTGATGATGTAGATTTTTTTTTAAAGTTATTTTTCTCTCCATTTAATGTTATGATTTGGATTTACAACCTTACTTTTTATACTTTTCTCATTTTACTAAGGTATTCAAGGATTTAAATCGCTTTTTGTTGTCTATGTATTCCACTAGTTTGAACTTCAAGCAAAATTATTACTTTAATAAGAAATTATTTTAGATGACCTTATTATTTTCATCACTAATATAGTTTTCATTAAGCATGATTTTCAATGTTTCTTTTTCTCCATTCATCCAACGGTCGACTTTGTACCTGTTATCATTTCATTAAGTTAAATTATTTAATATGTTAAAGTTATAACTCTAGTTATCTATTTTCTTATTTTATTTTGAGTAAAATTATTAGTAAACTTAAAAGAGCAGTTACTTATTGCTTAGACATGATTTTAATTGTCTTGTTAACATGAAGTCAAATTAGGTATGGTTGACCATGCTATGTTTAGATTCAGCCTTCACCTTTAACCTTGAACCTTAGGATGACCGTAGATTATAGTTGGGACAGCAACATACCTGACAATTATTTAATATGAACTATTAAGAGGGACTTAATAATTCATGTGTTAATGGTATTTGGAACCTTTAAATAAATGTGCAGCACTTCCCGGTCGTTCTATTGATTGATTTCAAGTAGGAATGCGCTTTGATTCATCACCTACACTTCGCAAGCTTTTGAGGTGAGGGAAAACAATACACTATATTTTGTTGTGCATGATATTCTCTATTTTGTTTATGTGATTGAACAATGTAAAAATATTGCCTTATGTAATGCGTTTTGGGAATATAATGTTGGACCTATGATATGGACTGGGTATATGTAGGAATAGTGGTTATAATCCGGTACTTACTCACAGTAATGTAAGGGGATAGGCTATATGTTCTAATGGCCGTGAGGGACTCAGTCTGCCTGGATAGTTGGAAGTTAGCTACTAACCTTGTTGAAAGGTCTAATAATTATGTTCGTATTGGGTGGATGTTTTATTGTCTGTTATAGAGTTATTTTTATGTTATTAAGATGGATTTATGATATAGTGTTGTCATAATAATAATATTGTGATATGAATTATTATTATACATGTGTGATATTGTTGAGATTGATTTTGATGTTTTAAAATGTGTACATGATATTTATGTTAATTTGAGATCATAAAATTCTACTTGGAGTATAGTGTGAATGACGAAATTCATGGCATGTTAATATGAGACATAACATGTGGCCTGATGATAGAAATAATGCATAGTAGGCATGTCATTGAGCATGGCATCTTCATATTCATGGGATGGATATGGAAGTGTGAGCCGTGATCTTTCATGTAGACCACGACAGTGGTAGTGTATGGCCTCGCTTTTAGTGAGTAGTACCACGTATGTGGTAGGTTTGGATTATTAAGCCATGAAAGGTCACGTAGACTGTTATTTGGTGGTGGTGTTAGCCTCGCTTCGGCGGGTAGGCCACTTCATGTGATGTTGTGTTAGCCTCGCTTCGGCGGGTAGACCACCAAATAAAGTAGGTGTTGTTGTGGATGAATGAGGTATTGAGTATTGTGCATTACATAGCATAAAGCATGGACATTAAATGCATATTCAATTACTTATGCTTTTAATATTTCTTTATTTGTATTAAATTGGGTATATTGGAGAGATCACATTTTGGATATATGCTATTGTATTCTTTCACTGGACTTGGAGCTCACACCCTTATATTGCAGGTAACCCTCTGGATTTAGGATTGGAGGACGACGTTGAAAACTAAAAGTTAATATAGATAATATATAAATTCCTAGCTACGTGTTGAACTATGTTGATTGAGTTAATTATTAGATACTCCTTATTCTTTGAGACTTGATTATTTGATTCAAATAATTTGAGAAATTTGAGATTTATTAGTTGGTTTTACTTTATGGAATGGGTTGTGAGTAAATCTGTGAGATTAGATTTGACGTTGGTAACAGATGTTATTCATTTTATATTGTGAATGAAATTATGATTTATGCAATGTGTAAAGTTGGGCTTGAAGGATTTGATGGCTTTGTCATTTCATTCATAACCTTTTAAAAAAATATATATATACACTATTTCCCCCAGCCACAAATCTGTGATGTAAGGCCCGTTAGATGTGTGACACGTTGGGTGACGCTCGTTCAGTCTGCAGTTAAGCGGGCCACGACCCGTTTAGGCTGTAGAAAAGGGCGGGGCGTTACAAATATAATCATTTAATTTTATATATTTGAAGTCAAAAATCAAGTACTCTCCTATCAGACAAATGTGCAAGAAATTTGAGGTATACCCCTTCATCTAACAATGAAAGTCAGTGTTAAAATTGTTTAACTCCATCTACTTTAAATTATTTTTAAATATCTTCATATATGGCATTAAATACTCTCTGCCTTTATTAGATATGTTAGACAGTTAAGAGGGTGAAACCAACGATTTTGAAGTAAAAATGGCGGGGTGTTCAAGGAATTGTTTATGTATCATATAATTCTAAGTTTTAATCTATAGCCATGGTTAGTGTTAAGATGATAAAGTGGTCTAATCTTTCCAACTCAAAAATTCAATTTTAAATTTAAAACTAATATATTTTGAGTTGACATTCATAATTAGATTTGTTCTATTGTTTTCATTGGTTACTTGTCTATTTAATTCTCATATAATTTGAACTTGGAGCCTTTATTGATTTTAACATTACCTAGCATTTAATTATAACAACTAGTATTTACAAACAATACGATGCGCTCCTATCCTTTACTTTTACTTTATCTTTATATAAAAAAGACTATCTTCAAACAAATCTTGAACATTCATTTAATGTACTATTGAAATTAACTTATGGTAATTTAAATATAAAGAAATTTGGTGCAAAAATGGATAAAATAGAGACAAGGATTTAAGATTAGATTTTGTAACAATCCGATCTTAAATTAGGCTTAATTGTGTGATTATGAGCTGTTAAATGTGATTTATGATCCGTTAATCGTGACGATTACTGAGTGAACTTTTTGAAAAGTCCAAATTTAGCTCAATCTGAGCTCGATAGCTCATTGATCTAACTCGTTAAATTTGGGAGGGCAAAATCGTAAATATCTAAACTTTATTTATGTATTTCAATAAATAAGCATAAAACTTTTCCCCTTTGGAAAACACTTATCCGAGATAATTGGTTTACCAAACATGCACACAACCTATATTTTCAAATTTCGAATTTAACGAACTTTTCCGTTAATTCTACTTTCATATGTTTTAAACCCTTTGAACGACCCGCTCTGTAAAAACCTAATTTAAAAATAAATATGAAAGTCTAAAATTTACAGAAAATTATGTATGATTAATACGTGTTTTGACCGAACGTTGTATGTTTTCAGATTTCCAAAATATGGTGTAAGTCGCTCAATCTACATCGTGAGAAGTGAGCCGTCGTTTTAACAAAACACTTGGTCGTTTAGATTGATTGACTTTTGACCTCGGATCTTCTTCAAGCTTCAGAACTTAGCATGAGTCGAATTTAACCGACTTATATGCGGAATCAGATTTCCTCTAAAATATACTTCAAATTTACGTCTAATTTGATAAAAACGTTGCTTTCATTTAAATCATCGGGTTTTCAATATATACTTCTTTCAATGTTTTTTATGGTCGGACCAGTTTTTACTCTCCAACCCATCGGACCAGTTGGATTAATCTGATGAGGTCTCCTCTTGCCCAAAATTTTGAAGATAGAGTTAAGAAAATAACATAAAATATAAAATTATTAATTTATTCGATTAATCATCAACCTATGTTTGTAGACATAGGTAACCTGGTTGTAATTGTTAACCGTTTCATGCCTACGTCACTCATTATAAATAGAGAGTGAAGGAGGGATGAGTTTCATTCAGAACTCTTCTGTTGCTACTCCTTCAAATCACATTCTTCTTTATATTTTTTTATTTCTTCCTTCTTCGTTTCTCAGTTTTTGGGTGAAATTTTGGAGAGGCCAAAAATCACCTGAAAGATTAGAAGTGAAATGACATGAAAGTGTGGTATAAAAATTGAGTTTTTGAAAACCTACAGAAAAATGGATTTTATCCACTTTGTAGTTACACCCTTAAAATCACATTGTTATTTAGTTAATTGCTAAATTTCTTTCTTCTAGAGTAAAGAGGACTTAAAATCGAATCCATAACACTGGTAAATCTCAAACTTGAGAAAATTTAGGCCACCCAAAGGAGGATCTGTAAATTACTGTTGTTCGCCCATCACTGTGATTTCTGGGCCATAGCGGAACTCCAATACTTCATTATTGGACGTCCGATACTCAAACAGAGAGATGAAAATTTCAAATATTTGAAACCATACTGTCGGACATCCGATGATGTCTTCATCGGAAGTCTGATAATGACTTCCGACACAAATTACTGTAAAATTATTGTTCACTCTTGCTCTATGTTATTACAGAAAGTCCGATACCATGCTATCGAAAGTCCTATAATTCAAGGCATTGGAAGTCCAATACCTACATACTGGACGTCCGACCCGAGGACACATCAATCTATAAATTTGTGTTTTTCTTTTGTGTAATGTGTGTTGTTGGTCAAGCTAGATTGTCCTAGAGGGGGGTTGAATATGACTTCGCGGAATTTTTAAATTTATGTAATACTTTGGTCAAGTAAAATTGGATCTTTACTAATTAATCTAATTGATCTTCCAAAATATTGAGATCTACTATAAATAATAAATGTGAAGTGAAATCTCAACAAACATAATTTCACCAAACAAGTGTGCTAAAAATATAAGAAACAAACACAAATGCATAAAGTAAGGTAAGGAAGTCAGAAAAGATAAAAAATCTCGACATGAGGATTTTTACGTGGTTCGATAACCTTGCCGACATCTACGCCTCATGTACACCATTTGAGAATACCACTAAACTTCTCATTCCCGAGTGGCGAAGAAATCTATTACAACCTTTTGATCCCTTTCACGGGTAAAGATCGAAAATTTACAACCTTTGATCTACTTCAAGGGTGTAGATCGAACCATGACTTACAAACACTAAGAAAACACCTTTCATAGATTTCACTAGGGTTACACCAACCCTTTACAACTATTTCAAAAATTGAAAGAAGTAGATTTGAAGTTATCAAGAAAGCTCGCATCTTGATGTCGAAGTGGCCGTGACGCATTCTTGAAGTTTCTCTCCTTGCTTGGCTCTTTGGTAAAGTATAGATGCTCCAATGATGCCCAACCAAGATGTAGGAGAAAGGATTTAGGAATGATAGAATGTTTACCTAGGAAGACAATCTATCCCTAAAGGTTCTATCAAATACACACTCTAGAATGAACCTAAGATGCTCAAGGTTTACCTATGAGAGCTTTGAAAGTATGTGAGAGATACTTTAAGAGCTAATGGCTTTAATTTGGAAGATTTGGGATCTTAAGGATGTTTGAAATGCTTGATGATGATTAGATGAGGTTTTGTTTAAAGGGAAATCACCATTGGAATGCCCCAAGGTCATGTATTTATAGACCTCTCAAGAATATAGCCGTTGAGAGAACTTTTCAAAAGAAAAAAGCCGTTGGAAACACATTTAATGCTCAAAATGGTGAAAGGTTCTGCCCAATCAGTCGACTGATAATATAAATTGATAGTTAATCGATTGACTACATTGACTGATACTTTCAGAGACGAATTTTAGAGTTTTCATAGTCATCAGTCGCCTATCAGTCGATTGATGGTAGACTGTATTGGACAAGTTTGCCAAATGTCTAGAATAGTCCTAGAGGGGGGGTGAATAGGACTATGGGGAATTATAAATTCTATTTAAGTATTTGGCACTTAAATGAATGGTTACTACAAATTTTGCTCAATTTATCTTTCCAATATGATTTACATGGAAGATTAAATTCAGGCAAACTAAGATGTGAGTTAAAGCAAGTGCACATAATAAGGTTAAGGAGATGATAAGAGATGGAGCATAGTGACACAATGATTTTTACGAGGTTCGGCAACCTTGTCTACATCTACACATCAAGTACACCACTTGAGGATTTCATTAACATTCTTCTTCACGGGTGGAGAAGAAACATTTTACTATGCTTGATCTACTTTACGGGGTGTAGATCGACTTAATCACCAGAGAACACCTCTCTTGAAAGCCAATAGGGTTACACTAACCCTTTACAATATTTCACAAGTAATAGAAAGAAGTTGTGCTTTCAAATATACCAAGAATTTAGCCTTGACTTACTTAAAGTAGCTTGGACTTGTTCTTGAATATCCTATTCTTCTTGGCTTGATGTAGATGCTCCAATGAAGTCCAACCAAGATGGTAGCAAGAAGGTCTAGGGTAGACAAAGGTTTTCCTATGAGGGTTAAGACCCTAGAGAGAATCTCCACGTAATACATTCAACTTAGAGCATAAGATATTCAAGATATGCCTATGAGAGCTTTGAATGTGTTTGAAATTAAGAAGCAAAGCTTAGAGTGTTTGACTAAGGAATATATAAGCTTTGGAAATAGTAGGGAAGCCTAAAGAGTGTATGCAAAAATTGGGCTCAAGTCATCAACTTTTTCCTCTCCAAAAAGCCTTACTTTTATAGGCTAGAAAAGTTCCAATGGATCTATCTTCGGACCTTCCGAAGATGGGTCTCGGACCTTCCGAGGTTGCAATGATCGGATTCTCAACGGTCATATTTCAACAGCTATTTTGAGCTTGCAACGGATAATTTGACTGTTTGGGACATGTTTCGGAATATCCGTAGAGTTATGTTCGGAACGTCCGAAGGACCCTGGAATTCGGGGGTTTGGAACGACCGAATGTCTCATCTTGGATCGTCCGAAGGATAATGCTCGGACGTTCCGTGATCATGTTCTCGGAAGATTTGAGCTGTCCAAAAAAATCATTTTCCACCAAGTGTTGGAAACTTGAGATTTTGTGAAAAACGTAGACATGGTGGAGAACTACTAAGTGTTCTCTATAATCAGTTAGATTTAACTATAATGAATATTTTAGATTGCAAGTACACATGAAAATATGGAGATATTTCGTAGATAGCAAGAGCTCTCCGCAAGGCAGAGAGTGGACTTAGAAACCCTATTTATATTATTCCAATTTTAACCAAAAGGCTTCTAGGTCAGTCCTATAGTCCATATACCTGTGATAATTGGCAATCATGAGGATCTTTCGATTTCAGTGCGCTGCCTTTCAATCTTCGCATGTTCTGAAGCTTCGACATTGATTTGACTATACATGTCTTCTATAGATGCAGTCTTGGACACATGGACTCGGTCACGACTCAGTCAAAGGAATTGATAACTCAGGACTCAGTCGGACACAATCACTTGATAACTCAATCTGACTCAGGGGAGGTAGATTTAACTTTTAGTCCAACAGACTGATATGGTCAGTCGATAATCAGTCGACTGAATACATTGTTTGATACTTTCTGAGATGAATTTTACAGATTTTACAGCAATCAGTCGACTGATTGGTGTTAGTTTTGCACACTGCCACTAAAACGGCCATAACTTGGGCTCCCGAACTCGGTTTTGGGAGTTCTTGAGCTCATTGGAAAGATAACTGAGAGATATATTTGTTACAAATTTGACCCAATTTAAAGCTAATTTGATACCTCAAATAATCTCTCGAAGTGAGGGAAATTTTTATCTAGCTCAAGAATCTCTTTGTACCCTTTTACTAAAATACTCATAACTTGAGCTGTAAAGCTTCGGTTTAGAAGTTCTTATACTTTTTGGAAATCTCTTTGAAAGATATATATATTCACAAAATTTTATCCAATTTAAATGTCATTTGATAACAAAAACAAGCTCTCTAAGTCAGGGTAAATTCATAACGAAATTGTTTTGCTCTATTTTGCACCTTTTCATTGAAATGCCCATAACTTGAGCTATACATATTGAAATTGGGTGTTCTTGGACTTTTTCGAAAGCTCTTTGAGTGCTCTATCAAATAATAAAGATTTTAATAATACTTGAGCACATATGATAGATGCAAGAGTTTCTCCAAAATAGAGCAAAATTCACCTAACCTAAAAATCCAATTAAGTTTTACCAAAGTCTAACTCATGGATTCAAAGGTTTATCCCAATGGTAAATTTAGGTCTTATAAGTCAGTCATAAGGTATAAATACCTATGTTGGTTGGGATTCAAGAAGTTTTTCCGATTTCGGTGTAATGCCTTCCAAATGACACGTCTTCTAGAGCTTCAAACTTGATTTGACTATGAAGATCTTCCAGAGGCTCGGTCTTAGACACATGAACAAGGTAACGACTTAGTCACACAAACTGACCTATCATGACTCATTCAGACTCATTCACGAATTAACAAATCAGTATGACTCAGGGAGACAAATTTAGCTTCTAGTTGAACATGTGTTTATTTAATCGTACTTTGTTTACAGTATTTATTTACTTTCTTAGTCTGAAGCTAACTCACTAACTGCTAACTCGTTAACCCTATTCGGACTGGTCCAAAGGTCATTTACACTCCTGCAATTTAATTTCCTGCATTGTACCCTTTGGGCTAAACTTTCAATACTCATCGTGGCTGTTGCCCGGAGAAATACTAGACCAGGCACTTAGTACTTTATTTACTTTACTACATTGTACCGTCTATGCTGAATTATCAATACAGGCTGTGGATGTTGACCGGAGAAATATGAGATCATGCACCGAGTATTTTTATTTATTTTCAGCTTTAAAACACAATGTTTAGGTGTTATTTTCTTTCTGTGTGTTTTGTATGATTTACATTATTATACAAAGTCCAATTTACTAAGAAACAGAACAATCAACCATAGATTGTTCAAATTTAGTTGTACAGTCATCCAAAATAAACAGCACATAATAATGAGTCCATACAAGCAAAGTCTCTCAAAACTAGAGCATGTCTGTTGTAAAATAACTAACTACAACTACTCTTCTCCGGATGCCTCCTCAAGGGGCCTTCTTGGGCCCTTCGCAATCGGAGCACATGAAAGGTAAGTGGGGAGGTGAGCAAACTAGCCCAGTGACGGGATAAAGCATATTACAAGCAAGCAACATAAGCACATATCACATGTATGACATATAGTGAACTTCATAATAGAATAAATGCCTCCGTACATGAGTGCTCAACTATACTATTAATTAATGGTCCCACTTACCAGTCTGAGACATCACCTCCATAATTCACAATGGTCCTCTAACAACTCCGGTCCCCCTACCAATATAAATGGGAGACCATACAATACACAACAGCCTCAACCGCCGAAATGCAATGGGGAAACTCGCATCGCCTATGGGATCTCAACCTCCGGAGCATAACGGGGAAGCCAATCTCAAGAGCATGCACCTCAACCGCCGGAACGTAACGGGGAAAACCGCATTTCCTATGGGGGTCTCAACCGCCAGAGCGTAACGGAGAAGTCCTCCCAACAACCAACATCATCACATCATCATAACCATATACACATATAAATAGTTCCTCCATTACGACACCCAATGGCACGCTGTCCTTTGCGGATTACGTCTCATACCTGCACATGTTATCATGATCATGCATAACAACATAAACACATTCCAATATAATTAACCTAAATCAGTATAATACTCCATCATGTAAATCAGTACCATATTACGAGCTAGTTAAACACACATCTCTATGTCTCATATGATTATATTTGCATCTCATAAATAAACGCTCAATGCATTATCAACATCTTCCGAGTATCATATTCAATATCCATTTGTTCAGTTAGAATTTTCCACAATTTGACAGGAGTACACCTGAACCGATCCCTTGCCACATGATCAATTTCAACAGTTTTCCCTTACCGAGTGGCTTAGAAAATAAAGGGTCCAGTTCGAGTCACTCAATGTCCGGGAATATATATTTGAGATTTGCAAATGCATGGTAATCGTGATAAATCTCCTCACAATATGTGTGGAGTCGAAAATCCGAAGCTAGCAAATGGCTTGATGGGTTGAAGGAAACTCAATCTGTTGAAACGAGGAATAACGAATAAGTAAATAAGGTAAAACAGACTAAAACGAGACCGGACTGAAAATGGGCCTAAAACTGGGCTATGCCAGAAACGAGCCGGACTGGGCTGGGCCGAAGAACTAGGTCTACTAAAACTGGGCTGGACCAGAACTGGTTGGGCCAGACCAGGTCTGGGCCAGGTCCGCACCAGTCTGCTGGGCCATTGGGCTAAGTACTGTAACGCCCCGCCCTTTTTCACTCGCTTAGGTTCCAAATCATCCATACATGTTTCTTTCAATCCAAAACACATAGTCCATAAAATAATTCATGGGGTTCGGCCATACACCAGTGAAAAAGGGCAGGGCGTTACAAGTAGGTGGGTCACACTCCAAGCCCAAGGGCTGGGTCAACCCGAAAGCATAACCAAGTTCACTCGGAGACTCTACCAAGTCGACTCAGTCACCCACTCAGTCTGGAAAAAGGGGGAAAGGAGAGTGAAAAAACTGAAAAACAGGGAAATTCAAGGAAAGCAAAAGAAAATCAGTGAAAATCGAGGAAAATGGAGGAAAATCAAGGAAAATAAAAAGAAAATAAGGGGAAACCCGAGAGAGAAGGAGGAAGGAAAAATGGAGAAAGATAAAAAGGGGCATACCTGGGCTGGGCTTTAACCTGAGGGGCGGCGAAAACTAATAGAACGGCGGCAGAGGAGTAAGAGAAGGTGGATCTGGTCGGCAACGAACTGCACCACTAATGAAAAAGGAGAGAGAGAAGAGGAGCAACAAATAGAGAAATAGAACTGAGAGATGCAAGTGGAGAGAGAGAGAGATCGAAAGAGCGAAATGAGGGTTACCAAAGAGAGAAGATCGCAGATGAGGAAAGAGGGGGTGTGCGCGACGGCGGCGGGAAGGAGAGGGGCGGGGGGTCTCCTAAGGTTTCCAAGAGAGAGGTCAAAACTGGGAAAGAGGGAAGGGGTGCGAACATTGTAGCAGTACGACTATAGTGGTGCCGCATGAAGAGGGGAGGGGGGTTTGAATGGTAAGGGTTAGGTTTAGGGTTTTTAGGGGTTTAGGTCCTTTTTTAAAAAAATAAAATAAAATCAAGGCTTTTCAAAACTTGTTCTCAAAAGAATTAAAAATTGAAAATAGTCGAAAACCCAAAAAAATCTCGAATGTTGAATGTCGAGCGGGAAAACGTGTGATTTTTAAGCATTTTTCATGACAGAGTACATTATAATAACAAAATTATCAAAAGTCGTTCGAGTTCCCGAACTCGAAATCAAGCAAACTGGGGCCCACCACGGAGCCCACACCACCCACAATGCTACCAAAGCACCAAATACAACTCGGAGATCCACAAAACTCTATAAGTGTAACACCCCACCTACATGGGGGTGTGGGGGAAAAAAAAGTCCCACATCGCCCATGAGGTGGAGGGGGTGTGGGGTTATAAGAGGGTACTCCCCTCTCCTTAGCACAAGGTCTTTTGGGCCAGGCCCAATGTAAAATCGTGTGAGTCACCCCACATAGGGCCCAAAGCAGACAATATTGTGCTGAACGGACGGGTTGTTACATTTGGTATCAGAGCACGATTCAATACTCGGACTGTGTGAGCTCTCTACCCTTCTGTGTTATGTTGCTTGTGTAGACCCCTTGTCAGTGTGACGTTATAGAGCCGAGGACAGTTCTGGTCTTAAGGGAGGTGGATTGTAACACCCCACCCACATGGGGGTGTGGGAAAAAAAAAGTCCCACATCGCCCATGAGGTGGAAGGGGTGTGGGGTTATAAGATGGTACTCCCCTCTCTTTAGCACAAGGCCTTTTGGGCCTGATCTTGTGGGCTACGCCCAATGCAAAGCCGTGCGAGCCGCCCCACGTGGGGCCCAAAGCGGACAATATTGTGCTTAAGGAACGGGTTATTACAATAAGACTCCAAAATATCGGGTCGAGTCATTACATGAGGCTTAGTGGGGAACCTCGATTTGAGACGATGTTTAGTGGGAACCTCTATTTGAGAATGTGTGGAATTTTAAAAAGGCCAGATTTATGTGAAAAGGAAAGAACAAATATTAAGAATGGTAGAGATGAACCATTATTTATTGATTTATGACATTTAATAAGTGCATATTAATCCTGTGACATTTATATTGATATAAGGGTTAGCTCACGTCCCTTACAATGCATGACTTACATCTGAGGAAGGAACCGAGGAACCTCCATTGTTGTCTTAAGAGATGGAACCAATGGAATCCATCACTTTTCCCACTGATGAGAAATATATTTCTGACCTTTATCTTCATGAAAATGATGTACTAATAATAATTATGCCTCCTGTGGCATAACAAACCTAAACATGTATTAACCGCAATACTTCCGTACGCTATTTTGATGTGATAATGTGATGTTATATTATGTGATTATGCATGGGAACTTATGATTTGCGTTTGAGTTTACGTATGAAAAGAATGTGTGACACATCACATTTGGACCTTAGAGGAGACAACAATAGCAACATGTAGATCATCACTAAGTGTTATTATATATATAAAAAATTAGTCATGTTTTGAGCCCACATCAAGTTAGGGCATGACAGATTTGACAAGTTTGATTGACTTATCCTAGTTTTGACATGCTAATACCTAAAAATATGTGAAATGGTTAAAAAAAGAGATTTTAAGATTAGATTTAGCTAGATGGAAGAGATAAAAATAACAAAAAATCATATAACAAAGGCCTAAGATAGAAAAATGAATTTGTCAATGAACCTCGTAAGCTCAAATGATTTGACTTGATCTTATTATGTTAACAACTAAAAGATAAAAAATGTCTAAAAACAGGTAAAAGTAGAAAAGGGGTTTCAAGATTGAACCTAATGGTCATATCACTTAGAAATAGAGAAATCTATGCAGAACAAAAGAAATAAAAGAAATATGGTTTTTTAAATCAATTTGGTGAACTAAAGGTGACGTGGAATTTGTTAGGACATAATTTTTTTACTCGATTTCCTTTAAAAGACTATGCCATAATGTAATTTTTAACAAGTTTTGAGAAAGAAAGAAGTTGAAAATTAAGTCTTTGTATTGCCTAAAGTTTGTCCAGATAACCTTATTAAATTTAAATCTTCTTTCAAGGTATATCAATATTCTTCAATTTGGTGAGTTTGATTTTTATTTTTTAGTTTTTCTTTTTACAAATTTTAGATTTTGACGGGTTGAAAGATTTTGTCAATTACTATTTTGTCAAAAATCTTAAAAATAAAATAAATTTCATTTAAAAAATATTTAATAGAAAAAGAGATTTTTAGAATAAGACTTGAGAAGAAAAAAAATTACACTTATTGACATAAAAAGCAAGAGGCAATTTCCCGACATTCATCACATGATGGAAGCCATCTATTTTAATAGATCTAATTCGTCTTCTTCATCCTATCAGTCTGCTTTAACTAGTTTTACCCGTAATAGTTTAGAAAAAGAAAGTTCAGAAAAAACAAAAAATTCAGAAGAAATGATATATGAAAATTTTGATCAAGCGATATCAAATTGGAAGTTGCCAGCCTTGCCTGTAACAGAAATATATAGCAATGGCACATTTGAAGAGCAAAATGATTATCACATAAAAACTGTTGAAAAAACTGTTTCTCTCTCTGGAGGAAAACAGACGATCAAAGTTCTTGATAGAAGAATTATTGAACAAATCAGGACCAAATACAACTACCTGCACATAGGATTAATTCAGGTAGGAATCAAACCGTTGTTTCGATTAGGATTAAATGTTGCAGTCTGTGCTTATGTGCGAGATCAGAGACATGATGAATTTGATGATTCTCTTTATGCTATGGTTGAATCAAGTCTCTGTCATGGACCTGCTTATTTTAACTGCTTTCCCAATATCACAATTGATGCTCATGATGATGATATTCTTGATTGTGCTACTATTGGATTTCAAAGTAAAGGATTAAAAATGAGTCCAAGAAGTAAACCTTTTGCTATAGTTTATCGTGTGTTTTACAAATCCATGATCTCTGTCTTTCCCATGATAGCCTATAGAGATAAGGTTGATAAAGAAAAAACTACAGTTCTGATGGAAACAAACTTTAACAATAATGTGTTCATCCCAAGAGTCATCAGCTGGGAAGAAGTTGTTCTCCCAGGAAATTGGCAAATAGAAGATGTCACCCCAAGAGTAAATGAAATCACAGATGATTTACAAAGTATAGTCAAATTACCAAATGGTAATGTTGAAGTCAATTTCAGAAGAAAAATGGAAAAAGCTAGGAGAAGCTTTGCCGGTTATACGGAAGGAAGAAAGAGTTTTAAATTAGAAGAAATGGATGATGACCAAAGGAGTAGTGAAAAGGAGGAAATGGATCAAAAAGTTTTTAGGAACAAAGAAAGTGGAATCGAACACCCCGTGTATAAAAGAACTTCGTCACAAAAAACTTATAACCCTAGTGAGAGTGATTTTCTCCAAGGAGCCATAAGAATGGTTAGCATTCAAAAGCCAGAAGAAATACCTGTCAAAAAATTCCAAATTGATAAACCATATCTTAGAGAAAATTTGAAAAATCATCCTTTAAAAGATTGGTTCTTTAAAAAGTTTAACACAGAAGAAAAGGATAAAATGAGAGAATTATGGTATTCCCAAATGGAGGAAGAAGAAAGAAATATACCTTTCTTTGATTGGTTTATGGAATATTTTAAAAAAGGGAAAATCAAAGAAAAAGAAACTCAAAGCCCAGAACAAATAAGAGTTATAGGAAAAGCTACAAGAACCTGGAAAGACACTGAAGGAAAAGAAGTTGATAAATCACATCCACCTTGGAAGAAACTTGATATTTCTGTCCCTAATACAGAAACCAAGAATTATGCCATGCCTGTAAAAAATGCATCTATTTATGAATCAAAATCAGACCCAAATGCTAGAGACATAGGTATAGGTATTGGGGAAATAATTGAACAAAATAATTATACCAATCTGTGTCTATTAACCATTGGAGAACAAACAGATCGAATAGAAAGAACAATCAAATTAAAACCTGAATTCAGTAAAGATAAAAAAGAAAAATTAGAAGAAAGCTCTGCCAATGCAGTTTATGTTCCCAGACAATTACCTAAAGGGATTACTCTGCAAGAAGGACCATTCATATTGACAGACGAAATGCAAAAAGAATTATCCAATAGAATGGAAAGTCTCAATATGGGAGGAAAAGGATTCAGCATCCTAAGAGTCTCTGCTTCAGAGGATTTATTAATAAATCGTCTAAAGAAATGGAATCCTCAGGCAAAATTGCCAGAGACAAAGAATTATTATCCCAGACCAACCCCTGTTGATCTACAACTTGAAGAAGCTCCATACACTTATACCTCAGAATTAACCTATTCAGGAAATTCTTTATATGAGTGGAATTTGGATGGATTAACAGAATATCAAATTGTCCAAATGGTTCACAGTATGTTAATATACTGTAATGCATGTGAAGTCAGAGGAAATACTCCAAGGAATATCTTTCTGATGATAACCACCTCTTTCAATGGAATATTAAGAGGATGGTGGAATTATGGATTAACTGGAGCTCAAAGACTTGAAATTGAGAGTGCTGTCAAAATGGATGAATTTGGAAGAATCCTTTATATAGACAAAACCACAGGAAATTTAGTTGATCCAAATGTTAAGCTTGAAGCAGGTACTAGTCAAGTCCCTGATAATTGGGAAACTCAATCTGATTGTGTTAGTGTCTTGCTTCTATGCATCCTCAATGAATTCACTGGAGGAATTGCTCTAATTAAGGAGAAAAATAGGCAGCAATTACATCGCTTGAGATGTAGAAATTTAAGAGAATTTCGTTGGTATAGAGATGTATTCTTGTCAAAAGTCTACCAACTGAATGATTGTAATTCAGATATTTGGAAAGAAAGATTTATTTCAGGATTACCACCCTTATTTGCTGAAAAGGTGCGTAATTCCTTGAGAGAAGAAATGCATGGTACTATTAATTATAGTTTGCTGACTTTCGGAGGAATTATACAAAGAATTAACAAAGTTGGCATGAATCTTTGTACTGATTTAAAGATCAGTAAACAAGCTGAAAAAATGAGAAAATATTCTGGAGATAAAGAATTAGGAGATTTTTGTTTCCAGTTTGGTTTAAATCAAACACCTGAATCAAAGAGAAAACTTTCGCGTTCTAGATTTACTCAGGATAGAAGAAATAAAATGATAAGAAAGTATAAACCCGGAAGATATAAAAAAGGAAGAAAATCCGATGATATCATCCCATTCAAAAGAAAATCCAAAAAATATTTCAAAAAGAAATATATAAAAGAAAATGTTCCGACTTGTTATAATTGCGGAAAAAAGGGTCATTATGCAAGTAAATGTTTTAAAAAAGAAAATCCTTCTAAAAAGAAACTTAGAAAAATCAATACAAAAAATGATGACGAAAATACTGAAAAAGAACAATCTGATTCAAGTTCTTCAGAAGAAGAAGAAGAATATGAATCTGATTCATCAACTGACATTGAAGAAAATAGTCCTCAGGTTCAGCTCATCAAACAATTCCAATCATGTACATGTCATTCAGATGAAGATGAATCTGAAGGAGAATGGTCGATACCATCTGATGAAGATCTTGGTATCCACATTCGTGTCCTCACTGCCCCTCAAAAATTACTTTTAGAAATGATTGCTAACATACCTGATCCAGAGAAAAAAGTTCAATTTTTAAATCAGATTTCAAAATTGGGGGGAGGAGAAGAAGGAGAAAGTTCACAACAAAAAATTTCCTTTGAAGAAAATGAAAATGATAATAAAACACCATATTATCCAAAAAGATAAAGGAGAAAGAAACATTTCATACACCAACCTATTCCATGATTGACCTCATGAATAGAGCAGAAAAAATTCATACTATAAATAAACCCTTAACTCTCTCAGATTTACAAAGAGAATTAAATGATCAAAAGAGAGAACTTCGAGAATTAAAAATAGAGTTAACCAAAAAACAAAATGAGCTTGATGAAAGGTTAACTTGGTTAGAAAGTGATGGTGCTATTGAAAAATATGATGAAGAAAAATTTGTCCAAAGAATTAAAGGAGAAATTAGCAAAATCTCTACTGGTGTAATTCCTACAAAATGTATTTACCAACAGTGGAGAGTTCAGGTAAAAATAAAAATAAAAAACTTTGAGAAGATTGTCAATGCCATAATTGACACTGGTGCTGACTTAAATGTTATCAGGCTTGGGATTGTTCCTATTGAATTTACTAGTGAATCAAAACAGTTTGTGTCTGCTGCTAATGGAACGACTATTTCCATAGAAAGAAAAATCCCAAATGTTCATGTTTGCATGAAAGGAGTCTGTGTTACTTCACCCTTTATTATTTCAGAAGATATTGTTAATGATGTACTCCTTGGATCTCCATTTATTCTTCAAATCCAACCTTTTTCTGTAACAACAAAAGGAATTTCTACGAATATCAAAGGAATTGAAGTAAATCTTGATTTTATAGATGATCCTTGTGAGACAAAAATCCAAAGGATAAATCAGGTTATTGCCACAAGAGAAAATTACATAAATGGATTAAAAAATGAAATTAAATGTGCCCAAATGACAAAAGAATTAGAGAAAAAAGAATTTAAAACAAAATTAGGAGAATTCACCAAACAGATTGAAGAAGAATGCTGTTCTGAATTACCATCAGCCTTTTGGAATAGAAAAAGACACATAGTAGGATTACCATATGTAAAAGATTTTAATGAAAAGGATATTCCTACTAAAGCTCGTCCATCTCAAATGGATGCTACCCATTTGAAACTCTGTCAAGAAGAAATCAATGATCTGCTGAAGAAAGGATTAATTAGAAAAAGCAAATCCCCTTGGAGCTGTACGGCATTTTATGTCGAAAAGGCTGCTGAAATTGAAAGAGGAGTTCCAAGATTGGTAATCAATTATAAACCTTTGAACAAAGTCTTACAATCTATTAGGTATCCTTTGCCTAATACTCAGGATTTGCTAAACAGATTAAACAATGCCAAAATATTCTCAAAATTTGATTTAAAATCAGGATTTTGGCAGATTCAGATAAAAGAAGAAGATAGATATAAAACTGCATTCACTGTTCCAATGGGGCATTATGAATGGAATGTTATGCCTTTTGGATTGAAAAATGCTCCGTCTGAATTTCAGAATATTATGAATAATATCTTCTCGTCTTATACCCAGTTTGCCATTGTTTACATTGATGATATTCTTATCTTTTCAGAATCTGTATTACAACATTGGAAACATTTGAATATTTTCAAAAGAGTCATAAAAGAAAATGGATTGGCTTTATCCAAAAGAAAAATGAATCTCTTTCAGCAGAAAATCAAGTTCTTAGGATTTGAAATCCAAGACAGAAAAATAACTCCGACTAATAGAGTTATTCAATTTGCTGATAAATTTCCAGATGAAATTAAGGATAAAAATATGCTACAAAGATTTCTTGGATGTCTAAATTATGTTGGATTTTTCTATCAAGATTTGGCAAAAGATAGAAAACTTCTCCAAGAAAGATTAAAGAAAAATCCTCTGGAATGGTCTATCCATCACACTAATGCAGTAAAAAAGATTAAAGAAAGAGTTAAAAATCTTCCTTGTAGATGTTTATCTGACCCAGAAGCTTTCAAAATAGTTCAAACTGATGCCTCTGATGTCGGATATGGAGGAATTCTTTTACAACAAAAGGACTCAAAAGAAGAATTAATAAGATTCAATTCTGGATTATGGAATGAAGCACAAAAGAAATATTCAACCATCAAAAAGGAAGTTCTTGCCATAGTTATTTGTGTGACAAAGTTCCAACATGATTTATTGAACAAAGAATTTCTGATCAGAGTTGATGCTAAAGCAGCAAAAGAAATTCTGGAAAAAGATGTAAAAAATCTTGTCTCTAAGCAAATATTTACTAGATGGCAAGCCATTTTATCAGTGTTTGAATTTAAGATTGAATTTATTAATGGAAATGCTAACTCTCTCCCTGACTTTCTTACTAGAGAATTTCTGCAAGGACGACAAAATGGCAAGTAGTTCTTCCCCGTTCATGAAGAAAAAAGGGAATGAAAAATTGGCAGATCAAGAAGAAAGCCAAAAGGGTTTTACTCCAACAAAAGACCCAAGTCAATCAGAATTATATCTTTACACCGGTAACAGAATTCTTGTTACTTCAGATTGTCTTATGGAAGAAAGATCTGTTGAAGATAATGTTTATTTTCTCTTTGGAAAGGGGCTTCATTATCATTCCCCTGATAAAAGAAAAACCAGAGATTGGTATCTCAATATTTTGCATCAGACGAAAAGTGTCCTCATCTTCCACAACAAAAATGCAAATGGTATCATCACTTACTCAAAGTTCACTATTCTCAAAATCCTTACTGAGGAAGATTGGGATGGTCCCTTGTATATGACAAAATCAGTCAAATTATACAATTCGACTGAGTTCTATAATTATTGGGACTATATTGATGCCTGGAAATTTGCTTTGATGTGACAAAATCGACAGTATAATCACTCCTGGTTCATCAGATTCAAAGAAGAAAGTCCTGATGTCACTCCTATTCATCGCAATTTTCCATCCTGGTTTCTCTTCACATGGTGGTCATATTATGGTGCTTCTCAGAAAATCCTTCCTGATAATTTTCGATATTTGTTTATTAAGTTCTCTCAGGTTGAAGAAAAGGTTCCATGTGAAGCCATCAATATGCTTCGCTTCTTTGCTAAATTTCATATTCCTTATATTTTTCAATGGAAGTTTGAAGTAAAAAAGGATTTATATAATTTACCATCTCTTTATCAGACTTTTTATCAAAAGTGGTGGTCTAAGATTGAAAATGATTCTTATGAGAGAATTCTGAATCAAATCTCTCCTCCTGTTAAAGAAGAAATTCCTCTTCCTGAAGAAAAGCCTTTTGAGAATGAAACGCTCATGGCTGATCTTTTAGCCAAAAAGATTGCCAAAGAAATTGCTCGAGAAAAATCTCCTGAACCGATGGACATGTCTGTTGACTCCGTCAATTTTGAAGAAAAGATCAAACAAATTTTAGAAGAATATCTCCCAAAGAAAAATGTTGGTATTCATGATTGGGATAGTAATCATGATCCAGATGAAAATCTTGATGATGAAGTTGTGCCTCTTGAAGATCTCCATCCTCGTTGGGACCCTGACTCTCATGTTAATCCCGATGGCTCAGTTACAGAATATCTTCGTGGTGGAAAGTTTTGGTACTCTTCAGCAAAAGACAAAGGAAAAGAAAAAGAAGTCGAAAAGGAATCTCGGTTAGCTGAATTATTCCGAAAGAATTCCGCTAAAGCAAAAGAATTAATGAAAAAGAAGATGTGATTTGAGATGATTCCTATCAAATAAGAAAAAGAAGATGTGATTTGAGATGATTCCTATCAAATAATTCGATCCTGCAGAATTTGGTATCAGAGCCAGTGGACTCATATCTCTTTTGGTGGGGGAATATGGCTAGTAGTAGAAGAAATGGTCACATCAATGTTAGATAATAATATCTTGATATGCATTGAAGAAATGGTGTCTTCATTCAAATCGATGCTTGAGAAGAAAAGTTGCTAGTCATCATTGCTTGGAAGAAAAAGCTAGCATAAGGACAAGGCTTGATTTGAAGAAAATTTGTCCTCTATCCATCAGAGAATATATATTTGGTAGGGGCTGCCTTTTCATGTTGCCACTTGTAAACAAAGATAGTAGGGGCTGCCTTTTGTGTTGCCATTTGTAAAAGTTGGTGCTGGTGTTGATGTAGTTTTATTGCCATGTGTCATGGGTTGATAATGTTATGGGGGGTATGGTTATCTTTTGCTTTCCATATGGCATAAAGATATTCCAACTCATGTACCTTGTCCATCAACTTTTGTACCTTGCCCATCAACTTTTGATATGCCTTTTGGAGGCTTGTATCCTTTGTTTGTTGCAAGTCCTCTCATGGTCGGATGAGAGGAATCTCTTACTGTATTTGCTCCATCTATATAAGGAGCAGAGGTTTTCCTTTGTAGTTATCTAAAAAAAAAAAAAAAGAGAAGTGTGAGTTTGAAGTTGGAGTGCTAGAGCTTGAAGTTTAAGTGTGCTAGAGTCTAAAGTCTTGTACAAATCTTCTGTAAGTGATTAAGTTTAAATTTGATGATATATGTTTGTAGTTATCTAATCATGTTTTTTCTTTTGCTAGAATATGTCTATTCGCCTTACTCTGCTTAAAAGATACCATGATGATGTTCGGATATTAAGAAAAATTGAATTCCTGTTAAACAATATACGGAGACATCTGCAAATCTGCACCCACAGAAATAATCCTCGCCATGTTGAATTTGAAAGAAGAAGGGTTGTCTTAATGCATTCTTATGCTATCTTCCAACTAGATAAATTCCGAACTGAATCAAAACTACAAGCTATGGCCTTCTGAGATGCCACCTCTTTCTATTAGAAGAGAAGAACTATTGCGTGATCTAAGACGACGTGAACATCAGCTTAGAAGATTAGAAAATGCAATCAGACAAATTGATGAAAATATAGCTGTAGGAGGGTACCTTGTTATTCGTGTCCAAACTATTAGAAGATCTATGTTAGTACGTCTGTGTAACCAAATCAGAGAGTATTGTAATAGATTGAATGAAGAATTAGAATTATTATCTCGTATTTAAAAAAAAAAAACGGGATTTAGATGAATTAAATTTATTATCCAGGATCTGAAACTATCTACCCAATTCTCTTTAGAGTTTTTATTTTCCTTCTTATTCTCCAGTTCTGTGCCTCGTTCATCTTCCTAAGAGTGTGGTCGCGTTGTAAGTCCCGCTTCAGGCCGTGATCAGGCGTTAAGGGCAGTAAATCGTTGACAAAAACTCTTCTTGTTTCTAACGAGCCACAAAAATGGAAAATTCTAAGGGAAAAACAAAACTTTTTAAGAATTGGTTTAAATCATTTCAGTATCCTTCTAATAGATCTAATTCGTCTTCTTCATCCTATCAGTCTGCTTTAACTAGTTTTACCCGTAATAGTTTAGAAAAAGAAAGTTCAGAAAAAACAAAAAATTCAGAAGAAATGATATATGAAAATTTTGATCAAGCGATATCAAATTGGAAGTTGCCAGCCTTGCCTGTAACAGAAATATATAGCAATGGCACATTTGAAGAGCAAAATGATTATCACATAAAAACTGTTGAAAAAACTGTTTCTCTCTCTAGAGGAAAACAGACGATCAAAGTCCTTGATAGAAGAATTATTGAACAAATCAGGACCAAATACAACTACCTGCACATAGGATTAATTCAGGTAGGAATCAAACCGTTGTTTCGATTAGGATTAAATGTTGCAGTCTGTGCTTATGTGCGAGATCAGAGACATGATGAATTTGATGATTCTCTTTATGCTATGGTTGAATCAAGTCTCTGTCATGGACCTGCTTATTTTAACTGCTTTCCCAATATCACAATTGATGCTCATGATGATGATATTCTTGATTGTGCTACTATTGGATTTCAAAGTAAAGGATTAAAAATGAGTCCAAGAAGTAAACCTTTTGCTATAGTTTATCGTGTGTTTTACAAATCCATGATCTCTGTCTTTCCCATGATAGCCTATAGAGATAAGGTTGATAAAGAAAAAACTACAGTTCTGATGGAAACAAACTTTAACAATAATGTGTTCATCCCAAGAGTCATCAGCTGGGAAGAAGTTGTTCTCCCAGGAAATTGGCAAATAGAAGATGTCACCCCAAGAGTAAATGAAATCACAGATGATTTACAAAGTATAGTCAAATTACCAAATGGTAATGTTGAAGTCAATTTCAGAAGAAAAATGGAAAAAGCTAGGAGAAGCTTTGCCGGTTATACGGAAGGAAGAAAGAGTTTTAAATTAGAAGAAATGGATGATGACCAAAGGAGTAGTGAAAAGGAGGAAATGGATCAAAAAGTTTTTAGGAACAAAGAAAGTGGAATCGAACACCCCGTGTATAAAAGAACTTCGTCACAAAAAACTTATAACCCTAGTGAGAGTGATTTTCTCCAAGGAGCCATAAGAATGGTTAGCATTCAAAAGCCAGAAGAAATACCTGTCAAAAAATTCCAAATTGATAAACCATATCTTAGAGAAAATTTGAAAAATCATCCTTTAAAAGATTGGTTCTTTAAAAAGTTTAACACAGAAGAAAAGGATAAAATGAGAGAATTATGGTATTCCCAAATGGAGGAAGAAGAAAGAAATATACCTTTCTTTGATTGGTTTATGGAATATTTTAAAAAAGGGAAAATCAAAGAAAAAGAAACTCAAAGCCCAGAACAAATAAGAGTTATAGGAAAAGCTACAAGAACCTGGAAAGACACTGAAGGAAAAGAAGTTGATAAATCACATCCACCTTGGAAGAAACTTGATATTTCTGTCCCTAATACAGAAACCAAGAATTATGCCATGCCTGTAAAAAATGCATCTATTTATGAATCAAAATCAGACCCAAATGCTAGAGACATAGGTATAGGTATTGGGGAAATAATTGAACAAAATAATTATACCAATCTGTGTCTATTAACCATTGGAGAACAAACAGATCGAATAGAAAGAACAATCAAATTAAAACCTGAATTCAGTAAAGATAAAAAAGAAAAATTAGAAGAAAGCTCTGCCAATGCAGTTTATGTTCCCAGACAATTACCTAAAGGGATTACTCTGCAAGAAGGACCATTCATATTGACAGACGAAATGCAAAAAGAATTATCCAATAGAATGGAAAGTCTCAATATGGGAGGAAAAGGATTCAGCATCCTAAGAGTCTCTGCTTCAGAGGATTTATTAATAAATCGTCTAAAGAAATGGAATCCTCAGGCAAAATTGCCAGAGACAAAGAATTATTATCCCAGACCAACCCCTGTTGATCTACAACTTGAAGAAGCTCCATACACTTATACCTCAGAATTAACCTATTCAGGAAATTCTTTATATGAGTGGAATTTGGATGGATTAACAGAATATCAAATTGTCCAAATGGTTCACAGTATGTTAATATACTGTAATGCATGTGAAGTCAGAGGAAATACTCCAAGGAATATCTTTCTGATGATAACCACCTCTTTCAATGGAATATTAAGAGGATGGTGGAATTATGGATTAACTGGAGCTCAAAGACTTGAAATTGAGAGTGCTGTCAAAATGGATGAATTTGGAAGAATCCTTTATATAGACAAAACCACAGGAAATTTAGTTGATCCAAATGTTAAGCTTGAAGCAGGTACTAGTCAAGTCCCTGATAATTGGGAAACTCAAT
Source organism: Chimonanthus salicifolius (assembly GCA_013350335.1). Classification (NCBI taxonomy): domain Eukaryota; kingdom Viridiplantae; phylum Streptophyta; class Magnoliopsida; order Laurales; family Calycanthaceae; genus Chimonanthus; species Chimonanthus salicifolius. The sequence continues at coordinate 47,989,323 of CM023540.1, read as the reverse complement.
CTGATTGTGTTAGTGTCTTGCTTCTATGCATCCTCAATGAATTCACTGGAGGAATTGCTCTAATTAAGGAGAAAAATAGGCAGCAATTACATCGCTTGAGATGTAGAAATTTAAGAGAATTTCGTTGGTATAGAGATGTATTCTTGTCAAAAGTCTACCAACTGAATGATTGTAATTCAGATATTTGGAAAGAAAGATTTATTTCAGGATTACCACCCTTATTTGCTGAAAAGGTGCGTAATTCCTTGAGAGAAGAAATGCATGGTACTATTAATTATAGTTTGCTGACTTTCGGAGGAATTATACAAAGAATTAACAAAGTTGGCATGAATCTTTGTACTGATTTAAAGATCAGTAAACAAGCTGAAAAAATGAGAAAATATTCTGGAGATAAAGAATTAGGAGATTTTTGTTTCCAGTTTGGTTTAAATCAAACACCTGAATCAAAGAGAAAACTTTCGCGTTCTAGATTTACTCAGGATAGAAGAAATAAAATGATAAGAAAGTATAAACCCGGAAGATATAAAAAAGGAAGAAAATCCGATGATATCATCCCATTCAAAAGAAAATCCAAAAAATATTTCAAAAAGAAATATATAAAAGAAAATGTTCCGACTTGTTATAATTGCGGAAAAAAGGGTCATTATGCAAGTAAATGTTTTAAAAAAGAAAATCCTTCTAAAAAGAAACTTAGAAAAATCAATACAAAAAATGATGACGAAAATACTGAAAAAGAACAATCTGATTCAAGTTCTTCAGAAGAAGAAGAAGAATATGAATCTGATTCATCAACTGACATTGAAGAAAATAGTCCTCAGGTTCAGCTCATCAAACAATTCCAATCATGTACATGTCATTCAGATGAAGATGAATCTGAAGGAGAATGGTCGATACCATCTGATGAAGATCTTGGTATCCACATTCGTGTCCTCACTGCCCCTCAAAAATTACTTTTAGAAATGATTGCTAACATACCTGATCCAGAGAAAAAAGTTCAATTTTTAAATCAGATTTCAAAATTGGGGGGAGGAGAAGAAGGAGAAAGTTCACAACAAAAAATTTCCTTTGAAGAAAATGAAAATGATAATAAAACACCATATTATCCAAAAAAGATAAAGGAGAAAGAAACATTTCATACACCAACCTATTCCATGATTGACCTCATGAATAGAGCAGAAAAAATTCATACTATAAATAAACCCTTAACTCTCTCAGATTTACAAAGAGAATTAAATGATCAAAAGAGAGAACTTCGAGAATTAAAAATAGAGTTAACCAAAAAACAAAATGAGCTTGATGAAAGGTTAACTTGGTTAGAAAGTGATGGTGCTATTGAAAAATATGATGAAGAAAAATTTGTCCAAAGAATTAAAGGAGAAATTAGCAAAATCTCTACTGGTGTAATTCCTACAAAATGTATTTACCAACAGTGGAGAGTTCAGGTAAAAATAAAAATAAAAAACTTTGAGAAGATTGTCAATGCCATAATTGACACTGGTGCTGACTTAAATGTTATCAGGCTTGGGATTGTTCCTATTGAATTTACTAGTGAATCAAAACAGTTTGTGTCTGCTGCTAATGGAACGACTATTTCCATAGAAAGAAAAATCCCAAATGTTCATGTTTGCATGAAAGGAGTCTGTGTTACTTCACCCTTTATTATTTCAGAAGATATTGTTAATGATGTACTCCTTGGATCTCCATTTATTCTTCAAATCCAACCTTTTTCTGTAACAACAAAAGGAATTTCTACGAATATCAAAGGAATTGAAGTAAATCTTGATTTTATAGATGATCCTTGTGAGACAAAAATCCAAAGGATAAATCAGGTTATTGCCACAAGAGAAAATTACATAAATGGATTAAAAAATGAAATTAAATGTGCCCAAATGACAAAAGAATTAGAGAAAAAAGAATTTAAAACAAAATTAGGAGAATTCACCAAACAGATTGAAGAAGAATGCTGTTCTGAATTACCATCAGCCTTTTGGAATAGAAAAAGACACATAGTAGGATTACCATATGTAAAAGATTTTAATGAAAAGGATATTCCTACTAAAGCTCGTCCATCTCAAATGGATGCTACCCATTTGAAACTCTGTCAAGAAGAAATCAATGATCTGCTGAAGAAAGGATTAATTAGAAAAAGCAAATCCCCTTGGAGCTGTACGGCATTTTATGTCGAAAAGGCTGCTGAAATTGAAAGAGGAGTTCCAAGATTGGTAATCAATTATAAACCTTTGAACAAAGTCTTACAATCTATTAGGTATCCTTTGCCTAATACTCAGGATTTGCTAAACAGATTAAACAATGCCAAAATATTCTCAAAATTTGATTTAAAATCAGGATTTTGGCAGATTCAGATAAAAGAAGAAGATAGATATAAAACTGCATTCACTGTTCCAATGGGGCATTATGAATGGAATGTTATGCCTTTTGGATTGAAAAATGCTCCGTCTGAATTTCAGAATATTATGAATAATATCTTCTCGTCTTATACCCAGTTTGCCATTGTTTACATTGATGATATTCTTATCTTTTCAGAATCTGTATTACAACATTGGAAACATTTGAATATTTTCAAAAGAGTCATAAAAGAAAATGGATTGGCTTTATCCAAAAGAAAAATGAATCTCTTTCAGCAGAAAATCAAGTTCTTAGGATTTGAAATCCAAGACAGAAAAATAACTCCGACTAATAGAGTTATTCAATTTGCTGATAAATTTCCAGATGAAATTAAGGATAAAAATATGCTACAAAGATTTCTTGGATGTCTAAATTATGTTGGATTTTTCTATCAAGATTTGGCAAAAGATAGAAAACTTCTCCAAGAAAGATTAAAGAAAAATCCTCTGGAATGGTCTATCCATCACACTAATGCAGTAAAAAAGATTAAAGAAAGAGTTAAAAATCTTCCTTGTAGATGTTTATCTGACCCAGAAGCTTTCAAAATAGTTCAAACTGATGCCTCTGATGTCGGATATGGAGGAATTCTTTTACAACAAAAGGACTCAAAAGAAGAATTAATAAGATTCAATTCTGGATTATGGAATGAAGCACAAAAGAAATATTCAACCATCAAAAAGGAAGTTCTTGCCATAGTTATTTGTGTGACAAAGTTCCAACATGATTTATTGAACAAAGAATTTCTGATCAGAGTTGATGCTAAAGCAGCAAAAGAAATTCTGGAAAAAGATGTAAAAAATCTTGTCTCTAAGCAAATATTTACTAGATGGCAAGCCATTTTATCAGTGTTTGAATTTAAGATTGAATTTATTAATGGAAATGCTAACTCTCTCCCTGACTTTCTTACTAGAGAATTTCTGCAAGGACGACAAAATGGCAAGTAGTTCTTCCCCGTTCATGAAGAAAAAAGGGAATGAAAAATTGGCAGATCAAGAAGAAAGCCAAAAGGGTTTTACTCCAACAAAAGACCCAAGTCAATCAGAATTATATCTTTACACCGGTAACAGAATTCTTGTTACTTCAGATTGTCTTATGGAAGAAAGATCTGTTGAAGATAATGTTTATTTTCTCTTTGGAAAGGGGCTTCATTATCATTCCCCTGATAAAAGAAAAACCAGAGATTGGTATCTCAATATTTTGCATCAGACGAAAAGTGTCCTCATCTTCCACAACAAAAATGCAAATGGTATCATCACTTACTCAAAGTTCACTATTCTCAAAATCCTTACTGAGGAAGATTGGGATGGTCCCTTGTATATGACAAAATCAGTCAAATTATACAATTCGACTGAGTTCTATAATTATTGGGACTATATTGATGCCTGGAAATTTGCTTTGATGTGACAAAATCGACAGTATAATCACTCCTGGTTCATCAGATTCAAAGAAGAAAGTCCTGATGTCACTCCTATTCATCGCAATTTTCCATCCTGGTTTCTCTTCACATGGTGGTCATATTATGGTGCTTCTCAGAAAATCCTTCCTGATAATTTTCGATATTTGTTTATTAAGTTCTCTCAGGTTGAAGAAAAGGTTCCATGTGAAGCCATCAATATGCTTCGCTTCTTTGCTAAATTTCATATTCCTTATATTTTTCAATGGAAGTTTGAAGTAAAAAAGGATTTATATAATTTACCATCTCTTTATCAGACTTTTTATCAAAAGTGGTGGTCTAAGATTGAAAATGATTCTTATGAGAGAATTCTGAATCAAATCTCTCCTCCTGTTAAAGAAGAAATTCCTCTTCCTGAAGAAAAGTCTTTTGAGAATGAAACGCTCATGGCTGATCTTTTAGCCAAAAAGATTGCCAAAGAAATTGCTCGAGAAAAATCTCCTGAACCGATGGACATGTCTGTTGACTCCGTCAATTTTGAAGAAAAGATCAAACAAATTTTAGAAGAATATCTCCCAAAGAAAAATGTTGGTATTCATGATTGGGATAGTAATCATGATCCAGATGAAAATCTTGATGATGAAGTTGTGCCTCTTGAAGATCTCCATCCTCGTTGGGACCCTGACTCTCATGTTAATCCCGATGGCTCAGTTACAGAATATCTTCGTGGTGGAAAGTTTTGGTACTCTTCAGCAAAAGACAAAGGAAAAGAAAAAGAAGTCGAAAAGGAATCTCGGTTAGCTGAATTATTCCGAAAGAATTCCGCTAAAGCAAAAGAATTAATGAAAAAGAAGATGTGATTTGAGATGATTCCTATCAAATAAGAAAAAGAAGATGTGATTTGAGATGATTCCTATCAAATAATTCGATCCTGCAGAATTTGGTATCAGAGCCAGTGGACTCATCTCTTTTGGTGGGGGAATATGGCTAGTAGTAGAAGAAATGGTCACATCAATGTTAGATAATAATATCTTGATATGCATTGAAGAAATGGTGTCTTCATTCAAATCTTCTTTCAAGGTATATCAATATTCTTCAATTTGGTGAGTTTGATTTTTATTTTTTAGTTTTTCTTTTTACAAATTTTAGATTTTGACGGGTTGAAAGATTTTGTCAATTACTATTTTGTCAAAAATCTTAAAAATAAAATAAATTTCATTTAAAAAATATTTAATAGAAAAAGAGATTTTTAGAATAAGACTTGAGAAGAAAAAAAATTACACTTATTGACATAAAAAGCAAGAGGCAATTTCCCGACATTCATCACATGATGGAAGCCATCTATTTAATCTATATTTGAGATAAATTTATAAAATGGAAATAACGAAAATTTATAAAAATGCTACAAATAGAAATAAAGATTTTCAGGTTGCATTTGGTATTTGAAAGGAGGTGTCAAACTCTTGCAAGCTGGTATCTAAAGAATAAAAATATTATAAAAATTAATTGAAAATAAAAAATACTCTATGATTGAGTTTAGTGAGTTAGAATAATTTGATTTATTTAAAAGAGTTTCATCTCACGGTCAAGAAGCTCCCTTTATAAAGGGAGGAGTCTTGAATTCGATTCGCTCAAACCCCTATAGACTACTCTAGATGTGATTCTCTTTTTCAACTTAAGAGCGTTTGTGGATTGAAATGTTTACAAATACTCGTGGAATTAATCTCATCTTCAATGTAAGACCGACATACCCATGTTAAAAATAAAATAAAATAATTTGACCTACTTTTGTCATAATAATAATAATACATACATACATGTAGAAAAAACTTTGTTAAAAGATATTAAAAAATAGAAAAGAGATTAAAGATTGTATTTGAGAAGGTGATTTAATTTAACCCATAACTTAAAAATCTAAAAATAAGTTAAGAATAGAAAATGGATGTATGAGTTGGAAGGTGGAGGGACACTGTTTCTAGTGTCCATGAAATAACAATTTTCATTTAATCTGTGTTGGGCTTTATTAATTTTCATTTTGAACAAGTTCACAATAAATAATTTTTAGAACCTAATTTTATAACAGTGAGCTACACATAATAATTTATCTTTACAACTAATAAAATTAATAAAAATTATGAATTTTTTATAGATCTTTAATTCAACTTCTTTCAAACTTATTTAATATATGAGATTTATGAGTAATTTTGTCTAGATGTAGATTAGTCTCAGCTCTAATTTAATTTAGAGAACAAATTATAAACACTTAACAAAAATTCGTAAAATGGTTACATTTATGACCAGACAAAACTATATTAAAGGAACTTTTTTCTTTTTAATAATTGTTTGAAAAAAACGAAGTTATATTTACGAAGAAGTGAACTACTCCCGCAGTGGTTGTGTATCAGGCCCAGTTCTTTCTTCCTTTTTACCTTCCAATATATTTTTTTTCATCGTCACCTGCCCTTTTCTCCTTTGTCACCGTCTTTATTATCTCATCTACCTTATAATAAATTACAATATCTCCCTTTGCACCAATAACCTCAGATTTTCCATGACTGATACACCATAAAGAAAACCCATTCAGCATTTTACAGAGGAAACTAGAATAGGAAAAGAAAACGGTTTCTTGGAATCTTTGGAGGGTTGTGGGCTTTTGGGTCTTTTCTCTTTCTCTCTCTTGCTTTTGATTGATTGTGGGAGGGAGGGAGGGGGGAAATGAGGTGGGAGAAAATCCAGTTGAATACCAGACCAAGGGAGACAGCTGAAGGGAAGAAATCACCGGGCAGGATTGGAGGGATTCTGGGGCCAGGTAAGAGGTGGGGCCATACATGCAATGCCGTCAAAGGGGGAAGGTTTCTCTACGTCTTTGGGGGTTACGGCAAAGATAACTGCCAGACCAATGACGTTCATGTCTTTGACACTGGTGGGTCACTCCCTTTTCCAATGCTTCCCTTTTTTCTTTCATAGATTTTGATCGTTTTTGTACTTTTAAATCTTTCCATGTACTTGCTTTGTGTTTTTTTTTTTTTTTATTATTGAGATTTGTTTTTTAAATGGATTTCCTGTGGAGATTTTGTTGAATGGTTTACTGTTTTTCCCCGTGATTGTTTTGGTTTGCTGTGAATTTTGGTGTCTTGTAGAAATAACATCCGTGTATTTTGATCATTGTTGGATCTTGTGTCCGTTTGTTCTTTGTTTTGCTGTTGTTCATTGAGTTTTGTTACATGCGCCTGGTGTTCTTGCTGGCTTTAGATTGATGTGATTCTCCATGCTCTTGCAGTAGTCCATCTGTTCTATAGTTCCTGTTGATTTTCAATCCCTTTTTAATTTTATCATTTTGATCATTTTATCAGTGTTACTTGACCATCTTAACATGCACATTTTAGTTACCATTACCTTGTTTACTTCTTTGTTGCCCAACACTAGACTCCATAAAGCATTGCCGGTCTAACAATTGTTTTTTAGAACCTCCCCTTTAATCTCTAAGGAACTCTTTTATCACATAGTACTCTGCTAACTAGCCTACACTTAGCCCATCTTGCTTCCATGCTATTGGCTATATCTAGATTTATTTTTCAATTTGGTTCGACAAGTGTACATAAGTATTTAAATTTATCAACCCGTGAGGGTTGGCTTGGCAGTCAAGAACCCCCTGAGATGCGGGAGGTCTTGCGTTTGAAGTTACTCTCAACATAAAAGGGCCACTCTCCATAGTGTTACCTGGTGTGTGTGGATAGGGAGGTTTGCACATGCCCAAAGGATTAGTCAGGTGCTAAGAGGCTTGGACACTTTGGTCTTAAAAAAAAAATTTGAAATTTATCACATTGTGATAAAAAGTCATTCCCAATATTAACTGGATCCTCTTCTATGGTTTCTGACCACTAAGTTACATTCCACATAATCCGTCTTTGCTGTACTAATTGTCAACCCACTCGTCTCCAAGGCTTTCTCCATAATTCCATTTGCACATTCAATACAAAGTCATTCCCAATATTAACTGGATCCTCTTCTATGCTTTCTAGACCACCAAGTTACATTCCACATATTCCGTCTTTGCTGTACTAATTGTCAACCCACTCGTTTCCAAGGCTTTCTCCATAATTCCATTTGCACATTCAATTGACTTTTTGTTTCTCCAATTAATAGTTTATTATTTGCATAGCGTACATTGCAACATTGCATCCTGTATATTTGATGTTATTTAATCCATCTCCAAGACAAATAAATTGCAACATTGCATCCTGTATAGTTGATGTTGTTTAATCCATCACAAAGACAAACAAATATAGGCTCAAATTTGATCCTTCGTGGGGGACTTCCCCGTCTCCCCACATGCTGTCTACTTGTTTCTTGTCCATATACATCCTATATGACCTCAATATACTTATTAGGAGTGCATGTCTTTTTCAAAGTTTATCAAATTAATTGCCTTGCCCATCCTATCATAAGTTTTTTCTAAGTTTATAAAAGCTGTATGTAAATTTTTCCTCTTATCCTAAACTTCTTCATGTGCAAAAGTTGTTTCCTTTGTTGAACTGCTTGGCATAAACTCAAATTGATTCTGTGAGACATTTGATTCTTGTCTTTACCTTTGTCCTATTATTTTCTCCTAAAGTTCTATGGTATGGCCCATAAGTTTAATGCCTCAATATTTGTCACAATTTTGAACATCTCCTTTGTTCTTATAGAATGGGACCGTTGTACTTTTATGCCACTCTCCATGCATTGTTTTTGAATCTAAGATTTTGTTAAACAACCACATTAGCCATCTAATTCCATTTTTACCTAATCAGATCCACAGTTCTAAAGGGATTTTGTTTGGTCCTAAAGCTCCTATTTTTTTCTTCATTTTTTTTAAAGTCGATTTTACTTCTATTTTTGTTTTTAACTTACCAGCCTTCATTTGCTTTAGTTTCAGTATGTGTTCTGTTATTGCGTTTCTTGTTTAATCAATCTTTAAAGTACCTTTCTCATTTATCACTTATTTCCTTATCTTTGACTAGAACCCTTTGATTTTCATCCCTTATACATTTCACATGATCCAAGTCCCTATTTCTCATCTCTCTAACCTTGGCAAGCTTTTATTTTCTCTTTTCTCTCTCTTTGGTTTCTAGTTTTGTGTACAAATCAGCATGCTTCATACTTAGCTTTCTTTACTGCCTGGTTTACATCTCTTTTAGTTAACCTGTGTTTGATTTTTAGTACCTAGTATATATTTGATGCACTTGGAGTTGTCTATGACTTGTTCTGGCTTTGTTTATATTTTGAGAACCTTTTATCATCATCATCATTATTATTGTCAGAATTATTAGAATGCAAGTTTGGAGTTTTTCTTATGGTGTTGGATATTACTTTGGTCATTTCAGCTAAGCAGACATGGAGTAAGCCAATGGTTAAGGGAACCCCACCTTCTCCAAGGGATAGTCATAGTTGCACCACTGTTGGAAACAACCTATTTGTGTTTGGTGGTACAGATGGGAAGAACCCACTGAAGGATTTGCATGTTCTAGATACCTGTAAGTACCATTTCTACCTAACTGTGGGCACTGTCATCTGCCCTCCTGTTCTTATTTGGTACGTAACTGTGGGAGAGATGTTTTTTCTTTTGTCATCTTGTTGGGGTTTTAGTTTTATTCTAATGGCATACATTGTCCATTTCAAAGAGTGGTTTCCTTTTAAAACCTTTTCGTAAACCTAATTGTTACAAATGATAGGTCTCTGAAATATATTTGTATAAATGAATGGTAGTATATAAGTTGCATTTTGTCTCTTGCATGACCTTTTCTAGAGTTTACTGATGGATTTTCATTTAATTTATTTGTTTTGCTTAATAACCTTTTTTTCTAAAACTTACTGATCCAAAAAGAAAGTATGTCGGAAGTATAAGACTACTCTATTGGCGTTTTTGTCATCATCATAATTGAAGCAATTTATCCCATCTATCTAGGGTTGGTTCTCATTATTGGATTTAGCAAATTATGTTCCATGGGTTCAGTTCCTATCTGATGCTCATAAAACTGAAAGTTGCAATGCATATGGTTGCAACAATCCGCTCTTACCTTGAGACAATAAGCACTGGTTGCTTGCATTTCACTTTGGTCGCTTGTAGCTGGACTTCATATTCAGTGGTTATGTAATTATAACAATGAGAAATATGATCCTCTACCTGAGATTCTGAACTGCAAGTTAGAGCATTGTGTGTGTGGCACATGTTATGGGGATCCAGACCATTGATCTGCTTGCCTGTGTTCATGAGCAATATCTGAAACATATACTGGTTTTGAAGAATTAGTCATTGAAATATCCAATTTTCTGCAGGGAATATAGATTCTGTACCATTGCTATATTCCCATCCAATACTGAATTTGTACATATCTGATCGAGAGTTTAAGATTATTGGATATGTTAAAAATTTGTTATTGGATCATATTGAGCTTGTGGTTGCTAGGTTGATGGTCTTGACACCATATTATGTCACAAACTAAAAGCTCAATGATACTATACAAAACCTTGATTCTGAGGATTATATTATGCCTCGATTTCTCACTAATGCATTTGATAAATTCTGGCTAACTTATGAATGTTCACAGCATCCAATACATGGATAACGCCTAATGTAAGTGGCGAAGGACCAGAGGCACGAGAGGGACACAGTGCAGCAATTGTTGATAAGTGGCTTTTAATTTTTGGTGGCTGTGGGAAATCTTATGATGAACCAGAAGAAGTCTATTACAATGATCTCTACAGACTGGACACAGGTATTCTTCACTTGTATTTAGTTTGGACACCTTTGTGTTAGTTTGTTACTCTTTCTGTCGTTACGAACTGAAAAACTTGTAACCTGTCCTTCTGTTGGTATTGCTGCAGTGGTTTAGGGTAGGCTATTAGCTGACAAGAATATATATAGGGGAACTGGGGAAGTATCCATTTTTTGTCTATAATGTCATATATTCAATGCTCTGTACAACCACAATTTTACTGGTGCATCTATTTACCTTGTAGTGGGTGGTCTTTAGACGTATTTTTTAATAGTCTCATCATCATTGTAGCCTTTTCCATCCATTTGGGTCAGTTTTCTGAATTCGAAATTCCCATTCTACTATATAAAGAATCATATCAGATTCTCTGTTGCTCCACAATCTATCATGTTTTTTCTTATTATTTCAATCCAAGGCTTTAAAAGTCTCTTCATTGTACCTTCTACTTCTAATCCTTCAACTTTTTTTAAAAAAATTATTATTTGTGATGTAGCTTGTTTATTCAACCATCTTAAATGGCATCTTCGGTTGTCTCGTTTGTTAGGGTAACCTTTAGGTTCTTTCTATTGCCCTTGTTTCTAATTCTGCACTATCTTTTCTTTTATTGGGTAACCTTTGGGTTTCTTCTAATGAACTTTTTCTAATTCTAATGTTTTAATGTTACTCCACAGATCCATTTTGACATTCACATCCTTGCTAGGATAGTCTATCTACTGCTCTTCATCACCCAACATTCAGCTCCCTATAGCATTCCAAATATGATTGCTATCGGATAGAATCATACTTTTAATTGGCATGGCACCTTTATATTGTACAACACTCCACAAGCTTGCCTACACTTTAACTCATTCAGTGTCCATTCTATTGGCTGTATCCTACTTAGATCCTCCTTTTGCATCCAAGTATTGAAATTTATTACAGTATGGCACAAAATAGTTGTCAATTTTAAGTTTTTAACTATTCTTCTGCACCCAGATCTGCTAGAGTTTTTTTTTTTTTGAATAGTAACGAATGAGAAATGTATTAATAGAAAGAGAATGTACAATAGGGTCCACAAGCCCCAAAAAGTACAAGTGGCAATGTACAAGAAAGAAACAAACCATAGAACAAAAATACATGTTATTAGAAGATACAATAAGAAAGTCAAACCTTCGGTCTTTGGATTTAGGGTTTTGCAAGGTTATAGGGTCTTTGGATTTAATTGGGTCACACCTTGGCTTAATTGGGCCATTCAGGACTAATTGGGTTATGGGGCTTCTGGTAGCCAACTGGGTTGGGTTATTGGATGGTGTCCAATGAGGGTTACCATCATCCAAAAGCTCCATAAAGGTCAGGGCAATTTCCTCAATTTGGTCAAGGTCCACTTAGTCCATTGAATGTGAATCATTGGGCTTGATTCCCTCATCATCTCCTCCCACCTGAGAAGAACTCGACCTCGAGTTATGCTCTTTTCCACTCTGAAGATGTTCCTCACCTCGGTAAGGCTTCATATCTCTCACGTTGAAGGTGTTAGAAATGTTGAGGTCGTCCTGAAGCTGGATCTTGTAGGCATTGTCGTTGATGCAACGAAGAACCTCACAAGGTCCAATGCTCTTCATCTTCAACTTAACATATGCACTAGTTGGAACTCGATCTTTCCTCAGATGTACCTACACAAGGTCACCTTCGTTGAACCGTACCTGTCATCGGTGACGATTCTGTGCTGCCTGATACTTGCAGTTGCTTTCATAGATCCTGGTGTGGACTTCCTTCTTGATCTGCCGAATCTTTGCAACCCGATCTTCTGCTGACTGGCTCATTGGGCCTTGGAAGAAGAAAGAAAAGGGGGGGCAAATCGAGCGCAGAACATGGATTGTAGCTGTACACAATCTCAATTGCACTGTGATTGGTGGATCGGCTCTTAGACCTGTTATATGCCAACTCGGCATGAGGTAGGATTGCATCCCACCGTCTGGGCTTTCAAGCGACCATGCTCCTAAGCAGATTGTCTAGAGACCTGTTAACCACTTCAGTTCTGTCCATCAGTCTAACGATGATAAACCCTATTAAACTTCAACTCGGTTCCCAGTTTCTTCCACAGACATAACAAAAAATGACTGATAAATTTGGTGTCCCAGTCCAAAACAATGGACTTGAGCACACTGTGCAATCTAACTATTGTAGGATTTAAATAATAAAATAAAGGAAAAATAAGGGATATGAAGAATAATTATTCTCTGAATTATATTGATATATATTCCTCATAGAGGATAAAATATTTATATAGAAGAGAGAGATACAATTAAGGAACTAAAAAAGGAAATATGCCTAAGTATTTAATCAATTACAATCAGTTACAAATCTACTGTGTTGACTTTCAATGTATACTGTATCTAGACATATGTGGGTCCCACTCCAGACATATGGGTCCCACAACACTCCCCTTCAAGCTGGTTCGAAGATGCCGAATAGACCTAGCTTTCTCATGACCGAATCAAGCTGAGTTCGGGGAACTGTTTGGTGAAGATATCGGTCAGCTGATCTTTAGACTGCAGATGAGGAGTAAAAATTCGCCCTTCTAAGATATGCTGTCAAAGAAAGTGGCAATCAACTTCAATGTGTTTAGTCCGCTCATGAAAAACTTGATTGGAGGCAATGTGAATGGCTGTTTGATTGTCACAAAACATGATGAGTGGATCAACAGGAGCAAAGCCCAATTCAGTAAGGAATTGGCGAAACCACAACTATTCAGAAGCAGTATTAGCCATGGCACGATATTCAGCCTCAGCATTGGAACGAGCGACAACGGACTGTTTCTTGCTTAGCCAGGCACCTAAGGGGGAGCCCAAGTCAGAAGTGGAGTGGCGATCGTCTGGAGAGCCGGCCCAATCAGCATCTGAATAACTGCGAACTGGTTAAGTAGGCTGGCGTGCATAGAATAAGCCGTGGCCGGGATGAGCCTTAATATATCAAAGGATTCGAAACACGGCATGAAGGTGAGTGTCCCGTGGTTCATGCATGAACTGGCTGACGACACCAACAAAATAAGATAAGTCTGGTCTCGTGATGGTCAGATAAATGAGTTTACCAACAAGTTTCTGATAGAAACTGGGCGTGTCAAGAAGAGTGCCATCAGAAGCAGATTACTTAGTGTTGACATCCAATGGGGTATCCGCAGGTTTGCAGCTAGAATAGCCAGCTTCCTTGAGGAGATCCAGGGCATACTTGCGCTGAGAGAGATAAAGGTCACGAGAGGACTGAGCAACTTCAATTCCAAGAAAGTACCGAAGGGGCCCCAAAATTCTTAATATCAAATGTCCGTTGAAGATACTGTTTGAAGGAAGAAATGGCTTCATCATTGTTACCGGTGAGTACAATATCATCAACATAGACCACCAAAATCATCACAACTGAGCGGACACGGTAGGTAAAGACTGAATGATCTGATTGGCAGGGTGAAGCCATAAGGTAGTAAGGCACTGCTAAACTTCTCAAACTAGGCACGAGGAGACTGCTTAAGACCATAAAGAGCCTTCTTGAGTCTGCAAGCAGAATGAGGTTCCCGTTGCTTGACAAATCCCGGAGGGGGAAGCATATAGGCTTCTTCCTGAAGATCTCCATGGAGAAAGGCATTCTTTACATCCAGCTGGTGCAGGGGCCAAGCATAAGTGGTTGCAAGGGAGAGCAAAATGCGCACAGAGTTTATCTTGGCAACAGGGCAAAAGGTGTCTTGGTAGTCAACTCCATACGTCTTTGTGAAGCCTCTGGCTACTAGGCGTGCCTTATAGAGTGCAAGAGAGCCATCTGGATTATGCTTCAAGGCAAAAACCCATTTGCAGCCAACTGGAGTCTTGCCTGGGGGACGAGAGACCACCTCCCATATGTTGTTCTTCTCAAGAGTAGCTAACTCTTCATCCATGGCTGCTTTCCAGGAGGGATCTTTCAAGGCCGTGTCGATCCTCTTGGATATCTTAATACTGTCCAATGCTATGAGAAAACTATGATAGGAAGGGGAAACAACATGATATGAGACAAAACGAGCAATGAGATGGTTAGTACAAGAGCGCGTACCTTTGCGAAGCGCAATAGGAAGATTAGACGAGGCAGAAACTGGTGGGTCAGAAGCACGGGCAGAGGGATGGGTGGAGTCAGCTGCAGATGGTACCCGAGATTGTCTGCGTTGGTACACCTGAAGAGGTTAGGTGGACATGGAGAAGGAAGATCTCCAAGGATAATGGGAAGAACACGAGAAGGAGAAGATGTAGAGGAGGCTGAAAAATATGGGTCCCGCTAAAAAAATGTGACATCCATGGATATGTATGTTCTCCTAGTGATAGGATCAAGGGATTTGTAGCCTTTGTGAAAAGATGAGTAACCCAAAAAAACACCGCGCAGCCCGGGGATAAAGTTTATGGCCAGAGAAATTGTGAACAAAACAAACACACCCAAAGACATGTAATGGAACTTCATGAATGGTTTTATGTAAGGATAAACAAGCTTTGGGTGATTGGTTTTGTAAAATGCGAGAAGGCATTCTGTTAATGAGATAACAAGCAGTTAACACTGCTTCTGGCCAATAGGAGGGTGGAATATGCATAGTAAAAAGAAGAGACTTGGCCACCTCAAGAAGGTGACGGTTCTTTCGTTCAGCGACACCATTTTGTTGAGGTCTAGAAGGACAAAATAGCTGAGAATCAATGTCATGTTGTTGCAAAAGATTAAGAAAGGAGTGTGACAAATATTCTCCCCCGTTATCACTCCTTAGAACTTGAATTTTACACCCAAATTGATTGTGAACCCACTAGTAAATTTTTTGGAAGTGATAAAAAACCTCAGATTTTTGTTTCATCAAATATGTCCGTGTCATGCGAGAGAAATCATTAATAAAGGTAACAAAATAATGAAAACCAGTGCGAGAAACAGTTGGAGATTGCCAAACATCAGAATGAATAAGTGAAAATAAAGTAGATGAACTTTTTTCATAGATGGGGGAAAATGATGTCTAACATGCTTGCCATATTGGCAATGTTCACATTCAAAATGAGTAAAAGATAAACTAGGAACAAGCTGTTTAAGAACAGAGTCGGCAGGATGTCCTAAACGACAATGTCACAGCCACATATCTGAAGAAGAAGAGGTACAACAGGCTTCAGAGCTGCCATGACGAGAGTCAAGAAGATATAGACCACCTGCTTCACGGCTACCACCCAACACCTGCTTCGTGGTCAGATCCTGGAAAACAAAGTGAGAGGGAAAAAATGACTGAACAATTCAAATGTTTAGTCAAGGCACTAACAGATAACAAGTTGCGGGAGAGATGTGGAACATGCAAAACAGAAGGAAGGTCCAAATTTGGAGAAACTGGAACCGTCCCTTTCCCAACAATATCAGTGTATGAGCCATTGGCTAATTTGCCCTGACCACAAGAAATGGGGAAAATGGAAGAAAAGAGGGTGGATATACCAGCCATGTGGTCAGTAACACCAGAATCGACAATCCATGAATGATGAGAGGCATGATGGGCAGATGATTCAGTACCTGGGGTAGAGGAGACAGCATTGGAAACCTCAGAGGAGTGAAGGCGCTCCAGTTGTTGCAGCAGGAAGTTAAGGTTCTATCTAGTCACATGGATGGTATCACATGCTACATCAGAGGAATGAGGAGCAACAGGGGCAGGAAAGAGATTGGCGTGCTTAGGTTGCCCATGTAACTTGTAGCAGGAATCAATGGTGTGGTTAGTCATCTTGCAATAGGTGCAGAACCGAGTCCCTTTCTTCTATGAGCCTCTGGTGTCTTTGCGAGGATCAAAAGAAGGATCTTTGCCATGGGTAGCTAGAGGCCCATGAGTCGGAGAAGCAGCAGATGGATGAGTGGTGACCAGAGCAGAGCGTTTAGCTAGCATAGGAGTCATAAGAAGACATCGCCGATCATCACGAAGTAAGGCAGAATAGACTTCATCTAGAGAAGGAAGAGGTCGTTGCCCAAGAATTTGGGCTCGTGTAGGCTCAAACACAGAGTTAAGGCCAGCTAAGAATGCAAAGATCTGTTGTTGTTGAACATACTTGTGAAATTTCAGAGTATCTTCAGTGTCTTTAAATGTAAGTGATTGAAGCTGACCCAACTCCAACCAACAGGATTGCATAGCCGAATAGTACTGGATGAGGGACAACTCCCCCTGTCGGAGTGTGGCAGCGGTTTGAGATAATTCATACGTACGGGCAAAGTTATCCGCATCAGAGGACAGAGTCTTCACAGTATCCCAAACTACTTTAGCAGTTGGAAGTGTATAAACGAGACGCTGGACATGAGCTTCCATGGAGTGAAGAAGCCAAGCCTGGACCAAGGAGTTATTGGCAGTCCAAGTAGAGAATGAAGCATCAATCTTAGCCCGTGGAGGGGTAGTACCATCGATATATGAAGAAAGGTGCCTCGCAGTGAGGAACATCAGTGCTGAATGGGACCACTCAAAGTAATTGGTCTCATGTAGTAACACTGTTGTGATTCGCCCGATTTGTGGAGACCCAGAAGAGGCCATATATGTAGAAGATGATGCCATAAGGATGAGGCAATAACGCTAGAGCACAGAAAGAGTCCCAGGGAGACGATTCCGCTGCAATTCGGAGAAGAAGAGGCTGTTGGGAGTCCCACACAGCAAAATCGAAGGCACAAACCACACTAAGACAATATAAAGACAGTGGGACAGTAGATCCAGATGCGTACAGGTCGAATCTGACAAGATCCAGTAAAAAACACCCAAATTTTGTTACTGAAATGCCTCTGGCAGTAGGAAATAAACCAAACAGTGGGGCCCACGGCGGATGGATGGTGGGAAGCCAAGTGGGATGACACCACAGGGAGGGGGCGATCCTTGGAGGCTTGATTAGAAGCCAAAAAACTGCAAGAGGAAGAAGATGGAAGCAGTCGAACACAAAAATACCTGAATCTGGGCGTCTGGCAGCGGCAGAAGAAGAGGAAAAATGGGACCCACGGTGTAGCGAAATCCTAGGTCCACCTTAGGTGGAGATAGGTGGGCCAGAGGCGAAGGTAATGGTGTGAAGCTGAGGTGTAGAGGGTGTAGATCCTTGTAGATCGAAGGAGAACACCAAAAACTGCGGCAAAAAAAAAGGGTAAAACAACCTAGAAGAAGGGAGGCAGAGGGCAAGGCTTTGTCGTCCACAACAAGAATCCAACCCAATCGATAGAAAAAGTTGGCAAAAACGGTAGGATAGAGGGGTCCGAACCGGTAAAACCTTCGTCGGAAAGAGAGATCTTCGCCGGAGAAGAAAACTGTTGCACAGAGGAAGATTAGTGAGTAGAAAAAGGGTCCCTGGCTGATACCATGTAGAATTTAAATAATAAAATAAAGGAAAAATAAGGGATATGGAGAATAATTATTCTCTGAATTATATTGATGTATATTCCTCATAGAGGATAAATGTTTATATAGAAGAGAGAGATACAAATAAGGAACTAAAAAAGGAAATACACCTAAATATCTAATCAATTACAATCAGTTACAAATCTACTGTATTGACTTTCAATGTACACTACATCTAGACATATATGTGGGTCCCATTCCAGACATATGGGTCCCACAACAACTACCTCACGAAAATGCAAGGTAGCAACGTGAGTGGCGTCAAGGGATTTCTTGCATGGAATAAAGTGTGCGATCTTCGAAAAATGGTCCACAACAACTAAGATTCTATCAACACCCCTCTGAGTACGTGGAAGCCCCAACACAAAGTTCATGGAGACATTCCCACGGGCCTGCTGGTACGGGTAGAGGAGTGTACATGCTTGAATTTTGGGCCCGACCTTTAGCAGTTTGACAAATGTGGCATCGTCCAACAAATCGACTCCCCTCCCATCTTTCTGAAGATTGGGGCAAAAGAACTTTTCCTCAAGAATCGCTAACGTCTTATCATGCCCAAAATGGCCTACAAGGCCTCCGCCATGCAACTCTCTAACCAGTTTATCCCTCAAGGAACTCACTGGGATACAAAGTCTGGAACCCTTGAACAAGTACCCATCTTGAAATCGTAGTCATTCTTGGGCCTAGTCTGCACACTGCCCAAAACTTAGCCAAAGTCAAGGTCCTGATCCATAAGTCTGCAAATGAATCAAACCCAATGACTTGGGCTTTCAGGCTTGCCAATAGGGTGGCCCGACGGCTGAGGGCATCAACCACTTTGTTTTGTCCCCGGACTTATGCGGCACGACAAAAGTGAACTCCTGAAGATAGGTGACCCACTTGGCGTGTCTTGAGTTGAGCTTGTGGTGTCCGTGGATATATTGCAGGGCCTGATGATCTGAATGAAGAACAAATGGCTTGTTGATCAGGTAGTGTCGCCACGTCTTCAAGGCCTCAATGATGGCCAAGAGGTCGAGTAGCGCTTCTGTGACAAATAAACTAATGTTGGTATATATGTAAACTTGATTAATTTATGGAAAATTGTTCAAGATGTACAAAAAAAGAAACATGTTTATAGATAGGTAATAACATGTGATTATGCATTGCTTATAATCCTGGTATTTTTAAAATTGACTTGGATCACAAAGGAGAAATTAGGTTGTACTTGGATCAACATTAAATTGTAAAGGGATTGCATGCGCTTGGTAGAGATAGAATGGAGACAAAAATCAAGGGCACTTTGGTTAAAGGAAGGAGATAGAAATACAAAATTCTTCCATAAGGTGGTGAATGGGAGAAAGGCATGGAATAACATTAAGTCAGTCGTGGTGAATGGGAGAAGATTAGTGGAAAAGAATGAAATAAGAGATGCAATCATGCGTCACTTTTTGGTCATCTTCCGTTCATCTTCAGACCAGCAGCGGCCACATACCTCCCTCCCCACCCTTCTCGACGCCTCCTTTGCCTCGGCCAACCTCTCGTGGCTGAACCTCCTCTCGGGTACCTCTCTTTTCCTTCCCTCTTCATTTCCATCTTATCCTCCTCATTGCACACCCCGCACTTTGTTCTGTGTTGTGTCTTTACAGGACCTTTGGGATAGGAGTATTCGTCAGATCTTCTCTTCGCCCTCTCTTCTTACTCTCCTTGGGTGAATCGGTCTCTCGACAATCGCTTCTTCTGCAGCTCCTCAATCAGATCATCTCGCATACCCTCCTCCTCGGGCATCTTCGTCATCGGATCCTTCTCAGTCACCTCATTGGACGCCCCAAATCTCCACCACACCACCCACTCTTCGCCTGCTTGATGTAGTTTCTGTAGTAAGGCCTCCTTCAGTGCTCATCTTCGACATTCAGCTCGCCCCAACTATTCCTGATCGCTACTTGGCTAGAGTTTCATCTGGGCCCTTCCTCGAGACTTCCGGTGGATCTCCTCCAGCTTGGTCTACCTCCTCACCCCGCCTCTCAGCGACGCACAAGGTTCTTCTGACACCTATATCCTTCCTCTTTCTTGCACCGTTCTTACTTTCATATCAGGTTTCTTCCCCCCTACCTCATGCTGAGTTGCATTTGTCGAGTCCCTTTTGCGATCTCCCCTACCTGAGGGAGCCCCCTAGTAAATTCTCTCCTTTTGCTAGGCTTAATTCAACCTCACATGGTGGGGGTAGGGTTGGCTGCCCGGTCATGGACGGAATTCAATTTAGAAAGGTTAGTGAGGGGAGGGCGAAGTGGTTGGAAAAGGAATTCACGGAGCAAGAAATCAAAGCAGCCCTAGACGGTATTGAGGGAGATAAGGCTCTTTGCCCCAATGGTTTTAATTTCTAATTCATCAAAGCATGTTGGGAGGTAGTGGGGCCAGATTTCTTTAAGGTCTTTAAAGAATTCTATGACAATGGAGTCCTAAATGAAGGCCTTAAGAATTCCTTTGTTACCCTCATACCAAAAAGGGAAGGACCATCCGAACTGACTCACTTTAGATCAATCAGCCTAATTGGTTGCGTATATAAACTCATTGTGGAGGTTTTAGCAAAAAGGTTGAAAGTTGTCCTATCTGACATCATAGGGGAATCGCAAGGTGCATTTGTGGAGGATAGGCAAATCCTGGATGGTGTTCTAATCGCAAATGAGTTAACTCATATGCGTCTTAAAGACAAGAAACCCGGTTTGTTATTCAAAATAGACATTTAAAAAGCATACGATTTTGTTGATTGGTCCTTTGTGAGCTACCTTTTCGATAAGATGGGCTTTGGTCACAAATGGAAGAAGTGGATGAAGTCTTCTGTAGAGGATACCACATACTCTATCTTGGTCAATTGCTCACCAACTGCACCCATAACAACCAATAGGGGCCTCAGGCAGGGGCCCTTTTGCCCCTTTCATTTTCACCTTAGTGGGTGAAGGATTGAATAGATTGATTGACAAAGCTAGAGATCTAGGCATTGTAAGAGTGTTTAGGCATCAGATTAGGGACCGGCAGTAACTCACCTACAGATGACACTTTGTTTTTCTGTGATCCATCCATTGAAGAGATTACTGGTTTCAAGGCAATACTAAGGTTCTTTGAGCTGGTATCAGGACTGAAGGTAAACCTAGGAAAAAACACTCTCATAGGCGTCGGGGTGGAGGTAGAAACGGTAAGGGGAATGTTAGACCTGGTTGGATGTTCAACGGGGACGCTACCTTTCACGTACCTTGGGCTACCGGTGGGCGGAAACCCAAGAAGTGGTAGAAAGGGTGGAGCGGCAAGTACTTATCGTTACAAAGGAGACTCTCACCCTTATCAGATCGGTACTAATGAACCTACCCACCTATTACATGTCCGTATTCCAAATTCCAAAAGGAATATCGGGGAAACTAGAATAATGTTTTAAGAGGTTTCTGTGGGGCGACAAACAAGAGAAAAGAAAGGTTCATCTAGTATCATGGCCTAATGGGACCAAACCTAAAGAAAGAGGGGGCCTTGGAATTGCCTCCCTTCACCTAAGGAATCAAGCGTTATTATGTGAGTGGAATTGGAGGTTTGGAAAAGAAAGGGAAGCTTTTTGGGCAAGAGTCCTAACAACTAGATATGGAATAGGGGAGAGAGGTGGATGGACTTTAGGAGACAAAGTGGAAAGAGAAGGCTCCCATATTATAAAAGGCTGGTGGAAGTTAGGAAAGGGGGAGGTCAAGTGGGTAGGGTTTTTAGTGAGAATATAAGACGCCTAGTGGGAAATGACGAACCCTTTTCTGGGAGGAGGTGTGGCTTAGGGATAGACCCCTAAATGCTGTCTTCCCTAGACTGTATAGGGTGGCGACAGATAAGAAGGCAATTGTGAGCGATTATTATAGGCTAGAGGGAGGTCGGATCCACTGGAATTTCAATTTCAGAAGAAGCCTTTGAACATGAAAGCCTAGAAAGTTTGCAATGCCTTTTGAAGGACTTTTACTTATCTATTGAAGAGGAAGATGAACTAATTTGGACAGGGGAATTCTCTGGAGCCTTTTCGGTTAGATCAATGGCAGGGAGGGTTAGCCATTCGAGTAGTGACGGTTCACTCTCGGGACCAGCATGGAAGAACCTAGCCCCTCAAAGAGTACATGCCTTTGTGTGGTGTGTACTACAAGGAAAGACCCTGACTAGATCAACCTTGAAAAGGAGAGCCCTACTCAACTCAGATGATGACCTTCAATGCCCCTTATGCAACCAAGTAGAGGAAGAGGAGGGTCATCTCTTCTTGAAATGCTCCGTTGCGGATCATTTGTGGAAAAGTTTGCTTAATCTCATGGGGATACTGTGGGTACTTGATAATACCTGCATTGGGGTGATGCGTTCATGGCCCATCCCACGCCTTAACTCCAGAAGGAAAATGGCTTGAAATACAATTCCTGCAACAATCTTGTGGATCATCTGGAAGGAGAGGAATGCCAGAGTGTTTCAATCTAAGGAGCAGGGGATTGAGGAATTATTCCAGAAAGCCAAATGGAGATTATGCACATGGCTCTTGTCAGGAAAAGACTTCATAGGATCCAAGATTTTAGACTTTTATCAGTCTTGGGAGGGTTCAATGATGCGAGCCCCTAAAAACACCAAGAAGTCAACCACCTGGACACCACCACAACAGGGACGTTTCAAATTCAATGTGGATGGGGCAGCTAGGGGAAAACCGGGACCGGCAGGAATTTGGGGTGTTCTACGTGATCATAATGGGGAGCCGTCAGTTGTATTCCTAGAGTCGATCGCCAGAAAAGAATCAAAGGAGGCGGAATTGCTTAGTATTAGGAAGGCCTTTATTATTTGGATTTCTTTTAGGTTAAGCAACTTGGTCATTGAAAGTGACTTGACAAATGCAATCAAATGGGTATCGGGAGTGAAAAAGCCCGGTGGAGGTTGGCTACAATGGTGAGGGAGACAAAGGCTTTACTTAAGGTGATGCGGGAGCACTGCCTACAACTAGGCAGGAAGAAGAAGAATAGGAAGAAGATAGGAAAAAAGGCTATGCCTTCAATTTTTCATTCAAATATCCATCGTGTGTGTATTCCAATAACATTACATAGCTTTATCTAGGAAAACTCTAATTCGAAAATAGAAAAGACTAACTAGGAAAGCCACCGGCTTGGTTTCCTTGCTAAGCTAGGACTCCTAAACCTTAAACCAAATAGGAAACTAACTAAAGTTGGGTTGTTAAGATCCCAAACGAAAATAACAAATCCTACTTGCTAATTACGAAATAAATAAATAAAGAAGTAAATAAAAACAAATAGAAGTGGAGTCGTGTGTGCGTTGATCTTCCGTATCCTACATCAGCTCCCGGTCTTGAAAAGAACTCGTCTCGAGTTGAAATCAGCAAAAGCACACGGGACCAAACAGAGATGAAGACCAAGTCCGAAGATGCGAATGATGAAACTTTAAACTACACAATTTTCAATACCCGGGTGATGAGAATATTCCTGCAGTGAGATGACGAAGCCAAGGACCACAAACGGGCTCAGGCACGGACGGGCCAAGCTGATTGCGATGGGGTCTTCATAAGGCACTGGAGTGATCACAGTAGTCCGTAGGGTCGATCGGATGAAGCACCAATGAGAGGATAGGAGGCGTGCAGGATAATGTATGAATAACCAGAGATGAGTTCTTGGTATCCGTAATGGGCTTGGGTTGGGGTAAGGGAGATGGTTGGGTAATTGGCGGTGGTGGTGGAGGTTCAATATTCGTCGGTTGCATCGACTGTGGTGCCGGTAATACAACTAGCTCATTCTCCATGATAGGCAAAGTCTGTGGGGTCACGACTTTTGGAGAAGTAGGTGAACTCTGAGCCTCACTTTGGAGGATTCGGCACACATCTCGAGGAAGTAGACACGCATGTTGAGTTTTTGGCCACCTTTGTCATGTCTCTGTATTTTCTGCCGTGCAATATGTCTCTAAATTCTTCTAATTTTTTTTTTTTGAAATTCAGATTCCAATTCAGAGAGAATTTCAGATTTAAATTCGTTAAACACAGTTTGGCTGGCTGATAAATTAATCACCATTGTTGTTGGATGCTATCGGGTCTGCGTGATGCGGGCGATCAAATTGAGGTGTCACAGAGTCCAGGACACTACGATTGGAGTAGTTCGGGGCTTGGAAATAATTTTGTGACTTAGGCAAATAGGAATAGGAGGGAACATAGTGGGAATGATAGGACTCATGATATCGGTTAGATGGGAAGTGTGAGGAGGACCGGGTAAATTGTTTAATGGATGGGTGAGGTGGGATCCACGAGTGGGACATGGATTTAGGTTCAATCAAAGTGGAGATATGCTGGTCAAAAGGTGGGTAAATGGGTCATTAAATGGGATAGAAAGGGAAATGGGCGAACTAGGTTGAGTAACTGGGGCGAACTGGGCTTAATGGGTTTATTAAGTGGGTTTGAATTAAAATAGGGAAATGGGGGACAATTGGGGCACGTGGGTTTTTTAATTGGGAGGTGTTCGAACGTGAGAGTAAATAGAGGTGGCTACTGTGCGAACTTAGGGCATTTAGGAGATGAGGGAATTAGGGCAATATGAAGGCTGCTGAATACGAATGGGACAAAATCGAATGAGGGAAAAGAAAGAAAGGGCTAGCGGCAGAAGAGAAAGGAAAGGGGAAAAAAAGGGATGGTTGGCGGCAGAAGCAGAGATGGAAACAGAGGAAGAAGATGAGGGGAAGAAAGGCGATGGTTACCAAGTGTGAATGAGGTTAGGGTTTTTTTGGAGAGCAGTGAAAGAGAGGAAACATCGGCAGAAATCAGCGAAGGTGGGAGAGAATGAGGCGAACCTGGTGGCTGCGAAAAGAGAGAGAGCTTGTAGCAGTAGCGGCGACTCTGTAACTAACGATAGAGGGAGCAAGACGGTAGCAAGGTGTGACCTCCTTTTTTTTTTCAAAGGGAGGGTGGGAGGGTAAGTGAGAAAGGGATAAGGGGTTGTGAAGCTATCTGCAACAGAGGCACGCCAAGGATAAAGCCGAGGCTTTGGCTTCTTTTTTTTTTTAAAAGATTGAGGACAGAGAATAGGAACGTCCCTGATAATGCAGGGATATGGCTCTGATACCACTTGATGTAGGAGCACTGCCTGCAACTAGGTAGGAAGAAGAAGAATAGGAAGAAGGTAGGAAAAAAGGCTATTGCTTCAATTTTTCTTTCAAATAGCCATCGTGTGTGTATTCCAAACACATTACAGAGCTTTATATAGGAAAACTCTAATTCGAAAATAGAAAAGACAAACTAGGAAAGCCACCGACCTAGTTTGCTTGCTAAGCTAGGACTCCTAAAACAAATAGGAAACTAACTAACGTTGGGTTGCTAAGATTCCAAATGAAAATAACAAATCCTACTTGCTAATTAAGAAATAAATAAATAAAGAAGTAAATAAAAAGAAATAGAAGTGGAGTCGTGTGTGCGTTGATCTTCCGTGTCCTACATCATAAGGGTTGGGAAACCTTGTTCATCAAAGTTAGTAGATCGGCTAATGATGTTGCAGGCTTCTTAACAAAACAAGGAGTAAATTCAACAAGCCAAGGCGTTTATATTTGTGACACATAGAGACAACACCTTGGGCGGGGATTTTTCTTTTGTTGTTACGATTTTATTTTTGGACATACAGGATCATTGGTTGGATGACTTTGTATTTTCTTTTCTTTTCATTGGGTTTAGTACTCCTGAGCCCATTTATATCTTCTCCTCTTCTACCCTCTTTCTCTTTTAATGTAAATTCTTGTTACCGCTAAAAAAAAACATTAAATTGTAAAACGTTGAGTTAAGCATAAGATTTAAGTGGGTCTTTTTAATAAAATCGTATTGTATTGTGATATTTAAATGTAATGAGGAGATTCAACGACTATGCTTGGTAATGAACTTTTATTTATCTTCCTTCTTTCTTTTGCAGAACTTTTTATTTGGAAACGTGCAATTACAGCTGGCACTCCGCCCTCTGCTCGCGATAGCCATACTTGTTCTTCTTGGAAGAACAAAATAATTGTTGTTGGTGGTGAAGACGCATCAGATTATTATCTGTCTGATGTCCATATACTTGATGTGGGTATGTATCTTTTTGTTTTACTTAAGTAGAATTGAATTCTACACTTGTAGAAAGTTGGTTTCATTTTCTTTTTGGTCGAACTCATGAGTTCTAAGATGTCTTCAGTCCCTCAAATAACAATTTGAGGACCCCAACCAAATTGCGCCACCATGGCCCTGATGACGTTACTTACACGTACCTACGCCCATGAATTGAATCCATACCCAATTTAACCCTATTATGAGTTGCACAACCCATTGATCTAAGCCCATAAATTTCCATTGTTAGATAAAATTGAATATTTGGTAACATAACACATATGGCTTCACTTATCCTATCAAGGTGATTTTTGATAGGTACCTTGTTAAGCAAATGACCTTTCCAAGCAATCCTTCCACATGGGCCTTGGTAGGCTCCATATAGGGGTCTTCACATAGGCGTCTTCATTTAAAGTCCTGACCTTGTTGGTTGCATTTTTTCTTTCTTTACGAGTGCTTCTTATATGGATGATCAATTGGAGGAACCATAGGGTCCTTAGCATCAGCAAGCCTGCAGTTTGCCAAGGCACTACATTCAATTTGTGTTTCCTTTGTTTCCTGAACCATTTGACATGTTATCATTTGATGTTAGAGTGCCAAAGGATATCTGGTGTGGATACATGTCCCATATTTTGGCCTGATTGTTTCTATTTTCTATTTATAAGCATCCATCTGCAGGCTGCTGATTTAGATAGTTCAAATCTGGATAATTTTTTTTGGGTCATCTCACATCATTGTTCTGGATCCTTAGATCAATTGTTTTGCTCAAAGAACTATGGGCCTCACTTATACAAAGATATGATTGTCAGTAAGCTTTAAAATTGCTGAGTTTCATGACTTAAAGATTCTCAAGTTGGTCAATGTCTAGCTTATACTTTATCAGTTTTCAGAGATTATATTGGCATTTGGTACTGTCTAAATGATAATAACTTCTATTCAATGTTTTTGGAGTTTGGCTCGTGTTGCATGATAATGCAATATGTAGTTCACTCACTGAAGGTTGCTCTAAAATTGTCGTACTAGTGTAATATTTGGTTGCTTACTTTTCACATAGTTGTGCTTCCTAAGGTGTGGATATGATGACTGTGGGCTCAAGTTCAGGGATTTAGACTGTTGATTGGGATGATTAAACAACTGCACATACTCATCATCATCGTCATTATCATCATCAAGGTCCTTTATCTCATTTATCTTGGTTTGGGTCTCGTGTTCACTTTTCTAGTCAACTGTAAATATACCACCTAGACTGGGAAGGTAATAGATCTCTCATTGGTTGCATAAATAATTAATAATAGGATTGAGTATGGCAAGCATCCACATGCATCAGAAAAGTGTCCAAATTTAAATTTTCGGATCTTCTGGCCTAGGCAAGGGCGTTCCCCTCTTTTTGTATTCCTATTTTTCTAGTGTTCATCTGATCAGTGGTCAGGGTTGATGACCATGGTACGTGTCTTTGATTAGTGTGTGGATCAAAGAACACACTCTCTCTTAAAGAAGAAGAAGAAGAAGAAGAAGATGATGATGTGTAATATACTGTCATTTTTTATGCTGCAATACTAGTTGGATTGATGAATACTGTGACTGTCTTTGAACAGATACACTTGTTTGGAAGGAGCTAAGTACTTCAGGGCAAATGCTAACTCCTCGTGCGGGCCATTCAACTGTAGCTCTTGGGAAACACTTATTTGTGTTTGGGGGCTTTACCGATGATCGGAACCTTTATGATGATCTTCATGTACTCAATGTGGGTATGTTCCTTATCATGCACTTTTCATGTGGTCTCTAACACTAAATGTTAATTTGACTTTTGGGTGTTCATGATGACATTCAACCTTATAATTTCAAACTTATCTCAGCTTTCATTGAATAACAAGATCTGTTCAAAACTTATTGTAGGTGTAACTTCAACCCCAAGTGCTTATATTTATTTATCCATTTATTTTGAATGATACCCAAGTGATTTTATGTTAAACTACAATCGCTGAGATAAAACAACAAAATCAGGTTCTGCATCTCTTTAAGTATATAGCTATTCAAGACATCCATTTCCAGCTGTGGGGCTTGCATTTTGGCCATTGAAACTATTGATTTAATTGTTCCAATCTGTTGAGGACTCTCCAAAAATCTTTCATCCTTGGTCTGAAACTTTTCTTTTCACCGTTCTTGAGTTCTGTTATAACATTATTTTAGTCCACTCGTTAAAGGTATTTTGTGGTCATTTGCAAGGTAACATATGGGACATAGCTATCACCCGCAAGGGTGTAGCTCAGCTGGCTTGAACTTCCAGGGATAGACTAGATGTCTTGGGTTCAATCCTCTCCAGAGTTACCCGCTGCACAGCAGGTGGTTTTGTGTGTACATGGGATTAGTCTTGCCTTCAATGTGGGTTGAGGATACCCATTGTATTCAAAATATTATATATATGGGACGTAGCTATCTATGGTTGGCATTTTGCTCAAGGAATTTTCTAAAATTTGGGTTGGATTGTAAAATTGTGAGAGTGCTGATGAAATAAACCATATGATTTTTATAGATCTCTTATTTTTTGAAGGAAAAAATTATGATATAAAAAACACGATGTTTTTCTTTAAGATTCAACCATGCAGGTCTTAACTGACCAATCACCTACTGTGTAACTGGGTTTTGATTGACTGCGACAGATTCCTAGTCTACTTCACTGAGTTTGCCAACTATGAGAAATTACAGCTTTATCATTTTTTTCTTAGTTATGAGAAAATCATCATCATCATATAAGCCTCTAGTCTCATTTTTCTGGGTCTTACCTGACCAGTCACCTAGGGTTTTGGTTGACTCAGGCAGATTCCCAGTCTACCCACCTAGTTTGCAATCTATGAGAAAATTCAGATTTATCATTTTTTATCAGTGTTGAGAAAGTCATCATCATCATCTGAGTCACTAATCCCATATTTTTTAGGTTGGGTTTTTGAGTTCTTTTCAATTCTAATCAATCAAAAGCCATATCATTTGTTATCCTATAACCCATCATATCCATCTTTACCCCCTTGTCAAGTTTTTAGTGGCTTCCCTCTCTACTTTTTTTTTTCTTCTATATATGACCTTTTAATTGTTCGTTTATTGAGGTTATTCTCGATCTTCCATTTTTGCTTGAACCACCTTAAATGACTTCTCCTCATTTTTCTTATACTAGTTAAAAGATGTTCTTCGCACGTGGCACAATCACTAATACAATTAATTTGAAATTATTTTTATATCATTATTAACATACAAATAAATGAAAATGCTCCAAATAGAGCCCATGATATGGGCACACAAAATGCCCAGCACAGTGAACAACTAAGATCTTCCTCCGAACTCAATAACCCTTTTGAGGTCCACTCTGGTAAGAACCTTTCCTTTTAGAGCACACCACACGGAAGAGTTAGGCTTTTCCAAGCTAGACAAGGGAGAGGATCCACATTGTGTTGATGTAGGATCAAATCTGCCATTGTCTTCGCCGAGAAGGTACTCGAGGAATCACCTGTCCAAACTAGTTCATTGTCCTCATCCAAAGACAGTGGAAACTCGCCTAACTAGGTTAACAAGTCCTCCTTACTCTCCCTAAAAGGATCTCAACTCTCTTCTGAAATCGATGTGCCAGGTTATGTGTTAACCCACGACTCTATAACAATCCTTGACTAAGTTTTTTTGTTCTTGACTATTCTAAATAACCTAAGGTACCCTTCCTTTAAGGGCTATCCCCTAGCCAAATATCAATCCTAAAGAGAGTCTTCTCTCTTCTTTCGGCCAGGAGTCTGATGTTGTCTCTATACATGTTTCCCACGAGGGTTCTACCCTGACCCATACTCCACCAAGCCTTAACGACTGGAGAGTTGTACTTCTCAACATTTTCACCTAGAGCTCACCCGTTGTTGTCTTCTGTTTCGTACCTTGCGGTCAGAACCCTCACCCACAGGGAATTGCCAATTCTGCTTGCATAAAAGGGCTTGATTTCTAACTTGTAGTTGAACTATCCCTAGACCTCCTTTTGATTTAGGCTTTATCACCTCTGACCATGCTACTAGATGCACTTTTTTTTTTCTCCTCTTGATCACCCCAAAGGAATCTCCTAAACAACTGTTCTAATTTTTTGTTATTCCTCTCGGCATCTCGGAGAGAGACATGTAATATGTTGGGAGATTTATTAACACTGATTTGATAACTGTTAATCTTCCTCCCAGAGATAGGTATTTCGTACTCCACCCGGCTAGTCTCCTCTTTCTTTTCTACCACTGTTGCCCAGGAACTCTTGAGCCTTGGGTTCCCTCCCACGGGTAGACCTAGATAGATAAAGGGTAGTTACCCAATACCACATCCTATCTCGTCCGCCAACTCCTTGAGGGAATCGTCCTCCACCCGAATACCTACTAAGGTACTTTTTCAAGATTTATTCTGAGTTCGGAAACTAATTCGAAACACCTAAGGATCATTTTATACCCTATAACTTTGTTTCTATGGGGTTCACAGAAAATTAAGGTGTCGTCTGCAAACTGGAGGTGCATGACCATCGGGCCATGCGTAGAAATTTCGAAACCTTTAACGATATCCAGATCTCTAGCCTTTTTTACAAGTTTGTTCAAGATTTCACCCACAAGTTTGAAGATAAAGGGAGAGAGCGGATCTCCTTGTCTGAGGCCTCTATTAGCTACTATAGATTGGGTGGGAGAATCGTTTACCAGCACTGAATATGTGGTGTCCTCTACGCAGAATTTCATCAATTTCGTCCATCGTTGACCAAAACCCATCTTGTCAAAAAAGGTTGCCCACAAATGCCTAGTCGACAAAGTCATACCCTTCTCCATATCAATCTTAAAAAGGACCCCCATTTCTTTTACTTTTGCCTCATTTGGACTAATTCATTAGTGATCAATACACCATCCAAAATTTGTCTATCCTCTGCGAACGCTCCTTGTGATTTTCCTATTTTCTCTAGTAATGCCTCTTTTAACCTATCGGCCAACACCTTTCCTATAAGTTTATGGATACTACCAACAAGACAAATAGGTCTGTAGTGTGAGAGTTCGGACGAACCCTCCCTCTTTGGAATGAGACTTATGAAGGAATTCTTCAATCCTCTGTTAATGATGCCGTTTCACTGAAATTCCCTGAACTCCTTAAGAAAATCCACTCCCACTGTTTCCCAACAAGATTTAAGAAAGGTGAAGTTGAAACCGTTAGGACCCGGGGCTTTGTCTCTTTCAAGATTGTCTAAGGCAGCCCTAATTTCTTAAGTGGCAAATGCAAAACAGAAAGGAAGGGGGGAGGGGTTAGGCCGTCTATAGAGATTACAATAGTAAGGCATAAAGGGGGGATTCGGGCATTGGCATTTTAAAATTATAATGGTTCTAGAATTTTAATAATTGTTATTTTTTCAGAAAATTAAGTCATACAAACATATATTTAACAAAAAATTATATTATGTTCATGGCCTAGTAGTTGAGTTCAAATAATTTGCATGTGACCTCATTATTGAAATAAAGCATTAAATGTGCTCCAAAAGAGTTCTTATTACTAGTTTAAATTACAATTGACTATAAATATGAACATTAAATTGATTTTTTTTCATAAGTTGACTTCTTATGGGCCCACCTAATGACATCATTATGCACAAAAGACCAATGAAATTATAGAAGGAAACAATTTCGTTCACCATCCATTAAAAGATATTAAAACAAAATAATAACAAAAGTAATAACAAAAGTAAAAAAATAAGACCTAGCATCATAAGAAGAAAAAGTGGACTGTATTCAATACCATGGTTTTATTAGCTCGCCCTATTTTAATCACTTAAATTATTTTTTAGTCTTCTACTTTTATGACCTTCAAAAACATGACTAAATTGTTTTAACCAAGATTATTTTTAAGTGAACTCCATATTCAAGCACAATTATTTACAATGAACCCATGTTTGGAGAACATTTAGCACTCTTGTAATAAAGATAAAAAAGGCTAAAAGACTAATAGAAACGTAGAAATTTTATGTAATGTAAATTTGTATATACAACAGTATAATATATATTGTATATATAAACAAACCAATGGCAAAGATCTAACATTTCCAAGACAAAACCCTCACAAAAGGAACCAAAAGCAATTTTTGTTGAGATGAAAGAATCAAAGTGAATGACGTTGATGGAATCCAGATCACTGACGCGGTAGAAGTTTCCCCAATACAGAAGGTTTTTCCTGTGACAATGGTAGAATGGTGGCAAAACAATTTTTCGGTTTTTGTTGGCAACATTCCAGATTGGGGTGCTGGCGATCTGGTTCAAATTTTTGGGGCTGCAGGAACGGTTTTTGATAGTTTTGTGCCTACTGACAGACGTACGGGTAAGAAGAAGCACTTCACCTTTGTGAGATTTAAAACAGAATGAGAAATGGAAAAGGCCATCACTTTGTTTGATGGAAAAGTTCATCAAGGGAGGAAATTTCAGGTTAATAAGGCTAAGTTGGGTCCGGAGAATCGTTCGCCTCCTAAACCTCCTTCGAAGTATCATACAGTTTCTCTCCCAGATGATCGTTTGCTTCATGTCCATGAGCCTTTCATTGAAAAGAATAAAGAGGGTTTGGCAAATACCTGGATTGGCGTTGCTAGGAGTTCAGCTTCCTCTGCGCTCGAGATCAGACAGTGGTTGCAAGCGATTTGGGGATTTGATCTGAAGGTTACGGTCCGTCGTTTGTCTCCGCTTTCCTTCTGGATAATATTCGCCTCTGAGGAGGTTAACCGAAGAGTCAGTCTAGGTGTTTCGCATTTCTCGGAGGGGCCAC
The DNA here is from genome assembly GCA_013350335.1 of Chimonanthus salicifolius. NCBI lineage: Eukaryota > Viridiplantae > Streptophyta > Magnoliopsida > Laurales > Calycanthaceae > Chimonanthus > Chimonanthus salicifolius. Next base: position 47,956,537 of record CM023540.1, on the reverse strand, counting down.
TGAAGAGATTAGACAAGTGGACTGAAGTTTTAGGACCCTGTGTGGTAGTGGAATGGGTTCGGATCTACAATATCCCTCTTCATGCTTGGCGAAAGGAGATTCTGTGGAAGCTTGGGGAAATGTGTGGTGCTGTGGAGGAGATAGATCCCAGATGCTTGTCCATGGAGGTGGTTGAATTTGTTCGAGTGAAAGTGGTGAGGCTTCTTACTAATGAAGTTCCGAAAAAGTTATCTCTGGATGTGAAGGACATTCGTTTTGGCTTGTGGTCGGAGGTGGAACCTTGGGTCATGGAGTCAATGGAGGAAAAGGTGTTGCAGGGGGTTTCTTCGGAAATACTGTGTCCGTTGTTGGTTGTGGAGGGGGTGGCGAAGTCGAGTGATGTGGCACAGGTTGGTCTCCTTCAGGGGTCGCCGGTTCTTCAGTTGCCTAACGTAAATGTCCGGCAATCGGAGGAGAGATCGGTCTCGGGTGAGGCCAGATTTGACCTTCTACTTGTTTCGGGAGCGGTTCCTACGTCAACTTCAATTCCTGAGAATGTGGTGGTGATCCCTCTTTCACTTTCGAATCCTCCTTTAGTTTCGCCTCCTGGTGTGGAGTTTTCGAAAGCTCTCCCGAAGGTTCTGGAAAAAGATAAGGAAAGGAATGCGGTGTTATGGCATTCAGTTGGAAGGGGCGTTAAGTTATAAAGGGGCTCTGCTGGACTCGGGTAAGGCCCACTCGGATTCTAAGTTGTGGGCGTTGGCTAGGGCCCAACCGCTTAAGTTGCCTTTAACTTAAGCCCATCTCGCTCCCATAAGACAGAATTGAGTCTCGAGCGGAAGGTCCTTGATGGGTCAACAACTGGGTTGATCTTCAATCAGGAGTGGATGGATGCTGATGGTGCTCGAAGTGGAGGTGACCTGCAGGAGTTCAGCTCCAACTGGCTTTCAGATGTCTCTAGGAGAAGGGAACAGGGTGAGACGTCCTCGCTGCAGGGGACTGGTTTTCAGTCGGTTTCGTATGAGTCTCGTCGGAGTGTGCAGGTGGCAGAACAGGTCCGGACATCCTTTCCTCTTGATTTCACTGCGGGTGAGATGGTTTCTGTCCATCAGAATACGGAAGAGGTGGGGGTTGTTACTCCTTTATGCATTAATTGGGTAGATTCTGTGGAAGCAGAGGGGCTGGCACTGACAGTTCGCACGGAGCATTTTGACGATCCATTCTTGGTATTTCTTCACCGCGTCGGAGCATACAGTTGAGAGAGATTTTTAATAATTTCTGGGAGGCGGGTCAAAGGGAGATTGAGGAAGAGCATCAGGTACGTCGCAATAGAAAGGGAGAAAGGGAGCTCAGAAATCTATAGTCAACAGTCAACTATGATCGTTCTCTTTCGGTTGCGAGGACGTCGGGTGTGTAGGGAGGTAATTGATGATAGTGATGTCCTGAAATGTCAGGGGTTTTGGGGGAGCTTATGAAGCGGGTTATGGTGAAGCGGGTCGTGATTAGTCAGAGGCCTGATGTTCTTTTTCTGCAGGAGACTAAGTGCCAAGAGCCTGATGAGGGGTCGGTAAGATCAATTTGGGGGTCCGGCTGCATGGATTGGGTGGGGAAGCCCTCTAATGGGGCTTCAGGGGGTTTGTCGATTGTATGGGATGCTTCTAAGTTATATTTGGTTTCGGTTCAGATTAGTGCTTTCTCCATTACGACTGTGTTGGAGGAGACTTCGAAGGGGAGATCTTTTATGTTCACTAATGTTTATGGGCCAAACGATGACGCTTGTAGAGGGTCCTTTTTGGATGAGATTGTTTCAAATAGAGGGACTTCCTCTCTTCCTTGGTGTGTGGGAGGTGATTTTAATGTTGTTCGTCGGATGGATGAAAGGAAAGGTTGTCGCAGAATTTCTTCTCCAATGCAGCGTTTTAGTAGTTGGATTGATGAGTTGGAATTGCTTGATTTGCCTTTGGGTGGTGCCTCCTTTACTTGGTCTAACATGCAGGAGGATCCGAGCCTTGCTCGTCTAGATAGGTTCTTGATTAATTCTAGGTGGGAGGACAACTTTCACCTTTCTTCGCAGCGCGCTCTTTCCAATCCTGTCTCTGACCATGTTTCTATTATTCTAGATTCTTGTCTGGATTCTTGGGGTCCTTCTCCTTTCCGGTTTGAGTTGGCTTGGCTAAAGATAGATGGTTTTAAGGAGCTTGTTGAGATTTGGTGGAGGGAGGCTAACCCTACAGGGTGGAAGGGTTTTTGTTTATTGCAAAAATTAAAGTTTGTCAAAGGTAAGGTTCGGATTTGGGCTCATGCTCGTCGAGAGGAAGAAAAATTACAAGAGCAGGGTTGGCTGGAGGAGTTGCATCTTCTTAATCTGCAGGAAGAGAGTGGTCCTCTTTCTCAGGCTCTTTGGTTGAGAAGGAAGGAAGTTAAATTTCACCTCAAACAGGTAGCTATGAGGGAAGAAATAAATTGGAAGCAACGTTCTCGTGTTCGGTGGCTGAAAGAGGGGGATAAGAATACCAAGTTCTTCCATCGAATGGCAACCTCTAGAAGAAGGAAGAATTTTATACATTCTCTACAAGTGGATGGGGAGAGAATTGACTCAAGAGTAGATATTTGTGAGGAGGTTGTGCATTTTTAGTCTCACTTGTTTAAAGCTCCTCAAAGGGATTTCACTATCCCTTCCTTTCTTCCGTTTAAAGAATTATGTGAGGCGGATTGGCTTCCTCTGGAAGTTCCTTTTGAAGAATCTGAGGTTAAAGATGCTGTTTGGCAGTTATGGGAGGATAAAACTCCCGATCCTGATGGGTTTCCTATTCTCTTCTTCAAGTTTTTTTGGGAGGTGGTTAAAGCGGATCTTCTTGCTTATGTTGTAGAGTTCTATGATAGGGGTGTGATATCTAAAGATTTGGGGGCTGGCTTTATTACGTTAATTCCTAAAAAACCAGGGGCTTCAGAGTTGAAGGATTTCCGGCCTATTTCCTTTCGTGGTAGTCCTTATAAGATCCTAACTAAAGTGTTGGCTAATAGGTTGAAGGTTGTTCTTCCTCAGCTCATTTCCCCATCCCAAAGTGCCTTTATTGCTGGTCGACGGATTGTGGACTCCGTGGTCGTTGCTCATGAATGTTTGGATTCACATTTTGCCTCTGGAGAAGCAGGTGTGGTTTGTAAATTGGATTTTTAGAAAGCCTATGATAATGTTAGTTGGTATTTTCTTGATTTTGTGCTGGATTGAATGAGCTTCGGTTACGATTGGAGGATTTGGATGCGGTCTTGTCTTTCTTCGGCTCACTTGTCGGTTTTGGTGAATGGAAGTCCTAAGGGGTTTTTCAGGATGGAGAAGGGCGTTCGTCAGGGTGATCCTTTATCGCCTTATCTTTATGTGATTGTTGCTGAGGCTCTGCACTTGATGTTTCAGTCTGTCCGTGCACAGGGGTTGATTCATGGCTTTAGTATTGCACATACGGAAATTGTAATTTCTCATTTGCAGTATGGCGATGACATTGTTCTTTTCCTTAAGGTAGATGTGGAGGTAGTCAAAGCAACTCGAGCCATCTTAGTATGGTTTCAGATATGTTATGGGTTGAAGATTAATTTTGATAAAAGTGAGCTGGTGGGACTTAATGTTGATCATAATCAATGTCTTCATTTGGCTTCTATCTTGGGTTGTAAGGTGGTTTCTTTTCCTTCCTTGTATCTTGGGGTTCCTCTTTGTAAGGGCAATCCAAGAAAGGCAAGCTGGGATAAGGTGATTGCAAATACGGAGAGGCGATTGTCTTCTTGGAAAGGTAGATTCTTGTCAATTGGTGGGCGTATCACTCTGATTAAGTCGGTTCTGGCTAGTCTGTCGGTTTACTTTTTGAGCGTGTTTAAATGTCCGGCGGTAGATGCAGATGAGCTTGATAGGATCCAGAGACAGTTCTTGTGGAATGATGATAGAGAATGACACAAATTTCACTTGGTCCGGTGGTCTCAGGTTTGTCGTTCTAAGAAAGAAGGGGTTTGGGTCTTCGTACAATCCGCAAGGTTAATGCTGTTTTGCTAGGGAAGTGGTTATGGCGTTTGGGGGATTCGTCGGATGGTTTGTGGAAGGATAGTATTCGCAGGAAGTACAGTCTGTCGGGATTTGGATGGCAGATTGGTAATGCTAATAGAAGGGATTCACGATTCTGGAAGTGTGTGTGCGCTATAACACCGGTTTTTGAGCGTCACATTAGGTATCGGGCATATATTGGATTTTGGTTGGATAAGTGGTTGGGTGATACTCCTTTGGCCCTTGCTTTCCATGATTTATATGCTTTTGAGGTGAACAACCCTGCTACGGTTAAGGACTGCTATGAGATCATTCAGAATAAGGTTGTTTGGGGTCCTCAGTTTCGTAGAGAGTTGGAGGATTGGATGGTGGATAGCTGGATGTCTCTTATGTCTTTACTGAGCAGTGTTTTTGTTTTGGGGCAAGGTTCTGATTGGAGGATTTGGGAGTTAGATCCTTTTGGGTCTTTTTCGGTGAAATCTTTTTGTAATCATCTTCTGGTGGTTGGGGAAGATCCTGTTGTGCATCCTAAGATTTGGGAGGGAGTGTCTCCTTTCAAGGTGAAGGTTTTTGGATGGATTGTTGGGTTATAAAAGATCTTGACTATTGATAATTTGAGGTTGAGGAGGATGCTTATTGTTAATGCTTGCCCTTTGTCTTTTTGCGGAAGAGTCGGTGAATCACTCACTTCTTCATTGTGGTATCTCTTGTCCGATCTGGGAGCATTTCTTTCAGCTGTTAGGCATTTCTTTTTGTATTCCTAAAGCTTGGAGTGAGTTGTTTAATGAAGAAAATGTGTTTTTTGCTAGTTCGTTTCATCGGAAATTGTGGAAAGCGACGTCCTTGAGTATTGTTTGGTCCATCTGGTTAGAAAGGAATCAGAGGGTTTTTCAAGGGAAGGTTGGCCCCTTGGCTCGGATTCTTGAAAAAATAAAGTTGCGGGTTGCTTGGTGGGTGGTTGGGCTGTTGAAGTTCTGTCAGTTCTCTGTTTCAGAGTTGTTTTGAGATTGGGCTCTGGTGGATGTTTCCAGTGGTCACTCAGATTCTCATCCTTCTGTGGCCTGGTCTCCTCCTCCTTCTGGGTTGCTCAAGCTCAATTTTGATGGGAGTTGTAGGCGGGAAGTTGGTCTAGTTGGTTATGGAGGGCTTATCTGTAATGATTCAGGAATTACTCTGCTTTCCTTTACCGGTCCTTTTCTTAATGGGTCTATCATTGATGTGGAAGTGTTTGCTCTGTGGAGAGGCATTTTGGAGTTAGAAGAGCTAGGGGTCTGTGGGAGTTTAGTGGAGGGTGATTCGAAGGTAGTGGTGGGTTTTCCTTATCCCTGGCATTATCTTGATAAAGTTAATAGGATTCGTCATGCTATTGCTAGCTTTGATTTTAAGATTGCTTGGGTCCCGCGGTCGGCGAACTCCGCTGCTGATTCTATGGCGAGACAGGGGTGTGTTCAAATGAGGAATTTGTTAACAGATTGATGTAATTTGGTTGTTTCTGTTTGGGAGGGCTTCTCCTTGTTGCCCTTCCTCTTTGTATCCTTTTGCTTTATAAATGAAGTTACCTTTCAAAAATATATTGTATATGATATAGATATTTCTCATGCCATATCCACTTGTACCTATGTCTGTGTCGTCAATTTGGAACATGATGTATACTATTCATGTTCCCATGTCAATATTGATTCCCTGCTTATATCTAGGTTTATAGAGGGTATGGGGGAAGGGGAGGCTGTTAAAGACTTAGACTGATGCAGCAAGAATAGACATGATGAACTGTGGTGAAGGACAACTTTTAAAGAGTCCTGGTGACTGTTTGAAGGATAAAACATAAGTCTGAATTCTAATGGGCCTATTATAGCCTGATGGCCTAAAAATTGGGATTTGGATCCTGCCCATTAAGAAATTTGGATCTTAGATTTGGATATTTATTCACCTCAACTCATCCAGTGCAGGCCAAATTCAGGTTGTTGACAGTTACCTTCAGATCTCCTCTGGATCACCAGACAACCTCCCTGTGTTTTACTAATGGAGCATTAAGCAAAATCTGTGCATCTCTCATGCTTTGTGATGTGTAGTGCTCGATGCTTCTTAATTTTGGTTTTTTAGTAAGTGGGTCTAGAAACAAATGGGCAGACTTTCTATGACTGTAAAATCTTCACTTTCAAATTTACACAGGCCTAGAAACAATGAGGTTCTGCCTTAACTTTCAAGTTTATGATTTGTTTTGTTTGAATCCATCTCTCTCTCTTCTTCTTCTTCTTGTTGCAGATACTGGTATTTGGAACAAAGTGACAAATGCAGGCCTAGGGCCTTCTGCTAGATTTTCTGTTGCTGGAGATTGTTTGGATACGCGGAGGGGTATGCTTGTGTTCACTGGTGGATGCAATGAGAGTCTTGAGGCTCTTGATGATATGTACTATTTATACACAGGTTTGTTGCACCATTTTTATCTTAACTGATATTTTATTCATTAGGGCCTAATGGGATACTTGGAGCTCAGGGAGAATTGTGGTTACCCTTTCATGAAAGAGTTCCAGGATAGTGCTGGTATTTGAACAAGTAATGGACTCCAAAATAATGCAGGAATCACTGAGCCTGGCCCCCCTTCAGGATATTGTCTGGTACCATGAAAGGGGGACAAAAAGGAATTTCCTTGTTCTTGGAATTCTGAATGATTGTAATGAACTCTATACTGTCAGCCAAGCAGAGTTCTGCTAGTATTTTTTGATGAAGAACCCCAAGACCCCCACCTCTTCCCGAGTACGAGGGCGTTGGGTAAAACTCTGGATGCATGCAACCCTTGCAAGCCATGTGCATCGGGTTACTATGAGACTCAAATTTGGGACCTATGGTTCCTGAGCCAAAGTATCTACTAGTTGAGCTATCCCGTGCGGGGTAGAATTTTGATAGTTTGAGCTCGACTCTAGTATTCTGGACTATCTGGAGCCCTTTAGAACCGAGTCCACATCTCAGAGTTCCATGGATCTAATTGGGATAGAAAATAAGTAGAGTTTGATGCATTCCTGTGCGACACGTCATTGTGAGATGGTTTTTCTTGTATGCTGCTAGGTTTTCCCCCCTATTTGTTATGTGCATGGACAAAACAAGTTCCACGATCCTTTGCTTGGGCTATCTAATGCTCTGGCCTTGAGGTTGAACCTGTGTGGTCTTTCATTCGTAACTGAACAGTTTATCTGATGCATCACTGATGGATACTGTGGTCTGAAATAATTTGAGTGGATGGAAGATCCCGAGTGTCCAATGCAAAGTAGTCAAGCCTCAAGGCTCACTTGAGGCACAAAGGGATCTTGGAGCCAAAGGCTCAAGGCACTCCTTTTCCTTTCTAGGCAATCTTAAAATCTATTTTTTTTTTATTATTTATATTTTTGAAACCAACATAAACAAAATCCAATACTATTGCAAACAATTTTAACATATTAATGAAGAACGGATCACTTTTTGGGTTTTTTTTCATTGATGACCAAGGTGTTTCGGCTTGTTAGAGCACCCGACTAATCCTCGGGGCATGTGCAAGCCTCGCTACCTACACACACCGCGTAACTCTATGGGGAGTGGCCCATTGGGGTAGAGTGGGAATCAAACTCAAGACTCCCGCTTCCTGAGGTGGGTTCTTGGCCATCATCACTTAACCCCTTTGGGTTTATTGTGAACCAATAGTGCAATATATGCTATAAAAATTAAAAAGCGAATACCTTTCAAAAAAATAAAAATACAAAGGGAATACAATTGCAAAAGAACAACAATATAAGAAGTTAAGAACAAAAGCTTAGCTTAATTGCAATTGCATATGATCTGCTATCTTAATTATTGTGCACTAGCTCCTAACAATTTTGTCTTATACGTTGCAAGTTGAAAACATTAGCCATTATGCAGTATGCATCACGTAATAGAGTACATTAAGCTAAAACAAGGTCACTTCCAGCAACAACAGGCAATAGCAGCTAGCAACTAGGAAATAAAAACAATGAAAGCGGTAGTGGCAGAAATGGAAAATAATAATGTTATCGAAAAGCAAGAAAAAAATTGAGAGGGGAAAAAAGAAGAAAACAAAAATGAACAAAACTTTCATTGAAAGTAGTCGTGAAACTCAAAACTGGTGATGGAAATATAGAATTGGCAAAAAGTGGAGGAAGAAAAAAGAAACGAAGACAAGACAAAAGAAGAATGACCGGGAGAGAGAGAGCGAGAGATGTGCGACTGTGAGAGAGAGCGAGAGAGTGCGAGGTAGAGGGTCATTGCACCTGGAATCTGAGGGCAGAAGGAGAGACCAGCTGGAGCGGCGGGAGGATGGGGAAGGGGGTGGATGGCAGAAGCTGAGGGGGAAGAGGCACCGTGAGGTCCAAGAGAAAGTGACAGTTACCCTCTGTCTCCAATCTTCCAGACAGTATTACCAATATCTGGCTGCAAGACCTCTTCCAGAGATGTGGACCAGTGATAGATGCTTTCATTCCAAAGAAAAAGGACAGCACCAGCAAGACTTTTGGTTTTATCAGAATGGCTTCGGGTGGTCAAGCTGAGAGGGCAGTCTGAGAATTCAATGGCTCGGTGTTGGAAAGGCCGACGTTAATTGTAAACCAGCTTATTTCAAGAGAAATTCTCCTCCCAGGAAATATCAACAACTTGATAAGACCAGGAGCACCCTACCAGAGGGAAACATAACAGTGGGAATCCAGAAAGAAAGGAAAGGGCTGATCTGGAATGGCCAGATGACTGGAAGGAAGGAATGGGAGGCGTCGTTGGGTGGAGGTGGTGAAAAATCGAATCCAAAAGAAGAGGAAGCACCACCTGGTGATGAGGGGGCTCTGCTAGTGAAGAAGGAAGCAGAGGTGGAGCTGATGATGACAAAATCTGCTTAGGCAGAAGTAATGGAATGGCTTTCTAAGTCCGTGGTGGTATCCTCGATTGGAGATGTGCCTCAATCTGAACTCAAGCAGCTCCTAGCTCAGAATGGTTTCTCAAGGTCTTCAGTCAGTCATCTTGGGGAGGATTGCTTCTTAATTGGCCTATCATCGGAGGAGGATGTCCAACACTTCCTTGAAGCCTCAATGAAGTTCGGATTTTTCAAAAAAATGAGAAGATGGGAACTGGATCTGTTCCGCCAATAGAGTCACTAGGGTTCAGTGTTATGGTTTCCCTTTGGAGGGCTGGACGGAAGAGATCATCTTAGCCTTTGGGAGTCATCTCAGGAGGGTTCTGAAAATCGAGGATACGAACCTAAGCAAGGAAGGCTACTCCTCACTTTCTCTACTGCTCGAAATTGGCCTTCAGGAAAAAGTGCTGGAGCTGGTTCATCTCAGCTTGAATGACAGTCCACATCATTGCAGTGAGCGATGTTGAAGTCGCCTCTAGACACCTCTCGTCGGAATCTCGTCCGGAAAATCAATCCTTTCCGGAAAAGATGATTTCGGAGACAAACCTTAATCGTCCGTTGCAGTTGGAGAAACGTGGTAGTCATGCGATCGAGTCTCTTCCCATGGTTTCTTGGTTGGAGAACCAAGCCGCGGTAGAGAGGTATCTGGAGGTAGATCAGTCACAGAAGGAGACATGTGGCAGCCATGCGATTGTTTCTCCTCCCAAGCTGGCAGTTTCTCCTTTCTAGAAACCAGATCTCCAACCAGCATCGACGAATGGGGAGGGAGGCATGCAGAGAAATCACTGTGAGGGCCAATGGTCAGTGATGATTCAAAACCCTATTAAATGGGGAGGTGATATCGCATGCTCGAAGTGTGTGACGGAAGCTTCAAGTAGAGCAATGGGTAAAGAGGCTTTTGGGCGAGCTGCTGGGTCCTGGACTTGCCCCTGTTGGACCCAGCCCCTCGAAGAAGTAGGCCTAGGCCCAGCAGCAGGTATTGAAGTCTTATCAGCAGGTCCATCTCTAGCGAAGGGGACTGGCCTATTGGATCCCAGATCATTGAAGAAGCAAATCAGGCTGAAGTCACGGTTCCTGGGGCCTCTACTGAGGTCTCAAATCAAAAGTCTCAGAAGACTGGAGCCATGGGACTTAATCGTTTCAGCCCAACGAAAGATTTATCGGAAGAAAAATGGGATAATGGTAGTCAGATTGCTGGCCTGGGAAATCTGATCCCATGTTTTAATTTCCCACCATATCCACATGCCAAAGAATCACAGGTATCGCCATCCACAGGTGGAAGTAAAGATAAGGGGACTCAGAAGAAAGGGGTTGCAGAAGATTGGCTGACCTTCGATCAAGGGGCATCTTTGCAATTTTTGTTCCAGGAATATGGCTCATCCAGATGATGTGAAGGTGGTGAATGATCTTGGGCCACTACAGCTACTGAAAAAGAAAGGTTATTTAGAGGAAGTTGGAATTGAAGTAGTAAAAATGGGTAAATCTTTGGGAATCAATTTCAGTGACGAGAATGAAATGTTAAATGAGAAAGGAGCACTCCTGCAAGAGCTTGAGGGATGAAACAGGCTGGAAGAGGAGAGAGAGTTAGATGAGGATGAGTTAGCCTTCAAGAAAAACAGTAAGGCCTTAATATGGGATTTTCTACAATTGGAAGAGTTGGATTGGAGACAGAGGTCCAGGGCTTTGTGGTTAAAAGAGGGAGATAAGAACACGAAGTTCTTCCATTGTTGTGCTATTGCCAGAAAAGCCATTGACAATATTAATTCTTTGGTCATTGATGGGAGGAGAATAATGGACAAAGAAGGGATAAGAGAAGTAGGTCGTCGACACTTCATGGCCATTTTTCATCCCCTGCCAGAGCAGTCACCTTCTCTCCCCCATCCTCCAACCCCTCTTCTTGTGTCTTGCCAAATGGCTTCGGATCTGGGTACCTTTTCTCCACTCTCACCTTCTTTGTACTCTGATTTGTTGTTTCCTAGACCTCGCTGTCTTTTCTCTTGTCATGTCTTCCAGGTTGCAGGTGCTGATGGTTTCGAGATGACTCATTTCTCCGATCTTGTTGGAGCTTCATATCTTCGGTGGCGATCATCTTCTGTGGAAGGGTCAACCTTCTGTTCCTTCTGGGCTTCGTCGGCTTCATTACTTTTTTTGCGGGTTCTTAGGTTTTTGCACAATCGGACAGCTTCATTCCTCCCTCCACTTTGTGGGCATTTTGATATCAGGCTCTGAGGAGATCCTCAGTGGCTGCCTTTGCTCTCATCTCCTGTAGTGGATACTTGCGATCCCATACCTTCGCAGAGCTTCCCCTTCGTTGCTGCTGTTGTCCTTTCTACATTCTTTTGCTTGTGGCAGTCCAACGATTCTTCTTGGGAGGCTTCATCGTCTTGGCTTGTGGCGGATGCTGGCTCTCCTTGGTCATTGTAGAGTTATCTCTACCTTGCCGTTGGTGGCTTTTCTCCCTTTTTCAACTCGCGGTTTGCCAGAGACTCTTCTTTGGTGGTTTCCTTTTCTTTTCTTTTGGCAGAGGCTTGCAGCACCCGGGTACACTCGTTTCTGAATTCCTATCTCTTCCCTTTTTCTGGTTTTCATTGCTGGGGGTCCGCAGATGCCCCAAATGCCCATTTGTTGCATTTTCCTAGTGCCACTTCTAGTGTACCTTGCGTCCAGACTCGAAGGGGTCTTCGGCTCCTTATACTAAGCTTAGTGAAGCCTCTTTGATTGATAATAGGTCTCCACGATCGACCCTAGATGGGATTGAGTTTAATAGAATTGGGGGAGAGAGGGCTGCATGACTTGAAAGAGATTGTTTAATGGATGAGATTAGGGCCGCACTTGATAGTATGGAAGGTGATAAAGCCCCGGGACCATATGGATTTAACTTCGCTTTCTTTAAAGCTTGTTGGGAATCGGTTGGGCCTGACTTTTAAAGAGTATTTAAGGAATTTCACAGGAATGGAGTCATTAACAAAAGACTAAAGAATTCTTTTACCACCCTCTTGCCTAAGAAGGAAGTTCCGTCAGAGTTCCCTATCAGTGTGGTGGGTAGTGTCTACAAACTCATACCCAAGGTCTTAGCAGATAGTTTAAAGAAGGTATTACTCGAGATAATTGGAGAATCTCAAGGGGCTTTTGTGGAAGATAGACACATCCTGGATGGGGTTCTAATTGCCAATGAATTGGTTCATATGAGAAGAAGGGAGAAAAAACAAGGCCTCCTTTTCAAGATAGGCATTGGAAAAGGTTATGATTTTGTCAATTGGTCCTTTGTCGGATCTCTCTTTGAGAGAATGGGTTCAGTCAAAAGTGGAGACAATGGATGAAGACGTGCATTGAGGATACTTCATATTCTGTATTGGTGAATGGGTCTTCTACCACACCTATATCAGTGTCAAGAGGCTTGAGACAAGGTGACCCATTATCTCCTTTCATCTTCACCTTGATTGGGGAAAGCTTACATAGACTTGTGGTGAAAACCAAGGAATTGGACATAATTAGGGGTTTTACCACTCCGTCGAATGGTCCAATAGTGATGTAGGACACGCAGAGCTTACCCCATTTTCAGTATTTTATTATTTTCGTATTTAGTAGTACTTGTTTTAGGAAGCCAGGTCGGTGACTTTCCTAGTTTGTTTAGGAGTCCAAATAAATTTAGAAGTTGTGGTAGAGTTGGAAACCACCTTCGTGGCCTTCCAAACTTAGAGTCCTAGTCTATTTTTTTGTTATTTGTTTTCTTATAAATACCGATGGATGTAATAGATAAAAACAACACACGATGGATATTTGAATAAGAAATATTGAAGGCATAGCCTTTTTCCTATCTTTTCCCATCTTTCTTCTTCTTCTTGCCAAGTTGCAGGCTAATTCCGCATCAATTGGTTCAGAGCAAGGTTCTCTGTATTTCTGTTACACAAAGACAACCCTGTTCGGAGATTGGTCCTTTCATTATCAGGGGTGATCTAGGTCTCGGTTCTTTTAAAAAAAGAGAGAACAAAAAGGGGTTCTGAAAAATACCTCCGTTGCTACCATTTAATTTCCTGCTGCTGCTGCTGCTCACCGAGCCTGATTCTGTTGCTGATCTCCCAGTGCTGCCTGCCTCGGGTACAATCCCTTCTCCTTCTCTTCGTTACCCTCCCTGCTATCGCTTCTCTTGTTTTCCCCGAGCAACCCCCCCAAAAAAAAAAAAAAACACAAAAGCTTCCGCCTTCCTTGCTTGTCCTAGATCCTACTTCCGCTCGATCTCTGCGTCACCCATCCTCCTTTGTTTCCGCCTCGACCCCAATCACAAACCTTCTCGCTGCTTTCGCCCGCCTTCATCTTCGCCAAACAGCCCTCCGATATTCCTCTTTTCCACCTCTTATTTCTTCCTCTGTTTATCTCTTTCCATCTCTGCTTCCGCCGCCAACCATCCCTTTTCTTTTCCATCCCTTTCGCTGCCTTAAACATTGACATTCGTCTTACCCCTTTTCTTTTTCATTGAACCCTACTTATAAAGCACGATTCCACCAACCTATTATTCGTCCCATTCGATGCCCCTCTCCATTTTACCCTCAACAACTTCCACCCATGTGACCTTTGACCATCCTTTACCTTCGCTTGACCAGCTGTGTGTCCACTTTGACAGAACCTACATCCATGTCCTATTCGTGGGTCCCACCTCACCCATCCATTAAACCATTTACCCGGTCCTCCTCATAGTTTCCACCTAATCCCATCACATACCCATTGCACCCATATAATGAACCCTATACCTACCACTCAGTTCCTTCCTATTCCCATTCGCCTAAGTCACCTAGTTATTTTCAAATCCCGAACTGATTCAACCTGCGACATCAAGTGGATTCAATGGCAACCCGTAGTGGTAATAAGTTTTTACCAGAGCCAAGAGTCAAGAACTTTTTCTGACATGCGATCTGACTTTCAAGATTTTTTACAACAAATAAAAGAAATATTGCACGACAGAAGAGACGGAGACACGACAAATGGTGAACAAAAACTTGAGATATGTGCCCGCTTCCTCAAGATGCGTGCCGACTCCTCCAGAGATACCATGTGCCTGCCCTGGAGTCAGACTCAGAGAGCATGCCTGCTACTCCTAAAGTCGTGACCCCACACATGTTGCCTGTGTTGGAGAACGAGCTAGTTGTGTTGCTAGCGCCACCGTCGATGCAACCGACTCGTGTCGATCCTTCTCCACCGTCACCACCAGTATCACCTCCCCCACCACCTCCGCCAATTACCAACCCTGTCCCATACCCAAATCTGATCCCATTACGGATGCCAGAAATTCATCTATGGTTATTCATACATTATCTTACCCACCTTCTATCCTCTCATTGGTGCCTCGTCTTACAGACCCTCAGGACCATGTCATCTCTCCAGTGCAATTTGAAGATCCCTCCTTGACAGAGTTGCTTCGCCTTCGATTGAGCATATATGAGTTTACTGATTTCTTCGTCCCACAGAAGGAAAGTTCTCATCGTTCGTACGTTGCAACTTTTGTACTTGCAAGCTTCGTCATTCGCATCTATGGCCTTAAGTCTTCATCTTGTTTGGTGCCTTATGATTTTGCTGATTTCAACTCGAGGACGATTTTTTTCAAGACCGGGGGCATGATCTAGGATACACAGAGCTTATCCCATTTTTTGTATTTTATTATTTTCGTATTTAGTAGAGTCTTTGTTTTAGGAAGCTAGGTCGGTGGCTTTCCTAGTTTGTTTAGGAGTCCAAATAAATTTAGAAGTTGTGGTAGAGTTGGAAACAACCTTCATGGCCTTCCAAACTTAGAGTCCTAGTTTATTTTTTTGTTATTTGTTTTCTATAAATATTGATGGATGTAACAGAGAAAAACAACACACGTTGGATATTTGAATAAAAAATATTGAAGGCATCAAATGCAAATAACTTGCTGTTCACATCCAGTGGAGTATCGGCGAGTTTGCAACCAGTATAGTTAGCTTCCAGGAGGAGATCCAGGGCATTTTTCCGCTGGCCATGAGAAGACCGATCAACTTCAATTCCAAGAAAGTATAGGAGGGGCTCCAAATCCTTAATATCAAAAGTCCGTTGAATGAAGGAAGAGATGGCTACATTATTGTTGCTTGTGAGAACAATATCATCAACATAGACTTCCAAAATCATCACAACTGAGTGGAGGCGGTAGATGAAGATAGAGTGATCTGACTGACAGAGAGTAAAACCATAAGGTAAAAAGGTACTGCTAAACTTCTCAAACCAAGCACGGGGAGATTGCTTAAGATTGTAGAGAGCCTTCTTGAGTCTCCAGACAGAGTTAGGCTCCCCCTTCGTGACAAACCTCGGAGGAGGAAACATGTATACTTATTCATGGAGATCACCATCGGAGAAAATGATTCTTCACATCTAACTAGTGCAAGGGCCAAGCAAAGTGGTGGCAAGGAGAGCAAAATGCGCACAGAGGTAATCTTGGTGACAGGTGAAAAAGTGTCCTGGTAGTCTACCCCATATGCCTGTGTGAAGCCTATGGCCACTAGGCATGCCTTATACTGGGCAATGGATCCATCTAGATTATGCTTCAAGGCAAAGACTCATTTACACCCAACTTGAGTCTTTCCCAGACGGTAGAGAAACCATCTCCCATGTGTTGTTGTTCTCAAGGAAAGCTAATTCTTCATCCAGTGGCTGCTTCCCAGGAGGGATTTTTCAAGGCCGTGTCAATCCTCTTTGGTATCTTAATGCTGTCCAATGCTGTGAGAAAACTATGATAGGAGGGTGAAACAATATGATATGATACAAACCGATCAATGGGATGACTAGTACAAGAATGTTTACCTTTGCGAAACGCAATAGATAGATCAGACGGGTCAAAGACTGGTGGATCTAAACCACTGGCAGATGGGTGGGTGGAGTCAGCCTACAGATGGTAGTCGTGACTGTCGGCGTTGATATACTAGAAGGGGCTTAATGAGACTCGGGGAACTAAGATCTGAAGGAATAAGAGGAAGGACTGGGAAAGGAGAAGAGGTAGAGGGAGTTGAAAAATAAGGCACTTGCTCAGAAAATGTGACATCCATGGATACATGTGTTTTGCTAGTGAGGGGATCAATGCACTTATAGCCTTTGTGGAAAGGTGAATAACCTAAAAAGACAGCGCACAACCCGGGGAGGGAGTTTATGGACAGAGAAATTGTGAACAAAACAGACACACTCAAAGACATGTAATGGAATATGAGGAATGGGTTTATGTAAGGGGACTGATTTTATAAAACACGAGATGCCATTCTGTTGATAAGATAGCAAGCAATTAACACTGCTTCGGGCCAATAGGACTTTGGGATATGCATGGTAAAAAATAGAGAACGTGCCACTTAAAGAAGGTGGACGGTTCTTTCGTTCAGCTGCACCATTTTGTTGAGGTGTAGAAGGATATGAGAGTTGAGAGTCTATACCATGCTTTTGCAAAAAAGTAAGAAAGGAATGTGACAAATATTCCCCTCCATTATCTTTTTTTTTTTTTAAAGGTAATATTCCCCTCCATTATCACTCCGTAAGACTTGAATTTTATATCCAATTGAGTGTCAACCCATTGGTAAAAATTTTGGAAGTGATAAAAAACCTCTGATTTATGTTTCATCAAATATGTCCAAGTCATGCGAAAATAGTCATCAATAAATGTGACAAAATAATGAAAACCTCATCCAGAGAGGAGAGGTCGTTGCCTAAGTAATTGGGCCCGTGTAGGCTCAAATTTAGAGTTAAGGACAGCTAAGAATGCAAAAATGCGTTGTTGTTCAACATACTTGTGAAATTTCAGAGTATCTTCAGGATCCTTAAGGGTAAGGGATTGAAGCTGATTAGCTCCAACCAACAAGACCGCATGATCGAATAGTACTAGATAAGGGATAACTTCCCCTATCTGAGAGTGACAGCAGGTCTAAGATAACTCATAGATACTGGGCGAAGTTATCCCCATCAAAATGTAGAGTCTTCACCGTGTCCCAAACATCTTTAGTAGTTGGAAGAGTATAGACCAGACACCGCACATGAGCTTCCATGGAGTGAAGGAGGCAAGATTGGACTGGGGAGTTATTTGCGGTGTAGGAGGAATATGTAGAATCAGTCTTAGCTGGTTTTGTGGCAGTTTCATTGATATAGGATGATAGTTGCTTCACAGTTAAGAACATCGTGGCGGAATGAGACCACTCAAAGTAATTGGTCTCATCCAGCAACATCGTTGTGATTCGACCAATCTGTGGGAAGCCAGAAGAGGCCACATCTGAAATAGAAGGGCTAGTAGAAGAAGATAGAGTAGAATCAACCATGATATTGAAGCAGAAATCAAATCTGAGGATTGTAGAAGCAAATACAGGTCAAAAAATAAACCCAAGCCCAAGGTGCTGCGTCAAATCTAAGAAGAAAACAACAGAAATAGGACCCTAGAGAGCACGAGATGACTCGAATGCTTCGTAGAATCAAGAGAGATGAGGGGGCGACTGTAAAGAGTTAAATCCCAAGTGCAATAGAGTTGGTTCCACGCAGATCTAAGAAAAAAATGCCTGAATCTGAGCTGGCAGGCGTCCTAGACAGCAGATGGAAGAATAATAAAAAGTGGGTTCCACTTGTGATGGAAGGTGGGGCCAACAGGGGTGGTGGAGACCAAGTCAGGGACGATTGCGGTGATGGTTGATCAAAGACAAAGGGAGACCAGAGACAACCGATCGAACCAGAGACCTAGTACACAAGAGACTGCAGACGTACTGTCGCTTGGAGAGAAGAGGCAACGATCCCTCCAGATGCAACGAAATAGGAAATCCAACATTACAGATATATTGTCCTCCAAAAACGGCAGGGAAGGTGAAGAATCTGTTGTTGCAAAACGCTTCGGTCACTAGATCCGAGGCTGAAAAAGAAACTGCACAAGAGGGAGGCACAGGCGGTTACAGAAAATCTGAAAAGAAATTCAGATCTGAGACGATTCGCTACAGAAGTTCGCCAGAGAAGATGACCTGCCGGTTCGAAACAGTAAAACAAAATCGGAAAAAAATTTTAGAGATCTTTCTTGCTCGATGCCATGTAGTTAAATAGAATGAAAAAAAGAGAATGGAGAAGAAATTCTCTGTATATTGTATTGATGTGTATTCTAAACTGAAGGCTTATATGTATAAATAGAATAAGGAGAGCCAATCTAGGTGGCTAAAATAGGAAAAGAATAAAAGAATAGTTATCTATAATCAATCATACAATTTAATAAGACGGCTTTCCAAAAGTAGATGATTTGGGTACTATGTTCTGAAGTGGGTCCGACAACACCTTACGTGTCCTGAATGTGGATCCCATAATAGAGGAACCATGTCCTATGTATTGTTTTTTCAAGAGCTGCTAATTCCTCGTCCAGGGCTGCTTTCCAGGAGGGATCTTGAACAGCCGTGTCGATCCTCTTTGAAATTTTAATGTTGTTTAGAGCTGTAAGAAAACTGTGATAGGAAGGAGAAACAACATGATATAAATAAAACGATCAAGCGGATTGTAGAATAATAGAATGAATAAAAGAGAATATGAAGGATAGAGAAGAATTCTCTGTATCTTGTGTATTAACAATGAGAGAGTACGCATATATATAATTAAAGGAGAGCTATTCATGGTGGCTAAAAAAGGAAAAAGAATTAAAGAATAACATATTACAAAGATTTACACAGCTAGCGATATATTCCTAGTCATCTTTCCAAACTAGACTTATTCTAGTCAACTGTGTCCAGAAGTGGGTCCCACATGATCAACTATTTCCTGAAATGGGTTCCACAACAGGGATGACTACTACAAGCATGCTTACCTTTTCGAAGTGCAATGAGAAGATCGGACTCATCAGTGGCGGATGGATCTGAACCAGTGGCAGATGAGTGGGTGGGGCTGCAGGTGGAGGTCTAGATTGCCTGCGTTGATACACCAAAGTGGGCTTGGTAGTTGTCACACCCCGAACTCGGATGTGGGCTCGGAACGTGACTAAGGTTTGTTTTTTAAAAACAAATTCAATTATCAAGTCCATTGGCCTCTAAGTGAGCTCACTTAAGCCCATAGAAAATGTCACACATTCTCATGCGGACATCAGGGTGACTAAATCTAACCTTCAACGACCACCAATCCGATACTACAATCACAGTCCTGGTCGAATCCTTTGACATTGACAGTATCGGTTCTCACAGATAATTTTCAAATTTTACAATTTTCCCCACTTACTACACATGGGTTTCACCAAACACACCATAATACAATCAATTATACATCATATTATCTTATTACACATATATGACTTTCTTGAAGTCTTAGGGAGTTTTACAATAGGGATTATAAATAAATGCTTGAAAGACTCCTTTATAACCCTCATCCTAAAAGAAGAGGGTCCGTCTGAACTTTCACATTATAGACCTATTAGTCTAATAGGTTGTGTTTATAAATTGTTAGCTAAGGTTCTGGAAGAAAGATTGAAAGAGGTCTTCCTTGAGATCATCGGTGAATCTTAAGGGGCCTTCATTGAGGATCGACAAATCCTTGACGGCATCCTAATCGTAAATGAATTGGTTCAGATGTGGTTAAAGGAAAGGAAACTGGGGCTTTTTTTTCAAAATTGACATGGAGAAAGACTATGACTATGTCAATTGGGATTTCATGGGCTACCTTCTTGATAGGATGCGCTTTGGTGATCAGTGGAAGAAATTGATGAGAGCCTGTGTCGAGGACATCACCTACTAGGGGATTGAGGCATGAATACCCACTTTCACCCTTCATCTTCACACTGGTAGGTGAGGGCTTGAACAAATTGGTAGAAAAATTGGAGGACCTGGTTATTGCTAAGGGTTTTGAAGTGGCTAGGCAAGGACCGGTAATTACTCATCTCCAGTTCGCAGATGATACATCGTCCTTCTGCGAACCTAATAGAGACGAAGTCTTTGGCTATAAAGCGGTCCTTAGATATTTCGAATTGGTTTCATGGCTTAGAGTCAACCTAGGTTAAAACACCTTAATCGGAGTCTGCGTGGGGCGTGGAGGATGTTCTTCTTAGGAATTTAGCGGAAGAATAGGTTGCATAGCCAAAGAAATAGCTTTTACCTCATCTAGGATTCCCAGTGGGAAGGAATCCAAGGTCGAAGAAGTTTTGGACCCCGGTGGTGGAAAAGGGGAAAGGAGATTGCATGGATGGGGTAAGAAATACCTATCTATCGGAGGTAGGCTAACCCTTATCCAATCCGTCCTCATCAATCTTCCTACTTACTGCATGTCCATTTTCGAAATGCCTAAAGTAGTAGCGAGGAAGATAAAGCATTTATTTTGGAATTTCCTCTGGGGTGATAAAATGGATAGGAAGAGGTTGCACGTGGTTACTTGGTTTGAAGTTACGAAGCCTAAATCAAAGGGTGGCTTAGGGATCGTTCCCCTTGAGGCAAGGAATCAAGCTCTATTATGTAAGTGGAGTTGTAGGTTGGGGAGCGAGAAGGATGCCTTGTTGTCAAGCGCGTTGACTGTAAGTTACAACCTCAAAAGTATTAGAGAGTGGGTGTTGGGAGAAAACGTGGAAAAGTTAGGTTCGCAGGTGGTAAAGGCGTGATGAAGATTAGGTAAGGGATGAAGCTGGGTGGGCTGCATCTATCAGGATAAATTAAGGCTGCTCGTTGGAAAAGGAAACAAAACTCTCTTTTGGTCAAATTTATGTGTTGGAGAAAGATGCATGAAAGTTGTCTATCCTAGGCTATATAGGATTGCTTGGAACAAACAACATCCAGACGAAGATTGCTACAAAGTAGAAGAGGGCAATGTCTCTTGGCAGCTAGACTTCAGAAGAAGTTTAAGGGTTTTTGAAGAAGATAGTCTCGATGAGCTAAAAGCCTTAGTAACCTCTCTCACGGAGGAGGAGGTTGAGCTATTATGGGTTAGTGACTCATCGAGAGCCTTCTCAGTTAAGTCGATGATTGATTTGGCTCTTAATCAACATAACGAAGAGGACCCTATATCTTTCCTATCTTGGAGGGGTCTTGCCCTCCCAAGGGGTACCAACGTTCGTGTGGTGTTCTCTGAAAGGGAAGGTGCTCTCCAAAAATGGCAATCAGTAGGAGAGGACTCCTTAGTTCAGACTGATGATCTACATTGTATACTATGCGGTCATATGGAGGAGGATGTAGATCACTTGTTTGCAGAATGCTCAGTTATTAGAAATTTGTAGACAAATCTTGCAAATCTGATGGGAGCATCACGGGTATTCGATAAGACGTGTTGGAATTGTTCAATCTTGGTTCCTTCCGCATCTTGGACCTAAGATGAAGGCCGCATGGAACACCATTCCATCATCAATTTTATGGTTCGTTGGAAGGAAGGAAATCCAAGAATTTTCGAGAACAAGGAGTCAGAGGTGAGTGAAATTCGTCAAAAGGCAAAATGGAGGCTTTGTACATGGCTTCTATCGGGGAAAGAGTTTAAGGGCTTCAATATGATGTCCTTTTACAGCTCCTGAGAGGGTTGTTTAAGCAGAGGCCTGATGAAGACCTAAGCTCATACGAACTTACAAATTTAGCTTTGATGGGGCAGCAAGGGAAATCGGTTTTGGCAGGTATAGGAGGAGCCCGATTGCAATGGTAGAACATCCAGTCTTTTCCGAGTCGGTAGGACGAAGGAATTGTAATGAGGTAGAACTTATTAGTATTAGGAGAGCTTCTTCTTATGGTCTTCATCAGGGCATCGACAAACATCAAGTGGGCAAAGGGCTTAAAACGCCCCCTGGACCAAGTTATTATTGGCCTTCTACTTCTTGGAACAAGTCTTGGAAGGCTCTTTAACTGTCCCATCTATTTAATCCATTTTATTTTTAGCACTGAGATGCATTTTGGCCAAGTGAGATAATTTTACGAATGTATGTAGAATCATAATAACTAATACAAAGGACTTATGTTTGTCACTCAAGGCCATGATGCACAAAATAAAACAAGTGGTCGGTGTAAAAGATCGGGCACAAATATCCAAAAGAGACTACCACGGTCCAAAAAGATATGTTGCTTCACAAAATCAGCTATAAGGAGAAAAGAAGTAGATTTGCTGATAGTTATCAGTGCAGAAATTGACAATTAGGGGGCCCAACAATCACAAATTGTCAAAATCTCCAGGTGGGATTGGAAGTAGAGCCAGGGGCGACAACTAATGAAGCAAACCTAGCCAACCTTGCTGGATGGAAAAAAGAGGCAAGGGTGACTGTGACGGGGCAGGTTTGAGGGTCAACCATGTAGATTTTGTAAATCTAATGGAAAAATTGCAAAGAATAGGGTTTTCGGACGCCCTAGGTCTGATTAAAAAATCAATAACAAATGGTGTCCCACCAATATTTGAACCTTGGTGATAGCCTTATGGATGGACTCCCAAGGGAAAAAAATAGGGATATGATGGGGTTTGAAATCAAGGTCTAGAATCGTGAATGCAAATTTACTTAGGGTTGATCCAAAACCTGTATATGTAGGAAGATATAATGATTGTAGATGACCTTTGACAAAAATAGATTTGGCGAGAACTCCACAACAACGGGAAAAAAAACTTAGAAGATCATCTTCTCTGGTTGATACCATGATGTAGAATAAAATAAAGGGAAATGGAAATAATGAGGAATGAAAGAAAAATATGAATAATGCAAGAAGTTTATTTCTATTGAATTGAATTAAAATGTTGTATAGGGTTAGATTTATAGACACATGATGCAAGGAAGGAATGCCAATTCTAATGTATACAACAATCTATGAAACTATACGAAAAGATGGACTTCTTTCCATGAAAGAACAAAAGCCTATTCATACTATCTACAAGTGTTTCCCCCTCTTCTTGCTTTGCCTCTCTTTCCTTTTGTCTTCATACCTTTTCTCCTAAAATTTTCAAAAGAAGATACAAGAGACTTCCACAATAAGAGAATCCCCTACCCAGGAGAATCCCTTGAAAAGCTTTCTCCTTATCCAAACGCAACCTACATGTATATTAAATTTGATTCAAAAATTCAAATGGAAGCCACTAGATCTTAGTGGTCAAAATCAACTGATGTCCTTGTTTTCTTAATGACGATTATGATTTTGACCACTAAAATCATATAACTTCAATTTCAGTTCTCAAATGAAATTTGATCCCTATTTAGAACATTCAATTGGCATTCAATCCACCCAGTTGAATTTGCACTATTCTGTACTGAATTTTAAAGAACAAAAAAAATTGTTCTTGATTTGAATTCATTACCTCTTATACAATATACTTTTTTTTGAAGACCAAGGTGTCCAAGCCTCTTAGAGCACCTGACTAATCCTTGGGGCATGTGTAAACCTCCCTTTCCACACACACCGGGTAACACTATAGGGGAGTGGTCCTTTTTTGTTGAGAGTGACTTGAACCTCAGACCTCCCTCATCTCATGCGGGTTCTTGACCGCCAAGCCAACCCTCACAGGTTTCTTATACAATTTACTTGATGTTTATTTTTACAATTTAATACTTTGATACTAATTAAAAACCCATAATTCATAAAAATAAAAAAAATTACTTAGTTTTTGTTCTTCTAATCCAAACAATTTATACAAAATACTTGTTTTCAGGCTCATATTTGGACTCAATCTTTCAATCGGGCTTACTGGGCTTGGTTTGAGCTTGGCTTTTTACTTGTTAATCGGGCTCAGGCTTGGCACAGCTTGAGCCCGCTTGTTCGCATCCCTAGAAGGCCTCACAAGGACTAAAGATAGTTTAACATATAATTGAATTGAGGATCTTCTAACCCTTTGCTTGCATGGACTTCAGTACTTCACTGTTTTTATCTTTGTGGGTTTACTTTACTGAATATGGAATTTGTTCTTCATTAGTAATGTAGTGTACAATCTCTCACTATGACTAGATATGCTGGTGGAAAATGGACAAGATGAACAAAAGCAAGAAAAGTTCTCTCTGAGAAAAGAACTTAAGAGAAAATGCCAGGAGCAATTTCTTCCTTCGAACATGTCTGAAAATGTCCAAGGTGTCATGAAGGTTGGGATGGCTTCTTCTGATTCATGCCGAATGCTTACTTCGCCAAGTTATGGTAAAGTTGATGAGTCATTTAGCTTTATTCTGATGTCTATCACTGGATATATCATATGATCATTGCACTTTGGTAACATTTCTTTTAATGGTAATAGAAAACTCATTATAGGACTATTGATTGGCATAATATGACTGTTGCATTAATATGACTATGTAAGTGCACGTGTAGTGGATTTGAGCACATGGAGAATGAACTAAGTAAAATGAAATTGACTTATTGCCAGTATCATGAGAATTTGATAATTTAGTGCAATTGTAGAACCATATGGAGACCATTCCCTCCTGCCCTTAAAAAAAGGAGAAAAGAAAAACTGTAGAACCATATAGGAGGTTCTGATTGGATGTAGGTAATATGATGGGTAGAGGGTGGGGTAGTTGCAGGCAAGTTAGTGTTGTATGATAGGAGAGTGCCATGCCTATCAAAGGAGCATTTCTATAAGATGCAACTGGGCTTGTAAAGCTGTATAGAGTTGAATGTTGGCTGATGAAGAAAAGATTGGTAGCTAAAGCCATGGGTGTGTTTGGGCTAAAGAGGAGGTGGGTTGGCAACTTCTACTATTGTTTTGATTAGGAGCTTATGAGGAGAAACATATCCAGTCTGAAATCATCGCACACTGGAACAAGATTATGTGTGTTCACCTATAAGGGTTAAAGAAATCAATAATGCCCATAGGATCCCTCCATTTGTAAATTGTGTTCTATTTTTCCCCATGAGCACAATCATTAGTTTCTTACTATTCCTTAAGAGCATATCGGTTAGTTCCAATGAGAAAATGAATTCAAATGGGAAAAATGAATTCTGTTGGGAAAATGAATTATGTTGGGAAGTTTTTACTAAGAAAGTAACTTAGTAGGAGTATGTTTTATAATGTAAAAATCTCTATGCTTGTTTGCCACTATCACTTACACGAGAGAGAGAGAGAGAGAGAGAGAGAGAGAGAGAGAGAGAGTGTTTAGTAAATTGGGTAAATGTGTTATCAACTAATTTAATTCAAGATTGGTTAGATTGCGCCAACTTGTTTAATAAATGGGTTGAGTTAGGTCAACATTTTAATAAATGTGATGGTTGGGTCAACCCATTTTATTTGTTAGAAGGAAAAAGGAAGAAAATAATAAAGGAGAAGGAAAGAAAAGAGAGAAATTCTCTGTGTTCTATTCTTTGTGATTCAAGCAAAGAGGTACATGTATATATAGAATACAATGAGCCAATCAAGGTGGAAAAAAAAAGGAAAGAAGATGATTTACAATCAATTACAACCACAAGTCAACTATAGAAAATAACATGTGAAAAGTGCATGTACAATATCTACAATATTTACAACTACTCTTCATCAAGCTGGTGCGAAGATATCGATTAAGCCAAGCTTGCTTAAGACATTATCAAATTGTCATCGAAGATGACCTTTGTGAGCACATCAACAAATTGATCCATGGATTGCAAATAAGGAGTGAGAATTTGACCCGCAATAACATGATCACGGAGAAAGTGACAATCAATTTCAATATGCTTCGTTCTCTCATCGAACATAGAATTGGATGCAATGTTGATGGCGGCAGTAACGATTTAGAGGAGGCAAAATCCAATTCGGCTAGAAAGTGCTGGATCCAAAGTAATTCACAGGCAGTATTTGCCATGTCATATATTCAGCCTCCACTCTAGAGCGGACAACACAGTCTGCTTCTTGCTACGCCAAGAGACCAAATGAGATCCTATGTAAACACAATATGCTATGGTCGAGCGACGGTTGTCAAGAGAGCTAACCCAATCAACATCTGAGTA
The DNA here is from genome assembly GCA_013350335.1 of Chimonanthus salicifolius. Taxonomy (NCBI): domain Eukaryota; kingdom Viridiplantae; phylum Streptophyta; class Magnoliopsida; order Laurales; family Calycanthaceae; genus Chimonanthus; species Chimonanthus salicifolius. Next base: position 47,930,808 of record CM023540.1, on the reverse strand, counting down.
ACTGCGAGTGACCATTTTAGACTGATGAGTGTAGAATAAGTCTTGTCTAGGGTGAATCTTAAGATAACGAAGGATCTGAAAAACAGCTTAAAGATGGATCACGCGGGGCATGCATAAATTGACTTACTACTACAACAACATAGGATAAATCGGGTCTAGTGATGGTAAGATAAATAAGTTTTCCCACTAGCTTCTGATAAAATACGGGGTCATCTAAGGGGTTCCATTTGAAATAGAAAGCTTACTATTAACATAAAGAGGAGTATCTGCTTACTTGCATTTCGAATATCCGACATCCTGTAAGAGATCTAAGGCATATTTTCTTTGAGAGAGAAAAAGTCCTTTAGAGTATTGATAAAATAGCAGAGTGACCCTATATCTTTAATATCAAAGGAGTTCCATAAATAGTCTTTCAGTGCATCAATTGTAATGGCCCAGGTCAACAAAATGGTAGTGAGAATGAGGGGATAATAATAAATATTATGAATCTTACGATTTTACAATTTTTCGATTCACGATTCGCACCCTTAGATCAATTTCCGATGCGATTCGAGTTTGAGAACATTGGGTAAAATTGGGGGTTTCGGCTATGTGAGGCTTGGATGATTTAATTCAAAGAGTTTTGGACGATTAGTGCCTAATTACCCCAATTTTTAGACTCGGTAAACCCGAGTTGAATGATGAAAACCCATTGGAAACCCAAATTGGGGAATGCCATACACTTTGAGCATTGAGAATATTTGTAAAATTCCATGCTCACAAGGTGTTTGATAATATATTTGAGTGACTGTTGCTTTGTGCACATTCCAATGTATAGTTGGGTAAAGTTATAGTTTGACCTCCCCAATGTTGTGAAAATCGAATCGTATCGTAAATCGTTAATACATCTTGAATCGCAAATTGTGTATCGTAAATCGTAGAATCTTAAGATTCATAAGTGTTTTCCTTCAAAAATATTTAATGGAGGGATTAGCTCTCTAGTCTCGGTGGAGAATCAACCAACAAATGTGGGTGGTTTGGCTGTGGTGATTCCTCCTGTTGTTTCTCCTTTAGGATCAGAAACAGCTGCTGGTTGCTCGCAACTTGTTCCATATTTTTCTGCGATGAATGGGATGCGAGGGAGGTTGGGGCAATTGCGAAAGGAAATAAGGGGTTATACGGAGGCGTTAGTTACAGGCTCGTGTAAAAAGACCCATTCAGATTCCAAATTGGTCCAGCTCAATGGGAGGGGAAAAGATCTGGGTTTCTATGAGCCGTATCCATTCTAGGCCTCAGCTTAGCCCAAGGTGAAGGGATCCAGGCCCATCGAATCAGGTCCATACACAAACGGAAGGTCGAAACTTACAGATTTCTCAAGCGGAAGATGCCAGTTTGGTGTGAGGGACTACAACTTTCTCAATGAGGATGCATGCCTCCTCTTCCACTCCAATGACAAAGGAGTCATCGCCAGTGCCTCTGCTATAGATCCGGGAGGTTGGTGCTTCGCTGGCGGCAACTGTCTTGCCGGAAAATGAGGGTCTAGTGTAGGTGGCAGAAGGGGGGAATTGGTTGGGAGAGGTGATTCTTCATTCAGATGGGCTGATTTGACAGAGGAAAACATCAATCAGAGGCCTCCTCTACTATATGATGGCTCAGATGAGGAGAAGTTGCTGTTAGTAGGGCAGTTGCTGGGGATTTCTTCCAAATAACGGTCTATTGAGCTTAAGGATATCTTAAAAGAGTTCTGGAAAACTAAGAGGCGCGAATAGGAAGAAGAGCAGAAGGTTAGAACTTAGAACAACTCAGGGGAGAGGGAATTGAGAAATTTACAATCTACTGTGAACTACGACCATGCCTTGGTGGTGGTAGGACTGGAGGGAGGAAGTAGTTAATAAATGAAAATTCCTTCTTGGAATGTTTGGGGATTGGTGCACTAGCAAAAAAGGTGCAGGTAAAGAGGTTTGCACATTTACAAAAGTTGGACTTTATTTTCTTCTAGGAAATAGTGTTTCAAGATCCTGATGATGGTGTTATTAGGTCAGTGTGAGGAAGCAGTAATATGGGATGGGTGGCCAAAGCCTCACATGGTGCTTTAGGTGGTATGTGGTGTGCGGAATTCAGATAAATGGAGGTTGGTTTCATTTGTGGTGAGGTCTTTATTTATATCCGTGGTTTTTGGAGGATATTTCGGCAGGAAGGGAGTTCTTTACAAATGTAGTTGGGCCTCACTCTGATTCAGATAGAATTGAGTTACGGAATGAATTATCGGCTGCTAGAAGTGATTCTTCTCTCCTTGGTGTGTGGGTGGTGGATTTAATGTTTTCCGTCGAATGGCCGAGCGAGAAGGGTGTCATAGAATTTCTAGTTAATGTAGAAGTTTAGCGGTTGTGATTAGATGGGCTTAGTTGATCTACCTTTGGGGTCGCCACTTTCACATGGTCTAACTTGCAAGAAAATCCTTCTCTTGCTAGGTTAGATAGGTTTTTGGTGGATGTGAGTTGGTTGGAGTGCTTTCATTAGACTGTGCAGCGAGCTGAGATTAGTTATGTGTCTGACCATACCCCTATTTGTTATGGGACCCACACGGCTGGTGTGTGGGATCCAATTATATGTCCAGTTTCAATGTATACTAAAAGTCAACACAATAGATTGTAATTATGATATACTTACTGTATTTTCTTTCTTGGTCCCTTGATTGTCTCTATTTTTTTATTATTTAACACTGTATCCTCTAAGAGGAATATACAATGAATACAATACTTAGAGAATTTTCTCTCTAATTTCTTTTTCTTAAGTTTATTTTACTACATGGTATCAACCAAGGACGGTTCCGTGCTCCTTGAATAGTCTCTTCTGTATTTTGGCATCACCTTTGTAGCAGTTCTGTTTTCCTTTTGTCGGAGGGGAACCATCCACCCCTGCCATTTTTGCCAACCCTTTCCATCCGTAGGGTTGGATTTTTGTTTTAAAGGAGCGAGCCCGCTCTTCTGCCTCCTTCCTAGGCCAGATCTACCGCTCCTTTTTGCAGCAGCCATTGGTTTTTTCCTTCGATCTTCACGGATTCTCCTCCTTTGCACCTTGGATCCACACCTCTGTGGTCTCCTCTGGCTCCCCTATCTCCATCCCAGGTGAACCCTAGATTTCGGACACGTGTGGGCCCCTCTATCTCCATCACAGTTGTTGCTGCCAGACAAGCTTGAAACCCAGTTTTTTGGGTTTGTCTGCTTTGATCTCCTTCATCTTGTGGAGTTCAACCTTCAAACCAAGTCTACTAGGGTCACCCTACCCTGTGCTTGCATCGCACTTGGCTTCTCACCTTCCATCAACAATGGGACCCACTTCCAGATGCATCTACACCCATATTTTGGTTTTTTTTCGCTGGATTTGCGAGGATCCCTCACTTGGAGACTTGGAATCTGTCTCAACCCCATCACCATCACCTCCTTGCATCTGGGAGGCTCTTGCTTCAGTCCATACCTTGTGGGGCCCACTTCTACAGGTTTTTGGACTGTTTTTGGTGGTTTTTGCACTGGACTGCTCTTCCGGGTCCACATTGGCTGCCTTCTATTGACGATCTTGGCGTAGAATCAAGGCTCAGCCTCATGGCATTGTCATCTTCTACATCTTCTTCAGATATGGGCTCTTCTAGCTCTCCACAGATTGGACGGATCACGACGGTGTTATTGAATGTGACCGATTACTTTGAGTAGTCCCATTCTGCCACAATGTTCTTAACTACGAGGCAACTCTCTTCGTATATCGATGTCACTGCCCCCAAACCGACTACGTCTGATTGTACATTCTCCACTTGTACTGCCAATAATTCCCTGGTCTAGGCTTGGCTTCTTCACTCTATGGAAGCTCATGTACGGCGTCTCATTTATACACTTCCAACTGCTAAAGCTGTCTGGGACACTGTGAAGACTCTGTACTCTGATGGGGATAACTTCATGTATGAATTATCTCAGACCGCTGACACTCTCAGACATGGAGAGTTGTCCCTTATCCAGTACTATTCGACTATGTAGTCTTGTTGGTTGGAGCTGGATCAACTTCAATCCATTACCTTTAAAGATCCTTCGGATACTCTGAAGTTTCACAAGTATGTTGAACATCAACGGATTTTTGCATTCTTAGCTGGCCTTAACTCGAAGTTCGAGCCAACACGGGCAAAATTCTTGGGCAACGACCTCTCTCCTCTCTCGATGAGGTCTACTCTGCCTTACTTCGTGATGATAGACGTCGTCTTGTTATGATTCCTATGCCAATTGAACGTTCTGCCCTGGTCACCACCCATTCTTCGACTCCTACTGTTCATGGGCCTCCGACTTCTCATGGCAAGGATCCTTCTTATGATCCTCGAAAAGACACCAAAGGCTCACGAAAAAGGGTCCCGTTTTGCACCTATTGCAAGATGAATAACTACAACATTGAATCCTGCTACAAGTTACATGGGTGACCTAAGCAAACCAATCTCTCCGCTGCCCATACTGCTCTTCCTCTGATGTGGCTCATGATAATGCCTCTGTGACTCGATAGGACATTTACTTAATATTGCAACGATTGGAGCGCCTTCAACCCTCTGAGGTTTCCAATGCTGTCTCCACTACTTCAAGTACTGAATCATCTACTCATCATGCCTCTCATCATTCTTGGATTGTCGATTCTGGTGCTACTGACCATATGGCTGGTATGTCCACCCTCTTTCTTCTCCCTTCTCCTGTTTCTTGTGGTGAGGTTACATTAGCTAATGGCTCATACACTAATATTGTTGGGAAATGAACTGTACCAGTTTCTCCTCATTTGAACCTTCCTTCTCTCGCAATTTGTTATCTGTTAGTGCCTTGACTAAACAATTGAATTGCTCAGTCACATTCTTTCCCTCTAACTTTGTTTTTCAGGATCTGACCACGAAGCAGGGGTTGCTCCTGTTGATCCACGTCTCATGTTCTGTGACAATCAGGAAGCTATCTACATTGCCTCCAATCCAGTCTTTCATGAGCAGATTAAGCACATTGAGGTTGATTGCCACTTTCTTCGTCAGCATATTTCAGAAGGGCGTCTTGTGTTTTAAATTTATACTCGCAGTCGCATGAATCATTTATAATATAGCTTAGGAGTGCGAGGTCGAACCCATTCGAACTTAGGAAAATATATCCATGAAAAACACACCATTGAATTTTATATTTTAAGAAATTTAGAAAATCATAGAAATAAGTCTTAAATTTGGAATTATTTCTCTAATCTAAGAAATTTAATTTTAATTTATAAATATTTTAAAAATAGAAAAAAAGTCTAAAATTAGAAACAACATCTAAAAATAGAAGTTAACCATTAAAGACAACTAATTTTCATTAAAACCATGGAATTATCAAAATTAATCTAACAATTAAGATAGTGTAATTAATCTAAAAAATATAAATAATCTTAATCTAACTTAGAACACAAAATTAAGATGCAATAAATTAATTTACCAACCTAGTTTCACAATTTTCAAGAATTTGAATTTATAAACAAAAATGAAGATAAAATTATCTAAATTACCTATGCACATATTTATAATAGAACTGGATCAAATAACCAAGGAGGCATTATTTTCCGTATTTTAAAAATAAAATCGAAGCCTAGAACTTGGAGCTCACTTAAAGTATTTATCATGCATTCAAAATTTTCACCGAACCAAATTCTCATTATGAATTTTATGAAGTCCATTTAAACTAAGAAAATTTAATACAAGCCTTAGGTAAAGGTGGAATTTCTACTTGAAAATTCAAATCTAAACTATTTCATATACTCTTATAAAGAGTCTTAGATTAGAAAAATCAAGTTCTACCTCTCCTAACTATTCATATGTTTTCCTTAAATTTTTTCGAATAAAGTCCAACACAAACTCATGAAAAGAATAAAATTGAAATCAAATCTTCATCATACATAAATAAATAATTAGACGACCATAATTCTAAATAAATCTGCCTCTTTTTTATTATTAAAATATGAATATGAAATTACAAAATAATGGAACTTTGAAATAAAAGAAACAAGAAAGATACAATGGAAATCAAAATCTACCAACCTTAGAACCCAATATGGATAAAAAATCCCACAACCTCTTTTCTTCTCTTCTTTCTCCCCTTCTCGAAAGCACAACCTTTGAATTCAATTCAGCCAACTTCGATTTTCATTGTAGGGGAAGGCCTCAATTTATAAGAGAGAGAGGGTAGGAATCAATGGTGGAGATCGAGTGTTGCTTGTAAAGGCAAGTGAGATCAAGGGTATGGATCGCATGATATATTGAGTAAGGAGATGAATCCAAAGGTTAAGGTCGAATAAGCTAATAGAGGAAGGGACACGTGTATGCTAGGATTAGCTTATCTCAAAAGGAGGTGGCGCGTTGATACATGGGTCGGCCATTGTATTCTAAACTCCTTTTTCTCTACTTCAATCGGCCAGCTCCTTATTTCTTTGGGCTTTCTAAACCTGTCATGAATCCATCATCTCTACTGACTTGGCTGAAATCAACGATGGAGAACAGCCCCATAAACGTTGCTGTATTCTCTCTCTGTTATTTCTTAATCACTCTGCACGTCTCTCCTCCTCTGATCAGCCAACAACTCCTTTTCTCTCCATTCTCTGCAGATTTTCCTCTGTTGTGAACTCTCTTTCTTCTTCAATTTGCACGGCAAAACAATCACGGATTAGTCAGGTTATTTTCTGGCAGCTACATTGATCTGCATCTTCTTGCTTTGATTTTCTTTTTGCCCAACACTGCTTCAGATTGCTGTATGAAATTCTCTTTCAATGGGTGGTTGTTTGCTACGGCAAGATCCATCTCTCAGCTGAAATTCAAGGTGCTTTTGGCGTGTAAGACATGCAAAGGTAATGGCTGCTGTTAGGGCCTCGAATTGACCGAGTCTATGTTTTGTCAATTCCGTGACCGTGTGTGCGTCCTTGCCTTGGAAGAGTTTGAAGATGTCAGAAACCTGCTAGAAGATCTACAGTATTGAAGGTTCTACAATCTACACATGATTGACACACAGGTAAGTAGACCTTAGTGGACCTTAGGTCAAACTCAATTACTTTAGAAGTCAATGGCTTAATAAATTGGAAATCTGAAAATGTAATACCCTTCTCTGGTATGTAAGTGGTAGCATTCCTTCTTCTAGCATGAGGCCTTTTGGGAGAAACAGTGGGTTGACTCGCCAAAGCAAATCTGTGCGGGCCTATGTGTGTGGGCCCAAAGCGGACAATATTGTGCTAGCGGGACGGGTCGTTGCAAATTGTATCAGAGCATGGTTCAACTTTCTACCTGAAGGTGTGGGCTTGGTTGTTGTGTGTGCAAAGCCGGGGACGACTCTGGCTTTAAGGGGGGTAGATTGTAATACCCTTCTCTGGTATATAAGTAGTAGCCTTCCTCCTTTTAGTATGAGGCCTTTTGAGAGCAACAATGGGTTGGCTCACCAAAGCAAAGCCGTGCAGACCTGTATGTGTGGGCCCAAAGCGGAAAATATTGTGCTAGCGGGATGGATTGTTACAGAAAATAGGGTTTAGCCTCGAGGCCTCGAGCTTATTCTAAAGGCCTCGAGACTGAAACATGTGGGAACAAATCTGGATGCAACTGTGAAAATCCTTGGTTCCCAGTCTGGAGGCCTCAAAATTTTTTTGGAGGCCTCGAGTTCGTTTGGGAGAATTGTGACAGCTTGTATTTGATTGTGCATATTAGTCTAGCTGTCATTTGACTTAGTTTGGGAGGGAAAATCCTTAGAGGCTCTTCAATTTCGAAAACTTAAAAAAACTATAAAAATCTTTGGAGGCTCCTCAATTTCAAAATCTTTACAAAACTGGTATATTTTCAGGAGGCTCCCATTTGATTTTGAAAAGATTTTTGAAAATCTTTTGCCACTTCATATTTCATCAGGTCAAATATCTTGATTAGAAATCAAAGACAGGTGGTGTATGTGTGAGTTGTCTTTGACTAAAAATCATTAGAATTAAATTTTGATATTTGAATATCCAGCCTGCTGTATTACCTTATACAGGCTAGAGGCCTCGAAGAAAATCTGGAGGCCTCCAGACTGAACCGTTGGAAGATCTGTTTATAAATACTCGGCTGTATTATTTTAAACCACAGATCTGAATATTGGAAAATCCCAACCGCAGTCAGAGGCCTTTCTCCTACCTTTCCTCTCTTCTTCGTCATGCTTGCAAGGATATGAAAAAGTATTCAATGCTTAAGTTATGAAGAAGATGAGGACTGATTCTCTAGGACCCAAAAACCAGTAAAATCCTTATCCTTGAACCCAAGTTCCGTTGTGCCAAACTCTCTGAGGAATGGACCAGATCTGAAGGTAGAAGGTGCGGAGACATCAATAAGAACACACTTTATGAAGATTTATTCAGGCCCAAGGCAAGTGTTCGTCTTACACTTTTTATTTGATAAAAGTTGTAAAGTGGATTGGAACACTGTGTTCGAACCACTCAAAAAAATAGGCGTCGAGGATTAAACCATGAGGGTCGAACCTCTATAAAAAATTAGGTTGTACTATCTGGGTATGAAACCCATTCATAGTATATTGGGACAACCCTAGAGTTGGGAAGTCTAACAGTGGATGTAGGTTCAGGTAAACCGAACTACTATATATCATTGTGCATGTATGGTTTGCTTTAATATTTTGATTCATTTGTTCATTACTTGCACACACGTTTATTCCGCTGCACATATTGTTAAACTGATTTATTTTAAAAAGGGAAATAAAATTGAATCAGACCTATTCACCCCTCTCTAGGTCTTGCATACTTCTAGTAACGGAATTTCAGCTGCAACATGTGCTTACTCTTCTCTGCTTATGTACACTCTAAATTCTGCAACCTGCTCAACCCAGATTGGTAGCAGCTATCTAGCTTTCATTGGTGGCAAGGTCAGAGTGGGATGACTGCAAAAGAAGACAACCATGTCTCTTTCTCTTCTGTACATAGACCAGCTGGGTTTTCTTCTCTTACAGCGCTGCTGCTACTTTTGCAATTCGTGGGCTTCCCTTCTTATCATTTGGTCTTCTTTATTTTTCTTGATTCATTGGCTGCTTTTTGTCACTGCTGGCTTCTGTTCCAACGTTGCTCTGCATAGGCTCTGTTTGATGTTTACATGGTGATCCTGTCTTTTTATTGATTGCTTCTTTCAAACTTGAATCAACAATCCAAGTAAATTTTGAACTGAACCAAACTTTACTTGGCCCCCAACTAAGACAGTGCGGACACTAGTTCAAGCAACATTTTGGACAGATCTAATCTCCAACTTCTTTTGATTGCTCAAACTTTTATTGAGCTTCAATTGGACTTCAAACATGGGCTTCATGTGTTGATAGAAAATTTAATAAATAATTTACCTCTTACATTTAATTTCTAAAATATACTAAATATCCGAACTCTCATAAATGGATTTGAATTAATTAGTTTACAAAAAAAACCCCTAAATTGTGGTAAATTATTTATTAAAAATCCACACTTTTCGAAAGTAGCATTTTAAGCCCAAAATTTCCACTCTCATTTATCTTCTTGTATCTTGTATTTTCCTGTATTTTCTAATCCCATTAAAGATGGTAGAAACATATAAAACAGAGGCTAACTAGTCCAAATACTAAGGTAAAATATATCAATTTCCTGTGCTTATCAGGGCGACTTTTTACTCCTCATCTGCAATCTAAGGATCAGCTGGCAGATATCTTCACAAAGTCCTTTCCTCGAACTTAGCTCGATTTAGTCATTAGCAAGTTGGGTCTCCTCGACATTTTTTAAGAACCAACTTGAAGGGGAGTGTTGTAGGACCCCCACGTCTGGTGTGTGGGACCCAATTATATGTCCAGATTCAATGTATATTGAAAGTCAACACAATAGATTGTAATTAGGATATACTTATTGTATTTCCTTTCTTGGTCCCTTGATTGTCTCTATTTTTTCCTATTTAACACTGTATCCTCTAAGAGGAATATACAACGAATACAATACTCAGAGAATTTTCTCTCTAATTTCTTTTTCTTAAGTCTATTTTACTACACCATTATGCTGGATTCTCGCATAGAGTCTTGGGGTCCCTCCCCATTTCGATTTGAAATTGCATGGCTTCATGAAAATTGGTTCCAAGAGTTAGTTTAGTGTTGGTGGAGGGAAGTTAACCTAACAGGCTGGAAGGGGTACTGCCTTTTGCAAAAGCTTAAATATTTGAGTAAGATGAGGTATTGGGCTAAAGAGCATCGTGAGGAATCTTCTCGCCAAGAATCTTTTTGGTTGGAGGAATTCCAGTGGCTTTGTACAGTAGAGGAGGAGGGGCATCTTTCACAAGACCAAGTGATTAGGAGGACCGAGTTAAATAAGTGTCTTAAGAAGAAAGCTATGCAGGATGATTAATTGGAAGCAAAGATCTAGAGCAAAGTTAAAATCATACGATTCACGGTTCGAATCGGGTGATTTGAATCGAATCGGGTGCTCCAAGGAGTCAAATCGCAATAAAAATCGGAAGGAGAAGAAAATCGCACATTTCTTAGGGTGTCTTGCAAATCATACGAGTCACCCCCATGAATCGGAAACTCGGGCGATTCATCTAAAGAGAAAAGGGTGAAAGAAGAAAATGCGTGAAAGAGAAGAAATAGGCGAAAAACATACATTTTTTTGTGGCCACAACCCTCCGTTCTCCTCTTTTTCTTCGTGTTTCTCCTCTTTAGCTCCCACAACTGTGGGATAGTTAGGTTTTCATCGCTTTCCTCTTCTCCTATTCTTTTTAAGTGCTGCATGTGTAGCTACTATTTAGGGTTTTGTCTCATTTTTATTCTCATTTCATGAGCGGCAACAACTTATCCCCTGAATAAGTTCACATGACTCTTATCTGGTTTTAAGTGTTAAAGTTTCGTATGTATTTTTTTTCATGTCAAGTGTCGTATGTATTTTTTATTTTATTTTTTGAGTGATTTTTCCCATCTTTATTTATTATTTCTCTTTTTAATGAAATATTGTTCACTTGTTTTTCATATGTTTATTTTTCTCTCAAAATAACCCTTTATTTAATACAAATTTATCAAATTATCAGTACTTAATAGTATAAATAATAATTATAGAATCAAATTATAGGAATTATATCTTATTATTATCTGTCATTTTATATGTAATTATATTATAAATAATAAATCTAGTTTGGATAATAATTATAATAATTATAGTATCAAATTATAGTAATTCTATCTTATTATTCTATGTCATTTGATATGTAATTATAGTATAAATAATAAATTTAGTATGAATAATAATTATAGTAATTATATCTTATTATTATATGTCATTTATATTTAGTTATAGTATAAATATTAAACTTAGTAATAGTAATTATAGTATCAAATTATATCTTACTATTATATGTCATTTTATATGTAATTATAGTATATATCATGGTTATTAATATCTTACGATACACGATTCGTATCTTACGATTCATTCGATATGATAAGAGAAACAATTCGTATCTATCAACAAATCTTATGATTCATATAAATAATAGAATTATAGGGTTATTAGGAGTGTGAAACATTTCGTTTTAATGATTTTTAAGGCTTGAGTTGATGAACATTTAAGACCTTTCGATTTTTTGAGGGTTTTTTTAGTTCATTATTGACTTTCATCGTATAATTGGATTATATACTAGTCTTATACTTTTGGGAATTGGACCATTGAAATTTGAGCTCCAATGAACTAATTATATAGAATTCACTTAATATTGAAAGAAAGTTGAAGAATTGCTCATGTTATTAAATTTTAGATATATTTTATATTATTTCATATATTAAATATTTTTTAGGGAAAACACTTATGAATCTTACGATTCTACGATTAACGATACACGATTTGTAATTCAAGATGCGTTAACGATTTCCGATACGATTCGATTTTCACAACATTACTATATATAATAAATTTAGTATGAATAATACTTATAGTCTCAAATTATAGTAAATATATCTTATTATTCTATGTCATTTTATGTCATTATAGTATCAAATTATAGTAACTATATCTTATTATTCTAGGTAATTTTATATGTAATTATAGTAAAAATAATAATTTTAGAGAAACGTTATAAATCTTACATTTCTACGATTTACGATTCACGATTCATCCCCCAGATTGATTTATGATATGATTCGAGTTTGACAACCTTGATCTAGAGTCATCATATCAGAAAGCACCATATCAACGCCATCATATCCTATCTCTCACATTATCATGAATGGCATCTTAGCCTAGCTGGAGAAAATGAAAGACACATGATTCAGATAATGAAAAGTAGTCTCTCCAACAATAGAAGATTATAGATAATTGGTCACAAAGTCTTCCAATTGTGATTGCAATCATATTGTGGTTGTGCTGTATGCTATTTCTTCGATGTAAATCATTGCCTTGGTGTTTTATCATGTACTTAGAGCTATTGCTCTTGTTTGAGTCTTGTACTCCAGGTTTTTCCATTTCTTTAATGAGTAAACTACTGCTTATCATTCGCAAAAAAAAAAAAAAAAGAGAGATCTAGAGTCCAATAGCTTCAGGTAGGTGATAAAAACACATTTTTTTTTTCACCATATGGGCAGTTCTAGACGATGAAAGAATGATATTCATTCCATTACAGTTGATGGGGATTTGGTGGAGAATAGAGGCGATGTGTGCGATGAAATTGTGAATTATTTTCAGGGGTTATATGCTAATGTTAGAGGAGGTATGTCTATTATGCATGAGTCTCTTTCATTTAAGGTTCTTCCTGCAAACCAAACATTGTTGCTAGTCCCTTTAAGGAAAATGAGGTGAAGCTAGCGGTTTGGTAGTTGGGTGAAGATAGAGCTCCAGGTCTAGATGGCTATCCATTTTTTTTAAGCATTTTTGGGAGTTGGTCAAACCGGAGGTTTTGGCTTTTGTTTATGAATTCTTTGAAAGGGCTATTATCTCTAAAGATTTGGATGCTTCCTTTATTACTATGATCCCGAAGAAGGCTGGTGCTTTAGAGTTGTACGATTTCCACCCTTTTCTTTTCTGGGAAGTCCATATAAAATATTACCAAAACTTTTGGCTAATCAGTTGAAGGTGGTGCTTCCTTCTTGATATCCCCGAATCAGAGTGCATTTATTAAAGGTAGGCAAATTGTGGATTCAGTGGTGGTGGCCCATGAATGTCTTCATTCAAGAGACCAATTTGGGGAGCCCGGTGTCGTATGTTAGTTGGATTTCCAAAAAGCCTATGATAAGCTAGATTGGGAATTTCTTGATTATGTATTGTGTAGGATGGGCTGTGGTGATAGGTGGAGAAGTTGGGTCCGTTCCTATCTTGCTTCAGCTCATTTATCGGTGTTGGTTAATGGTAGTCCCAAAGGTTTTTTTTTTTTAGAATGGAGAAGGGAATCAGGCAAGGGGATCCATTATCTCGCTGCCTTTATATTATTGTTGCAGAGTCGCTTCACCTTATGCTATAGGCAATATCTTTGTGGGGTTTTATTCATGGGTTCTAGGTTGCTCATCAACACATCCTCATCACAGAGGTTTAATTACTTTATTTTTCTTTTCCTGCGATAGTCTTTGAGTTCATTGGACAACCTTGTCTCTGTCCTTAGATATGCTCTGTTTTTGCAGATTTGGCCTTAAAACCCCTTCACCCTATATTCGTTTTTGTCTCTAGAATCCATTCGTACGATGTGATCTAGGGTTGGGTGGTGAGAGGTCTCAAAGGACTATTTTTTAAGATCTAATGTTCTGGCAGACAAAAACCTAGTTTTTACACTTGTGACTAGATTTGCATTTCTTGCCATTGGATCACCTTGATATCACTATTTCACAATTGCTCCTACCCCTTGAGCCTTCATGACCCATTTGTTGAATCTAATAATAAAGGAAATAAAGAAAGGAAAAAGAGATGAATATCAGAGAATAATGATTCTCAGAATTGTGTTAAGATGTATTTCCTCTTAGAGGGTACATGTATATATAAGAGAGAGAGCCAATTAAGGTGGCCAAAAAAGGAAAACATTAATTACAAGTTGACTAAGTAAATACATTGAACTTGGACACTGTCTGTCCAAAGATGGGTCCTGAGTTAAGTCGGGCCCCACAACACTCCCCCTCAAGCTGGTTCGAAGATATCCAGTAATCCTAGCTTGCTAATAATGGAATCAAGTTGAGTTCGAGGAACCGACTTAGTGAAAATGTCGGCAAGTTGATCAGAGGACTTCAGATGAGGAGTGACAAGGCGGCCTTCAGAAATGTGTTATCGTAGGAAGTGACAATCAACCTCAATGTGCTTTGTCCACTCATGAAAGACTGGATTGGAGGCGATGTTGATAGCCGCCTGATTGTCACAAAACATAATGAGTGGGTCACGTGGAGCAAAACCCAATTCCTTAAGAAACTGGCGGACCCAAAGAAGCTCAGCTGTAGTATTGGCCATTGCACGATACTCAGCTTCAGCACTGGAGCGAGCAATAACAGATTGTTTCTTACTACGCCATCCGACTAGATGAGAACCCAAAGAGACACAGTAGCCAGTTGTTGAGAGGCGATCTTCAGGAGAGCCGGCCCAATCAGCATCTGAATAGACACGGATAGAGAGGGAAGACTGTCGTGCAAAGAACAAACCCCTGCTAGGATGAACTTTAAGATAGCGAAGGATGCGGAAGACAGCATGAAGATGGGTATCCCGTGGTTCGTGCATGAACTGACTAACCTACACCAACTGCATAGGAGAGATCGGGTTGTGTAATAGTGAGTTAAATCAATTTCCCCACCAACTTTTGATAGAATGAAGACTATCCCGTCTGTGGCAGAGAGCTTCGTATTAACATCAAATGGAGTGTCAGCAGGTTGCACCCAGAGTATCTAGCATCCTGAAGAAGGTCAAGAACATACTTGCGCTGAGATAAAGAGAGTCCTCTAGAAGAACGAGCGACTTCAATACCAAAAAAATAACGCAATGGCCCCTAGATCTTTAATAGCAAATGTGCGTTGTAGATATTATTTGAAGGTAGTTATGGCAACAACGTCATTACCGGTGAGGACAATGTCAACATACACCACTAGAATCATGACCACAGAGTGAAGACGGTAGATAAAAACTAATGATCCATCTGACATCTAGAGAAATCATAAGGCAACAGTGCACTGCTGAACTTCTCAAACCACGCTCGTGGAGACTGCTTCAGGTCATATAGAGCTTTTCGGAGTTTGTAGAGAGACTGAGACTCCCCCTGATTAACAAACCCTGGTGGTGGAAGCATATAAATTCATCATGGATATCACCATGAAGGAAAGCATTCTTCACATCTAACTGATGCAAGTGGCCAGTCATAAGTGGTGGCAATGGAAATCAAGATGCGAACAAAAGTAATCTTGGCCACGGAGGAGAAGGTTTCCTGATAGTCCACCCCGTAAGTTTGTGTGAATCCTTTGGCAACAAGACGAGCTTTATACCGGGCGATGGAGCCATCCGGATTATGTTTTAAAGCAAAAACCCATTTGCACCCGACTAGAGTTTTTCCTTGAGGCGGCGGAACCATGTCCCATGTGTGATTCTGCTCAAGGGCTATGAGTTCCTCTTCCATGGCTGCCTTCCACAAGGGATCATGGAGAGCGGTGTCAATCCGCTTGGGTATCTTAGTAGTGTCCAAAGCTACAAGAAAAGTGTGATAGGCAGGAGAGACAGCATGATTAAGACACAAAATGGTCAAGGGGATGCGAGGTACAAGTACGTTTACCTTTGCGGAGGGCAATGGGAAGATCAGAGGCATGTGTAAGGGAAGGATCTGGGCTTGAGAACAGATGACGTCGTGCTGTTCTCGCGGAGCGGAGGCCTTATTTGTCTGCGGTGATATACCAGAGTGGGCTTAGCTGTGCTAGTGGGACGCACGTCAGAGCCAATAGACTCAAGTCAGAAGAGAGGAGAGGAAGAACTGGAGAAGGGACAGATGGTGAAGAGAAGTAAGGGACTATCTCGTAGAAGGTGACATCCATAGACACATATGTTTTGCCAGTAACTGGATCAAGACACTTGTAGCCTTTATGGAATGGGGAATTTCCTAAAAAGACACACCTCACAGCACGGGAGGAAAGTTTATCACCAGAAAATTGGTGAACAAAGCAGGCACATCCAAATATATGTAAGGGAAGAAGAGGAATATGTTTATGAAGAGAGAAAAGATCAATGGGTGATTTGTCCAGCAGAACTCTGGATGGCATGCGATTGATAAGGATAGCATGAGGTTAGGATAGCCTCAGGCCAGTACGACTGTGGGACATGCATGGAAAAAAGAGAGAGCGGGCGACTTCAAGAAGATGTCTGTTTTTCCGTTCAGCTACACCATTATGTTGTGGTGTAGATGGACAAGACAGTTGGGATTCAATACCATGCTCTTGCAGAAATTGAGCAAAACAATGAGACATATATTCTCCTCTATTATCGCAACGCAAAATTTTAATTTTAGAACCAAATTGAGTGGCGACCCAATATAAAATGTGTGAAAGTGATCAAACACTTCAGACTTATGCTTCATGGTATAAATCCAGGTCATGCTGAGAATAATCATCAATAAATGACACAAAGTAACGTAAACCAGTGCGAGAAAGAGAGGGTGATTGCCAAACATCAAAATGAATAATAGAAAATAAAGAAGATGCACGTTTATTCATAGAAGAAGGAAAGGAAGTTCTTTTATTTTTCCCATATTGGTAGTGAGCACACTCAAACTGCTTAAATGAAAAAGAAGGAACAAGTTTCTTGAGGACAGAGTCAGAGGGATGTCCCAGCCAGCAATGCAAAACCATATATCAGACGAAAAGGTGCTAGAGTAGGCTGCAGAAGCCCCAACAGGACCATCCAGCAGATATAAACTGCCAACTTTACGATCACCACCAATCACCTGCTTCGTGGTCAGATCCTGAAATACACAATGAGAAGGAAAGAAGGTAACTGAGCAATGAAATTGTTTAGTGAGTGCACTAACAGAAAGCAAATTGCGAGATAAATGAGGTACATATAACACAGATGGGAGGTGCAAGGTGGAAGAGAGAGTGAGGGTCCCTTTTCCAACAATGGCAGTAGAGGAACCATTAGCTAATTTAACTTGACCATAAGAGACAGGAGAAATGGAAGAGAAGAGATTAGACATACCCGCCGTATGATCAGTGGCCCCATAATCGATGATCTAGGAATGAGAAGTGGCATGATTGGCAAAGGACTTAGTATCTGAAGTAGAAGAGACAGCATTGGAAACCTCAGAGTGTTGAAGGCGATCTAGCTTTTGTAACAGCATGTTAAAGTCCTATCGAGTGACTGGGGCACCGTTGCTAACCACATCAGGGGAGGAGGTAACCGGCGAGGCGACGGAGATGGTAACTTGCTTCGGACGGCCATGCAATTTATAGCAGGAATCAACATAATGGTTCTTCATCTTAAAAAAAGTGTAGAACCGAGACCCCTTCTTCCGGGGACCTTTGGTGTTACGACGCAGGTCAGAAGAAGGATCTTTGCCAGAAGAACCAGAAGCCCCACGTGCAAGAGGAGGCATGGAAGGATGAGTGGTCACCAATGCAAATCGTTCAACCGGCATAGGAGTCATAACCAGGCGGCGCCGATCATCTCGAAGTAACCCAGAGTAGACTTCTTCCAGAGAGGGAAGATGACGTTGGCCAAGCAACTGGGCCTGAATAGGTTCAAAGTCCTGGTTAAGGCCAGCGAAGAACTCAAAAGTTCGTCATTGATTAAGAATCTGGTTATAGAAAACAACATCAGCAAGGTCCACAAACCGAACGGATTTAAATTGATCCAATTCAAGCCAACAGGTCCACATCTTGGAATAATACTGAATGAGGGAGAGCTCCCCCTGTCGAAGGTGAGAAGCAGTCTGATAGAGCTCATAGAGTCGGGCAGAATTATCACCGTCCGAATACAAAGCCTTAATGGTGTCCCAGACATCCTTGGCCGTGGGAAGTGTATAGATAGTCTCACGAATATGATCTTCCATGGAATGAAGGAGCCAAGACTGCACCACCAAAGAATTATGAATGTTCCAGGTACGGTAAGAGGAGTCGTCCTTGTCTGGTTCAGGGGTGGTATCATCAATAAAATCGGATAGTTGTTTGGTAGTAAGAAACATTTTAACCAAATGAGACCATTGGAAGTAATTGGTCCCATTCAAAAGCACAGTGGTAATCTTGCCAATACGCTGATGGCCAAAAGAAGCCATATTAGTGGAAGAAGATGCCCCACAGGTCTTCAGTGGTTCCGAAGATGCGGCCATGATCCCAAGTAGAAAGCTTGCAAGTAGTAGTGGTAGGCGACACCAGCTGGGAGAGAAGACTCTACCAGATGTAGCAGAGTGAGTGGATGAAGCCAAAAATCAGAAAAATCTAGTTACAGACGGTGCAGGCAACATAAGTGAAGACCGGGAAAATGGGCCCCACTTTGGACCGAGATCCTAGGTCCACCTGTTGTAAGAGAAGGGGGGGCTAGGGACGAAGCCAGCAATGTCAAGCCCAATTGCAAGGAGGTCAGATCCAAACAGATCGAACCAAAAAACTGCACAGAAGGAGTGGGTGCTGCCGTCGCTGGTTGCAGAAGAACAAAAAATGGGCCCCACTTTTGATGAAATGGGGAGCCACCCAAGTGTGATCTGATCCGGAGGGAGGGGCGAACACCAGAGGGCTACTTCCAAGCAAAACCAGAAAAAATGCCAGAAGATTTGGCCAAAAATCCAGCGAAATCTAGTATTTGGGCGTTCCAGGCAGCAGTCCAAAAAACCTACAGATCGGAGGGCTCACACTGATCAGATCAGAGATCCAATGGGACAGATGGATAGGCCATCCAAAACGAAAGGGGTATGGTGGGGTCCCTGCCAGGGAAATCTTTTCAGGTCACTGGATCGAAGGCCAAGAACTCAGGGCTGCCGGGAAGGGACAAAAAACTGAAGCAGCAGGACACAACAAAATGGCCAGTTCTGCAAAAGAAGAAGGATAGTAGAGAGAATCCACAACAGAAGCCCGTGGAGAGTCGGAGAAGAGGCCGAATGCCGATGATGAACAGTACCTCCGACGAGGAACAGTAAAACGGAATAAAAAACACCTCCTTAAGCGTCGAGAAATTCGTTCTGGCTGATACCATGTTGAATCTAATAATAAAAAGAAATAAAGAAAGGAAAAATAGATGAATATCAGAGAATAGTGATTCTCAGAATTGTATTAAGATGTATTTCCTCTTAGAGGGTACAAGTATATACAAGAGAGAGAGAGTCAATTAAGGTGGCCAAAAAAGGAAAACATTAATCACAAGTTGACTATATAAATACATTGAACTTGGACACTGTCTGTCCAGAGATGGGTCCCGAGTTAAGTCGGGTCCCACAACACCATTGACCTAGGGTTTCGGTCAACGATAAGGCTCATTTTACCCAATTTCATATCTGTGCCTGAAGGCATCCAAAACCCTTTTTTTTTGCTTTTAGTCTTTAAATCTTGCATTCTAGAATTCATTTGGCCATGGATCTAACATCTCTACCGTCGCCCCTGCTCCTATTTTTTATCCCAAAGGGTAGCCCAGTGTTTTCACTTGGTTCTTATATTATTAGTAAATGATGGCTTCGCCTAATAAATTAAACATGCTTGGTACTACCTCTTCTGATTCCACTTATAATGGGAGATTACCACCGCCCTTTTAAATGAGACCAACTATGTTCAATGTAGAAACCCGAATCCTATCTTCAATGGTCTCGTTTGGCTAAAATGTTCCTCGGTGCTAAACAAAACACCGATTATATTGATGATACGACTAAGGAGGCCTAAAAAGGAAGATCCTAAATATAAGGAATGGTTGGCCAATAATTCCCTGATACACACTTAGGCTCTTACATTCTATGGAGGAACATATCAAACGGCTGGTATATACTTATCAATGGCGAGGGAAGTATGGGATACAGTCCATGAGTTATACTTTAATGATGATAGTTTTGCTCAGTTCTATCAGCTCGACCAAGATTTTGCCTATCTACAAGAGGGGAGTTTTCCCTTACTGAATGTTATTATTCATACATGTGCAGTTATTGCTTGGAACTGGATTAACTAGAGAATCTTTATTTTGAGATACCTGCTGATATCCTATTGCAAATGAAATATTGAGAAACGACACACAATTTGCTGGCTGGCCTCAATCTGAATTCGAGTCTGTTCATACCCAAATTTTGAGCAAGAAACCTCTTCCGCCCCTCAAAGAGGTATACTCTACATTACTTCGTGATGAGAGTAGTTGCCTTGTTATGTCACCTGCCCCTCCGCTTATAGAAACAATCGGATCTTGTGTCCAAAGGGCCGTCTTCTCTCAAAGGGAAGGACCCAGTTGTTGGTAATCGATGAGATGTCCAAGGACAGAAGAAGGGTCCTTGGTTTTGTACTTACTGGAAAATGAACAATCACTTTATTGATTCTTGATACAAGCTTCATGGTAGGCCCCCGTTTAAGCAGACTAATCATACTGAGACCCTAAGATGGCATCCTTATTGTGCCTCTCTGTTGTTTTTGTGCATATGTTCAGTTCGTGATGAGTGCACATCCATTTTCCCTCCACTTTTAATAGTTTACTCTACTACGAACAAAGAAGATAAATACAAGTTCTTGTCTGAACTCATTTTTCGTTGTTGGTGACAATGAAGTACAGTTGTAGAAGTCAAACCACAAACTATTTTAAGATTATTTTCACTGATTACTTCTTAGAGAAAGTCATATACATCTTGGTACTGTTTAATTTCTTGAATATCTTTTGCTGTGAATAAGCAACGGTTGTTTGTTGTGTATGATTCTCCTAAGAGTTGTATTATGATGCAGGGAAGCAGAACTCTCCATCACATGAATTCAATTGTAATGATGTGAAGACATTTGAAGCCAAGGTTACAAATGCATTCCATTACGGATATACAGTTGAAACTAATATAGATGGAAAGCCTCTTCACGGAATATTATTTTCTTGCAAGACCAACATCAGTCATGCTGCTCAGGCATACTTCAACAGGTGATAACAATTTTATCATAGTAGGAATTATAGGTTACTTTGGTCTTGCATGGTATCCCTGGGCTGAGTCTTGAAAGAGGAGTTTATGGTTCCATGCCATGGACCATCCAATGTGCTGAAGGTCTGAGGATATTTGCTATCATATATCATTTCTTTTCAGTTTTCATTTAACTTTTTCCTTCTAAAGCTTTAGTTGCAATAATCTTGTTGCCAATATTTTAGATGGGCCTTATCAGGAAAAATGTGGAGAGTGATCAGTTGAATGATGGCTGCAAGCCTGAAGCAAAGATTGCTGGGGATGTCAATCTGGAAAGATCAGATAACGGGCAGGTTCACAGTGTTCATCGCAAAGAATCAACATCACAAGGGTCACAAATGGAAACTGTTGGTTCAGATTCAAACAATTCAATTCCTGTTGGTGCTTTTCAGCAAGAAGTGGTTGGTCTCATTCATAAATCCATATCATGATAATATAGGATTCTAATTTTCACCAAGTATACTCTTTGTTGATTCACCTTGTCCGATTTTTATATGCTGACCATTGAGGTGACTGGTGTTATGGATGTGGATGCACTGAAAAATCTTTTTGATAAGAAAATCCCAAGCATATCCTGATTGCTTCTTCTCTTCCTGAATTTTTGCTGCACCCGTTTTTATCCACATTCATGTAGTCCCCTTTTCTAGGATATTCCAATCTTGAATGTTTTCGTATCATCTCTAATTCATGGTTGATCCCATTGGATAAATGGCTTGAATTACCAAATTATAGCTGCATTCTGTATGTACTTGGCATCTCAGCAAACTGTCTTTCAGTTGATACTTGTGCTCTATTTAATTGCACCTCTATTGCAGAATTGAGGGTCTCATGGTCAAAACATGTGCTTTATCAGTAGAGTGTCAATGGGCTGGACCAGCCTAAAATGCCAAGTCCAATTGGTCATATATTGGGCTGCATTGCCTAAACTGAAGGCGCTTGCTCAGAAGACATGGTTGATGATTTATAGCTTTGTAGAAGGCATTTTCTGAACCTACATTTAGGCTTGCCAATTGCCATATTTGGCAATTTAGCATGGGCAAAAGTACAATAAAAATAGTTTTACAATTTATTTCAATCTGGAGAATATGGTTAAAATTTTGCATAAAAGAGATCATATAGCAATGATTGTGGAAATGATACCTATAGATATAATCTGTCCTATTTAGAAGGTCCCGGACAAAAAGAATGGCTACTCTATATATACCATGTGTTCATGCATCTGTAAATTATTTTTTATTAATATTTAATGCAAAAGATAAAAAGATTTAAAACTATGATTTTGGCTTAATTTGTTATTAAAGATATTTTTAGAAAACTAATGTTTGAATACTTTAAAAATCTTATTTATACATCCAATGAATAACATGGCACAAAGATCTACAAATTGCTTCATCCCTTCATCTTTTTGACATATTCAATATTTGCAAATTCATCTCATGCCTAGCGAAAATAAAAAGAAGATTGTTATTTAAGTGATTTGTCTTAAATGCATCATGAGTAGATATAGATCAGAAATAAGGATACATAAGAGTTAAGAGCTAAGATAGCTGAATAATTTGTGTGTGTGTTTGCAACTTTGCATGTTTAAGTCTCCTAGGAAAACAACAACAAAATGGCATTTCTTATACGACACATTTAATATGGATACAGTGTTGCAGATATGGTATACTTTTCTCAATTTACACATGCATGTTTTTTTTATAGCTGACTTTTGGTTGTCATTGATTGTAAATTATCCTTATTTCCTTTTCCCTCACCTTAAATAGCTCCCTGTACTATATATATTCATGTATCCTCTTCTGTTGAAAATACAATGAATAGAATACACAAGAGAATTATCTCTCTCAATTCTTCCTTTTTCTCCATTTCTTTACTTTCACCCTTTTTTTCATTTTAACATGGTATCAACCAAGTTTGATTTTTTATTTTTTTTCCGCCTTCTGTTGTGGCATTTTTTTTGGTTTAACATATTTATTATTATTATTATTGTTATTTATCTTTCCCTTCCCTACGTATATGAGATTTCCTACCTAGATTAGATTTCCTACTTAGATTAAGATACTCCTTTTTAATAGTTTCAGAGTATGGTTAGATCTCCTTTTTTTATTTAGTTTTCTATGGTTAAATTTTGTTTTATATATATGAGATGTAGTGGTGGAAAGACACATTCTTGATGGGCATGAACTAAAATTTTTTATTTATATTTTTATCTTTCTTTTTCTCTTTCTTCTTTCTTGCCGAAGCTGCAAGCATATCTTCTTTCTTAGGGTCTCGACGAATACTTGGGCTCTCCCGATTTTGGTTGGATCACTCTGCCAATAGCATTGATCCCACATTAATTGGTATCGAGAGCAGGTTCTCTGTATCTTTGTCATACAGATACGATCCTGTTTGGAGACAGATCCCTGTGTTATCTGGGATGATCTCGGTCTCGATTACTTCTTTTTTTTTTTATAAAAAAAAAAAGTTGCAGAGGAATCTCGATTCAGACATGCAACGTCATATGTTGCCTACTGCATTGCATCATTGTCCACGAGGACAGCCAAGCTCCACCGACGCTCAGGTTGCCGTCCCCATCACCAGATCCACTCACCCCGGCTCTACTCTCTTCCCTTTGCCTCGTGCACTCTCGCCCATCATCTGGCAGACCTTTCGCCCCTTTACAACATAGAACCATTGCCCAAATTCCAGATACCTCTCAGGCCTTCACCCAAACCCATCCTTCCGTCCCTAACCCCTACTCACCTACGATCTTCCCTTGCCCATTCCACTCTCCTCTCACCTCTGATTTCTAGCACCTCTTCGTCATCTTCCCTCGCATCGTCCAAACCAATGACCCAACTGTTCAACATGGAGAGTTAAAACACATTTGGCAACTTACCCTATTCTCTCATTATTGCCATTTATTGCATTTTTTTCTCTTTTCCTTAAACACCCTTTCCTATATCACCTTATCTCCACTCAAGACCATCGGTTCCCACCTTTTATTTCATCTTTATTGCCTACACTCATTCAAACCCCATCAACCAGCAAAACCTTTGAGTCTCTTTTGCTATTCCACATCTTCATACCCATCTAATCTGTGGCCCACCTTTACCAGTGTTACCCGACCAAACCTATCTGTTGAAATTAATAATGAAGAAAACGTTAAAGAAGAGAAAAATGGGAAGAAGTTTTCTCTATATATATTGAATTGATGTATTTCCTCTCAGAGGATACAAGAATAAATAAGAAAAAGAGAGCCCATTCAAGGGCACAAAAGGAAATACAAATAATGAATCCTTATATATAATAAATTATACAATCACATGTTTGACCTTTTTCAAAATAGGATAAGTCAAAAGAATAATCCGTAATCGTGTCCCACAACATTCCCCCTCAAGCTGGCTCAAAGATATCTGACAGACTCAGCTTACCAAGAATCGAACTGAGTTGATGTCGAGGAACAAATTTAGTCAAGATATCAGTCAGTTGATCTTTAGATTGCAGATGAGGAGTGACAAGCCGGCCTTCAGAATTGTGCTGTCGAAGGAAGTGTCAATCAACCTCAATGTGTTTGGTTCTCTCATGAAAGACCGGGTTGGAGGCGATGTTGATGGCCACTTGATTGTCACATAACATAATAAGTGGATCAATGGGAGCAAAACCTAATTCTGTAAGAACCTGATGGATCCAAAGTAACTCAGCCGTAGTTTTAGCCATTGCACGATACTCTGCTTCAGCACTAGAGTGAGCAACATTAGATTGCTTCTTGTTACGCCAACAAACTAAATGAGAGCCCAAGAAGATACAATAACCAGTGGTGGAGCGGCAATCATCAGAAGAGCCGACCCAATCTGCATCG
The DNA here is from genome assembly GCA_013350335.1 of Chimonanthus salicifolius. Taxonomy (NCBI): domain Eukaryota; kingdom Viridiplantae; phylum Streptophyta; class Magnoliopsida; order Laurales; family Calycanthaceae; genus Chimonanthus; species Chimonanthus salicifolius. Next base: position 47,905,888 of record CM023540.1, on the reverse strand, counting down.
GAATAGCTACGAATTGATAGAGAAGACTGTCGGGCAAAGAACAATCTCCGGCCTAGATGAGCTCTAAGGTAGCGAAGGATGCGGAAGATAACATGAAGATGAGTATCCCGTGGAGCCTGCATAAATTGGCTAACCACACCGACTACATATGATAAATCTGGCCGGGTGATAGTGAGGTAAATCAGTTTCCCACCAACTTTTGATAAAAGGTAGGAGAATCAAGAAGAGTCCCATCCAAAGCAGATAACTTTGTGTTTACATCTAGCGGAGATCAAGGGCATAGTTGTGCTGAGATAGAGAGTCCTCAAGGAGAACGAGCGACCTTAATACCAAGAAAGTAACGCAACGACCCCAAATCTTTAATATCAAATGTGTGCCGTAGATATTCTTTGAATGTAGAAATGGCAGCATCATCATTACCTGTAAGAACAATGTTATCGACATACACCACTAGAATCATTACCACAGAATGAAGACGGTAGATAAAGACTGAGTGATCCATCTAATATCTGGAGAAACCATAAGGCAACAAAGTACTAATAAACTTTTCAAACCAGGCTTGTGGGTTCTGTTTGAGGCCATAGAGAGCTTTTTGAGTATGCAGACTGAGTGGGACCCCCCCTGCTTGACAAATCCTGGTGGTGGGAGCATATATATTTCATCTTAGAGTTCACCATGAAAGAAGGCATTCTTCACATATAATTGATGAAGCGGCCAGTCATGAGTGGTGGCGATGGAAAACAAGATCCAAACAGAGGTAATTTTGGCCACAGGGGAGAAGGTTTCTTGATAGTCCACCCCATAAGTTTGCGTGAAGCTTTTGGCAAGTAGACGAGCCTTATACCTGGCAATGGATCCATATGGATTATGTTTCAGGGCGAATACCCATTTGCAACCAACTGGAGATTTTCTCAGAGGGAGAGGAACCATATCCCAAGTATGATTTTTTTCCAGTGCAGCTAATTCCTCATCCATGACTGCTTTCCAAGGGGATTTGAAGGGCAGCGTCTTAATGTTGCCCAGATCTGTAAGAAAGCTGTGATAGGAAGGAGAAACAATATGATAGAACACAAAATGATCAAGGGGATAAAGGGTACACGTACGCTTACCTTTCCGAATAGCAATGGGAAGTTCAGACTTAACAGTTGTGGATGGATCTGGACCAGGGGCAGATGGGGTAGTGGCGTCTTCTGGAGGTGGAGGCTTGGGCTTCTTGCGTCGGTACACCAGAGTAGGCCTGGCAGTGCTAGGTGGAGGAGTGGAGGCAGGAAGGAGAGGTAGAATAGGAGAGGAGGAGGTAACATACGGTGTAGAAAAGTATGGGACCGTCTCAAAAAAGTGACATCCATGGACACGTGATTTTCCTATGAGGGGATCAAGACACTTGTAGCCTTTATGGAAAAGGGGAATAGCCCAAAAAACACAGTGCACAGCCCAGAGAGAGTTTATCAACAAAGAATTGGTGAACAAAGCAGAGACACCAAAAAACATGCAACGGAGGACTGTGGATGGGTTTATTCAGGGAAATAAAGTCAAGGGGAGACTTCTCTAGCAACACCCAAGATGGCATGCGGTTGATAAGATGACACGAGGTTAAGATGGCTTCAGGCCAATATGACTGCGGGACATGCATGGTAAAGAGAAGGGAGCGGACGACCTCAAGTAGGTGTTGGTTTTTGCGCTAAACTTACACTATTTTGTTGAGGTGTAAATGGACAAGAGAGTAAGGATTCGACCCATGGTCTTGTTCAATTACCCCCCCCCCCCCCCCCCCCCCTCCTTTTCTCTCCTCTCCCTCCATTATTACTTCACAAAATTACAGAAAAATTGTGATTCAACCCATTTGTAAAATGATCAAGTACTTCAGATTTTGTTTCATCATATATATCCATGTCATGCGTGAATAATCATCAATAAAAGAAACAAAACAATGAAACATGTTCGAGAGATGAAGGGGGATTGCCAAACGTTAGAGTGTATAATAGAAAATAATTTAGATGTACAACCATTTATTGAAGGAGGAAAACAAGTTCTACTATGTTTGCCATATTGGCAATATTCACATTGAAACTTATTAAAAGATAAAGAAGGAATAAGTTTCTTTAACACAGAATTAGAAGAATGTCCTAGCTGGCAATGCTAAAGCCACACATCGGGCGAAGAAGAGGTTAAGCAAGCTTCAGAAGCACCATACTGTTGATCAAGAAGGTATAAACCTCTAACTTCACGACCACCACCAATCACCTGCCTTGTAGTGTGACTGAGTAGTTTAGATTTCGAGTCAAGGCACTAATGGACAATAAAAGTTGTGCGACAACTTTAGAACATGCAAAATAGAGAAAAGATCTAAGTTAGGAGTAACTGGAACTGTCCATGTCCCAACAATATCAGTAGATGAGCCATTAGCTAAGTTGACCTTACCACATGAAATAGGTGAAAAAGAAGAGAAGAGGTTAGACATACCAGCCATATGGTCAGTAGCACCAAAATCGACAATCCAGGAATGGTGGGAGACATGATGTGCAGAGTGTCCAGTACCTGATGAGGAGGAGACAGTATGAGAAGCCTCAGAGGATTGAAGACGCTGCATCTGATGCTGTAAAAGAGGGCAAGTTTTTGTCAAGCCACATGTGCAATGTCACCAGTCGCATCAGTAGAAGGAGCATCAGTGAGATGAGCTTGTTTCGGTTTGTCCATGAAGTTTGTAGCACGACTCAACATAATGATTGGTCATTTTGCAATATGTGCAAAACCGTGTATCTTTTCGCCGTGGACCTCTGGTGTCCCGACGAGTGTCAAAGGATGTATCTTTACCACGGAAAGTAGGAGGGGGAGGAGGTACGGAGTGAGTTGTGAGCAAGGCTGAGCGTTCAGTCGGCATATGGGGAGTCATAACAAGTCTACGCCGGTCATCTCGAAGTAGGGCTGAGTAGACCTCAGCCAGAGAAGGAACAGGGCGTTGCGCAAGCAGTTGAGCACGTATAGGCTCAAATTCCAGATTTAGTCTGGCCAATAACTCAAATTCATGTCGTTGATCAAGTAATTGCTTAGAGAGCACAACATCATCAGGAAGCTGAAATTTAACAGATTCAAGTTGATCCAATTCCGAACCAACATGTCTGCATTTTTTAATAATACTGAATCAATGAGAGCTCCCCTTGTCGGAGATGAGATGCCACCAGATATAACTTATAGAGGAGTGTTGAATTATCACCATCAGAATACAAAGCTTTAATGGTATCCCAAACATCTTTAGCAGTCGGAAGAGTGTAGACTGTTCCACGAACATGTTCTTCCATGGAGTGAAGTAGCCAGGATTGGACCAATGAATTATTGGCTTTCCAAGTGTGATATGAGGAATCAATCTTGACCGGTTCGGTGCTAGTGCCATCAATATAGTCATATAGTTGCTTGGCTTCAAGAAACATTTTGGCAGAGTGAGACCATTGGAAGTAATTGGTCTCATTTAACAAAACTGTTGTGATTTTGCTAATATGAGTAGACCCAGAGGAAGCCATATCTAAAATAGAAGCAGATGATGATGATCCACTAGAAGAAGATACCTTAGAAGAATCAGTAGAGGAGGCCATAGTGCAGAAAATCCCAAAAACAGTAGATAGTGTCGTCCCAGATAGCAGCAGAAAGTGGGTCCCACTGATAATGTAGAAGAGTGCTACAACAGACCTGAGAAGAGGAGGTGTAGGTGGACCCCACACTGCACAAAGGAATGAGAATCCTCACAGATCCATTATAGATGCAGGGGCGAAAAATGTAGGAGAAGAACTAGCAGCAACCAAGCCAATGCCTTCCAGATCCAACAGGAAAAAATGAAACGAGTAGGGTACAAAGACAGTCTCTGTAGCAATATGGAGAAGCCTTAAAAAGGGGGTCCCACCGTAGAGGAAGGTCGGTGGCCCAGTGCCATGAGAGCACAGGATGAGAGGCGAGCCTAGGAGACTTGAGTCGAGGCCCAGAAAAGCCAAGGGTGCTGAGATCGTAAGTAAAAGAACCCAGAGTGTAGGATATTGTCGTCCCAGATGGCGAGTGGGAGAAGGCAGATGAGAAGGGCCCACCTGTGTCAGAAGTGCGTCCAACCTGGTTCGATGGACAGCAGGGTGAGAGGTGAAGCTAAGGAAGGTGTGCCTTTGTTGAACCGAGATGGGAGCCAGCAGATCTAGCCACGAAACCATAGAAGGGGCTTTGTCATGACGGTAACAGATAAACACGAGTTGGGTGCAGTCGCATAACCCAGAAAACGAATCTAGAAAAACACAAGGAAGAGATCGACGTCCTCTGTGGTGGCTGCTACAGACTGCCTTAGTAAAAAACGAAGAGGGATGGTAAAAACAGCCGATCGAAGAGGACTAAGAGGATCACGAATTGTTCCTGTTTGCTGATACCATGTTGAAATTAATAATGAAGAAAATGAAAAAGAAGAGAAAAATGGGAAGTAGTTTTCTCTGTATACATTGAATTGATGTATTTCCTCTCAGAGGATACAAGAATAAATATGAAAAAGAGAGCCCATTCAGGGGCACAAAAGGAAATACAAATAATGAATCCTTATCTACAATAAATTATACAATCACATTTGACCTTCCAAAATAGGATAAGTCATGAGAATAGTTTGTAATCGGGTCCCACAACACTTATCTCCATGCCTTACCCTTATTTCCAACCTCACCCATCCATTGAACCTATTTATTTAGTCCTACTCTCACTTTTCATCTAAGCCCGTCCCCTATCTATTTAACCGCTATAATCAACACTATTACCTCCCACCTTTTACCGGTCAATGGCAAGACGTAGACTTCTTCGACTGGCTTTCGGAAGTCGAACGACTCTTCCATTACACGGGGACTGATGAAACAGTAAAAGGTGACGTTAGTGGCCTATCGACTCAAAGGTGAAACGTCTGCATGGTGGGAACAATTGCAAATCGATTGTAGGCGATACAACAAGCCTCATATTAGGTCATGGACACTATTGAAAAGGTTATTATGGGATCGTTTTCTTTCTGCCGACTATGAACAATTTATGTTCAAGCAATACCGAAATTGTTGGCAAGGAAATTGGACCCTTCGAGATTACACAGCTGAGTTCTCCTACCTCGTCGCGAGACATGCCGAGGCTGAGTCTCAACAAGTCTCCAGATCATCAGAGGACTCCGCCCTGAGATTTATGACTGCGTCGTGTTCCACGACATCTTCACTTTGAAAGATGTGGTACAGATGGCCATGCGAGTAGAACGTTAGTTAGAGCAACTCGAGGAGTTGACCTCGAAGTACGTGCTAGTTTCACTGAAATGCATACATGCTACCTCGAGATATGCGCAAGTTCCTCTAGAGACACTTAGAATTCGTGCCTGCTCCTCCGGAAGTCGTGATCCCATAGACAGTGCCCATGTTGGATAACGAGCCAGTTGTGTTTCCAGCGGCACATTCGATGCAACCGGCTAGTGTTGTACCACCACCAATACCCCCACCACCTCCGCCACCAAAACCACAACCCACCACCTGTAACACCCCCGCCTTTTTCACTTGTCAAAATCAGAGTATTTTTTTTTTTAAAAAAAAAAAATAAGTGAGAGAGAGCGGGACGCCTACGACGCGAGTCAAGTCGAGTTTTCAAAACCCGACCCTTAACTGGCCACCTTTACGTGTGCGTGAACTAAGTCCACTTAAACATTTCACACGCTTTTCTGATTACTTGCGGAATAATATATATGAATATATGAATAAGATACTATTCATATTCATGTCATCAATAGGCAAGGAAAGCTAATCACCATATATCTTCAAATAAAACTTACGATTATCAAACCATAACAAATATGTCAAAGGTGTCCCAAAATAGTCTAAGTTATTATAAACCAAAATGCAAGTCTCCAAATACATCATTGAAAACAAAACTTGTAATTTAAACTTCAATCTTCCAAGCTCCTACGCTTGGCTCCCTTCCGGTCCTACATTCTTCTCCTTGGCATTTCTTGTTCCATCATCTATAGGGTAGAAGTAGGCATTAGTCAACATGCCCAGTAGGTATTCCAAGTAGGTTATAGGTATACATAGGAATATTATACATCAAGATAGATATATCATACTTGCAAAATATCTCATAAATAGTAAAACAATGCATAATGTCCATATCATAATCATGCTTACTTATGTGTCATGTCATGGGTGTCAATGCCTAATGACCTCTCACCCAATATCCATATCAAATCACATCATAAATAAATATGAATGGTTTCCTTGATAAATCGTCATATCAAGGTTTTACTTGGCCAATTACATTCGTAGTGTTTTGTGGCAGGCACCACCAGATCACTGTGTACCCATCCACAAATTAATCGGAATTACTGATGGAGTGTGGACTCCTCCCTCTACGTAGGGTTTTGGGACCTTCCCAAGAGCTCTTTGGCCCAAATTATGCCGTACCTATTTCTATCAATCCCGGGCAAGGCCAAATTTCAATATTTCACATAGCTTTAATAGAAGCTAGTCTCAAGCCCAAGTCATGTCCGGACCGCTCCGAACTTGGCTTGCTGGTCATCTATGTTCCCTCTCATGCCATGCATGAGGGAATGTATGCAAGGTGCCATTTCATTTAAAACATATCACATCATTTGAAAATCAGTTTATAAACATACACCATTTGTATAATCAAAGTAATCATCATATTTGAAGTAAAAACCAGTATCATATCATATTCCATTGTGTTCTCAATAAGGTAGGAATTCTACCAATGTACAAATATACTATCTTGCAAGGGTAACGCTAACGGTCACGTGAGACGAATCGCAATCCTTTTGCGAACCTATTTACCTTATCAAGTTCAAACATACATATTAGTTTGATTTTTCATCTCAATTTCATCATCCCTCTCTCTATCTAAGTTCCATGTTCGTTTCCCAACGCATTTATGCATTCTTGTCCTTAACCCATTTAAGATTCCTTAATGGGGTTTGGCCATTCAATATGGCCGAACCCTATTGTCCCATTTCCTTTTAAGTGTATTCATGTTTAACAAACATCCATCAATGAGGTTCGGCCATACAACATAGCCGAACCCTATGTTCCATTTTCTTTCCCTTAAATGTGTTCATGTCCATAGAAAACTATCAATGGGGTTCGGCCATACAACATGGCTGAACCTTATCTTTTGGTTTTTGACCCTCTTTTAATCCTTATGTTATTTTAAACAAAGTGATCTATAGAAATAATTCATCCTTAATCACATTAAACATGGATTCCATCTTTAGTACTTAACCTAATGAATATAACCTATCCACTAGCCAAGGCTTGGGTCTTTACTAGACCAAAACAGTCTACAAGTTTAACAATTTATATATTGAAAATCAGTCCCATCTGTGGCAGCTTTTACTAGCCAAAATAGTCCACAAGTTTAACAATTTATAGACTGAAAATCAATCCCAAAAAACCAGCCATTAACTGGTCCTAAAACTGATCCAAGGCATCTGTCTTAAAATCAGTCACCAAAATCAATAGTTTGAGGGCTGAAAACCAGCCCAAAAAACCAGCCATTTACTGGTTCTAAAACTGATTCAAAATCAGCCAGTAACTGATCTTAAGATCAGTCAACAACCAGTCCTAAAATTTGAAATCTTAAAATCAGTCCCCACCTTATTCTATTCAATCATATTGTTATCATAGCATGGGTTCTTTTGTTTTAATCCCATAACCATCTCTTGGATGCATTTCCAACTTCATGGCCTTATAATAAATTGACCATCCATTCCAACCAATTATGTAACCCATGGGTTCGGCCACACCATGGCCAAACCTATGGTTTCCTTAGACTCATTCCCACATTATTAAATCTAAAACATACCTTACTTCAGTCTCCTCATTTTCTTTTAAATCTGACCTTTCTTTCTTAATCCTTCTTCTTTCTTTTATCTTCAAAAGCTTTAGGTGTATGGAGAGAGAGAGAGAGAGAGAGAGAGAGAGAGAGAGAGAGAAGTGGAGACCTTTGGCTTAAACCTATGAGACTCTTGGTTTAACCTATGAGACTCTTGGTTTAACCAAGGAGACCTTTGGCTTAAACCAAAGAGACCCCTTGGTTTCTCAATGAGTCTTTTGGCTTCCCTAGTGTCTAAGAACAATGTACTTAGACAAGCCAACCATCTCACCCCTTCACCTTCTCAACTCAACTCAAGTAAATAAACCTTTAACTCAACTCAAGCAAATAAATCCTTAACTCAACTCAAGACTTGAACTCACTTGTGGTTGACCAAGTCAACCCATGACATGGTCGACCATGACACATGGCACTTGGGGTCCCACTAGGCCATGTCACTTGATGATGTGGCATTCATGCTTAGTTGGCTCTCATGTGATGACATGTATGCCACTTGGCAATGCCACATCACTCACATGCCATCTCACTTGATGAGGTGGACTTCAATGCATTAAATGCATTAATTATCCAATTCAATTAATTTAATTACTTACCCAATTACTTAAAATTCAGCTCACCCATGACCCATTGGGTCTTAATTGGGTAATTGACCCATTTAGGTCATAATTGGGTAATTAAATAGACTCATTTCAACTTTTAATTTCAAAATTTCATTAAATTGCAATCCAAATGGATCAATCCAATATATTTATAATCTAAGGAAAATCGAGGGTGTTACACCACCGCCACTGATAATTACCCAACCCCATCCTGATACGGATACCAAGAATTGATCTATGGGGATTCATACATTAGTCCTTCCTGCTACCTATCCTCTCTTTGGTGCCTCATCCCACAAACCCTCAGGACCATGTGATACCTCTAGTGTCGTTTCAAGACCCCTTCGCGACTGGATTGATTCATGCTAGCTTGAGCCCGTGTATGGTCTTTGCTTCATTCGTCCTGAAGATGGTTCGCTCTTTTAGTCTGTGCCCTGACCATTGCACAATTGCTAGATTCGTCTTTTGGCTCTTCAGAATGGGTCTTCATATCTATTTGGTGCCTTCTGACTTTGCCGATTTCAACTCAATGTCGAGTTCTTTTCAAGACCGGGAGACTAATATAGGACATGCCTATGTCGACCCATTGCATTTTTATTAGTTTAGCATATTTATTATTATTATTATTATTATTATTATTCATCTATCCTTTCCCTACTTATATTAGATTTCCTACCTAGACTAGATTTCCTACTTAGATTAAGATTCTCCTTTTTAGTAGTTTCCTAGTATGTTTAGATCTCCTTTTTTATTTAGGTTTCTATGTTTAAATTTTGTTTTATATATATATGAGATGATGTAATGATGGAAAGACACATTCTCGATGGGCATGAAATAAAATTTCTGATTTATATTTTTATCTTTCTTCTTCCCTGTCGAAGCTGCAGGCATATCTTCTTTCTCAGGTTCTCGATGAATACTTGGGATCCCCCAATTTTGGCTAGATCACTCTGCCAATAGCATCGATCTTGCATCAATTTCATTATTCACCCTTGAATATGTGTGGATATTGTTCATCTGTCATCAAATCGACCCCAACCCTAATCAGTTTTGGGCCCTCCTTCCATCCATCAAGTGGGTCCTAGGGTTTGATGTCTTCTGGGACCCCTTTCCAGAATTTTGTTTTTACATCAGAGATGCTTGTGAATAGTGATTTTCGCCCTTTTTGCCTCATTTGCAACATGGACTTGAGGTTTCTGTTGGAACCCACACTGCTAGAGTCATTGTCCTAGTAGCTACTCCTTGGGTTCTTTTTCTCGTGGTCAGTAGGGACCGATGTTGACACAACTGTATTGCGAATGTCACTTTTGTCTCTTTTTTTTTTTCCAAATTTTACCTAGATTTGGAGTTTTGGGACTCGATTAATATCAAACCCAACTCTCTCTCTTGGCCCGTTTTCTCCTCCCATTAGTTGGTGTTGTTGATTTTGGATTGTGGGGTTCATTTCTTGCTGCTTTTGTGCACATAAATTATAGCATATTTGTTTTTTCTTCCTCTACATTGATTTTGGGCACTCACATTTTGGTGTTTCTGGGGTGTGAGACTCCTTTTTGGCATTTTTGTGGTCCCGGACGACTATTACACCTGCATATTATATTATTTGATGGCCTCCTCTGATACTTCAAGCATGCTTGGCTACACATTTTCTAATTCTACCTACATTGGGAAGATCAAAAATGCCCTTTTAAATGAGACCAATTATTTTCAATAGTTTCATTCGGCAAAAATGTTCCTTGATGCTAAGCAGAAGACAAATTATATTGATGGTACAACCACGGAGCTTGCGAAGGATGATCCAAAATATAATGAATGGACGCGGGAACGATCTGACTAGAAAGTCATTCAAAACTTGATTGAAGAACCACCGTTTATTGAAGAAGCTATAGAGTCGATTACAAAAAGTGCTAGTTAGAAAGGCTCGTTGGAATTGATCCACTACGGGATTTACATTATACGCTACATAAGCACCTGAAGTAGTAAACAAAATAGGTATTAGTTTTGTAATGGTTGGAGCATCAAACCCGGATTCGGCAAGAATCTCATTTTTCGGTAGTACAAAGTGGGCAGCAAAACTGTCCATTAGTTCATCTGGGGTAGTATCATTTGTTGGGACTCTAGTAACCTCATCAAAGTGGACTCCTTCATTGGTCGGTTTTCATTGTCGGTGCTTTTTCAAGATCGAATTTCCGGTATAGGAGTGGACTTTTAACTTCGGCTTATGGGCTAGTGTGATGAGTCTAGAAAGATTGGATTCCGAGATGGAATCTCTTAACGGTTGATGGAATGACCGGTGGTGTATCTGTTGCGACTTCAATCTCATTAAATTTCCTCAAGAAAATATGGGGTAACTAGGCTTACTCCCATTATGTGTCGTTTCTCGGATTGCATTTCCTTTCTTGACCTTGTGGTTCTTCCCCTATTTGAAGCAGAGTTTACTTGGTCCAATGGGCAAGAGAGACCTATTCTTTCACAAATTGATAGGTTCTTTGTTTCGACTTAGTGGATGGACCTGTATCCGGATTCACTAGTTATCTGTTTTTCCTCGACCCGTCTCCGATCGTTGACCTTTGGTCATAGATACTCTTGATGAGTGTTGGGGTCCTTCTCCCTTCAAATTTGAATTATGTTGGGTAAAAGAAAAAGGTTTCAGAGATCTCATTGCAAAATGGTGGTCAGAATCCACACCTTCCAGGTAACAAATATTTCATTCTCCATCAGAAATTGAAGTTCTTAAAGTCCCAAGTTGAAAAGTTGACGTTCTACCAGTTTTAGGTCTTTGATAGAATTCAGTGCTTCTATTCTTATTCGTATCAATCAGATTGATCTTTGTGAGCAATTCGGATCCATATCTGAGGAGGATGTCTTCCTTCGACACAATCTTTAGGAACAATATCGTGTCAAAAGTATCCAGGAGGAGATTATGTGGAGGTAGAGATCTGAGATAAGTGGATTAAGGAAGGGAACAAAAACTCCAAGGTTTTTTTATGCCATCGCCGTGGCTCATAAAAGGGTAAACAGAATCAGATCACTAACTGTCGATGATGTGACAGTATCAATAATGAGGAGATCAATGTGACCATTCTAAATCACTTCAAGCAGCTGTATACTGCCGGGCTTCCCTTTAGATCTATCTCCACTATGGAAGCTTCCTTCATTGAGCGGCCTTTTCCAGAGGATGAAATCAGAACTGCTGTGTGGGACCCTACATAATGTAAGCCCACCACCAAACTGGGGCCTGAAATGAGTAAGAGTGGTAAAGGACCTAATGTGTGGAGTGGGTAAAGGGGTGGGGGTAATTATGTAGGCTAAGGTATTAAAAGAGAAAGGCTAAATGGGTACCTAATGGTTACGGTGGATAAGGGAAAGGTGGGAATGGGCTTCTGCAAAGGGTGCAGGGATCTGTAACATAGAGCGACAAAGGGGGGGTGAGGTCTAGGTGTAGGCGATTGGCTTAGGAGGGTGTAGGGCAGCCTGCGAAGAAGGGGGAAGAGGTTTGGACAAGGGAGGACACCAAGGGAGGAGTTTAGAGTGATAGGCAAAAGCCTAAAGGGGGCTGGGGTGACTGACGAAGTCAGGGAAAGGGGTTTAGGGAGGCTGGCGACAACAGTAGGAGCTTGGGGAAGGAGAGGCGGAAGCCAAGGGGCTGGGAGAAAGGGCATGACTGCAAGCAAAGGGTTCTTTGGAGAGGAGCGGCAGCGTGGAATGGGGTTTGGAGGCGTGGCGATGACTGTTTGGGCTAAGAAGGGGTCCAAAGGGGCTTGGGACAGCAATATGATGGTTGTATGGGACTTAGAAAGGGGTTGGGATAGTTGGCGATGGCTGTGGGATGGCTTTGATCTGGGTTTGGGTAATCAAAAGAAAAAAAAAAAAGAGAAAGGGAAGAGAGAAGAGAAGAGATAGGCAAATACATGGCTTTAGAAGAGGCTTCTTACCTATTCGAGTGGCCTTCTCGCCATCCTCAGCTTCTCACCAAGGTTCTGTGGGCTTCTCACAAACATAAGATGCGCAGGAGACAATCTTCCGCAACAAGCATTCGTTTTGTCTGAATGAAAATGCCTTAAGGTTACAAAGAGTATATATAATAAAATCCAATGAAAATGACCAAAATACCCTTTATTACAGTATTTACTAAGATGCCCTCAAATAAACGAAAAAATTTACATCAACTCATAATCTAATAAAACAAATAAACTGACGAAATAAAACAAATAAATAATCAATCCTCTAATCAAGATTTAGACAATGCTCTGCATCGTTGGCATTCCTTGGCCCTCTGCCTAGGCAACCCTCTTATGCTCCGGATAAGAGCCATGTGCATAGTCTCCACTTTGCTTTCTGCATAAGGTCGTTCTCCTCTTACTCCTTGTTCTAAAAAATCTTAGAATTTCTTTCCTTACACACGGTTCATAAAGCGGTCGCTGGAATGGTGTTCCATGCTGCTTTCATCTTAGGATTGATGTGTTGAATGGTCCAAGATTGAACAATTCTTCGCAAGTTCGCTCTAATACGGACAATGCCTCCAACAGATTTGCAAAGTTTATCCACAATTTTTCTAGGTCGTTGGGCATTCGGCAAATAAATGATTGGTGTCTTCCTCTATTTGGCCACAATGTGTTAACTGTAGGTTGTCATCTGAGATGAGTAGCCCTCTGATCTGGTCAGCACCTTACCTTTCAAGGTACACCACACAAAAGTTTGCGCTATTTGGGGAGCTTGGGGGGAGGGAGTGAGGTGCCCCTCCAGGATAGGCTCGTCCTCATTTTGTTGATTAAGGGACAAATCTAATGTAGCAGAAGCGGGTAAGAAATCAAAATAAGTCGATCCCGACAAGTTATCGGGTCACACACGCACCAATATGTTCACACGCGTGAACTGAAGTGGTAAGTTGCTGCTGCCTGGCACATGGGACAATAAGTTTGGGTTGTTTGAAGGGTGAAATATGAATGGGTAAGTGGAAAGGAAGGGGAAACGAAAAGGGGCAGCGGAAGAAGGGATGGGGTGGTTGCGGCGGAAACAGAAGCAGGGAAGAAGAGGAGAATCGAAGAGAAGAAGAAGATGAAGAAGAAGGTTGGCTGCTTGTACCTGGTTATGTGGGAAGACAACAAAAGGTATGAGTTACAGCAGCAGCGAAACCGGCTGTATGGAGAAGATGATCCGGCGAGAGGAGGGCAACAAGATGGGGTTTTGAAGCAGCGAAGGTTTGGGATAAAGCCCAAACTGCATCTATGTTATCCTCTTGGGATTAAACCCAAAGTGGAGAAGATACTAGATCTGGCCAGCCGAAGTAACCTGCAACAAGAAAGAGCAGAGGTAACAAGATAATCTCGATATTAATCTGATTTCTTTTCGAAAATAAGGTGTGTTCTTTTCTCCACCTCTTGTATCTTATTTATAAGCTAAATACCGACTATTACATGGACCTAAAACCGAGTTTGGAACTTTCCAAACTTTACATACGACTTCTAATACTAATCAAACACTTAAACCAAATAGGAAAACAATACTTAACCCAAATAGGATTAACATACTAAATAAATTAAAATAGCAATTTAAAATATTAGGGCATGGACCCAATTTGAGATTAAGCATGTGGGCCTAGCTTCTTGCCGACCCGTCGTGAGTACATCTTCAAGAATTTATCGGCCACCTGTTCTACATCAAAATCAGTCAGCGACTTGATTGAAAAGGTTCCCTACGATTTTCCTACTCTCCTACCCAAAGCATTTTATCCTCTTCCTCAATGGATAGAGGGAATTCCCCTAACATCGCCTCCAGTTCCTCAAGGCTATCTTGTTCGAATACCCTCAAGTTTCTATGAAAATCCAATTGCAAGGAGATCATGCCGTGACTCATTATGTAGCAATCCTTTGGATGGGTTTTGAGTCAACCAATGATAGCCAACCACAACAACGACACATGATGATATGACTGAGCACTTGCCTACTTGGAACAGTTTGGACATCATAGGGGCTATTACTTTAGGCCTTTGGGCCTGATTGATGTGAAAAAAGGTGAATTTGCAAGGCTGATAGTTAGAAAGACCCTACCCAATCCTGAACTAATTTAGTTTTTTTGCTTCTATTTATTCAAAATACATTTCTTGGGTATCTGGTGACTGGTGGAGAATGTTGTGGGACCCATACATCTGGTGATATGGGCCCCAATTATTTGTCCAGATTCAATGTATATTGAAAGTCAACATAGTAGATCGTAATTGATTAGATTGATTCTTATATAAGGATACACCTAGTGTATTTCCTTTTTAGGTCCCTTGATTGTCTCTTTTTTTTCTATTTAATATTGTATCCTCTAAGAGGAAAATACGATCAATAGATTCAAAGAGATAATTCTCTCCTTCAATATTTCCTTTTTCTCTATTTATTTCCGTTTTCCATTATCATTTTCTACATGGTATCAGCCAAGGAAGATTCTATTCTTTGAATCCCTTCAATTTACCGCCTGCAGTCTCTCTTCTTCGGCGAAGATCACTCTTCCCGCGAAGGGCCTGCCGGCGGGGACTCATCCTTCCCTGCCGTTTTTTGACAGAGGTGTCCATTTGTCCGATCGGATCTCTGTTTTGGATTGGTTTATTGGGGCTTATTTCAGATCTCTCCTAGCAATTTTGACGTTTCGACAACCCAGAACGGTGGTTTTTTGCTTCGATATGTTGGATCTGAGCTCCCTTTGCCACCAAATCTTTTCCACTGTTGTCTCCCCTGACCCAGTTCCTCTCGCCTAAGGTTGACTCCCCCTTTCGGTCAACGGTGGGCCCCTCGTTTGTACATTTGCTCTCTGCTGCTGTGATGCCTGCACTGTTTCTCTCTGGGCTTCTTCTGCCCAGATCTGCTGTCTGGGATCTTCATCCTTCATCTGCTGCTGCATACTAGTTTCGCCCCTACCTCTGGATTACATCGGACTTGGGTGTCCCACCTCTCATCCCTGGCAGCCCCATTTTATCATGATTTTCCTGCTGCTGTTCGGGATGACTGTATATCAGATTTTTGAGATTTTGTCTCTTCATCTACACAGATTTCCTGCATCAGGCCTTGATACTTGGCCCCATCCATTTGCATCTCTCACTCTCTCTTCCGTGTAAGGATCTGCACCTGGTTTATACCTTGTGGGGCCCATTTCTGGCTTTTTTTTCCTCAGATTTGACGCAGACCTTGGACTTGGGTCTGTGTATTTGGCTTTTAGTCAACCACGCATTATGGTTGTTGCATCATCTTCTTCCGGCCCTTCTATTCCAGATGTCGCCTCTTCCGGTTCTCCACATATTGGTCGGATCACGACGGCATTCCTAAATGAGACAAATTAGTTTGAGTGGTCCCACTCTGCCATAATGTTCTTAACTACGAAACAACTCTATTCATATATTGATAGTACTACTCTCAAACCGGCTAAGACTGATACAACATTCTCCTCCTGGACTGCAAATAACACCCTGGTCCAGGCTTGGCTTCTTTACTCCATGGAAGCTCATGTGCGGCGTCTCGTCTACATCCTTCCGATCGTTAAAGCTGTGTGGGACACTGTGAAGACTTTATATTCTAATGGGGATAACTTTGCTCGTATGTATGAATTATCTCAGACTGCTGCCACTCTTCGACAGGGGGAGTTGTCTCGCATCCAATACTATTCGACTCTACAATCCTGTTGGTTGGAGCTTGATCAACTTCAATCACTTACATTCAAGAATCCAATGGATACTCAGAAATTCCACAAATATGTTGAACAACAACGGATTTTTACATTCTTAGCTGGGCTTAACTCTGAATGTGAGCCTACCCGGGCCCAAATTCTTGGATAACGACCTTTCCCCTCTCTAGATGAAGTTTACTCTGCCTTAGTTTGAGATGATCGACGCCGTCTTGTTATAACTCCATTGCCCGCTGAATGCTCTGCCCTGGTCACCACTCAGTCTTCTATACCTACTCTGGCTCATAGGCACCCAGCTTCCCATGGCAAGGATTCCCCGTCTGATCCTCGGAAGAAGGGAAACCGGTTTTGCACCTACTGCAAGATGACTAACCACAACATTGATTCCTGCTACAAGCTTCATGGGCGACCTAAGCAAGTCAATCTCTCCGCTGCACCTCCTGCTCCTCCTTCCTCTAATGTGGTTAGTGATAGTGCTCCTGTGACTGAACAGAACCTTAACTTAATCTCAACGCCTGGACACCTACAATCCTCCGAGGTGTCCAATGTTGTCTCTTCTACTTTAGGTACTGAATCATCTGCACACCATGCTTCTCATCATTCTTGGATTGTCGATTTGGGTGCCACTGACCATATGGCTGGTATATCTACCATCTTCTCTTCTCTTTCTCCTATTTCTGGTGGTAAGGTTAAATTAGCCAATGGCTCTTATACTGATATTGTCGGGAAATGAACTGTTTCTGTCTCGCCTCATTTGGACCTTTTCTCTGTTTTACATGTTCCCTATTTATCCCGCAATTTTCTCTCCTTCAAGAATTCCTTTCTTCCTCAGATGTGTGATTGTGGCATGATCGTTTAGGACATCCTGCCAACTATGTTCTCAAACAGTTTGTTACTAGTTTATCATTTACTCATTTTGATTGTGAACACTGCCAATATGGCAAGCATGTTAGGAATCATTTTCCTCCATCTATCAATAAAAGTTCATCTACTTTATTTTCACTCATTCATTTTGATGTTTGGCAATCTTTCACTGTATCTCACACTATTTTTCATTATTTTGTCACTTTTATTGATGTCTCGCATGACGTCCATACTTGATGAAACAAAAATCTGAGGTTTTTTATCACTTTCAAAAAATTTACCGGTGAGTTCAAAATCAATTTGGGTGTAAAATTCAAGTTTTACGAAGTAATAACGGGAGGGAATATCTATCACACTCCTTTCTTTCTTTTTTGCAACACCATGGCATTGATTCTCAGTTCTCTTGTCCTTCTACACGTCAACAGAATGGTGTAGTTAAATGACATAATCGTCATCTTCTTGAGGTGGCCCGGTCCTTTCTTTTCACCATGCATGTCTCATCGTCCTATTGACTCGAAGCAGTGTTAACTGCTTGTTATCTCATCAACAGAATGCCTTCTCACGTCTTACAAAATCAATCTCCCATAGATCATCTCTCCTTACATAAACTCATTCCTCAAATTCCCTTACATGTCTTTGGGTGTGTTTGTTTTGTTCACAACTTCTCTGTCCATAAAGTTTCTCCCCGGGTTGTTCATTGTGCCTTTCTAGGTTACACACCGTTTCACTAAGGCTATAAATGCCTCGAGCCTATAACTGGGAAAACATACATATCCATGGATGTCACATTTTTTGAGCGGGGCCTCTATTTTTCAGTTTCCTCTACCTCCTCTACTTCACCTGTTCTTCCACTTGTTCCTGCAGAACTTCCTTCTCTGAGTCTAACCAATCCTCTTCTAGTGTACCAACGTCGACAGTCTCGATTGTCATCTGCGACTGACTCCACCCATCCATCTGACTAGTGATTCAGATCCACCGGTCTCTGACTCGTTTGATCTTCCTATTGTGCTTCGTAAAGGTAAGTGTTCTTCCACTAGCCATCTCATTGATTGGTTTGTATCATATCATGTTGTTTCACCCTCCTATTATATTTTCCTCACAGCATTCGACAGCATCAAGATACCAAAGAGGTTCGACACGGCCTTGAAAAATCCCTCCTGGAAAGCAGCCATGGATTAAGAGTTAGTTGCCTTTGAGAAGAACAACACATGGGAGATGATTTCTTTACCTCCAGGTAAGACTCCAGTTGGGTGCAAATGGGTCTTCGCCTTGAAGTATAATCTAGATGGATCCATTGCCCACTATAAGGCACGCCTAGTTGTCAGAGACTTCACGCGGACTTATGGAATTGACTACCATGACACATTTTCAGCTGTCGCCAAAATTAACTCTTTTCGCATTTTGCTCTGCCTTACAACGACTTATACTTGGCCCTTGCACCAGTTAGATGTGAAGAATGCTTTTCTCCATGGCGATCTTCAGGAAGAAGTGTGTATGCTTCCTCCTCCGGGGTTTGTCAAGCTGGAGGAGTCTCATTTTGTCTGCTGACTCAAGAAGACTCTCTATGGTCTTAAGCAATCTCCCCGTTCCCGGTTTGAGAAGTTTAGCAGTGCCTTGCTACCCTATGGTTTTAGCCGATGTTAGTCGAATCACTTAGTCTTCATCTATCATCTCCAATCGGTTGATGATATTTTACTCACCGGTAACAATGATGAAGCCATTTTGTCCTTTAAACAATATCTTCAATGAACTTTTGATATTAAGGATTTTGGTCCTCTCCGCTACTTTCTTGAAATTGAAGTTGTTTGGTCCTCTCGTGGCCTTTATCTCTCTTAGCGAAAGTTTGGCCTGGACTCCTCCAGGAAGCGGGCTATTCTGGCTGCAAACCCGCAGATACTCCATTGGTTGTAAACACCAAGTTATCTGCCTATAATGGAACTCTTCTTGACACACCAAGCTTCTATCAAAAACTTCTCGGCAAGCTCACCTATCTGACCATCACGAGACCGGACTTATCTTATGTTTTTTGTGTTGTCAGTCAGTTCATGCATGAACCACGGGACACTCACCTTCATGTCGTGTTCCGAATCCTTCGATATATAAAGGCTCATCCCGGCCGCAGCTTGTTCTATGCCCACCAATGATGTAGAGCTGCCCAACTGGGCCTTGGGCCAGTCTTGAGCCTGGCCCAGTTTCAAGCCCTAGCCAGCCCAACCACAACTTAAATGATTTAAAGAGGGACTTGTTTCCCTAAGGCAGGGCAGAATTGAAGATTAAGAAAATAAAAGAGGAAACGAAAGGAGAAGATCGGAAGCAGTCCCATCGAGTATGTGAGAAGCGGCGATGAGAGACAGGGAAAAGAGTGAGAAGCCATCCCCGTATAGGTACCAATTCCTCTTCCTCCTTCCTCTTCTCTTTCTCTCTTCTATTCTCTTTCCCTTTTGTTTCTATTACACCCTTTCTACCCCTTGTCCTAGTGCCGCCACCAGTCACATTCCTTCCAACTGACTTCTATCACCTGTTTTAGAACCAACACCACTGCCGCCACTTGCTTTACACCCCATCAGCCATCGCCTCCCTTCTCCAATTTAGACCTGCCACTTCCACCACCCTCTTTTGGTCCTCTAAGCCATCGCAAATCTTCCCGTAGTCCATTACAGTTGTCGCCAAGCCCTTACCAACCTTTGTCCTCTGTCTCCATCCCTTCCTTGGGCCTACCAGATATCGTCACCCCTCCCTTGGGCCCTACCAGGTATTGCCACCTTTCCTCGGCCCCTGCTCTGCTCTCGTCACCCTTCCCCATACACCCCTTTTGGAGCCTTCCGTTATTCCATACAACCCCCCTAACATCACCGTAAACCCATATTCCCCTCTCATTACCCCATCGTCCCTTCCTTGTTCTTTTATTTCCCATTTAAAACCATATGCATGCCATTTCCATTAAAACCCATGTGCCTAAGCCTATTAACGATTCCATAATCGTGACCAATTCCTGACTGTTTGGTCCGATAATCGTCAGGATTGATTAATTTGTTTAATTCCCCTTTATTCGCATTTACACACTTGATCCTTTGTATTTGCATGACTATTTGTGGAAACTTTCATATTAATTAATTGCAAGTATTAATTGAAATTTAAGTTCAACCCAATTTAGATTAGGGTGCATTATTTTTCATCCCTTTTCATTTTTAGGGAACCACATTAGGCATTTAGGGTTACTCTATCCCCTGTCCTGCGTCAACTAGCCTACTTGTTTGGTTCGCAGTTATTCTGATGCTGATTGGGCCGGCTCTCCAGATGATCGTGGCTCTACTTCTGGCTATTGTCTTTTCTTGAGCTCCCATTTAGTTGCCTGGCAAAGCAAGAAACAGTCAGTTGTTGTTCGTTCCAGTGCTGAGGCTGAATATCGTGCCATGGCTACTACTGCTTCTGAATTGCTGTAGTTCACCAATTCCTTACTGAATTGGGCTTTGCTCCTGTTGATCCACTCATCATGTGTTTAGTCTTTCATGAGCGGACTAAACACATTGAGGTTGATTTCCACTTTCTTCATCAGCATATTTCAGAATGGCGACTTTTTATTCCTCATTTGCAGTCTAAGGATCAGCTGACAGATATCTTCACAAAGTCAGTTCCCTGAACTTAGCTCGATTTGATCGTTAACAAGCTAGGTCTACTCGACATCTTCAAACCAGCTTGAGGGGGAGTGTTGCGGGACCCATACGTTTGGTGATGTGGGCCCCAATTATATGTCTAGAGTCAATGTATATTGAAAGTTAACACAATAACTTGTAATTGATTACTTTGATTCTTACATAAGTATATACCTAGTGTATTTCCTTTTTAGATCCCTTGATTGTATCTCTTTTTTCTATTTAATATTGTATCTTCTAAGAGGAAAATACTGATCAATAGATTCAAATAGATAATATTTTCTCCTTCAATATTTTCTTTTTCTCTATTTTTTTCCTTTTTCCTTTTTCCATTATCATTTTCTACAGAGAATAGATGTTTAGTTACAAAATACAGGGAGAGCCTTTATAGAAGCCGGAGGCTTTGAATGGGTATGGGCTTTTCATCTTGAAGATTCTTACACTGTAGTGGATCTCTTCAAGGTGAACAGTGAGATATTACGCCTGTTTTGACATTATGAGAGGTGGGGAGGACTATGCTTTCTGGAGATGCCTTGAACCTTGACAAGTTCGTGAATGTTTAGTAATTCTTGTTGTGGACATCTTGCCTATGTCTTTTTTATTGGTTTTGGTTATCTTTTTTATGCTAGTAGGAGAAAGAACCTAGGAAGCGGAACTAGTTCGTTTGTTCTCCCCATGACCGATTCTCCCCTGGTAGAAAACTGAATTGAAATTGTTTAATATTTACTAATTCATTGACTTAGGCACGTTTCCTGTCTTTTGATATTTTGCAGGTCCAGGAAGATTCAAAACCATCACCAGCACATCAGCTGGACTCAAAAGATGATGTACAAGGTGATTCACGGAAACCTGTGGCAAAAGATGTTCCTAATGATCTGCAAAAGCATGGGCCAGAAGATTTTTTTGATTTTCCTTCTGTAGAAACTAGCTTCTCATCTTCTAAGCAGGAAGGTATTGAGATGATTTACTCTTTTGAATACATATATTTCCTAATTGAAGCATTTTTATTTGCATTTACTGAAGTTAAATGTCTTTTTCAATTTTCATAAATCCATAAGAATTAGATCCAAAGTAACCTAGTTCTAGAAGTGGCTTTATGACTCCCATTGCCTCCTATATCCTTCCCAAACATTGGGTACTCCATCCAACTCTTCAAAATCCAAAAATCACCCAAAAATTATTTCTACAACTTATCATGTTGAAAGCCACAAAGGGATTTGCGTCAAAGCTGAAAGAGATGCAAATTCAAAGGAGTCATTATGACTGATCTTTGTTAGGAAGATCTTCTACTGCTATGAGCCTCCCCTTGAGCTCATCTAATTGTCTAGAGCTTCAGTTGAAATTTCTTTCTAAAATTTCAAATTGCCCACTAAAAGTTTTGGGAGATGCTACATTTACCCTCAAGTTATACCTTTTTATGCCCTCAAGCTAATGTGGCAAATCACACATGATTCTTAATGAAAGATGCCTATGGGATCAATTTGAAAAAATGAAGATGATGATTTTTGAAGATGAATGCTTAAATTTTCTGGATAATTTTTGTGTCGAAGTGGAGGATGAACTTCTTGCATGTTACTTGTTGTATACATTAAAATAGAAGTTGTATATAGAAAAAACTTAAGCCCTAAATCAATTATTAACAGTTTCTATGTCATGATAATGTATATTTTTCAGTAAAAAAAGATATTTTCGATGCTTATAATGCCACCCACCCACCCGTACGTCATACAAAGTAAAAATTTGAAAATTCGAGGTGACTAATCCTAGTGATTTTGGTATTCCTTGCTCTGCCCTTGTTTGTTGGACAGCTAAAATCATCTCTTGGAGATTCTTTGCATGGCCTTCCCATAATCAGGTCAACGAGAGGGAATGCTGCTTCATTTGGTTGAGGTGTACACTAATATTTTGTGGCACTCACTACTTTGTCATAAAAGAAGTGGTATTTGTTAATGATCCATTCTGGAAAAAGATGATTGTATTCATTTTAATCCCTGAAATCTTATAATGCTGTTAGCATGCACAAGGGTATGAGCTTTCTTGTGGATATACTCTTCAGTTTTCCTTCTAAAATTCATTGCTATTCTTTCAGATGGTTTGCTGCCAACCACATGAAGTAATTGCTTGAACAAAGATGGGTGCATACAGACTTAGAATGTTCATCCTTCAGGGAGTTCTTCAGAAGTTCCCGTGGGAGACCTGAATTGGGTAGATTATGAAATGATCAATTTTCATCTGACTCGAGTCCCTGGCTTTTGAGTTCACACTTTCGGTAAACCCTCGAATGAATGTCGCGACTGGAACAGTGATGTGGTAAATCTGATCTTTAACTATGATGCCAGTGTGTGACTGATTTTCATACTAATGCGAAAAGTTTAATGTAGATGTGGGAGTGTGTAAGTTCATCTGAATACATCATAGTGTGTTGGACATCAGGAAAATTTTATTTTATAGTTTCATATGGATCTCTCTCTTTCTCTCCTCCCCTCCCCCCCAAAATTTACGAATATGTGCAATGCAGGTAGAATATGGCAGACATGTTTTTTCCCTCCTTTGTAGAATGGTTAGATAATGTGTTAGACTAGCAGTAGGCTGTATTTGAATGGGGGCAGATGCGTGGAGATGTTTTACTTGTCAGAGGTAGAAGACCTTCCAAGGGGTGAACTTCCATTACAAGCTTCAGTTTTATCCACTATCCGTTTAAGAAAAAGTGATGCTTCAGCCGTTAAGAGTCGAAAAAAATGAATTCACTCCTATTGGGCAGCATTTGATGTACCCCGTGTATGAACAAAACATATTCTTGGTGACTCCATTGAGGTGTTACGCCAACACTGCCAACACCTGAATATTGTGCTCAGCTACACATTCTGCATTGGTTGGTGGTATTCAGGTGAGTGCATCATTCTTGTCAAGCTTTTCTGAATTTGGTGTTGCTAACACTTGTAAGCCCCTTTTACTGCAAGCAACACTTTTTCAATTTTATCTATGTGAGGGTTCTTGATAACTGATTCTATGAAGCAAGCCATGTCTATCCTTCTAGTTGTACTGCTTGTTAAGCCATAGCTGTGAAGACAATAATGAAACCTCCACTTCCATCTCAGCTCGGTGGATTCTGAGTCAGTATAAGACATTCATATGACAAGGTAGCATTTCAATGAGTCTTCAGGTTGCCTTGAGGGTTCTCTCTCTTGCTTTATTTGTCCTTTTGGTTTTTTGAAGTGTCCCTAAGCAATTATTCAGACAGTCACCTATATGCCCGAGCCTGAACTCATCTAAAAGTCTGATGAACTTAGATGCCCTCACGAGCCAATCCATTCAAGAAAAAACTTTTAGGTGTATATGATAATGAGATGTTCTCCTGTACACTAGGTGCTATGGTAACAAGAGCAGGGTCCACCAAATGAGATGGTAATGGATCTGTTGAAATTTACACTTAATGAATACGAAACAATAAATAATAGCTATTACACGCATGAAAAATAAATATTAAACACACCTACGAGGAATTGTGGATGCATCATGAAGTGCTCCAATATCTACGAAATGATCAGGTCAACAAATTGAGTGGAACTATTGACCTTTTTCTTTGATTCTGCTCACGAGTCGAAGCACTTTTAGTAATGGTGTGCAGATGTTAATGACATAAACCACCGAGTCTAGAAGATGGATGAGCACAAGATGCGCACTACATCCTCGACCGACATATTATGTTCAGGGTTTCTTGGATCGAGTGCCTCCTAATATGATTTGCTCCTGTCATCTTAATCAAGACATCCTTACTTCGCAGATAACTCTGGAGATTAATGGCATTCGTCGTAAAGCGGGTCATACATACTGAGCCATAACAACTCACGACACTTCATATGCTTCTTCATGACATCCAAGACCTTCCGTGATTGAAATGAAACCACTGACGTCTTTACACCAATCTAGGAGGTCAGACATCCTTGTGTCCTTCCCTATGTTCTTAAGGATCAAAACAATGCAATGTGCCGCACATGACGTCTAACAGATGTAAAGTAAAAACTAGTGATACATCCTGCATCGCTTTCTTATATGCTGATTTATTGTCTCTGACAATGTGGACAACGTTATTGAGATGTATATCCTCACACAAGTGACATGTTATTGTGTAAGAAGTCTGCATTATTCAAATACATCATCGTATCTATGGACATGTGGAGAACTGTACTCAAGTGATTGAAGTTCACTATACAACTGACATTATTTAACCTCCACCCATTTGTCATAGTAGTCACTGTCCTTCCCTCCTAAAGGTTCCCCCCTCCTCCCTGCACCGCACACCGCCCCCCCCCCCCCCCCCTTCCCTTTCAACCCAAAAGACTAGTCTGTTAGATGGAGTGAGTCAAGTCTTTTATAAATCCCTAGATTTCTCTTTATACTTCCAATGTGAAACTCGTTCGCAACAACCCCAACACACCCCCTAACTTCCTCGGTCTATCATGAGCCACACTAAAGCACCTACACCCATGTGCGCCCACATGCGAAATTTCCGACTCTTTCAATTCACTCCACAAGTCCCGATCTTCCTGTATTTCTCCAACGCCCCTTCATCTAATCCACTACTTACCTGCATAGACAAATTCCTCCTTTCGTTGTGCCCCGTAGATGTCACCTATTACATGTTGTAGGGCCTCTTCTTCAACTATGGCTTTCTGTTTTTTTATTCTTAGCCATGATGTCCAACACAACTTTGCAGATTCATATGCAACAATGGTGTTGGATTTTGACATTTTGCCACTTTGCCACATTTCCCTTTTTCCCATAATGTGTTCCTTCAAGCTGGTTACTCCAGTATTAATGATCTTATTACACAATTTGCATATTATCTTAACTCAGTTGCTATCATCCAACCTCTCCTCAAATTCCCATGTGGGATTGACTTTTGATGTCATTCATCTGCAATACATTTTAAAGTAATGATTAAAACAAAGATACAAAACTTAAATTAAACAACATCATCCATCGCACTTCAAATTGCAAGAAATAATTTTAAATATGTAAGTCACAAAACCAAACCTCCATTACACTTAAAATTGAATGAATAAACCATAACAATGATTTATTTTCAAAAATCCTTAATTTTTCATTTACCTTAGACCAAAAATCGTATTAAATTAAAATTTAAAAAAAAATGCATGAGATTTAACATGTAAACACTACATTAGTGTCTTAACTAACCCATCCATCATACTCAAACACAAAAAACCGAAATTAAACAACATCATCCATGTTTTCCAATTCACTGAAAAATATTCATGGAAAATTTTTAAAAAATATTTTCAAAAATGTAATACACAAAATCACACTTTAATATACACACTCGGTTTTTTTGTCTCTACACCCGTTTTCGGATGCGGGTGGCTAATTCTCATCTTGCCCCTGCGTTTCTATGCGTTCGAACGAATTCTCAGTTCATTTCGGCATTCGTTCGAATGAATGGACGCATACCCCCTCTAATTTTGATTCGTTCGAACGAATCTTCGTATAAATTTAATTCATTCGAATGAATCGAGTGGACAGTAACGCAAGTTACTGTTTACCTGTTCATTCGAACGAACGGATAGAATGAATTGAGTGAACATTAACACACGTTACTGTTCACTCAATTCATTCCAATGAATCACTGATTCATTCGAATGAATTGATTTTCTTTAAAATTTTAAAGTTATTTTTTAAGCACTGTGTATTTTTAAAATTTCTCAAATTAAATATG
The DNA here is from genome assembly GCA_013350335.1 of Chimonanthus salicifolius. NCBI lineage: Eukaryota > Viridiplantae > Streptophyta > Magnoliopsida > Laurales > Calycanthaceae > Chimonanthus > Chimonanthus salicifolius. The sequence continues at coordinate 47,879,495 of CM023540.1, read as the reverse complement.
CGGACTAATTACGATAATCTGATAAAAATACTTTAAAACTTTAAGATCTTTTGACACTTCTAAATATTTAAAGCATAGTATTTTACAAATAAGGGTATCCATAGAGTGTGCCGAAAACACATGTAGGAGTGTCAAATGACTTTGAAGTCTTAAAGTAATTTTGTCAGGTTATCGTAATTAGTACGGATATTTAATTTGAGAAATTTTGAAAACACTTTAAAGTTTTAAATGAGATTTTATTATTTAATACACTATGTATATTATTTTTTAAGCACCGTGTATTTTTAAAATTTCTCAAATTAAATATCCAGACTAATTACGATAATCTGATAAAAATACTTTAAAACTTTAAGGTCTTTTGACACTCCTAAATATTTAAAACACAGTATTTTACAAATAAGGGTATCCCTAGGGTGTGCTGAAAACACATTTGAGAGTGTCAAAAGACCTTAAATTTTTCCTTAAATTTTACCATTTTTTAGTTATTTCAACATTTTTTTCTAATTTTAGCTCTTAGATAATTTTGATTTTGGAGTTTTTGTGAAAAATAGTTTAATGAAAAAATATTGGATGTTTATGGAATTGAATAGAGTTTTCTTAACGTGACTAATATAGTTTTGTAGGGTGTATGTGCTTTTCAAGTTTTATTTTTTGAAAATTTAATGAAAGACAAACTTTCTTGTGGAAAGAATTGATGAGAGATACACAAATGTTTATGAAATTAAATAAAGTGTCTTTAATGTAATTGATATAATTTTTGGGATGTTTGTGTGATTATTCTAATATTCCAACATTTTTATGAAATTTATATTTTTGTAAAATTATAAAATCTAAAAGAAGATAAATGGGGTAGTAGAGAACGTAAATTTTATATTAGGTGTTTCTTCACATTGGTCTAATATTTTCTAAAATGTTTAGATATTTTTCAAGTTTTAAGTTCATTATTTAGATTTTTAGAATACATTTTATTCGTATATCAAAATTTCGACTATGAAAATCTGATATTTCGTAAATTTGATTATTTTTTAACAAAAATTGATCACCTTTTAACAAAAATATACTCAGGATGGGTTTTTATTTTTATTTTTCTATTTTCTCCATCACATTGACGAACTGTTTTGTAATATGTTACATGAGCATGTTCTATTTGGTTGTTTCCTATAAATTAAGTACAAATAAACTAAGGTAGGCCAGAAGTTTTGCTCTAGAGGGCCAAACTTATTATTATAAATATTGTTATTAGAATATCTTCGTTAATAGATAATTATTATGCCCCAAAGTATTACTAGAAAGTTGTGGAAAAATTAGCTATAAAATTTTTATTCATAAATTTAATTTGTATGTAATTATCATGATAATGTCTTGAAATATTTTCATTTTTATGATATTTTGAAAATGTAAAGAGATCTTTAATGGAGATAAAATAATAATAATAATAATAATAATATTGTTCAATTGAAAACATTAGTAAATATTTGAGACAATGGCGACATTATCAAGCCTCAACAACAACAAAAACAATAATATTACTGCCTCAACAACAACAAAAACAATAATATCCACACTTAAGAGTGCATGTAAGAGATTTTTAAAATTACATTTATTCTTTTATGAAATAAAGCAGTTAAGTAGAAGGGACCTTTTTAGTAACTGGAAATATTTAAATATAGGTTTATATTCGTTAACTTTGTCAAATTACAAAAATAAAAGTAAAAATATCCAAATACATAAATTCCAAACTTAAAAATCATGACTGCTTTTTATTTTTTCAAGCTTTTTCACAATATGCTGTATGATTTATTCCTTCCTAAAAAAAATGGAAGAAACGTAAAGAGATTTATGGAAAGTCTCAAGCAAAGAAGAAGTAAAGGTTTGTAAATGCTTGAGTTTGATTTACCTTAAATTTTTCTGGGCCACTTTCCTAGGATTTCTACTCATGAACTTACTTATTATGTGTGGATTGGGAAAGTTTATACACGTTCGTTTGATTAATCTAGGATTTCTGCTTATCGATTTACTTAGCATGTGTGCATTGGGAGGTTTATATATACTCGTAGAATTAGTCTCATCTCTAATATATGAAGAAGATACCTATATTTAAAAAATATATAAAAAAATTTAGATAAATTTTAGGACTTAGGATGGATGAATTTTTATTTCTTGAGGGGAGAAGGCCAATCAAATGGTGTAGTGAAAAGATGCAAGAAATGGTTCATCGGTTTTCCACTGCATTCTCCTTTGTTTTTGGTGCAACCGAGGTTCTCCATGTAAAAGTAGGCGCGCTAGCTGGTGCTTTACATTTTATGTCCATCTTTATTGTGGTTCCATTTTGGCCCATGCGTTGAGTCTTTCCAAAAGATTTTTAAGGATGACTTTGATGTTCAAAGTTAGTTCAAGGCACGAAGTATACAATAATTTATATATAAAATTAAAATTAAAAAAGAAAGAAAAGTGATATATATATATATATATGTTGCGGTTATATAAGATATATATGAACAAGCAATAACTTGTTGTAGAAACACATATCACAATAACCATAAACACCATAATACAAGAGAATTATGTGGAAAATCCCTCAGGGAAAAAACCACGGAGATAGAGAGACTTTATTATATTGTGTATTTTCAAAATATAACTAGAGTGTATTTATAAAGAAAACAAAGAAGAGGTCTAATTGTATTAGGAATCTCATTCCCACTCCAACTCTCTCTTTATTCAATACTCCCTCTCAAGTTGGTGCGAAGATATCGATAGAGCCTAACTTAAACAATATCTCTTGAAATTTGGTAGCAGAAAGGCTTTTTGTGAAGATGTTTGTTAATTGTTGATCACTACAAACAAACGGAGTACAAATAACATTGGTTTGCAAATTCTATTGAACAAAGTGACAGTCCATCTCAATATGTTTAGTCCGTTCATGAAATACTGAATTTGAAACAATATGGATAACTAACTGATTGTCGCAAAACATTTATGCTGGTTGAGTAGAACCAAAACCCAAATCCTGCAATAAAGAACGAAGCCAAATAATTTTACTAGTGGTTGAGGCTGTTACACAATATTTTGCTTATGCACTTAATCTTACAACAACACTCTGTGTTAATGCCTCGGTTTGGCTTAGTCCATATGTTTGTCAATTCCATGACTCGGAAATAAACACTTGTTAGAAGCTTGAAGACTCAAAGTAATCAAGAGTAAAGATCATGCTCCACCAAATTGAAGCTCATCGTATTGACAATCACAAAGCAGATATTATGGTTATATATGACTTTAGGTGGTACCCACACCTTAGAGAGGACTATCCATAGGCTAAGTAGAACAAATGGTTAAATCATAAAAAGCATAGAGATGACGCTTGACAGTGAATTGGAACCCAACTTGGAAATATGTATTTTGGTTTCACTGTCAGCTCGACCAGTCTATCTCATTGGCCCCTCGGTGAAGTCAAGATCGACCCATCGTGGTCAAAGATTGGTCGGCCAGGTTCTGAATTATTGAACTGTCATTCTGGGTATGCCTCTGATCGGTAGTCTCGTATGCACCAACCCCTCGATGAAAGGCTGAAACGATTCATCGTGGTCAACGACTACTCGATAAAAAATCTTCAGTTCTGAAACTTTGAACTCATGTAGACTCTCGGAAAAACAGACATATCAGCAATCAAAGACCGATTGAGTGTACCAGGACCAACCCCTCAATAAAGAGCGACAGGTCATTCTGGGTAGCAAGTTTTTAGACATGAAACTATTGTCAGCATGTTTTTGTCCCAGACCGAGCCTCTCGCATGGACCGACCTCTCTGTACCATTACTGTCGACCATGCGACGACAACGACATGTCGACCGAGAAATAATATTACCGTTGGGTGTGCATTATTGCGTAACGGTCGGGTTGTTGAACGGTAACATTGCTAGTCACCGACCCCTCGGTGTGCCTGACCTATCGGTACATTACCGTTACTGCAACTTATTGCCTTCGCTATATAAATCAATCTTTATGCAACTAGGTGGTATCCTTCGGTAGGATCAGTTGGACGCTCATCTTCACAATTGAGCTTAAACAAAGGCCAACAGAAGGATCACTCTCTCTCTCTCTCTCGTGCTTAGACTTGGGGAATCAAATACAACCAATTAGATGAATTGAGTTGTGAGAGAGAGGGTAAGGAAGAAAACTCATAAACAACCAATCTAATGATTGACTTCGAAAGAAAGAGAGAAAAGAATGAAAGGATCATATCTAGGAAATCTTTGGTAAAACCGTTTTCCTTGACATCCTAGATTGTGATTGCTATATGACGGCTACGAGGTGGAGCGTCAACACAGGCACATATTGGGTGGGATCTTGAAGAAGCACACATCAAAAGAAAGTGCTTCAAAGGCAAGTGCTTCTTGGTTTTGATTTTTTTTTTTTTAAATCTTTGTTCCTAAAGTGGATTAAGGAAGCTTGGTTCGGAACTACTATAAAAAATCTGGAGAGGAGTCTTCGGCACAGTGGTGAGTGGAACTCTCAGCCAAATGGATAAGTGGAACTCCTAATTGACAGTGGTGGGTGAAATTCTCAGCAGATTGAGTGATGTGGAATTCATACTCTAATTGAGAGGGTATAAGTCCCCACTTAGTGGATTTTGGGGATAGCCCAAGGTTGAACGAGTCTTAACAGTAGATGTAGGTTGGCTAACCGAAGCACTTTAAATTGGTCTTATGGTGTTTGATCTTTGTGTGTTTTTATTTGGTATTTAAGTACTCTTCTTAACACACATCTGTTTGCATATTGATTATCTTATCTTACACATTGTAAACAAGCATCAATAATCAAACAAAATGTAAAGGGTCATAATCTCGATGTGATCGCTTATTGAAATTATCATACTAAACAAATCTCTTGATGAATGTTCCGCTGCACCCAAATTAATTAAGAAATTTGTAAATACTATGAAAAATGGAATTGACCTATTCACTCCCCCTCTAGGGTCAATCATGTTGTTCTAGCACATTGAAAATAAAAAATTTCAATTGGTATCAGTGCCTCGTGCTCTTGAGAAATGATCTAATCATTCAAGTTGATCCGTGCTATAACAATAGCTATGAGAGAAAGTCATGATATTTTCAAACCCCCATTTTGTGATGAAAAATGGAAAGAAGAACTATCAAATATTTTCATCATTAAACATGGTTGGAAATAGGTGAATAAAAGTGATATATGCCTATGGAAGAAGTGTTGGATAAACTTCAACTTCCGTGACCACTCAGTCCAAAGACCAAAAACTGCTTTGACTAATGATGAATTAACTATGCACGTAAATCAAATACCTGTAGCATTCATCAGTGTTGTTTCATGATATACTGTCAAAATATTTAAAAGACATGAAATAACAAAAGAGGCTGAAATAATCCACTGAAAAATTGCCTCTTCTAGTCCAATGGATGACACCATCTATCTTGACCAATGTGTGTACTAAGAATATATGCGAATGGTCCATCCTTTGAAAAAGCTCAAGTTAAATCCTCCAAGGGAAGGAGAGGACATATAAAATGAACTTGTTGAAGGTAATAACATTCAAGTATCATTTATGGCCATGTACTAATATGTTTGTGGGGATAACATCGTGGTACAAAATCTGAAAATTTTGATTCAGAAGATCAAATGGAAGGCACCCAAAATTAAAACCAAATTTAAGAAAAAGCCAACACTGGATTGTGAACTTAAATTCCAAGTCTCGCAATGATCGTGTTCAAATGTGTAAAGGAATTCACATTTGAAACATGTTTTGGAATCACCTTATATCTTGTTTTCAATCCATATTCTTGTTTGATTGTTGGATTGTTCTTATGCAAGATATTTGTTTGTACATGTAGGTTTGCACTCTAGTATTAGATTATACTTGTCTTATTTCATTTCATGTGCCATGTGATTTGTGCATCTTTATGAAATGAATGTAGTATGTGCATTATCTCATGTATAGGGTATGTATGGTATTCATACATAGTGTAGTTTCATTCCAAGCTCATAAACTTGTGAATCTCATGTGGAATGAAACATGCTCTATGCCCTTAAATGGATTATCTTTGGTGTGACCTACCAAAAGTGTTTGTCTAAATCCATTTATTTACCAGCTCTTTCAAGGAATTGGAGTATACTTGAAAGAATGGTAAATGTGTTTATCATGTTTTGGGTAATAACATGATAACAAGCATAAGAGTTGTGTGTGTAAGCATTATACTTCATTTCCATATGCTCAATAACCATATTAAAAAATAGGAAATGAATGTATGATCAGAGTGCTTTATGTCTCATTCCAATATTCGCCAAGTTTGTAAATTATGTGGAATGACTCGTGTTCATAGACACCTTGTCCTTGCTAAAGTCTGGAATTGCCACATCACATGACATCACACACTTAAGCAATATACTTAATTAGTGAATTAAATGTGTCTAAGAATCTTCGATTAAATTGGATTTGGGAAAAGAGTCTGTAACCCATGGTCTGTGCCTATTTTCAGAAGGGTGAATCAAATCTTCAAATGGCATAGATGGGGTGTGAATGTATGTATCATCACTGGCAATAAAAGGTGTATAAGCAAAGCTCGATGAATTATGAACATCGCAAGCACACACACACACACATATACCCAGTCATCCTCCAGTTGAACCAGGTCAAAGGATAGACTAGTCGGAGGAATAGACAGGTCGGTACTGTTGGATTTCAGAACACTTTCTAAAAGGGAGGAAAATCGTAAGAGAAGACAGGTCGATACATATCGACACAGACAGGTCATTGGTCACGACCGGTCGGTTAGTCAGAAAAAGTAAGTTAAAAAGTCTCTTTCTGCGAAAACGATAGATAATTTACAAACTTGTCGTTCTTCCTCCCGCCGAGCTTTGAAAATTTCCTCCTCTCCTCCCTTGACCTAGAGCAATCAATAGGACTTCCCTGAGCAAAATCTCTCCAGAAAACCAGAGGGATTCTAAATGTCCTGTCTCCAGCAGCTTGAAAATCACAGATTCTGTGACTGCCATTGATCGGGTAAGCTCAGTACATTCCTTTCTTCTCCAGTGGTGGAAAATGACAAAGAACAATACCCTGGTCATCATTGTGTCATCCGACTCTGAGAATGATGATGCCATCCTGCCTGAGAAACCTAAATCTCAGTGGTATTGAGGAGAATCTTCATCTTTCCTAAATACTATAAGTTGTCAAGTCAAGACTCACTCGAAGAAATCTCACAAGAAGAAATTGCCCTCTCCCATAAGGCCAAGAGGAGTGACCATTAAGGAACCTACACTTCCAGCTGGAGCGAGTGTAGAAGAAGTGAGTAGAAAAGGGAAACATCGAAATAATCTCACTCCTCTAGCATAATCAAGTTGTAATGAGGAAACACCTAAGAGGGGTCTACTAGAAAAAGAAGAGAGGACAAAAGAAAAGAACAGATGGAAGATACTAAAGCCAAATCTGGTAAAGCTTTATAAGGAGAACCTATTTCTTCCTTGAAAAACATCGGGAGTTGGAAAGAAATATTGGAGCCTTTGCAACCTTCATGAATGAATCAATTCAAAATCTCTCAACATTCATCGAATGACTTAAAAAGAGTATCGGACGAAAATCCTCTTCCCCTCCAGCATCTCCTCCTCCGGATGCCTCTGCTTAGGATAATTTTTCATGACCTATGTTTCATATTCTGGAAAATTATGTTAATGTTTTGACTAAGCACTCATTTGCCCCTCCTCCTAAACCATATGTACTGATTTGCTTATCAATGAAATGATATCATTTAATTTATTGTATGTGCTAACCTGATGAAGTGCCTTATATCTCTTGTCTATGTGCAACATGATATTTGTTAATTAGACTAATATGAAGCGATGAATGAGCTGGTCTTGTATTGGCATGTTAAAGAGATAGGAATTGAGATGTAAGAATGCACACATCACTGAAGTTTGGAGAGCACAAAATATGTGTTGATTACCATCTGTCACTAGTCTTGATAGCTTAAGGAGAAAGGTGAATGTAAGCTTGGAAGCTTGATGAAAAATACACTTCGAGGCAGCTGAGTTTATGGGAGAGCTGAGTAGAAAAACTATAGAAGGTAACTTGGAGGATGGTGGAGAAAAACTCCAAAGAGGCAAGTTGGGAAAATGGCTTGACCCTATAGGAAGGAAAGAGAAAAATAGTTATGCATGAGATATGCATTAGACTGTAACGAAGAATAAAATGAGTCGAAAGAAAAACTCATGGAAGCACTAAATTTAAGAAGCATGAGGGAGTGCTTTAAAATCGATGTCTGCCTACTAATATTTGTCAATTATATGACAAAATGAAGGAGAAATTAGTGGAAGCTAAAAGATATCTTAATGCTAGACATAGGAGTATGTTTATGCTTGGAGTTTAGAAGATCAAACTCGAGAAAATTGAGGGAGAAATCTTCTCAACACTGATAGCTTGGATAAGCTATAGGTAGTGTTGGTCATTAGGAAATCAAGAAGTATGGGAGGGCTTAAATACAAATTTATTTAGTCCATGAATGCATATTTATGTTTTAGGACTAACCCTTATAATGATTTTCTAGTGTTCCTTACTTATGTGCTTGAACAGGAAAAATGATATGAAGCAAGTTAAACAAGAATATGCAAAGATCATAATCTTGTTTTCCATTTGAATATGTATATGTAATCAATATAATATTTTGTATTCAAATGAGATATAATAATGGTGGGATTGTAAATGGAAAGCTTCTAGGTTTTTCATGAAATTGGCAAAGGGAGAGTTTATAGTGCCTCGGTTTGGTTTAGTCCCTATGTTTGTCAATTCCATGACTCAAAAAGAAGCACTTGCTAAAGTTTGAAGACCTTAAAGTGATCAAGAGTAAAGATCATGCTCCACTAAATTGAAACTCATCGTATTGGCAATCAAAAAACGATATTATGGCCATAGATCACTTTAGGTGGTACCCACACCATAGAGAGGACTATCCCTAGGCTTAGTGGAACAAACAGTTAAATCATAAAAAACCTAGAGAGGATGCTTGACAGTGAATTGGAACCCAACTTGGAAATATGTATTTTGGTTTCACTGTCAGCTCGACCAGTTTATCTCACCAACCCCTCAGTGAAGTCAGGATCGACCCATCATGGTCAAAGATTGGTCGGCCAGATTGACATATGTTCTGGATCATTGAACTGTCATTCTGGGTATGCCTTTGATCGAGAGTCTCGTATGTACCGACCCCTAGGTGAAAGGATGAAACGACCCATCGTGGCCAACGACCACTCGATATAAAATCTTCAGTTCTGAAACTTTGAACTCATGTGGACTCTCGAAGAAATAGACATATTAGCAATCAAAGACCAATCGAGAGTACCAGGATCGACGCCTCGGCAAATGGCGACAGGTTGTTCTGGATAACAGGTTTTTAGAGATGAAACTACTATCAGCATGTTTTTGTCCCAAACTGAGCCTCTCACATGGACCGACCTCTCAATGCCATTACTATCGACCAATCAGCGACGACGACATGTCGATCGAGAAAGAATATTACCGTTGGGAGTACATATTGCGTAACAGTCGGGTTGTTGAACGGTAACATTTCTAGTCACCGATCCCTCGATGCTCCCGACCTGTCGGTACATTACCATTACTATAACTGGTTGCCTTCGCTATATAAATCAATCTTTATACAACCAGGTGGTATCCTTCGGTAAGATCAGTTGGACCATTATCTTCACGAGTGAGCTTAAACAAGGCCCAATAGACGGATCACTCTCTCTTATGCTTAGACTTGGGGAATCAAATACAGCCAATCAGATGGATTGAGTTGTGAGAGAGAGGAAGGAAGAAAACTAATAAACAACCACTTTGAGTATTGAGTTTGAAAGTAAGAAAGAGAGAAGAAAGAAAGGATCATATCTAGAAAACATTTGGTAAAACCAGTTTCTTTAACAGCCTAGATTGTGATTGCTATATGACGGCTACGAGGTGGAGCATCGGCACCGGCACACATTGGGTGGGATCTTGAATAATCACACATCACGAGAAAGAGCTCCAAAGGTAAGTGCTTCTTAGTTTTAATTTTCTTTTAAAATCTTTGTTCCGAAAGTGAGTTAAGGAAGTTTGGTTCCGGAACTACTATAAAAAATCTAGAGCAAAGTATTCAGCACAGTGGTGGGTGGAATTCTCAGCCAAATGGATAGATGGAACTCCTATTTGACAGTAGTGGGTGAAATTCCCAACCGATTGAGTGAGGTAGAATCCATACTCTAATTGTGAGGGTGTAAGTCCCCAATTAGTGGATTTTGGGATAGTCCTAAGGTTGAGCGAGTCCTAACAGTTAATGTAAGTTGGCTAACCGAACCACTTTAAATTGGTCTTATGATATTTGATCTTTATGTGTTTGGATTTCATATTTAAGTACTCTTCTTAACACACATCGGTTTGCATATTGATTATCTTATCTTACACATTGTAAACAAGTATCGATATCAAACAAAATGTAAAGGGTCATAATCTTAGTGTAATCACTTAATGAAATTATCATACTAAACAAATCTCTTAATGAATGTTCCGCTGCACCCAAATTAATTAAGAAATTTGTAAACACCATGAAAAATGGGATTGACCTATTCACTCCCCCTCTAGGATCATTCATGTTGTTCTAGCACATTGAAAATAGGAACTTTCACTCTGTTTTTTATTTTTTGTTATCAGGTTACCTCCTACAAAAGTACAATATCATGTTGTAGATCATCGATCAACTAAACAACCTGCCCAATAAGCATCTGTATAAGCAGTAATGGAGTTATTTACATTCTCACGCATCCATATGCCCCTTCTTGGTGAACCCTTCAAATACTACAAAATTTTGTTGACGGCATTCATGTGAGTAACAGTTGGTGCATGGATAAATCTACTGACTAGACTAACTGCATATGAAATATCTGGCCGAGTAATGATTAAATAATTTAATTTACCCACCAATCTTTAAAACTGACTAATATCAGATAATAATTCACCATCATCACCAAGCTGACCGCCACTGTCGGTTGGAGTATCTGATGGTTCAACTCCCAACTTTCCAGTATCTTGTAACAGGTCTAGTACATATTTTCTTTGATTGAGAAATATGTCCTTCTTTGAGTATGCAACTTCTAATCCAATGAATACTTTAACACTCTCAGGCCTTTGATGACAAATCTCTTGTGCAGAAGATTCTTCATACTTGTAATTTCATTTTGATCATCATCTGTGATCACTATATCATTAACATAAACTAAAACAACAATTGTACTAGAAATACCTTTCTTGACAAACAGAGAAGAGTTAGCAGCACTCATTTTAAGTCCATTACTTCATGAGAACAGAACTGAGCTTAGCATACCAAACACGAGGAAGACTGTGTAAGTACCATATATCAGCTTTTTTTAGTTTGCACACAAAACCAACTTTGGATTCTTGCGGATGACCCAATGGAACACTCATATAAACCTCCTCTTCTAGATCACCATGCAAGAATGCATTTTTAACATCCATCTGAGATAATTCTCAATCCTGATTTGCTGCTTAAAGAGAGAAGCACTCGGAAAGTGTTCATCTTTGCAACTAGTGCGAATGTCTCTTTATAATCCTCTCTATAAGTTTGTGTAACTCCTCTAGCAACAAGTCTCGCATTCTGTCGTGTTGTGATTTTAAATTAACTTCGCAAGCGTACGAACCAGTTATAGTATAATGTATGAGTGTGAGGTCGTACCCTAAGGGAAATCCACAAAATATATGTACGAATATAAAAATCGGCACTATTACAATAATGTGATTTAATAAAATAATTTTCTAAAATATGTAGTTATAATCTTAATTTAGCACACTAATTAATCGATTATCTAGTTTTAGTAGTTAACAATAAATTTCGATTAAAATAATGGTGTAAATATAAATGACCTAAACTTAATTTAAAATATAAATTTAAGAGACAATTAAAATGTTTCTAACCTAGTTAAATTGTTTTGATGATTTTTAACAAAGAATAAAATAAATCAATAATAAAAAATTGTTTACATATTTTACAATGGAATCGGGTCAAATATCGAAGCGGCATGTTATCCTATTTAAAAATAAAATCATGGCCTAGACTATGAAATATTCTAGAGTTATAAAATATAATTCCAATTTATTTCCTATTAAAATTCTAATTAGAATATTTATGTCATCCATTGAATTCAGAAATTTTTTCAATTCAAGCCTTAGGCTTGAGCGGGGTTTACACTTGCATTTCCCAAATCTAAAACAACTGTTCTTGATAAGAACCTTAGACTGGAAAAACAGTCAAGTCCCACTGATCCTAATAGGGGTTTTACTTTCCTTAAAAAAATTCTAAAAATAATTTCTTACATAATGTTCATAAAAATAATTAAAATAAAACAACAAACCATCACTATTAAATATTTTAATAACTGGGAACATCATAAATCTAAACAACTGCCATGAATTTTTATTTAAAAATTTGGAAATGAAATACATTCCTTTGGACTTTGCATAAAAATAAAAAAATAAATAACTTATAAGAAATTAAATATTTTTTTCTCTATCTTTTGGTCGTTCAACTTCAGTCCCTTCGACGTCTTGCCCTATTCCAGCTTCAATGGTCTCAAATACATGAATTTATAGAAGAGAATGGATGAGATACCCTTCAAATTCGATCGGGATAAGAGACCCATTTAAGTTCAAATTCAAATTCAGCTGGGATAAGCCTTGTCTTTCTATCCTCTCTGTTCGGCTAACTCTATCTCTTCTTTATCTTTCTTCTTCAGTTCCCAGCTGCCTTTTCTATCTTCTTTTCTTCCCAGCTAAGGATCGGCTAACACCTTATCCTTATCTATCTTTTCCCAATTGAGGATTGGCTAACTTAACACCTTATCCTTATCTCTTCCAAATCTCCGTGAAACCCAGCTAAGGATCGCTGAATCAACCCTATCTCTTCTTATCTTTCACGGCAGTTTCCTTCTCTTTCTTCCTAGCTACTCGGCAGTTGCTACACGGCAGCTGCGACATTTCACTTCTCTAGCTTGCTGCCCACCTTCTTCGTTCGGTTCAAAATTTTCCTTATCTTATCTTCTATTTTCTTTGGATCGAATAACACAACCATATCTCCTTTTCTTTCTTTTCCTAGTTCCCAGCTCTCTTCTCATCCAAATCTTAGTCTCTTCTCTGCTTATCTTCTATTCCTCCTCCTTATCTCTTTCTTTCTCTTCCTGCCTTTATCATCCTTATCAGATTCCCAACTGCCAGCTGAAAATCCTCTATGTTTTGCCTCTGTTAATTCCACTGCTGTTGTTCATGGCTGCCCTTCTATCCTCTCTTCTCAGCTGGCTGCTGGTTCTCTTCCTCCTTTATGCTGCTGTTTTTGGATGCGGTGCTGGCTGATGTGCGATGGAGCCCTTCTCAGCTGGCTGCTGTCCATCTTAGCAATCGATGCTGCTGCTACTCATTCACTGTTTCGGCTTAGTGACTGCCGCAGTGCATGGCTGCCTTAGCCGGCTGAGTCTCTGTTTTCCTTCAACTCCTAATGTCTTCTCTTTTTTCTCCCATGAGTCCTGCAACCAGAGAAAGGAAAAATAGAAAAGAAATGGAAAAAGAAGAAAAAATGGAAATAGTTTCTTTCAGGCTTTCCTTCAGGTGCCGGGCACTCCAATCGAGAAGGGTTGGTAAATGAGACTCGGTTTTCACTCGAATAAAATTTAAATATTAATTACATGAGTGTAGAAGGTTGTAGGTTCTGAAACCCAACTGGTTTAATCAAACTTGATATACCCATTCTGAAGGTGATGTCGACTGAATTTTTGACTTAGCCACTTTTCCATCACTTTTATTTTCTTTTTCATGTATTTTTCAAAATAAACTGTAAAACTAAAAATAGCATTTAAACATATCTAATATTTATAAACTAAGGACTCATTAATCTAATATTAAAGGGTAAAATTGTAATTTCACGGTGTTCATCATGTCGCTCCACAATTCCATCACTCTTATATTTTATTTTGTATATCCAACGACACCCAACGAATCTTCTTTCCAAAAGGCAATTTGACAATATTCCAAGTTCTATTATCATCAATTGCATACAATTCTTCTTTCATAGCCTGTCTCAAAATAGGAATGGAGTTAGCTTCACTAAATGTCTTTGACTCTTGTTTACTAGACACTGCACTCAAGAAAGCCAAATGAGACATTTTAACATTATCATATGTCAAATAAGTTTGCATAGGATATGATACAACATGATAAGTGAAAAAATCTGTCATTCTTTTTGGAGGACGAGTCTCTCTATTTGACCTTCGCAAGGGAAGAGGAGGTGTCGGTATTTCAGTTGCTGTAGGGATTGACTTGATTTTCTGGAGGTATAATCTCAATAGAAGGTGCCACCATTTCAGTCGTTGTAGAAATGGAATGGTGTTCTGGAGATCTAATCTCAGTATTTTGAGTGGTATTGTCATAATCATTTACAATAGGAAGAGGTACCAATTCAGATAAATTCTCCCCCTGTGATCGATTCCCAGAATCACCTTGAGCTTGGAAATAAGAGTCAGATTCAACAAAGCGTACATCACGGGAGACAATAATCTTACGAGATATCGGGTCATAACAAATGTACCCTTTTTGTGTTGAAGAATTTCCAAAAAAGACATACCTGATAGATCGGGCATTGTACATAACAGACACAGCCAACTTACGTGAGTGAGATAAGTCAAGCTTTCTCTACTTCAAAACTTCCAATGGAGACTGAAAATTGATAATTCGACTAGGAAGGCGATTAATCAAATATATTGCAGTCAAAACGCCATGCGACCAATACCTCTTGGGAACATGCATCTGAAACAGAATAGCTCTAGCAACTTCTACGATATGACGATTTTTTCTCTCTGCCACACCATTTTGTTGGGGTGTTCCCACACAACTAGTTTGATGAATAATGCCTTTGCTATGAAGATATTCTGAGAAAAGGGCCATTGGTATATTATGTACCATTATCTGACCTGAAAATCTTAACTTTGGCATTGAATTGAGTGGCTACCATATTATGAAAATCTTGAAAAATTGATAACACTTCATTTTTTTATCTGAACAAGTATAACCAAGTAGCACGTGAATGATCATCAATAAATAACACAAAATATTTGTAGCCATCATATGAATCAGCTGGAGCACTCCATAAATCAAAATGAATAAGTTCAAAAAAGTCAACTGAAGTCGAAACAGAACGAACAAAAGGTAAACGAGTCTGTTTAGACACTTGACAAACATCACACAAACTAAAGTCAAGTGAAATAGAAGGAAAACGACTCGACAATACACGGTTGGAAAGATGTCCAAACCGTTTATGCACGATGCGACTTTCCACCAAACTGTTGGTGTGATAAGCCATATCAGTAGAATTGATCCAATATAAACCATTGGAATATGTGCCTTTCACCAATTATCTTCTTAGACTGATCAATCTTGAATCATGACAGAAGTAGGAGTAAAAATAACATTACAATTCAAGGTATTTGTGAGTTTTAAAATAGAAAGAAGCTAGCTGGAAAAGACAGAACAACAAGAGCATCAGAAGGGGAACTATGTGGGAAAATGTCAATTTTGCCACTCCCTAAAACTGGCACTGTAGTCTGATTAGCAATGGAGACATTGTTCCTATCTGAATGAGAAAGAAAATCATATACCCACAATGGATTATTAGCCATATGGTCAGTGGCTCCAGAATCAACAATCCAAGAAGTAGCTTTTGATGACGAACTGAAACAGGCTTGTAAGACTGGGCTCAGAAGACATGGATTTACTGAGTTGTTGAAGGAGATGACTCAACTGAGTCAAATAAAGTGAAGTATGAGCGACAATGGCATGTTTTCTATTTTTATTCTTGTCATAATTGTATTTGAGATGAGGATATAACTTTCAATAACAATCCGTCGTGTGTCCAGGTTTACCACAATGACCATTATGATAGCGGTTTTTTCTGCCTTTATCCCAAACCATAGATTTTGTTTTTTTTCATAATCACCCATTTAAAAATGGCTTCAATGATGAAAAATATGTGGTTGTACCTAAAACTGTAGTCCGCTGAGACTACTCAAAACCGTGATCCTATAGAAAACGAAAGAGGCAAATACTTTCGACCACCCAATAGATGATAGAAAAAAAAAAACTTGTTCTCCCGAGAAAGCTTTGTGCTAACAACGAAAGAGGCTTGAATGGGTGGCAACATTTCAAATAGATCCCCTTTTTGTTGGCGATAGCAGTAGCAAAATACCAAACCTAAGAAGGCCCACAACAACACCAGCTTTTGAATCTGGATGCTTTATCCACAAGGGACGATGAGGCAGACAGACCTCTCTCACAAACAATCGAGAGGGGCAGCACAAGGGTAGATCTGGTAAAGGCTACAAGAACCTATACAGCTAGACAGACGCCAGATGTTGTAGAGGTGACGATAGGCGTACGGTAGTGGAGAAACGCCCAAAGGGTGAGGCTGCAGCAGCATTGAGAAGAGGGCCTGATGCAAGCAAGAACAGATCTATAAGTGTAGATCTAAAGACAGACTTTTGTTGGTGACGAAACTGCAAAAGACGGTGCAAGATTCCTTTGTTTTACAAATGGTAGCTATAGATCTGACTTTCTTCCTATGGTTTTTTTTTTTTTTTTACAATTGGAGGAAGATTTGGGAATAGATAGGAGAACGGCAATTGAAGGCAGCAATCAGAGAGCTAGGCAACGGGAAACAGATCTGGTAAAGCCTGTGGATCTGTTTTTAGTTGTTTGTTTTGGTAATCTCCTTCGCAGACAAATCTGATCTGGAGAAGAGTGAACAACCAAAAAACTGGGATTCTCGTCTCAGATTGTGAAACGGCCAAGAACAGAGGACAGTGGCGTGAGGGATTGCAGATGGCCCGGGCGGAAGCACATAGATCTGTGCACCTTGAGAGAGATCTGCACTCCTCCAGTCGGTGCTCAAGCGTTTGGCAAACAGCAGATCTAGAGGTTCAAGCAGTGCTGGGTGCGAATCTGATCGTTTGCAGAGGCGGGCGAGATCGAAACGGTGCAGTAGGTGGACAAAGAAAGAAACCCAGATTGTCAAGAACAGAGTTCGGATTTCAGCAGATCTCGACAGCAAACCCACAGATCTAGATGGGCTTGGTTAAATGAACAACGTCCGGGATGGGTGCAGCTCTTTCAGATGACTGCCTGGAGGCTGAAGACTACAGATTCAAAGACAGAGTTGCAAACAGATTTCAGATCGGACAGTCTCTGAGTTGTGTTTGATCTCAATGAAGCAATCGTTGATTAGGTTGATACCATGTAGAAACACATATCACAGTAACCATAAACACCATAACACAAGAGAATTACGTGGAAAACCCCTCAGGGAAAAAACCACGAGAAAGAGAGACTTTATTATATTGTGTATTTTCAAATACAACTGGAGTGTATTTATAAAGAAAATAAAGAAAATGCCTAATTGTATTAGGAATCTCATTCCCACTCCAACTCTCTCTTTATTCAACACTTGTGTAAAGCTAATATGCACGAAGAGAATGAAGTCTTTAAGACGAGTTGGACTTCAAAAGGATCAATATTTTGAATGTATTTATTTGTCATAGTAATCAATTGCTTAACAACTATCATATAAGATGTAGTGTCATAATGTATGCTATTTAGAGATGGTATAATGTTAATTAACAAAACAAAAATCAATTAAATGAGAAATTAGAACTATGGAGGGAAGTTTTGGACATAAATATGTTGACGATAAATATTGCAAAAATGGAATATATGGATCTTAGTCGTCAATTTCATTTCATTTTGATCGAGACAGATGGAACATTCTAGATCCAACCCAAAAATCGGAAGGGGACAAGTTAAATATTGGTACTGGGTTCTATTCTAGACCTTCCCAAAATGTTCCGGTCAGTTTCTGTAACCCCTCGCCCTTTTTCACTCACTTTTTCCCGTAAATTCAGTGTATTCTTTTTTTAACAGAGTAGAGTGATAGAGCGCGGGACGTCACGACGCGAGCTAAGTCCAAACTTCCAAAGTCCGACCCTTAACTAGCCAATCCTATGTGTGTATGGACTCGGTCCAATAAAATGGTTCACACATAGCAATACCGATTTGCGTAATAAAAATCATAACATGCGGAATCATAACATCCAATTTGCGGAATCATAATAGAACCAAGTTCTATTCCATTGATAACAAAGTACATAGTCAAATAATCACATTAACCATTATCCAAATAAAACATCCAACCATAGCAAATTCATCTAAGTTATTACATTCCGAAATCTGGATACTCTAAATACTAATCCCTGAGTATCTTAAACAAAATATAAAACTAAAAGCGTTCCAAGCTCCTATGCTTGTCTCTTTTCGCGTTCAGCATTTTCCTCGTTTCCTGCGTCATCCACTAAAGGGTAGAAGTAGGGCGTTAGTACAATGCGCCCAGTAGGTATTCTAGTTAGGGCTAACACATGGTTAGTACAAAACATATATTATAACATAATATATAAAACCAGGTAAAATCCATGTCATGCAATGATGACAGATATGCAATGAGTTCCACCCATCACATGTACATAAAGTACCCACCACATAGGTCTTCCGGATACCCCGGCGGAGTGTGGACCCTCCGGAAATCTTCTTGATGGAAATCACATCAAGGTGTTGCACATAGGTTTTTCGGACGCCCCGACGGAGTGTGACCCCTCTAGTTATAAATCCTCCACCCCATGCCATGCATGAGATGCCAATGAAACACATGCTATTTTATAACATAAACATAGCATTGAAAATCATCATTTGAAACCACATACAACACATGCTCATTATATAAATAAACTTAGCATGTAAAATCAGCCTTTGAAACATAATTGGCCCATGCTATTTTAAACACTTAAATATAGCATATGAATTTCAATATAATAAAACATATCCTTGGAAACATATTTTCATCAAACATAATATAAAAACAAAGTACATAAGCCATAGTTTCAAAGAGGTGGAATCCTACCAAAAATCATTAAGTGTCCTTGCGTTTCCGTCCAAGATTCGATCATCGATCGCGCACCGCTTACGAGATCCCGTTACCTTATAATATAATGATAAATCAACACTAAAACTCACCTAATTACAAGGTTCTAAGTCTATAAACAAAATCCCATGGCGTTCGGCCATGCACATGTCCGAACCCATGGTTTACCATTTTTTATACATATTTACAAAAATGCTATTGTTGGTAACCCTAGCCCCTTCTCTTTGCTTAGGTTCCAAGTTATTCATTCATGCTTCCAAAATACATAATACCATACAATAACTCATGGGGTTCGGCCATACACCATGGCCGAACCCAATGTCCAATATTCTCTCATATTTACCAAAATGCCATTGACTTCCTCTTCCCTTTAAATCTTTCATAATTAGACCTTAAAATTTCTCTAATCAAATAAGTTCATCAATCATATCTCATGGGGTTTTGCCATACATCATGGCCGAACCCATGGTTCTCCTACTTTGGTATTTTTTAATTACATTTTTGCCTTACTTTCTCCATCAATTCATATCATACATTGTACCCTTTATTTTATTTAAAACTAACATAACCTAACTCATAATGTAGTTTCATAATCTGATTCATAAATCAGCCCTTAAACCATAATTTAAAGACACCTTTAATCCCTTAATTTAGAACATGGGGTTCGGCCATACACATGGCCGAACCCTATGGTGTATAATTTCCAATTAATCTCCACCTTTCTATAATTGGAAGGTCTCCAAATTTAGATTTTTCCTTCCAAGAATAAAACTTCCCTTTATTAATCTCTCCTACTATCATTAGAAGGTTTCCCTATTTAACTTACCAAAAATATAAACCTCCTTCCATAAATGGAAAGTTTTCTAAAAATAACTCTACCTTCCATTTTTAACCTAAGGTCCACATTTAGAAGGTTTCTTAATTAAACAACCACCCTTCTATGATTGAATATCTTATTCCAAAATTCACAAGGTTTCCAAAAACTAATCCTAGTGGGGTTCGGCCATAACTATGGCCGAACCTCACTCATGGGAAACAATCCCTTTATTTAAATTAGGTTCCATAATCAAGCCTTACCTTCCATTCTTGGTATGGTTTCCATAAATAACTTTTATAGTCTTTAAGTAGATACTTTCTAATTTTAATATCCACTTCCAAGAATGGAAACTTTCCTTAAGAAGTAAACTCCTTTCCATATTTGGAAACACCTTCCAAAATTAGATTGTTTTTCCATAATTAACCACTCCTTCCATATGTGAATTGCTTCCCAAATTAGTAATACTTTCCATAATAAAGTTTCCAAAAATAACTCTAGCGGGGTTCGGCCATGCACTATGGCCGAACCTCACCCTTTTAGATCTAGGTCCATCTTTTACATTTTCTTTCCAATTTTAACCCATGGGGTTCGGCCAAACACCATGGCCGAACCCTATGGTTCATGATCTTGGCCCTTGGTTTAAATCTAATCCAAAATTAATCATCAATCCATATAATGTTTGGTGGGGTTCGGCCATACGCCATGGCCGAACCTCACTCCTCCTTTTTATTATTTTAGATCCACTCAATTAGCCATAAAACAGCCATGGTTCGGCCATGCCATGGCCGACCCATAATCCATATTCTTTCATTGATTTTCTTGAATCTAAAACATACAATCACCAAAGGTTTCTATGATTTAAGATCTAGGAACATAAACCCACTTAATAAATCAACACTCTCCAT
Source organism: Chimonanthus salicifolius (assembly GCA_013350335.1). NCBI lineage: Eukaryota > Viridiplantae > Streptophyta > Magnoliopsida > Laurales > Calycanthaceae > Chimonanthus > Chimonanthus salicifolius. The sequence goes on along the minus strand of CM023540.1, from coordinate 47,858,704 downwards.
GGTTTCCAATCTTTAAAACCAATTAATTAAGCAAATCTTTCCGTGGGGTTCGGCCATGCACTATGGCCGAACCCTATGGTTCTTTCTTCTCTTTTAAAACCATTTACCCATCTCTAATTTTCTCTTCATGGGGTTCGGCCAACCACCATGGCCGAACCCTATGGTTCTTTTGATTTCATAAATAAAATTATAACATTAATAATTAGATACTAACCTCTTCCTTGCTCTTCTAATCTTTCTCTTCCTTTCTCTTTGATTTTCTCCAAACAAGAACTCCTTCTAGTTGCTGCCCTTTCTTCTTTTGCTCTTGCCATGTAAGAGAGGACTTGAGAGAGGGAGAGAGAGAGAGAGGAATATAACTTGGTAATGGAGTTATAAAAATCGTGCACCCCTATGGATCTCTCCTTTTATTAAGCTCTCCTTAATCCCATATTAGAATGTTCTTAATAGAATCTTGCCCTCTTGTGTTTTCCGTTTTTTTTTTACACATATACTATATTGTAGCACAGTTTTAACCTTGTTAACTTCCGAATCAGAAAAAGTGGTAAACTACAAAGTTGTAGCTCTTGAAATCTTCTTTCCAATGCAAAAAAAATCAAAGTAATCAGATATTAGAGTGAAAATTTATAACCAAAACATTAGATATATGTCAAACCTTCCTTATTTAACCATGGCCAACTTTCCCTCTTTAATTAGCCATATCCGACTTTCCCTTACCTTATTAAGACTTACTTTAATTCTTATTAGCAAGTACTATGCGCATAACCCTAATCATAATCCAAATAATCTTTTAATTTAATTCATAGATATTTCATCCCTTTTTAAATATCTAGCATATCATTGTGGATTTAAAAATCCCACATATCTCTCATGTGCATAATATGTAAATCACTATCTAAAATTCGCCAAGATAATCTTTATTTGATTTTTTTAACATCTACTTGGATATTTCAAATCCACTGCTCGGCCATAATATTCTTTATTCAAAATTGGGTATGATTCACCGCGAATTTAATCCTACCCATTTAAATTTTAGTAAAACCAATTTCAACATTGGTTGGGTCCTAATTGGGTCCTGGCCCAATTCCTTATCCATATAAGATTTAATTCCAAAATTCATAATCAAAATTAAATAAATAATAAACTGAAAGCCCGAGGTGTTACAGTTTCAACTAAAAAAGGCCCAATCAAGGTGAAGCAGGTTAGAATGACCCATTTGGCTCTTGTTGTTCCACTCTGTCAATTTCATTTGTTTCTTATTTTTAAGAAGTAGAGTTGATAAGATACAAATGAAATAAATTTCAACTAAAAGTTTAATTTCTAGCTACTTTGACAACTAAGATAAACTAGTTAGAAATTGACTTCTGGTTGAAATTGGGTCCATTTATAGCCCATGAAATTTATCATCAATTTATACGGTTGACATTTTATGGATGTCTTAAAAATCCAAGAAGAAAATGAAATAGATATGGTGCGAACATGGATTTGTTATTCTGAATGTAATGATTTACGCAAATAATTGAGATCCACATTCATTTAAAAAATCATATGCATGAATGAAAATTAAATCCAACACTAATTCGATTCGACAATTCATTGAACCTTCTAGAACCAATTTGGTTGCAGAATTGTAATTTAATTAAGAAAGAGAAATATGTAAAAATGTAAGACATGAAATTTAATTTGACCATGCAAAAAATAAAGCCTAATACTTAAATTAAACTCATTGTTGAAATACAAACCTAAATAGGACTCGCATCACTTGGGAGACTCTAACAAAACTAAAAGCTTCATATAACTCATTGAATTGGTCTGGCCTACAATGCTTGGCTTATGCCTCAATTTATATGCTTTACTCTCACTAATAAATAAAAAATAAAAAGAAATCTATTGTTAGTGCCTCGGCTTACCGAGTTACCTATTTATCAATTTCATGACTTAGGTGAAGCATTGTCTCGGAAGGTTGAAGCCAATGAAACAAGACTTAGATGAAGATTCAATCAAAGGTTTGAAGATAGAAGATCAAGTGCAAGATTCATCATCACCAAGTGTATGGCAATCACAAAAGGTAATTGGTCATAGATGATTTTAGGTGAAACCCACACCCTTAGTGGACCTTGCCTAGACTTAGGGATCATATTAGTAAAAATTAATCTAAGTCTAAGTGGTTCCTGGAGAGTCACACAACCAGATGGGATAAACAATGGAAATTTGTTATTCTGTCAAGTCGACACGTCTGGTCCACTGACCCATCAGTGAAGACAGGACAGACCCATCGAGGTCATCGACATGTCGACCAGATTGACAAGAGTTCTGGACTGAAAGGATTGTCACTCAGGGCTACTCTCAGCTGGAGCGTATCATGGTCACAGACCCCTCGGTGACATAGGACCAACCCATTCTGATCATAGATATGTTGACTGGATTTTGGTAGTCTCTGAAAAGAAAAGATTGTAAATTCGGTCTGCTCTATGATAATCAAGTTCGACCTGTCGGGGAACATGACCTATCGACCTAGGTCGAGTTGAGTTCTAGACTTAGAAAACTAGGGTATTATCAGACAGACACATCGAGTTCATCGACCCATCAAGAGTACCAGGACCGACCCATCAAGAGTACCAAGACCGACCCATCATGGACAGATATATCGATCTGTATTATCAAGGTTCTAGATGAGCAGGCACTATATTTTTATGCTGATCTCTGATAATCTGGACCGATCCAGCAACAAAGATCGACATGTCGAACATAAGTCATGTCGATCTATCGAGGAGATCGAGTCATCGATAATGACCGTTTTATATCCGCTGGAAGCTTAACAGTCATATTACAATGACACTATGCCAGTATCGACCGGTCGACCAAATCGACCCATTGACCATCCAGAGTCGGGACTTTTGTATTTGCCTATATATTCTCCAAACTTTGATAAGTTTGGTTGGACACTTGGAGAGAGCTTTGAAGAGGAAAATCCAAAGGCATTCCCAAAGATCCCACCTCCTCTCTATGTACTTTATTTAGGAGAATCATTTTCAATCCAATCATCTTGATTGTGATTAAGAGAGAGAGAGTGAAAAACCAAGCCTATGATCAATTTGCAAATCCATATCCTATCAACCTCCCATAGATTGTGATTAAGCATACACAAGGCACACCATCGACATCGTCAACATCACACTTGTATTCTCCATATATTATTCGATGTCTATGTATTCTTATTTCTTTATTTTATTAATAAATTCAATTCATTGAATTATATTTATGGTTTTCCACTTAATATTTGTTAATTGTGATGATTTGATTTTTAATATTCTTAAGATTGCATGTTTAGATTTAAGTGTAGAATTATCAATTTGAACATTGAATTTTGAGAAAATTTAGAACCTTAATTTTCCATTCTAAGACTCTTTTTAAAATAGGAGAAGAATTTAGAATTTGGATTTTATGTTGAATTCTTTCTAAGCCCAGGTTTATTTTGATTAATTCTTAATTAATGAAACTCATTTTTTTCTTAATTAGATTAATTATGAATTAAAATTTTGAATTATTGACCATTAATAAATGTGAGCTCCATGTCTAGGTTTTATTTTTTAAAAATATGAAAAATTATGCCTCCTTAATCTTCAATTCAAGATTCCACTGTATATATATATATATATATATGTTATTTTTGTTTTCTTTTGTCCATAAAATTCAAATTCTTGAAATTGCGAACTGGGTTGGTAATTAATTTATTACGTCTTAATTTTGTATTTTGAGTTAGATTAAGATTATTTATAAATTTTAGAATAATTTCACCATCTTAATTGAAATTAGATTAACTTTGTCTTTTCCATGGAAATTGGATTTCTTTAATAGATAGTTTCTATGTTAAGGTGTGATTTCTATTTTTAGACTATATTTTCTATTTATAGAAGGTTTCTAAATTAAAATTAAATTTCTTAGATTAGATAACTAATTCTATGTTTAAGGTTTATTTTCTTGATTTTTAAATTTCTTAAAATATATAATTCAATGGTATATTTTTTATGGATATATTTTCCTAAGTTCCGATAGGTTCAACCTCGCACTCTTAAAGCTATAATATAAATGGTTCGTGCACTTGCAAGTATAAATTTAAAAGATAACATTGGGAACCATTATGATGTTTAAAATGGTGTGCAATTAGATTACCCAAAGGTAGATCACCGACAACATTATTTACTAAAGTTATTGTTTATGTGTTTCAACTTATGTTTAACTTATAGCATTATGTATAGTGATCATGTATTATGTATTTGCAGCATCCCTACCTGTTATGCTTCACGCGCAAGCCTCGTTGTTCCCATGATAAATGGGATGAATTTCTCAGAATGGAAAGAACAAGTCGAATTTCACCTTGGTGTACTCGATCTTGATAAAACAATTCTTTTGGATAAGCCTACTATAATTGATACCTGTAGTGCTCAAGAGAAATCGTCAAATGAAGTGTAGATTAAGTCTAACAGACTTAGCCTTATGTCCATGCACATGATGATAGCGAGCAACATTAAGTCAACACTGCCAAAACAGATAATACTAAGGATTTCCTCCAAAACATTGAAAATAAGTTCAAATCAACGGACAAGTCCTTAGCCGGGACACTTATGGTAAGACTTACCACCATGAAATTTAATGGAAATCGTGGAATATATAAGCATGTGATGAAAATGACAAGCATTTCTGCTCAATTGAAAAACCTTTGAAATGAGTGTGGATGATTTTTTTCTCGTCCAATTCATTTTGAATTCTCTACCTACTCAGTATGGGTCATTTCAAATTAGTTATAATATTATAAAGATAAATAACAAATTAATGAATTAACAAACATGTTGATTCAAGAGGAGGCTAGACTTAAACAAATTGGACATCACTCACTTCATCTGATGATGAGTCAAGGGTCCAGTAAGAAAGCAATGAAGCTCAAGAAATTTAAGATAGCTGGATCAAAGTCACATGAGCCTAGTACGAGTTCCCAAGGCTCCTGGTAAAGGGAAATGTGATGTGAAGCACTTCGAGAAGACTGCCATAAGAATTATATTCAATTTCTGTAAGTTTCAAATATAATCTCACTGAAGTTTACTCTAATACTTGGTGGCTTGATTCTGGGGCTACAACTCATGTTTTTAATACGATACAGGGATACCTTATAATCCAGACTATCGATCCAACTGAAGATTCTTTTTATATGGGCAACCGTGATAAAGTACATGTCGAAGCTATTGGAACTTATCGTATTTTCCTTGATACCTATTGTCATTTGGATTTGCTTAATTGTCTTTATGTTCCTTCTGTTGCTAGAAACCTTATTTTTATTTCTAAATTAGACATTAATGGTTATCATTGTAAATTTGGAGATAATACATTCAATTTTATTAAAGATTCTTCTTTCTTTGGGTCCGAATTATTGATTGGTGGCCTTTACCGTATTAAGTTTGATGATGACTTTGTGAATATTGTCTTAACCCTACATCATAGTTGGTATTACACGTCGCTTGATTAAGGAAAATTTCTCAAATTTGTGGCATAAACGTTTGTGACACATTTCCCGTGAAAGATTTTAAAGATTGGTGAAAGATGGAATTCTATCGAGTCTCGACTTAACTGACTTAATAGTGTGTATGGAATGCATTAAGGGTAAGCAAATCAAATACACTAAGAAAGGTGCCACAAGAAGCAAACCAAATACCCTAATTGCACATTACACAATGTCTGGTAGGCCACAACAGAATGGTTGCTGAAAGGCATAACCACACACTTATGGATATGGTTATGAGCATGTTATGTAATAGCACTGTACACATTATGTTATGGATGTATGTCTTAAGAACCACAGTGTATATTCTTAATCGAGTTCCTAACAAGTCAATTTCTAAGACACCTTTTGAACTGTGGACAGGAAGGAAACCCAATTTGAGACACCTGCATGTATGGGGTTGTCCTATTAGAGTTAGAATATATAATCCACATGAAAGAAAATTTGATGAAAAGACAATCAGTGGTTAATTCATCAGTTACCCTAAGAAGATCAAAGGGTACAAATTTTATTGGCCAAACCATAGAATGAGAATTGTTGAAACTGGAAATGCAAAATTCATTGAAATGGTGAGGTTAGTAGGAGTGATATAACGAGAAACGTGAATGTACAAGAAGTGAGGGTACGAGTCCCTATACCTGTAACTTCGAAAAGTGTTATTATTGTTCCTAATGTTATTGAACAACCTAATGAAATAGAACAACATTTAAATGATCAATCACTCTATGAAGAAAATATCACCACTAATGAACCGATTGTAAAACAACCACAAAAAATAGCATTAAGAAATCTCAAAGAGAAAGAAGACATGCTATTCCAAATTATTACATGGTGTATCTAAAAGAATCGGAATATGATTTAGGGGCTATTAAAGATCCGGTCACTTATGAATAAGCCATAAAATGTGAAACTTCTATTAAATGGGTAGATGTCATGAAAGACGAGCTAAAATCCATGGATCAAAATGAAGTTTGGGACTTAGTAAAATTTTCTCATGGATATAAGAAAGTTGGATATAAGTGGGTATTTAAGATTAAATGAGATTCAAAGGGCAATATCGAACGGTATAAAGCCAGGCTTATAGCCAAATGATTCACTCAGAAATATGACATTGATTATAAAGAGACATTCTCACTTGTATTCAGGAAGGGCTCTTTTATAATTATTATGGCTTTGGTGGCTCATTATGATTTAGAGTTGCACTAAATGGATGTTAAAACATCTTTCTTGAATGGTAGTTTAGATGAGGAAGTTTATATGGATCAACCTAAAGAATTCTCCACAAAAGGGCAGGAACATATGACATACAAACTTAAGAAGTCGATTTATGGTCTTAAGCAAGCCTCCCGACATTAGTACATTAAGTTTAATGATACCATCACTTACTTCGGATTTAAAGAAAACTCCGTTGATCGGTGTATATATCTGAAGGTTAATAGGAGGAAATATATCTTTTTGATATTTTATTTGCTTGCCACTAATGAGCTTGGCTTACTGTATGAAACCAAGAAATTTCTCTCTATTAATTTTGAAATGAAAGATATGAGAGAGGCATACTACGTGATTGGAATAAAAATATTCCGTCATAGAACACGTGTTATATTAAGTTGTCTTAGAAAGCCTATATAGAAAGAATCTTAGAGAGATTTAGCATCCAGAATTGTTCCTCTTAATATGCCCATATACAAAAAGGAGATAAATTCAGTTTAATACAATGTCCTAAAAATGAACTTGAAAGAAAACAAATAGGGGGAATTCCTTATGGTTCTACTGTATGTATGCACAGACTTGCACTAGACCAGATATAAGTTTTGTCGTCGGCATGCTGAGCACATATCAAAGCAACCCTAGAATGGACCACTGGAAAGCTGAAAGAAAGTTATGAGATATTTAAAAGGTACTAAAGATTTCATGTTCACATTTAGGAGGTCCGACAATATCGAGGTCATTGGCTACCTGGATTCAGATTTTGCTGGATACCATGATAGTAGAAAGTCAACATTTGGTTATTTGTTCCTTATGGCTAGCGGAACAATCTCATGGAAAAGTGCCAAATAAACTATCACCGCATCATCAACCATGGAAACAGAATTTATGGTGTACTATGAGGTCATTGTTCAAGGAATGTGGTTGCGAAACTTTATCTTAGGACATGGAATTGTTGACAGTATTGCCAGGCCGCTGAGAATATATTGTGATAATTCCGCAGCTATTTTCTTCTCTAAGAACGACAAGTATTCTAATTGATTCGAAACACATGGAATTAAAGTAATTTTTCGTAAAATAAGAAGTTCATAAACGGACTGTGTCTATTGAGCACATAAGCACTCAACTTATAATAGCAGATCCCTTGACGAAAGAGTTACCAATAAAGACATTTGACGAACATGCCAATAGAATGGGTCTTGAACTCAATCCATCATGTTGCAATTAACATATTTTGAATTGTTTCATGTATCTATGTGTAATATTTGACACTTCAGTACTTATGAATGTGTTTCTAAAATTATATTTCATGTTTATTATGTTTATGTGTACACATTATGTGTGAATATTTTATTACTAATAGGAATAGTCTTTGAATTTGGACCACTATGAAAGTTTCTCACTTAAGAACTATATTAAGTGGATTAGTTATGTAGTAGTAATAGAAGGGACCGTGTAGGACAAGATGAAATGCAGACCTCCATTGCTCGCATTTGTAGGTCATTTAGTATTAGCATTATGATTATGACTGTATTATGATTATTTGAATGTAGATTATGTGAACACTTTATGTTATCCTTATTTGAATCCAGTAATGATGATAATGTCGGTCAAGTGGAAGAATGTAAAACAAAATATGCCCCACATTAAGAAACCCATATAAGTGGATTTAAAATAGGGACCACTTTCAATTAAGGGTACACGGTTATGAGAAATAATAGGACCTATTGCTACTTTGATTGGAAGTAGTATTTAGAGAAAACTGACAGCCCTAGGATCCTCTCTTCTGCCCTACATGACTCTCTCTCTCTCTCCATTCTATCATTTGAGGTAAAACAACGAGAGATTAAAGAAGGGAAAGAAGAAGAAATCCAAAGGTACCATATCCATCTTTTCTTTGGATTGTGTTGCAGAAAAGATACAAAGCAACAACGAGATAATCGATCGTCAGAACAAACCATCAAAAACTAATGGATTCAGGTATGATATTTATTTATGATTTCGCTTCATGTTGATATATTGTAAAGCATCAATTATTCAAGATTTTGTGGCATTAAAAGACAATGGATTGGATTTATGATTTATTTGGGTATATTAAGATGATAAATTTGATAATGAAAATTGATTTTCTCATGTCCAAAATCCAAATCCCTAATGTAAGAAAGATCTAACACTTTTCTCCATTACTAGATTCCCTTCAAAATTCTCGGTTCGAAAATTCAGTCCGGCTCCTGTACAGGAAAATGACTATTTTACTCTTATATTTGGACTAGTTAGCCCTTATTTTTTTTTTTTTGTTTTAGGATATGTTTAATTAGATTTTGAAAGTTTTTGCAGGATTTACAGTGAAATACAAGATATGAGAATTCAAATAGTGAATTTTACAATTTATTGGCATAAGTTGATATTTGTGGAAAGTTAGAATTTTTAATAAGTATTTTACCACACTATAGGGTTTTATTGTAAACTAATTAATTTAAATCCAGTTATGAGAGTTTGGATTAATTTAGTACATTTTTAAAATTGAATGTAAGTGGTAAAATTATTTATTAGATTTTCTATATTTTGAAAAATCCAATTATTAAGCCCATTAAGAAATACCCGTGAAGAAATTCATATGTGTGAAGTCTATTTTCATCATCTCAAGATACATATGAGGAAAATCGAAATTTACAAGTCCTTATGAGAAGATTTTCGAATTTGCTAAGTGGATTAGAAAAAAAGAAACAAAATAAGAAGTGGAGAAACAGAAGAAAGCTTTAACATAGTCTTAGTATTTTGACCATAACTTTTTACTCCAATATTCAATTGCATTAGTTATTTTTTAGTTGGAAAGAAGACTTCAAGGGTTACAATTTTGTAGTTTACGACATTTCGTTATTCGGATGTTAATTAAGGTCAAATTGAGCGGCAAGGTGGTACATGTGTAAAAAATGAGATTTTGCACCCACTTCCCTTTGTGTTCACACCTTTTACGAATTTTAGTGGTTTTTTCCACCTCCTTACTTCCTTTAAGTCATTCCATATTTAGCACAAACCGTCTCAACCCTCCAATTGTCCCTTGCTTTATTTAAAATTTTAAATCTAAGTCATTCGCTCCACCTCCTTTTATCTATAAATATTATCCCTTTCTCATTGAGAAAATTGAACTTGGGTTGTTGTTTTGGAGAGCATAGAGAGGAGGAAAAGAAGAGAAGAAAAAAAAAAGAGAAGGGATTGGAGAATTTGATCTTCACATGGATTCCTAGATTGGTGGATTTTAATTTTCCATGTTATTCTCTTATATTTCTTTGATTCAATTCCAAGGTTATGTAATTGTTTTAATTCAAGTTTTATCAATGAAATCAAGACAAGCTCTTTAGATCTATGGTTTTCCACTTAATGTTTATTGATTGTGATAATTTGATTTGATTTTTAATCTTTTTAAGAATACATGTTTTGATTTAATCTTAGAATTTTCATCTTAAACATCTAATTTTTGGGAAAGTTTAGAACCTTCAATTTTCCATTCTAAGGCTCTTTTTAAGAGTAGGTGAAGAATTTAGATTTGAAATTTTATGTTGAATTTTCTCTAAGCCTAAGGTTTATTTTGCATTATTTCTTATTTAATGAAACTCATGTTTTTTCTTAATTAGATTAATTATGAATGAAGAATTTGAATCAATAACCATTAATAAATATGAGCTCCATGTTCTAGATTTTGATTTTATTTTTAAAATATTGAAAATAATACCTCTTAATCTTCAATTCAAATTCCACTCTAAATATGTATATACGTTGTTTCTAATTCTTATTTTTGTTTTTTATTTTTTTAAATTAAAAAACTCTTGCAAGTTGATGAACTAGGTTGATAAATTAATTAATTGCATCTTAATTTTTATTCTAAATTAGGATTAAGATTATTTAAATTTTGTAGATTAATTCCACATCTTAATTAAATTAGATTAAAATTTGTGTTTTCCATGGAAATTAAATCTCATTAATGGTTAATTTCTAATTTTAGATGTGGTTTCCAATTTTAGACCAAAGTTTTCTATATCTAGAATATTTGTAAATTAAAATTAAATTTCATAGATTAGAAAAATAACTCCATATTTACGATTTATCTCTATATTTTCTAAATTTCTTAAAAAATATAATTCAATGGTGTATTTTTCACGGATATATTTTTTTAAGTTCCGATGAGTTTGACCTCGCACCCAAAAATATATTATAAATGGTTCGTGCACTTACGAGTATAAATATAAAACACAACATGATGTAAATGGGTTTTGTTTTCTGTATAAATGGGTTGCTGAATTGGGTTTCAGGTCATCTCTTCATCTATCTTTGCATAAATTCATAGAACAAACTCGTCAGTTTCATCTAATCGAGTCTCGATCGAGCATTCTCGACTTTATCGAATTCGATATCCACATCAAGTATTTAACTTAAATAATAGTCAAAATATTTTTTTTAAAAAAAATTTGAAAATTTTATCAACTGAAATTATGCAATATAGGCCATTACACCCCACAATATATATATCAACTGCATTATCAACTATATTAACCACAATGCACTCCATACACATGCCATTACGCATCAACAGCCTACAAATCAAGACGCATCAAACATTTTTTTTATCCTTGGATAAAGATAGTTAAGGAGCTAATTTGAGGTGCCCTGATCCCATCTCAAATTGGGACCACCTCTAAATTCAACTATGGTACGGCCTTCTCTATAATATTAAGTCAACATGCTCAAAACTCACCGATCTTCTGCTGTCAAGTCAGGTCTGCGCAAATCCCAAATCTAACTATGTTTAATTATTAATAAGAAAGCGTAGAATGGGAATGTGAAATCGACCATAAAAAAAGGGGGGGTTACCATATTTGCAGGCTTTCCAGTCCACTCATCCACTAACTTCTGACATATCTCACGTGCCAATGCCACTCTCTCTACTTTTGACCCACTCTCTAAAGTCTAAACAAACCACTTCCCATTTGCTTCATCTTACGTTGCACTGCATCTTCACATGCCACTTCCAATTCACCAATGACGTAAACTAGCAAAATATACTAGCTAATAAAATATACTATTAAATTAACTATAAATCTTATAAATTTAAATTCATTTGATAAAAAATTATATAGATATAGCATATATGTAAAGTTTAATTATAAATTGATAATCTCAATCGTATAATTTCAGTCTTTAAATTTTTAAATTGATTAGTGCACTAAAACTTTTACCTGTGCACTAAAAATGAATAAAATACATGTTTTGTCCATATAAATGAGTAAAGGGAAAAAAGTAAGATTAAAAAAAATTGAACAAAATAAGTATTTCACTCATTTTTTGTGTACTAGGAGTAAAATTATTGGTGCGCCAAATACTTCTCTAAATTTTAGAAGTCATTAATTTTTAAGAGTTTAAAATCAAAGATTAAATTTATCAAATATATGTGAAACTTCACTAAAAAAAAAAAAAGTATTTATATGACCTTTACATGAGACCTAACAAAGTCAATCTTAAAAATCTATTTTTATTATACTTAAATAGAGTTTTGCTGGAGAAATCTGCACTTCAGTGCTTCAACCCACTTTAATCTTAGCTATTCAAGATTGTCAACTTTCATCCTACCAACCCAAGTAGATGAATACTCAAGTTATTGATCATTTTGATAATAAGGTTTTGAATTTTAAAATTTGATGATTATAAATTAATAATTTTTCATATTTTAATTTATAAAACAATGATAAATCATAAATGAATATGAGACCTTTCCTAATCTCACTACCTAATTCTCTTAAATATTTCACCCAAATGTAGGATGCTAGTTTGTATAGATAAATAGTCTCTTTAGAGATAATAGTTATGTCAACCACCTAGAGTTACTCTTATTGATTCTATGATTTTTTTAAAAAATAAATAATATTTATCTAGGACCTTCATATGCATATATGATTGGTCTTCAAACTTAAAAATGTGTCTTTAAAATTGAGATTGACACAATCTATTATCATTTTTTACCTTCTAATATGAGTAGAATGTGAGATGTAGATGAACTTCACAACCCTCATATTTATTATAGTTTCAAAATTTAAGTAATATAAAATAATTGCAGGTTTGAATTTTAAGGATCAAATAGATCAATAATGACAATTAAAGTTGAAACAAGAGTGATTTAAGGATCAAATAGATCAATAATGACAATTAAAGTTGAAACTATCAAATACAAGAGTGAGAAAAAGAACACAAGTGCGAGAAGGAAATATGAATATCCTCTTAATAATGATAAGTTGGCAGGTGACTATCACTTATCATCGTACTGTTTTTTTAAGACTAAGGTATCTAGGTCTCTTAGTATCTCAAGCGGTTCTTAACCATCCTCATGAGATTTGAAGATCATAATTTTTTTTTTTTATAATATGATCTTTATTTTACATTGACAGTGAGACTAATCTTATAGACTATTATAAATCATGAGCAAACCTCATATATAAGATTAACAAATACTAAAAGTTGAACATAGAAGATTCACTCTTTATCGTGTTATTGAGTGTGTAGATAGAAAAATTTGTATATACTTATGAGTAGTCAAACACTTTAAGAGACTTAAATACCTTAATATAAAAATACAGATATTAAAAGTCAATAGATTACTTTAAGAGTATAGAAATTAAAATAAAGCATCATTAAAAGATAAAAATAGAACTAACTTTTGAAAATTTAATACATTTAACTGTTTTCTAAAGAAAATCTTATTAATTTGATCTGTCACAAGTTTAAATTAGATTGGATGATGGGGATGGTATATAATTCTGATGGTCAATATGAGTTGTCTTCAGTCCCAAGGTACAATGGGTGGATAATAAGATGAAATCTCTGAAATCTAATCTTCTCCACATGGAAGCAAATCTGACACACCCCACATTTTCTAAAATCACAACCATCATCATCAATAAATTAAATTCCCATGGAATCTATTTGTCTTCAATATCAATCCCGTTGTCTCCTTGATATGACATAACAGCTTAAATGTCTTAACTCTTCAAATCATCATTCAAAAGGTTGACTCCATATTCTTATTGCAGATTCATATGTCACATCATCATATATTAAGAACATTTGATAATATAATAAATACATGTGCCACGTGTTTGTTTCTTCAAGAGAAGGAAAGAGAAGTTCAGAAGAGACATCATCTCTTCTCTGAGCAAACCCAGGAAAGGAAAACATCTCTTCTTGGATCTGGAGAAGGGAATTACTGCTACAGAAGGGCTCTGTTATCTACAGCCACAGGCACTGAACCTGATGTGATTTTGTGTTCTGGGCCATTCTCACTTTCCATAATTTTACCTTCTCTTGGTTGTTGCAGAGCCCAACATTTCCTTTGTTCCTATTTATCCAACACCCAAGAAAAGAAAATTCCTCTAACCCATTTAGAAGATGAGTTTTCTGGGGCCTCTGTTCCTTCCTTCTCTTTTATGTCTCTTCCGAAACTAGATTTTTCTGGTTTGGGGAAGTAGCAAGAAATTAGAATATGATAATTGAAAAAGATGAATGGACTGTAATTCTCAAACAAGTTGATAAATAGGTTTCGAATCATGTTCTCTGCTGAACTTTGAGTTGGTTGGTTGAGGTCTAAAGGGTGTGAAATACAGAGGGTAGAGAGATGTCTGCAAAGGTTCTACAGGCATTAACAGATGAAAGAGTTGATCTGCAGAAGCAGATTGGATGCATGGCCGGGATTTTTCAGCTGTTCGATCGCCGGCATGTCTTCGGCGGCAAGCAAGTTAATGAATACAATCGAAAGAGGCTTCTCTCAGGTAATTCTCTTACTGGTTTCTCATCAATTTGAACAAATCAGATTGGTTGGGGATGGGATTCTTTTCTAATCTGCATTTAGCCAGTAGTAGTCACAATTCTTGCAAAAATAGTACCTCATAATCCATTTTGGCCAGTTTCTTACAATCTCAAATGTCAATGTATGTTGGAAGTAGATCAAAATGTGTTCTTCCAAGATACTCCATTGATTTATTGATGAAAAGGAAAAAAATAACTCAAATTTTATTTTTACTTTTAGTAGTTTAGAGCATAAGGTTTTGCGATTTTCTTCAGAAAAATAATTAAATTCAGTTTTATTTTCAGTTAATATAATTATATTTCGAAAAAGTAATTTTTCTTATGCAACTCATGGGGGCATAAAGGTTCTTATAGTACCTTTGGAATTATTATTTTAAATAATATTTGATTGAATTTTTTTTTTGTATAATTGGTGAATGATGTGTTTTTTTTTAATTTATGTGTGAGAATTCGTGGAAAATTCAGCGTAAAATCCTTATGGATGATACCCCTTAGGGCACACCAAGTGAGATCATAGGATTTGAACCTAGCGCGTCCCACTTTTTCAATTATAAGATACTTGATTTCTAATTTTATTGAGTAGAGAAATTAAATTGAATTTTTAGAATAATTGGAAATTTTAGAAAAATTGATGATTCCTACTTTATCAGTCGAGTCAACTTGGTCTGACTTCTCTAAATCATTTCGAGTTTTTAAACAAGACTCACATACAAAAAAATTGATATAATAAGTTGAAATAAGATCTTAGCTGATGTATTTTGGTATTCCAGAATGAAAAGTGTTTGTCACAGTAATTAGGGAGAACTTTTCTCCACTCACTAGCTGTTTTCAATTAATTGTTTCATTATTGTCTAAAAATAATGTTATAATGTTAACAGTTTTGTATTCCCGTTAGTCTTAAGAATGGTACATCTGATATCACTGACTGAAAACCAAAAGTTCTTTACTCTTAATTTTTAATTTCCATTTCTTTTACTAAAAATGTCAATTATTCTAATTGAAACTAACTTTTAATGAATTACAAGTGGATCAAATTTTAAATCAAATTCAGTTTATAGACACTTGATCTGACAATCAAAAGCATTAGATATCTTTAATTTTTTTAAATTATATGGTAATTCGACCATTAAAATAAAGTAGATTAAAATTGATTCTGGGCTGAAATTTAATTCACTTGCAATTGATTGAGTCTAACTTCAACCTCTATGTTTTGATTCTTTATAATTTTTACAAAAAATAAACATAAAAAAGAAGAAGAAATGCACCAGCTGCAATGTGTGCGACTGGTTGCACCGATCTGGTCTCTCTCTTATACACGTATTCTTTTTTTAAATTACTGAGTAATCATCTCACATTAGACTGAAGGACATGAATCTTGATAATGAACTATATGATCCTTAGCTTGAGAATATGTTTCTTTGGTTAGAATGGCTCGTTTTGGCCTAGCTATTTAACTCATTTTTTAAGTCTAGAATCCAATCATATAAATAAAAAGAAGATTTGAATAGGTACAAGTGGAAAAAGTTAAGTTGATTTTAGTAGCCAAAGTTATTAAACGTTTTTAATTTAAGGACGGCAAGTGGTTTTGACCACTAAGATCATCATCAACAACCAACATCCTATCTATTTGGAGTCGACTTTATAAGTTCTCCTCTAATTGACCATATCGTAAACCATACTCTTAGTCAATCTACAATGTAACATGTTCTTTTTTAGGGGAGAATCATCCACAATGTTCAATGAATCAGTGGGTATTAATAATTCAAATGAACTAGAAATTCTTAGAATTAGGAGAGCTCTTATCCATTTAGAAGGCTTTTGGTCAAGGTCAGTTGGTTATTGAGGGGGACTCGACAAATGTTTTCAAATAGGCTTCGGGTGTACAGCGTCCACCTTGGAGATTGATAAATGTAGTTAGGGAGGTGAGAGACTTGGCTAAAGGGATGGTAGTATCTTTTGCTATAATTGGACAATCAGCTAACGGCGTGGCGGACTATTTCAGAAAATTAGGGAGTTGATAACCTTTGGACTGGCATTTTCTTCTTTTGACTTTATTTGTTTGTTTATATTTTTCTTTCGTTTCGATATTCTTTTTGTGGTTTTTCTCTTCTCTGGGTCTATCTCTTTTAGACCCTTTCCTTTATCCTTGTATTTTCCCTTCTCTATTAATGAATTTCTTTTATGGCCGCTCAAAAAAAAAAAAAATTTTTTTTTTATCTCTTCTCTCCATGTTTTCAAAGGTCAGTCCTCTCTTCCTAGTGCCTTGGATCCATAGTCTTTCGACTCTACGCACTAGGGTTGTATTTGGTCTTCTACTAATATAACCAAACCATTTTAAATGAGTTTCACTCAATCTATCATCTATCGAAGTTATCTTTAAATTATCCTTAATGTATTCGTTTCTAATTATATCTTTTAGGGTTAAACTACTCATCCAACGTAACATGCACATCTCCGCCGTCCTAACTTTATTTATTTGTCTTTTTTCATCATCCAACACTATGCTCCGTATAGTATTGCAGGTCTAATAATTGTTTTATAAAATCGTTCCTCTTTACCGAAAGGACAACTCTTCCATCACATAAGACCCCACTAGTTTGTCTATATTTTTCCCATCTTGCTCCTATTTAATTCATTATATCTAGGTCGAAACCTACTTGAGATTCTACCATAGAGTCCAAATATCTAAACTTATTGTAGTGAGCAACTAAGTCATTTCCTATTAAACAAAGTGATTTTGACCACAAAGATCGAGCAGTTGAATATTAGCTGAAATCTTATCCACTTCAAGTTCATTAAGCTTTTTTTTTGTTTATTTTTTAAGAGGAAGGTGTCCATGTCTCTTGAGCACTGAAGTTCATTAAATTTAGTTTCAATTCATACGGTTTATATTTTTGGATGTGCTACAAATTGGAGAAAAGATGAAATGGACCTACTGTATTTGTGTGTTCTAAGTTTTGACATTTTCTTTTAAATAAAATGAGAATTCCACTTTATTTCTTCGGCATTTTTAGTTTATTTATTTAATTGGATTCTTATTTGACTCATATTAGAGTAAAATCCAAACTCTCTTAATTTAATATTATGAGTTGAGATGGTAAACATTAATTGATATTTAATGATAATTTATGTTTTTATTTGTGTAAATAAGTATAAAATGTGAAAATAATTAATTGTAATATTTTTATAAGAGTATACAATTTTCTTTATATTTTATCATATTTTTGTTTCTATCCTATCTTGTTCAAAGCGAAAGTTACATTCAAACCTTCGGAATATTGGAATATTCTGTTCTAGATATAAAATCAGAACGAGTTCTAACAGATCTGGGCCTTGGGCTTGGTCTTTATAAGTCATTGTTTTGTGATCCATATCATCGATTGAATAGGCTTCATGCTGAACTGTGGATAGATTGGGGCAAAAGAGACCTAGATTGGAATATCTTAGCCATCCAATCTTTGGGGTTGCATTTGGATGGAGGGTAAATTTTCAGGAGGTGCATCTAGGGGTAAGGGTACCCTTTGCATGGAAAGGGTATTCAAAAAGTGAGAAAAGGGGGTAAAGAGGGGTGTTATCCCATGACCCCCCAAATACCAAACAAGGGTAATGGGAGGTTACCCTCCATCACCTCCTTTACCCCCAATCCAAACGCAGCCTGGGATTTCTTTCATTGAAAGTGGACAATTGATGTGCCACCTTTCAAATGGTAATACTTTGGATTTGTGTCTCTAGGGGTGGTCTATTTATGTGGGGCTCATTAGATCAATGGCCTACATGAGAAGAAACCCTTTCTCTTTCCCTTAGGTTGCCTTTGGATATGAGATAATGGATTAACCCCTATTATCCTTATTTGGTAACTAAGGAATAGGGGTAAAAGAACTTTTTATTTCTTTCCACCCTCTTTTAAAAACCCCTTTTAAGCAAGGGTATACATAATATCCAAAGTAACCTCTGCCCAAAGGTATTCTCACTGGTAACCCCTGTAAATAAAAATAACATAAAATAAATATACTAACCTCATTTATTGTAAAAGAAAGTATCTCTTATTACAATCTCTTGCCATGAAGGAGATTAGTATATTAAAAAAGACATAAAAGTAACAAAATAGTTTCAAGCATAGGGAAATTCAATAATGGTTCTCCTATCAAATGGCTTAGGCATAACTTCATTCCATCGATGAACTTGCAAATCGATCTAATAAATTTTTATTATTTATTACAAATCGAGGTTTTACATGCTCTCAAAAATTAGTCGGATAAAACACCTAAACATTTTCGATCATAAAAAAAAAATCAATCTAGACCCAAATATTCCTAGAGTATAACAAATAGTCAACTTGCCCAAAAAGGACAATTTCCTTAATCGATTTTGAAACATCAAGATCATCCATTTAGCTACATAAGATCAAATAGCTTGAATGACCTAACAACCAAAAAAAAAAAAAATCTTAGAAGTTCTATTCTTATGAAGAACTCTTTAATGAACCCCAAATCAAGTCAAAGTGGACCTTAATGACATAAAACAATCTTACCATTCAATCCATCTAATTCCTTCTATAAGATCAAATACCTTCATTGATCAAAGTTTTTTTTTTTTTTTCCCCTTTTTTTTTTAAAGTAACTTTCATCTACAGTCCATTTTAATAGGCCCATCACTTGAAGTAATGTCTAAAATAAAACTCAAAAGCATAAAATGCAAAATAATAACTTAAATCAATCACTGAGTAACTATCAAGTGCATCTACTCCCACCCAATTCTCTTTTTAAGAAGGTACTAGTATTTGCACGGTGGACCCTACTTTATTCTATTCATGTTTTATTTCATTCAATGACTATTTATACTTATTGAACGACATTTAATGTTATGATTGAATTTCTTATGAGTTTAAAAAGATTTAATTCATTTAAACAATTATTATGAGCAATTAGATACTTGTCAACCTGAAGTAAAAGTTGATATATGAATTTTTTTTTTGAAGAACAATGTGTCCGGTCTCTTAGAGCAGTTGACTAAACTTTAGGACATGTGCAAACCTCTACAAAATATTTTTGTTGAAATTTATCTATTTCTAAAAATGCTTATATTTCCTCCAATGATAATTGTACTAAACTAAACAAAAGCTTGGGGATTTAGTTCTTTATATACCACCAATAAGCTATAAAAAAAGCAGGATATATCTAAAATTGGTTCAGATAAGATGAGAAAATCAATTAAACTCAGACAACAAAAACCTCATATTTTCATGAATGTTAGACACCTTTCTTGACTTCCTTCTCTAAATTCCATCACAGTGAAGTAGAGAAGAAGTTTTGCTTTACATTCTACAAATGAACTGTTACCACAATGGTTACTTGTAATTTCTTGAAGAGTGTGTGGGTAGGAAGCTTCCACATACTCTAAGGATTAGTCGGATGCTTTGAGAAGCCTGTACGGTCATTAAAAAAAAAATCATCTGACTGTGAAGTGGGTACTTGGCAAATGCAGAACTTCAGTGTATTCATTTCAATTGATTTTGGCATATTATATGATGATTAGAAATCATTCACCACTTCTATCTTGCCTGCAATTTCACAGATGCAAAGTAGGTTCATGTAGTACCTTCATTATATATTGAACTTCCATTTTATATTGTCTTAGTGTCTTTTTTTTTTTTTTTGGTTTTTGTACAGGACAGAGAGTCTCAATTGAGTCAGCACAATGCTGCTGGCTCATCTACACCTCGTACTTCATCATTTTCTTCTTTGGACTGCAACTCAAAAGCTCCACCCGATCCTCCTATCAAGAGTCTACATGATAGAAAGAATTCAGACATTGACAGTAGACCAAATAGTCATGCTCAGTCTGGTCAGGATTCCCCTAAATTCCGAAACATTGTCAAGGATTCAATTAATGGAGGAGCTCGTAGATTATTTGTTAAAACTAAAGCCAGAGAAGATCATGTTCACAGTGTCCCAACATATAAAGGCTCTCCAAGGCCGTTGCAGCTGTCCAAATCTGTAGATGGATCGTATGACATGGTAGGAGTTTGTGGGAAGCCAAGGATGTCTCTTGATAATGGATCACTTAGTCTCCGAGCAAGAAGTGGAGAGACACCATGCTACTATGGCAGTGCTGAAGAACCGCTAAATCACCATGTCAAGCCAGGGATGGATCTCTGTTTTCAGCATCGAAAGACACGCCTCGGTTCTCACTTGATGCCCGAGAGAGGTGTAGCCCATCTTTTGATTCCAGAGACACGAGAACATCTATCACGAAACTTGCAGAGTTCCCAAGACTATCATTAGATAGTAGGGAACTTTCCATGCGGACTTTCTAACAATTACTTGAAACCAAACCGGTTGTCAAAGGATTTAAAGAAGAATGGTATTGACTTTAAACTTTCAAACAATGAAACCTTGAATGTAAAGCAAGAATCAGGAAATCACAAGCAACAGCCAAGTGTTGTTGCAAAGCTAATGGGCTTGGAACAAATACCAAATTCAGGCTCAGCTGCTCACATACAGATGGGTCAGATGGACTCCCATGCAGATGAAGGTTGCAATCTTTCTCTTCGTGGATCATCAAGAACAATTAAAGAAATAAATCAACGCCAGAGTTCGGAGTCTCCAAGGCGCTCCCTTAAGGATATTGCTTTATCACAACAAAAAAATGCTGAAGAAGTTACTAATTCTACTTTGAGTTCAAGAATTCCAATTGAAGCTGCTTCATGGAGACGACGGCATTTCATTCAGAATCATCAGAAAACAGCCATTCTAAACAAGGAAACCCAAATAAGACCAACATCTCTGTCTGTTTATGGTGAGATAAAAACAAAGTTGAAAGGAACTGGAATTTCAACAATCAAATAAGGATCTAAGAGCTCTTAAGCACATAGTGGAAGCTATCCAAGTGAAGGAGATTTTGGAAACCAAAAAAGCAGCAGCTAGCAAACATGTGTCCCAGAAGGACTATGACAGCCAAGATCAAAACAGTATTGATCAGAATCCTAGTCGCACAAACAGGAAAAACCTACAAAATTACAGGGAACAGTTTATCTCAGTAAAAAAATTGACAAAGCTGGAGATTCTCAGTCTCCAACTGTAACCATGAAACCTGCAAAACTCGTTGGCAAAACCAGTATCCCTGCTTCCTCTGTTACACTCTTAAACAGGCAATCAGGTATTGGTAGGTTTCAAATTAATGACTCTGTAGATGGCAGAAGGTTTTCAGTTACTTACCGAACAAGTAAGGTTCCAATTCCTAAACATAGCTCTAGAGATTCCAGTTCTCTGGTTCTGGGCCCTGGAGATAAGAAAACTGGTGGCAGGAATGAGGAAAATAGATCAAAAAAAGCTTTGTTACAATCAGTTCCATGTTTACCTAGGAGTCAAATGTCAACCAGAGAGCATGCTGGAAGCTTGATTAAGGAGTTCAGGTTCCTCGAGCCCAAGAATGCTGCAGAGAAAGAATGAATTGGATAAGGGATGTAGACGCTCAATCCCTTCAATGAATTCAAGCAAGACCAGAAGACAGCAAGTTGAATTAGCTTCTTCAGGCAGCAAACAGAAACCAGAACTGGAATGTTTGCCACAAAATGATGACCAATCAAGTGAGATCTGCAGTGAAGATATTTCAATGACAAAAGAGAGCTACTCTAATTTAGTTTCACTAGTTGACAGTAGAAGGGATGAGCACAGATTCATTCCTCAGACATGCTTCACACTCCAATCCATGATAGCTGCAAGAGCATATCTAGAGTTGCTGCCAATGATTCAATTTTGAGCTCAGACGAGAAGGTATTTGATTTCAAACATGTCGTTCTCAATCAAGATCTTTTCCTTTTGGATCAGTAATTGTAATTCAGGTGGTTGTCATGGAATGAGCCATGTCATCTTACTTTATCAGACTACAATCTCTATACTTTGGTTCCTTGCATATGGACTGTTACAGTGGTCTGCACCCAACAATGGGCAAAGCAGATGTCCAAGATCATCTGTTGGGTGGGACCTGTAGAGCATTTAGAAATATCCGTAATTTGATTAAGAGTGAAGACTGTAACAGAGTTGGAGCCAACCCCAGATTGATGGGATAAATGGCTTAGATGATGCTGATGACTATATCACAATTGGAAGGTGCTCTATTCACCTTACAACTATGAAGATTGCTAATAAAAGTCATATACCACTTAAACAACTAAATAAAAAGGAAAAGAAAATTACTTTTACAACAGGAATACCAGTCCTTTTTAGAATTTCATTTATCATTTGAATGTTGTTTTGTTCCTTTTCGCTCGGTGCCCTATTTATATTCTGGTTAAATTGCATCAGCTTAATGGTCTGGTTTTCATCTTCAGAAATCCATGACAAGTCTTTGCAAAGATGGCTTCTTGAGGGAACCTGGCAAAAGCTGCACCCGAACAACCAAGTCCAGTCTCTGTTCTCAGTGCCTCATTTATTGGTGAAGAATCGCCGCCATCTCCTCTGAAGAAAATCTCAGACGCCATACAAGGTTAGGTGTCAAATCCTATAAATCTAGTTCTTCTTTTAGTACATGGAAACATAATTACTTGGTTAAATTGCACAAAGTCACTATTTATTGAACCCAATGAAATGAATAGAATCCCCGTTATTGCTTAAGAAAATTCTATTATTGAATCCAAGGAAATAAATACAATATTTGTTTCTTAAGAAAATCTCATGGTTTCTATTCTCTCAATAAAGTTTGGACTCGCTAATGCAAATGATATTCAACTGGGCGTACTTAGTGCAGCTTCTGAACTTTAAAAGAAAGAATCTGTAAGGACAGAAATACATTAGAACTATGAGAAAGTTATCCTATAGACAGCATGATTAATTGTGTCATTCTTGCACTTCAGGTTAATGTATGCTTACTCATTTGATTGCATTTCTTGCTGATTCTGTATCAGTTCTGGGAAGATTTGAAATGGAATTTTTTATATTTTTAGGACCATATGTTTATGTTCTTCCTTCACACAGTATCATGTGTTCATCATGATTCAGCATAATCTAGCATTTGCATTACCTCAATGTGCATATTATAGTGGTGCAATTTCAAAACCATCTTGCGTGTCCATCAATGTCTTGTTGTTGTGGATGTGTGTAAATGTCATTAGGAGGGCATCTACAAGTTTTTGTGCATCTTCGAGACCCTGACAAGATTTAGAGGGAAGCCCACCTTTTGTTGATCCATATCAGTCCTAAACTCCCTTCGACTGTAATTACCTCATTCCATCAAATGGTTAGTATGATTCATGAGGAAAGATATATGACCGAAGGCATCACATTATTGGCTTACTCAAACCAGCTCAAATCACTAAGGGCGCTCTCTGTATGCACTATTGTTTGGTCATACAAGAAATCCTATTCTTTTTACTCTTCATATGGACCTCCATTAGGAACCAAGAATGCTTGCACATGCACGATATGGATTTGTAAATCTTACACGTGTTAGAGGGGGTCACATGTAGCCAGATACACCATGTCTAGAGCATGTGATGAACCACTTGAATTTAATAGTGACTACAAATCCAAATGACGAAGAGACCACATCAGTTCAACCATTTATGTATTACCAAGTGATGAACATCATGACTTTGAAGTGTTGGAACACTGAGTTTTATGCTTAAAGTTGGGAAAGTCAGTCTGATGCCCAGATTTGGTTGATTTGATGTGATTTTGTTCACTGCCAAGTTAATGGCTGATTCTGAATTTTAAAACCCTGAAGGCCTGAAGTCAACAGTTGGGCACTTGGACTAAAATGACATTTGAACAGGTGGCAATTTAGAGCAGACTGGATTTATTCAATGTCTACACTGACAATAAGTAGCCAAGATTGCTAAATTAGTAGTTTTCATTGTCACAAACATCAGTTTGCACTTTATAATCACTTCATGTTTAAAGGCAGAATATACTTTGTTTCTTCTTCTTGTTCTTCTTGGTTCCCACTGATGACACAAAATCCTGATGATATTTCAGGTGAAGAGGGGTGGAACTTTAGAAGTATTGATTGCCTGCCTGAAAGCACAGAACCTAACACCAGTTCCAAAATCAATCACAAGAAATTGAAAGACATTGAGTGCAAGCTCAAACAGCTCACAATGGCCCACCATAAATTCAGCACAGATCACATTGCCTCTTTGTGCAAGGACAGGAACCCTGATCATAGATATGTCACCTGAGATACTGCTAGCATCAGGTCTCCTACATGAAGAATCTAACTTCATGCACATGGAGCTTCACCCATTGGACCATCCCATCAATCCCGAAATGTTCTTGGTCTTGGAACAAACTAGAAAAGGCTGGCTCTCAAAAACTGGATCCACCTGTGAGAAAGCTCTCCAGCCAAAACTTAATGAGAAGCTCCATCGGAAGCTCATCTTCGACACAGTGAATGAGATTCTCATTGAGAAGTTGGTATTGGGCCTTGAGCCTTGGCTCAGAGTTGATAAGATTGTTGGGTTGATCCCAAGAAAACAAAGGCTTTTGACGGAGTTGTGTTCAGCGATAGATCAGCTCCAGGAAGGCTGTTCTGATAATGCCATTGATGGATTGAAACCGGTTACAGGGACTAATGTGATCTCTAGAGCCGGGAGCTGGATAGACTTCAATAAAGAAGTACCAGGCATTGTGTTAGTTATTGAGCGATTGATTTTCAAGGACATGATTGATGAGATAGTGTGTAGTGAAACATCAAGCCTTCAACTGAAGCAGACTGGGTGACATGGAGAATTGTCTGCTAACCAAGAATTTTAGGTTCTTGCTTCCACATTTTTCTTGTACTAGTGTAAGGTTTACACTGCATCTGTACTTTGCTCTTTTAATCAGCTTGTACATGATCTCCTGCTAACCTAAGCATGACTTTATCTTACAAGTAAATGAATAAAAGCACCTTTTCCTCAATTTCTCTGTATTATACTCCGTTGGTGGAGAGAGAACAACATTGCTGTGTTGGTTCTTCAGTGGAGAAATAAATGGTTGTATTGGTCAAAAGCTTTCAGCAAATGTAGTGCTCCTTCATATCAACCGTGGAGTCCACAGACGAAAAATTAAGTTCAGATAGGAAACCAGTTACCTATCACCAATCTAAA
This sequence comes from Chimonanthus salicifolius, assembly GCA_013350335.1. NCBI lineage: Eukaryota > Viridiplantae > Streptophyta > Magnoliopsida > Laurales > Calycanthaceae > Chimonanthus > Chimonanthus salicifolius. The sequence continues at coordinate 47,833,007 of CM023540.1, read as the reverse complement.
CCACTACAAAACACCCTTACCCCCTCCGAGTCATCATGTTTCTAATTTTACTTCCATCTGGTTTAAACACATGTCTGGAAGTCGCCCTAGAGAGGGACAGAGAGTTTGAAGAGAGAGACAGTCTGCAATGGCAGTGAGAGAGATGGAAGCGTCCTTTGCCTGATGGAATCGAAATAGAGTCCGAGTTCTGGGACGGGAGGGAGAGGGTTTGAGATCTGTGAGAGAGGCTTCGGTGCAGAGGACGCAGCAGTAGAGGAAGGGGCAAATCACGTATTTTTTTTATGACCGAAAGTGTCCAAGTGTCTCGCCCGACTAGTCCTTCGGAGCATGTGCACATTGGCCCTTCATTGGAGTTACCGGAAATGAACCTAAGACCTCAATTCTGAAGTCTTGTGTCTCAACCAGTAGGCCAACCCCTTGGAGTTAATATTTCTTTCTTATTAACACTCATATATTATATATATATAAAAGAAGGAAATGAATCAATCTGTACTCAACCAAGAAACCTAATTTAATCCCATGATTAAGGGATATTGACAACTAGGAGATATAGAAAGACGTGGTGAAGAAGCTCGCCGGGTGAGGATATGCTTTAATAATAATGAATGATCAAACTTTGGCACAATGATATCAAGAGTCAGGGTCGTTGAATCAGGGTGAGATTTTGAAGCTGTATTGATCATAAGATTGTTCACACATTCCAACTTAAAGCATGAGTTGAATCTCTTTGTAGAGGAGGCCTGCAGGAAGGGCAAACATTTTGCAAGTGAACCCAGTACCCCTGCACTGGAGACTCGAGGAAAGATTTGGCAGGGGTTTTTGTTTTCCCCTCAGGGAAAATGATCAACAACTCCATATCATCCCCACTTGAAAAAGAAGGCAAAATCTCTTAGTTGTCTGATACTTCTGATCCTACTCGTAGGCACAGATTCAGAGCTGTTGGAAATTTTACCGACCCCAGAAATTTCTCTCTTTTCTTTTCTTTTTTTCCCCCCCTCCCCTATGCAGCAGAACTTCCATTAAAAAACCAAGCAACACACAATGATTAACAGATAAAAATGGAAGAACCTGTAAATATCTGTCCAAAACAGAAGGGAAGAGATAGACTCTTTGAGCCTCTATATTGGATTCTCCACGGCATTCCCTGAGTTTGGTGGAAGATCCCGAGAGCTCGTCGAAGATGAAGGCAGAAGGGTTGCTGCGGTCCTTTTGAGTTGCAAATTTCAATAATTTCTGCTGTTATTCGGTTCCACACCAAATATCAAGTGAAATTGCCTAAAATTTCTGAAATTTATAAAAAAAAATTCTAAAATATGACAAACTTCCAAATTTTGATAAAAAAATAATATTTTCAAAAGTTATAGTGATTTTTGGTAAAAATTCCTCAAAAATGAGAATTTTAGGTGAGAGAAATCTGATTTAAGTGAGAGTGTCTTATATATCCGCGTCAATAAAATTTTCGACGAACATGACTTTCAGGAATTTTTAATTTATAAGAGAATACCATATCTTCGGCACAGATCGGATTACTTTTAGGCCCAAAGTATTAGGCACGAATTAGAATTCAAGTTGGGCCTAAGCAAAGTAATAGAAATACAATTTTGGCAGGAAAGCCTGAAATTTGAGACATATTTATATAGTATATAGTTTTTTATAGAATAATACAAAAATAACCATGTCAACTGATATTCTAATTTCTTTATAAATTTCTGAAATTTATAAAAGAATTTCTAAAACATGAATCAAAATCCAATATTTGATAAAAATTTTAAGAGAAATTTGACAAATATCGGCCAATATAATTTCTTAAAATAGTCACGATATTTTCAAAGAGTTATATTTCAGCCATTTCCAAACCAAAAAGTTTTAAACTATAACTGAGACCTGGTCGAACCTGATTTTTGTTGTGCTATTTTCTGTTCAGATCTCTATGATTGACAGAGGAGAAATGATCCCATGTCAAAATTTAAAAGTAATTATAATTTTTTTTCTTTGAATTTACGTGTAGAAAATATCTGATTGACAGAGGAGAAATGATCCCATGTCAAAATTTAAAAGTAATTATAATTTTTTTCTTTGAATTTACGTGTAGAAAATCGTAGGATATCTAACGTAAAATGAACAGTTGATATACAGAGCTAACTTCATTGCAATAACATCTCTTGTATCTATCATTTCTCTTAATAATTATATCTACAATAAACAATTTTCTCATTTTATCTTGTTTGTCATTCGATCTCAAGGTATGAAATCAACAATTATCACTCTAGTACCCATCTATATTGATGTAGGACAGAGTCTAACTCGATCGGGCATATATCGAAAGGCCTCACCTAATTATTTTATTTTCTAATTCTTTATTTTGTACTTTTGTTTTTTAATTTCTCGCTATTTTTAGAATTAGAGTTTAAATTATTGATTAATTATGGAATTTCATTGAAACACTCTTTCATCTCATGAGTGGACTGCCGCCCCTCCCTTCTCTCTTCTTCTCTCTCCCTTCTCTTCTTCTTCTTTCTCCCTTTTCCTGAGACAGTGCTCTCTGATTTAGTCCCTCTACCTCTCGTCTAAGCCAGGAACGGTGATTCCTTCGACCCGAGAAGCAACCAGTTGTCACTGCTGCTGTCTGGATTTCCCAGATCTGCCGCCTCCACCACCACCCAACGTTTGGCAGCGCTGCACGCCTCCACCTCTCGCTGTTTGAAACCGACTCAGCCAGATACCGACCAGCCCCTCAGATGAGTCAGATCCACCACTTCCTAGTTCCGTCTTTCTCGCCAGTGCACGGCCCTCTGCTGCCTAATTACCCAATCGTCCCATTCTGCCCCAATAACATTCCACCCAAGTCCCATAAAACCCAATTCCTTTCCTTGTCCCCAATAACAGAGCCACTTTCTGTTCCCTGATGAACACCGTGCCCATGTTGAGTCCATTCACTTGTGGGCCCGCTGACCCTTTGAATGCACTTGATTACCCATATTTTCCATCAACCTCTTTACTTATTACTGTATTCTTTTTTAAATTTATGTTTAAGAAATTGCAGATATCCTAGCATAAAACTTTTCCAAGTGAGCTTAATATTCGTAAGATACACCAAGATTAGGACAGATACACCAAGATTAGGACATGGAAGTTCAAACTCGCAACCTTTTGCTTGTTGAAACGGGATGCAACCAGTTGAACTATACTCACATGAGTTACTTATTAATATTTCATCAAGCACCCGTGCCCACCAATTTCATCTCCCACTCCTCTTATTTTATCCATTAAATCCCCATTAAATTCCTATTAATCCCATTTATTTAGCCCACTCAATCCCCTTATACCCATAATACCCATTTAAACCGATCAACCCATCTCTTTTCTTAACTTGATCCTACCCACTGTGTCATATACCAATTTTATAATATTGGAATGAACAAATAAAAGCTATAAATAAATTGAGTTAGGACTCCAAACATGTGAATACTACATTAGATGAATGAATAAATTCTAAATTATAGAGTTAGACATTAATATATTATAAAAATTAATTTTAATAATTGACAAATTGAAAGAAATTCATTTAATGGGATTTGAACATGTCAATAGGAGACCAGAAATACCTTTATTAAATAGAGTTAAGAGCCTATAGAATTAGGGCACTAGAAGGAGAGGTCCATCATGGAAAACTCAGAGGAAAGAGATGCAGAATGAATATTATTGCCTAGTCTTTGAAAAGATGACTGGTTAATGATCTTGACTATTGAGATCAAGTGAGTAGAAATTGATTCTTGAGTTAAAATTTAAAAATATTTTTTTAAGTCTTATTTCAATCTATACATTTATATTTATATTTATAAAACAAAAAAATATGTAAAAAATAAATAAGCCTAAAAACCCACAGACAAAAAAATCTTTATCAAGTCCATTTATTTAAGCCAAGTTAGGGTCAACTTCGGACAAATGAACACCATTGTCTTTAAGATGACACTACTGAATACTCATTTTTAGGTAAATGAATTTGTGATTTTTTTTCTAGAAATAGGTTTTTAAAATGGGAAATGGGCTTGGAATATAGGTATCAATCATCTTCCAGACTTAATCCCTTGGGAAGTAGTTGTAACTTGTAAGAAGAAGTAACTCGATTATTGCTTTGTTTGTGCATATTATATTTGCATCGTGTTATTATGAATTTATGATAGTAGATTGAGTCATGAGACACTCATATCCAGGGTGGATTTTAATAAAGTTTTGCCTCATTAAATATAGAATTAAAAATAAAAAAAGAATACCTTGTAAATTGAAATCATTTAGGATTAATAGTTGTGAATTTTGTCTTTACGTAAATGTGCACTTGTAAAACATTTTCTCATTTTTACTTTTTATATAAATTTTCTCTATTTCTAGCGTTGATATAACAAAGTTGAGATCAATCTTTGAAAGTCACTAAATTCAATATTAAAGTCATCTTTTCTATTTTTAACTATTTTACAATTTCCATTTTTAGTTTAGTGTAATAAGTTGGATCAAATGGTATCTATTTATAAAATCTCTTTTCTAGTTGTATGTCTTTTTCTTGTATAATTTTTTTTTTAAATTTGTAGCTCCTTACTCATCAAAGTCCAATATTAAAGTCCATTTTCTATTTTCAATCATTTTTATGAATTTTATATATTTTTAGTTATTGATATGACAAAAATGTGCTAAATCAATCCAACTCACCAAATCTAATTATAAAAATCTCAATTTTATCTTTAACCATTTTTTCCATGTTTCTATTTTTAACCATTTTATACAAATATAAATATGTTTTATTTATTCATATGCAAAAAGTATGATAAATCAATCCCATTCATTAATCTAATTCTAAAATGTCCAATTTTATTTTTAGACGTCTTTGCAGAAATTTTAATATAGTTTTAAATCCCATAAATGTAAATTAAATGAGTGGTTTAAATTCATTTTTTTTTTCCCTGTAACATGGGTATTTTCATCCCATATTGATAGTGAGACTAATCCCATAAGTATGTATAAACTTCTCAATCCACACACACTGAATAAGTCGATAAAGAGCAATCACATAGAGAGTGACCTAGAAGGGTTGAGCGTGACTCGAATTCAAGAATAAGTTTGCGTCACACTTGGTGCAAATGACTAATGGGCACCAGTTGAAGCTACATGAATGGGTGAGTTTAAAAGGACTTAATTTATATATGATGTCTGTAAATTTTTATCTTGATTGTATAAGAGAAGTCATACTCCCTCCGTCCCATTTTAATTGTCTCATTTGAAAATTTGTATTTTTTAAGAAACTCTCTATTTAAGGCTAGCATTCCATGTGATCTCATCCATTTTCAACACATTTTATGCTAAATGAGACAACTATTTTGGGACAGTTTCAAAATTCATATAGGACAACTAATTTGGGACAGAGGGAGTACTTTTTAAGGAATTTAAAATTTTACATTTATTTAATAGTAGAAATTCATTGAATTGGACCAATGTGCTTTAATAGTAAAAAAAAAAAAAAGTTAACGAATTAGATACAAAGGTTAAATGAGGGTATGGGAAAATTAGATCCAATTAGATCTACTGAAGAAAGACAAATAATTATTATTTGTTGATTTTCTTGAGTCTACGTCAAGCTACTATAACTTTGACTTCACATTACCATCTTAGCAAGCCCAACATTCATGTGCACCACACACTTATACCAGTTGAGGATCCCAACAAATCAAGAATGATGCACCATTGAAAATTTGGGGTTATTTTCACTCCAATGGAAATCGATGAGCTTGTGTTGCGTTTGGATGGAGGGTAAAGTTTGAAGAGGCACATCTATGGATAAATGAATACCCTTTGTATGAAAAAGGTATTCAAAAAGTGAAAAAAGAGGTATTATATCATGACCCTCAATTACCAAATAACGATGATAGAGAGTTATTGCCATCACCCCTTTACCCCCAATCTAAATGCGGCGAAGATGAAACCTTTCTCTCTTTCTTTACGAGAGAAGGCCTTTTTTAAGAACATAAAAAATTAGTTTTTTTTATTTAAAAAATCCATTTTTCATAGAAGGATTTAGAAAATTTTAGTAAGAAAGATATTTTTTTCATTTTAATTGCATTTTATTCATTTTCAATAAAAAATAAAGATTTTAACATAATTAAGAAATCATTAAATTTCTCCTATAACACATATTGAATAACATAAATACAGCTCAAAAATATATTTTTCATAAAATTATTTTTCTTGAAAATTTGATAAATAACCCCGTAAAAATGAGCTGGAGTGGTCCTCCTGCAGTTGAGCTTGAGGTCAAGTTGGCTCCAGCTCGAGAGAATGATGTACAGGACAATGACGATGGTATTGAAGACTTGACTAATGAGATGGCGATGGAATATTCATACATGACCAATGATTGGCTTGACTAGAAACATGGCAAAGAGGTTTGGTCTTAAAATGGTAAATATTTATATTTGATTATTTTTATTAGTTTTAGAGAGATTTTTTTGTGCTACAAGTAAGGCGCGACTTACAGACACTCGATTTTTCTGCCTCTACACACCTGTTTTTCAGATTTTCATGGTAAATTACCATTTTACCCCCTCGTTTTCATTCATTCAAATGAACTGCCAGTTTATTTTGACATTCATTAGAATGAATGCCTAAGTGTAATTTCAATTCATTCAAATGAATGAGCTGAACAATAACACGAAATACTTCTCAACCCTATTTATTCGAATGAATGCCAAAGTGTAATTTAATTTCAATTCATTCGAATGAATATGCTGGACAGTAACACGGAATACTGCTCAGTCCCATTCATTCAAATGAATAGATGATTCATTCGAATGATGCTAAAGTGTCCAAGTGAAATTTCAAGTATACATTCGAATGAATGGGCTGAATAGTAACACGGAATACTGTTCAGCCTCATTCATTCGAATTAACATATGGTTCATTCGAATGATGCTACAATAGTAGCATTATTTAAATGATAAAATTTATTTTAAAACTTTAAAGTTATTTTTTGAGTAGTGTGTATTTTCAAAATTTCTCAAATTAAATATCCGGACTAATTACGACAATCTGATAAAAATATTTTAACACTTTAAGGACTTTTGACACTTCTAAATACTTAAAACACAGTATTTTACAAATAAGGGTATCCCTCGGTTGTGCCGAAAACACATTTGAGAGTGTCAAAAGACCTTGAAGTCTTAAAATATTTTTATCAAGTTATCGAAATTAGTTCAGATATTCAATTTGAGAAATTTTAGAAATACACGGTGCTTAAAAAATAATGGTATATGTTGCCGATGCTACAGTAATACATAGTGCATTAGTTAAATAATAAAATCTCTTTTTAAATTTTAAAGTTATTTTTTAAGCACTATGTATTTCTAAAAATACTCAAATTGAATATCCAGACTAATTACGATATCCTGATAACAATACTTTAAGACTTCAAGGTCTTTTGACACTCTCAAATGTATTTTCGGCACAGCCGAGAGATACCCTTATTTGTAAAATACTGTGTTTTAAATATTTAGGAGTGTTAAAAACCTTAAAGTCTTAAAATATTTTTAACAGGTTATCGTAATTAGTCCGAATATTTAATTTGAGAAATTTTGAAAATACACACTGCTCAAAAAATAACTTTAAAGTTTTAAAAGAAATTTTATTATTTAAATAATACTACTACTGTAGCATCATTCAAATGATTCGTCTCTTCATTCGAATGAATGGAGCTGAATAATATTCTATGTTACTGTTCAGCCCATCCATTCGAATAAATTGAAATTACACTTGGACATCCATTCGAATGAATGGCAAAATGAGCTGTTAGTTCATTCGAATGAATGAAAATGTGGGGGTAAAATGGTAATTTGCCACAAAAATCTAAAAACGGGTGTATAGAAGCAGAAAAATCGGGTGTATGTAAGTCGCGCCTACAAGTAATTACTTTTATAGTGTCCAAATGTGATATATTCAGACTAAGTTCGAACTTTTTTTAAAAAAAAATAAAAAAACTCTAAAGATACAATGAAAGAATCCTAGGAAGCTTAATAAGGTTTTGTGTTTTTTCTTTTTCCTTTTTTAAATAATCTTTTGGGGTAAAATATGAAAACTCAAATTTAAGCATTTTCATTATTTCACATGTAGTTCACAAATTTCACTTGAGCATCTACAAGTGGAGATCCCATTTAGGTTTTCTGAGAGTTGTTTGTCATTTTCTAACTATAAAAAAGAATAATTTAAAAAATGAGATCTTTCTTTCTTATGGAATAGGGTTTTTGTTAAAACCATAAGAAATATGATATTTTCTTCTCCTTCTAAGAAAACCATTTCCTATAGAGCTGATAAGAAAAAAAGGAGATTTTCTTCACTCACAAATAAAAGTGATTTATTTATTTTCAACGAAAATAAAGATTTTAGCATAAACAATCAAAAGAATAATTTAAAAAATGAGATCTTTCTTTCTTATGGAATAGGGTTTTTGTTAAGACCATAAGAAATATGATATTTTCTTCTCCTTTTAAGAAAACCATTTCCTATAGAGCTGATAAGAAAAAAAAAGGAGATTTTCTTCACTCACAAATGAAAGTGATTTATTTATTTTCAACGAAAATAAATATTTTAGCATAAGCAACCAAAATTTTAGATTTTCACAGTCTAATAAAAAGTCAGATTTCATAGCACTTGGTGGATAATAGAAATCAAACTCTAACATAATTTTTTTCATGGAATTACTTAGAAAAAAGAAAAGAAAAGAAAAGACAAACGACCTCATAATGTTGTAGTATTAGATTTTTTTTTTTTTTTAATAACTGAGGGAAACCACGAGGCAAGGGCCTCTATAAACCCTTTGAGGGAATGCCTACACCTACATAAGACACCCCGATTGTAATATTAGATAATTTGTGGTGACACCAATAAACATCTAACATGATAAAAAAATTTACCAACTTGATACGTGATTGAAATGATCATTTCACTCTTACTTAATATAAACGCAACAACTGATATTTCTCTCTCATCTGTTTTTTCCTATTTTTTGCATTTCTCTCTCCTCCGATATTCAAAATCGTGAAAAATAGTAAAAAACCGTGAAAAAACCGTATCATTTTTGTTTTTTTAAAAAAAAAATTTAAATACCGATTTTTATGCATATCGGCTGATATGGTACTGATATTCGGTCCGAATATCGGTCATATCGGCCGATAACCTTTTTTACTGGCTGATACATATCTTATAGGCCGATATCGTTCAACCTTGAAAAACCGATACATATCGGCCGATACGATATGTATCGGCCGATATTTCGACCCCTAGTTAATACTATAAATTATATATTCATAATAATAATTATTATTATTATCACAGAACAACCTCACTGGAGACTAAGAAAGCCATCTTCGGTGCCCTTAAAAGTCGCTCACCATTTAAATCACAACAATTTCTATCAAACAATTTCACCCAAACCATTATCTTCAATTTCAATTTTCATATCTCCATCAAGTTTGACCTTAATATGCTCTACAGGTCTACATTCAGTATAATAGGGCTCGGCAACCGACACAAATATTATTAATTTCTATTACATGACTAAGTATTTAGAAGGCTCTCCTATACACTATTGCTTAGTACATATTTAACATAAACTGCTATACTTAAAATAAATAAATTATACTTTGACATGTGACAATTAATAGTCAAGTAGAATTAAATGTCACAAATTTCGGCGATGTTTTTAAATTTACCGTGTTTCTATCTGTAAAATACCAATTGCCATTAATATTCCTAGATTTATCAGCACTGTGGTAAATTCTCGATACCCGATAAAATTCTTATTAATATTTTTATTATTTTTTAAATATTATATTTTTTGTGAGATTTTCTACTATGTTTCGATAAAAATTTGAGAATTTCAAAATATCCCGATATTACCAATTGATGTTAATATCCCATGAACAATATTTGTGACAATGGTAGAATCCACTATATTAAATCTAGAACTGTGAAGTACCTCAAACTAAAAAATTGGAATAAAAAGTAATTACAAGCCATCAGATCTAAATGCAATGAAATTTATCACCATCTCACGTTTGATTTTGGACTATCTAAATTTATAGTAAAAATAGCCTTTGATTCTAAATTTCAATTTTGTAATTGTCATATAAGATTTAATATGATAAGGCCCGCTTACCCATATAATATCACTTTTATTATGTTTTACAAGCTATTTAAGCGTTAAATGATATGATTCGAGAAAAAAAGGATGTGACTTGGGACATTTTGTGGTGACTTAGATGTGGTAATTCTCAACCTAAAGAAGTCACTAGGCCTATCATGTTGAGAAATCAAAATTTCAAATCTTTAAATTGTTCGTAGAAAAAATACTAAAAAAATCAACAAACAATATTATTAGTTTTCACCGTCAAATAGATAGATATTGTAAATAAGTTGAAGGGTTATATTATATATTAATATAGACACACTTGGTTTTTGTAACGACTCCCCCGTCCGAAGAGCAAACGAGGTGCTAAAAGAGAGTTAAAAAAGACCAACCCGACATGGGAGCGTCCTTACATGGCTCCAAATATTTTTTTCATAAACAATAATTCGCATGGTTCTTAAAATAAATTCAAAATGTGGAATAATACTTAAATATTCATGATCGAACAAAATAAATTCCCACATCAAAATTTGCCATTTAACAAATATGAGATATCAAGCCAACCACAACTAAACCGAATGATAAATATAGATGAGAATTAACAAATGATCTCACACCCAAGGCAACATAAAGTCTTAAACCATAATTAAACTCAAATACAATTCCTCAAAGGACACTCTATGTATCTCAAAATTTAATCAAACCATAAACCAAAACTATTGGTCTCCAAAATAATGAAATAATTATAAGCCTAAGACTTTGCTCTAGCAGCTCCGCAAGTCCTAAGTCTCCTTTTGAGCATTACCTTAATCAAACTTCATTGGAAATCCTGCAATGTAAGGGGAATGGCTCCAAACCCAGTGAAAAAGACAAATACAAACATGTTGTTTGTAATCGAACAAGAATTCCCAAATAAAAAAGAGTTGATAAAAACACATGCTCATATATATAATAAATAATGCATGTAACACAAAATGCCAATTCATGATTCCCAATTCCATGCAATTATCTAAACCACCAAACACCAATGTGCACATTGAAGAGTTTTGGAACTTGATAGATTTACCTCTGTATTGATATCAGTATATAAAGAGTTACAAGCCTCACGAAGGAGGGAAAAATCAATCTAAAATCAAAATACAAGCCCTTGATTGGGGAGAGAATAATTACAAATCTACACAATCTCGGAAAGTCAATCAGGGGAAGACTTTTCATTAATACTCCCTCGCAAACTTGGCGGTGGAATAACGACGAGTTTGAAGCTAAGCGCAGAGAATCATTGCTTCGGTAAACCCTTTGTGAGGATATCTACGAGTTGATACAGGGAGGAGACAAAACGAATCTGTTGAGTGCCAGCAGGTGACCCGTTCACGGACGAAATGATAGTCAAACTTTATGTGTTTAGTCCGAGCATGAAAAATAGGATTAGCAGCCATATAAGTGGCACTAATATTATCACAAAGGAGGACAGTCGGAGAAGAAAGAGGAAATCCAAGCTCGTGCAAGAGATTTTGTATCCAGATAGTGTCAGCACATGTATAGGCAAGAGCTCTGTATTCTGCTTCGGCACTGGAGCGAGAAACGGTCGGTTGTTTCTTTGCACACCATGAAATTAAGTTGGGTCCCAAAAAGATACAGTAGCCAGTAGTGGAGCAAAGGTTATCAGGACAACCAGTCCAATCAGCATCAGAGTAAGCAACTAGACAAAGGGGATGTGTAGCACGGAAGAGATGGAGACCGCGACCAATGGAGCCTTTGAGATTGCGGAAGATGTGTTTGATGGCTTCCAAATGAGATGTACGAGGCTCACGCATGAACTGAGAGGCCATGTGTACAGCAAAGGCAACGTCTAGCCTAGTGAGAGTTAGATATTGGAGGGTGCCAACAAGATGGCAATATTCAGAAGGGTCCGATAGAAGAGTGCCAGATAGAGAAGACAACTAAGCCTTAGCAGCAACAGGTGTGGAGCACGGTTTGCAGTCAAGCATCTGACGGAGGTGAAGAATGTCAAGGGAGTATTTGGTTTGAGACAAATGCAACCCTTTAGGAGAGGAAGTCACCTCAAGGCCCAAGAAGTAGTGTAGTGCACCAAGATCCTTGATTTCAAATTCGGAGCCCTAATGTGTGAGTAAAAGATTGAAGAAGTGCTGGAGAATTGCCAATCAAGACGATATCGTCAACATAAGAAGCAGAATCATAATGCTAGAGTCTCGTCGATGGGTGAATATAGAGGAATCAACCTTGCTTTGAATAAATCCATAAGAGATAATAAAAGAACTGAACCGTTGAAACCACGCCTAGGGGGCCTGCTTCAGACCATAAATCGCTTTGTTGAGTTTACAAACATGTTGAGGACGATGAGGATCAACAAAGCCAGGCGGTTGCACCATATAAACTTCTTCAGAGAGGTGACCATGAAGAAAGACATTCTTGACATCGAACTGGTGAGTAGGCCAAGCATAGGTGACCACAAGACTGAGAACAGTGCGGATAGTAGTGGGCTTGACAACAGGGCTGAAGGTCTCATCATAGTCAATGCCGACTTGTTGATGAAAACCTTTAGCAACAAGACGCGCTTTGTGTCGCTCAATGCTACCATCAGAGCTTTGATCTTAAAGACCCATTTGCAGCCAACAATGTTAAGATTCGGTCGAGGTGGAACAAGGGACCTAGTATTTCGCCGTAAAAGAACATTGAATTCATCATGCATTGCTTGTCTCTAGTCAGCAGAGCGGACAACTTGAGTGTAGCAGGTGGACTCGACATCTAAAGAGGAGACCATAGAGACAAAGGCTTGGGGAAGGGGATGGCGACTGGCGAAGGCTACTCTCTTGTTGGGCTGAAAAATTCCATCCTTGGCACGTGTCACCATAGGGTGAGCATTTGCAGGTAGAGCAGGAGCAACAATTGGAGAGTAGGAGGCAGGAGGTGGTGAAGTAGGGGCGGTCACCGGAGATGGTGAAGCGTCCGACTCATTGGCGGCCACCGAAGATGGTGCAGCGCCTGACTCAATGACGACCATTGGAGAGAGAGATGGTGCTATAGAAGCTTGCGAAGTAATTAGTGGAATGAAGACCATGTCAGAAGAAGAGGATCCACCAGCTGGTAAGGTGCCAAATGCGTAGGGAAAGACTGCTTCATTGAACATTACATGTCTAGAAATGTAGACGCAGGCTAGTTGGCGGATGAAGATATCGGTAGCCTTTATGTTGACTGCTGTAACCTAGAAAAACACATTTAGCAGGTCTTGGTTGCAATTTGTTAGTAACATAATCACTGAAATAAGGGAAGTAGGCACAACCAAATGTACAGAGGGACAGGTAGTCTGGTGTGTAGCAAAACAATGTCTGAAATGGGGAAGACCAGTCGAGGACGGGGGTAGGAAGGCGATTGATGAGGTACACAGCAGTGCATAGAGCCTCAAACCATAAACTTGTGGGGAAGATGAGCAGCAATGAGTAATGTACGCTCCATTTCAGAAATATGGCGAGGTTTTGGTTCAACAAGTCCATTTTGTTGCGGGGTATGGGGGCAGGATAAGCGGTGATGAATACCCTTTTGCGCACACAGAGTATGAAATGAGTGATTATCATATTCTTTACCGCCATCACTCTGAAATTGCTTAATGGAGGTAGAGAACTGATTTTCAACGAAATTAAAAAAAATTAGAAAAATGAGAAAAGACTTCAGACTTTTGTCGCATTGGAAAAATCCAGGAGTAACGAGGATAATCACCTAGTAAACAATACATAATAACGATAACCAGAAAAGGAGGAAACATGGAACATCCACACATCAGAATGAACTAAATAAAATGGTGCTAAGGATTTATTATCATTAAGTGAAAAAGGAAGTCGTATTGACTTTCCTAAATCACAATGTTTACAAAACTTATTTGAAGAAAAAGCAAAAGAGGAGCCTAAACGATTATTGAATGCAAGAACTTGAAGAACTTTAGATGAAGGATGGCCAAGACGTTGATACCAAAGAGATGTCGAAGAGTGCGAGACAACTAATGCATGACGAGAGGAACAATGAGGACGAATAGGGTAAAGACCAGCCTCACATCGGCCCTGAAACAAAATAGAACCAGTGTGTAAGTCACGAATAAAAAGCACCATGGGAAGAATGTAAAACTAACAGAGTTATCTTTGGTGAATTATGTGATAGATAACAGATTCTTATGTATGTGGAGAACATGAAGAACATGAGAGAGATGAAACTAAGATGAACTAAAAAGAGAGAAAGATGACCAGTGTGCGCAATAGGAAGAGAGTTACCGTTATCCAAAACAACATGATCCATACCTGGGTAGTCTGACTTAGAGCTCAAAGAGGTAACGTCACCAGTCATGTGGTTGGTTGCTCTAGTGTCTGGTTACCAGTTGGGATCAACTGGTTGGGAAATCTACATCCCTGTGAATGTGGAGGAGAGATCATCCTCGAACTGAGACTCATCACGGTAGCGGTCGTAGCAAGTAGTAGCACGATGACCACACCGAGAACATATCTGACATTGAACAACAGTGGAAGAGTGAGGGCCAAGAATGCTCGGAGCGGGAGACATGCGACTTGCGGCCTCGATTGCCATGACCGACACCACTGCGGCCAGTGCTACCGCGACCAAAGCTGCGTCGACCAAATTGAGAAGTGGAGGAAGAGTCTGAACGACCACCGAAATGGTCATGACGGATGCGACCGCCAAGAGAAAATTGGCCACGCCCTCGAGAGGATAGTAGTGCAGTTGGTGGAAGAAGGGTTGGAGTTGACGGTAGAGCCGATAAGTGACAAGAGGGAGGTGTGCGACTCATAAGAGAGAAATCGTGCCCGAAGATCCGAGAAGACGGGCAATAATGGGAAGTTGATAAGAGTTGTGACAAGCATTGAATAATCTGGTCTAAGGACCCGAAGTACGGATGTGACAAGATCATCATTGGTGACATGTTGATTGATGGCCGCAAGAGAGTTAGCAAAAGACTTGGCATGCTGCAAATATTCTGAGATAGTCTTCGTACCTTTGGATATGGAAAGCAACTGGAAGCGCAGATGAGTTGCATTGACAAGGGACTACTGAGAGAAGTTGCGATGCAAGCAGTCCCAACTTTGACGAGAGGTGGAGAGGCCAACCACCTGAGCCAAAACAAGTTCAGATAATGTAGCGTTGATGATGCCAACAGGGTTTTGATCAATGTGAACCCGATTGGTGTAGGCAGGATTGGGTGTAAGTTTGGAGGGGTTATCATTAAAGAGATGCTGAGGAGGACATGGATTGGTGCCATCCAAGAGGGGCCAATAGTTCTGACCAATCAGAAAGGGTTTGATCTGAGCCTGCCAAAGAAGATAGTTGGTCTCTGTTAACTTGATGGAGACAAGATTGGAGAAGTTAGAGATGGTAAGGATAGGGGCAGAAGAGGATGTTGTTGATAAAGCCATGTTCATGAAGAGCACTATCTGTTAGGAGATGTGTCCTCTTTTTTTTTTTTCCAGAGAGACGCACTCAAGAAGATGAGATGGTTGTCGGGCGTTGATGAGGCGATCCCACGAACGGGGCGGCAGATGCGCAAGACGGATGGGAGAAATCCCAGTTACGCACTCGGATCCTGATACGGCGGTGAGGCAATGGTCCAAAACAACAGGAAACCAGATCTGAGAAACAGATCTGTGGCGATGGAAGGCAGCAGAGGAAAGAAAAAAGAGCAGATCTGGGCACTGCAAATATTGTTCGACGGTGGAGATGGAGATCAGAAGCTGTTCAAATCGGCGGGAAGAAACAGAAGCCGCACGCAGAGAGGGAGGATCTTGCCAGCAAAGGAAAGGGCGTCTGGCGAGAAGAAGAGATCCAGAAATGGATCTGGCTGGAGAAGACCTGCAATGACTGAGGGTGGAGGCGCCTGTGCCGAGATCTGAGAGAAGAGATGACTGCCGGTTGGAGAAGAAAGGGAACTGGTCTGAGCAGCAAAGGCAGACGAAGTCGGGTTCTGCAACTAAGAGAAGGAAGAAGATCGGCCAGAGAAATCGTCGAGAAAGAAATCCGGCTGAAAAAGATTCGAGAGGAGGGCGGCATTGCAGAGAAGAGAAACCAGCAAAGTCCTCACTTGAGCGGCACAATACAAAAAAGTCTTCCCCTGATTGACTTTCTGAGATTGTGTAGATCTGTAATTATTCTCTCCCCAATCAAGGGATTGTATTTTGATTTTAGATTGATTCTTTTCTCCTTTGTGAGGCTTGTAACTCTTTATATACTGATATCAATACAGAGGTAAATCTGTCAAGTTCCAAAACTCTTCATGGTACAGAGCCAACGATCGGGACTCTCGGAAGACTTTCCGTTAATACACATAATGGTCCGCAGACCAAGTCCATCCGCTATAAGCTGACCACCATCACAGCATAGCACACATCCACTGGTCAGTCACAATGACTTGACTGCCACCCAGTCACCAATATCTGCATATCCTGCAACGTAACCCCACACGATCATCAGCTTAAGTTGATGGTCATAGAGGTCCCCCCTATGGTCATCAACTCAGTCAAAGGACTTGACCAAACGGTCATAGTTGATATCAGACCCAACTAGTCATCAACTAGCAACTGGCTATCAGATCCCAATGGTCACCAATTGTGGAATGGCTATCAGACCCTCCGTAGTCACATGGACACACAACCGAATAGGGCTGAAACTCGGGTCGGGCGGGCCGGGTTACCCATGTTAAAAAATTTTGAACCCGACCCGACCCGACCCGAATTGCAAACCCGAGTATGTCAACCCAACCCGACCCGAATTGCTAATACTCTCAACCCGAGAGTTGACCGGACCCGATCCGAGTTAGCCCGAGTTAGCCCTAGTGGGCCTTTCCTTCTTTATATGGTGGCATTTCTACAAGACAATCCCTCCATAAGATGAAGATTATATTTCATTTTGAGAAATGATTATCTACAATACCAATATGTTAGATTATGGGAGCAAAATAAATGAATTAAATTCCTTAACCATAAACAAGAACATACATATACATGATGCCTGCTTAGTATGTCCACTTCCACACAGCCGGTTTTGGTTGCATCATGTGTTGACACTCTTTTCATGCCAATTAACAGAATACAATCAATACATAACAGAAGAATAGAGAGTTTTCAGTTTCAGAATCATGTCAGAATCCAACGTGATGCATTGCCACCTGATAAGGGCTCCCTATTCTTGGACAATTCACAGTTGGACCTGAACAAGAGGACCACTTGATGTGAAGGAAGATGTCACAAACAGCTAAACTAAAGGTGAGCAAAGTGGTGATATGCAAGTGTAGTGTAATGCAATTGTCAAGTGCAATTGGCTTAGATAAAGAACAATAATAATGTGTAACATCTAATTAAAATAAAATATAATATTACAAGTTCCAAATATAAATTGTCATCTAAGGATCTTCTAAAAAACAAAAAAAAAAACCAATGACATCATCGCTTTCGCAGCCACAACTCTTCATCCAATCACATCATCGTTTTTTTCAACTTCAGTGACACCTAAAAAAAGTTTTAGAGTAATATCAGATTGCAATAATAGAAGAATAAAAAAAATACTAAACAGCTAAAAAAATATATATCATTACTAGATTCAACTATGGGAGTATCATTTTCAAGATCATAAACTTCAGCCTCTCCATCCACTTCATCATCAATTATGGTATCTTTTAACCAATCTTGTGTACAAATCAATGCTTGCACGACCCCAGGGCTCAATGAACTTCGGTATTAGCTGATAGCCCTACTTCCAGTACTAAATGCTGATTCTGAAGCAACAATTGATGCTTGAATTGCTAAAATATCCCGAGCCATCATTGAAAGTATAGGAAATTTAGAGATATTAACTTTCCACCAGCTCAAAATGTCCAAATTATGATCATCCAGAGAATTTTCTTCATCAAGATATTGGTCAAGCTCTATCCTAAAATCCACATTTTTCTTTCCAGCCCCCATTCTAAAAAATGTTTTTCGAAGAAGTGCTTTCTTAGAATTAGTTGAAGTATCACCCATTGTCTTTGATATATTATCATCAAAAGTGACTAATAACTTTTGTAGTGGAGAAAAAAATGAAGTATACTCATTAAAAAGTGCAACCATCTCATTTCGAATCAATTCAATATGTTGATCAGCATCAGATTTTGAATAAAGTTGTTGATACATAAATTCGCCATATCTCAACTTGTAACGAGGATCTAATACCATAGCAATAACAAACAGTACATTGCATTTCTTCCAATATTTATCGAATTTCTCTTGCATCTTTTTTGCCATTGAAGAAATGAACCCATCATCATTCTTCACCATGTCAAGCAATTGAGCTTCAATCTCATACACTTCATGAAAATAGAGATTTGAAGTAGTATATTTTGTCCCCGATAAAACCTTTGTAGCACTATAAAAAACACACAAAAACTTGCAAATTGTTTCAGCCTTTCTCCAATCATCACTTGTTGAAGCAACATCCTTCGCATAAATTGGATCACGCGTCTTCAAATGGAAAAATGCACTCTCATATACTAAGGCAGAATCTAACATAAGATAGGTTGAATTCCACATTGTACAAACATCTAAGCACAAACCTTTAGTGGGTGTAATTCTTTCTTGCAAGACGCAACTATCAAACTCTTACTTACGCGATTGCGATGACCGCACATATTTCACGTATGTGCAAATAGCTTCAACTGATGATTTTATCTCATTTAAGCCATTTTGTACAATCAAATTAATGACATGTGCAGCATATCTTACATGAAAAAATTTACCCCGTTGTAACAAAATTCCCTTTCGAGAAAAAGTCTCAACGAGGTTATCAACGGTTGTCTTGTTGTTTGTTGCATTATCCAATGTGATTGTGCATATCTTTCTGATATCATATTCAGCCAAACATCTCTCTATCATATCAGCAATTACTACACCACTATGTGGGGCTGGAACCATACAAAAACTAAATATCTTCTTATGCAACTTCCAATTGTTGTCAATAAAATGTGACGTGAGACTTAAGTATCCCAAAGTTTGGTTTGAAGTCCACAAATCAGCCATTAAAGAAATATATTTACAAGAAGTACTTAGAAATGTTTTCAACTTGCCCTTTCCCAAATGGTAGATTTTCAAAAATTCTTTTTTAACTGTGATACGAGAGATGAATTGAAATCTAGGATTGATTGATTTCACAAATCTCCAAAAAGGTGCACGATCAACAATAGAAAATGGAAGTTCAAGCATAACTATCATAATCGGCAATTCTTTTCGTGCTTGTTCCATGTTAAAAGCATAAGGCAAAGGGCCCATTCCCACTCCATCATCACCAACTTTTTTATCATTGTCAAATTTAAGAACCTTTTGACTCTTATATTTCACCGCATAAGCAGTACATCGTGCTAAATGACATTTGAGTGTACTAGTTCCTTTTTTAGAAGTGGCTTTATAGCTTCCATGATAATATTTGCAAATTGCCCTTAAATCATCACCCTTAGTTTTAGGATCTCTAATAAAATGACCCCAAACAACTGACTTTACTGTGTATCTTCTTTGCTTACCACTAGTGGGAACTGAACAATCTCCTATATCCAAAATTTTGTTATTATCATTCGTGGGAGCAATATTGGATTCTAACACCTAATTAAACATTGAATACAATAATCAATCAAATATGATAAATATATAAATACATCTAAGGAAAAAGGAATTAATAATAAAGAACTACCAACGAAAGAAAAAAAAATCTTACTTCAAGATTAATATCAATGTTAACATCAGAGTTCTGCGAAGCCATTAGACTATTTTTTCTAAGGCACTGTAAAAGTAAACAATAAAAAATCACTACATGTCTACATATAAAAATTTCAATTAGAGTACGAAATCAATTAAATAAGTTTTCCAAAACCACTTGTAAATAGAAAATGATGTTAACACTTGATTGTTGTGTCCAAGTGTCAAAATCAATGTTTAAAAAAAAATTGATAATGTGATTGTTCCCACTCATTTACCATTATATTTTTATATTTTGAAATATATATGTCAATATGGATGATAGAATAATAGAGCCTAATGCTACTTCTACATTATCTCTTGCTCATTGTTAGAAAATAGGATAAAACAATAAAATCCAATATATTATTCTATTGAATAGCATCCAAAGTTATATAATACATCAAAGGTTTACTCATGGTCCTATCTTCCTAATTGAATGTAGAATAATACTGTGGTGTCTCCCTTAATAAAGGATAGACAATAACTAATTATATATCTTAACACTGAAAGATGTATATCATTTTTATTTCAAACGTATAATTTTCTTTTACATTACCAATTCAGAAAAGCAATTATAACTTCTGTTGCTTGCTTGCAGACAAGTGGTTCCCTAAATTAACATATGAGCATCCATAAAAGGTGTATAGCAATTCCTCACCTCGAGAGTTATGAAGTTTCAGGTTGACCCTTCGGGTCGTACCGCGTCTGGTTCGAGGTTCAAAGGCTCTAATCACCAATAAAAATACTAATAAATCACATAAGTGTCTTGATTGAGCCCCTAATACACTTTAAACACAAAACCCCCAATTTTAGACCAAGATTTAACCCTAATTTGGATTAATCCCTTCAATCCATTGAAAATCCCCAACCTTCTCCCATGATTCAACTCAAAATCAACACCATATCAATTTTCTCCAATTTATCTACCTTCCAAAAGGTTCCAAAACCCCTTTTCTAACAACATCCATGTCCATCCAAAGCCCTACTTTGAAAATCCCCAATTATCTTACATGGATTCCTCTCCAAATAAGGCCTATTGGCCATCATAGACTCCATTCTCATCAAATCCCATATAAATCCTATCATATAAGAAGAAAGGGAGAGAGAATGATCAATAATCTTACTTTTAGAGAAGAAGGAACCGTACAAGGGAAGCTCTTAGCGTGGGAAATCTGAATCCAACACTTGTTACGGGCGAAAATAGACAGAGGGAGGGAAGAGGAGGCTAGGGTTTGCCGATAGGGAAGAGGTATTGGTTGCTGGAAGAGGAAGAAGATGAAAATAACCTAATTTTCGTGCAAGTGGGTTTAAATACACACTTTAAGTTCCGTCGTAAATTGGACCGACACTCTATGTCTGTCGAACTGACACTGTTCGGAAAATTCCCGAAATTCAGATCTGTCATTGTTGGACGAAACCCTGTCGGTCGAACCAACAATTTGTAGGTCGAACCGACATATTATACTTAACCAAAATTAACACATTTTCCAGCTTAGATCTGACAGGGGTGCTCTTTGATGGCCACGTGTGCTCGTACGGGATCCACAAAGGACCCTCCAACACTACTCACACGTGTAACAGTTATTATAACATCAAAATTCCATTAATTTAAGGATCACATCATTACATCAAACTTCTCAAGCTTTCAATTTTCAAGTCAAATCGCTGTTCCAACATATCACTTGTAAAAATAAGGGTAAAATGTAAATTGCCTCCCATTAATGCTATAATGCCATGCACGAGTATAGAAAAGGATTCTAATATCCTTGCCTTGGTTGATATAACAAAAATTATATTTTTGACATGTCGCATGTATTGGACCAATAGATTCTGTCGAATTGCATCGAAATAATAACCATCTCACCATTCATTTCGATGATTCTAAATCTAATGGATAGAAATGGTATTTGGTGCTAAGTTTTGATTTTAAGGTGTTCTACAGGTAGACATTTAATATGATAGGGTCCACTTCAAATATTTTTTTTAATTTTATTATGTAATTTACTTATAGTCCATAATTTGGGCATCTGTAACTTGTTATATATTAGATGGTACGTCTTATTATACTTTTTTATTTAAATTTCCCACTACTATGAAACTCACTTTCGAGTTTAAACCCATTTGATGTGAACATGAGACTAAAAAATTACTTAATTAAATAATTAAGTTTATGTTTTTAAGCTTCCTAAAATAAAAATGAGGGATGAGCCTTTAATTTAACATTAAACCCATAGTAATTTGATTCACTATAATTGGTCTCAAACTGCAAACTAGTTTATTAGAATAATTCGTGATTCGATTCGTCTGATAATTCAGTGTCAATTGATTCTAATTTGTGAACTAGATCAATCTAATTCAACTTTATTTAGATTTTATTTATTCTAGTTTTATTTATATTAATAGGATAAATCATTTTAATACTATATCCATAAAATGTTTATATTTCTTTTATTGAAGATGATATCTTTTTTACTAAAAATAGTTTATTTTTACTATTAAAGAGATTATCAATAAAGAGTAATGAATAACTTATATAACTTCAATATATCGACTTTAATAAAGTTACATAATGTTCAATAATATACATAATGGCAGTGAGAAATGTTAATAATTTATCAATAAATTAGTTAGGCATATAAACTATATAAAATAAATCAATTTTATTTACCTGAAAGTTTAAATTTCTTTAAGTTAGCTAACTCAAACTTTAAATCTGACAAATTAAAAAGAGAAATAAATGAACCTTCTCTAGTGAATTAGCAAATTATAACATGAATGGAATTGTGAATTTTGAATTTGAATGCAAAATAGTCGAATTGTGAACTAGATAACTATGCTTGAGCCTATGTCATATAACGGTCTCTTGTGGTTCTAGTTTAGAGTGCATTTTCATAAATGACCATTCTACTCCTTAATTTAGGAATTATATTTTTTAGCACGTATATTTACTGGGTTAGTGGACTCCATCATATTAAACTAAAAAATATGTAATACTTTACAAGAAAAAAAAAATGATAGTAAACAATAATGATTGTTAATTGAAATTAATATCCATCGCACCAGTTGATTTTTGATGAATCCAAATCTAATGTGTTAATAACCATCTCATCATTAATTTTTGATGAATCCGTAGAAATTGGCATTTGGTCCTAAATTTTGACTTTAGGGAATTGACAGGGACGATGGATGGTGGAGTTGTCCTTTTTGCCCAAATGTCATTACTTAAATGGTAAAAAAGTACACCGACATTTCTTTTGTCTACATATTATTAGATTGTATTGATTACTATTTTAAATTGATATATAACATTGTATATAACTTATTCATAAGAAGACCATGTCAATTTAAAAATAAGTATTAATAATAAAATAATATCCTTTTATTAAATTTTAATTATATAATATAGTAAAATTATAGAAAATTTGCATATAACAATTGGCTACTTCAATTATTTGACTTCTTAACTCGTGGGTTCTATTTCTAGTCACATATTATAACTAAATGCTTAGAACTTTCAAATGAAGGGTGCAATAATAAGGTTTATATGACATATTTGATGAGGGATCCAATACTTATAGTTTATAATTATCAAGTAATTGATAATTACTTATAATTTTCTACGGTCCCGTGGAATTTGTAGTTATAAATTTCTAATCGTGTTTTAAATACCAAACTGTTAATTATACCATTTTTCATTAGAGTTTGATTTAATTAGATTTAAACACAAGGTCAAATCACTTTTAACTGTTGTTAGTATAAAATTAATGTATATATTTAATCATAAATTATTAAAAATATATTAAAAAAAATGGAAAATCATAATGAAACCATGGCACTATAAAAGAAAATAATGAAAGGTTATATTTACAATTATAGTTGGAAAACTCAAAACTCCGACTCATCTTGAAATTTTATCGAGTCAAGTAATTCGGTGGGTTTTTAGACTCGATTTGGAAAAACTTGATAAAATTTGTTGACTTGCTTGACTTTAAATCTTACCGAGTACGAGTCAACATGGGTGTATCTCAACTGGTTATCTCCCTGCCTCAGGAAGCAGGGAGGTTGCGGGTTTGAGCCCCCATAGGCCTAACCTTGGTGTATCCGTAGGAGTAGTGAGCTCACCCGTGGGGGTTTTACGCTGGATATCCTGCGGTTTTATACGTACATTCAAAAAAAAACTCAAATAAACACCTATTTTTTTTCGAGTTTTTTAAACTAGGAGACAAAAAATAAAGTAAATAAAAGTCACAATAATTTTTGAAAAAACAAAACAGTCTTAATCATCTAGGAAATTAGTATAGATTCAACAAAATCTAACTATATAGTTAGGTTCGACTTTTAAAAGACTGTTTCTGTTTCTGAATACAATGAGCATTAAGAACTCAAATATGGTAATGAATGTAAAGTTTTAGCAATTTTTGAGATTCAACATTAGTGAACCATGAGACAGAATGTGGTCCCTCCTTTTGAAAGGAAAATGGACCACAATCCTTGTGAACCATTCTCAATTGGGACCATTACAGTCTTTTTTCTTTTTTCATTGGTCATTTAACATACATACAACTTGCCTTCCTAACTTTATTATCTTGCCACAAACTCTTCAATGTCTTCCTCATAACTTCATGCCCAACCATGCCTTAATCCCTTCTTTTTCCTTTCATTCAACATTGGAGATAAGATGTACAAATGTGCTAATGAAGGCGGATATTAGTGTGCAGGTATTATGCAAACACTTTAGTATAGCTCATTAAATAAAATGGTGATGGGTACGTTGGAATTGTTATTCCTTTAATATGTGGCCCACTTAAAACACCTTGGTCGAATCAATTAACCCACTTTTTTAAACTTTCTAAAATCTGATCAAATAAGTAATTTTTTTTAATATTTAAACTGCACGGTCTTTAAAAACACGATTTTATTGATTCAATCAAGGTTATTTTTAGTGGATAATATATTCGAAGAATTGACCTTTCCGACATATTCATCACTATTCTATTTAGTGAACCCTAAGTATAAGTGCTCAACATAACACCCCGCACACCAGCGTCGGTCATCATTTCACATAAAATGAATGTGCCTCGTGAATTTCCATTTGAAGATTCTTTCTAGGGCTTGGACCAAATGAGACCATACACCATTTCTTGTCTATATAGGCATTATTCCTTTTCCCATATACATGAAATCTTAAGACCATGTCGCAAAAAGATTCATTCTTCTAAAAACATAGGGATAGAACTAATCTCTCTTCTTGTATCTGTGCTTGTGCTTGTTTATTTTTTATTATTTTTTTCAAACAAGTATATCTGTTAGAATATTTTAATATATATTTATATATATAGAGAGAGAGAGCTAAGATCTAAGTTGCGCATTAGTGGTACTATAGGAATTAGGTACAATTTCGTAACTCATGAGTCACAAACTAAAGTAGCATTTTTTATATTACAGGTTCATAAGTATTAAAATTGTCAATAATAAAATTATTACCAAATAAACATGGAAAGTAATGTACTAATTTCAAGATTTTTGACAATATGAATCTACAAAGATATCTAATAATTATCTGGTAATCTCAACAAGTATGATATTAAATCTGCAAATTAGTTCAGAAGCATGGTACTAGTGATGAATACCAAACAATCTACACAAAATTGTTACTGAACAACATTTCCAATTATTCCATTATTGCAAATTACATTGAAGCAAAACATATAAAATGAACACTGCAAAAACAAATCATACAATTACAATTCCTCAAGGTGAGAACTGTCTGCCTAACCCACATTTTATCAAACGAGAGAGGAAAGATTTTATCCAAGAGGAGCTTTGGAACCATTCTAAATGGAAGTTATTGGATGACTATAATGGCGACCGACGAACATGAATGGAATCATTGGCCTTGATTGTTCTTTTGAGGAAAATGGTATTTGGAAGCTATATTCACTTCGAAGGGTCTTATGGTAGGGGTAATCGAATAAAGAGATGCGGCTACAGAGTTCGGCGAGAGATTTTGTGAAGTTGAACTCAATATTTGAATGTGATTCATCTGTTTAGGATCATAATCTATTGAACCAACGTATGAAGGGAAAAACGATGGTGTTGTTTCAGATGGATACAGTACTAGTTGGGACCCCGAAGATGGAGAAAGTGATGGTGGTATCGGTAATATACTGTAATTATAGGTTTCTTCTGTCTGAAATGGATAGCCATGGCCTGTTAAGTGAGATACACTTACATTCGATGGCATGGAAGTGTTCAAGAAGCATGGGAATGAAGGGTAATTTGGTTTAGGAGGAGAGTTACATGGAAACATCTGTGTACCATTCACTGCAACACCTTCTTGATTTTCATGTTCATGCCTTCTGTTCTGATCATCAGGGTCTTCAGGGTGCCAATTCGACGATCTGGGTAGCGTTGTTTGATCTTCCCGCGCCTCACTATCAATGCCCTTTCCTTGATTAATCAACAGAGCTAAGGAGTGGGAACCTAAGCTGCTTACATTTTCATGTTTTCCCGGCGGATGGCGAGTTGGAGGAGCTTGAGATGAGTCCAATTCATGAGAAACCGCGAATGGTTGATACTGGATAAAATTCTCTTGAGGCATTTGGAGAGGTGGAAGTGAATCAATTTTGTGTTGGGAAGCATTTAACAACCAATCCACTGCTTTGCTTGGTTGATTAAATCCAAGCCTATCTTGAAGGTCATACAATTGAATTGCAGTCTGAATTGAAAGCCTTACCCGCCGATCTCTCAACCCCCTTACAGTGAACACTTTACTATGCCTATCTTTGCCGCCGAAAGACCGCGACACCCTCACAATTCGTGGATCCTTGAGGCCTAACCATGTTTTGGAAGTGGATGGCTCCTTAGTGATCCTAACAGCGTCGGTGCCTTCTTGTTTAGTTGGAAACTCCTCTCTTGAACTTGTATTCATCTTTAGGCTCTCATAGTCGATACCTTAATCAATTTAAAATGTTTGAAAATCATCTCCTTTCTGTTCTTTTTCTGCAATTATCTCCTTCACAACACACAAAAGTGAAATTAACCCGAAATTTCAATATAGCAAGGTGCCCATTTGAAGTAAAAATATGTATTTATACAACATTTCATTATGAAATAAGGATATAATATATCTAGGCAAAAGATTTCACCTAAAAATAATGGTTTAAAATCTAATAGGGCATGGAATGGAAAAGTAGATCAGTTTGGTTATCTCACAAAGAATCGATGGTTAACGAGAGACAAAAGAAGATTCACAAAGAAATCTTGGAAAAGAAGTTGTTCTAGTAAGAGAGATTTAAATACTTACCTATGTGAATGAAGGATTGGTGCATACATCTGAAAGAAAACCAGGTTTCTCTTTCTGAACCATTGAATGCAGCTTCAGGTTTTGTATTGTAATTGCTAGTTGTATGCGACTTTCATGGTTGAATACCAATTGGACATAAGAGAATAATCAAAGAATCTATGCAGTTCTGAAAGAGGAGATGCCAAAACTCAACAAGGCATGCCCTATGGAAGGGAAAGAGAAAAGTTATAGCATTTTTTTGGGAACATGTGGTGTACATTTCACACCCATCAAATAAATGGTGTAGTCACCATTCACGTCAAATGGACGTCATATGTCCACTATTAATCGCAATATTGAATAAGATGATTCGTCTCTTTTATCTTAGCTAGCTATTTTAACTATTAGCATTTTGATTTTCAGCATAACATCCATGTTCAAACTTAATTAGGGTTACTGATTAGTGTTGGGGCTAACTGTGAACGATTTCGACGTTAGAAGTGTAGAGAGAGATTTAAGAATTTATAAAGGACTTGACTCATTCCACTTAGTAGACTAGTCTTTTGGAATGGTATCAGAGCCAAGTCCCACATTGAAAATGTAGAAGGAAATTTAAAAATTTATAAAAGACATGGTCACTCCACCTAACAACTTAGTCTCTTAGGACTGGATACTAGATCCTAACAATTAGCCCTTATTCCAATATGTCATGTACACATGATCCGAGAAGGAACAATTTTCTTGCTAATTGATCATCATAAACTAAAGAAATGACAAGTTCAATAATTTTGATCTGATGGGCGCATTTGGCAATATTTTGCAGTTTTTTTTTTTTTGGTAAAAGGAAATATCTTCCCATAATCAAAGAGATGAAGGGTCATGACTGAAAGTGACCAACATATTTTCTGCATTATTTCAGATTCCATTTTTCCAAGTAAGGGGATAGACATCCATTTGCTTTGAAAAAACTGAAATTACACTTGCTACATTGATGGCCCCTTGGTGATCATCAGGCTTTACCCTTCACCATTCATTCCTTTGATCACATAATCATTTTGACATTTCCAAGTGCCAAATACTGCCATGTGTTTCCTAAATAACTCATCAATTGATCACGGAGTGTTCGTCAATAGTTTCACACAAATATTTAGAGGCCAAATACTACATTGATGGTCACTCCTCGTAAAGTGTGTATGGATAAGGAGGCTTATACATGTCTCAAAAATAGTCATAAAAACTCGAAGAAGTCTGGACACCTTCAGTCATAAAAAGAAGGCATATACTCATCCAATCTGTCTAGTAAAAAATCTGAGAAAATTGCCTTATGCTGTAACATGATTCTATATAATACCACAAAACCTAGAAGCAAGATTCAGTCACACAATCTATCTTCTTTCAATAATCTTTATTAAAATTTACCCTAAGATGCAAAGTGAGCAACTTCAAGATTTTTCTGGATGTATATATAAAGTATTTACTTGAAACCCAACTTTTTTATGACATCCATCCAGTAAAGGGAGTGGACCATACAACTTTGCAGTTCCTGTTGGGCAAAATGATTATTCAATGAGCAAGTTGAAAATGAAAAATCATTGAGATAATCATATTTCAGCCCATGCTTTATTTTAAATTGCTAGTAATTACTGCTCTATTTTCCAGTCCAAGAGACGATTTGTTGCAGACAACTTGTTCCTAACATATCGATAACGGGCCTAGAAACCATACTGTTCTGAAACAAAAATAATAGTGTTTTCTATTCAATGGATTCCGGATTCTTGATCATCCAATAGGATTGATGTTTCTTCCATTAATATTCTCTAATAAAGAAAGAAGAGATCTGAAGTCAGTGATGCTTAAAAGGAAGCTATTTCGGTATTCACAACAGAAGATAATAAAAGAAAACAAAGAATGATTTGTTGGGATTGGATTTCCAGCCTAAAAGACTAGTCTGATAAGTGGAGATATCCAGTTCCATATCCTTATATTTTTCTCCCTCACACAGATGTGGGACTTGTTCGTATCCCAACAATCCCCTCCTTGAACAAGGCTCTCCGACAGATAGAACTTCCCCAATCAACCTGTTCGGATAGGGGATCCTTAAGTCAGATGCGGTGGCTTGGGAACTTGACTCTAATACCACTGTTGGGACTTGGCTTCCAGCCCAAAAGATTAGAATGATAGATAGAGGTATCTAGCCCTACATAAATCCTTATATTTTTCTCCCTCTCACCGATGTGGGACTCGTTCGCATCCCAACATAATTCTCTTCGGATATGATGGATGCAAGGCAAATTGAGACAACTCACAGGTACTAATGAAAGAAACCATGGAAAACAAAACTTAAAAATCTCATTTCTTAGGTGATATAAACAGCAGAAAATTGGGACAATTATCAATGAAGGTGGATACCTTTGTGTCACACTGAATATAAGGCATCCCCATTATTTCCTGTTCTTAAAACCAAAATGTCCCCATTAATGAGTTGGAAAATAAATAAATAGATGAGAAGTGGTTGCTTTATTCTTGCAAAATTCCACACAACCCCCTCCATTTCTTCTCTTTCAGTTTTAAGCAACGAAATCCTAAAATTATTATCATTTGTTTCTCTTCAGCAGCCGGTAGGTGGGTGTATTCGGGTGGGTGGGTGGAAAGAGAGAGAGGAGAAAGAGAGAATAATAATAAGAATCACTAAACTCACAAACTCATGGGAATGGAGCCAATGAGCTATTGTTGCAGTGAATTTCAGTGCATGGTTACTGCACTTCGATTGGGGAGATGATCTAACCATTGTAAGGGTTTTCTCTTGCTGGTAAAAATCCAAATGGACAGAAATGAAGAACACTTACTACACTTACAGAGGTCGTCAAATGACCATGTTGCCATCTCCTTTCCATTTTCAATTTTCTAACTTTTTTTTAATGATTAGAACACTTACTACACTTACAGAGGTCGTCAAATGACCATGTTGCCATCTCCTTTCCATTTTCAATTTTCTAACTTTTTTTTAAGATTAAAGTGTTCAAACATTGTAGAATGACTGACTAATCTTTGGAGCATATATAAAACTTCCCTATCCACAAACAACAGGTAACACTATGAAAATGTCCCTTCTATATTGAAAGTGACTTGAACCTTAGACTTTTAACATCTCAAATGAATTCTTAACCGCCAAACCTAACCTTATAAATTATCAATGCATAAAAAAATGTTTCTCCACTTTCAGTTTCACCGATCAAAAGTAAACATGAAATTTCTTCGTTGTCGGGTTTCTGCTCCTTGAATTACGCCACTCAAGTTGTGAAGCATGAAAAAAAACCCTAGGATAAGAAATGGAATAAGTAAATATCATCCATGTAAAGGCGGAAGAAAGTTTTATCCTTCCGAGGTTTTAATGACCATACGGATGCCATTTGTCTTACTA
The DNA here is from genome assembly GCA_013350335.1 of Chimonanthus salicifolius. Classification (NCBI taxonomy): domain Eukaryota; kingdom Viridiplantae; phylum Streptophyta; class Magnoliopsida; order Laurales; family Calycanthaceae; genus Chimonanthus; species Chimonanthus salicifolius. The sequence continues at coordinate 47,802,366 of CM023540.1, read as the reverse complement.
GGGTAACCCATTTACACACACAAATCAATTATTGTGAACTGTTTCACCATAAATTGATATGAACTGTGGTTGAGTCATGCTCACAGAAATCAATTATTGTAAACTATTTCACCGTAAATTGATATGAAATTTTATTTACAGTGCTTTTTTTATTAAGGTGTTCACATTTTTTAGAACTCGACTAATATTTAGTACATGTCTAAGTCTCCCTACCCTTCTCATATCAGGTAACTCTTGGAGTGGAGTGAGAATCGAACACAGTATTCTTACTTCATAATGCATGTTCCTGACCATTAACTCCAACCCTTTTGAATTTTTCATTAACCAGTGTTTGACTTAAATTATTGAATAAAATTTAAATATAACATTCACACTTTTACTCATTTAAAGATGTTAATTGAAAGTTTTTTTCAATTTTTAACAAGTAATTCACAAAATAGTATTTCTCACTCTTTACACTCATCCTATGTCCAAATGCTCTATCAATAAGAAGAAATAGTTTGAAATAGTTTTTAAAAATTGATTTATACACCAATAATGAAATGGCACATCAAATGATATAAGAATGAAAAAAAATTCTATTCTTTAATTTTATATTTTAATCCATCCCTATTTCCATGTTCTTTCATCCTTAGATTCCCCTTGTTGAAAACATTAATTAGAGTAAAAAAAATTCCAGGCTCCATCTGCAGAAAGGTTATTTACCATTTCAGAAAACTTCAGCTCTTCTCTGCAGCAAGTGCAGACCTTTAGAAGTAAATAGGCATTGTTTCCTAAAACAAGATATGGGCGGGTACTGTTTTTGGGTTGTAGCTATCAATGGCAACATAAATGGTCCCAAAAGGTAGAGAGAGAGAGAGAGATGGCTATTCAAATATTAAAAATAAAATTTTCTTTTCTTATGTTATGTTTTTTATGTGATTACTCTCTTGATAACTTAGATTAGCTTCTTCTAAAGTATAATTTATTTTAAGTTTTTTTTATTTTTCTATATATTGTTATAAAAATAATATTTAAATTAACACTATTTTCATTTGATAATCTATTTTGTAATATAAATTAAATAATCAAAAACTTAAGATAAACTAACTATAATATGAAATTGATTTAAAGGGTAACGCCTTCGTTTTATTAATTAATTAGTACAGTATGTTTACCCTAAAAACTTTTATTGTAGAACAACCCTAAAAATTCTCTAGGGGCATTATTAGTGTTTTCTTTTAAAACAACCTTAAAAATTCTTTAAGTGTTTTTGATTCATATTGCAATGGCACATGAAATACCAAGTCAAAGAAATTAATACTAGGGTTGTGTTTTGATTAGAGGTAAATTTTATTGAGGTTATCCAGTGTTACTCTTGACGGTGGGTTACCCCTGTGAATACCTTTTATTTGAAAAGGGTTTATAAAAGTGGAAGGGGAGAGGTAAAAAGTTGATTTTTTTATCTTTACCCTTTAGTTATTAAATAAATGTAATGAGGGGTAACCCTCTATTACCCTTATACCACTTCATCCAAACTCAACCGCGTCGTGAATAGGAGATTTTTTTATGAGACCAGGGGTACAAATATCGGCCAATACGATATGCCGATATCTCGGCCGTATTATATCGGCCGATATATCAGTCGATAGCGAATTTTAAACCCCTGGATGAGACTATGTAAATAAAATTGATAAAATTAGCATGTGAGCAAAATTAACAATTGTGCAATATCCATTTAAATATTAGTATATTCAGGATTTCCATATACTTATTTTTTAATTTCTTTTTGAGAATAGATTGTTATTTTTTAATAGGTGATTAGCACTTTAGTTACAATGGAGTCCTAGTAAGATAAGTGGAGGCTACCAACCCATCTGATAGATCCCTTTCACTTTGACATGGGTATCAAAATCACAACCATAGATGGTCACTCTCTTTCCTTCAGAGGAAGCACTCAAAAAACATGTTTTTTTTTATTCTTAATTATCGTATCTTTAAAATTCCATTTAGATTACAATAAAAGATATCTTATTATTAAGATAATTCATAGAAAAATATAGGAATAATAGAAAGAACTTCTATATAGATTTTATTGATTTAGAAAATGCTTATGACGGAGTTCGAAAAAATTGATATAGAGATCATTAAAAATAAATGTATTTCTATTGAATAAGTAGAAATTATTCAGGACATTTATGATGTTACAATCACCGGTCTGAGAACGGTTTGTGGTGAAATAACGGAATTCCCAATCGTAGTAAGAATCAACCAAAGATCTATACTTTAAGCATGTGCATTTTTGCATTGATCGTAGATAACTAACATTTAAAATCTAAGATGAAGAGCAATGATATATGCTTTTTGTGGATAATATAATATCAATAAGTGAGATGAAATAATAATTTATTAGTAAGTTGAAATCTTGAAGAACACTTGAGACAAATGATCTAAAAATTAAAGGAACTTAAAGAATACATAGATTGTGACTTTAGTGGAACATAAGATAGAGAGGGAAATTCAATTAGAATTGAAAATGATTTAGTAGCATACTGCGATATGTTTAAACACTTGAGATCTATAATAGAATCTCTAATGGATTAGACTTATACATATGTTAATAGAATGAGATCAACTAGGCAAAATGTGAACAAGTTAGTAGAGTCTTGTGTGATGAGATAGTTTTAGATTACTTAAAAGAGCAATTTTATAAAGCAGTCATCATACCCACAATACTCTATGAAGCATAGTGCTAATGAAAAGACAAATAGATAAAGTTACAATAAAAAAGATGTGCATGCTACACTCGATGAATGGATTATCTCTAAGGGATAGAGTTAGAAATAACCACTTTAGTATCAATCTAAAATTAGGTTTAATAGATGACAAATTGAGAGAAAGTTATTTGAAATAGTTTTGACTTGTAATTTAATAACGAAAGACAACTTAATATTTAGAGTTGAGATATTACAACTTTTAGATATGATGAGGGGTGGTAGGCCACTGAAAACATGTAGAGAAGGAATTAAAAAAAAAACATAATAGATGGGTGACTAATGTAAGGAAATAAAATGCAAATACACAGATCAATCAAACAACAAGATACAGAGATTTTACGTGGTTCACCGTTGTAGGCTACATTCATAGAGCGAATACTACTCCATTCCGCCACGGAGAATTCTAAAGAACTTGTTACAAATTATTTCTCAAACCCTCTATCCTTATATCCTCTCTCTTTCTCTCCCTCTGTTTTCTTCTCTCCTCTCCACTAAAATAACACCCAACTAAAAACCCTAAAGAGAAATAATCACTTATATAATGAGCATTACAAAATACAGACCTGCCCTGCTAGGCCTTACAAACACTCAATCTGGCCCAGTAAAGACCTTTTGAGCCAAACTGAACAACTGATATAACTCAAAACCCTAACTCTAAATAAATGTGATTTTAGCTATTGTATGAAGAGCAAAATTGTAAAGTTAGATTCGAGATCATCTCGGAATGCTTTGTCAATCCTCCAAGACCTAGCTTTGATGATGCACTTTAAAGATAAGAGTTGATAAAGGTGGGATCAATTCGAAGTTTAAGCGACTTTTGAAGATCATGTTCTCAGATTCAAGTAAACTTTGAGGTGTTTCTTGTAATCTTGAGGATCGAGTGAGCTTCAAAGTTGTCTTACAGACTTAAAGTTTATTAAACAAACTACGATTGTCTGAAGATTATGCTGACATGTCAAGATTCATTGGTGGTTTGTGCAAAGTGATGTCAGAAAATCAAATTTGTTGTTTGTGTCTCATCAAATTAGTGTTTTTTTTAAGACTAAAGTATCCAGGCATTAAGAATCCGTATGTGTAAACTTTCCTATTTGTACTCGTCATAGACAAACTACGAAGAGTGGTTATTTATGCGTTGGAGGCTTGATCCAATTAATATTTCTTCTTATCTCCAAGTATGTGGACCATCTTTCTGCTTTATTTCTATTATAGAGAGACATCTGACAGCAGGGATTTCTCCCCTTCCAATGAAGAGATGAGATTGAGGGTCTAGACTGATTCAGCTCTATTAAAAGCCTCGGGACTTCAGAAAAGAAAATTGACAAATTGCTTCATTGATGCTGAAAGGATGCTATTGTGACAGGACTATGGGAAACTTACATTTTCTATTTATTTGTTTCTGCTTTTTGCAAGAAGAGCAGATGACCAGAAGTGAAGAGGCCAGTCTTCCCTGACAGAGATATGGACAACCTACTGCTACGGAAATGAATTCATGCTACAGGATTTTCGAATATATTACTTCAAATATATCTATCAAAATAAATTTTACTTTTAAAAATATATTTTATTTATTTGACATATGATCAGAAAAATAGATGGCTAAGTTTCAACAATGATTTAAAAGTCTTTTCAAAATTAAATTTTTATATTTAGATAAATCTATAAATATGTCGCATTCTAATGAGACTCTTTATAATAGTTATCTGATATTGAGACTTCTTTTTAAATGAGTCTTCTTCGATCTCATATGTTTTGATGGATTGTAAATAGGACTTACATGAGTAGGAGCTATAAAATAATTCATCAGTGTTTAATTATTATATCACTTGATTTTAAATTTAAAAAAAAAAACAATTACTTGTACTCTTTGAAACTAAATGGTCAAGATTATTGGTTTGGATGATCTACTCGTAATGAAACTTTGCACACTTCGTATTTATATTATTACTTATCCATCACACTTAACTATATAGCTCAGATACGATAGAAAGTCTTGTTATCAATACTCTCTAGCAAAATCTCACTTGTCTAACTCACTCATAGAACCCACAAAAACCTATAAAAGAAAGAAGTCAAAATTCCAAGGAGCATTGTTACTTTCTTCTAAGTTGTATCCGAACATTAGCTAATCAAAGGGTACTGCTAAGTAATTAGCTTTCATCGAAGGAAAATGATAGGACTGAATTTTTTGCTGATTTTATTATTTTTCTCCCTTCCACTTCTCATTTAGATGTTTTCCCCAGATAATGACCTACGAGTGGAGAGGGGCGATGGGTGAATTGGGTCTTTTGACAAACTTTTCTACTTTCTTATGATTAACACAAATTAAAAGCAAGAAGGAAAAGATAGTAAATACAAGCAATTAAATGAAGAAGATGAGAAGAGATGGAGAATATTAACTCGGCAATTTTAACAAGGTTCAGCACACCCGCCTATATCCTCGGCTCAAGAGTTTCGCTTGAGGATTGAAATCTACTAATCTCTCTTCTTACGGGTGAAGAGAAAATCGTTACAAATCTCTCTTGTAAGAGTGGAGTGTGACCCGCTTCACAAAAGTGGAAGTAGAAGGCACTTCTTTTCTTTAATAGGGTTAAATAAATCCTTTACATATAATCTCAATCAAAGTAGTGGATACACTTGAAGCACTCTTAAATAACTCACAAATATATGACACTAATATTTCCTAAGAGTTAATCAAAGGATAAATAGCTCAAGTAGAATGTGAAAGTAATTTGAAGCTTTTAAGCAATAAGTGACTTGTAAATTCAATCTCAGATGAATGGAAATAGTTGGAGAGGATTGAATGTTCATTAAGGCTTGTATATATATATATGAAAATCAAATTTATGACCGTTTGGGCTGCATTTAATGCAAATACGGCCGTTGGGAACCACATTAAATTCTCTGTGAAAGAGTCGTTACCTCAACATCGTCGACCGAATGTTCCTAGATTTGAACATTCAGATCGAGTATTTCGGTTGTCCATTCTTTGCTAGCAGTCGGCTATTTTTATCAAAGAGTAAAGCCCCTGTAATTCAGCACATTTTTAGTTGATCAGACAACATTCGGTCGTTCGATATTGTTTGAGACTTTCAGGCATTTTTCTACAATAATTCGGTCGATCGGACCAAATTTCGATCGACCGAAATTCAAAGAATTTTAGTTTTGTATTTCAGAAGTCTCACTATGTCCAGAGAGAATATTTCAATGAGTCACGGGGACTTAGGTATGATCTAGGAACCTATCAAAGTATAATCCATGAGTCTCTTAAGGTTCTCGGAATGGTTATGGTCATACTTGAGCCATGGTGTTTAGTCAGTGATAACTTTACAAATAAATTTCTAGAACACACATGTCCTAATACTATAGACACAGACTTAATCTTCGATGCTTTAGTCTTCGTGTCTTGAGCCATTTGATCTTCAATGTATTTGCTTCATGTATATGCTCTTCTTGATTTTCACTTTGGCTTATGTAGGATGATTTGACATCCAATACACGTCTCCTTCACAGCCCTTGAGTTCTTCTCGAGCCTATGCTTATACACAGATTGCCAATACAATTTATCAATGGCTTTGTTATCATCAAAATCACTCAATGATGTAACAATATGTAACAAAAAAAATCATTCCACTTTTGCTTTCGTATCCTATTTCCTGATAGAATTTATTTTGCACAACATACAAACACCCATACAAACGGGTTATATTTATAATTCATTAAAATAGTTACAATTTGAAAATACAACAGTTGCTTTAACTAAATGTAACTAATAAATAAAGTTAATGTTATCCTAATCATCTAAATCCTAAAGTAATACAATTAACATCAATACACCTCCTTGAGCTTATTGGCTGGTGAAGCACATGGAGTTTGTCTTATAGAAACTGAAATTGAGTTAGGGAAGGCATCGACCACTAGATCAGCAATAGGTAGATGACGATGCCATAGACAAAAGAAAAGGAAAAAGAAAACAAATGAGGCCTACAAGTCTCACTGAGAGAGAAAAAACGGATAGACCGCTAATTTCAGTATCCAATACGAGAATAATTGCATGAGACTGTCAAATTTCAACATTGATAATACTGAAGCTCTGCAAATGTGTAGGCGAGGAAGATAATAATCAAGCTCTGCAAGTGTGCATGCTAGGAAGATAAGACTCAAGAGCTTCAAAGTTTGCAGACCGAGGAAGATAATACTCAAGCTCATAAGTGTGCAGGAGAAGAAGACAATACTCAAGATTTGAAAGTGTGCTAGTGAGGAACTTTGATTAAAATAAGAATAATAAAATAAAATAGAATAAAGAGAAAATCTCAAAACAACGATTGACAAGGGGTTTATGTTGCCACAGTTGAAAGGCAGAAAGAAAGGGAGTTAGTGTGGGCAGGGTCGGCCCTGGGCATAGGCGGCGTAGGTTGCCGTTTAGGGCTCCAAGACAAAAAGACCCTCCAAACGCTTAGACTCTTTAATATACAAGTGACAAAGGACCCCCTAAAATCTCACTCCGCCTAGGGCCCCTGAGATTTTAGGGGATCTCAGGGCCAGCCCAGAGTGTGGGTGAACTCTCTAAATATTAAAAGAAAAACTCAAAGAGAAAAAAACTAGGAGACTAGAAATGAATGTGAGGTTAGAGAGGAAAAGGGATAGCAAACAAGGGTATGAATATTTGATTGGGTAGAGGGGGAGATGTCTTCTCGGGCATTGTCACCATCCATATTGTAAAGAGATTTGTGCGGAGAGTCCATGTAGTACATTTTGGTAATTTTTTGCACTTTCTTCATATAACTATGAGTTCTCTAATGTTCAATTTGAAAAAAAAAAAAAGGAGTCTCGCTCCGATGGCCAATGCTAGAGGAAAGGAAAACCAGTGGGAAAGGGAAGCAAATGAATTCTTCTCGATGAGGGTCTTCTAGTAAGAGGGGAGCGTCCTGTTGGCTGTAGTTTCAGCTCAAAACAGGGGAGGTTTGGTTTCTCCTTCTCATTCCAAAAAAAAACTTAAAAAGTTTCTTTTTTAAAACCATCATAGCCATACAAATGGCAAATATATAGCATCCAAAATATATCAACAAAAGACTAAAATGGGCATAAACTACAAACATAATAAAAAAAACTAACAAGTCATTAAATTTAACAGTCCCCCTTAATGTCTTGTGGTTGAACACCCAACATTTCTCTAAGAAATTGAAACTTATCTTTTGGAAGCGCTTTGGTGAAGATATCCGTCACTTGGTCTTCGATTTTGCAATGCTTGACTTAGATCTCATCATTTTCCACGGTCTCTCTAATGAAATGATGCTTGTTGGCAATATGTTTTGTGCAGCTATAGTAAACTGGATTCTTTATCATTGCAATGGCCGATTTGTTGTGTAACACCCCGCCCTTTTCACTCTAATAATCAGAGTTTTTTTTTTTTAAAAAATAATAATAAACAAGTGATTGGTGCGGGATGTCATGACACGAGTTAAGTTCGGACTTCTAAAGTCCGACCCTTACTGGTCAAGCCCATGTGCGTATGGACTAAGTCCATAAGAACCGATCCACACATGACACAAATAAAACTTGCGGAATAAACTTAATCTTAATCTAACTGCGGGTTATAATAGATCCTAAGACTACTCCATTTTATATCTTTAGATAGCAAAGTACATAATCATATTCTCCAAAATTACTAAAATAACCTTAGACTAACATTCATTCCAAACAATCCAAAATAAACCAAACCATAGTAACTAGTTAACTACCTTATTACATGCCGACAACAACTAACTATCAAATTACATTGTCCATATAAAAAGTCCATAAATCAATCCATTAAAAGTCCATTCAAAGCCCAAGCTCCTAGGCTTGGTTTCCTTCATGATCCCCATTCTTCCCCTTTCCTGCGTCATCCACTAAGGATAGAGATAGGGCGTTAGATCAACGCGCCCAATAGGTGATTCCGAATAGGGCTACCAAAAGGTTAGTATAAAAACATGCAAATAGTATAATAATACATGTTCATCAAAATCTCATAAAAACAATGCTATGTATGTAATGCACATGTAATGAGTCCCACCCATCACCAATATACATAGCCTCCTCTTGACGGGATTCTCATCGTCAAGGTACTCCACAGTGGTCTTTCGGACACCCCTGACGGAGTGTGGCCTCCGGTTTCCATATCATCACCCCATGCCATGCATGAGATGCCAATGTGTTCATGCCATTTGGAAATACATCCTAACATACAAAACCACTTTGAAACATAATAACTTAGCACATTTTTCATCAAATTAAGATAAAACATCAAATATAATGTGTGGTTCAAAAAGGTAGGAAACCTACACAAAGTTCACTTAGATTGACCGCTCTTTTAAACCGTCACCCGTTCACAACTTGTATACCGTTCACGAAGTCCCGTTGCCCTATTTATATAACAGCAAATCAAACATTTATCAATATAATTTCCAACTTAGTCTAAGTCCCAAAACCACTTTGTGGGGTTCGGCCATACCCCATGGCCGAACCTCACCCACTTAAATTTTGGTCTCTTCTTTTCTTTAACTAAAACCATGCCAATAACTCATATACCAACCCCAATCCACCAAATGCAACCTTGTGGGGTTCGGCCATACACCATGGCCGAACCTCACTTAATTTTGTTTTAATCCCTTCTTTGTATTCTTAAGTCCAAACACATCATTTAAATAACTTAATCTTCCAAATGAACCTTGTTAGGGTTCGGCCATACAACATGGCCGAACCTTACCACTTTGGTTTGGCCCATATTTCAAATCCTTTGGTCATTTCATCTTTGATCATTTCACCTTTGATCATTTCATCCATATTTACAATAATGCCACTATACTAACCCTTGTTTAATTTTTCTTAAAAACCAAAGTTCATATCCAATCCACCTTAGTGGGGTTCGGCCATACAACATGGCCGAACCTCACCACTTAGTTTTTGGTCCCTTAATCCTTCATTCACCCATCTCCATTTACATTATAAATTAACACTTAAGTCCACCAAATGACCATTAGTGGGGTTCGGCCACACTACATGGCCGAACCTCACCAAACTGATTTTTTTTTACCCTTCTTCCATTATCTTTGATTGCTGATTATTTACTTATACTAAGTCCATAGGTAAACATATGTGATTCTTAAATTAAGAGCATATTACAAATCATAACTTCCATCATAATCTTAATCCAATTATTCCATCAAAACAGTCCATGGGGTTCGGCCATACACATGGCCGAACCCTATGGTTCTCTTAACACAATGATTCCATCATGTATATACAAATTAGGCTCTACACTTTAGCCATGATAACCACATGGTTCAGCCATCCAATGGCCAACCGAAAATATTAAATTTATCTTCATTCAAAACCTTTTTAACACCCTCATTACATGATATGGATTTTATCCCTGAAGACCATAAAATCACCACATCCTTTCATGGGGTTCAGGCCATCCAAAGTGGCCGAACCCTATGATCCAATTTCTACCCTTTTTAGACAGCATAGATCCAAACCTTTGGTAGATTCGGCCATACGATGGCCGGATCATGTTCCCTTAGTCATTCCTTTTTAACAAGTGTTTATTGAGCACTTACCAAAACTGCGACTCCTCCGGTTCTTTCACTTCTTCTTGATCCTCTCCTTAGTCCTTCCTTCCTTCTCCTTTAGCTGAGACTGATCTTGCTTGTAGACTCCTTGAAATGGTTTAGCCAAAGTATTGATTTGAGAGAAAGAGATAGAACTTTTGGCCTTGGATGAGAGTGATAACCTTGATGCCAAACTCTTTTGCTGAATTTTGTCTTGGTGAAAGGATCAGCCAAGGACTGATTGGTAAGAGATACAATCAGCCAATGCCTTTGGTCTTGAGAGGTGACAACGTCCAAGAGAGGGAGAGAGAGAGAGAGAGAGTGAAAATGAAACCCTTTTTAGCTAATGAACTTCAGCCCAAGGTTAGCACTTCATGTAACTCCCCTTCCATTTACTCCCATAACTTATTTCATTTGGGGGTTTCATCCTTGAGATGAAACCCTTCAACGGTTTCTTGGCTCTTGGCTGCCCTAGATGCAACCCTTCTCCATCACTTCTCCAAGTGTGAACCCACTTGTAACTTCCATTTGTTTAATACCTTCCTTGGGGTTTCATCCTTGAGATGAAACTCCCAAGGTGCCCAACGGCTAGTCTTTGTTAACCTTGGTGTAACCGCCACTCATCATCAATTGCCCATGTGGGAGTTTCATCCATGAGATGAAACTCCTTGAACCCAACGGTTTTGATCTTTAGTCTTTGGACCACCCAACCATCTATTGGTTGTCCCTTTGAAGACCCATGCATGGAATAAACCCTCATGCCATTCCAACGTGTATATGGATTTAAACTTTGAAATACAACTCCCCACATATGTAACTCCCAAAACCGCCACCCCATTCATTTCTTATGTAGGATTTACATGCATGGAATTGCCTGTCCATGCAGCCAACGTGTGGAGTGGTTTTGTTTTGAAACTACAAATCTTCTCCCTCACATTTACATTTACTCAACTTAATCATTTAATTCAACTCCATCTAAACTCAATCATTTATTTCCACTCAATCCAAACTCAATCATTTATTCCAACTCAATCCAAACTCAAACATTTAATTCATCTTAACCCAGCTAAGCTTTGAGCTCACCTAATGGTCAAACATGTCAACCACGACCCATTGGGTCCCATTTGGGTCCTTTGACCCAATTAACCACTCTGACCCAAATAATTGTACATTACCCATTTAATTTAATTTAATCCCATAACACCTACATTGAGTCTTATTTGAACTATGGGTCCCACCATTTTCTCATCTACGATCATAACCCTTTAATTCATAACTCCAATGGCATTTTCGTAAATATTGATATATTGAAAAATCTAGGGTATTACATTGTTGTCACAAAGGATTGGAGTAGTTTCTCCTTGCTTTTCACCAACATCTTCTAAGATTCTTCTTAGCCATATAGCTTGAGAAGTTGCCAATGATGCCGAAATATATTCAGCCTCGGCAGTGGATTGTGCCACGGTCTCTTACTTCTTGGATGCTCAAGAAAATGTTATGGGGTCCAGCCCCACTACTGCCTAAAACACAATAAGAAACAAAAGGAGTAAGGGGCTAGAAATATAAAAGGAGAAAAAATAGTATAGAACAGCCGTGTATTGCACAAAAATAACACACCGCAGAGAGGAAAATAAGAGAAAAGGAAAAATAGAGAAAAAGAGGAAGAAGAACACAAGAGAAGAAAGTGAGATCTAATCACTATTTTTGGTCCAATTCAAATCAAATTTTGAGGGTTTTCTTCTACATCGTGGAGAACACATCTACTAGTTCGAATTGTGGATTCAGCATCTCCACATGTTGTTTCTCATATCCCATTTTCTTGTGAGATCTCTCCATATTATTATTTCCATTATCATTGTAATCCTCAGACTCTTGGCATAAGTCTGAGAAAAATATTGTAAGCCCATTATTATTACAATGGAAGATTTATTCGAAGTTTTGACCCGTGGATGTAGGCACACTACTGAACCACATAAATAGTGTATTCTTGTGGTGTGGAATTAATTTATTTTTCAGTTGATTATTTCTATCATTATTGTGGCTGAATTTGTGGGATAAGGAAATGTGTGTTTTTCCCAACAAGTGGTATCAAGAGCTTAGGTTCCGATTCGGGCCGTTTAAATCATCTTTGAAGAAAATATGGAGATTAACACATCCTGCATAGTTAGCCTCAATGGCCCAAATTATTTAATTTGAAAGGCAAATATGGAAGATCTACTGTATTGCAAGTATGTATATACACCAATAGAAGGTATTAAAAAGAAGCCAGAGAAAATGTCTAATGATGAATAGAAAAATCTAGATCGAAAATCTTTAGGATTTATTCGACAATGGATGGATGACAGTGTCTTTCAGCATGTGTATACTGAGACGACGACACATTCTCTTTGGAAGAAATTGGAGGGATTATATGAAAGAAAAACTGCTGGAAATTAAGCTTTTTTAATTAGAAAGCTAGTGAATATAAAATACAAGGAAGATACCTCAGTTGCAGAACATCTTAATGAGATGTTGAGTATTGTAAATCAACTTTCCTTCATGAAGATGCTTTTAGATGATGAATTGCAGGCTTTATTACTTCTCAATTCCTACTTGACAGTTGGGAGACCTTGTTGGTGTCACTTAGCAATTCAGCGTCAGATGGTATTGTCACCATGAACCTAGTTACAAGCAGTTTGCTGAATGAGGAACAAGAAGAAAATCATTAGGTTCTTCTCAGACAGAGGCTCTTATTACAAATAATAGGGGGAGAAACAAAAGTAGAAAACCTCAAAGCCATGACAAGTTCAGAGGAAGGTCAAAATCAAGCAAGAGAATTACTTGTTATCATTGTGGTAAGATATGATACATAAAAAGTGAGTGTCGAAAGTACAAAAAGGAGCACGAAAATGGCTGAAAAAAACCTGAAAACAAAGAAATCACTGTTGTTGTTTCAGATGGGGATGTTATTATTCTATTAGTCTGTGAAGGTTCTTTTAATAGTCTGACTTGCAGAAACACAGATTGGGTGATTGATACATGTGCTTCATACCATACTATCCCAAGAAGAGACTTCTTTACATCATACAAGGCAGGTGACTTTGGTGTTATGAAGATAGGTAACAATGAAACTTCAAAAATTATGGGGATATCTGATGTTCACGTAGAAACTCATGTTGGTTGCAAATTGTTACTCAAAAGATGCTAGACATGTTCGAGATCTTTGTCTCAACCTGATCTTTGTAGGAAATTGGATGAACAAGGGTACTTCAGTCACTTTGGTTATGGGTGTTGGAAGCTCACCAAAGGCTCTCTGTACAGTATCAAGAGGAAAGAAATGTTGCACTCTTTATAAGACTCATGTTCACTTGTGCAAGGGGGGGGGGGGGGGTGAATACAACAGAGGTATTATCCACTAACTTGTGGCATAGTCGACTTGGTCACATGAGTGAGAAAGGTCTATAGATTCTCACAAAGAAGCAACTTCTCCTGGCATGAAATGTACTCATTTAGATAAATGTGTTCATTGTTTATTTGGCAAACAATATAGAGTTTCATTTCACAATCATTCCTCTCATAGAAAAACTAATGCATTGGAACTAGTTTATTCTGATGTTTGTGGCTCCATGAAAGTCAAAACTCTTGGTGGCGCTTTGTATTTTGTCACTTTCATAGATAATGTATCCAGAAAAGTGTGGGCATATGCACTAAAGCATAAAGGTGATGTCTTGGAAATCTTCAATCACCTCCATGTCAATGTTAAAAGAGAAACAGAGAAGCCTCTAAAATGTATCCGTACAGATAATGGAGGTGAGTATATTGTCCGTTTGAAGAATATTGCAAAAGTCATGGTATTTGTCATGAGAAAATAGTTCCAAGACTCTACAACATAATGGTGTAGCAGAAAGAATAAACCGTACCATTGTTGAGAGAATAAGATCTATGCTTTCACATGCCAAGTTATCAAAAAAAAAAATGGGGAGAAGTGATGTGCACTGCAGTTTATTTGATAAATCTATATCCTTCAGCTCCTTTGAATGAAGACGTTCCTGAAAGAGTATGGACCAGAAAAGATGTTTCTTATGAACACTTAAGAGTGTTTGGTTGCAATGGTGTTAGTGCCCTAGCTTTGCTGAGTCCTAAGTTTGTCAATTCCATGACTCGGGAAGAAGCACTTGCTAGAATCATGAAGACTCAAAGTGATCAAGAAAGAAGATCATACTCCACCGGATTGAAGCTCATTGTTATGGCAATCACAAAAAACAGGTATGTGGCCATAGATGACTTTAGGTGGTAGTCACACCTTAGAAAGACCATTCCTATGCTTAATCAAACAAATGGTAAAATCATAAAAAGCCTAGAAAAGAAGCTTGACAATGAATTGGAAGTGAACTCTGAAATATGAATTAAGTTCACTGTCAGCTCGACCAATCATTCTCACCGACCCCTCGGTGGAGACAAGATCGATCCATTGTGGTCAAAGACTGGTCGGCCAGATTGACAAAGGTTCTGGAACATTGAACTGTCACTTTGAGTATGCCTCTGATAGAGAATCTCGTATGCACCGACCCCTTGGTGAGGAACTTAACGACCCCTCATGGTCAATGACTCGTTGATGAAAAATTGTGAGCTCTGGACTTTGAACTCAAGTGGGCTCTCGAGAAAACAGACATCTCGATATTTCAAGACCGATCGAGAGTACCAAGACCGGCCCCTCGGTAAAAGGCGACAGTTCGTTCTAGGCAGGACAAGTTTCGGGACATGAAACTCTGTCTGCATGGTGTTGCTCCAAATCGAGACCCTCATATGGACCGACCTCTCGGTGCCATGATTGTCGACCCATCGGCGACACAGACATGTCGGCCGGGTATAAATTATGCCGTTGGGAGTGCATTTAATAAGCAACGGTCGGGTGGTTGAATGGTAATACTCTTAGTCACCGACCCATCATTGCGCCCGACCTGTCGGTACATGACAATTTCTGAAACAAGGTTGCCTTCTCTATAAATACCAATCGTTGTGCAACCATTTCATATCCTTTGGCAAATCCATTGGACCATCATCATTATCAGTGAGCTTAAACAAAGGCTAACAAAAGGATCACTCTCTCTCTTGTGCTTACACTTGGGAAATCTAATACAACCAATCATAGTGATTGAGGTATGGAAAATGATATACAACTAGGATAGATATTGGTAGAACCAATTTTCTAGTCACCCTGAGATTGTGATTGCTCAACGACAGGCTACAAGACAGAGCGTTGGGATTAAACTTGAGCACACATTGGGTGAATCCTTGAGAAGCACACATCTTCAAGAAAGAGCTATAAGGCAACTGCGGAATGATTATATGAATAAAAATGTTGTCCATATCCATGATATTAATAAGCAAGGAAGCCAATCACTGTTAATTTAACTAAAACTTAAATATCCAAAATATCATCAAACTATAGCAAAATAAATCTAAGTTATTACAATCCCAAAATATCAATTATCTCAATACATTGTTCCAAAATCAATTAAGTAAAATAAGCATAAACTGCCCAAGCTCCTAAGCTTGGCTTTCTTCACGTCTCATGTCCTTTCCATTCCTTGTTTCATCATCTATAAAGCAGAAGTAGGGCGTTAGTCAACGAGCCCAGTAGGAATTCAAATAGGGTTATGTACACATAGGATCAATATAAAAATCAAGATAAGCACATCATATCCAAAACTGTAAAACATCTCATAGTACTAAAAAAACAGCGCATGATAATCATGCCAAAATCAGGCTAATGTATGTGTCATGTCATGGGTGTCATATGCCAATGATCTCTTACCCAATTTCCATATCCAATCACAACAGATATCATATCAATAGTTTCCTTGATAAAATAAGCTATATCAAGGTGTTCTCTTGGCCATTTACGTCCGCAGTGTTTTGTGACGGCACCACCAAGTCACTGTTATACCTCCCCACGTATGTTAATTGGAATTACTGATGGAGCGTGGACTCCTCCCTCTGCGCAGGGTTTTTGGACTGATTACCCCGGAGCTCTTTGGCTCAAAATACACCGTACCCCTATCTAGCAATCCCGGACAAGGCCAAAATATCAATGGTTCACATAGCTTCTTTCAAGCTAGTTTTCAAGCCCCAAATCATGTCCAGACAGCTCATAACTTGGCTTGTTGTCCCATGTACTCCCTCCCATCTCATGCATGAGGTCATGAATGCAATAATGCCATTTCATTTCAAATCACATGTTGCCATCGAAAACAGTTCATAATCATATACATTTCTTTAATCAAAGTAAATCATCATGTTTGGAAATACAAATCAGCAACACAAATATATATATATATAAGATCCACATGTATTTCAATAAGGTAGGAATCCTACCAAATTCCAGTATATTATCTTTGCTGTTTGTGAAGATACCGTTCAACGATCACGTCACAACGAATCGCTAACCCTTTGTGCAATCTCTTTACCTTAATGAATTTAATCACATACATATTTTAATTTGATTATCCATTTAATTTCTATCATCCCTTACATTCTTCCAGATAAACTGAAACATCTGGAAATGTGTTTGAAATTTAAATTTTTCAATTCCGTCGACTGAATCATGCCCGAATATTGTTCTCTGCCTTACCTACAGACTTTCAGTCGACTGAAATACATATTCAGTCGGCTGAAACCCAACTCAGTACTGTTATTCCTTGACTCGCTAACCTTTCAGTCGGCTGAATCATAGATTCGGTCAATCCTCTTTCAGTCAACTGAATCACAGTCGGCTGACTTTGGATCAGATTAACTGTGTGTTCGGCTAGTATAGATTCAGTCGGCTGAATCCTCAACCAGAAGTTTTCGTGTTTGTTAAGTAATCATTCAGTCGGTTGAAATACGCCAGATCTTTTTTCTTATTCGTTACGTCTATGTTCAGTCGATTGAATCCTAGATTCAGTCGGCTGAACCACTAATAAATCCCATGTATTTAATCCAGTTCATGTTCAGTCGACTAAATCCCAAGATTCAGTCGACTGAAACTCCCAGAAACTGATTTTTGTTTTGGCCAACACCTTGTTCAGTCGACTGACTGTTTGTCAGTCTTCTCTGTTGGTTTGATTGGCTAGACCCTTTCTCATGGAATCCTCCTCTTATCATTTTAAAACATAATCATCATCATCATATAACTCTTACTTGGATTTACTCTACCCTCTAGCCAAAGCTAGAGTCTTTTCCATTTATCCTTTCAATCTTGTGCCATTGAAACATGATTCTAAATTCCATTCTTTGGTTGTTGGTTTTCAACACCTATCCATTCCTCACATGGATTTCCAATTCCATTGCCCTATGATTGTTTGGTCAGTCCTTCCAACCAAATATGGAATCCATAGTTTCGGCCACACCATGGCCAAAGCTATGGCTTTCCTTGTTCTTAATCTTATATTGTTTAAACTCATACATACCTTCTTTCCCCGTCTCCTTTGTTTCTTTTTTATCTGAATTCCTTCTTTAGTCCTTCTTTCCTTCCTTTGTTCATTAGCAATTCTAGGTACAATGGTGTAAGTGGGAGGGAGATAGAAGAGAGGAGAAGAGGAGAGAAAATCTCTTTGTTCAATAGAGAGAGAATTCGGCCAAAGGTGTGAGCAGCCCCTTGAATTATGTCCCTTTGTATACCAGTCTCAACTCTTTCACTTCCCCTCTTTATTATTTGTCCAACCAAGGAGTTCCTTGGCTTAACCAAGAGGACACTTGGCTTAAGCTAAAAGATCCCTTTGACTTCCATCGAGTCATGGGTTTTCATCCCCATAAGATGGAAGCTTTCCATCTTCCCTCTTAACTCACATTGAGATGAAAGTCTCCTCAACTTCCCATTCAACTCAACTCAACTCAGCATTAACTCAATTTCTTTGAACTCACCCATAGTTGACCAGTCAACCATGACTTAGCCGACCATGCATGTTCACCACATGGCACGTAGGTCCCATCCTTGTTATATCACTTGATGATGTGGCACCTTGCCTAGTTGTCTTCCATGCATGCCATATGGCAATGCCACCTCACTTGATGAGGTGGATTTAATGTGTTAGGTTTTAATTGGGTAGCTGACCCAATTACTTTGACCTTACCCATTTAGCTTAAAATCAACTCATTTATGACCCATTGGGTCCCTAATTGGGTCATTGACCCATTTAATTACATTCACCTAATTACTTTCAAATCAAATCATATCCATGATCCATTGGATCTTAATTAGGTAATTGACCCAACCCTTACCCATCTACGGTCCATTTCAACCATTAATCTTAAATTTAATCAATTTGTAATTCAAAATAGACCCAATTTCCAATATATTGTAAGTGATGAAAATTCGGGGTGTTACAATCACAAGGAAAGGTACATTAAGAAAGTGCTTGAAAGGTTCAATATGGATAAGGCCAAGGCAGTTGGTTCACCACTTGCAAGTCATTTCAAGTTCAATTCCAGGCAGTGTCCTTCAAGTGAGAAGGAGAAAGAAGAAATGAAGAATGTACCTTATTTATCAACTGTGGGAAGTTGAATGTATGCAATGGTATGTACAAGGCCTGACATTGCACATGCAATTGGTGTGGTTAGCAGATTTCTTGCCAATCCTATCAAAGAGCACTGGTCAGCAGTAAAATGGATTCTCAAGTATCTTAAAGGGTCATCCAAGATGACTTTATGCTTTGAAGGTGTAAGCATATTCTAAAAGGTTTACAGATACAGATACGGCATGTGATGTTGACTCTAGGAAGTCCACATCTGGATTTCTTTTTACCTTTGCAGGGGGGGCAATATCATGGCAGTCTAGGTTACAGAAGTGTGTTGCACTATCTACCACAGAGGCCGAGTATATTGTCTTCACAGAAGCTTGCAAAGAGATGTTGTGGTTGAAAAGATTATTGCAAGCAAGGTTTTAAGCAAGAAAAATATTTTCTTTATTAGCAACAGTCAAAGTGTAACGACCTGTCCCGCTAGCATGATATTGTGCGCTCTAGGCCTCACACACGACCCGTACGGCTTTCAATTGGCAAGCCAACCCACTGTTGCTCCCAAAAGGCCTCATGCTAGAAGGAGGAAGGCTTACAACTTATATACCACTAGATTTCTAACTCAACTAGTAATGTGGGACTTTTTTGGGGCGGGGTATTACAATTTACCCTCCTTAAAGCCAGAGTCGTCCCTGACTCTACACATGCAACAACCAAGCCCACACCCTCAGGCAGAGAGTTGAAGCATGCTCTGATACCATTTGTAACGACCCGTCCTGCTAGCATGATATTGTCCGCTCTGGACCTCACAGGGCCCACATTGCTTTCAATTGGCGAGCCAATCCACTGTTGCTCCTAAAAGGCCTTATGATATAAGTAGGAAGGCTACCGCTTATATACCAAGGGATTTCTAACTCAACTAGCAATGTGGGACTTCTTTGGGGCGGGGTATTACACAGAGTGCCATCCACCTATGCAAGAATGCAAGTTTTCACACAAGGTCGAAGCATATTGATGTGAGATATCATTAGATACGAAATGTTCTAGAGCAAAAGTTGTTACAACTTGAGAAGATTCATACAGACAAGAATGGGTCAGATATGATGACAAAGGCATCGTCTACTAGCAGGCATGAGATTCGTAGAGACATGACCAGTATGAGTACTCCCTCGTTCTAGGGAGTGTTCTCCCCCTCATGGGGCTGGAGGGGGAGATTTTTTGGGGTCCATCCCCACTACCGCCTAAAACACAATATGAAACAAAAGGGGTGAGGGGCTAGAAAAATAAAAGGAGAAAAAATAGGAGAGGCCAGCCGTGTATTGCACAAAAATAACACATGATAGTGAAGAAAAAAAATCTTACACACGGCAAAGATGAAAAGAAGAGAAAAAAAAAAAAAAAAGGAAGAAGAATAGAGGAGAAGAAAGTGAGATCTAATCATCGGTTTTGCTCCGATTCAACTCAAATTTTGAGGGTTTGCTTCTGACATCGTGGAGAGCACATCTATTGGCTCGAGTCATGGATTCAACATCTCCACGAGCTATTTATCATATCCCATTTTCTTGTGAGATCTCTCTATGTTATATTTTCCATTTTCATTGTAATCCTCAGACTCTTAACGTAAGTCTGAGAAGAACATTGTAAGCCCATTATTGTTATAGTGAAAGATTTATTCGAAGTTTGACTCATGGATGTAGGCACATTGTCGAACCAGGTAAATATTGTGTATTCTTAAGGTGTGGGATTGATTTATTTTTCAGTTGATTCTTTAGAGAATGTATATTCAGAAGTACTTCTCATATCATCAACACAACCGCCCCAATCACTATCACAAAACCCGAGCAACTTTGTCTCAATATTTTTTTCATACATAATCCCAAAATCAAGTGTGTCTTTTAAGTATCTTAGCACTCTTTCGTAGCCCCAAAATGAATTTGACTTGGCTTATGCATAAACCGAGACAATAAACTTGTAGCAAACATGATGTACGGTCTTGTGGCGATCAAATATAACAAGCTTCCAACTAAGCTTCTATAGAGAGATGCATCAACTTCTTTGCTTCCATGTTTTTTCCCCAATTTTTCATTCACAACCAAAGGACTAGGCACAAATTTGCAACTCTCCATTTTAAATTTTTCAAGAAGAGTTTTTGCTTACTTCTTTTGGCAGACAAAAACACCATCTTCATTTTGACAAATTTCAATGCCCAAGAATGCAAGAGTCCCATATCACTTATTTCATATTTTTTATCATCTTTTCATTAAATTCAGTTAATCATTTTTTCATCACTACCGGCAAACACCAAATCATCAACATAAAGAGAAACAATAAGAATATCAGTTTTACCTTGTGTCTTGATATACAAGGTTGGCTCACTCTTGCTTCTTTGAAAGTCTTTTTCATTGAAGTAAGCATCAATTTCACTATATGATGCCCGCGGTGCTTTTTTTAGGCCATATAATGCCTTCTTCAACTTAAACATTTTTTCTTCTTCACCTTTTACAACAAAGCCTTGAAGTTGTTCAACATATACCTCTTCATTGAATACACCATTCAAGAATGTCGATTTCACATCTAACTGGAATAAATAACAACCTTTTTGAGCCACCAAGGAAATAAGATCTCTAATTGTGTCAAGCCGAGGCACCGGTGTAAATGTTTCATGTAAATCAATTCTGAGTCATTGAGAATACTCTTTTGCCACAAGTCTTGCTTTGTTTCTTTGAATAGAACCATCCGGGCTCAATTTTATTTTGAAAATCCACTTCACAACAATGACTTCTTCGTCTTTTGACCTCTCCACCAACTATAAGTTTTGTTATTCTCAATCACATAAATTTCTTCTTCCATAGCATTCTTTCAAGCTTTTTCTTTAATTTCTTCAAAGGTCTCCAGTTCAACAACACAAAAATTACAACTTGCATAAACATCACTAAGACATCTCATTCTTCTTGGAGTTGAACTTGGAGGTGAGAAACGTGAGCTTGATGTAGAAGTTAGTGATGATTGTGGACTAATAATTGGAGTCATTTGTTGATGGCATTGTAATACCCACCCACCACCCACCTCAAAAAAAGTCCCACATTGGTTGTGAGATGTGTGGGGTGGCTGTTTATTAGAGAGAAGCCCCCCTTGCCCTTGTGTGAGGCCTTTTGTGCCTAGCCAGGTGGGTCAGGGCCCAAAGCAAAACCGTGAGGGCAAAATAGGTCAGAAGCGAACAATATCACACTAGAAAGTTGGGGTATGGTCTTGGTTTCAGAACACGGTTCAACACTCGGACTGTATGGGCCCTCTATCTCTGTAATGTGATAGAGTCCGGGGACGGCTCTGGTCTTAAGGGGGTGGATTGTAATACCCACCCACCACCCACCTCAAAAAAAAGTCCCACATCAGCTTTGAGGTGGGTGTTTATTAAAGAGAAGCCCCCCTTGCTCTTGTATGAGGTCTTTTGGGCCTGGCCAGGTGGGCCAGGGCCCAAAGCAAAATCGTGAGGACAGAGTGGGCCCAAAGTGGACAATATCACACTGTGAAGTTGGGATAAGATCCTTATAGGCATCATGAATAAATTCACCTTCATTTTTTTCAAACTCCAATTCTTCATTGAGAGCAATAACTTGACTTTGAACTTTCTTCTCTTTCCAATCTCAAGAAGCCTTCTCATTAAAGAGTACATCTCTATTAATAATCACTTTATTTTTCTTCAAATGAAAGAGTTTACAGCCCTTTGATTTTGAGCTATAACTCACAAAGATGCATTTTTCACTAGTTTCGTGAAGTTTATGTCTCACTTCTCTTGGAACATGAGCAAAGCAAATGTAACCAAATATCTTTAAGTGATTTACGGATGGTTTTCTTCCAATCCAAGCTTCAAATGGAGTTTGATTCTCTATGGATTTTTTTAGACATTTATTCATCAAGTAAACTGTTGTGTACACCACTTCACCCCAAAAGGACATAGGCATTCCTTTCTCATGAAACATTGATTTCGCCATCTCAAAAATAGTTCTAGTTTTTCTTTTTGTCACTCCATTTTGTTGTGGACTGTGCCCAACAGTCAATTGCTTATCTATCCAAATATCTTCACAAAATTTATCAAATTGTTTGGAGTTGTATTTACCACCTCTGTCACTTCTTAAAACCTTCAAGAGGTGTTCATTTTTCCTTTCAACAAGATTTTGAATTTTTTTTTTTAAATAAAGAAAACATCAGATTTTTGTCTCAAGAAATACACCTATGTCATTATTGTGTAAATCATCTACAAAAATAATAAAATACTTGTTACTAGCATGAGTTAAAGTTGTCTTTGGTCCACACACATCGGTATGAACAAGCTCCAATGGTACTTTAGCTCTCCGTGCTTTGTCTTTTGGAAATGACTCCCGATGATGTTTATCAAGTGCACAACCTTCACAAACTTCCTTCATTTCTTGTATAATCAGCAACCCATACATCATGTTCTTTTGTTGGAGATTTTTTAAGCTTTGAAAATTCTAGTGCCCAAATCTTCTATGCCAAAGTCATGCCTCATCAATTACATCCATCTTCAAATCTACATTTTTTGGATAAAGAAAAGTGAGAGGGAAATTTCTATTCTTCTTCATCTTAATTCTTATCACAACTCGTCTTCTATCTTCTTCGTCAACAATCTTGTAAAAGTTTTCTTCAAAGTGAACAAGATATCCATGATCCACAAGTTGTCCAACACTCAACAAATTTTGCAACAAGTCCGGAACTAACAACACATCCCAGATATACTTTTTCCCCTTCTTTGTCTCTATAGCAATAGTAGCATTTCCCTTTGCTTGCACCAATGCATCATTTCTTATTCTCACTTGGGAACTTGAGAAAGTATCCATTTCTACAAAAATACTTGTATGCCCCGCCATATGATTACTACAACCACTTTCAAGGAACCACACTTTGTTTCTCTGCTCCAATGCCGCTTGACAAGCATAAAACATATTTCCATCACCTTCTTGTTCTTCAAAGAAATTGGTTTGTTGATTGTTCTTGAATCAACAATCCTTTTTTTACATGCCCAAATTTCTGGCAATTGTAAGATTTGCGGCTTTCTGCGAGACCAACAATCTTTTACAAATCTTGCATTTTTTGTTAGTGGACTTACATTTCATCTCCTTTCAAAACTATTTCTACCTCTTCCTTTTGTATTTCTTCCTCTTCCATGTCTTCCACCCCTTGCAGATTCAATTTTGGATTGATCAAAATTTGATGGTTCATTTGCTTGGTTTTTTAAACTACCATTGAGTTTGGATTGAAAGACACTTTCAATTGACTTTTCGGAATATACCTACTCAACCTTTGCTCAAATATTTAATGAAATCCATCAATTCTTCAACACCCAATGAGGAAGTATCTTTAGTCTTCTCAATAATGCCAACAATGGAGTCATATTTCTCCGGCAAACTAATTAGTATTTTCTCCACTATTGATCGGTAATTTTCTCTCTATAAATTTTCATTTGATTCACCATCTCCACAACTCTAGAAAAATAATGTTTCAAAGCTTCACTTTATTTCATTTTAACATTTTCAAAATCCTTTCTAAGAGATTGAATTTTAATGGCTCTTACTTTCAAAGCGCCCATAAACTCCTTTTGTAGAATGTCCCAAGCCTTCTTAGCTTTTGTGGCATTGATGATTCTTGAGAAGATTGTGTCGGAAACTCCTTTTTGAATCAAATAGAGATCTTTGGCATCCTTTTTTCGATTACCCTTTAGTTGTTGCTTTAGGGCATTTGTCAAGCCTCCATTTTTCTGGATTCTTCATACCCATCTTCTACCAAATCCCACAAATCATATGAAACAAAAAGATTTTCATCTTCACACACTTATAATCATAGCTTTCTCCATAAAAAATTGGAAATGGAGGGTTTTGAGTACCACTATTGCTTGCACTTGTCATCACTTTCTTCTTCTAAGGATTTTGTTTCTCCTTTGCAAATCATCAAACACTTGGTGTGCAGAATTTTTTTTCTTCTTCCTTTTCTAAGTGTTGAAACCCAATGATGCCTTCTCTTATCTACTGCAAGAACCCAGATATGAAGAACAGATCTGATTGAAAAGATGGCTTTGAATCTATGTGCAGAACAGAGGGCAGCAGGGACTGTGCAATCAGAGAGCTGTAGGAGTAGCGTCAGCATGCACAAGTTATTCCAGACAGCAATAGTTGTGGACGGTGAAAGTGGGAGGCTAGAGTGTCGATAGCGGTGGCAGCTGAAGCTGCAAGAAACACAGATAGAGGCAACAAAGGTTGCAAACAGCAGAACCAGCTTCAGACAGTAGCGGAGGAGGTTGTTGTAGGCAGCAACGTTTGAGGCAGCGTGGCTAAGACTGATTCTCAGATTTTCTTTCTTCCTTTTTTTCGATTTTTAATCTTCGCCTCTGATACCAGAGGTTGGTTGTAGTTTCAACTCAAAATAGGGGAGGCATGTTCCTCCTTCTCATTTCAAAGAAAAGCTTCAAGAGTTTCTTTTTTTAACAAACCATCATAGTCATAAAAATGGCAAATATCTAGCATCCAAAATATATCAACAAAAGACTAAAATGGGCATAAACTAAAACCATTATAAAAAAAACTGACAAGGCGTTAAATTTAACACGTCCATGGAGATTTCTACTGAATATGGAACCAAGGAAGTACATCTAGTGCCAGGTGTTGTTAAAGAATAGGTAACCATAGAGGTCGAGAATTTGCAGGGTTCTTGCCCTTTTCTTGTAATTTCAAAGAGATGCTAAAGCTGTAGGTTCACATCCACCAAGTGCTCTGCGTGGAGTTATTGTTGGAACTTGTCGCTCAATGCTACTGAAATTAGGAGTCTAGTTACATGGGACTCCTAATTACATAGGACTCCTAATTAAATGGGATTCCTAATTACATTAGGAAACTGCTAAACATAGGACACTGCAATACTGCTATATATTAAGGACGTGGGTTTCATGGAAACCCTGTCGTTTGGCCGAGTGCCTTCCGAGGTCAGAAGGGGTCTCTTGCAGCAAAGGTGTAGTGAGGGAGATAGAGAGAGAGGAAAGATACCAAAAGAGATCTTGGGATCCAAATATTGTATCTGTATTCTTTTAATTTTTATCTATAATGAAATCTACACTCTCCTGTGGACGTAGGCCAAGGTTGGGCCAAACCACGTATATCCTGTGTTCTTTGTGTTTATGTGTGATTGAGTCTGTATTTTCTGTATGTGGGTATTGGGTCTATTCCCTACAGTGGTATCATGAGCGAAGGTTCGATTCGGGCCAGATAAATCACACGTCGGAATCGTCTGCAAAAGGAGAGGGGCAGAAGCAACAATACAATACCGCTGCAGATCTGAAAAAATCAGATCTGTGAGTGGCAGCCAGTAGAGGTGCCGCTGGAAAGACAAAGCACCCTCACCAGTGGAGGCAGATCCGTTCCACGTCGGTTCTAAGAAAACCAGAGACACGTTCGTCGGATGGGAAATCAGATCTGAGAGATCAGATCTGTAATTCGAGAGAAAAAAGGCAGCAAATCGGTGAGAATCTGCAGACGGTGGAGACTGCAAGGAAGGCGGCCAGATCTAGAAAACTGAGAAGGGGTTTCTCGGTTCAGATCTGAGATCTGAGGTGAGCAGAGGAGGCAGTAGCGAGGAGATCTGGGTACAGATCCGAGGAGGAGCGGCGCATATGCGAGCAGAGGAATCGCAGAGGCTGCAGAGGTGTAGGTACTGTAGGGCAGTAGCGGCGGCGACTCAAGCAGATCGGCCAGCTGGACAGCCGAGCAGCGACACCAGATCTGCCAGCAGCCGGAGGTAGCGCCGGAGAGAGGAAGGCTGCGGCAGCTCAAACTCAGTTCCACTGGTTTTGGGGGATAAACGAGTGGAAGAATAAAAAAAAAAAGAGGAAGGAAAATTGGTGGTATGGAGGACCACCACTGCAGGTGCACCTACGGGACCACCATTTCAGGTACATCAGCGAGTCCACTCGGTTGTGAAGAACCACTGTTTTCGGTGCACCCGAGGGGCTAAGTGAGTCCACTCGGTTGTGAAGAACCACCGTTTTTCGGTGCACCCGATGGACTACAGGGGCAGTTCTGCTGGACTATTATACTGCGTGGTGGGTGATCTGCAGGTTTACAGTTTCGGATGATCCCGCAAGACCACAGATTCAGGTACTCCTTCAGTAGGGAAAAAATCAACGGTCAGAATTGTTTTGCAATTTCTGGAGTCATCGGGACTCGGAATTGAGATCCGTCTTCGCCTATGTGATCGTAGCAAAGAGATCTACGCAGTGACCGGTGTGGATTTTGAAAAGGAGGAAGAATCGGGGAGTGGTCGACGACAGTGCATGGGATCACATCAAGGAAACACGGCAAGGTGTAGCCGTGAGAGGGTTGCTGCACGGTGAAGGACCTTGGACCTTTTGACGGTACGCGAGGAGATGGCACATTTGCCATATGCGTAGAGAGGCCAAGGTGATTGCAACTAACACAATAATGTGTACAGGAACACACTATGAAGGAAACGCAACCTCGCGTTCGTGAAGCACGTCGGGATGTGCTCGTAGAACGTAGGAAGCGGAGTTGCAGATGCAACACAGGGTCTTGGACGGCCAAGATCGAGGTGGAGCTCGGTTGGGCTATACAGTCTTACTCAAGACTGGTGGATCATCCTAAGGTATGGGATGCGCATCTCATGCAGAGATGTAGAGGATTACAGCTGCAAGTGGAGCATGGCCGGGAGCAGTTAGTGTGCAAAGAGGTGCATAGTTGCAGTGGAGGACGATGTCACAGTTGTCTCTGGAGGAGGATCAGTGGATTTTCGCCAAGGTGGAAATTGTTGGAACTTGTGGCTCAATTCTACTGAAATTAGGAGTCTAGTTACATGGGACTCCTAATTACATAGGACTCCTAATTAAATGGGATTCCTAATTACATTAGGAAACTGCTAAACATAGGGCACTGCAATACTGCTATATATTAAGGACATGGGTTTCATGGAAACCCTGCCGTTTGGCCGAGTGCCTTTCTGGCCTCTTGCAGCAAAGGTGTAGTGAGGGAGATAGAGAGAGAGGGAAGATACCAAAAGAGATCTTGGGATCCAAATATTGTATTTGTATTCTTTTTATCTATAATGAAATCTACATTCTCCCGTGGACGTAGGCCAAGGTTGGGCCGAACCACGTATATCCTGTGTTCTCTGTGTTTATGTGTGATTGAGTCTGTATTTTCTGTATATGGGTATTGGGTCTATTCCCTACAGTTATCACATTAGCTGGGCTACTAAACATTGTCCAGGTATCTATCTGAATGAGCGGGTTACGCATACTATCAAACCAAATATGAGAAACCTTGTTCAAACTTGTGGGAAATATTTGTGGTGTTCGTGCATAGTGTACCGGATCATATGGCCAGGCCCGACTCAAGCATAAAGCAAGTCAAGCGCTTCTCCAAAGAAATCTCCAATGGCAGCACAATCCTCACCCTTGCTCAGTCTGCTCCAAAAGATAACCCTATCCCGAAATCTTCCCCTTTTCTTCGATTGATTCTCTCTCTTCTTCCTATAAACTTATCAATTTCTAGCGCTGACTCTCTTCTTCTCTCAACTCTAGACCTCTAGCGAAACCTCTCTTACTACGCCTCTCCTCCCGCTCTGCCCTCGTCGGTTTTGTGTGAAGCAGTACTTGGATTGTTCTGCAATTGTCAAAATTCGATAGGAATTCTCTATGTTCGCCCAACTGCTTCTAGATCAAAGGTCTTCAAATCCCCTAGAACCACTTGATTGTTACCTCAATTCTTTTGAAGCAACCCTTGGCTTCCTATTTCTGCTCTCTTGTTGTGCAATGGTAAGTAAGTCTCACCCTTCACTTGTAATTAGATTCCTATTAATTTTTTCTTCTTTCCATTGAGATTTCATGAACTCTAGGTGGAGGGTGATTTTCCTCTTTGCTTAACCCAATTGTGTGATCACCAATCTCCACTTGCTTATCAATCTTTTTATTTAGACTTTAGCCAGACCTTTTTATTTTTGATTTTTTCTTTGAATTAGTATTCTTCCTGATTTGACAGGTGATTATGAAGTAAAATGTAGGGAATAAATTTTCCAAAGGTCCAACTTTTAGAGGAGACTCTTTCAAAATTTCGACAAAAATCTCGAACATTAATTATTCTCAAGAATTGAGTTCTTTCCGTTGGTTGAGGTGATAAGTTTTGAATTTTTAAATGAGAATCTCATGCTTTCGTCATGTTGTGGATCGTGACGTGTCAATATCACGAGTTCGTCAAGGGATAGGGATTATATACCAAGAATGCCTCATTTAGAATTTTCGCTTTAGGCTTCAACTTGTGTATAGACGGCCCTACATATGGCTGACCTTATTGGAGGTAGGGGGTATCAGCCATCATGAGTCTGCTCCCAATGAACAAACATAGGAGAGTTGTAGCTCCATTAATCATCAATGGAGGCTACTTGCACGTTGTTTAACCTTATGGCCTCTGGAATAGGATGGGGTAAACTGTTTGATGATGTGGGTATATCTTTTCCGCGTTCATGAATTAGACTTATTGAGGATTGATCCACAGTGTTTGTTACTTCATTGTGATGAGTTGATAGAGACAGTATGTCTACATTGATTCAATTCAGTAAGATTTTAAGTTGAGTAACTTAACAAATTTTACTAAATTTTTCTTAATAAATTACTCGACTCAATAAGAATTCGAGTCAAATTTAAATTTCAAATTTTCAAATTTTGATAGAAAAGTGAGGTCGTAAGGAGATTAGGCGCAGTTGGCCAAAATGAGGCAAGAGAGGTACCAAACAAAATCTGAAGAGACAGTAAGGGATCACGAGACAGGGTTTATAGATTCGCCAACAGAGAGATCGAAGAATTAGAAGATTGCCTGGGCCATATCAACTCTGGTTGGGACCCATAATCTTCCTTCATCTTTTGATTTTGTATTTTTAGAACTTAATCATTTTGTATGATGGGCGGTCATATGCTTTCCATGGGCTCTATATTACTTGTCATTCTTATCCTTTCCAGTTCCCCTACCTTTCTTTGAGAATGTGAATATATACACATTTGGTATTTACAAAACAACAAAATGGAGGTTAATTAGGAAAGAAAATAACGTTTAAGGAACACCAATTAAAACATTTAAACAACAATTAAAAAATAAAAAATGCTAATGAATTATGAATAAGAAGTAATTAAATTAAAAACAGGCTTGACAAAATTTGAGTTAATTGAACCTGTTTGATTAATGACCATATCCGTTTATTAAATGGACTAAATCCAAACCTATTTATAAATGGGTCAACCCCATCCAATTCAAAAATAAATGGGTTGACCCAATCAATTATTATTGTGCATGTATGCAACACATGTAATTTTATGAAGTCTACATCCATTTAAGAGATAATCTTAATATATTTCTTGTTAGAAGAGTAATCAAGTAAATGGAGAAATCTAATCCGAGTCTAACTCGATCTAAATCTAAAATACACTCAAAATGACTTAACTTGTTTAACAAGACCTGCATAGACCAAAACCTTAACCGCTCAAATCGAATAAAACCTAACTCGATCCGACCCAACCTAGTGGCAAGTATAATACTACTACATTAGCCAAAGGAAGATAGTGCTCAACCAGGTCCATTTAATATATTTCTTATTACAAATTAACATCAAATATTCAAATTAGTTGATACACTAGTTATATTTTTAAAGAAATATTTATTTACCAATAAATTATTTAAATTGTAAGATAAAATCCAATGTGTTACGCAGATACGCATATCACAAGTTCATACTAAAATTATGAAAGTCTACAAATATCTATATCAAATATCAATTGATATTTTTTTTACTTTCTTGTAAAGTTGTATTGAAATGATAGAGGGAGAGATCATCAGGTTTGATCACAAATTAACTGAATTCTTTATATAGTTTTATCGGTGCTGCAAAAATCATTTCATCCCAACGACAAGAAAGGCCTATAACAATTGCTACAGCAATCATCATGTCCACAACAGAGAGAGGAAGAAGAAAAAGATGCTGAGCAATTTTTATAACAGTCATTTATTTCTGAAAGGAACAGAAACACTATAACATGAATTCCATTTTATTTGGGTGTTGGGCCTTCGACAACCATTCATTAAGCTTCTTTTGCCCAGCATCTTTCACATACTGGATGATTATTGTTAAGGTTGCAGTAACAGCAAGCTTTAGTTACATAAAGCCAAAGTAAATGTCACATACAGAAGAAAATATTAGCGATTAAGAAGAAAAAAATTGGCGAGATGAGTCACCAAATGGATGATCCAACTCTTAAGAAATTCATTAACATTAACCTTAATCAGTGTTACTGCGAGTTCAGTGACCCGTTTGGAAGAAAATATTAGCGATTAAGAAGGAAAAATTGGCAAGATGAGTCACCAAATGGATGATCCAACTCTTTAGAAATTCATTAACATCAACCTTAATCAGTATTACTGTGAGTTCAGTTACCCGTTTGGTAGATATTTCTAAGTTCTTTTGAAACAAAATGATGAAAACAGGCGAAAAAAGGCCTAAAAATACATGACAGACTAATCCACAGCTGGTAGAGTACAAAACAAAGAATCGTGACCCATTTAATAAGTGAGAAACAGTGGTTAAAATCAGTAAGAAAATAGAAATAAAAGGAGAAAAGTATTAGGACCTGGGTATCCAGCTCAAAATATTAGCTTATTAAGTAGAATGAATTAGGTCTTTTATAAATCTTTAAATTTCCCTCTACAATTCTAATGTGAGA
Organism: Chimonanthus salicifolius; assembly: GCA_013350335.1. NCBI lineage: Eukaryota > Viridiplantae > Streptophyta > Magnoliopsida > Laurales > Calycanthaceae > Chimonanthus > Chimonanthus salicifolius. The sequence continues at coordinate 47,770,763 of CM023540.1, read as the reverse complement.
CTCGTTCGCAGCCTCAACAAAGTCAATCTCGAACAATACCATATGTGAGTCCCTTTTATACAAAGAAATTCCAACCGACAATGCAAGTTTGTTTACAGAAAGGTCATCCCAAAATTAAAATAATAGAGAAGTCGGTGGGAGAGTGTTAAAATATGATTAGATTTGATTTCTAATGTTAAAGATAGGATTAAATTTGATTTCCTCCTTATCTATATAATTTACTATATTTGAATTTGATGATGTATGGAGCCATAGATCACAACCCACTAATTTCTTCCGCTTCCCTTCTCAATTTTCGTTTTTTTCATGGACGCTCGCCGCCTACGGCCACTCTGTAGCCTGATGTCATCTCCAACAAATCTTCGCAATCAGTCAATGCGCTGCCACCTCATCCAATTCTCTCAGTCAGTCAGTGCGCTGCTAATTCATCTATGCAGCTAGCCAGTGCGCTGCTAAATTCATCTATGCAGTCAGTCAGTGCGCTGCCAATTCATCTATGCAGTCAATCAATACGCTGCCAATTCATCGTTGCAGTCAGTCCTGCACGCTCATCTTTTCTCTGGCTAGTTAATGTGCCAGTTTTCTATGTTTTCCCAGTTTCACGTTCTTTCCCCGCTTCAACTTGTGGGAGCATGTTAAAATAGGATTAAATTTGATTTCCAATGTTAAAGATAGGATTAGATTTTATTTCCACTTTATCTATATTATCTTACTATATTTGAATTTAATGATGTATTTAATTTCTCTTATAAATAAATAGTCTCTTCTTTAAAAGGAGACACCAAATCATTTTATTATTTCACAGAAAGATAAGAAGTAAAAAACAAATAAGATTTCTAGTCTAAATCAAACTGGGCTCTAAATAGAGCCACGCCCAACAGAAAGATGGTTGAAAAAGAAAATGCAAATAAGAGAAAATCAAATGGCATCTTTACGTCTTACAACAATATCCATCATGGAAGGTAGAAGATCTTGAGGATTGACAAGAACGAGAAGGCGGGAACATGAAAATAAAGAAGCATGCTGCTATCGAGGGCGACCTCATTTTTTTTTCTGGATTTCCCTTTCATCAGATGTGTGAGAGAAGATCAAAAGCACTGGAATTTATAGACGTTCAGAAATCTATTTGGGAAAGGTCAACGCAATTAAGCCTCTGATTCCTGGAATTTACAGACGTTCACAAATCGGTTACAGGAATGGTCAGCGCAATTGCCTTGCATGTACGGGTGCAACTTGGGTTGAGTTTTATCCTATTTGAGAAATTAGTGGGTTTGAGTTATGTATTTGTATATTTTGAATTGGATTGAATTGAGAAAAAATGTATGAAATTCGAGTCAAGTTGACAATCCAACCTGACCCGAGTGCATCAAGTAATAAAATAATAGTGATTAGGGTTAAAACTCAAATCAGGTCAGGTCAGGCTAGTACTTAGGGTGAGTCGGATCAGAAATTCGGACCAGGCGGGGCCGGGTACAATAAGTTTTGGCATGGGTTAGATTGAGTTTATTAAAACTCTACCCAACCCACCCGAGTTTCAACCCTAGATATTTGTTTCTTATATAAGTGACCTGCTGATTTTATTTTTACCTTTTTTTTATTTTTTTTAAAAAGAATCGGTAATAATTAAGAAGTGTTTATTTGTCCGAGCTCGACCTAAATAAACAGACTTGAACAAAGATTTTTTGTTCGACGGGTCGGGCATGGGCTTTTAAGTTCGTTTATTTTTTAAGCTCAAGAACAGTTAAGTACGAGCCCAACTGGCCTCGATGAGCTTTAAACAAAATCCTAAGCCCAGATTCAACCTAAATAAACGGGCTTCAAGAAAGATTTTTTGTTCGATAAACCGAGCTCAACCTAAATTCTTTGTCGAAGCCAATTTATATAGGTCGAGGCTGGGCTCAAGATTTTACTTAATGCCCGTCAGACTTGTACTTAACTGTGTTTAGGCTTAAAAAATAAATGAGCTAAAAAGCTCGAGTCTAACCTGTCAAACCAAAAAATCTTTGTCCAAACTCCTTTATTTAAGTCATTCTCAGATAAATGAACACTCCTTAATCATTACTCGTGCTTTTAAAAAATGAAAAAATAACTATTAACAAGATTTGAACTCACGTCACCTAGATGAAAAAATATATCTTTACTAGTAGACTACAATAGCTTCTATATTTTATTTAGATTTTAAAATAATATATAAAAGAAAATAACTCTCCTTTTTACGAGCGCATACCTTCTATGTTGGTTCTAATGTGGGTGTTTTTTTTTTCTTTTATATAATATTATTTTATAGTCTAAATAAGATATAGAAGTTATTACAGTCTAGTGCTAAAGATACTTGTTTTCATGTAAATGATCTAGGTTCAAATCTTATTGATGATTATCTTTTCATTGTTTTGAAAAAGAATGAATGATAATTAAGGAGTGTTCATTTGTCCTACAGTTAAGTACGAGTCCGACGAGCCTCGACGGACTTTAAATAAAAGCTTGAGCCAGCCCCGACCTAAATTAACTGGCTTTTGACAAAGATTTTTTACTCGATGAGTCGGACTTGGGCTTTTAAACCTCTTTATTTAAGTTTAACCACAGTTAAATACGAGCCCAATGATCCTAGATAAGCTTTAAATGAGTCGAGCCCCGACATAAATAAACTGACTCAACCTTTCAAACAAATTTTTATTGTCCAAATCAATTTATTTAGGTCGGGATCAGACAACTGAATACTCCTTAATTATAACTCATTTTTTCATATAAATGAAAAAGAGGATAAAATAAAAAATAACCATCAACAAAGTCAAGATATGGACTCGAGTAATTTACAAAAGAAACAAGTATATTTACTACTTAGATTATAATAACTTCTATATCTTATTTAAACTATAAAATAATATATAAAAGATAAAAAGGTCGAGCACAGCTGAGCATTGATAAAACCATGGCAGAAGGTATGAAGTAGCTATATTTCTGAAAAGGAAGTCACAATTCTTCTCTACGTATAGGGGCAATTTAGGCTGCATTTGGATGGGGATAAAAGATGTTACCCCTCTATTACCTCTTGTTACCCTCATTTGGTAACAATAGGGTTAGATAAAAATTTGAAAATTTACTTTTCTCATCTTATTTTTGAATACCCTTTTGGAGGTTGGAGTATTCACAATATCCTACCCATCAATACCTCTTGTCTTCCTCTCTATATCAATTATATATTATAAAATTAAAATCTTTCAAAAAAATATATTATATAATTAAAAAAATAATATATTTAAAGTAATTAGCAATTTAATTATGTTTGAAATTTATTTTAAAAATGTGTCAACATTTTCAATATGATGCACTTGGATGAGGGTAAATTTTACGAGAGTTACCCTTGAGTAGGGGTAACTCTACGTAGAGGTAAACTAATATATTAACAATTTTATGAGAATTAATATTTTTTATTAAATCTATCTAATATAAATAATAAAAATAAAATTTTATGAAACATAATTGTCAAAATATCATATTTTTAAGGGGTGATTCTGTCGAAATTTCGACAGGGTCTCGAAACTCCGAAAGTTTTTGAAGTTCATGGTAATCTCTTTCGGGGTAATTAACAATTTATTTTGTTGAAAATTTCTTTTAAAAATATGTTAACATTTACAACATGATGCATTTGGATGAGAGGTAAATTTTACGGGGCTTACCCTTGAGTAAGGGTAACTATAAGCAGGGTAATCTAACATATTAATAATTTTATACTAATTAATAATTTTTATTAAATCTATATAATATAAAAATTAAAAACTAAATTTTATGAAACATAATTGTCAAAATATCCTATTTTAAGGGGTAATTCGTGTAATGATCCGACCCGGAGTAACGGGTCAGATGTGATGGGTAAAATTGATTTAGAAAATTATCGTAGTTTAAATTGATTGTTAGTTTAAATTGATAAATTTATTTGGGCAAAACACAATTTAATTTAGGGATTGAATAATAAACTCTGGTATCACACATTTTCTCCTCAATAAGAATTTATAAATTTATCCCCTTCAAATTAAATTAAGGGAATGGAAAATAAATTATTAACTTAGACTATTAAATTCCCCCAATTTAGAATTTCAATTGGAAGTATATTATTTAAAATTTAAAATCAATAAATAAGTCTCAATTTTAAGTGTTTAGGATTCAATTGATGGTTGACAAATTAATAAAAGAGAAATAAAGGATAATTTATGAAAACAAATAATTTAAGGAGACTCACCTTCCCTAGTCAAAATTAATTATCCAAAATTCTTTCACCTTGAGAGTTGTATATTGGGATTTTATCTTACTTATGAAAATAAAAAAATATCGGATTTGTACCGAAAATAGAAATTACTTAAATCGTGTGGGCCCTTTGGACCCACCCTCTCGATGTTTATCTCCATTTTCCTTAAGGCCTTGATGGAAGAGAATACCCAAATCCCTTAAACCCACGTTGGAAACACAAGGTTCCACCGTATCTACCAGTTCTTCCCCAAATGGGATTCTTCTCCCTCCCTTCCTTACCCCAAAATCCCTAAATTTCGATCCCTTTCCCATGAATACCTCTCCAAAATGGAAACAAGGATCGCCTATCCACCTTATACCTTTCAGTTGTTTACTCCTCAAAATCGGAATCCCTCTCAAAAGTAACCAGTCGACATTATTCCCTTTAAAGCATGTAAATCCAGCCGAACTCTTCTTCTACTTTCGATCACCAACAAATCCATCGTTTTTCCCTTCAAGCCCCTTTACTTCCATCGCCGGTGAGTGATTTCATCTGCAGAATCCAGCCGAGCATCGTTGGAACTTTGTTAGTGGTTGTATACAGTCTTCACTCAGATTTCAAGGTACCTTTATTTTATCTTATTCTCTCCTCTTTCTTCTTAGCCTACTGATTTTTCGGTTGGATCTAAAGCCTCAAAGCCATCCATTACTGGCTGTTTTCAGCCAGCACACCCTTCATTCAATCGAATCTGGCTGACCCATAATCCACCGCACGTCAGTCCTCAAATCATTCTAAGTTGAGACTGTTTTTAGGTACAAACCATGCTTATGTATATTTTATTTCCAGATTTTTCTTGTAAGCCTCCAACCTCTATTGTGCCTGGATCGACTACTTCCTGCTGTTTTTACAAACCAGTCGAACTATCCAGTTCTCAGTTTGAGTTACTGCTTGCAACCCATTGTAGAAAACCCACCTTTATGACCTTAAGACAGATGGTATTCCATTATTAACCAAGTTAATAGGTGGAATTATGCAAAAATAAGAATCCAACCATGGAAATGTGTAAATTAGGCTGATTCATCAAAGTACTGAATCTGGTTGTTATTTGAATGTAAGGTTGTGCAATTCCTAGTCCTTGGCATACTATTTTCTAGTCAGCCACCCCCTTTTCCGCCGACCTTCTTTTGATATTACTATGCCTATAAATTTATTCTGGAAAGGTTGGACAACCACCCATCCAAACTAGGTGCCACTATGACTGGAACAATCCTTATTTGGGTCTGAACTAGGGTCCAAAATTCAGTTCAAATTATTATCAAATTGGGCCTTTATCTTAGGCCAAAAGTGTTATATTTTATGGGCCTGTTCAAGAATAACCAATTCCAATCATTGAGAGAGGAGACTGATTTTCAGTCCCAAGATTGACCAAATAAGTGAACTGATACCAGTCCCAAATGTCTTGCCTATTGGACTTGCTGTGGACCAAGAAACTCTTTCTAGTCGAGCCAGCAGAACCAGGTTCGAACTCCTCTAAATGAGGTTTGCAAGCCAGCCCAGATTATTGGTAGTAGGGACTGAATTCAAATACCAGATCGATCAGATAATAAGACTAATTTCAGTCCAAGAACTTCATAAAAGCAGGACCTTAGTGAGCCAGTAAACCATTTAAATAAGATTAATTTAAAGAGAGTTAACAATCAACAAATGCTATTTGCTTAGAATATTTAATTTGATCTACAGCAACCTTACGTTAAAAGGGTTTATTTTTAAAGCTTTGGACTCCTTGGTAACATCTTACGCTTCACAAACTTTTAGTTGAGGGAAACAATTCACTACATACCATGTATTCATATAATCCTTTATTTTGATTGTGCCATGAAAATATTGCGTTGTGTTGCATGTTATGAATATAGTTGTTGGATCTAGAGTAGACTGTGTGTATATTAATAATGGTAGAAATCCGGTATTTACTCACAATAATGTAAGGGAGATTTTGGCTAAATATTTTATTGGCCGTGAGGAGACTCTTGTCTGCCCGGATTGTAGAATCTAACCATTAATGTTATTGAAAGATCCAACGATTTTATATTTATAGGTTGATGATTATTTGTATGATATTATTGAATTTCAATCTTGATTGTACATGTGTTAATGTTGGTTTATGTAATTCAAATCATTATGATGCTTATACTATTATTATGTTTTATGTATACTATAGCAAACTGATATTCGCTATGATATTATAAATTGTTTAGACTGAGATTTATGATTCTATAAGCACAATATGATAATTGAGCATGTTTATTGGCATTGAGCATGGCATTTCATATTCATAACATTGGGTATGAGGGTGCGATCCATAATTGTCACAAAGACCATGACGGTGGTAGTGTTATTAACCTCACTTTAAGTGAGAAGACCATTATGGTAGAAGAGGTGTGATATCCGTGACAAGTCATGAGGGCTGTTATTTTGGTGGTAGGTTGTGTTATCCTCACTTTATGTGGGAAGGCCATTAAGGCGATGCTTGTGTTATATTCGATTCGTCAGGAAGGACACCAAATATCAGTAGATGTAATAATGGGTTGGAATATGACATTTGGCATTGAGCATTACATTTTTGCAAAGGCATGAGCATGAAATAAATTGTTATTCTTGCTTATTTGAAATATCATTGAGAAAGTAGAGATATCATATGCTATGTTTGTGTTATTATTTTCTTCGCTGGGCATGGAGCTCATTCCTTACATTGCAGGCAATCCCTTGGACTTGGGTCTGAACGATAATCACAACTGAGCTTACAAGGCGAGGAGTCGATGAAGAATTCTTAAAAACGCTTAGTTTATTGCAGAATTTAATATTTAGATTATAAGTCGGTTGTTTATTTGATTTGAGACTTTGAGAAAATTGTTTATTCGTTTATTTTTAATTTGTGGAAACTTGGATAATAAATTCAAGTATGGATTAAATTTGAGAATGTTTTAATTTGATTGTTATGAGAATGTGAGTAAGTGATGCGCTTAGAAATCCTTATGTGAGTGATATTTATCTCTTTAAGTTGTTTTGAAGTTTAAATGAGATATTATGTCTTCAAACAGGTTGTGGACTTGAGGAATTTTGGTGGCTTGTGAATGTAATTATTTTTGTTTGAATTTAGCCACAGATTTTGGATGTAAGACCCGTTTAGGGCAGCAAGTGATTTAAATTTGTACAGTTAGATCGCGCCCGTTTAGGTGTTGGAAGGCGGGGCGTGACAATTCTGTTGAAATTTCGATAGGGTTTCAAAACTCCAGAAGAGTTTGAAGTTTACAATAATCTCTTTCAGGGGTAATTTGCAATTTATTCTGTTGAAAGTTTATTTTAAAAATGTGTCAACATTTACAACATGAAGTATTTGGATGAGGGATAAATTTTATGGGGGTTACCCGGGGTTACTCTTGAATATGAGTAACTGTAAGCAGGGGTAATCTGACATATTAATAATTTTATAAAATTTAATAATTTTTATTAAATTCATATAATATAAAAATAAAAATAAATTTTTATGAAACATAATTGTCAAAATGTCCTATTTTTAAGGTGTGATTCTTTCCAAATTTCGATAGGGACTCGAACCTCTAAAAGAGTTTGAGGTTCATGGTATATCTTTTGGGGTAATTAATAATTTATTTTGTTGGAAGTTTATTTAAAAAATGTGTCAATATTTTCAACGTGATGCATTTAAATGAGAGGTAAATTTTACAGGAGTTACCTGAGGTTATTTTGAGTAGGGGTAACTGTAGGCAGTGGTAAGCTGACATATTAACAATTTTATAAGAAATTTATTAATTCATATAATATAAAAATAAAAATTATAATTTTTTATGAAGAGATATATTGATATTTTTTATTCATTTATTAGGATTTAAAATAAATATAAAAAAAAGTCTTTATTTATTTTTTTAATGTTAGAATGCAAGAGTTCATTTTAAATTATAATTATGAAAATTAATTTATAAAAAAATGGATAATATTATTATAAGTTATATTATTAAGATTTAATTTTATGAATATTATTTAATAATTATATTTTATAAAATTTCTTAAAAAAATATTAATATATCAGATTACCATTACTTGTAGTTACCAAAAAAGATAAACCTTTACTCTACCACTATAATTACCAAACAAGATAAGTATAATCCAAGTTCAAGGGTCACCCGCACTCAAAGATGGCCCTTACTCGAAGTAACCCCTCTAAAATTTACCCTCTCATCCAAACTTAGCCTTAGTTAAAAAGGTCTAATTGGAAGCAGGGGTTAAAAAAACGGTGCGGCCGATATATTGGCCGCAATATCGGCCGAGGAAATTCTCTCTCTTCCAATATCGGCATTTTCTCTCTCCTCCGATATTGGAACCATGAAAAAACTGCAAAAAACCGTGATGAACTGTGAAAAACCGCCAAAAATCGCAAAAACCCGTGAAAGCAGTAAACCCTGAACCGTTAAAAACCGTGCAGAACAGTGAAAAACCGTTAAAAACTGCAAAAAACTGCAAAAAACCGTGAAAGCAGTAAATCCTGAACCGTTAAAAACCGTGAAGAACCGCGAAAAACCGTTAAAAACTGCCAAAAACCGTGTAAAAACTGTATCGGTGTTTTTTAAAAAAAAAATAAAAAAAATAATTAAATATCGATATTTATGAATATCGGCCGATATTTGGACCGATATTTTGGACCGAATATCGGCCATATTGGCCGATAATACTACTATACGGCCGATACATATCGTATAGGCCAATATTGTTTGGTTTGAAAAAACCGATATATATCGGCCGATATGATATGTATCAGACGATATTTGAAACTTTGATTGGAAGTACAAGCTACTTCAATCCAACAATTTTTTTAAAGTACACAATGTAAAATCTCAAATTTTGAAGTGTTTTCGTAAAAAATCCCTAATGATAATTCCTTATCTCATGGGAGCCGTTTTTTTGTTTTTTAATATTTTTATAATAAGTAAATATAAAAAATTTGCACGACTTGCGGTAGCAGACACTTCGGTGGTCCGGCCCTTTTCTCCGAGCAGTGAGGTGTTTTTGTCCCACGGTCCCATTTCTTCTCACAGTCGACGTAGCTTTAAAAGGTACACTTTCCGTTGCCTCTCTCTTGGAGCTTTCGGCCCTTCACGTCGCAAGGTACACAGTTTCTGCCTGTCTCTCTCTCCATCTCTTTCTTTCGGACCTTCTGCCATGTATTTTTTTTTTCTCTCCTTTTTACTCTATTTCTTAAGCTTCTGCTGTTCTGTTGATGTTGATGTTGTAGTGTATTTTCAATGATAAATTAAAGGCCATGCTCCGATTCTTGATTTCCTTTGATTTTTTTTTTGGGTCTTGATCCATTTTGCTCAATATTAGTTTGTCACTCTTTTTTTTGAGGGAGTGGGGGAGTGGGCTGTGGGGAAGTTAATTTTGATTGGATCTCTGGGCTACTGACTTTTTGTCTGGCTCTGCTATCTTCATTTTAATGAGAAATACAAAATTATGAAAACAGATAAACAAAAACCCATCTCTTCTGTGTTTCGATGGGACTGGTTATTTATGATCTCATTTTTTATTTTAGATATTTTTTCTTTTTGTTTATTTTCTCTCTTACCTATTGGATTAGAGTTTTTCTCTTTTTACTCTAGTTTTATATTCTCTTCATTTATTATTGGTTATGGGTGTGATTCCTGGCTCCTGATCTTTGCCTTTGAGATTCCCTTTTTGTTTTTTTTAAATTTTTTTTTTTTCTATTTTTGAAGCAAAGTTTTGGTTGGATTTGCCAGAACTGGTGAATATTAGTTGATTGTGCAACCAGAGTTTTGTCAGAGCGGTGATTCATGTAATGTTTTATTTTTCCTCTTTTGACCTTTTTTGGGTTTTTGATATTCGATTTTTCTTTATATATATATTCTACGGTTTTTTGAGGGCTTTGATAGAATTTCAAAATGGTGAATGTTCAAGTGACCTCTGCCATCGAGATTTGAATCAAACGAGTGCTTTATGATTTTGGTTTTGATTTTCTCTCTCTGTTTTTTTAAGCTGTTGGTGTTTTCATTTCTTACTATGTGTGCGCATGCATTCCTGCGTGCTTGTGTAATTTTTGGGTTTCTAGGGTTTTGGAGGGTTTTACTTCGATATTAGAATTGGTAATTGGTTAGTTGATTCTGCTGGCATTTGAGTTTTAACCAAAACTGTGATTTAAGTGGTGGGTTTTTATCTTTTTTCACTTTTTTTGTGTCCAAGGTTTGTTGTGTGTACCCCTTTGGGTTTCTATGGTTTTATTCAATTTTAGATTTGGTGACTGCTTAGTTGATTCTGCTATGTGGGTTCCAATAATAACTGTTTGAGTTTCTATGGTTTAATTCAATATTAGATTTGGTGACTGTTTAGTTAATTCTGCCATGTGGGTTTCAATAATAACTGTTTGGGTTTCTATAGTTTAATTCAATATGAGAATTGGTGACTGTTTAGTTGATTCTGCCATGCGGGTTTCAAGAATAACTGTGATTTAAGTGATGTGTCTGATCTTTTTCACTTCTTGTCTTTTTTTGGGTGTCTAGGGCCTCTTTTTGGGGTGTGTATTGTAGAAAGTGACGAGGAGAATATTCTTTCTCTTGTATTAATTCACTAAACATAAGCCAAATATATAGAGTACAAAGGCTAATCTCTTACAATATCTGAGTATCCTAATTTCTTAATTAAGATATTATACAATCAATCATAATCTAATCTATATCAAGCATAAATGGAAATACATCTTTAATAAATCATAATATATCTCAACACTCTCCACAAACTCAAGTGTGAACTCATTCAATTTGACGATCCAAATGATGTCATTTGATGGGGCGAAACAAATCAACTATAATCTAATCTATATCAACCATAAATGAATACATCTTTAATAAATCATAATCTCTCTCCCCTCCCCCCCCCCAACCACACACACAAAAATTCAAGTGGGTCCCACTTGAGTTTGAACTCATTCAATTTGACGATCTAAATGATGCTATCTGATGGAGCGAAAACAGACAACTAGAATCTCCAAAACTCGAGCCCGGTCGAAGTAGAAAAGCCAAAACTGGAACCAACTGATGTCTTGCTGCAGCATGGACCGAAACAAGAACTGGAGAAGGAACGGTGGAAACTTAGTGCAGGAAACATCAAGGTTGCAATTAGTTGTGAGACCTATTGGGACCCAACTCAGGACAAACTAAACTGACTGTGCCTATCTTGGCAAGTTAACTGTATATGTGTATAATTAGGAATAGATAAGTTAGACTGATTTTACTTTTCTTTTTGGCCACCTTAATTGGCTCTCTCTTATTTATACCTATACCCTCTAAAAGGAAATACCTTAATACAATTCTGAGAATCATTATTCTCTGATATTCGTCTCTTTTTCCTTTCTTTATTTCTTTTCATTATTAGATTCAATATGATATCAGCCAGAACGAATTTCTGGACGGCATGCGATTGATAATGTAGCATGAGGTTAGGACGGCCTCAAGCAGTCTCCACGGGAGTGGTTTGAAAAGTTCAGCAGTGCACTGTTGCCTTATGGTTTCTCTAGATGTCAGATGTATAACTCAGTTTTTATCTACCGTCTTCACTCTGTGGTCATGATTCTAGTGGTGTATGTTGATGACATTGTTCTCACCGGTAATGATGCTGTTGCCATAACTTCCTTCAAAGAATATCTACAACACACATTTGTTATTAAAGATCTGGGGCCATTGTGTTATTTTTTGGGTATTGAAGTCGCTCGTTCTTCTAGATGACTCTCTTTATCTCAACGCAAGTATGCTCTTGACCTCCTTCAGGATGCTGGATACTTTGGGTGCAAACCTGCTGACACTCCATTAGATGTCAATACGAAGCTCTCTGCCGCAGACATGACTCCTCTTAATAGTCCTTCATTCTATCAGAAGTTGGTGGGGAAATTGATTTATCTCACTATTACACGACCTGATCTCTCCTATGTAGTTGGTGTGATTAGTCAGTTCATGCACGAACCACGAGATATCCATCTTCATGCTGTCTTCTGCATCCGTCGCTATCTTAAAGCTCAGCCTGGCAGGAGTTTGTTCTTTGCACAACAGTCTTCTCTCTCTGTTCGTGGCTATTCAGATGCTGATTGGGCTGGTTCTCCTGATGATCGTCGCTCAACAACTGGCTACTGTGTCTTTTTGGGTTCTCATCTAATCGGATGCCGTAGTAAGAAACAATCTATTATTGCTCGTTCTAGTGTTGAAGCTGAGTATCGTGTAATGGCCAATACTACATCTGATCTTCTTTGGGTCCGCCAGTTTCTTCAGGAATTGAGTTTTGCTTCACGTGACCCACTCATTATGTTTTGTGACAATCAGGCCGCTCTCAACATCGCCTCAAATCCTACCTTTCATGAGCGGACCAAGCACATTGAGGTTGATTGTTATTTCTTACGACAACACATTTCTAAAGGCAACCTTGTTACTCCATATGTGAAGTCCAAGGATCAATTGGCAGATATCCTGACCAAGTCTGTTCCTCGTCACCAACTTACTTTGGTTATTGACAAGGTGGGTTTGATTGACATCTTCGAGCTAGCTTGAGGGGGAGTGTTGTGGGACCCACTGGGACCCAACTTAGGACAAACTAAACTGACTATGCCTATCTTGGCAAGTCAACTGTATAGGTGTACCCTCTACAATTCTAAGAGGAAATACATCTTAATACAATTCTGAGAATCATTATTCTCTGATATTCATCTCTTTTTCCTTTCTTTATTTCTTTTCATTATTAGATTGAACAACAACTCCACTGTACAAATGTATAGGTCTCCAAAAAAACAATAGGGATAGAGAGGTCCTGCCGGTTGAAAATGTTTCGTTGGCCGGATTTGATGCCGAAAAGTGCTGTTTGCAAAGGGAAAAATGCTTCAGAAGACATAGACATAAATGAGAATCTATTATAGAAGTCCACTGGAAAGAGAAATTGATCCGAAGAAGATGCTGAAGTCTAGCGAGGAACAATAATGTGGTCAGGAATAGTAAAATAGATAAAAACCTAAACCTCCATTCAATGAGACCAAGCATAGGTCTTAGAGGGTTCGATTGGCATTCAAACTCGGTGCCATACAGATGTGGTGTAGGGTCAAAATCGACTGTAGAGTTGTGGGATTAAAGTATCAAATCTGAAGAAAGAAGACATATCTAATTGAACAAACAAAGATTGCCCTATGAACCACCCATAAAATGCAGGGAAAAAAGTCTCTGAAATGAGAGGTCAAAAGGTTGGAGAATTTGATCTGGAAGTAAGATGGTTGAACGTTTGGCAAAAGGAAGGGAGGGAGGATTTTATTTATTTATTGAGATCCAGGGACATCAGCGGAAAAAAATGGAGAGATGTGTGATGATGGCAGCCAGATATGAGATGGTGGTGGCAGACGTGGACCCCACAAGGCACAAGCTGAATCGAAAGCCTCACAGAGGCAATATGGAGGAAGGGGCAATTGTGTTGGTCCAAAGTCCAGGTCCTGAAGTGTTGGTTCCTTGCAGATCCAATGAAAAATACCCAAAAAATGGGAAGGCAGATGTCCCAGGAAGTAACTTGGAGAAGGCTGAAAAAAGGGGCCCACCAGTGATGGAAGGGGGGGTCCATTAGTTGCGGTGGAAATTGGGCTTAGAGGCGACCCTGGTGGTGAACAACCACATGGCAGAAGTCTAGTATGCATGTAGATCTCGCAGGAAAACCGAGAAACAAAGAGTTTCTGGGCGGAAGGAGACCTAGGAAAAAAAACAACAATTGGGCTCCCATTATTGACCGAAATCCAAGGTCAACCTGGGGCAGGTGGGCCAGGGGCGACTCTAGTGGTGTCGGTTCTAGTGGCAAAGGTGCAAGATCCACTTGGATCGAAGGAAAAAAAAAGCCACAAAATTGGTTTTTGGACCATAATTGTCCCTGGGAAGAAAAAGGGCCCAAAATTGCAGCCGAAGTCTTCAAATGGCAGATCCAAGCCATTGGATGGGTAGCCCTGCCAAAAACGGCTGGGGTATGGTAGGCTCCTGCCGGCAAAAGTGTCGCCGGAAAACCAGATGACGATGGAGAAGGTTCTAGTGGTTGAGACGACAACCTCTGTGAGCACAGGGAACCCATCAGTGAAATTGTTGCATCCAGTAGAGGGAGAGGGAGAAAGTACGGAAGATGAGTCTCTCTAACCAACGAAAACCAACACAAGAAAAAGTCAGGATCTTTTTTACCGATACCATATAGAAAGTGATGAGAAGAATAATCTTTCTCTTGTATTAATTTACTAAACTAGAAGCCAAATATATAGAGTGCAAAGGATAATCTCTCACAATATGTGAAGATCCTAATTTCCTAATTAAGAGATTACACAATCAATCATAATCTAATCTATATCAACCATAAATAGAAATACATCTTTAATAAATCATAATATATCTCAACATGTATTTCTCAAAACTGTAGTCAAAATATTTAGGTAGAATGCATAGTCTATCTATTTTATGGTGCATTGCAGAAAAGAGTTGAATTGCATGATGGGTTTTTAATATTATGTCTTTGTTTTCTCTAAGTGAGCATCTTGTGTCTCAGTTTCTTTGAATTTATTTTAGGGCTAACCATTTAAGTAACTTTCTGTCTAACTTTTTGGGTTCTAGTGACATTCACCACGTGGATGGATCTGAGTATTTGACTTTTGGTGTTTATGTGAGTTTCTACTTCCGAGGGTGTAAATGTATCTTTGTATTGTTGTTTTTTTCTTCTTCTTTTTGATATAGAAGGGTTTCACGTTGCTATCATTCAAAAAAAGGGTTTCACATTGCTTTTGGGTTGTTTCTGGATGCTTATTAAGTTGAAATATTTTGACCATTATCGTTTTGGGGTGCAATGGTGCATCTGGTTGTAGACTCAATTGCAAAGGAATTCATGGCATAATCTAACAACATTTGGTTAGCTCTTTGTTGAGGTGGTTATATGGAATCTAAATCCTTTGTTAGGTAGAGTAAACAATTTTCTTTGCCTTCTCAAAAAAGATGCTTTGAATCCAGTATGTATCTGTGCTGAAACTTAAAGAGTAAATTAGGTGGAGAAGCATCCTACATCCTCAGTATATGATTGAAAACTGAACATAGCCTTTGCCTAGGGATGGCAATGGGCTGGGCTTGGGCCGGGCTTGGGCCAGGCTTATGTTGCGCCGAGCCTGAGATTGATTTTCAAGAGCAAAGCTTGAGCACAAGCAAAAGCACAGGCCCAATGTGGGCTTGAAATACATGCTCAAGCTTGATTCTTACAAGTCCGATTGGCCCGATGGCAAGCCTGAGCCTGACAGAAAAGCCTGAAAATTTATTGATATTTTCAGTATTTTGAGAAAAAAAATTATAGAATTTTAGAAAAATAAAATAAAGTCTAAGAGAAATCAATATTTAAATTGAGAGAATTGAAAATGAAGGTGGTGTCACAATTTTTTTTTTAAAAAAAAATGAAAATTACCAAAAAATTCAATTCAGAAAAAAGGGAGATGTTTACATTTTTTTTTTTTAAAAAAGAGAGAACCCATTTACTAGAAAAGATATGGTTATAAGAAAAGGGGAAGCAAAGATATAAAACCGGCGGGGTGGGGGGAGGGGTAGAAGTTGTTGAGATATGAAATTGGAAGAAGAAGAAAGCAAAATATTATAATAGCCTATTAATTAAAATTAGATTCAGAAAAATAGGGGAATGATAGGTGACTTTGATCTTTTGATGACTCTGATGTTGAATCAAAAAATTCTTTTAGATTAATAAAATAAAAATAAGAGAAAAAAGATTGAATCCTGGTAAGATTCAAAAGTAGAGTGTGAGAGAGAGAGAGAGAGAGTTTTAATCAGGCTTTATTTTATTATTCAAGCCCCAGTCTGATTAACATTTGGGCTTAAAAATAAGAGCCACCCTTTTTTTGGCCCGGGATTTTGGGTTTTCTGGCTAAATTGCCATTCTTACCTTTGGCCTGATTGAATTGCCTATTGGTTTTTTGTTTTTTAAATGTATGTGCTAGTTATGTGAGCTTCTTTTATTATGTATATTCATACTGGAATAATGGATATCATTTATATATTTTTTTCCTCTTCCTTTTTTGATCTTTGCTCCTTTTCTCTCTCATCTGCATAAGGTTTACTTGAGGCTCTTTTGTTTTAGTGTCCTTTGGGTTTTCATGGATGGCGGACTCCTTTGCATTTCATAGAGAATCCCATTTTATGCTATTTTGTGTAGTTTTTCCCCCAAAATTTATGGTGTCTTTTAGTTCTTCTTTGTGTTGGTTTGCTAAGATCTGGTGCTTTTAGAATATTCTTGCCTAACTTTAGGTTTTCTGTTGTTGTTCTATGAGTTGTTGCATAATTTGTTATCCTGGATATCTGAGGTGTTCCCCCCTTGTATTGCATTTTGGGTACAATCTTTGCTTCTTTAGCTTTTGAGTTTGTCTTGATGTTTGTATTAGATGAATGTTGTAGTATGGACATTGTGGAGCTTACTTGTGACTACCATTGATCACAGGGCTGGGTGGGATTGATGGGCCTTATCACATATTAGGGTTGTATAGATATCCCCTTGTTAGACAACAAGAGCTATTGTTTCAAGAGCCAAAATGGGGGCGCAAATGGTCCTCCAATTGTTCGATAAGCCACACCATTTGTCTCTAAGCTGCATGGGTATGGGTGTGAGTGTTGGAGTCTGACATAGGTGTGAGACGTCGGATTGGACAATCTAGAAAAAGTAGGACATGGCATCACATTTAAACTTAAAAAGTCTAAATTTGTTTTAAATGAAAATAAGGTGCGAAAATAACACTAGTAAAAAACAACTTACTTGTTTTACTCAACATTTAATTGAC
Source organism: Chimonanthus salicifolius (assembly GCA_013350335.1). Lineage (NCBI taxonomy): Eukaryota > Viridiplantae > Streptophyta > Magnoliopsida > Laurales > Calycanthaceae > Chimonanthus > Chimonanthus salicifolius. Next base: position 47,753,640 of record CM023540.1, on the reverse strand, counting down.
AAGCATATTGATATTTTAATTAAGTTTTAAGGGGGGAAACGTGTTGTTTTTAGATTTTTAGATATCTTGGAAAACAATGTTAAAAGGCACCAAAAGAGTCCATGAAGAGCGGGTTTGTGTGTCTACAAGTGTCTAATACGGGTATGTCACACATTTGAAGTGTTTGTGCAACATAGATTCAACCTGAAATAAATGGGGTTGGTGCAAACTTACCCATTTAATTTGCTGATCCATATTTAGATCCTGATTTGTTTTTATTTCTTTTTTTATTTGGATTTTAATTTGGATCAATAAGGATCCAGTCTACTTACCCAAAGTTTTAATACCTATGTGAATTTAGTAAGTTGCCATGCCGTTTATGTGAGAGATGTTGAAAATTAGGATAAATGGGGGAAAATAGACGAGATTGGATTTTGCACCAAATTCATATCACATTTGCTTTTCCTTTTTGATGCGGACTCAGATTTAGATATCCATTTCGAAGTTAGATGCAGATGGTCGTAAACAGTCAGCAGAGTTAGATGCAGATGTTGATGATACATCTAACATCCATATCAGTCCACTGGATTTAAATCTGGGTTCCTTACAAATCAACATGGATGTGGATTTGCCTTGTTGTGGCCCAAATATCAACCATTTATCTCTAGCTGAAAAGATGATGGTGTTCATTCAGTGTGATTAAATTTAATGGTGAGAGTTCATTCTTTTAGGGCTTGGATTCAGTAAAGCTGGGCTGGAAATGCTTATAAACAAGTTTGCTCATTCTAGCTCATTCTTTTTTTTAGTTTTTGTATTGGGATGACAAATTCATGCATTTTTGCAATTTGAAGTTTGAGTTTTTCTGTTTAGTTAAATGTAGGGTTTTAGCCTTTTTTTTATGACATGTTTCTTGGATTGCCATTTGGATTTGGTCTAGAGCATTTTGCTTTTGGGTATTGACTCGTTTTTTTTTTTAATTTTTAAATAAAGGTAATAAATTTTGTGGAGCTCGATATTTGTGGTTGACTCATTGAAGCGATGGCGTCACAGACTGAGAGTCCAGTTCCTGCACCTGCTGCCCACGTGGTATGTGCTGTTGCTTTGTTTGCACTTTTGCTATCTTTGGCTATTCAGTTATTTTTAATTGACATGTTATTTTTTATTGGATTGTGCATGCAGGTGGGCAATGCCTTCGTGGATCAATATTATAAAATGCTTCACCATTCTCCAGAGTCGGTTTACAAGTTTTATCAGGATTTGAGCATGTTAAGCAGGCCTGAGCCTAATGGTGTAATGACTTCCGTGACGACCATGCTTGTGAGTTTGTTGAGTAGGCGATTTAAGTTCTCTCTCTCTCTCTCTCTCTCTCTCTCTCTCTTTGGTTATAGATGTGTGTGTGTGTGTTTGAATGTGAGTCATGTATGTGTGAGTGCAAGTGATTCCTTTGGATCCTTTGATATTAGCTTGCTAGATGTGATTCTTACAAGTTGGTTGAGTAGGAAAAATAAGTTGTCTGTCTCTCTGATGTGGAGCACCACACTAGTTTTCATATTTAGCAACTTTCCATATTTAGATTTAGGATTTCCAGATTTTATGATTGTATTTTTTTTTTCATTTATTTGTTTAGTCCATTAGTTGTATTAGCTTTGTTTTGTTTTGTTTGAGAAAATTTAGTGATTTTACATGTAATTAGGGCTTTCTAGTCATTGAGGGTATTTTGGTCTTTTTAATGTTTTTAAGTCTATATATATAATGTAACCCCTCCATACAGGATTGACACTTGATGAATGAAGAATTATTGAAGCAAAAGTGACTCCTCTGCTCCATGCGAATTGGACATCCCCTTGATGAGAAATCAAGGTTGTCGTGGTGGAATCCTCAAAGGCGAGAAGCCTTCCTCTATTTTCCAGGTATTTTCTATCAATCTTCTCCTCTCTTTTCTTCTTCTCTTTATCTTAGCCATACCCTAGCCGAACCCCCATCCTCTTATTGCCGTCCCAGATCTATCCTAGAATCGTCCTATTGCTGTCCCATAACTGTCATATTGCTGTCCCAGATCTATTCCAGAGCAGTCATTGTTTACCGCAATATTGTCAAACTCGAATCGTATCGTGAATATCGGTTTAGGGATTTGATTCGTGAATCATAAATCGTAGAATCGTAAGAGTTTTAACATTTTTGACCTTTTTTGCTATAATTATTATTTATACTACAATTACATATAAAATGACATAGAATAATAAGATGATTTATTCAATTCTTCCTAATATATAAGTAAATATGCAAAGATATGAGTATATGACAAAATGTACCAATGCAAACTTAAATCAAGATGCATTAGAAGTTAAGTTTATACATTCTAACATTCAAATCATCATAATTCATAAAATTCTATTATCCAAAATTACAAAACATCTGAACTCTAAAGAATATCATTGTCATCAATGTCACCTAAAACATCCAAGTAAGATGAAGGTAAAGTGTCTCCTCCATCTGCTACATCCCCATCGCTAATTTCTTCAACGCTTTCTTCCTCTCCTTCAACACTTTTTTCCTCTCCTTCAACGCTCTTTTGCTTTCTCGAATAAACGCCTGTTAATTACAAAATTCAAATATTTTATAAATTGTGTCCTTCTAAATTCTAAATATAATATAATGGTCTTCTAGATTTTAAAATGCTTACTCGTTTCTTTTCTAATATTAGTCTCTTCCTCATTAAACATCTTGTCCGCATCCAACTAAGAATTGTCTTGTGGAAGAGCTGGATCTTCCTTTTCCATGATCCATTCATCATCAGATTCCACATCCGATAATTAAATAAGATCTTAATCTTGCTTTGAATCCCTTAATGTCTGTCTTACTTGTAGTTGTAAATTGTATTTTACATATACAAGGGCATTCATCCTCTTTGCCCCTAGCCTATTTCTCCTCTTCGTATGAATCTATAAAAGAAAACATTAAAAGAAAACATAAAACATTAATAACTTTACTTCTTAAACATATGTTAAGAAATTTGCATTAATTTATTTAAAGTTAAAAACAAAACACTACTTATTTAAACACTCTCCAGTTCCGCTTACCCCTCGTTGCGCTACAAGTTAAACTCAAAATCCTTATTGCAACACGTTGCAATTCTTTAGTATTCTCTCCATAATCTTCCCACCAAATGACTGACTATAAAATGAGATAATAAATTAAAAAAAAAATTAAATTGAAAGTTTAGATACTAAATAAGTAAATATTAAATAACTAAATACTAAATATCTGGCTGTTTTCTTTTTCTTGTTAGTTTGGCCATGTTATCTCCAAAGAATCCTCTTTCAGTTCTGAATGCAAGCAATTGTTCATCGATTTTAATCCTGTCATCTATGTCTATAGCCAACTTATCAAGACATGTATACAATCCTCTTTTAATTTTAGCATCGGGATAAAATGATTCTTCATAGTGGAAAGAAGCATTCAGATAATATGCAGCGGCATGTAATGGATGGTGGAGTTGATCATTCCAACAAGCATCTATCAACTTCCAATATGGCATGTATTTTTTTTCCTCTTTGTTCAATCTCTTTGCAATTTTCTCCTTGACTTGATCCATGCCCTCATATATGTATCCCATTGCCTGGCTTGTCCTCTCCATCAACTAACCAAAGCAATTTTACAATTGGCATTCCAACCTTCGTATAAAATTGAATACGTTTCCAAAACTTACTATAAAAAAATAGGTCATTCACTTTTTTCCTCTCTTCAGTCTTGTACAACGGCATTCTATCCCATTCGTCCGAACTAAACATTTTTCGTAGACCAACTCTGCATCTCAGTATGCTTTTCAATGTAAGGTAGCATGTTGCAAATCTCGTTATTGTCGGCCTAACTAACTCACGATTGTTCGTGAATTTTCTCGTTAAGTTTAGCAACACAACATGGTTATAAATGAATTTTGCAATTGCTTTTGCATCAGCAATAGTAGATGACTCCAATTTTCTTTTTCCTATATCCTCAAGCATGAGATCAAGGCAATGTACTGCGCATGGAGTCCAAAATAAATTTTTCCTTCTTGCCATCAAGATTTTTCCAGCCTTTACATATGGTGCTGCGTTATCAGTAACAATTTGCACCACATTCTCCATACCTACCTCTTCTACAATCGAATCTATAAGGTCGGCCAAGTTATCTCCATTTTTGTAGATCGAAGATGTGTCAACACTTTTCAGAAATACACTCTCCATTGGACTATTTACAAGAAAATTAGTAATAGACCGATTCTTTCCATCTGTCCAACCATCTGTCATTATTGTGCACCCTTTTTTGGTCCATTCTTTCCTATGCTTTTCCAACATTTTCTCTACATCTTCAACTTCGCTTTTGAGTAAAGTATTTCTCATCTCATGATATGATGGAGTTTTCAACCCAATTCCATAACTTGCAATTAATTCACCCATGGGCTGGAAAAATGGACTCTTCACCAAATTGAAGGGGAGTGCATTTGCATAGAAAAAACGAGTAATGCCTTTGCAAACTGTGATTCTGTCTTCTTTTTTCCAAACTCTATTAAGAGTTGCTTGTTTCTTATCATCATCAACATTAATAAATTTTTCCATCGGTCCCTTTCCTTTTGGGTTTTGATCATCAAAATAATAATCAGATCTCCCAGCCTACATTTGTGCATCCTTTTTTCTTTTTTGTGTGTCCAAATTGTTCTCCATCAATTCAAGGCATTTTTCAGTCGCCGACTCGGGACATTTAGGACATGCCGCTACGTCTTTTTTGTTGTTCTTAGATGGTGTTTCATTCGATAAATACCACCACTCATTTTTTTTTTACGATGGTTGCATTGTACATGCACATGGTCGCCCGGTTCTAATCTAGTGCAAAATTGCCATGCTTTTATCTTCTCCCTCATTTCCATTGCCTCGAACCATTTTAACAATCTTTACAAGTTTCTTAGAAACATTCATTTATCATCCACAAAGAAAAAGACAAAAAAATATTAATATGAGAATTTTCATTATCTCTATATTAGAAATAATATGCATTACAAAATTAAAGAAAGGACTATTTTGATAGAGACAAATTTTTTGTAATGAAATAAAGAATAGGTGTAAGTCTTAAAAAAATAATACGAAATAATATGAGGTCTAAGTCTTAAAAAAAATTCAAACAGTTTGTAGACAGATCATTTAATGATTTAAAATAACTAATCTAGTTTAATAAAATATATTTTTATAATATAGTAAAAAATACTATATTCAATAAAATATTTTGATAGTCAATATAATCAATTAATACTTAAGCACTATCAGTTCTATTTATTTAAATAAAATATATAAATATTTTTCAATTAAAGCTTATTTTTATAGTCAATATAGTAAAAATAAATTAATTTATTTTGATAAGATGCTATGGTCTTCTAAATTAACATTTTATTAAAATTGATACAATCCTCACACGACTGTATCTCGTACTTGTGTGAGGATTGTTCAGGTAAAAAAACCACCACACGGAAGAAAGGATTCTTCCACCTCGATGTCCTCGTACGAGGACCCTCACACCTAACACCCAACTTAATAAATATCTTCCATTCTTAGGATATCTAAGTTTGCAAAAAAAAAAAATAAACAAGGTAATGCGAAACGAAACAGAGAAGAGGAAAGCCGAGAAGAAGAAAGCGAAACCATGCGAAAGTGAAACCAGAGAGGAGGAGAAGGCGAAACCAGAGGAAAGCGAAAAAGGAGAGGAGAAGAGGAAATGAGGGACGCATACCTCGAACTCGAAGTCTCGAACTGTTGAAGGCTTGAAGGACTTCCAGAGAGAGCAAACGCCACGACTTGAAGGAGAAGCGATGGATGAAGAAGGGTTTTTCTTTGTCTGCTTGAAAGAAACACAAGTAAGAGGTCCAGGTATTTATCAATCCTTTTTAGACTTTAATAGGCAATCAAAAGATGACTTTCGATCTTCCCATGCACGTCTTTTCCTATTTTGTTGACTTTCCCTCTTTTTCTTTCCCCCTTTTTTTGCTCATTTTCCCTTTTCTTCTTCAACATTGCACGATGGTGAATTGAAGAGTTTGAACTGCACGATCTGCGATTTTAGCAAAACTCGGACGATTGATGGCATTTTTCAAGTTGACCAGCGAGTTGACTTGATTGACCATTCGAGTCGAGTCAACTTGTATGAGTTAACTCGCAATTCAGATGATTTTAACAACATTGGCTTACCGTCCAGAACTCGTCCCTGATCTGTCCTGATTCATCCTTGACCCATCCATTTCACTTCCTGCTACCACTATCCTTAATTTGGTTTGGTCAGTTATCTAATTGTTTATATTAGATTTCCAAGAATTACTTTAATTATTTGTGGTACATTTATATTATGGAATTGCAAGTATTAATTGGAATTTAATTTCAGCCAATTTTAAATTTAGGGAGTATTATTTTGACCTTTTTCATTACCACATTAGGCATTTAGGGCTACTCTCTCTCGTCCTACGTCCCTCTCTCTCTCTCTCTCTCTCTCTCTCTCTCTCCCCCTCCCTCTCTCTGTGTGTCTGTGTCTGTGGGTAGATATGATTCTTTTATTTGCATATGCTTGGACATGATAAATTGGATCCATTAGAACCTGGGTCTCTACGTTTTAATGTTATTTCACATCCTGACTTGAGTTTACACTTGAATTTTGAAGAATCATGTTATTGGAAATCTGACGTGCTGCATGCAAACGAGGCTTTAAAATATCATGGTTCTACTGTCTATCAGAGAGCTCTAAAGCTTTTAATTTAGAAATCATGCATACAAGTCAATTAGTGTAAGGGTGAGATTTTGCTTTGTGGAATTGCTAAAAGGGTGACAGCTTTATAACAAATTTGAGAGCTTACTCCATTTCATGAATAATGATACATTGGGTGGCTTGTTACGAGAAATTTATCAGGGAAGGCTTTTGTACCATTTGCTTGGCAATGCATCACAATTTCAAAAGTCACAGTATGAATCAAGCCAAATAAAAGTCCTACATGCCATGAACAGGAACCAAGAAAATATTCACATTCACATTTAGATTTTATCCTCTGCTCTTTAGTTATCATGTATTAAATGTGTCTTTACACTTTTATATTCTCATGTTCTAATGAACTTTATTTGGGTTGGACTTAGGGTGGTTTTCTCTTTTTTGTTTTCTTTTATTTATTTTTGTTACTATTATTAAATTTGGGGATCAAGGGCAGGGTTAAGGTTTTTAAGACTAATCTAGTTTATATTTTGCATAGGTTTCTGATTTTTGATTTGTCCAATTTTCCTATAACAGCCTGAGGACCAACTGGCTGAGCTTGGGTTGGGTTGACCAGGGTTTCTGCCTTAGCCACCCATTTATTAAAATGTGTATTTACATTTATAGATGCCAATATTCTTATAACTTTATTTGGGCTGGACCACCTATGGTGGTTCTTTCTTTTTTGTTTTATTTTATTATTATTATTAGTAGTTGTAGTAGTGAGCTACAGCAGCAGCAGCAGCAGCTCGCTATTATCTTTTAAGAGCTCATCACATGTCCAACCTGACAGCTTTTCAAGATAATAATGTGCTCAACTGCTCACTTAGTTTAATACCAAATTGCATTCCTCATGCATTCTCATGTTTATGCTTGTAAAATTTGGCGTTAAGATGAATTCAATGTACTAGTTTTAATTAGCTGGTAGTTCTGATGGAGGTATTGCCAATCAGAATCAGGGTGCCTAAAGCTTGAAACTGTTTGCTTAAAATTTTATTTCTTTATTTGAGATGGAAGGTTGATTCACTACACCTTGATTTCACTCAAAACAAGTTGATTTTGATGGTTTGGATAAGATATTTGCATGGCCTATCTAGTCAATGAATTTCAAAACCTCGATTTGATGATTTTAATGGCATTTTATGATTTTTCTTGTCTTCTTGTTTGTCAAAACAAGATTCCAATGATTGATGTTCTTAGTTCATCCTCTTTGTTAGAGGCAAGTATTCTATTTGAGTATTCAAACAGAATTAGCAATTTTTACTAAATTATTTTTGGTATTTTGGCATGTTATGGTACAGGCTATCAATGAGAAAATTATATCTTTAGACTACAAGAACTATAAGACTGAGATAAAGACTGCTGATGCTCAGGATTCTCACATGGGTGGAGTAATTGTTTTGGTAACTGGATGCTTGACTGGAACTGATAATGTGAGAAGAAAATTTACCCAGACATTTTACCTTGCACCACAAGATAGAGGGTACTTTGTCCTCAATGATGTTTTTAGGTATGTTGATGAAAATGAACCAATGGAAATATATCCTGCATTGGTTAATGGTATTGGTGAGGATGTCTCCACAGCTCCTCTAATGCCTGAGCCAGGTATCTCTTCCCCTCCCTCCCCCCTCATTCTCCTTGGTATTTTTACTTTAGCTAGTACTAGTGACAGAAGTGGAACATATTCATGTGAAGATGATTGACAGAAGTGAGAACATATTCATGTGAAGATGATTGACAGAAGTGAGAACATATTCATGTGAAGATGATTGAAATGAACCTTTGTTGCACATGTTTTTGATTCTGTTCATTTACCAGGTGGACTTGTTATCACATTCCGACCCAAAATCAAGGCTAGTCCATTCATCAGGTGGGTCACAGCTGTGTATGAGAAAAAAAAAGGTGCAAGGAAAAACTTGGTCATAGTTGATATCTTGTTTACGTATGATGTGGCTTGCCTGCTGATTGGATTGGCCTTTTTTGGGTGAGCATATTGCACAAAAGGTTTGTACCTATGCTTTATCTTGCATGTACTCTAGAATAGCTGAGATCATCTTTGCCCAAGTTGGGGATATTCGTATTTGTTCTAAAAATGTTGGTTTCTTGTTATCTTGTATTCAGAGCCTTCTCAGGCTACGGATCGGCAAGTGTTGGATCTTACAGGTTCTCCCTCTGAGGAGAATATTGACAATGGAGAGGAGGTGTGCAACAGCCCATTAGGCAATGATGAAGGTTCGGATATTGAAGATGATGGTGAGCCAGATGCCCATTCAGGTGAAAATGAGGTGCAGCCAGTTGCTGATTCCCCTTCTGTGGTTAAAGAGGATTCTCCTAAGAAGTCTTATGCATCAATTGTAAGTGGTTCATCACTTTGGTAAAGCATCCATTTTCAGAATACGTAAAGAATTATCATTCAACAGTAAACTACTAAGACCGAGGGTAAACTACTAAGACCGAGGGTATCTTTAGAGACCAACATTTCCATATGTAGGCTTGGCATCACTTTGTGAGTTAGAACATTGCATTGGGTGGACTGTGATGTGTATGTACTATGGGCTTAACTAGGCTGGTCAAAGTCGTTGGATGGACCTCATTTTCAACGATGCATTTAAATCTAGAAAAGCTCTGATGCGTGCCACATTCAATGAAGATAAAGTGATGTGCCATTTTGCTCAATAAGTGGAAATTTGTGTGCAGGTGAAAGTTATGAAAGATAGCACAGCTTCTTCAGTACTGAATGTGTCTACTACTACTGTTAGGGTGGCACCCAGGAACATTGAGCAATCAATTGTGTCATCAGCATCTGCTTCAATACACGAGGCTCCAGCTACCAGTACCAATGGTGCTCTTGAAAACAACAGTATTCATGAGGATGGTCTGACTCTTTTCTTCCTCATGTGCACAGATAGATGAAGATGGTTATGTTTATTGTCAACTTATAACATGGACCAAATTTATTCACTTGACACACGCTGATATGGCACATGGTAGGATTGATCTAGGCTGTCGGATGAGCATCATTTAAATGTGCTTCACATAGCTATCATACATCTGAGGTCCACAGTATGAGTGAGTTCTCAACTACTGTGGCTGTGGCATATTTTATAAGAGTCTTCAATGTGAAGGGCCTAAATCTTGCAAACTTATGCTACTTTGATATGCATGGAGCTCATAGATTTGTGTGATGCATATATTAGTTTTGTTATCTAGAGGATGTGACATTCCTCCGGCAATAGAAATATTATATACTTAAAGCGCATAGATTTTACTATGGATATATTAGTTTTGATATCTAGAAGATAGGGCATTCCTCAAGCAATACGAATTGATTTACTCAGAAGATGTATATATGATTTACTCAAAGATTGCTTCTTGTTCCCATGTAGTGGAGGGTCACTCCATTTATATTGGAAGGTTGCCACTGAATGCGACGGTTTCCCTACTTGAGGAGGAGTTCAAGAAATTCGGGCCTATTAAGCCTGATGGTATACAAGTCAGAAGTAGCAAGGTTTGTGTCTTAGAAGTTATGCAAAGCCACACGTACATTTAGATTCATACCAATGTATGTGCATCCTTGTGTGTTCTTAGAATTCCAGCAAATGGGCCCTTATCTTGTTAAACTCTTGACCTGAACTGGAATTTTTAAGCCGGGCCACTGTTTGGGACAGAAATTGCCACTTTACATGGCATAACATACCACGGATGGTTGGTGTATGTGGAGCTGCAAATGGACTTAAAGGCCCTCTTGTTTATAAACTTGTGCCACCTTGCAATATTTTAGTTCAATTTTTGCTTACTTTCTTTTTCCCCTTTGCACAGCCACAAGGATTTTGCTTTGGCTTTGTTGAGTTTGAATCATCAAGTTCAGTGCGAAGTGCAATTGAGGTATTGATCTTAGATGCTCATCAACCCTTGTATAATTGTTAAATAAATTCTTTAATCAACATCCTTACCTTTTTATTTAGAGTATTTCCTCCCAACCCTAAAATGGAACACCATCTAGCACTCCAGATGTATGTCCACTATCTAGCATGTCATAGTAATCTGCTTCATCCCAAGTCTTTATTCCCCATTTTAGTTTACTGTACTTGGGCTGTGCCTGGTCTTTTGAATGTGCTCACAATTTGAAGATATATTTTGGTTTTCTATTGAAGCAACTTTTATGTATCATTTCACACACTCACCCCTAATTCTATCTTGTCTTTTTATTCCATTGATCCATCTTAACATATGCATTTTTGCCATCTTGTGTATTTGATCATCTTTCCATTCATTTGTCCCATTAGTAGTCAAAGGGAAAGCACTATCAAGGTGCCAAGTATTCTTGGATCCTAAGGCGTGAGTGGCATGTCTAGGTGTGAGTCTAATTTTGCTAGGAGCATTTATTTATATGCTTCAAATACAATAGCAATCATCCGAAGCATCAAAGTATATTGACAAGTGGACTTTCAAGCAGTTATTATAAGTATGTATTAAATACATGCACAAATATATTTTCTTATAATTAGAATTTTTAATCGAGTTTCACTAATGATTACTTCATCTTAATTATAACATTTGTTGGCTATTACAAAGAACTTAAAAAAGACCTATTATAGATAAAAAGAAAGTTTTATAGGAACTAGGTGAGGGCCTAGACACAAAATGCACTAGGTGAGGCACAAAACCTTTAGTTAGGACTTAAGTGCAATTAAGGCATGCCTTTGACTACTATGTCTTGCGCAAAATTCAGCTCTATGTGACAACGATGTCTAAATTGTCTTCTAATAAAAGTGCCTGATGCGTAGCATATCCATGCGATCTCTACTCTATACTATTTTTGTGCTTTCCATGCTTTGTTTCCATAGTTTCTATTTTTTAGTTGGGGCATTTTTAGTAATTGTTATTGGTTTTATTTTTAGTGAGATAAAACTCTATATAAGCTTTGTAAGCCTCATTGAGGCCTGATACGATTGATGAATAAGAATTTGAGAAAGTTTTCGCAAATACCAGCGAGTGGTGCGACTGATTTTGGAGCGATTCCTTTTGGCGTTAAGGCCGGCGTGAGGCCATCCCACCTTCTTCTTCAGGTACTTCTCTTCTCTTCCCTCTTTTCTTCCTTCTGCAACCTAAAGTCATCTTGGGTCCTTCCCCAGCCATCCATCCTCCCTTGAGCCTCCCTGTTTGTGTTCGCCATCCCCTAAGATCAACACTGCCCCTTTCGTTCTTCTCATACAGCCACCTGCTGTTGTCGTCTAGCCCCAAAACTCATCCCACTCCCTTCGCCGCTCACCAAAGACTTCTTTGAAGCTTTCATCCCTCCCATACAACCATTGCTAGCCTTGTCGCCTCCTCTTGTAACCCACTTGACTTGCTACAAGCGGGTGAAACTTGGGTTGGGTTTTGGCCCGACCCGACTGACTCGGCCCGAAAATAGTGTGGGTTGGGTTATAGAAATTGTAAACTCGGGTTGGGTTGGGTTAAAAAAAGAAACCCTACTGAAATTCGGGTCGGGTTAGGCTGAGGAAATTAAGTTTCAACCCGACAAGACCCGACCTGGAAAAACCCGACTCGAATTTCTAATTAACTAATAAAAGTAACTCTAACCCTAATTCTCTAATTCTCAAACCCTACACGACAACCTCTCACTCCTCTTTCTTCACCCCTACTCTTCCCATTCCCATTCGCCCCTTTGTTAACCCTAATCGCAGCAGTCGTTCTCTCACTTCTCTTGCTTCCTCTTCTTTCTTCGGTGAATCACATACACACATAGCCTTTTCGCCCGCTCGGCCTCGTTTCGGATCAAGCAGGTCTCGCAGGAGCTCCGACGTCTTGCCTCCTGCCTCGGCCTGCAAGCACGATGTTGAGTTTTCTAGACCAGCCAGAAGCGACGATAGCCCTTTGTTTGTCCACTGTTGTCGTACTCATGCTGCCAAGCGAGCAGCGTATCTATTATGTTCTGCTGCCCAACAGCCATGCCCCTTGCATCCAGGTTCGTTTCCCTTTGTCCCCTTCAACATCCTTTCATATTTTTTTAATTACTTATTCCATTGCAACTGATTGACCCCCTTCTTCCCTTTTCTTTATTCAATTAAACCCATCCTCATTCCTCTTTTACAAAATATCTGCTTTGTTAGCTTATTTATTTTACTTATTTTTGAAATTGTAAAGTGACTCAAACCCTTAACCTTTATGGTTTTGCCATGGCTGTGTTTATTCATACCACAACATGTCTTCTATGAATTTCGGTTTGATATGGACTTTGCAACTTTTTGTGAACTACAATTTTTTTTTTTGAAATGGAAGATTGCAATCTGGGTTAGCATTAGAAATTCGGGTCGGGTCTGGTCGGGCCGGGTCAACAGTCAGGTTCATTAGAAATTCGGGTTGGGTTGGGTTGACTAGATCGGGTTTTCCCGACCCGAGTTTCAGCCCTATGCAAGCCCCTCTCCCTATTTTCCCTTCTTTTCGTATGTGTCCCCCATTGTGTTTTACCCTAAGCCAAGCCTTTTCATTAATCCCATTTGTACCCTTTCTTTCTATTCCATCTGTATCCCCATTTTGTTTCTTCCGTATCCAGTTTGTTTCTTACATGCCTAAGTTTTCATTGTATTAACCCATGTGCCTATTTGATTCATTTAATATAATATCCTTTGAACCCAATTATTTCCATTCACACATTAGTTACTCAATACTTGCATGATTAAGTGTGGTAACTTTATATTTATTAACTGCAGATATTAATTTGAAGTTAATTTCAGCTCATATTAGCTTTAGGGTGCATTATTTCATCCCTTTTAATTTGTAGGGAACCACATTTAAGCATTTGAGGTTACCCTATCCCTTGTACTGCATCAAATTGGTATCAGTAACCTAGGTTAGGAGAGTTTCCTAACTTTCCAAGTCCTAGGTGAGGATTTTGTATCTTATTTGTAAGGCTTAAATTCCAACCCTTTCCTTACATCCACCATCCACCAAGTGAATTACATCTCTTTATTTGATTTGACCTTATTCTAAGTTACACTAACAGTTGGATGAACTGAAGTCTTAAGGACCATTACATGTTTGTGGCCCTTTAATTCAGCATTGGAATATTTATTCAAGTTGTTTTTTTATAGATCCCATATTCAAGAGAAGAGTTTTCCGACCATCCCATTGCTTTGACCCAAGGTGGATCTCACACACAAAACTGTCAATGAGAAAGACCAAGGAGAGAGAGCTTTAGGTTACATTTGTTTGCACAGATTTTCCTAGGAAAGTGATATTTTCTTATGTTTGTACAAATTTTCTTAGGAATTTGGATTCTTTTTTAATGTAGGTTAATGGAAAACAAACATCGGAAATTTTTTAGATTAGAAAGTGGATTTCGACCAAGCCATTTTTCTTGAAATTTTTTCCCATACGAATCAATTTTCGCATTGGAATTCATTTTCCAGGAAAGCAACAAATATGCCCCTAAAAACTTGGTTTGAAGGCGTAAAGAAGGATATGATGGATTGTAGGGTATCGAGGGTATGTTTTTTGTTAGGATAGGATGGAAGAGAAGAGCTTGGAATGTTGTCCTAGTAAATGGGTTAGCGTCTTTGATGGGATATCTTATTTTAAGGTATGAATGTATTATTTCTCACATATAAGTTATTTGAATATGCAAAACCTGAGTTTATCCTTTGTTGTGCAATTTGGTGTAGACCGCTTAAAGCATGAAAAGAAGGGATAAAGAAAGACATGATAGATAGAGTGACTGACTTTATGGTTTATGATAGAGTCAAATGGAGTAGGGCTAAAAAATGGGACTCCAAAGAGATGGAATTTTGGCAAATGATGATAATGATAGGACAAATGATTGTTATAATGTTTGCCTTTTCAACGTCCAAGCAATTATGATTGATGCCATTTTGTTAGCAGCTGATATTTGTTTCGCTGGGATAAAAATCAATTAAATATGGTCTTATTTCCTGTCCCATGCTTGAACCGAGAAAGCATTATTTGCTCTCCAAAAAAAAGGGTTGTTTTTAGAGGACTATATATTTTGAATTTCTTTGAAAGAAGCCCCAACATTTCCATAATTCTAAAAAGTCCCCTAAGTTTTAGTTAAAATTTTGAAAAGGCCCTTGGCATTGTTGATTAAGGGTCAAATTTTGTATGAAAACTATTTGTGCTCATAAGCAATAACAATTTATACCATGTAATTTATTTTACGGATTCCTCATAGGACCTTTATGTCATTCATCTTGCCTCTTTACACGCACTTGTCATACACTTGGCATATCTCTAATTTGATCGGGGATTGATCAAATTAACATTTATATTTGAATAATCATTCAAAAAGGAAAGAAATCATATTTGAATAAAAACTAAGATTGCATGTCGTCGTTGGTTTTGTAGCCTTAAATCTATTATTATCTAATCTAATTGAATTCTGAGATTTTTTTGAGACGTTACTAATCCTTAAAAAGTATTTTTTTTTAAGCCAACCTACTCTCTTGAGTAGTATTGGCCTTAAGGTGGGCCCCACAATACTTATTGAAAAATGTCAAAGCAAAACATCAATGGAAAATCAATCTACATGGTCAAGGGGCCTTTTTAAAAATATGGAAAGCATAGGGGCTTTTTGTCAAATAAAATCAAAGGTGAGGGCCTTTTAGAGAAAACCCAAAATTCAAACCAATTACATCATACAATGCAAGTTTTATTGATTTCCTTTGCCGAACTACTTGGACAAAAAAGAACTTTAGATGCTACAAATTTATTCTTAGTGGTTATGATTTTGTACAAGTACTGCGAGTTGTCATTTCTATTATGTAAAATAACATTTCCTTGGTGCTTTTGGTTAGTTTTACTTTTGCCTTTATGTTGCATAAGATTGTTTGGCCAATCACAATTTAACTTCTGCCAATTTTACAGGCCTCACCAATAATGATTGGGAATCGTGAAGCTTTTGTTGAGGAGAAAAAAACATCTCGAGGCAAGGGTTTTTTCACATGCTTAATCTATTTGGATTTGTAATGTTACTGTCCCTGTCTTCTAGGTGATAAAGCAATAATATGGTCAGTTTCTCTTAAAAATGGTCAACTCAGCTAGTTTGGTTTATTCATTTGGCTGGGCTGGAATACCAATTCCGTACTCTGATTCATGAAAGAATCAGTCCAATCATTGTGAACTTCACCAAAATTTTATTACTTTTTTTGGGAGGGGAACTGAGCTTGGGCCTGTGTGCTATGCCAAGTTTTGTTATCTGTGGGCTAGGTTCCGGCTTTCTTGTCAAAATCATACACGAGTATGGATACTGTCCTGGCATGTGCCAAGCCCCCACCTTTTGCATTCTGCATTATGGGCTTCTGGATCAAATTCTCATCCCTAATTTCATTTGAACACTAGCCAAGTTAAACGTGGAACCGAGATTCTGATTTGGGGGCTTTGAACATTGACAAATGATGGAGCAAATGAAGATTGACAGAACATGAAGTTGACAAAAATCCTAAACAGAGGGACTTATTGTAACTTGTAATTTAGTGCTTCATAATTTCTTATGAACACATTAGAGGGCGTGCTCCATATTTTGTTACATTGAATGAGCTATATGAATATGTTACACCATGATCTAGATTCTTGTTGATTTTGGAGCTCATCTGAAATTTTGGACCCATTCAGTTATTCCTGATGTTCAATCTAAAGCAATTGTTACATGTCCTTGCAAACTATGGGTCCCTAGATTCGGAGTGATCAGATGGCTCAAATTTGACAGGCACCTAGACCTCATATCCAACATATCCAATATGTCAAATGATGAGGTACAGTCTTAACATTACCCATTAAAAATTTTAACTGTTCAAAGTATACAAGTAAACCCCTATTTATATACATAGCTTTATCTGTAAGTCTTAATGAAATGTGTTTTTGGACCCCAAACGGTAGTTTTACAGTTTCTACTGTTTGCCTTTGCTGAAAATCTGAGGCAGAAAAATTTCATTGTTTTTTATTTTCTTTTTAATTTGTTTTGGGGATGTCTGCATTTTCCTTTCTGCTTGGTGCATGACAAACTGGATGGTTAAAACAGCAAATATCTTTTCGGTTGTTAAAAAATGAAAAAAAAAAAAAAAAAAAACAGCAGCAAATAGTATTTGTTTTATTGAAAAAAGAGACACCTTTTGACCCTTTGTATTTGAGACAAATATAATTCATATTCGCTTGCTTGTGATACTGTACCCTCAAAATCGGGCAGATAATCATACAATGTGGGCATGCTATGAAGCACGGATACTGTGTATAGGCCCAATTTACATGCTCCCATACAGTAAAGGGGTGGAACGTGCATGGGAATGGACATGGCTTCATTACACTGGAACAATATTAAAAAATTTGAGAGGGAGGGAGGGAAGAGTAAGGGGTCTTTATTTCATATTCTAGTTGTGCCTTACTTTTTTTCTTTCTGCCTTTTATTTTGATTCCCTCATTTAATTAACATGAGGTCTCAACTGTGACTTGAGCTCTCAAGCTGAACTCATTCCTAAGTTTTTGAAAAAAACTGATATTTCTGAAATTTATATTCCGGCCTATGTCCGAACTTAAAATTTTCAGCCCAGATTTTGGATTGACAGGAACCTGACACAGTAAGTGGTCTCATTTGTGTCTCGAGTGGCCCATTCAACTTGACTAGCAATGTGGCTGGTTTCAACAGGTGGTGGAGGTGGTGGGAGAGGACGGTTTCCTGCTGGGAGAGGCAGTTTCAGAAATGACAGTTTCAGGGCCCGTGGAAATTTTGCTGGCCGAGGCTATGGCAGGAATGACTTTGGAAACCGGGGTGATTATTCAGGTCGCAATCGTGGCTCATCTGGCCGCAGCAGCAATGGTATCAGCGAGTTGATCAAAATGGGAATGGCATGAGTGGATGATCTAGTGGGCTGGGTCAGACAGGCATTCCTGTGTGAAAGGTACCATGCGATGGACCAAGCCCGGGAAGTGATGATTTTTGCCATATCCCTTCCGCATATGTGGTTTTATATGTGATCCAAATTCATTTTTGACTGTGGAGAGAGAATGCATTCCGTCGTAAGTTCAGATCTTCCTTCTCCTGTCACTTTGTTTTCAGAGATGGAATTGTTGATGACAGAGATTGAGAGTAGTATCAAGCTTAGCTCGTTGCAAATGCACTCTGTTTCTCCTTCTGTTTCTTATTGTTATAATCTTATTCTTATCTTTTAGTGGAAAAAATGTTGTATTTTGTGCAGTTTGGATATTATTTAAAGTGAACATTTGCTCGAGTCCATTACCTGAGATTGATGCATAATGAATTGCAGGTTTTGAGTGACTTTTCAGATCTCTTGGCATTTGTCATTTTAATTTGCCCTTCTTCATTTTCCAGTATAGAAAATGTGACCGTTCTTCTTTCTATCAAGAATAGGAGTGGGAGGTTGTGGGTTTGAACTTTCAGCCTAACTTTGGTGTGCCCTAAGGGTAGTGGCTCATTCATGGGTGTTTTGAAAAAAAAATACAAGAAATGGGACCTTAAACCAATGGACTCATTTCTCATATGGAGCATTAAGAAAATTTAATGAAGAAAAGAGGTGTACCTCACTTGTCCATACAACTCTTTATTTATTATCAACAAAAATAAAGATTTTGACACAATAAAAAATGTTGGATTTCTTTCGGACAAGGCGGAATTTTATAGTATTTGTTAGATGACATGAACCAAATTCAAAGATAATATTTTTTTCAAGAATTGTTTTCTTTGAAGAAAGATAAATAACCTCTTAATGATATGTTTTTTTAATGCTATTTTGTGGTGACAATCGGTCCTTTGGTCAGGCAATTTGAACTCGAGTTTTGTATATATGTGAATTTCATAGAGCAGTTCTATGCAGATTGGGTTACTGATTTGCATAATTACCATGGATTATCTTGTGTTACATTTTTTACATGGGTAGATAAGATGAGTAGAAGACTTCATAGATGATATAATTTAAGAGAAACTTTGCAATTAACATTACTTACTAAAAGATAAAATATTAAAAAAATTAACTTAGAGCAATTAAACTTTTGAAGGTTTAAAATCATGGGCTAAAATGATAAAATGAGGTTCAAGATTATTATTTTTTTTTTTCCAATCTATACAATATACATGACCTATAAAAATAGTTTGTCTAATTACAAAATTTAACAGTGGTTCTAGGGAGACTGGCAATGACTTTTGGAGAGAGATTGCACATTCATTATCCATGGGTCTTTATACAGTTGTATGAGGGTGAATAAATGACTTAATGAATGGCACAGCTCAAGGGACTAAATTCAAGATACAATAATCATAACTTTATAGGTCATAAAAATAATAGTTATAGCAATCAAATCTTCACTGTTCAAAATTGTACCCATCTGATTATCATTGTAATTTTTTCTGACCCACCTCAAATTTCAGTGAAAGGACGACTTCAAGAGTTTTAGTATTTAGTGAGTCAGTTGGGGTTCTCACCTGATCACGACGATCCAGAAAAAAAAAAAAAAAGCACTTGAAGTTTAGTTGTGCTTTGATGGGAATCTTAGTGACAATACTTCAAATACAATGGATCAACAGCCGAAATGAACATCTAATGAGGAAATCACTAATTTTTTTTTGAAAATATCCTTGGTTTAACTAAAAAGGAAATTTTTTCCCTAAAAAATGGAGAGGTAAGAGAATTAGGCGATGTTTAGTGATAATACTACACACTTGTAAAATTGAGAGAAATTTACGGAATTCTAATTCCACCAACTCAAATGATCGGTTTGGTGACATGTTGCAATTTAGAAATTAGTATTATTTGACCAACAAAACTTGGTTCTTATTATTACTATTGTTATTATTTTTTGAGATAATATGGGTATCACAACCTTGTATCGGAGGTAAGACTAATTCTACAAATGCACAAAATCACCCACAAATCTTGTGTATCAAGTATGAAAGGAGTTAAACTCCAAATCTCTACTTTAACTCTAGAAGCTTTAGACTAACTGAACTACCCAATGTGTTCTTAATTAATTGTATGGATGAATTTTTGAATAAATTATTTTTCAAAGGTTAACTGCCCATTTTACATCACATATCCTAAACTTGTAACTTTTATGGTTGTAACAATGAGAACAATTTATCGAATTCCAAGTATTAGTGTCAATTTTAATTTGATGATAAATGACTTTGATGATGGTAAGACCAACGTACTCATTGGATCCATTTAATGATGTACATACAAGTCAATGCTATACTTACCTTGAAATTATATCCTTTTATACCCTCATACTTATATTGAAAATCATATTTAATTATCTTTTCAAGAGTAAGTTAAAATGCCTAAAAAATGACTTGCTACGTCAGCAAAATATATAAAAGGATATGATTTTACAATAAGCTTAGCATTTTCTTTGTCATCACATCATCATCATCCTTATCATTGTTATTATCATCTCCCTTTTCTTGTTGTGCAATCCATATATAAAACCTTCTTCCTTGTAGGTGGCTGACAGGAGCCACAAAAGGCAGTTAAACTACAGGTCCAACCAGTTAGACATGATCAGTTCTCTTTTACAGCAGCAATTAATAACTTGAGCCCGGTATGTGGAAGTTGATAGATCCCACTGGCCCAGAATTGTAGTCTAACCCTCTTCTGGCTTAAAATATACTAACATGACTGGAAGGAGTTTAATGATTTCCACCGGCAGAACAAGCTAGGGATACAGGTTTAAGAAGAAGAGAACACCAGAAACCATCTTCAGAAACCTTTCACAAGGTTGAATCTATTTGCAACCCCTTCTCTGAAAGGAAAATCGAGTTGGAGCAAGGCAAGTGGAAATGGAAATAGAGAGAATATCTAATTTTAGAAAAGCCAAAGTCAGGACTTCAGGCTGTTTAGCTTTAAGCACTGAGAATATTCACCTATTGTTGGAGTAGATCGGGTTCAGTCCCAGTAGTGGAGATACAGTCTGAGCCAAGTCCATTGACAACCCAAAAAACAAATCCCATTGTTAGAGAAGTGAGCAATCCAACATAAAAAAAACCATTGCTAATGATAATCCTCAACACCAACAAAGCCATTATCCTGTCTACAGGGGTTGACTTTCTAACCACCTATCCCTGTCAAAAATCATGATCTTTGCCAGCCCACACTTTATCATGTCCTTGTAAAACATCAATCCAGCAGTAAAATATTGCTCGTCAAGTGTAACGATATTATAAACAAATGCATTCTGACAAGGTCTGAGAACTACACTCGCTCGTGTTCAAACTTAAATCAGCTGAATTGAAGGTAAATATCTGGTCATTCCCTTGAATAGAACATTAATCACTAACATCATATATTGTTGAGATGTAACCCAGCTGTTACAGTGAACTGAAGCAACATGGTTTAATGAGGTGAATCATGACAAGTCTGACCAGCAAACAACAGCAGCAATAGTAAGGTACAATGTACTCACAGTATAGACATGGATTTAAGGATAGGTAATTCAATAGATCAGCTAGATTTCTGTAAATTCGATACAAAATTGGATGCAGCAAATGCAGCTGAGCCCCCAACAACAGAAATCAAAGCCACCACAACCTGCAGTACAACTTCCCATGCATATTTCTCAGGCACAACGTAAACGCAGAGAGGGCCAAGAAGTAGCAGCCCAATACTCAGGGTCAAGAAAGCTCCTGGAGTGCCAGGGTCTGTGGCTGCTGATAGGACTCCGAGTTCCTCTGCTTTGGAAAGGAGACCCAGTTTCTCTACAGTGGATAGTGAGAGCCCAAAACCCTCAGCTGCTGATAGTAGGCCTGCTTTCTCTGCCTTGGTTAGGAGTCTCAGCTGTTCTACTCTTGTTAGCAATTTGATAGGTGGGCCATTGGAGCTTTTGTTGCGTGGGCCTTGCTCACCCAATGGAAAGACAGCTGAGCCCTGCATCGCAATAGATTGCTCTCCCCACATTCAGTTTTATGTGATTTTGAAAGAATTGAATAATGTATGTATTGGATTTGGTTTTTATTTTTTTCTTTTTACTTTTATTTGAAAGAATTGATCAATGCATATAGAAAATCCAGAATAGAATGTGGCCCTAAACAGGGTGAATGGAGAGGAAGAAACTCATGAAGCTGCATCCAGATAGAAGGGATAGAAGATGGTGATGTACAAAATCCATTCACTAAAAACACTACTAAGGAACCTCTCTCTCACTCTCCACACATCTACACCTCCACATACACATACACACACACAGGGTTGTAGGGCCCTAGAAACAAAGTTCACATTTCATACTACATGGGATTGAAATGCAAGCTAATTGTCTGAAATAATAGGCTATTCAAATTGCACAATTGTTCAAAACTGATTTATTTCAGTTCTTGGATGGATCAAATGAATATTACTTTGAACACCTTAATCTTTCCGTTATAAAAGTTCTGTTAAACGCTTTTGGATGCAATACAGAAACCAGCTTATTGTACAAGGGTTCTTGACTAGAGAAAGATAAAAGAAAACTAATAGAAAGAGGGAACACCTCGAGAGAGAGAGAGAGAGAGAGAGAGAGAGAGAGAGAGATTTAATGGGGAAAACATAGTTTGTACATCGCTTTGGTTTAATTTATAGCAAACAGAGACCACTACTAGAGAAAGAAAGAAAAAACTAATAGAAAGAGGGAACACCTCTCTCTCTCTCTCTCTCTCACCCACACACACACACATTTAATGGGGAAAACATAGTTTGCTCATCACTTTGGTTTAACTTATAGCAAGCACAGCACACCACTATTGTGTCTTTGAGAAGGGAGATACTATATACTGTTCAGCATTTCTCAAACAATACTGAACTATAAATCAAATTCATTTAAATTTCGGTGACCTCAAACTACAGAATGGGTGAGTAGGAAGACAAATTGAAAAATGCTACTACCAAAGCTAATGACAAGCCATATCAAGTACTAAATTTCAAACCTTGAATTTGAATACGAACTATTCGAATATACTTTAGTTGATGAAAAATTATGATTGGAAAATTCACTGATCATGCATGATTGGTGCATTTTTTTCCTAACTGAAACTTGATCACCATCCTTTTTCCATAAACAAGGCAATTGATGCAATGGCTAAGATAATCTGACTGTAGTGTTTTTTTTTTTTCCTATGACATCTACTGAAGGCCTCAACAGAATCCTCAACAATTTAGGAAGTTAATCATATGGAACCTCAAATGATAGACCATGCAGATTCAAGATGCACCTTTTGGTTCTCACCATGCAGAACAGTGCTATAGTCTTCACTAGCAGGTTGTCTTCAAAAGGATAAGCTTCTCTAGTCTTGGTTTCTCAGCAGATATTTTACCAAGATTGTGTTGCCAACGGATAAATGTGTCTGAAACCCAAACTTATAAACTGGGCTTAAGAATTTACACACATTAACCATATAATTCTTCATTTTTTATTATAAATTCTCATCTCTTCATTTGGTAATTTGAGGAAAATAACTGATAAGGGGCAAGCATCTGAAACACCCAACTAATATGTTTATAACAGTAGCCTGAGCGAAAAGCAGGTGTAGGTAATGCCTTTTTTGTATTTAACAACTAATTTTAAAAAAGTCACAGAGACATGTGAAATAAATAGCTTAATAGCAAACAATTAATGCATTACATAGATAAAAATGGGCTCATAAACGAATGAAATTGTTAGTATATTATGTAAAATAAATATATATTACGGCCTTTAGGAAGAGGGGTACTTCTTTACTAGTTGTGTTGAAGTCAAACCTCTTCATCCTCATGTAGTAATAACTCATCTTTCTGGAGAGACACCTGAATTTAGTAAAATTCTAGAGACACCGATACATTGTTGTTGAAGATAAAATTTATGGCCAAGTCAGAGAACTCAGATCCTGTTGTTTTCAGTCAGTCTACAAGCGTTTAAAAAAATTGGAAATAAATCAGGGATGCTGATTCATTACCTAAACTTATAGTAAGTGGGAAGCTTATATTTACAACTTGGGAAGTTGGATCAGATCACATGTTGATGGTATATAAGAATTTTAAATCATGATTTTGGGTACATAAATATTAGAAATTAATTAAAAGAACAATAATTTTGAACTCATCTATGAAGAAACCCTGAAGATCAGTGAGATATACAAGTTTTTATATTTTACATGCTAGCTACTACACAATCATGACGATGGCACATGCATCATATTGGCTGTTTTTCTTAGGGTGCTGCAATGGCATTAGAATACATAAGAAGTCAAACTCTAGTGTTCTACAAAGTTGTAACAAAAGTCATCTGATATATAGAGATTTATAGTTCATTCAAATAAGATGGAGATTACCATGGAAACTATTGAAGTGGAGCCCTAATATTCTAATATGCAATCATGCACACAAAACATAAACTCAAAAACTTCAATCTGAACCAAAACTCCTCAAGGAAAACCACAGCCACCAACTACACCAGATTAATTTCAATCTGTCCTAATAAGAAAAATGAGCAGAGATCATATTGACAAAGACATACACCAAACTAAAAATGAAAGATCTCGTGCAAAGCTGCTTAACATGATACAAGGACTAGGTCTCTATGATTGAATCATTTCCCACTATTACAAGAAAAGAAAAAAGAACCCACAAAACTCAGAATATTTCTTGCTATCTTGTGACCATAAGATGCATACTGACCACAAACTCGAACCAACCCATTACGCCAAAATAAATAAAAAATAGACATATGGAAGTGCTTGTTAATTTGAAACAATGAAAAGCCGTACAGTCGTACTGAGACAATTGAATGTTTCAAGCCACAAACTCACATTGTACACTACGAAACACAAAAAAACAACTCTGAAAGTACGAAGCTGAAATCCTAGACGACCTACCTAAATCCCACTAATTCAGACATTTATAAGGCATACGTTACACATATTAAAGATATTTTCATTCTGTTCCATGAAGTTTTGGCCTAACTTTCACTTATTAAACTGTTTAGTCTAGCAGGATCCATCATTAAAGTTCTCTATGATGGATCATCCTAATCACTTGGATCGGTTTAGCTTTTTGTTGTAGCCCAACTACAAAACAAACGCAATGATGGTTCCGCCACAAGTATGTGTTTGGCCAATGGCTCCAATTTGAACTATTGGAAGCCAAGTCCAATGATCTGAATCCGAAAATAAAATGTAAATTTTGCTTTTTTAAGAAATCAAAATTAGAGAGTGAAGGAAATAACAAAGGATCACCCAACACTAATCTCAATCCCGCCCAATTTTATATGGGACTTAGAAAATCAATTAGAGGAACCAATGCAATTTCACTCATAAGAAAATAATGAAGGCCCTAATATCACCCAAGTCAACAATTCACTACCAAATAAACTTTAACAAAGGTTTAGTTTCAATTTAAAATTCACACAAAATAATTGTGCTTTAATTGAAATTGAAATGCAAACATAAATTTGAAATTAGAATGATATAATCGAAAATTGCAAGCATGAATTAATTAAAGACAAAATTAATTTGCTGCAATTTAAAGCAAAATAAAACTCACCAACTCTTATAGAGACAAAGCACTAAAGCTTAAAATTTTAATTCCAATTTTCGTGTTTACAAATGCATGGACGTCTACTCAATTTATACTTGAGTTTGGACCATTGAAAAAAGAAAACAATCTTAATTCCTAGAGAAACTTGCGCAACCCTAAGTCTTAGAATCATAAAGCCATTCTCTCCATTCACACGCCCAGAGTTAATCTAATTCCTATCTTTTCTAAGTTCCAACCATCCAATGTGTCTCACATGCCATTGTCACATGATAAAATGTAAGAAAAACAAAAAACAAAAAAAAAAAATCCATTGTCCAAGTAAGAGATATACCCAATTTGCTTGGAGAAGCCCTAAATTTGTTGATCTAAGAATCCACATGTGAATTTTCGTCCGTTCATTCCCTTTGCTTCCCAAATTTGTTTGCAACAATTTTTTAGGATCTAGGATGTGTGTCCAAGCTTGCCAATATGAGAGGATTCTTGCAACACAATTTTAGGAGAGAGAGGTGACATGGCATGCCAGCTGGGTTATGAGACCCAGCAATCCAGCGCTGGTGTGGGGGGGACCACCCTTAGGCCCATAGGGACCAATGTGACAAATATCGGCGGTATTTTCAAATTTACCGCGTTTTTATCGGCAAAATACCATTACCGCGTTAAAAACGCGTTTTTATCGCCAAACGATAAATTTCCGGTAAATTTCCGATAAAATCGCGTTAAAAACGCAATAAACGTTAATAACGCGATAATAACCCGAGAAATTCCCGGTAAATTCCCGAGAAATTCCCGGTAAAATCCCTATACCATTTTTATTTCATTAATTTTTTTATTTATTCTATTTTTTTTATTTTTTAAATATTATAATTTCAGCGAGATTTTCCCGTTAAATTCCCGATAAAAATCCGAGAATTTAAAAATATCCCGTTATTACCAATTGCCGTTAATATCCCGAGAACGTAATTTGTCACTATGATAGGGACTAACCGCCCTAGTGGACGTCATACCACAACCTTACAAAAAGGGCCACTTGTGCCGCAATAGGGAGTAGGTGAAAAAGTCCCACATTGCCAAGAAGGTACAAGGCCTGGGTGCTTACATGAGAGGTCGCCTCCGTCATCTAGAGTGACGCGTTTTGAAAAGCGTGAGCCCATACTGTGGTGTGCCCAAAAGACTTTGCGAGGGTGAGAGGACCTGGATTGGTTGGCAAAGTGGAAAATATCACACGTGTGGGGTGTGAGGGGGGCCCACGATCCTAATAATTGGTATCAGAGCCGGTCTGAGGTTCGGGAACCCAACGTGGTTGCTGAGGGGGGGATTGTTGGGTTATGGGGCCCAACAATCCAGTGCTGATGGGGGGGACCCCCGCCAGTGTTACCCTTAGGCAAGGACTATCCGCCCTAGTGGACTGACGGCCACAACCTCACAAAAGGGGCCTCTTGTGCTGCAATAGTGAGTGGCTGAAAAAGTCCCACATTGCCTAAGAGCTAAGAAGCACCGATACAGGTATGGGTATCGGATACGATACCTATCCGAAATGGAGATACGGCAAATTTTGAAAAACTAGGATACGGGTGCGGCGGGATACGTCGAATTAAAAAAATTATTATATATATATATATATATATATATATATATATATATATATATTTTATTTTTTCCCCTTTTCTCCCGTGCTGCCGTATCCCTTGCCGTGTCTCTCATCCTGTTTCTCGCCGTATCACTCCGTGTCTACTGTCGTATCCTTGACGTATCCATATTTAAAAAATATTTTATTTAATTGAATACGTATCCGACACGTATCCGAGCCGTATCCGGCCGTATCCGTGTCGGAAACGTATCCGACAAGGATACTCGAATGGTTTCGGAGTATCCATGCTTTATAGCCTAGGAGGTACAATGCTTGGGTGCTTACATGAGAGGTTGCCTCCCTTATCTAGTGTGACGCGTTTTGAAAACCATGAGCCCACACTGCGGTGTACCCAAAAGACTTTGCGAGAGTGAGGGGACCTAGACTGGTTGGCAAAGCGGACATTATCATATGTGTGGGGCATGAGAGGGAGAGGGAGAGGAGAGGGAGAGGGAGAGGGGGAGGGTGTGTGGTGGTGGGTGGGGGGTGCAGGCGCGCACAATCCTAACAATGGCATATGGGATTCCCGTCACTCCTCTTTGTGGCCAACAAATGGGCCAGTTATTGGGGCTGAAGTGGGCCAATTTTTATGAATTTGGAAACCTGACCAATACCCAAGCCCATGAGACAACTATCTCATGGTTTTGGGCCCATATGGAACCCTCAATGGACCCCATTTTGCACCCTCAAATTGGTCATGTGTTAGGAGTGCCATTTCCACCAAATTGTCTTCCAATTGGTTCTTCTAAGATAAGGTCCTCATCATTTTTGTGGTTAAACAAGAAGCTACTGCCCACATTTTCTTTGCTAACTATCTATTTGTAAACTGATTATATGGCTGTTGCTGCAGTAGGAGATATATTTGCAGCAAAGCTGGTCCAATATCCACGGACAACCCGTGAGATCAACAGTTTGGGTCATTGAAAGTGTTACACTGTACAAGCACCTGTTATGCCAGGATGAACTGTTGATTATGCCCGGGTTGTGGGCTTGTTCTTTTGTTTGTTTTGTACCTTAGCCTTATGGCTTTTGCCCTGCTATGGGTTTCTTCCCTTGAAATTGTTGGGGATCTTCCCCTATTTTGAATGATACTTACCCATACGTTCAAAAAAAAAAAAATCTCTAGCTTCAAAAACAGAGAGAGAGAGAGAGAGAGAGAGAGAGAGAGAGAGAATGAATCATAAGATTGTCTCAATTGAGTTGTATCAGTATCAGATCATTCTAAACCTATCTTCGTAGTTAGACTATTTGCAAAATATTTATACTTTTGATACTTGACCCAACGCTGAAGATGAGTCAGGTGGAGTTAGCTTACTGACAGAAATTTGAATCCAGATCTATGAAACACGGATACTCCGAAACCATTCAAGTATCTGTGTCAGGTACATTTCCGACACGGATACGGCTCGGATACGTGTCGGATACGTATCCAATTAAATAAAACATTATTTAAATATGGATATGGCAGCAGACACGGTGGGACACGGCACGTGATACGGCAACACGAGAGAAAAGGGGAAAAAAATTATCAACTAATAGCTTTATTATCTCGAAAGACAAAGTTTAAGTAAAATATCAAATTATCAACCAATAGCTTTTAGTCTCTTGAAAGACAGTTTCCTTATCATCTGATATTTTAATTTTAGACTATTGCATCAAGAGGGAAAGTTGAGAACAGTAGTTACCACATCAAAAAATTTAGACTTATATTATGTATGTGCTTAATCGATGGTAATTTTTATGTCTAAGAATAAAAAAATAGAAGTTAAAATTAATAAAAATTTATAAATCGTGACTAGTCCCTATTTCTTGTTGATATATATACACGCACGCACGCACGCACGCACCCGTATCCTAGTATTTCAAAATTTACCGTATCCTCGTATCGGATACGATACCCGTATCGGTGCTTCTTTCGATCCAGATGATAAACTGGTGTGCGGGGTACTCCCATTTCATCACTAGACAAGACCTCTCTCCCTTTTTTATTGGGTAGATTTACCCCAGTCCCCAGATACATAATTACCACACAGTTAAGACCCAAGTACAGTCATAACCCACCCTCCTCCCACCCCCCCCCAAAATAAATGACTTCGGAGACCAAAAACTAGTGGTAGGATAAGAACTAAGAAGTGAAGATCTAAGAAGTCTATAAATGAAAGGGGACAATTTCAGAAATCTCTAGTGAAGCATAATATAAAAAATTTGGCAATTCCATGTATCCAGTACCATCAATTTGCGTGAAAGATATCCACAATCAGCATAACCAACTCTATCTATTCTTCTATGAGAAAGAGAAAGAGAGATGAATGAAATGACCTTCTTTGTAGCGACACCTCCTCTGGTAGTTGAATTGGGCTTTTGGGTGGCCATTGATTGAATGAGTAGTGGTGAAAAAGCAGAAGAGGGGCCATTTCTAGTCGCGGGAGAAGGTAGCAACATTGTACTGCTGCTCCAAAATCCCATAGCTTTCATGGAATCTCTCTCTCTCTCTCTCTTCCTTGGATGGAAGAAGTGGGTGGCTTCTTTTGAATTAGGATGACATCGCTCTTGGGTCTTCAAAACGATGGAAATGGCACCGGATAGTTTTAGCTCTGGAGCGACACGTGGCATGCTATGATTGGGTTGGCAAGTTATACTTTTTTCATCAAAGATTGGTGGTGGAGAACGTCAAGAGGATGAAATTTGGGCTGGTGTAATACCCTCGTTTTTTCTGGTTTGGTACTTGGTAGCAACTT
Organism: Chimonanthus salicifolius; assembly: GCA_013350335.1. NCBI lineage: Eukaryota > Viridiplantae > Streptophyta > Magnoliopsida > Laurales > Calycanthaceae > Chimonanthus > Chimonanthus salicifolius. The sequence goes on along the minus strand of CM023540.1, from coordinate 47,724,037 downwards.
GGAGGGGTAAAAGTTCATGATTTACCCATACCCCTTGCACATCTGAATACCCTGCTAAGTTGAGAGGTATTTATAGAGGTATTTATAAGACCTCTCCCTCTTCTTATCCTGTTCGGATTCTTCTCTTCCTCTTTTTCAACCTAAATCTCTTTTTGATTAAAATAAAATAAAAATTCTTTAAAAGATGAAACTATTGTAAGCCTGGACTTCAACCAATTGCACTCAACTTGGTTTCATTTGGAGTCTATTTTTTATTAAATAAAAAATTGTTTAAATATGATTTTTAATTTTACTTTTAAATCTAATTTATGACATATTTTGACTGTTTAATTGATTCATATAAGTAAAACATATTCTAAAAATACGTATCTTTTATAAAACTGAAAGTGAAAACAATAATAATTAAATAGTTTTTTACAATATTCATAATAATCTATTTAATCATCAAAGTGTCACTGAGGTATTTCAACACAAGCTTATGTTAAAGCTCTACCTTTTAAAATAAAAAATGTCCCTGAAGGTTTTAGTCATTTCAATTAAAATAAAATAACAAAATTCTTTATAAATTCTATTTGTTCCCTGAACTAAGGATACAAAAATTTTTTTTTATTAAATATATAAAATGATCATTATTTTCAACGTTTTCTTATTTGTTATGATTTCATGTTTTATTTACTTGATAATGCTAAATTTATAAAATAAACTATTTGTTTAAATTTGAATTGCACTATTTTTTCATAATACTTTCAAAACCAAAAAATTAAAAGTTAAATCGCTAATTTAATCATTTAAAAAAACAGTGATGTTTTTACTTAATGTGAAAAAGACCTGATATTCTTTTCACATTGAAAAAAACAAAGAGAATTACTTGGATTTATTAACTTGAAATAATGGGTTCTTAATATTATTTTTATCTTAGTTGTGATTTATTAAATTTGATTTTTTATAAACTATTATAATAGCTTATTATATTATATATTTCACATCACCAAGGAACAAATTATGAATTTTATGAAGAGATGCATTGGCACTTTTCTATTCATTTATTAGGATTTAAAAAAAATTATATAAAAAATGTTTTTTCTTCATCTCACTTTTTACGGTTGGAATGCAAGTGTTTATTTTAAATTATAATTATGAGAATGAATCCATAGAAAATTGTATAATATTATTATAAAATAAATTGTTAGTTTTAACTTGATGAATATTATTTAATAATTATGTTTCATAAAATTTTAATTTTTATATTGTATGGATTTATTAAAAGTCATTAATTTTTATAAAATTATTAATATATCAAGCTTCCCCTCTTTATAATACCAAACAAGATTTTTTTTTCTGAGAGTAAGTTCTAATTTTTCCATTCTAATTACCAAATAAGATAAAGGTAACACCGCATAAGGGTAACCCCTGGTATAGGATAACCACTTCAAAATTTACCCTTCATCCAAAAGCAGCCTTGAATCTGTTAATGGAATTTATTTTGAAGATGTCGGCATTTTAGTTTAGAAAAATGCTAAATTTATCTTCACAATGTATTTTTATATTATTTATTAGTATATTCATTAAGTTTTAAAAATTTAATCAATTGTTATTTGTCTCACACCTAAAATATAAAATGATATAACTTGAAAATAAATATTGTATTTTTTAATTGATTAAAAATAACTATAGTGCGTTCTTTTTGTATAATCACAGGTACTAAAGAAAATTCAAATTCCACTAGTTAATGATATTTTATTGAGTTTATTATAATTTATAGAAATAATAAATTCTTTTTTTCTGTAATCAATAGTATGGATCAATGGGCAGTCTTTCCATAATTCCCTAATCGCAAGTTCACAACCCACCTTTTCTAGAGTTATTCAACTTTCCTAAGCTATATCCGTCTTTGTTTCTTGGTAATCATTTTCACAAATATCATTATCATGATATTGAAGGTGATTCGTAATATCCTGATATTTTTAAATTCTTAAATTTTTATCTGGAAAATCTCACAAAAAATATAATATTTAAAAATAATAAAAATATAATAAATAAAAATATTAATAAGGAATTTACCGGTAATTTATTGGGTATTTATCGAGATATTATGGCTATATTATGATTTATAGCATTTTTAACGTGATTTTATCAAGAATATCTCAGGATATTAACGTCAATTGGTATTTTACCGATAAAAATATGATAAATTTGAAAATATCACTGATATTTATAACATTATTGGTAACCTTCCTTGGGTCCCGATTTCGATGTCCCCCATTTCCCCCATTTGATGGTTCTTCCAAACCACAAAGGGTTTGGTTCACCACAAGAGGATTTTTTTGCTCCCTCATATAAATTCCTTTCCTTTTAGATAGAGCTGCAACTCGGGTTGGGTCGAGAATTTCGGGTCAGCGGATGGGGTCGGGTTGAATTGAGGATTTTACAAGTTAACCAGATCTGACCCGACTCAACCGGACTCTACCCGACCCGGCTAAAATTAAGCTAAAATGGGTTCAGAATACAGGTCGGGTCAGAATTCAGATTGATTCGAGTTAAAATTCGAGTCGAGTTGGGTTGTGAAGTTCGAGTTGAGAATACGGGTCGGGTTCCATATATATCAACTCGAGTTGGATTGGATTTTAAGGAACCCAACCCGAGTTGGAGCCCTACATTTAGATTTGTTCGGGTTAAGGTAATACACTATTACTTGGTCTAAATTTTCTTCCTCTCTTACCCTCATGTAAGCGATTTGTGCTTTTTAGAGGGTTTTGGCTCTAGTACAAAGTAGTGTAACAAATATCTTCAATATTTTTATTTTTATATTGAAAATATTAGCAAAATAACTTTTGTACGTTAAAAATCTGAGTTTATCTTGTCTGTCATTTTTAACTGTAAATTCCCATTAAAAACACATTTTTTATCGCGAGAAATGGTAAATTTCTGTTAAAATTGTGAGATTTTACTGTTAAATTTCCATTAAAAGTGTTTGAACCCAATATACATTTTTTATTTCTGAAATATCATCTATACTTTCAAACACCGACCACATTATTTATTTTTTATATCTATTTTTATTATTTTTTTAATAATATATTTTCTGCAAGATTTTTTTATTAAATTCCCAATAAAAACCTAAGAATTTAAAAATATTTCACTATTAACAATTGTCGTTAATATTCAGAGAACGAGATATGTGACAATGGTACAAAAGGGCTTCCTTTGTTCCTTGTTGATAGAGTGCCTTCACTACTAGCCACTTTTGTGATAAACTGTATCGAGCTCTCACACACCTTCATTTGGGTCTTATCACTGATGTGTCCTTTATTCCCCATGAAGAGTCATTTTTGGTTTTTGGATGGTTTGTTCTATTGATGAACGGTTTCCTTTACGACGATCGGCAAACATTTTTGACTTCATGTACTTCTTCCTGTGAAGCCCATTACTTTTAGGACACACCAAAGGTAGGCTATTGGAGTTTGAACCTACAACCTCCCACTTTTTGAGATGAGAGGTGACCAGTTAAACTACACCCATATGAGAACTTTATACTGAATATCCCATTATATCTCACACGTAAATTAAAAAAAGGGTAAGAAATTATCTCTTTGTTACCCTTTTTGTGCATCTCTTGACACAATGAAGCTTACTGCTCTCGGATAAGGGGTTGCTTTTGTCACTATACTACAAAGTGCCCACATCATGGCCCATTTAAAGACATTGCCCTCCAACACTTACAAGATTCTATTTTCATATTCTCACACCTTTCTTTGGTACCACTTCTGGTCCATTTCCCCTTTTTCCCCATTTGTAGGTCTTCATGGTCTACATGTGATGCACTTGCTGCCAAGGGTTCCATTTACTGCCTCAAATGTGGGCTTTTCTTGTTTCACACGACACAATTTTTTCCATAGATTTATGGCAGAGAGCACCATACCCTTGACAAATACTGCAAAAGATTTGGGTATCGCTATCTCCAGTTTACCCTCATTTTTTAAAGAATTAAAGGTTCAGCCATGAGCAGTGATTTAAGGAAGGTCAAGAATCAAGAAGTAAATGCTGAAGTATTTTGAACTCAGCCTGAAATTGATTAAAGTAATATAGAGTTATTATAGTTCCAAAAATCATATTCATTCTAGAAGTTACTGTAGCTGTTTGAAATGAGAGATCTTCAAGTCCAGCCTTGTCTTTAGGCGAACTAGGTCGTTGCCTAGGGCCCCCAAATCCATAAATTCAGTAAAATAGGCCTAGTAAAAACGCCCACTCGACTTCCGAAAACCCTAGAAAATGAAAAAACACAGGCAACACGCCAACACCCAAAAAATTTTGCCACACAAGTGTAACACGCCAAGTCACCAACACCTTTAAAAAAAGGTCAGTTCCAAAAACCCTAGAAAAAAATAGATCTTCTCTGCCTCTCGCTCTCTCAGTTGCTCTCTGCCTCTCTATCGCTCTCCTATCTCTCAGTGCTCTCTCTCGCTCTCCTATCTCTCAGTGCTCTCTCTCGCATCTTCTTCCCCGACCGACCGACCACTCCGACATTCATTAAATCGGTAAGTTCTCTCTATTTTCTTTATCTTCTCTGTAATTTTTCAGATTCAGATTCAAATCCATTCCCTTCAATGTGTAGATTTGTGAGAGATTTTCATTGCCATATGTAATTTTACAAATTATTTTTAAAACCAAGTGCTTTGATTTGTGCTTAATTAAAAAGAATCAAGAATTTGTTTTATGACTTTGAGATTGTGATTTACTGGCATTTTTTGCATTTTTTCCCCTGGTATTAGATCCCATTACAACTGATTGTATGTAGGGGGTTCTTTCCCTGGCCCAGGGTGTGGGCTTGCCCATCTATGTTGTGGGCCATGTCTCTCGGCCTTTGTTTGTTTGGGCCTGATTTTTTGTTCCTCTGCCTAGCCTGGGATATGGGTTGTATATTCCTTTTTTTGTGGGCTCTCCTTTTGAATGAATAATACTAACTATTCATTTAAAAAAAAATTGATTATGATACACTTTGTAAAAAAAAAATGTATAATTTTATTTTTTGTGAGTGTATAAAAGGCTCATCTTTAAGAGTTCGCCTAGGGTTCCTGAATTATCAGGGCCGGCACTGGAGATCTTACATGATTTTTTTTATGACGAAGAAATCCAAGACCTCCATCTTTTTTCGCGTACGAGGGCATTGGGTAAAACTCTAAATACGTGCAGTCCCCTGCAAGCCACTAGCATTGGGTGACTATGAGACTTGAACCTGAGACCTCTGCTTCATGAGTCAAAGTAACTACCAATTGAACTATTCCATAAAAGATAATCTTGCATGATTATTTAGTATAAAATGATTCTATTGATTCATGGAGATTCTACTATTCGCCGCTACAACTCTAAAATTGCTAGAAATGTCAAATTTCTGATCAGGCCAGTAGGGCCGGCCCTGGGATAGACAGCGTAGGCCACCACCTAAGGCCCCTAAACAGAAAGGGCCCCCACACATTTAAACTCCTTAATATATCAGTCATAAAGGACCTCTAAAATCTTACTCTGCCTAGGGCCTCTGAGATTTTAAGGGATCTCATGTCCAGCCCTACAGGCCAGGATTCTAACCAACTTAAGATGGAAAGCACTCATTGGTGGAGCTATACAAGCTAGCACATTTCAGCTATGGTTAACGAACAAGAAGTAGCTGAGGTACTTAAGAAGTAAGGCAAGCGGTATCTGATGAGAGAATAGCACCAGTGCCATACAATTGCTTGTCAAGTTTTTTTCGAAGTCTTCTCTCTTCTGGTCAGGCTGCTCATTTCGTGCAACATTTATCTTTCAATCTTTCACCATTTTTAATGTTTTATTTGTTTGTTCTTGTATTTGTTTTTTCCTAATTATTTTTTTTTAAACTTTTTTCTTATTACTATTTTCCTTGCAACAAGTTTATTGTATGCCATGGAGACCCATCAATAAAACTATTTGTAAGCTTTCATTATCATTCTCGGTTTGTGAATGTGAAAAAATAATGGTTTGTCACTGATTTTACGTTTAACACAAAATAGTCCAAATTTGCAATAGACTGGTTTTCATTTTTTTTTATTTCTTTTAGCTTCTTAGGTGTTGCTTCAAACCGCTGATGTGACCCTAGTTCTACAAGATTGACCTAGGATAATCTCTTTTATGCATGACTTTTATTGCAAAAATCAACTCTTATGTTAGATTCTCACTCTATCTCAATAGGTCACTCCTCTTAAAAGTTAAAAATTCAAGAAAACTTTTTGACTCAAGAAATCTTGTTGAGTCAATTGACTCGAACTAATCCGGCCGAGTTTTTTTGAGTTTTTTTAACTTCAATGTTAAGATTTAATTTAAATTGTGGTCGATTTTGATTAGGTAATTTAGATTGTGTTTGATATTATGCTATTGTAATAGATTGTGGAACATATTATGCTATCTCCCAATTTGAAAAATAATTTATCATGAACCATCACAATAAATTTAAATATATCTTAAGAGACACGTTTTTAACCTTTGATTTCAAATGTAATTTAAGTATCTTTTTTACCCAATTTACCTAAAAAAATTCATGACGAAATTGAAACCTAAGGGTGACACTAGCTTGCCCAGGGTAACAAATGGCCTCTATTGCATTCAGCAATTCAACGGGCTGGTATTGTGCTGATGCAGCACAACATTCTTTACTTATTTCAGGGGTGCAAAATTCGGCCGATCTCATATCGGCGAAATCTCGGTTGAATTTTTTCTTTCTCATCAATTTTTTTTTTTAGGATATCGGTGGTTTTTCTTAAAAGAAAATTGATTTTTTTAAAAAAATTAAAAAAAGCCAAACTTTTTTTTTTTTTGAGAAAAAAACGTAAATATCAGTCGATATTGGTTGATATTCGGCCGATATGGGCTAATATCGGCCTGGGCCCACAGTCGATATTAATTTTTTTTTTTTAAAAAAATGAAATTAATAAATATTGGCCGATATATCTTGGAAAGATATCGGCCATCTCGGCCAATATTCATTAAGTACGGTTGATAGAATGCATATCGGCCGAGATATCTCAGCGTTCAAAAATCCGAGATTCTAGGTACATTTAACGTGAAATCCATGTTAGTTGTCGGTAGAAGATTTGAAATCCTTTTTCTTCTTCACAATAAATTCTTTCATCAAACTCACTTATCAATCATTGTAGAAGTTATGTATTTAGATTTAACTATATTATCATATTGGCTGATGGTCCAAAATATTATATTTTTAAAGTATTTTAACTATGTCCTTTTTATTAATTTTTCATATAATGAACATTATTTATGACAATGCCAGCAGATAATGATCGGATGATTGGAGCATAGAAGTTCATAGTGGAAAAATTGTTAAGCTCAAAGTAGTAAACCATGGATAAAAGGTACTCAGTAAATTATTCATATTTTTTTATTTATTCATATGGCTAGTTTAAACTAATTACATGAGAGAGAGATTAACAAAAGCAGTGACAAATATTCGTGCTCCAGTCTTTGCAGATAAAAAAAAAAATTCTAGAGATTTTATTAAAAATGGGAGCGTTTAACATCCTGAAAGTTAGGAGAAAAATAAAAATAAAAGTAAACTGTTATGGATTTTATGTCACGTCGCTTCTTCCATTTCTTGAATAGAATGTAATGTTCTAAATTCTAATAAACCTAAAGTCATGAGTCTTATATCAGATAAAATAACATCTAAATATAGGACTTGTTATGCGTATAGATCAAAGAAATGATTTTTTATGGTAAAAGTTTATAACAAATTAATGTATTAAAAATTATGTTTATTAGATTTAAACTAAATAAAATAAACAATTGAAATGGAATTTTTTGATAACTTTAAACTTCTTTATTTAAATCAAGAAGATAAGAAATTTTATATGAAAAATTATTTTATAATCATCATATAAACCAATTTTTTTTTAAAGGTTATCTTTTGTGATAAAACGTGAAGAAAGGGAAAGGGGGTGATGAAAGAAATAATTTTTTATGAGATTTAGTTTTAAGAATTATTAATAGACAGACTTTTTCATATACCATTGTTACCCACGTGTCATAATAGAGTGTGCTAGTGTCGTATCTTTACACCAAGTGATCTTTCAGATAAGTGGTGCAATCATTTTTTTTTTTTTATTTAAGTATTGAAAATTTGCAGGAAATTCGGCGTAAAACTCCTATGGGTGATACTCACTACTCTTAGAACACACCAAGTGAGACCATGGGACTCAAACCTGACACATCCCGCTTCCTGATACGAGAAATTACCAGTTGAACTACACCCATTATATTTGATATTTTTTCTCTCATTCTTTAACTTCTTTTTTACAATAATATTTTTCTATCTTATTTCACTACATGTGAGAGTGCGAGACAACTATTTGAAAATAAGTGGGAATTCTAATTTTCTATTCAAAAAATATACACAATCAATCATAATCTAAATAATCTATCACAATCAATTACAATAAATCTAAATATATCTTAACATATGATGATAATTATATTTACAAATAAGAAGGGACTAAATCTTGCCAAGATAGAAACGAATTAACGAAGCATAAGTAGCAAAATATCGATGATCATATACATATGCGAATATAAAATTTGGAATAATAAAAATAAAAATATTAATGTACGTAGTTATTTTATTTTGACTGATTTTATTTAATAAACTCAAGTGCTATACTTACAAGCATTGTTTTAAAAATTACCGAATACGTATTACTTGCTACCAAGGGTACAAATATCGGCTGATACGTATCGTATCGGCCAATATGAAACGGTTTTAGAACTAGTGAATATCGGCCGATATTGTGAATATCGGCCGATATTGGCCCTTTTTTTAAAAAAAAAAAGGAAGAGAGAGAAAAATATAGGCCGATACCGTATTTTTAACCCTGCTTGCTACTATGCCATATTAAGTTCGATACATGGTAGGATTCGATCTTAACAAACAGTTGTTACAGCCAAACTCTTTTTTTTTTTTTTAAAAAAAGAGTATTTCTCGCCATTTTTTATACAGACGTGTAGAAACCGGTCTTCACCTACAATTTGATAAATCAATGGTTCAATTGGACTTCCATCTAAAATGTAACCAATCAAGGTTTTGTAAGTGGTGGCAACCTTTGAAGGAATAAGTGTTGATGAAAGTCAATTTTCATTTGAATGAAATAAATTGAAAAATAAGGAATAGAAGTTAACTCTAATTAATTTAGCAAAAAATGAGAATTTATGTCGAATTATAATTTCAATTTAATTCATGAAAATTTAAGAATACTAGAAATTTATAAACTACTTACTTGAAACGTACAATAAATCCAACTCGAGAACTTTGCTTGACTTTTTCAATTTCTCCAATATTCGGGGGTCCTCCATTTGATACACAGGGGAACTTATTTATAGCCTAAATATGATTATAAGAAATAAAAAAAATTACATGGTTAATATGATGATTCTAAATTAAATTTTCACTATAAAGTTTCTTATCCACTTTATTTAAATAAATAAGTTTACATTTTTAACACAAAATTCCATTTCAATTGTTTATTTTATTTAGTTTAAAATCTAATAAACATAAATATTTAATACATTAACTTCTTATAATTTTTTACAAAAAAAAAAAATAATTTCTTTGATTTATGCGGATAACAAGTCCTATATTTAGGTGTTATTTTATCTAATATACGACTCATGACTTTAGGGTATATTAGAACATTACATTCTATTTTTATTTTTATTTAGATGTTAATTGCTCCCATTTTTAATTATTTGTTTATGGAATGTCAAGTCACGTGTTAAATTGGTGGCAATAAAATCTATAGAATTTTTTTTTTTGAAAGGTAATAAAATCTCTAGAATTAAGGGCACCAATTTTAATTCTCCTTAAAGCCACATTTCAACATTATAAATACAGATTAGAAGTAAGAAGCAGCAGTGAAGAAAGAAGAAATTACAATGGCTAAGCTTGGATTTGTGGCCTTTGTTATCCTGTTCCTCGTTGTGTGTTCAGGTTAGTAAGTAAGATAGCTCTAGTTTTTCATTACCCAGTTCTTGCATTATCTTACAGATTTTATTTAAAATTTCATATTGGGTTTTACGTTTTTCACTTTCTTTTTATATTAGTTTGTTGTAAAATTGTCATTAAAAGAGAATTTTATAATATTGTGTAATTTATTTTTTTACATGGTGGACTGGATAGATGCTGGACCAAATTGCTGTGATACGCTGAATTTTCATTGCGACCCTAATGTTACGGCAGACAATGAGAAGTGCAACAGTGAATGTTTGAAAGGCTGTTCCAAGGGTGGAACTTGCAAGGATTGGGGCGAGAAGATTTGTCACTGCTTTTGTTAATCTCAATCTCTCTCTCTCATGTAATAAGTTTAAACCAGTGATATGAATAAATACATAAATAAATATGAATAATTTATTGAGTACCTTTTATCCATGGTTTACTACTTTGAGCTTAACAATTTTTTCACTGTGAATTTCTATGCTCCAATCATCTGATCATTATCTGCTGGGATGGTCATAAATAAGGTTCACTATACGACAAATTAATAAAAAGGAAGCGGGAGGTTGCGGGTTCGAGCCTCTATGACTTAACCTTGATGTGTCTTAGGAGTAGTGGGCTCATCATTGAGGGTTTTACGCTGGATATCCCGTGATTTCCTACACGTAAATTCGATAAAAAAAAAAAAAGGACATCTTTAAAATACTTCAAAAATATAATATTTTTAACCATCAGCGAATACGATAGTATAGTTAAATCTAAATACATAACTTCTACAATGATCGATAAATGAGTTCGATAAAAGAATTTATTGTGAAGAAGAAAGATTTCAAAATCTTTTATCTGATACCAATATAGATTTTTTATAAAATGCAAAATGCAAAATACACACTTCCTAGTTAAATACATGGTGAGGTAAAGAATGCTCTACTCAGCAGCACAAGACCGGTCCATTCAATTGCAGAATGCAATGGACACCGTTTGTTACACTCGGTCAAGCTAGTCTCACCCTTAGGATTCAATTTTTTTGGATTTATTATAATCAAGTTCAACTGATTAACCTCCCGCCTCAGGAAGTGGGAGGTGTCAGGTCCGAGCCTCTATAGCTTAACCTGACGTAGTCTAAGGGTAGTGAGTGTCACTCATGGAGTTCTTATACTGGGTTTCCTTGCAGTTTCCCACCCGTAAATTTAAAAAAAAAATTATGATGGATTATTTTTCTGATTGAGAGATACATAATATTTTTCACAATTTTATACAATCACAACATAACCAATCATATTCTATATTATCTAATAAGAATCAATCACAATTTTAATTAAATCTTAACATAGAAGAATATTACTGTGGTTTTTATTATTATTCTTCTCTTTCTCTAACTTTTTCTTTTACTGTAATGTTTTTGTCTTATTTCACTGCATGTCAATCACAATAAATCTAAATATATCTTTAACATATATAATTACGTTTACAAATAAGAAGGGACTAAATCTTGGAAGCCTAAGTAGCAGAGATCACTCACCCAAAACATGGACAAGACATAAACTAAGTTTAAGTAGTAATTTGCTATAGTAAAACTCTAAATATTAATGTATGATGTTATTTTATTTTGCCTGATTCTATTAAGTAAATTCAATAGCTACACTTGCAAGCATGGGTGCAAAATTCGGCCACCCCTAGATATCGGCCGATATCTCAGCCAATAAATTTCTCTCTCCTCTTTTGTGTTTTCTTTTAAAATATCGGTATTTTTTTATTATTTTATTTTTTTGAATTAAAAAATAAATAAATAATCCAAAAGAAAGCTGATTTCTTTAAAAAAAAAAAAATTGAAAACGATAATTTTGGCCGATATCGGCTGAGATATCAACTCGGACCCACCACTATTTTGATTTTTTTTTAAAAAAAAAAGGCTGATATTATGAATATCGGCCGATATCAGACAGATATATCTCGCCGATATATTGGCCATATCAGCCGAGAACTATTGCGTACGGCCAATACAATACGTATCAGCCGATATGATAAGGCTCTGAAAAATAGTATCATATCGGTGAATACGTTTCCTATCGGCCGATATATTCACCCTAGCTTCCAAGCATTGTTTTAAAAATTGCTCCGATACATGTCACTTAGTACCACGGCATATCACGAACTTTGAATCTTACGTTAGGTCTGATTTTGGGAAAATTTACGAGTAAGTTCTTTGCATTTGAAATGTATTTTCCATTAGAATTCATCTTTCATTGAATTTAAAGAACTTGTTATAAGATTTTTTTAAAAAAAATGAAGCCATAAGATTATTTTTTCTAATTTTTTAAAATTATTCTTAGAATTTTAATTTTGAAGCTTTTTATGAAAAATTAATAAAATGATATTGAGTGTTTATAGGAAATGCATTAATATGATAGATATAATGTGTAGGGTGTTTGTATGGTTTTTCTAATTTTAAATATTTTCATGAAATTGAGAATTGTTTAATAAAAAATTCATGAACTACAATAGAAAATATAGTTCATTATAACATATTAGAGATATTAATTTCATATAAAGTATTTAATAATATTACTTTTCCATTTTATAGAATTTTGGACACTTTTTTCATTTTCAGACATACTTTATTCATATAAAGAAATTTACTTCCAAAAGTCTAAAAGTTAATTAAAAAAAATTACTCAAAATGGGTTTCCATATTTTTAATTTTATTTTATTTTATGTATTTCTCTGATATAATTTTTTTTTTTTAAATCTCCGACTTGCAAGATCTCGATAAAAACAACTAATAGTTATTGTATTTACCAATAGATTTTGCTGAACTTTTTTAAAACTCTGCTTGTAAGCTCTCAAGACAATATTATTATAAATTCTCTTTAGTTATCAAGTCGGAAACAAGTGCAAGGCCACCAGCAGGTTGAAAAAGCTCAGCTCAACATAAGTACGAAATTGCTTAAAGGGGTAGATTGTAACCATTTGACCCGATATCTCGGGATTTTGGGAGATTTAGGGATCTTCGGATTGGTTTTTGGGGGGTTTAGTAGCAGTGGGTAGAATGTCGACTTTGTGGTGGGCCTCGGTTTGTCTGTTTCAAGTTCAGAGACTAGAAGGGTGTTTTAGTAAATTTGGATTTATTAAATATTTTGTCATGCATAATGTTTGAAAATCACATGATTTTCTCTTTGATGTTCGACATCCGATTTTTTCCGGATTAGACTTATTTTTTTAAACTTGTCGAATCTGAAACTTTAATTTTGCGTGTCATAAGGTTTTTATTTTCAAAAAAAAATTACAAATAAAATAATTTATATTTGTTCACTTTCTTATATTTATATATTAAAATTAAGAATATTTTCCTACAGCTTTGTGGAGCCACGTTTTCAGTGTTTTCATTTGGTGACCTTCCCTAGGTCCGACCCTAAACCCGTGTGGGCCCTCCTTGGCTTGGCCCACTTAACCCAAACCCTAAAACCCTAAGAAAACAGTAGACCCTAACCCTAAAAATCTCCTCGTTTCTAGCAACACCTACAGTACCGCCATCCCCTTCTCTGCTCACTCATCTCTCTCTCACCCCTTCTCATCTCTGTCTTCTCTCTGATCTCTTCCCTCCCTTGCCAGGACCTGCTACTGACCTTCCTCACATGTCTTCTCCTCCTCTCTGCTTGTCAGCGTTCCTAGCTTCTTGGTTGCACTTGCAGACCTGTCGTCGCTGCTGCGAGGATCAGTACTTTCCACCAATTTCAGCTCAGACCTGGGTTGACCCAGTTTTGACTGGCCCAGTTCATCAGACCTGGTCCAATTTTCAGGTCCAACCCAGTTTGGCACAGTTTTGGGCCCATCCCAGTTTCAGGCTTAGTTGCAGTCCATACTTTTCTGCATAAATACCTTTCTAACTATGTGGACCCGAAATACACAATATGGGACCCCTTATGCGTTATGAGCCACGCGGCAAGGGAACTATTCTGATGATTATGTGGCAAGGGGACCACTCACGTGTACTCGTGTTAGGCGATAATGTAAGCATGACGATTGAATGTGATATTGTCTTGTACAATCATGTTTTGTTATTTGGATGTGACTGATTGATAACATGTTTGAGTGAAAATATGCTAACTTGCAATAGATAATGATGCATGTGTTTGATTATGATATGTTATTATCGTATTGATAACATGCTTAGAAATAACTATGCGTGCATGTATCTAGTGTATGTGGAATGCCGATGGAGCATGGATACTAGGCTACACAGGATTTAGAGACCACCCTAGCTTGTTGAGTAATTAGGGTTGGGATGTAATGTGAAACTGTGCAGTGGAAGCGTGGTTAGGCTATGGATTACCCAGTAGTTGGACATTGGTGGATGAACTCCCTAGTGTGGGTTGGATTGTCAGGTCTATTATTGTGACCTTTGGATGAACCTATGGGAGGGGCGAAACTGGTATGGTGGGTGTGGTGTCTGTTGTGCAAATTTTAAATTTATAAACTCGCAAGCACACAAACCATCTAATAATAGAACGTTAAGAGTGTGAGGTTGATCCCACAAGGAAACAAGAAAATATATGCAAAAACAAAATATATGTTATTAAAATGTTGTAATTAAAAAAATATAAATCTTTAAAAATAACTTAAATATGAAAATCAAATTCTAATTTTTACAAAATGATTTTAAATTAGTTGCATTCCAGTTTTAAGAATCAAATCTAAAAGTTAGAATATCATCATCTAAATCTAAAATCTAACCAATAAATCCAATTTAATTAAAGCAATTGCATGGATCTAGAATTTGTAAATAATCTCAAACCAATTTAAGAGAACAAAATTAAAATGCAATCAAATCAATCTCAACATAGTTCAAAAGAATTTGAGAGAATTGAATAAATGAAACAAAAGAAAAGAATAAAGAATTTAATGAACAAAAGAAAAGAATGACAAATAAAATAAAGTATTTACATAATTTACAATAGAATTTAGACAAGTAATTAGGGTGGCATATTATCCCATTCAAAGATAAAACCATGGCCTAGACTATGAAATCTTCTAGAATTATTAAATATAAATTCATGTTCTCTGTTTATTAAAATTATAATTAAGAAAATCATGATGTCCATTAAGTCAGAAAGTTTAAACTAAGCCTTAGGCTTGGGCAAAATTTTTACTCTCCTTTCTGAGTCTAAAAATAAACTATTCTTCGAAAAGAATCTTAGATCTGAAAAGGTTAAGTTCCACCGATCCTAAATGGAGTCTTACTTTCCCTAAAAATTCTTAAAATAATTTATTCCATAACATCTTAAAAAGAATTAAAATAACATAAAAACAATCACCATAAAATATTTAACAATTGGAAAACAATAAATCTAAAGAAAGCTACCATGAATTTCACAAATAAATTGGAAATTAAAATTACAATCCTTTGGAGTTTGTGCATCAAAGACATGAAATAAAAATAAAATATAAGAACTCATAGAAAAAATTCAAGTATTCTTTTCTCTTCCAGTCTTCTCAGTCTCCAGTCTTAAATACACCTTTGTTCCTTGCTCAAATTCGAATTTCACTGTGTATCCATGGCCTCTATTTATAATAAGATTAAACAATGTGGACTTTTGGGCTTGCACATGAATTTAGGAATGGCTTATTCCATTTAATCGTATGTGATATACGCATGGGAGAGTGGAAAATCCCCAAAAGATTTTGATCCAATATCCAAATCCCAATTTTTTCTACTTTTCTTCCCTTCATACGATTGTTCCTTGTGTCCAAATCTCATCATGCACATATTGCATTCCTCATTTAGCTCCACACGTTTTTGCATATGGGTTTTAGAGAAGTTTTTTCCACAAGTCTCTCCATAATAATATCTAATTTTCCTCCAAACAAATCCAATCATGATCACCTCATAAGATTGCCCCCTTTTTTCATGTGCATAACAAAACCTCAATTTGGCTTTACACGATTCTATCTTGAAGGATTTGGACAGTTTTTCTCCCCAATCTTCTCTCCCCTTTATTTTCTCTTAAAGCCAAATATCTCAGACGTTCCATTTTGCCTCAATCGAATTTGCAATGGCTTCATACAGACCTTTTCTTGGTTTGCACGATCATGAAGGATTTGGAATTTAGGAGTATTCCAAATTTTGGACACATGGCACTTCCAGATTGCATAAGATCCACATCAATTTTTAATTGCAAAAATTGAATCCACTAGGCTTGAATTTGACTTCAGTTGGACTTGGACCACAAGCTTGGACTTTATCTGGCCTGGCTCACTTGATGGACTTGGATCAGTGGGCCCACTGTGCTAGTGTTGTGAATTTACCACTTTGACAATCAAAATTCAACTCAAATTATCATAATCCAAACTCTCATAGCCTGATTTGAATTATGATATTTTTACAATAATTTCCAAAATTAGGGATAAATCACACATTTTCCAAAAATAGCAATTATGACCCACATGCTGCATTTTCATCATTTTTATTCTCTTTCTCATGTATTTCCTAAAATAAACTGCAAAACTCACAAATAACATTAAACACATCTAATGTACACAAATTAAAGGCTAATTAATACAAAATTAAAGGTAAAATAGTCATTTTTCAGTGCTCAACTAGTGCCCTGGAGTCTTAAAAGGGACAGGTGGAGGGGAAGTCATGTGAGCCTCAGGGAAGCCATTGGGTTGAGTGTTGGTTCGCCCAAAGCAGACCTCCGAGGCCCCTTCAATCACGGTTCCTAAGTGCATGATGGATGAGGCGTTCTCAGGTGGTCTGATGGGTTGAGTGGTTCGCCTGCGTGAAGACTAGAGGGTGAGATTATGGTTATGATCCTCGGATGATTGAGTGAGTTGAGTGTTGGTTTGTCCACACATTATTTGAGGGAAGGTGCGGTTGAGGACAGCTCCCGCTGGTACGGTTGAGGACAACTCCTATTGCTATTGGTGCGGTTGAGGACAACTCCCTCTCTCGTTGTTATTGGTGCAGCTGAGGATAGCTCTTGCTGGTGCGGCTGAGGATAGCTCCTGCTGGTACAGTTGAGGACAACTCTCGTAGGCCTTATGGACAAGTTATGATTCACGACTCGTGGTACCGGTCTGTGGGGTGTGTGGACCTCTATGGAGGTAGCCCTAGAGGTAAGGCAGTTATGGGTTATGTCATGCACATGCCGGATGATCCGCACGGTGGATTGTGCGTGTGCTATGTAGTACCATGCATGTAAACATTATTGATATCTCATAGTAGTGGATATGCAGTTTATGATGTATGGTGCATGATATATATATATGTGTTCTCTTATTGGGTGTGCAGAGCTCACCCCTTTGCCTTTCAGGTGTTTCAGTGGAGGCTAGACCCAGTAGGTCCCAAAACCAAGTCTAGGTGGTGGCGGCTGTAGATAGTTTAGATTTATTTCCCCTTTTTGTCATTTTAAGAGAACACTGCGTGTTTGATATAGTTATGGTTTGATGCTATGGATAACTGTAAGAACTGTTAAAATTGCATTGCTATGTTGGTTGGAATTATGGTATTTTAATTGCCCCTTTATCGTAATTGTTGTTAGTAAATTAAAAAAAAGGTACCCGTTATTCCTATTATATTGTAACGACCCGATCCTGTACGTGGGCCTGGGATGCGACTAATTTTTTTTTAAAAAACCTTAACCCAATGAGTCACTAATTCCTTAACATACTACCTATGTGAGTCTAACACCTACGAGAGATATCTATGTCTTAAATATTCCTAAACATATTCAGCAAAATTATTCGAACAATTTTCACTCAAACACATGGAAGTAATATATTGAGCACACCAACACACAAATATATTACATGGAAACACCAAACTTATAGACATAGGTTTTTATGCCACAGAGGCATATTTATTATCAAATATATAGAGTAGTTCATAGATGCATTTTGTTTCCTCGAGCGGAAAACTAAGGGAAACATCCGAGTTTGATTCTCAGCGAGGTACCATGGGTTCCTCCATTCCTTCTTCTAGTTCGTATCCTACAATGTAAATGACATGAGCAACAACCTAGTGGGGAGAACTCACCATAAAATCCAACATACAATATTCATGGAATAAATTACAATGCATATTTCATAAATGAAATGCAGTTAATCTACTTAATTCATTTTCACCATAACATCCAACATAACACATGAAACAATAAATGTGCATGTTTCATGAATGCAATGCGGTTTAGGCACTTAACCCATTTTTACCCTAGGATCACTTTTTAAGGTGTTTTATCAATTTTTACCGGGGTCAGGCCCCATTTAGCAACTTGCAAATGCATAAGGTCTCCACGACCCGGTTTACTAGCCCATCCAACACCAATGATTGATGGCGGTCGACCACAATCTACTAACACGTCCAACCCAACGGTTCGCAAACGGCGTTCAGCCTAACATCACAAGGTCTCCACAACCCGGTCTACTAGCCCATCCAACACAAACGGTTGATGGCGGTCGACTACAACCTATTAACACGTCCAACCCAACGGTTCACAAACAGTGTTCGATTAATCTCAGCAATTATAGCTCAACGGCCAATATCAGATTTTCCAAGTTATTATCTTCCACAGATTTAACTTATAACCATAATTTTCACATGCAAATGTCAAATGCATGATTTTCAATACCCTCCTTACATAAGGATTTATTCTGAGAGAATCACCATATTTCGACCTTACCATTTGATGCATCCAATACCAATATAAGAAATCAATAAAATAATCAATATCACACAAACATATAAAACTGGATTTAATAACACGAATGCCTTTACCCAATTTTTTCCCTACAATTTCCAGACACTCCATGGATCCATATTGCGTTAGAGGCTATAAGTCATCGACTTGCCGACACCATTTTAATGCCTATATTCTAGACAGTTAGAACATTTACATCCCTTACATGTAGGCAGTGTTAGATCACGTATTCTGGACCTATATAACCTTTTCCATCTTTAAATGACCATGGATCCCATTTCAGTCTGGTGTTAGTGGGTTTAACAAATAACACAATACAAGTGTTGGTTCAAGTCTCCTCACCTCTATCGGCAGAGATTAACACACAATCTCACACGCAAAAATCCGTCGATATTTGACTAAGTTTTGAAAACCCGACGTTGATACGAGAACCTTTGAAGTTTGGTTGCTACGCCGCTTCTATTGCTTGCGAGTACACCGAATAGAAGAAAAGAATAAAAGAAAATGAAAGAAGAGAGAGACAAGGGAGAGTGACGGCTTGACTGGCGAAGGAAGGAAGAGAAGAAACAGAAAGAGAGCGACAAAAGGTAAGAGTTGTTGTTGTCTCTTTTTTTTTTGTCTCTTTTTTTGGTTTCCTGCTACTGGCAGACTTACAAAGGAAGAAGAAAAGGAAGAGAAAGCAAAAGACAGTGAGAGGCGTTGGAGCTATGTGGTTACTTCCTCTGCTCCTCCTTAAATAGATAATGGCTGTAGTCAGTTAAGGGATGGAATTCATCCACCATTGCCTACAGCTACACTTGTATCTTCTTTCTTAGCTTAACAGATATTTAGATTATTTTATTATTATTATTATTTTTTTAAAATTCCTCTTATATCCTTTGTTTAGTCTGAGTATTCCAGGGTCTCACTAATTTAATCTAAATAGTTCACTAGGTCAGATATTAAATTATTATATAGTATTAAATTTTGGATAGAAAATTCGATCAACAACTCAGTGTTTTAATCGAAAATATCAATTTGATAAAATTTCTTAATTTTAAAGAATCTCCTGGACAAAATTTAATTTTATAATTAGATAGATTAAATTAGTCTGATAAAAACATTCTAAAGTTTCAAAGTGTTTTGGAGTAAAAAACCACTCCATCTAAATGACAGAATATTCGACGGTTCACATTTCTCGACATAAAATAACTATTAAAAACGTGATATTTTGGAAATCTGAAGATACAAATGGCTAATTATATTACAGATTGAACTATTAACTTCCTCCGTATATTTTTAAGATTCTATCTTCCTTATCCAAGTGGGGTTTTGCCACCTATAAAATTTTAGGTAGTGAAAATAGGTAGAATTAGGTCGAGATTGGTATTCCGTTAAGTCCGGATTTTAAAAATAATGGAAGATCTAAAATTTGAGGTTGAAATGAAATTAAATGACTGAGTTTCCAAAGCAGGCAAGTTTTAACTCTAAAATAATATTATTAATAATCATAACTTGTTATTATACTTTTAAAATTTAATTTGAAAGAGTTTTCGGACTCGGATCGAGTCAAACTCGGATTCGTTGAAAATCTCATTCAATATTCTTCATGATCAACGTAACAAAACTGATAATTATTGGTTTAAAATTTTTAAATAATTAAAATTTGTCTAAATTAACCACTAATTTGGATTGGGGTATCACATATATTATGTTTCGATTCCGTGTTGGTAGTAACCAATGTCACAAATACCATTCTCTGGATATTAACGGCAACTATTACTAACGGGATATTTCAAATTCTCGAGTTTTTATCAGGAATTTAACGAGAGAATCTCGCTAAAAATATGAATATTATAAATAAAATAAAATAAATAATTAATGTTATTTGATGAGTTGAAATAAAATTTTAAACAAAAATATTTTTGTCACATCTAAATATAATTATAAGATTAATGCTAAACTCAACTGTCTAAACAAATTAAGAGAAGTATGATTTGTATAGGTAATTTGATATAATATAATCAATTTAAATTACATGTTATTTGATTATGAGTTAGGTTCATTGACTCTATAAAATTAAAAGAATAGTTTTATGTGAAAATTTAAAAAAATAGTCTCATTAAATACAACCAGTCATATGATTTAAATTAAGTAAAATAAACACTTGAAATAGAGTTCTCTATCAAGTATCAACTTCCATTGTTTTAAATCAATAAAATAAACATATTTAAATAAAACTTATTTATTAAATTCTGCATATAGAGATTATAAACAAATTATGATTTAATTTAATAGAGTTAATATATTTAATAGAATGATAAATATATTAAAGTAATAAGTTAATAACTCAGTCATGAGGCTCATGATGACTCATGAGTTCTAATGCATGTGATGGGAAAAGCAGTCTAATTAATAGAATCAACATCTTATTAATAGCCCTTTGAGCAGAAAAAAAAAAATACAGACCCACCCAACTTTCATTTTTTTTAATTATCTTCCCATAAATAGAACGAGAGAGTTTATTTAATGAGCAATCTATTAATTTTTTTATACTTATTAATTTGAAGTGGACATTATGATTTCTTGCGTTAAAAACTTGTTTTTTATCGTAAGATTTCTGTTAAAAATGGTTTTTGTGATAAATAGCTGTTAAAAACGCGAGAACGATATTTTCAGTGATAAACTTTGATAAATAGCTGTTAAAAGAGTGAGAATAATATTTTCATGTCGGTATTTGTTACCTTGGTGGTAACATGTCTGTAACGGGATGGGGTGTTATATAATTATTTTGTTTTAAACTTTTTTTTTTTTTTTTCTTGCAGCAAGTTTATTGTTTGCCATGGAGACCCATCAATAGAACTACTTGTAACCTTTCATTGTCATTATCAGTCTGTGAATATGAGTAAATAATGGTTTGTCATTGATTTTACATTTAACACAAAATAGTCCAAATTTGCAATCGTCTGGTTAATTGTTGACCGGTTTCATTTTTTTATTTCTTTTAGCTTCTTAGGTGTTGCTTCGAACTGCTGATGTGACCCTAGTTCCACAAGATTGGCCTTGGATAATCTCTTTTATGCATGATACTTATTGCAAAAATCAATCCTAATGTTCGATTCTCACTCTATATGGATTATTTTTCGTAGATTTATTTAGTATATATAGATTGGGCACTAGTGCCTTGACAATTGCTTATCAAGTTTTTTTCGAGTCTTTACTCTGTTAATCAGGTTGCTCACTTCATACAACATTTATCTTTCAATCTTTCATAATTTTTAATGTTTTAGGATAATTTTTCTTTTGTGCATGATCTTGTTGCAAAAATCAGGCCTTTTCTTGGGTTTTGGTCTCCGGTTGATCCCAAAGAGTAGCTAAACACAAGTAACTTGTTCATTCATCAATTTTTTTGGTTTTTCTTTCTTATTGCCTATACAGAAGCTGCGTTTGGATGGGGGTAAGAGGGGGTAACCCCCCGTTATCCCTTGTTACCCTCGTTTGGTAACAAGGAGGTAAGGATAAAAATTTGAATTTTTACCCCTTTGGTCACCATTTTGAATACCTCCACGGGAGAATGAATACCCCTCCTTACCCTCCCTTTTGCTCTTTTATGATTTTTTTTACATTTTATTTATTTATTTATTTTGGTGAGTACTTGGCTTTTATTTTTTTTAAAAGCACTCAATTATTTCCATTTGATAAATTTCATATCACCAAACAATAGATTATATTTTTTTATGAAGAGATATGTAGAATTTTTTTATTCATTATTGAAATTTAAAATAATAATAGTGGTTTTTTATTTATTTTTTAAGGAAACATTTCTCCTATTTATCCCGTGCCTTCCTCTATTTTTCAATTATATATTATATAATTTAAAATTTAATAGATTGCAAATAATTAGCAATTTATTTTTTATATTATATAGATTTTCAACATGATGCATTTAGATGAGGAGTAATTTTTTACAGGGGTTACCCCAGGTTACCCTTGAGTAGGTGTAATTGTAAGTAGAGGTAACTTGACATATTAATAATTTTAGAATAATTAATAATTTTATTTAATCCATATAATATAAAAATAAAAATAAATTTTTCTTAAACGTATTTTTCAAAATGTTCTATTTTTAAGGGGTGATTCTGTCGAAATTTCGATAGGGTCTCAAAACTCTGAAAATGTTTGAGGTTCATGATAATCTCTTTCAGGGTAATTAACAATTTATTCTGTTAGAAGATTATTTTAAAAATATGTCAACATTTTCAACATGATGCATTTGGGTGAGGGGTAGATTTTTAGAGAGGTTACCCTTGAGTAGGGATAATTGTAAGTAGGAGTAAACTGACATATTAACAATTTTATGAGAATTAATAATTTTATTAAATCTGTATAATATAAAAATAAAAGTAAAATTTTCTGAAACATATTTGTCAAAATATTCTATTTTTAAGGAGTTCAGCCCGTGACAATTTGTAATATTAATTTTATATTTATTGTGATTCATTAAACTATTACAATAGTTTATTATATTATATATTTCATGTTACCAATGAACAAATTATTTTTTTTATAAAGAGATATGTTGATATCTTTTTATTCATTTATTGGGATTTGAAATAATAATATCTATTTTTCTTTATTTATTTTTTTTACTGTTCGAATGCAAGTGTTCATTTTAAATTATAGCTATAAAAAAGAATCTATAAAAGTTAGATAATATTAGATTTACTTAATAAATATTATTTAATAATTATATTTTATAAAATTTCTCATAAAATTGTTAATATATTAGGTTACCTCTGCTTATTGGTACTAAATAAGAATTTTTTTCCCTTAGGATAAGTTCTTACTTTACCACTCCGATTATAAAAAAAGATAAGGGTAACAGCTTTTTCAAAAGTGATCCGTACTCAAAGGTGATCTCTATTCAAGAATAAACCCTATAAAAATTACCCCCATCCAAACGCAGCCAAAAGCTTTGATAAATCCTTCTTGAATCAAGAGAAAGTTCCTTCTTTTCAAGAAAGTTCCTTCTTGTCCATCAAAGGGTGAAATTGTTATTTCGTGTTTAACTTTCAATCTGTTTTTTGACGCTTTACTGCCATCATATATGGTAGAAAAACAAAATCTAGATACCAACTTGTCGAAACCTAATAAACTAAGGATGTAACAAACATATAAACAATTACGAACAAATACACGAGATTTACATAGATCCATGGTACCTACTTATAAAGTACAATGAGAATAATTTCAGTATATACAAAAATAGGATTAAAATGCTCTCTTCCTCACACTTGTTGTGAAATAAATTAATTTTTGAAACTTAGAAAATACCTCAAAGATTCAGTATATATATAGACAATATCATATATAAATTACAAAAATATTAACATAAAAGAGGGGCAACGCCAACACAAAGGGGTTAGAGTGACGGTTAGGAACTTGCTTCAAAAAGTAGAAGTCATGAGTTTGATTATTACTCTACTCTAAAGGGCCACTCACTATAGACTTACCGGGTGTGTGGGTAGAGAGGTTTGCACATATTCCGAATATTAGCCGAATGGTCTAAGAGACCTAAGCACCTTGATCATCAATAAAAAAAGAGGGATAATGCCTCCAAACCTCTTAAAAAAGTCCAATCCAAGCCAGATGCCCTAAACCATGACTAGATCATTTAGTTTTATTAGGCCTAAAAGCTTCCCAACGCTTATCCATTCACATTAGAGTCAAATAAATTATGACATTGGTCATTGCCCCACCAATGATCCATTGACATCCAAATTAAACATATCAGGCCTAAGCTCAAAACAACCCAAGCCATGAAAGTTCACATGCAGCAGAAGTGAGTCAAGCCTGAATTTCAATTCCAAACCTACCCATGACCCAAAAACAGCAAAAACCAGAGTAAGATGAGTTCATTCATTAAGATGGTTGGGCCCAGTCTCGATACACTTTCTGCAAAAGCTAATTTAGGTGGCCCAGCCTGGCCCAATGAATTCAATATAAGTGGGCCTAAGTGGGCCTAATAGTGTAGCTGTGGGAACACCTTGGAATCAAAATTTTGCAGGCCTCTAGGATTGATGAGCTTTAGCCAGTAGTAGGGCCATGAGATGGACAAGCTATGGAAGGACCAGGCTGATAATAGATGGATTGGGCTTGGAAAAGGTGAAAAGCTAAGGCCCACCAATGTAAGTGAAGTCACCCCCTCCCTACATGACAGTGAGCCGACTTTTCGGCCGAGATTTTTCTCTCCTCTTTTTTTTTTTTTTTAAAATCTTGGTGGTGTTTTTTGGCAAAAATTCAATTAAAAAAATAAAAAAAGGCTGTTTTTTTTAAAATTAAAATATAAATATCGGCCGATATTTCAAATATCGATCGATATTCGCCCGATATCGACCGAGCCCACGCCGATATTTGTTTTTTTTTTAAATAAAAAATAAAAATTGGCCAATATTCGGCCTAGATCTCGGCCGTATCGGCCGAATTCTTTTATCTCTGATCGGTTGAGATATCTCGGTTGTGGAAATCCCGAGATATCTCGGCCGATAGGCACCGTATTGACCGAGATTTCGACCCCTGCTACATGATTCTACTTAAATCGAACTCATTGATCCATTAATGAAACGGGTCATCCGGTTATCCATGCTTAATCTAGTCTACTTACATATTAAGACTAAATTTTTTTAAAACAAAAAAGGTCATTTTCGAATTTTAATGTATAATGATGCAAAAATATCTATTAATGTCGTTAATAACGTCGATTATCTTCAAATTAATCAAATGAATCCAAATGTCTTCAAGTAAAATAATGGATTGCCTCGTTAATGCTTAATAATTCAGCTTAACTTTACCCGATAATAACTTAAAAATCAACCTCAATGAATCACTTTGAGCTAGGCAACGTCACCCATAGGCATGGGTTATAGTCTTCCCAAGACTATGTCGGCCCCATAAGAGTGGTTCTAATATATGAGGATGAGTGTATTTGAAATGTGTTTTTTTTTTTTAACCCTCGGTATCCAGCCGTTTCACCAGACTTAGCTAGACATTCTACTTTACTAATCTTTAGAATATGTGTAAATATGTTTATCTGCACACGCTAGATACAAATTATGGGAAAATATTTTTATGATAATATTTTTCATAAAAATAAATAAAATTCAAGTTTATTCATTTTGAAAAGCAAAAATTTTGAATTTTGAATCAATTTTTAATTGAAAGGATAAATTTAATTTAAAATATGTTCTAAATATAGGATTTATAAGAGTAGATAAGTGTAAAAAAGAGAAATGGTGACTTTGTCGATAGAGAAAACTAGGGCTGAAATCGACTTGATCCGACCAGAAATTTAACTCAACTCAACCCGAATTCTGATACGACCCGTATTTTGAACCCATTTTAGTCTAATTTTAGCGTGTTCGGTTGGGTTGGGTCGGGTTAACTTAAAAATTCTTCAACCCAACCTAACTCGAATTCTATATTGGTTTTTATCTTCTCAATCCAACCCAACCCTCTAACCCGACTTACATGGCCCGACCCTCATGATTTCTCGGGTCAGGTCAAAATCCATCCCGAGTTTCACCCATAGAGCAAACAAGAGGCCTAAGTGGAGAAGTTGACTATTAAAAGCACTTTCAACTTGACCCGACCCGACCCGACTTTCACCCCTAGAGCAAACAAGAGGCCTAAGTGGAGAGGTTGACTATTAAAAACACTTCCAACTGAGACACGGCATGCATAAAAGGCAATTTAATTTATTTCAACCCATTGAATAAATCAATCATCGTGGATCTAATATCATAACCCTTTAGATAGGATGATTTCAAATAGAACAGGCAACTCAAGTTAAATTTATTTCATTAGATTTAAGCTCTTTGACTATAAAGAAGGAATTTGAGCAGCCCCTTTATAATAAGTAATTAATTATAAAAATACATGTCATATGTAGGCTTGGCCCTCCCTATAGGTGAAGTAAGCTGTCGCCTAGGGCCTCCAAAGATCCATAAGTCATAACCCGTTAAAGGCTTGGGCGCCTAGGCCCAAAACTCGAATCCATGTAAATCACCACGTATCGCGTGTGGAATGCGGTTTCGAGTCTCGTTCCGTGCGTCTGTGCGTAACGCGGTTCCGTGTCTGCGCGTCCGTGCGTCTTCCCTTCTGGTATTTTCGTCGTTCTGCATCTTCCATTCCGCATTTCCTCGTCCGTTCGTATTCTATTAGGCTGTTCCGCTTTTTGAAACGCTCAAAATTTACACCTAGCGCATTTCTTTAGGCCCTTCCGTTTTTGAAACCCGAAAATACTAATCAAATAAAACTCCAAGTGATTATTGCAGCAGCCTCTCCTCTCCTTGCTCTCTCAGTCTCTCTCATTGCGCTCTCGCTCGCTCTCCTCTGACCTCTCTCTCCATGGTCTCTCTCGCCGCTCCTCTCTCTGTTCTCTCTCGTCTTCAGTTTGCTCAGTTGCAGACTTCAGATTTGCAAGTACTTTTTTCATTGATCCTGTCATCTTGAATTCCTAATGGGTGTTTGAAGTGTAGATCTGATATTCCTTTGAATCATCAATGACTTCTTGCTATTTGTAATATGATTCATTTCTTATTTTTCTGTCATGTGCTACTTCCATGGTCCTGTAACTAAGATCGAATCACTACAAATAGTGAAATAGACAATAGTTGTGTTATAAATTTTATATAATAATTTGTTATAAATTTGATTTTTATATTTTATTTGGATATTTCACATTTTATAAAAAAAATATATATGATTTTTGTTTTTTGTGAGTGTATATAAGGGCAAAATGCCCCATTTTAAGAATTCACCTAGGGCCTCTGAAATCTCAGGGCCGACCCTGGTCATATGAAACTATTTCAGCCCCATACACACACATATATAATCTTATACAAGTATTTTAGATATAATCTTATGATAGTTTCTTAGTAATTTTTTTTAAGTTTTTGAAAATACTAAAATGAGAACGTAGTTTTGAATTTGTAGGCGAGTATCAATGCACCATTCAAATCGAACGAGGCACCCATTTAAATTCAGTTTATTAAATTTTCTAATTTTTTAAAATTTTAAATTTTGATATATAATATTAGAGCTTTATAAATCACGAATTGATTCAGGTATCTTAGAATTGAAAATTTTCTCATTTTATCCTTCTTTTATCTCACTAAATTTAATAAAAAAATTAAAAATGATATTTGTTAACCTAAAAGGTAAATTTGTCTCCCCTGATTCAGATTTAATTGTTAATTTCGTGATTGAGTCCGACCGAGTTTTGAGTTATCAATTTTTGTGACTGAGTCACGACTGTGTCCCTGTGTCCTAAACCTCGTTTCTGGAAGACCTACAAAATGAAATTAAATTTGAAGCTCCAGAAGCAGCGACAATTGGAAAACCGCAAATCAAAAGAAGCAAACTCCATGTATGCTAACCAATTCAGGTAATTTGAACCTAAGTAGACTTAGAAGACCTAGACGTATCACTGAGATAAACCTTAGAATCCATGGTTTAAAATGGTAGAACTTAATTAGATTTCTTGGAATTTGTCATGTTTTGGAAAAGCTCTTGTATCTATCAAATAAGTTGTAAAATTTCTCAAATTTTGTAAGTAAATAGATCTCTCAATGAGCTTTTCGAAATGTATAAGAAATCCCAAAACTGAGTTCAAGCGCTCAAGTTATGGTTGTTTTACTGAAGACTGAGCTAAACTACCAAACCCAAAGCAGGTACCCACTCTATGAGGAGAGGTCGATCGTTCCAGTGCAAAACTGAGAATTTTTAGTCTCAGTTAAGATAGGTCGACCGGTCTTGCCCAAAAAGGTTAGATTTTGGAATTTCAACAGCTCTTTCTCTCCTAAATGCGCTCTCAATGGCTATTAACTTAAAGTGACTATAAATACATAACCTTGGGGCATTTTAAATGAAAGATTGACCTGAGCAAAATGTCTCCAACATTATTCATCATTCCAAACATCTTTAAGAGTCTATATCTTTCAAGTTAAATCCATTAGCTCTTAAACTCTCTCTCAATCACATTCAAAACACTTATAGGAAAATCTTAAGCATCTTAGGCTTAATAATTTTTTGCATTTGAGAGAACTTTTAGAGATAGATTGTCTACATAGAAAAACTTTCTACCATCTCCACACCTCTTCTCCTATTCTTTGGTTTGGCCTTGGAGCATCTATAAATCATCATAGAGACAAGAAGGAGAAAGAAATTCAAAAACACGCCAAAGCTACATCAAACAACTGGTACTTCTCAACCACAACAACTTTCTATCATTAGTGAGATATTTGTGTAAATGATTGATGTAACCCTATTAATATTCAAGAGAGGTGTTCTCCTGTTGTCACAGTTCCATCTTCACCCGTGACGAAGATCATAAGTTTTAGTAGTACGATCTCTACCTTTGAAAGAGATCAAGGGATGTCATTTGTTTTGGTCATAGTGGACTCCTCAAGTAATGTATTTGAGGTATGAATGTAGTCAAAATTGTCGAACCCTATTAGTGATCTTTCACTCATACTCTTCCATCTCTTCTCACTTCCTCACTTTGCTTTGTGTATTTAGCTTCATTTCATATATTCTATGCACATTTATTTTGTGAGAACTTGTTGATGCATGCTAATTAAAATGGGTTAATTAAACTTGCTTGCATCTCATTTTGAAAGAAAAAATAGATTAATTCATTAAAACCAACTCTAATTAATAAAGTTCATAAGAAATTTAAAATTACAGTGTAGTTCTATTCAATCCTCTCTAGACCTATTTTACACATTTGACTAACTCAACCAACAATATCTATGTAAGTAAAAAACGCGTATCCATAAATTAGCTTTATGTAAATCGAGTTACAATTTTTTTTAATAACAGAGCTATCCTCACCTTATATAAAGGTGAGACTAATTTTACATATACATAAAATCATCTCATGTATTAAATAAATCTAAAAAAAGGCCAAACTCATGACATTGAATCCAATCATAAAAGCAGAACTCAATTAATCGGAAAATAAAGGCACACCACCTAAGTATCCCAACAAACATAATTAGGTGGGGCCCACCACATCAACTGATAACGGTTACCATCAACCTCTCCATAAGTGGAAGTAAAAAAAATAGTGTGCAGCTTCTCAATAATTGAGTGTCAGAAGAGCCACGTGGCAAATGATGGCTTGTTCAAATAGTCTTGCGAGCAACCATGAGGATCAGGAGGCTCTGTACGAGGCTTCAAGCCACGCGACAGCTCCAACTCGTTGGAATCCTTGCGACACCCGTCGCATCTTTGACGTGTAATGCAGAATGTAGATTATCCAATTATCCTCGTATAATCTGCATAATTTATGAATAAACACCCTTTAAGATTGCCTCCACCTCAAATCTTTTTACTCAAATTTATAGTAGACTAATCTTGGGTTAAAATTGGATAAAGGTACATTAAATCAGAGATTAAAAATTCTGTAATAATTTATATATCGTTAGTGAAATTTTTTTCTCTTATTTTTTTTAATTAAAATTATCAATATTGGACGATATCGGTGATAAATATCCGATATCGCCCGATATTTAATTGTATCGACCAATATTAAAACTCAAACTATCTTAATATTTTTATAAAAAAGATAGTGCAATTGAATCATAAAAATTGTAAAAATAAAACAAGAAAAAAAGTTGTCAAATGTATAAAAATATAGAAAGATAATGAAAGTCTATAATTCAAGTGAATGATTGCTTGTATATTGGTATTCCTAAATTAATAGCCAACCCAAAATCTAAACCCCATCTAAACTTGCTTCCAATCAAAGAAATGTCGTAAAAACTTATAGTTTAATTATATTAAATTACATTTTGAAACAAAGAAAATCTAACTATTGATAAAAAAATTATTCACAAGTTTATGAGTAGTGTAGTGGATGTGTTCATCTTCATCATAAATACCATGAACGTCGACAAGCATTTCATAATTTTTCTAAAAAGAAAATAACTAACAATTTAGAAAATTGAAAGTTATATTACAACTATAAAAATATGCCAATATTAAAAATAAAACTAATGTATTTAGTGAAAAAAGCAAAATGATGATAACAATTGAAATATTAAAAAAAAAAATCAAATCACCTTTAAAATTGAGAATTGATAGAAATACTCATAGGTTTTATATAAAAAGACATCTAATTTTTCATTTTATCTACTTGTTATTATCTAAGTAGTAAGATGTTCCTCGTTATAAAAAAAACCACCAATATATTTATTAATATCTTAATAAATTTTTTTTTTTTGAATAATTAGATAAGTGTACAACAAACAAAAGAAAACAAGGGGGCACAAAAACGAAGCCTGGGCTAGGCAAGATACAAGCCCATACAATGTAAACAACCCACACAATGTAAACAAAGTGGCTCAAAAAAGAATCCTGAGCTATGAAAATAGAGGCACTCAAAGGAAGAGTCCTACAACACAAACATCACACCTCAGTGGAACTATTCACCCAAAATCCCAACAAAACAAAGATTACAATTCGATAAGGAGATCGAGTAATGGATGAGAAGATTGTTATCCATAGGTTTAATTGTCACGCCCCGAACCCGGATGTGGGCCCGGAACGCGATAATTTTTTTTTTTAACAATAAACTCTAATCACTTAACGTCATAACTGGGTTAGATCTTCAAGTTTACCAAAACCCGATCCTAGAAAATGTCACACGTGCTCTTCACACATGTACTCAAATATATACCATATATCCCCACATACAAACCCATATCACACAACGAATATTTCCATTTATCTCATCAGTGTTACGAACAAACCATAGCGGATATAATGTATACGACATTAAAACTTACAAACATAAGTTTCTTATGCCACATGAGGCATATTTATTACAAACACTCAAACATATTCAAGCAGGCAAATGGTTTCCACATGTGGAAAACCTTAGGAATTTCTAAGTTTCGACTTTCAACGAGGCACCACTGGTCCCTCCAATCCCTCCTCTGGTTCATATCCTTCATTGTAAGGGACGTGATCAACAACCCAATGGGGAGAACTTACTATAAAATCCAATGATTGTAATGCAACAATGCATAAGCAATGCATGCCATAGAAATGCATGTTATTAGCATATCTCATTTTCACCGTAGGATCATCTTCTAAGGTTTTTATTCAGATTGTACGTATTGTTAACACAAGGGTCGGTCCCCAGCCATGTTATAACACCGGGGTCAGCCCCCATTTGAAGTTCCAACCAGAACTAATATTAATTCCTCCACGGAAATAATATAGCAACTTGCAAGTGCATAAGGTCTCCAGGACCTGGTCTACTAGCCCATCCAACACCAACGGTTGATGGCGGTCGACCACAGCCTACTAACACGTCCAATCCAATGGTTTGCAAACGGTGTTCGGCTAAGCTTAGCAATTATAGCCCAACAGCAAATATCAAACTTTACAAAGTTATTATCTTCCACAGATTTAACTTATGAACATGCAAATGCTAAATGCATGATAATGCATGATTTCCAGTGCCCTCCTTACACAGAGACTTATTTTGAGAGAACCACCATATTTCAGTCTTATCATTTGGTGTATCAAATACCAGTACAAATGTAATACTCTGCCCCAGATTAGGCGTGTTTTAGCTTAATAATTTTCTTTAATCGGTTAATCTCGAAGATTACGGCTAGGGCTTTGAGGAAAGCCTAGATGTGACCCAATCTGAGCTCGAAAACTCAGTGATCCAGTTCGTCCAGCTGAAGGGGCATTTTGGTAATTTACCGCTTATTATTATTACTTTTATAAATTATGTTATTATGTGATTATTATTGGATGATATGTTTGTCCTTAATCAAGGAATTGTATTTCTGATTTTAAAATCATTTTATTTTCAGAAAATGGTATTTAAAACCGCTCGTCAAAACCCCGAAAGGGAGAAATAATTATTTTAAATGATTTTGGAAATAAGATAAAATTCAAAACTAGTATTTTATATTAGACCATTTTAAGTATAGTCTAGTTATTCTTTCACACCCCAAAATGATGTTTATAAATTGTTTTATTTAACATTTGTTTAATTAAGTAAATAGTATTAAATTGTGATTTTTAATTAAATCAATGGTTTTTAGTAAGAGTTAAATTCCAAAATTTTTATGGTGATTAAGGTTTTTAAAACCCAACCTATCGGTGATGTTGGATTAAATTTTTGAACTTTCAAAATCAGATTTTAAGTTGAAAATCCAGTTTTTTATCAAAATAGGGGACTTTTTGCAAAATGGAAACTTGAAAAGGGCTGATCTGCAACCAACAGTAACCCCTGCCGGTTATTTTTTCAGACGAAGGCATGCAGTGGCCAAAGACCCCCTTTTTCCCGGCCAAATCTCTATAAAAGAAGCCCTTCTCCATCTATTTTAACTCCCAGCACCTGCATCTTTTCTATTCTCCCTCTCTCAGACTCTTAGTCTTTGTCAAAACCAAACCAGCCAACCCCCTTTCTTCTCTGTTTTTTTTCCACCGTAGCTTAAGGAGGGGAAAATTTTCAAAGTTTGGATTTTCAGCCTAGGAACTCCAGTAAAGGTAACCACTGTATTCCTTTTCAAATTATAGGTAGTTTAGAATCAAGAAAAACTCATTTTGGTTTAGTTTTGAGAAAGAAAAATCATTTCAAAGATTAAGGAAAAACCATGGGTTTCTTATACTCGTGAGCTTTCAGTGTTAAAATCGGTTGGTCCAGTGAATTTCAAAGCTCCAAACCTCTCCCTATGGAAAGAGGACTCCTAGATGAATCCATCAGACTGGTTAGATATGAAAACCGACTCCGGGAAACCCACTGTTTCCAGATTCGTTTTTCATGCATTGCAGCCCGTTCACTGTCTGCTATTGCAGACAGTGAAGGAAGAAGAAGGAAAAAAAAAATATATTTTTTTATTTTATTTTATTGGATTATGTTGATGCTTGTGATGTTAGTAGCCATTGAAAATAAATAAATAAATAAATAAATATTATTGTTGGATTATTGAAAAAAAAAATGTACTGACTCTTTTCGCTTATTATTATAGTGTATATACTATTGTATTCACTTCCAGGCCGACTCTATTGATCGGGTACTGAGTGATCTCACTTCCAGGCCGACGTTATATTTGTCGGGCACTGAGTGACCTCGAGGCCTTACTCAACATGTCAGATCTGGTCCTATCCAGAAAACAACCGAGAAGTGACCTGAGGATCTAGACCTAACTCAATAAGTCAAAATTGGTCAATGCCCAGAAGACAATATGAGTTTTAGACTGAGCACCTTTTTATTTTATTATCTCGTGGATTATTATAATTTAAAAGGGATAGAAACCAAGTAGGAGACTCAATTCTATATACCTTGGATATTTTTGGGAAAACAAGTATGATTTCGAGATACTACTGGTATGTGTACATACTATATATATAATGCTATGTATATTGATTGTGCACATGTTTGTTGTTTGAACAGATACCGCGCAACCACACAATCACGGTGAGAGAACTTGACTTTGCAGTAGATGTGAACAGGTTTTGTTATTTGAAATGGATTTGGAGGAATGAGTGGTTTCAAGTTGATGAACCCACTCATGTGCTTAGACATAATGCACTATGGTAAGAGTGCTCATGATGATGGTGAATATTATGATATTGATCATATGAGATGTGATACTGCTTCCACGTACCTTTTACTATTGAACCATCGTCGAGCTGAGATGTCAGTTACATCTACTGGACCAGGTGGGTGTACATTGACTGGCAAGGTGTGTCAATACCGGTTTGAGGTGTATACCGGAGATATACTTGAAAGAATGTATTTTGACATTTTCGGGAGTTAATACTATTGGTGTCAGTATAGTATCTAGGGGTGACGGTGAATGACTGCAGCATTGAAAGAAATGATGAATTACGCGAATGATGATAATATTATGCTTATTTGTGATCAAGCATGAGATATTTATTACAACTGTTAATTATTACTAACCTATTGTTTATTTAACTACACTATTATATTTCTTTCACTGGACTAGTTAGTTCACCCCACTCACCTTTCAGGAGATGAAACCGAGGATAAGAACCCTCTTTTTCAAGCTTAGGGTGGATAAGCTGCGGCGGTATTTCGGAATTCCCACTGAGGGGAATACCCTTGTCTTTGCTTTCTGATTCTTGGAACCATTTGTTTTTATTAAGTACTGGATGTGGTACTTAATTTGTATTAATGTGATGTATTAAACTACTGTGTTTTTGTAGTAACTCTGATGATGGTTTGAATGATAATTCAATGGTTAGAATGATTTGATCATGCTTTGTGTTGTTATTATGTCTATTTGTTAGGTAAACGTATGGTATATGTTTGAGTTTACATGTTGAGATCATGTGTGACCTTTAGGCCCAACTGTTGATCCGGCCTAGTTAGAATGCTTGTGTTAGTTTATCGTCAAAAAAAAGAAAAAATCAGTCGCGTTCCGGGCCCACCCTTCAGGTCGGGGCGTGACAACAAGAAATCAATAAAATAATCAATATCACACCAACATATAAAACTGGATTTAATAATACGAATGCCTTCACCCAGTTTTTACCCGGCAATTCCCAAACACTCCATGGATCCATACTGATTTAGAGACTACAAATCCTCGACTCCCCGACACCATTTTAACGCCTACGTTCTAAACAGTTATAACATTTACATCACTTACATTTAGGCAGTGTCAGGTCTTGTATTCTGGACCTATATAGCTTTTTCCATCTTTAATTGACCATGGGTCCCATTTCAGTCCAGTGTTAGTGGGTTTAACATATAACACAATACAAGTGTTGGTTCGAGTCTCCTCACTTTCTCTAGTTGAGTTTTTTACAGAAAATCTGTAAGATAGAGTAAAATGTATAAATTTTCTATTTATCAGTATATACACATAATAATTTCCCAAACCCCGTGCTATTTTTCCAAAAAAACATGATGTGTAATGAGTCACCTAGGCTCTTTCTACTCCTTTAAATTATGTCAGAAAGTTAGTTGTTAGCCATCCAAAACATTACAATAAAATGAAAAATGTAAAGTACTCAATGCCTTCTCTCGTATTGTCTTCTAGAGGAAGGACCATGGAGACGTATTGTAAGAGGCCCAAAGGGTATAGAGACAGTAAAGTAAATAAAAGTACTCAGTGTCCTATCCTCGTATTATCTTCTGAAAGAAGGACCATGAAAACGTATTGAGAATTTGGCCCAAAGGGTACAGTAGAGGAATTTAAACATACAAGGCGGAAAAATAAACACATAATAGTCAGCTGGGGTTAATCTTTTCTCCAATTTTACTTAGGGTCGAAAATTATATTTTGAGGGTGAAATTTAAAATTTAAGATGAAATCTATTTTTCCTTCATTTAAAAAAAAATCTCTTTTTTTGAACCCCAATACTAGGCTATTCTACTCCTAACTTTCTATGGAGTTAATAAAAATAAGAATAGAATCATTTTGATACCTTGGGTGCAAAATTCCATGTAAGATTGACTAAATTTGAAAACCCTTAAAAGAATGCGGGAAACTCGAACGTTCGGCTGCTTGAGTGCAAAATTCTGCTACTACTGGTACGCCAAAGCAAGAGAAAGAAGAGGAAAGAAAAGAAAAATATGAGAAAGAGTGCTTGTTGTTTTGAAAAAGGGAGAGAGAGCAAAACGGCAGAAAGATTTTGAGGGTTTTTTTTTTTACCTTCTTGCTACCTCTTCCATTACTCTCATTTATAAGCAACCGTATGGATTTTTTAACCATACACGTTGCCTAAGCTATTCATTAGCTTTATAGGTTTAGATAACCATGCATTTATTATTATATATATTATAATTATTATTACAACTACCACCCACTAACATAGGCATTTGATGGTGTTGTAACCGTCCAGCACAACTACAACCTACAACCGTAGCTTTGAAACTTATCTTACATTTTTTTTCCTATTATTATTTTATAATATAATATTAGTTTATTCTTTTTACTACTTACATCTATATCCTTTCTTTTATCTGGGTATTTAAAGTTCTCACTAAATTGATACAATTGGTTCAATAGATCAGGTATTAAAAACTAAGCATGGTATTAAAATTTGGAGTGGAATCTATTTCAAAAACCCAGTGTTTTTGCTAAAAATCACCGTTTTAAGAAGATCTCCTAATCTTTAAGATTCTTTTTGAAAGTATCCAACCTCATTCATTCGAATGATTTTAAATAATAAAATTAATTTTAAAACTTTAAAGTTATTTTTTGACCAGTGTGTATTTTCAAAATTTCTCAAATTAAATATCCGGACTAATTACGATAATCTGATAAAAATACTTTAAGA
Source organism: Chimonanthus salicifolius (assembly GCA_013350335.1). Taxonomy (NCBI): domain Eukaryota; kingdom Viridiplantae; phylum Streptophyta; class Magnoliopsida; order Laurales; family Calycanthaceae; genus Chimonanthus; species Chimonanthus salicifolius. Next base: position 47,687,014 of record CM023540.1, on the reverse strand, counting down.
CTTCAAAGTCTTTTGACACTCCTAAATATTTAAAACACAATATTTTACAAATAAGGGTATCCCTAGGCTGTGCCGAAAACACATTTGGAAGTGTCAAAAGAACTTAAAGTCTTAAAGTATTTTTATCAAATTATTGTAATTAGTCCGGATATTCAATTTGAGAAATTTTACAAATACACAGTGCTAAAAAATATCTGTTTATATTGCCGATGCTATAAAATATTTTTTAAAATATAGACAGTTATTTTTTAAGCACTGTGTATCTCTAAAATTTCTCAAATTGAATATCTGGACTAATTACGATAACCTGATAAAAATACTTTAACATTTAAAGGTCTTTTGACACTTCTAAATGTGTTTTCGGCACAACCTAGGGATACTCTTATTTGTAAAATACTGTGTTTTAAATATTTAGGAGTGTCAAAAGACCTTGAAGTTTTAAAGTATTTTTAATCAGATTATCGTAATTAGTCCTGATATTTAATTTGAGAAATTTTGAAAATACACAATGCTCAAAAAATAACTTTAAAGTTTTAAAATAAATTTTATTAATCATTCGAATGAATGCCCATTCATTCGAATGAATGGGCTGAGCAGTATTCCGTGTTACTGTTCAATACTTGAGCATTCATTCGAATGAATGCCAAAATGAGCTGGACATTCATTCGAATGATTAGAAATGCGGGGGTAAAATGGTAATTTGCCACAAAAATTCAGATTCAGATGTGTAGAAGCAGAAAAGCTGGATGTGTATATGGACTCCCAAAAAATATCAATTGCTTGGCTTGTAATGGCACACCAGTTGCGCTAGGCGTGAATTGAAATAATTAAGACATTTTAGAAACTATTCAAATGTAATAAAATGAAATAGGTATTTTATTTGCATTTTAAAATTCAGTATTAAAGTAGCAACGACTAATACAAAACCTTGTCCCATTGGGAATTAATATGCAAAAAAAGAAAGTGATCAGGAGCGATATTACAATTAAGCCAGTTGTGAGGGACTAAGCACTAATAAGAAAGAAGCAGTGCGAAGAGAACTCGGAAGACGAGAGGGTTCGCGCCACGTGTCCTTTGTCGAAGCCGAGCCTGCCTGGCGTCGCCGCTTTACGAGGCCGACTGCCACCGCAGTGACTCGTGTCCATTTCTCTGGGGCTTCCTTCCAAGCAGACACGTGTCGTCTCAAGCGTTAGCCAGCCTCATTGCCGAGGATAGCATCGAAGACGCATGTTTGGCGTTGCCTTTGAATCCGAGACACGTGTCATTTTCATCTCTTACAGCTTCCACGTGGCAAAACCAGCGATACTTAGGGGCACCTTCGGAATTCCACGTGTAATTTGAGAAAACAAAAGCCTCTTTCTTTTGTTTATTGTTTCCCTCTCTTCTCAGTCTCTCTCTCTTCTTCTTCTTCTTCTTCTTCTTCATCTCTGTTTTTTTGGATTAAAATTCTGCCCAAATTCTCCATGGGAATTCAAACTCTATCTAAAATCTTTGAAAATATCATTGTAGTTAAAAGGTTCATTGAAAAAAGACCTGTTCTACACTTCATTTTCTTGGATTTTTGCTGTTGTGTTTAGTCCTTTGTTTTTCATGGCTTCTCTTCTCTCTCATTTTCTGGCGCTCCATTGCCTGAATTTCATTACATAGTTTGTTATATCATTTGGGTACTTCAGAAATCACTTGAAGGATTGTGATTTTTTCTCATTTTCTAGTTTATTATTGATGGCAGAAACTGTAGAAAGTGCAGAATTCGAGTCCCGGAATGGATACCCGATAGATCTGTTGTGTAGATTAACTGCTGAGATTCATCATGGTGGTAACAAATTCTCCGTCGAGGAATCTGATGATGTGGGGCTTGAAGAACTTAATCTTGGGCTTTCTTTGGGAGGCTGTTTTGGTGTAGACCCGAAGGAGAAGCGGCTCATTCGGTCATCGACAATTGCTGGAATTTCAGTTCTACACAGGGATGCTGATGCCAGTGCCGCCTCCTCAGTAACCCCACTGGTGGTGGGCTCGGCGCTTATTAGGACTTGCTCTCTCCCGACAGAGACTGAGGAGGAGCGGAGGAAGCGGAAGGACATGCAGTCTCTGCGGAGAATGGAGGCAAAGCGAAAGAGAACAGAGAAACAGAGGAATTCCCGGGCAGGTAAAGATCGGACCTCATTGCAGAGGAATTGTGAGGAAGATAAACAACTACCAGAAGAGGGTCTAATGGCCCTGTCATTGAAAAAAGGTAAGGTTCCCAGCGGTTCTATGGGCAATGGATTCTCTTCTAAAGTGGCACTGCCCTTTGGGCTAAACAATCGGGCTGCTGCATCTACCGCAAAGATCGATTCAACAAATGGGAGGATAAGTGCTTTCACAGCAGTCACTTTGAAAGGATTTCCACCACCATCACAGCGTTCCATTGGATCTCAGGGGAGCAGTTCATCAGGGGTCTCAGATTTTGATAGCCGACCCCTTAAAGGTACCACATTCAATCTAATTTCTGTTTTATATACTTAAGTATTTGTTGTTAGAATATAGTAGAATTAGTATTAGATTAGAAATCTCAATCTGTATTAATATCTGATTAAGAGATGGATTTGGTTTAGGATTAGATTAGAGTTTGAGATTATCTTAGATCGTATATCAGTCTGTACATTTGGATGTTTGGATGTATCCTAATAAATGAAATAGACTTTCCAAACAACCAATGAAATATCCACTTGAGTTCGATAATTGTAAACTCAAGTGGTGAACTTACTTATGTTCAAGGAGATGTTAGAATCATGGGTTGAGATATCGGCCGATATCCGATACATATCGCTGATATCGGCCGATATTGATGCGTTTTAAAAAAAAATGAGAGAAAAATATCGGCCCACATATTGCCGATACCGAATTTTTCCCCCCTGTTAGAATATAGCAGAATTAGTATTTAGATTAGGAATTTCATTTTGTCTCAATCTCTGATTAAGAGATGCATTCGGATTAGATTTGAGTTTGAGTTTATCTTAGATGATAAATCAGTCTATATGGTTAGATGTACTCTAATAAATGAAGTAGACTTTCCAAGTTTTACATTTGTCATAGTACATGAATTTTTTTAAAGATTTTCTGATCTGATATAATTATCATTTTTTTGTTATTTCATTTTTCTGAATGGTTAGTAAGACACTGTTTTAATTGTTGTTGTTTTGAAGTTGGGATCAGTTTATAATTTGAGTGATTTCACTTCTTAGTTGAGCCTAGGAGTAAATGAGGTGCTTATTTCTCTTTTGTAGTTTTTCCCCTTCCTTGCGAGGGAATTTTACTTTTTACTTTTATTTCAATGAGACCCTAGCCCGCTGGGGAATTGAGAGTAGGTGGAATTTGCCTTCAGAACCAAATAAAAGTTCTTACATATCCAGTTTTTTTTTTCAAGCTCTTTGATAGAATTAATGGAATGCCATTGTAACTTTGAGGGAGGAAGAAAGAAATCAGAAACATTTCACGTCCTTAATGACTGGTAGATTACTTTGTTTTCAGTTATAAGTCCTAATCAATGTCATTACTGCTAATGATTTCTCTGATTTCTAAACTTCTCCAAATGCATAAATAGTAGGGATAACCATAACTTCAAAAGAATATTTGTGACTTAGGTACATCTGAACCTTAGTCATTTTTTTCAACTAATTTCTCAATCTGGTACAAGACAATGGAGAGTACCTTTTTTGTGTTATGGGGCACTTGATCCTAAGACTTTCTGCAAACAAGGGCGGATTTTTTTGGACCATGGGTATCCCCACCTCACATTGGAGGTGAGACTAATCCCACGAGCATGTGTAAACCTCCCACTCCATATACACTGGTTAAGTCGATGAAGAGTAACCCCGTTGAGAATGGCCCAGAGGTTTTGAAAACCAAGCTAACCCCTTAGGGTCAAATGAGCCCTATTAGATAGCATGTGGGGGAGCGAGCACTGAGGCTCATCTCTGGCCAATGCAATGAAGTCATTGTTTGAGTGGGTCTCTCTCTCTCTCTCCCTTTAGGAGCTACACATGGATTTTTTTCAGCAGCAAACTTGCCTCCACGTCAACGTCAAAAATTCTGGATATGGTTGCAGCATTGCCCTATTTCTCATGGCAAAGTGGGTATTGATGTGCGTAGCGGCAGAAAATGAAATTAATTTTTGCTTTTTCATTTTCCAATCCTTAGTGGGTGGGAAAGGTCTTTCCAATGGTATTCATTTCCATCTATTTGGAAAATAGCAAACAACTTCTTACATTAGGACCTGAAATTTTGGATTTTAAGTTCTGAATGATTTGAGTATATTGTTTTGTGTGGTTTTAATTGTTGTCGATCAACACTAATACAAACATAAGAGAGGATTTACATATTTAGTTACATAAGTTCTTTGATCTCACACTAAGGAGGCAAAAAGAGTTATACCAGATATGCAGATGAGAGAAATTTGAATTTCTTTTATCATTTATTCATCATTATTAAAAGTGTCTTACAACTATTTTTAAAAGAACGACTCTTTTAGAAACTCTAGACACATGTGATTTAAGGCACACATGTGACTTAAGGCACACATATGGATGATCTAAAACCATATATATAATAATAATAATCAACCACATATTAACTATTCAATATAACATTAGTAAAATATGAGAAAGACAAATGCTTGGATGGTGCTTGATCAACGGCTGGATTGGTCCAATTCACCAATTAATGACAAATTATGTAAATGGATGGGTCGAGTCAAATTTTCTCATCTATTGCTAGATCAATGCACAATCTGGGTTACCCTTGCTGGATTTGTCTCTATTGATGGTCAAATATGTACGGATTGTGCAAAAATTCACCATCTAATCATGATGAGGTGAAATGTAGACTCCAACATATTCTTCTTGTTGTGTCCTAGTTAAAGTCACACTATCACAATCTGAATTGAAAATTCTTGCACTCAAACAAAACATGTCTAAGTTCATTTCATGAAAAGCATTAAACACTTCATCCTATTGTTATTTTCTTGTTGTCTTCGTAGAAGTATTATCCTTAGTCATGTGGTTCACAATACAAAGCATCACTATGAAAAGGGTAAGCAGGTAGATTTCTTTCCCAAGGACTGAGATTTATCAGATGTAAGACTCGAATAAAACATATAAACTACTTAAATTGCAAGATTTTTTATTTTTTTTTAAAAAAGGAGGCTAGTAAGAAAATAGGCATTGTAGCATGCAGTGTAGCATATACTATACTGAAAAACTGTAGTGAGGGTATCATAGTGAATCAGTATAGTGATACTGTTGCCTGCGACTATTGGTGGTCCTATCTATGGTTGACAACAGATTAGAAAGTAAGAGAATATCCAGTCATGTAGAGAGAGATATGTTCACTGTTTCCAATTCAGTTTGCATCTTCAGTGATCAATGGCTATAAAACCTCTTGATACAGAAATAGAAAAGATTTTTTTTCTTACTGAAGTGATCTCTGATGCCAACCTAATGATGGTGATGTAAACTAAAAGAGGAAAATGAAGAAGAATAGAAAAAATTGATTTCTATTAATTGATCTACTGTGCAGGATGTCAAGGACAAAAATTGTCCCACATCGGAAGAGACTTGGGTGGGTCTTGGGGTTTAAAATAAGGGAAGGGGGTGGCACCTCCTTGGCTAGTCATTTTGAGGGGAGAAACTGCCCCCGTGACGTATCAGAGCAAATCCAAGATACTTTCGTGTGGAGTATGGAGCTTCTCCCGACCCGTGGACCCTACATAAAATAACTCTCTTTATATAATTTGGTGCACTTAGGTTCCCTTAAGTTATTGGTCTTAACGTATCATGTCTGATTGAAAATTGTCTTGGTTTTTGTTGTCCTAGGATTGAGCAGCTACATGGAGGCAAGGAGTCCCACAAGTGTCCAGTCAATTCCAGAACATAAGGAGCAGAAGCCGATCGTCACCCCTACAAGATCGATGTCAGTCGAGAAGTCCATTAAAGGGAGTGGAGAAGAGGTGGACAATTCATCTAAAAACATGGGTGTGGCTAACATGTTGATGGGGGAGATGGGGAGGAATGTGGTGGAAGAGATGCCTTGTGTTTCAACAAGGGGAGAAGGCCCTAATGGGAGGAGAATAGAGGGGTTCCTTTACAAGTACAGGAAAGGGGAGGAGGTGAGAATAGTATGTGTGTGCCATGGCAGATTCCTGTCACCTGCTGAGTTTGTAAAGCATGCTGGGGGTGGTGATGTTGCACATCCCTTAAGGCACATTGTAGTCAACCCTTCTCCCTCTTCCATTTTGTAATGGTTTACATCAGCCCCTCAAAATGAAGAACAAAAACAGAGTAAGAAACCCTTTGTTTCTTTTCTCTTTCTTTTTTCTTAACAAATTCTTCCTCTTTTACTTCTTTCTTAGAGTGTGGTTTCTTTTCTTATGTCAGATTCTTCATATAGATCCTATTTTTAGTGAGAACTGCATATCCTCTCTCTCCTTTCTCTCTCTCTACATGGTATTTAGTAGGGTTGAAATCCAGGTTAGGTCGAGTTTTAATAAATCCAATTCAATCCATATCAAAATTTATTGAACCCGACTCGAATTGTTGACCGAGTCAACCCGAGTGTTGATTTATAACTTGGTGCCCTCGAGTCAAATCAGGTTACATCGGGTCAGGTCTGTTTGATTTTAAATTTTACAACTTAACTCCACCCTATTTCATATGGGTTTTTATTTTTTCAATCCGACTTGACCCGTAGTATACAAATATATAATCCAAACTCACTGATTTCTCAAGTCAAGTCATGCGGGTCAGGTTAAAACCTGACTCAAGTTTCACCCTAGTCAATTGCAGATGGTTTCGACTAAACCTATCTTGGGTATTACTCTTCTTGAGTTTAATCTAATATATAAGCCTTGTGAGTGATTTTTTTTTATTCGTGAGATTAGTCTCACTTCTAACATAGGGGTAGAGATACCCATCTTATCCAAAAAAGTATGGAGATGGGAGGATGCATAAAAATTTGAATCACTTAAACATTGATAAAAGGCGTAGTCTGAGGCTATAATCGCAAGCCGTTGCCATCGATTGATATTTCACATTGATAGCTCAGTAAAAGGGCAAAAAAAAAGGTTCAATCTATTGGTTTGCCTTGGTTTTAGCTGAGAAAGAAGTTGGCCAATGGAGCCAACTTGGCTGGGGCAGTCTTAGGTCGAGTCAATTTAGCATATAGTTTTTCAAAGGATGTTTATCTACCCACTTAAGTATGGGTCTATTAAATTGAATGATGATAGATTTGTTTAAAAAAAGTCTTTACCACCTGCCTAACATATTAACTTGTACAGACACTCTTTTGTTTAGAACAAATAATGTCTCATTGATAGTAACAATTTTAAAAATTACAAAATGTTTGTACAAATTTCTTTAAGAATTGAAATTTAAATTTGGTTTAAAAATAATAATTTCTTGAAAAAAATTTACAGACCAATCTTAGTAGCTTCGATCATATATATGTTGGATTTGATTAGGTGACACGACAAGCCAAATGGGAAGCTTAATCTGAAATGAGTTTGATTAAATGGGTTAATTTAATTTACAGGGTTTAACTAATTAGATTGACTTGATTCCACCATCTAAGTCAAGCTTAAATGTGTTGGGTCAACTCAGTTTATTCGTTAAAGGTTTACTTAAACTAACTCATAGTAATTATTTATTAAATTAAACTACTCAACTCAAATAATCTTAAGCTATGACCCAACTTCTACATGGCCTAAATATTTCTTAAACATGTCAACCTAACGAAATGCTAAACCAAGTTAAATGGGTTGACTCACCCTTGGCTTGTTTCTTAAATGGTTGACTCATCCGACTTGTATTTACCTAAATCATGGATTAAAGGGGTAAGGGTAGACTTCCATTTATTAAATGGTTGATCCAACTTGATTTTTATTTAATCTAAATTATTCATTAAATGGGTTGATTAAATTTGAAACAACTCATTATAAAAGGATAGACTTAATTTGAAATAAGTTATTTATTAAATGAGTTGGCTCAACTTAGAAATCTACATGGGTCAAATAATGAGTTGCTTTTTCTTATTTTTTATAGGTAGTAGGAAATTTTTTGGGTTGGAAATTAATTTCAACCAAGCTAGATTCTTAGAAAAAAGTTTCCATCAAAATTTATTTTCCATTAAATTCAAATGTCAAAGGATTTCGGGTATACTTTTTTGTGAAGTGCAAATTGAGATAAAATTCAAGGCTATCTTAAAACTATGAAATTGATCTTCGAAGATGAAGCTTCAAAGTCAATGTTTAAAGTTTTGGTTAGTAGACTCGAAGGTATGCACTACTTTGGCTTAGCCTCAAGGTCATATTTTGCACATGTTTTTGCTCAAGAGCATGTTTTCAACTTAATCGAGTGGCAGGAGATTGCTGTTAGAGAATCAAATTGTTTTTTTTTTAACAACCGAGGGGGAACTTTAAGCACAACTCTAGTAACCTTCTCTTCGGGTGATGTCCCGCATCCCTACATGATACCTATAGGATTATACTACGGGGATTCGCTATTTTTAGAGCATATTTTTGCTCTCGCCCAGCGGCAGATTGACATTTCATGATTACTTTCACTCTAATGGAAGAGTTTGAGATCTAGGGCTAAAATTATTTTAGTTTTCTATAAGTCATTATTTGGAGAAGAGATAGAGCTTCATTTAATGAGAGTGTGTAGTTTCATTTATGTGTTTCATACTCAAGGGTGTATTGGGCTAAGAGATTTTCTCTTTCAGATTCTTTGTGATCTCAATTCCAAGTGTAATCTTCAGTATTTATGATGAATGGAGTCAAGTTTAGGCCTTCTTTGCATTTGATTTGTCCCTCTTTGTTCATGCAATAACCCATGCTCAGTTGACCTCATTTGCATTTCTTGCTTGCCCATTTGCATTCCTCATTCAAGTCAAAAAGAAAAAATAGTGAAATAACAGAATCCAATCTTCCAAGGGTGATTATAAGTCAGTGATTTTCTCAGTGACATGTAAATCCCTAAAGACGATTGGAATCTCAATTTCAATTTATTAGAATTTATTGAAAGCATTATTTTCAACTATTCTTAACATTTTTTTACTCAGTTTGTGCATCTTGTTGGTTTTTATTTTCTCGTTGAAGTTTAGAACTTTTATCTATTATCAAAATTCGCACGATGGATAGATATTCAATGTAATAATAATCTCAAATGAGATAAGAAAGGCAGTCCTTTCTTCTCTTGGTAGTAGGTGATAGACTAAATTTATAGTGTGCAAATATTCGAATATGGTTCAATTTAGTGATATGTGGTAATAAAAAATTTGGTAAAAAATGCATGAATATCAAAAATTGATGAAGGAATATGTATGAGTAGGGGTTGAAATATCGGTATTGGCTGATATTCGGTATCAGTCGATATATTGCTTATAAAATTTCGTTCTCTTATTTTTTTTTTTAATTGCAATCACTGATATAGGACGATATCGGCAATATATATTGGAAATCATCCGATATCAGCAAATATCAATTGATACAATACGTATCGGCCGATATTAAAAATCATGTGTATGAGTATAGCAAGGGTTTGCTAAGAAAGTTTTATGGCACAGAATTGACCAGTTTCGTGTAGATTGAGGTTAGTGAGATTCTCTAATGAGATTTTCTAATAGATGGTTCATAGACTCTATATAATTAATTGTTAGTGTTTAGCGGAAATAAACGTAATAAACGGAATAAAAACAAGCACACCATAACATCAAAATTTTACGTGGTTCGACTCACCTGGCCTACTTCCACGGAGCGATAGAATATTTACTAAATGAAAGAGAAAGATACATGTAAATAATGACTTCCTTGAATCTAAAGCCCAAACCCGAAGTCTCGAGCCCCTTGTATACACATGTATATAACACACCGACGTCACCTCTCAGTTGATGTGAATCTCTCTCATACTCAGAATAGTGAACCCAACTTCTGTGTTGCTCCCTTCACGCTTCTTACGTTCTACGAGCATATCCCAACATGCTTCACGAACACGAGCGTCTCCAATGGGTTGCTACAATCAACACAGACACGTCCTTTTGGAGCCTCTCTACACATATGGCAAAGACGTCATCTCCTCACATACTGTCAAAGGCCAGAAGGCCCTTCACCATGTCTCCTCTCGGCTACATATTTCCGTGTCCTTTCACTGATATACTCCGTGGTATATATATAGAAGTAAGGAGTCCCAATATTAGTAGGCAGTCCTAATTAAGAAAATAATGGACCTTCCTTGATTCTCTGCAGTGTCCTTCCTCTCATTAGACATATGTATATCACCGTCCAGCCAAAAGCCAGAAAGCTCTCACACGGCTTTCTTTTATTTGGTCCATATAATGCCTTGTGGAGATAAATCCTATGTGTCTCTTTCCTCTATAAATTTGGCTAAGTATTAGCACCAAATAAGCTAGCCAAATACCGCTGGATTTTTCAACCGACAATCCAGCCAACATCAAGAAGCCACTTTGATTTCTCCTTCATGAAATCGAGGCTTATCTTTGTAGATTTGATATGGCTGACTGGATCTAAGCCTCACTCGTTGAATAAGAGCCAAACCCAACATTAATTGCATTTGATAGATGATCATATCGATATGAAGTATGGAAAGTTTCATGTTTTCTGTATCAATTAATAATCTAAGCAACATAATCTCGGCCTTTTAAATTTTAATGAGTGTACGATTGATTTTTAAAAGATTTAGAAACAAGAGATAGAATGATTAAATAGTACTACCTCCATCCTATATTAGTTGTCTCATTTGAAACATTTGTATTTTTTAAGGAAATCTCTATATAAAGCTAACATTTCATATGATCTCATCCATTTTCAATACATTTATACTACTCCAATATAAATAAAACAACTATTTTGAGACAATTTCAAAATTTATATAAGACAATTAAATTGAGACAGAGGGAGTAGTAAAATTCATATACACTTTACTTATATAGTTTTCTTTATATCATATCTAACTATATAAAGTTCAAGTTTTATTAGCCGGCTTGGTATAAGTTTTCGTTCAAAAATCTTACTAGAGTTTTTATTCACGAATATTTCAAAGAGATCAGTTGTTGCATGTAAGGGGATTTTTCCTATTTTTGTAATTGCCAAACTTCATTAAAACGTGCAAAGGATACATAAAAACTTAATTCATAGGAAGGACATATAGCCAAAACTAACCTAAACATAGATTACCATACTAGCATAATGAAGCAATACATACTTGTGAACTCTTAAATCTACAATAGTAGGGATATTTATTGTAGAAACGGCAACATGTCCATTTGGATTTACAATTAGTTGAGGGTAAGTGGCTTAATCTATTTTCGTCATTTCAGCAGCATAGTCGGTTATCTCCATCTTCACTTGGTTCATGAGTAATTGAAGGACTTGAATCAGCCAAATAAATCACCTTAGCCGGATTTAAATTCAATACATGACAAAATAAGAGAGACTCATGTTTGATTATTTGGCTATGTAAATAGAAGATTAAAAGTGGACCTCAATATATAGAGTTAAATCTGGCGGAGAGGTAGAGAACATTGAAACGTGAAATGAAAAGATAAAAAGAGACGTGATAGATATTTGAGTAATTAACTTGATATAGAACTAAAAGGGTCAAAATCAGATAAATAAAATTTTGATAAATGATGATGATGATAATGAAATTTAGATTGCATTAGTAGTATTCTGAAGAGTTTATGTGGAGGGTCTTGGCATTTACAACCCAATAGTTGACCATTCCCAATAATCAAATAAAGCTAGCCAATAAGCCTCTCAAAGGCTTGTATTTTTATGTGGCATTTTCATTCCCATTTAATTTGTCAAATATTTCACCAAGTAGAGATGATCTTTATGTTCTCTTCACTATTTGTGATGTTATCTCCCACACCACTAGAGATAACATGCAGGAAGGTTGAGTGTTGAGTGGTAGGACACGTTTTCTGCTAAACCTCCTTTGTATACTTGCATTCTTAGAATAAGTGCTACATGGTTTCATTCCATGCAGTGCATTGAACCCGTCCTGGATTCACATGAATGGCAAATGATATCAGCCTATCCAATTTAGTAATCTTCCATAAAGCAATCTTTATACAAGCATTTAGACTTTGGTTTCCATATCATTTTTGAGTTATGAAAAGGTCATACTCCTGATGATTTAGAAATTTGTTGTAACACTTCATCATAATTTCAGAGTTTATTGATTCAAAAGCACTCATAGAATCATTAATCATTAAACGTAATGTTCGACAAAGTCAAACAACATAACCACAAGATCTGAATTGATTAATACTTGAAACACGGATCAATTTTTATGCGGAAATCATAAGCATCATAATAATAAGACATACCTAGATTCATTTATAAAGAAGAGTGAGCTTTGATTTTCCCTTTGATATGCCTATGCTTCTTAAAGTCCAAAAACAAGAGAAAATGCACACCTTCAAGTTTCTGCCATTTTCCTCTTTAATGCCTTTTCCCAATTTCATGAATAATATTTTGAGAACACTAAGTTGTCTTACGTTGATGGATAATAATGGAGAGAGACCCTTTTACAGAAAGAGGAAGGACCCCTAAGGAAATTAGAACTTTTCTTTCATACTTCCCATCAAAATAGGAAACTAACATCCTTTAGAACACTCCTAAAATAGACATTCCTTATTTAAACACAGTTTTTATAATTTAAGATTCTCTATGTAGGGTCCCAAATCTTAATGTAGGTTATATTTAGTCTTACTTTTTTTTCGCTTGACCCACATTTATATTTCATGAGACTTAAAACAGGTATATCATAAGGCGTACACATAAACTGTATTTAGCAACATAATGCGGTTAACATCATAACACTAACACTAAACAAATCACAAGTGCGAGTAATGTCGATTGTACGTCATCTTATCCCGACATGGTCCCTTCTATCACTATAACACAAGCGACATATCTAACATAGCCCTTAAGTGAGAGATTTTCATAATGGTCCACATAAGTGTTATAACATAATGACTATTCATGTTAGTGTCAAAATAAATACACATAATGTATATACATAACAATAATAAACGAGAACAATAATCAGAAACGCATACATGAGTACTCAAATGTCAAATTTGCATATTTATTCATAATGCAATGCAAAATTCATAATTACATCATAATAGATTATATTCAAGGCCCATTCTAGTGGCATGTTCCTTAAAAGGCCTTTATAGGTAATCATTTCGTCAACAGATCCGCTACCATAAGTAAAATACTAATGTGCTCAATAAATAATGTCCGCTTCTGAACTTTTTCTTTAAAAAAAAAAAACCTCAATTCCATGTGTTTCGATCCATTCGAATACTTGTCGTTCTTAGATAAGCATACTGCTGTATAATTATCACAGTAAATTCTCAGCAGCATGTCAATGCTGTCGACAATTCCAAGTCCTGAGATAAATTTATGCAGCCATATTCCTTGAACAGTAGCCTCATAGCACGCCACAAATTCTGCTTCTATGGTTGATGTTGCAGTGATGGATTGTTTGACACTTTTCCATGATATTGTTCCACCAGTCATAAGGAACAAATAACCAAATGTTGACTTTCTGCTATCAATGCAACCACCAAAATCCGAATCTGAGTAGCAAATGACCTGGAGATTATCGGATCTCTTAAACATAAGCATGAAGTCTTTAGTTGTGACGACTTAGGATCTTGACTCTGGGGCCCACTGTAATTTTCTCAGATTATTATGAATAATTTTTTTAGAATTCAATTGGAGATCCGTGGAAATGTTGACATTAATTAACAAGAATTAGAGATGTGATTAACTAATTAAGTGAGATTAAATGTGATTTAATTAAGTTGCCAATTTATTTAATATTATTTAATGAGGTGGATACCACATGACACGGCAATGACACACCAAGACCACTTTTCCACCTTTGCATTAAATGCAAAGAAACCCACCCACTCCAACTCCATTTTGGACCAATGCATGCCCTCCACCTCATCCCATTACTTGTTATCCACTCAAGTCAAAGGAAATAAGGGAAAAAGCTAATGTTTTTTCCTCTCTATTTTCATTCCCTCTTACTCCAAGGGTGGTGCCCTCTTCTCCCTCTTTCCCTCATCTCTCTCCCCCTCTCACCCTCTTCAATCGGTTCTCTCTCTCTCCTCTCCTCCTCTTCCTCTACACCTAAAAAAGGAAGAAAAGAGAAGAAAAGAGGAGGGAATCATCTTCCCAACTCCACCCCACATGGATTTCTTCTCATCCACCAGAGAAGTTTGAGAAAGAAGAAGAAGAAGAAATAAAGGAGAGGAAGGAAACTTAGAAAGCTCATCTAAAGGTAAAATCTTCTTCCCTAAGCTTATTATTTATGTTTAATGTGAAATTTAGGATGATTTGAAACCAACCTTAGACAAATTTTGGTTAAGATGATGGAATTTGGGAATTTAGGGGTTTTCCCTAAATTCATGGAATTTGATATAAATCTATGAATTAACTCATCAAATTGGAAATGCTAGCCTCCTAATATGTGACCAATTAAATGGAGAAGTAATACAAATGATTAGGCTTGGAAATTAAACCCAAGTGAAGGATATGGAATTTGGGGATTTAGGGATTTTCTCCAAATTCATAGAATTTGATGTAAATCTAAGAATTAACTCATCAAATTTGGAAATGTTAACCTCCTAATATGTGACCAAGTACATGGAAAAGTAATACAAATGATTAGGCTTAGAAATTAAGCCCAAGTTCATTCACAATAAAAACCCCCAATTCTAAGGTATGTGAAATTTACCATTGTTGTACTAAAATAATCCAATTGCATGCTTAGGAATAGAGTGGAAAATGATTATAAGTGGAAAGAATGGGAAGAACATGTAGGAAATCTAAGAACATATTAGAAATCTAATTTATCTAAGGTTAAGAAAACGTATGTTAGAATTTAGATTTGATCTAGAGTTAAGATTTGAAGTGGAAATTGAGGATTCTTAACCCTAAGGCTAAATAAGGTGTAATTTGAAAGAAAAGCATAATAAAAAGCTTATGGTCTTTATTTCTAGAATTAGTTAGAAAGAAACTAAATTAGATTTTGGTTCAAGAAGCAAAGTAGAAGTAATAAATTTTAATAAAGGATCTTATTAAGTTATTTATTAGAAGGTCATGATTTTTATATAAAATTATGCTTATGATGCATGAGATGAATGAAGAGATTGGAGGTGACCCCATTAGTGGGAAAGGAAGTTCAAGACTCAACATCAACACTAGAAACTTGGAATCAAGTAGGTTTTCCTACTCTTATTGATGTACCATGGTAAATATGTATTTCTAGTTTGGATTTCAATGTTTTGAGATTTGTTGTATGTGTGTTTTAAACATGGAGTTTGATGTATATGTATTATCTTATTATGAAATGCAAATAGATTTAATATTAACGATGGAGTTCTCATGCATATGAATCATGCATTCGTGAGGGATGGGAATACATGAGTATTACGAATATTTATCCTTATGAAAGGAATTGTACAAAATAGACCTTTGGCCCCATCCATGTGACAAGATATGGCATTAAGATGGGTTGAATGTTCTTGGGTGTGAGACCTGAAACCTGCGCAGGATTGTATGGGTGATAATACTCCCCCAGTAGTCCTGGTAGAAATGCTAAGTATTGGTAAGTAGGTCCCAGCCGGAT
This sequence comes from Chimonanthus salicifolius, assembly GCA_013350335.1. NCBI lineage: Eukaryota > Viridiplantae > Streptophyta > Magnoliopsida > Laurales > Calycanthaceae > Chimonanthus > Chimonanthus salicifolius. The sequence goes on along the minus strand of CM023540.1, from coordinate 47,671,307 downwards.
GCCACGGGAAAGCTACGGACATAAGAGGACAGTGATAAAACTGTTGTCTTGGGAAAGACAAATTTTTCAATGCATGGGGCATAAAAGGGATTGCATAGACCTCATGGCACCCATGGCATGTCATTCATGATTATTTTATATACTAAGTTAGAAAGTATGATTTGATATTTGGTTATGAGATGTATTATGATTTCGAGATGTTTATTACTTGGTATTTACGCATGACTTTGATTTTGATTTGAAATTTCAAATAGGGATGGGAGATGTTTTTATGAAATGTGAATTACAATGTAATTGGCACCTATCTTATATTATGATTTTGTATATGTCACATATTGGTACCCACACCGATAGGAATTCCTACTGGGCATTGACTAAGCCCACAAATTTTCCAATTTTTTAAATCTAATGCAGGAAGCGATAAGGGCAATGAGGTTGGGTCGAATGCTAGTCAAACATGATTGGAGAGGAAAACAAAAGACAAAGTTTCGAAGAATCACAATTTTGACATTTTGGAGATAGAATATATTATCATTCTTTTTGTCTATATTTTGAGAACATGTAGTTTTTGTAGGACTTATATGATTGGAAGTTTAATTGATGATGCACAAACTCCTCGATGATGATGTTAGACTTCTTTATTATTTGACATTTAACTTATATGGGATTAATATGTTTTTCTTTATATTGAGAATGATTATCATTAAAATGTATCAAATACTATGTATATGCTTCTGCAGGTTTTATGTTAGTGTGTTACAAAAGTTAAAATGGACTATTTTCATGCACACACACTAGTTGGGCCAGTGGAGGGTCGGGTCTTCTGACTTGGACTTGACTCGCGTCGTGGCGCTCTGTCTCTTTCTCTCTTTATCATTAAATACCATTCTGATCCTACTGCAAGAGGGAGGGGCGCTACATTAGTACCTTGTAAATACCTCATTACTTTCTTTACATTTTTTCAGTGATCCATTCCAGAGTTGCTTTGATACTGACAGCAAAACTAATGTCGGGTCTGCAGTAGGTTTGAGCATACATCAGGTTACCTATCACTGATGCATAAGGTTTTCCTCCATTTGTTTCCTTTCAAGTTCATTATGCGAACATTGATTAAAGATAAATTTATCTCTCTTCTAAATAAGGGTATCTTGATAGGAATAATTTTGCATATCGAATATCTCCAAGATTCTTTCTATGTAGCCTTTCTAAGACAGCCCTAACATATTACGTGTTCTGTCATGGAATATTTCTATTCCAATCATGTAGGTTGCCTCTCTCATATCTTTCATTTCAACATTATTGGTGAGAAACTTCTTTGTTTCGAACATCATACAAAAATCATTAGTGGCAAGCAAAATATCATCAACATATAATATCAGAAGGATAAACTTACTCCCACTAACCGTCATGTATATACACCAATCAACAGTGTTTCTCTTAAAATCGAAGGAGGTAATAGTATCATTGAACTTAAGGTACCATTGCCTGAAGGCTTGCTTAAGGTCATAAATTGATTTTTTTTAATTTGTATGTCATATGTTCCTTACCCTCTATGGAGAATCTTTTAGCTTGTTCCATATACACATCCTTATCTAAACGACCATTTAAAAATGCAGTTTAACATCTATTTAGTGAAGCTCCAAATCATAACGAGCCACCAAAGCCATAATGGTTCTGAAAGAGTTTTTTATGGATGTAGGAGAGAAGGACTCTTTATAATCAATGACATCTTTCTGAGTAAACCATTTAGCCACAAGTCTTACTTTATATCGTTCGATATTGTCCTTGGAGTCTCGTTTGGTATTAAAGATCCAGTTACATCCAGCTTCCTTGTGTCCATGAGGCAATTCTACTAGATCACAGACTTCATTACAAGTCATAGACTGTAGCTCATAACCACTTATGAGAATCATCACATTATATAGCTTCTTTATAAGTGACCGGATCCTTAATAACCTCTAAATCATAATCTGATTTTTGTAGATATATTACATAGTCATCCGAAATAATAGGTCTGATTTGTTTTTTCAAACCTTCTTAATAATATTTCTTGTGGTTGTTTCACAATTGATTCATTATTGGTGATGGTTTCATCATGGAGTGATTCATTATTTAGGTGTTGTTCATCAGGTTGTTCAGTAATATTAGGAACAACTATTTTTGAAGTCATGGGTATAGGGACTTGTACCCTCACTTCTTATACACCAACGTTTCTCATTATGTCATTTCCACTAACATCACCATTATCAATAAATCTTACATTACCGGTCTCTACGATTCTCATACTATAGTTCGGACAATAAAACATGTACCCTTTGGAGTTCTCAAGATAACCTATGAAGTAAACACTGATTATCCATTCATCAAATTTTCTATCATGTGGATTATAAGTTCTTCCATCTGCAGGACAACCCCATACATGTAGGTGTCTCAAACTGGGTTTCAATTCCGTCCACAGTTCAAAAGGAGTCTTAGGAACTGACTTACTCGGAACCCTATTTTTCAAGTACATTGAGGTCTTTAATGCATACATCTATAACATAATAGGTATGGTGCTATTATATAACATACTCCTAACCATGTCCATAAGTATATAGTTACGCCTTTCAGTAATGCCATTTTGCTGAGGCATACCAGTCATCATCTATAATGCAATTATACCGCGACTTTCTAGTATTCTAGCAAAACGCCCCGAGTGTTGACCCGTTTCATCATACCTTCCATAATATTCACCACATTTATCTGACCTTATGACTTTCATCTTTTTATCCATTTGTCTTTCAACTTCAGTGATAAATATATCTACAATGTTAACTGCTTGATAATTATCATACAACATATAAATATAATCATAACGCAAAAAATATCAATAAAGGTGATAAAATAAGTCTCTCCATCAAAAGATGGAACTTTAAATGGGCTACAAATATCAGTATAGATCAATTCAAATAGCTCTTTAGATCTTGTGGCTCATTCCGTAGTGTGTTTAGTCTGCTTACCCTTAATGCATTCCATACACACACCTAAGTCGGTAAAATCAAGATTCGGAAGAATCCCATCTTTTACCAATCTTTCAATTTTTTCGCAAGATATATGTCGCAAACGTTTATACTATAAGATAGAAGAATTTTCATTAATCAACCTACGTTTATATACCACATTATGATGAAGAGTTAGAACAGAATTAACAAAGGAATCATCAAGTTTTAAACGGTAAAAGCTATCAATCAATAATCCAAGCCAAATAAAAGAATAAGCCTTAAATAAACTGAAGGCATTATTTCCAAATTTACAATAATAACCATTAACATCAAGTTTGGAAATTGAAATAATGTTTTTGGCAAAAAAAAGAAGATAAAGACAATCAAATAAATCTAAGTGGTAGCGAGTGTTGAGGAAAAAACGGTAAATCCCGATGGATTCAACTGACACATTTTGTCGGTTTCCCATGTAAATGAATGCTTTAGTTGGGTCGATGGTCTGGGTCGCAAGATATCTCTGCATCGTATTAGAAAAATGAGTTATAGCGCTAGAATCAAGCCACCAAGTATTAAAGGAAAATTAAATGAGATTAGATTCGAAACATACAGAAATAGAATGGTTACATTTATTTTCAAACCATGCTATCTTATGGTAGTCTTTTTAGAAGTGTCATTGTTTCTTGCAGAAGTGACATCTCACACTACCTATCCCCTGATTTTGAGTCCCTAAAGACATACTGGGCTCAAATAGTTTTTTTCCGGCTTTCTTAAATTTCTTTGGCTTATATCCTCTTTTCTTACTAGGTCTTTGATTTATTAGATAGAGTGAGTGATTTCCAATCTTCTTAAGCCTGCTCTCCTATTGAATTAATATATTTGACAGTTCATTTACTTGTTATTTATCTTTCATAGTATTGTAATTTATTTGAAATGACATATACTAAGGAGGCAGATAATTCAGAATAAATTGGATAAGAAAAGTATCATCAACCCTAATCCCTATATTTTTCAGCTAAGCTGTAATATTTGCCATTTCCGTTACATGTTCATACATGCCACTACTTTCATCGAACTTAATAGTGGTTAGTCTGGCCATAAGTGTCCCTGCTAAGAACTTGTCCACTATTTTGAATTTATTTAACAACATTTTGGAAGTATTCCTTAGCCCTTTTAGTTTTGGGTAGTGAAGTCTTGATATTATTTGCCACCGTCATGTGTATGAACATAAGGTTGAGTCTATTTGACCTGATCCATGCTTAATAAGACTTTTTCTCAGACTTTGTACTTGTGCCAGTAATAATAGGCTTATCAGAAATTAATGTTTTAGCAAGATCGAGGGCACCGAGGTGAAACTCGATTTGTTCTTTCTAGTTAGAGAAATTAAATCCAATCAACATAGGGACATATGAAGCTTGCGCATGTAGTTTAATAGGGAGGAAAGCTGCAATATTACATAATTTCATGCTCACTTATATAATACTATGAGTTAAACTTAATTGAAACACACAAACAATCAACATTAGCAAACAATATTACCAGATCTACCTTCGGGTAGTCTTATGGCATACTATATCATTATGGTGATTCCCAGCCACTGATAGAACTGACAAACAAATCACAAACTACCAAATACCGTCGTTACTGTTGGGTATCTAAACAAATACCAACCATAGGTACCTGCCAATCATCTTATCCCAATCCGTTAACCACTCAGAACGGTGCACCTTCGGACCAACCTAATATTTCTGTGATTAGAGATTGCAATTTGCAAAGTCATTATTATCCAACACTTGGGGAAAGTATTGGAATACAATTATATGACATGATGTCCAAACACATTCCGATTGAGTCACTTTGGTAACCAACCAAATCGTATCATAATATGACATTAGGTTAAGAATAATGGCTTCGTTCATTAGTGTGGATTGGTTTCCCAAAAACATAATAGGAAAAACCCCATAATTTCGTAGTCTATAAATCATAATCTTAAGGTCCATAAAAATTTAAACTTCATATATCATTAAGATTTGACAAAAAACATAAGAGGAAGATCTATAATCCATAAAACCATAAGGTCCATAAGTCATCTAGGCCATCATGACTTTTTTACTTATTCCTTATTTCAAGCAATAATCGATCATGTGAACCAGGCTCTTGATGCCACATGTAATACTTCATCATAATATTAGAGTTTATTAATTCAAAAGCAATCATAGAATCATTCATTATTAAACTTAATGTTCGACAAACCCAATCAACATAACCACATGATCTGAATCAATTAATGCTTGAAACACGGATCAATCTTTATGTGGAAATCATAAACATCATAATAATAAGACATTCCAGGATCCATTGATGAAAAAGAGTAAGCCTTGATCTTCCCTTTGATATGTCTATGCTTCCTGAAGTCCAAAAACAAGAGAAAACACACATTGGAGTTTCTACCTCTTTCTTCTTTAATGCTCTCTCCCAATTTCATGAATAGTATTTTGGGAACACTTAGTTGTCTTAAGTTGATGGATAATAATGGAGAGAGACCCTTTTATAGGCAGAGAGAGGACCCCTAAGGTAATTAGAACTTTCATTTCCTATTTCTCATCGAAAGAGGAAACTAACCTCCTTTAGAACTCTTCTAAAATAGACATTCCTTATTTAAACACAGTTTCCCTGATTTAGATCCTCTATGTGGAACCCCAAATCTTAATGTGGGTCATATTTAGTCTTACATTTGTAAGCATCTTTTACTGCAGATCCAGTTTGCATGCCGTACAATATGAATGTTAGTGGAATGGATAAGATCTAGAACTCATTTGCTCTGGAAATAGGTCATGAAGGTCACTAACCCTACTGATCTCATCCATTGAGTTTAAGACAATTAATTCCAAAGATCCACTTGTCATTCTACACATCAATTTCATTGTTCTTCCCAACTATTGAGACAATTCAACTCTGAGGGGTTGGTTTGATGGTAAAATATCCGTGGTTGTTTGTGAGAAATCTTAAGATCAAGTCCCCCTCAATACAAAAAGGGTTGCTTTACATTGTTCTATATCCGGCGTATGCGAGTTGAGAAATTCACATAATCCTTAGGGCGTGTGTAAACTATCTAGACAATCCCTATATCCTTGGGGTATGCTTGCCCGTGTGTTGTGAAAGAGCCAAGGACGGTTCTGGTTTTAAAGGGGGTGGATTGTAATACCCCTGTCTATACTGTCTAGAGACTTGGAGGAGGCTGAGTATACGGGATGGCATAGTCCCATACTGTCTAGAGACTTGGAGGGATTGAGGCTTAAAAGGAAGAGCACCCCTCCCATCGCACTTTTGGAATAAACAAAATCTTATACCCCTCATCCTCACAATTGACCCTAACACTCTTGCTAAAACTCCCACTTCGTCAAAACTAAAGGCTTCATTGCGTATCCGACAATTGTTGCTACATACATTATATAGTTAGGCATCAAACCATTGATTGAGACTCTCATTACTTTGGATTTTAAATTTTGATTCACAAGATAAAAAATGGACAACATCTTGCACGTTGTCTTGATATGTAGAAACTATTCAAAAATGTTTTTTTTCAAGGCTTCCAATTTCATTCTCCAATGATTGTTAATTATATAAGTTCTTCTTTGAAAACACCATTGCAAGCATATTCCATGAATGCTTAGACATTTTCGAATTTAAGATTTGCATTAATATGTCATCCTCCACCAATTGCTTGATCACATACAAACACGAATTCGGCCCTTGAGTTCAGTGTCTAGGGGTTTCACTTGACTAATTCTTGAGGCATATGTAAGCCTCCCAATTTACACATACTGTTTTAGACTACAGGGAGTGAGCCTGTGTCAAAGGTGACTTAATCTAAATACTTGCTGCATCTTGGGAGAATTTTCTACCATCAAACCAATCTCTTAGAATTTTTGAATTTCATTAATCATATGTAAAACATTTGATAGCATATTTGTGTTTTTACCACATGTTATTTTCCAAAGAGCTTGCTACACCAAATAGGACTTCGTGTATGATTTTCACAAACCATAGTTGAAGTTGTTGAGTTCATAAAAAAAATGGAAAAAAATACTAAATTGTGAGCCATCTTCTTCAATTAAATCTAGATTTATTTTGAATCAAATGGAACAAAGAAAATCAATTCACTGGATCAATTCGATTAAATCTAAATTTGTCTTAGATTAAATAAATAGAAAACCAATAATTAACTCACTCTATATATTATTTGTTGAGGTTGTTTATCTCTCATAAAATATTCCACTTGAAAGATTCACTTGTCATTCTACACATCGATTTCATTGTTCTTCCCAACTACCCAGACAATCCCTTGATGGTCAAATACCCACGGTTGTTTTGGACGAGGAGTAAATTTTATAGGGATTATCTTTGAACAGAGGTTACCTTTATGCAAGTGTTATCCTTATTTTATTTGGTAATTGCAATGAAAAAGTACAACTTACTCTAAAGATATATTTTTTTTGTTTGGTAACTCTAATTAGAAGAAAACTGATATATTAACAATTTTAGAATCTTGACCTGCCAAACTCTCTTAAGCTCATCTAAAGGGCTTCATTACATATTCGACAATTGTTGCTGCATACTGTCCATTATTAGGCATCAAGCTGTTGATCATGACTCATTACTTTAGAATTTAAGGTTTGATTTGCAAGATAAAAATGGACAACTTCTTGCATGTTATCTTGATTTATTTTAGATCAAATCAAACAAAGAAAATCAATTCATTGGATCAATTCGATTAAATCTAGATTTATCTTAGACTAAATAAAAAAAATCAATCCACTGCCCCAGCATCAACCTTCTTTGTATACACTTTTTTTGCCTCTCCCTCTCTCATGAAGCATTCCACTTCATAGACATGTAAAATGGCTTATACATACAAAAATATCCATGGCGTACTCATGAAATACATTAGCTACTCATGAAACACTACAAATTTCCATCTTAGGAAACTCTGTTAACATACCCCCATATATTGATGCATGGAGGATTTCTTTTTTACGACCAGGGTATCTATCAAGTATTTATTCAACATGATTAATTCTATGGGACCTATACCATCTAGTCCATACAGCTGACCCGCTTAAGTCACAATTAGGTAGAGGTCGAAGATAGGATGTGAGGAGCAAACTCACTTTGGCCAATCGCAGCGCAAAACTTGAAACCCATGTTGCAGCAGGAGACAACTCCCACATGACATGTTTGTGAGAGGGAGAAAAGATGAGAGAGAGATGGAACTCAAAGGCATGAGAATTAAAATTAATTTTATTCATATTATAATAAAGATCTAATCACTTGATCTATGAAAATCAAGTTTAAATTTTAAGTTTTATATATTTTTTAAAAATATAAATTTATTTAAATAAAAAATATTAAATTTTAAATTATTCAAACATAGTCCTGAAGATTTTGTCTAAAATTATCAACTCTTAATTTAAACAAATTTTGCAAATAACTTATTCGTAATTAAGATTTATCTAATTAAATTAAACTTATAAATACATCCTTCCTTCTACATTAGCACTGAATCTAAATGAACTTTGATATTTAAATTATCATACGGTCATACCTACTGGTGCCTGTTTGTACGCTACGTGTACGGCTAGGATCCTCCAACGACTTTGACTTCGAAGGAATCTTCCTTCCCCACTGGGAGGAGAGGAAAGGAAAGGAATTCCTATCCGAATATTCCTATTTCTTTTATGAATAAAATATAGAGTAAATTCTGAGGCAAAATGAAATAAGATTGTCAATCCAATTCTAAAATCATAGCACATGGCATTTAATCAGCTAATCCACTCCATCAAAAAAATTATAAATTATATGGATACCTTAAATATAAAATATCAAAGAATCAGCTCCATTAATTAGTTCTGATTAACTACTGATCTAAGATGAAGATCATCAGACTTTAGTGATTTCATGTGACTTTCCATTTAATTATTCTGGACTGAAAAAATCAATTAAAATCTTTAAAAAGCATTTTTTGGCAGTTAGATATCCATACCTTAGATTATATAAAACAGGGAAGATAGTTAGATATGTACACATGCCACGTGTCATGTTTATAAGTAAACTTAAAGTGGTAAAGAGGCAAATCTTGTAGACTAGACCACTCACTTGACTTGAGGAAGCTGAAACTTCGAATCTTTAAAAATGAATTCCTACGTTTATAAATACAGAGCGCGAAGTTTCCAAACTCTTACGCTTCTTCCCTCATTTTTTTGTCGAAGGCTCAGAGAGGAGGGGGTGAGAGAGAAAGATGAGACTGATCTTTATCTGTAAGTATATTCAATCTGAGATGAAGAAAACCCATGTCTAATTTACTCTTTCTTTTTCTTTTTGTTTTTAAATTCGTTTGCTCCTTACTGTTTGTTTCAGATAGAAAATTTTCGATTTTCTTGTTTTTGTGTTTTTTTTTTCTGGGAAGTGTTATTTTTAGTAGCAGAAGCCATACATGGACTGTTTCGATGTGTCCCAGAAGCCCAAATCAGTAAACAGGGAGGAACGGATGATGGGTGTTGGGGTATGCATTTGGGGCGGTGGAAGAGGTTGGAAACTGTATTGGGTGTGGTGCTGTTTTCCCAAGTCATTATCTGATCAAATCAAATTGTGGGTGATTCTAAATTGGAGTTAGAAAGTTGGATAATAGTTTTCGCCTAATGCGTATTTTGATTTCCACAATGTTCATAATACATGGAATGATGAATAAAACTCGCTCTGCCCAAGAGTGTTGAGTTACATCAAAATGCACCTGCTGTAATGAACTCACCCCCTTTCTTAATAAGAACTCTAGTGTGACAATTGGGCCGTGACATCTGGAGACTCTTATTTCCAATTGCATGACATGTGACAGTAGATGGATTCCATACCATAAGTGACAAGGCCATACTTAAGAAAATTAAAGAGAAGACAACTTCATTTTCGACCGTGGCAAATGTTGGATTAAACTAGCCAGTCCAAGCTCCATATTGGTAGATTTAATGCTTGTGGACCCCACACATGGGCCCAGGGCCCACTCAAGTTATTAATGGACCCCACATGGTGGAGGGATGCATGGCCAAACCCTAATGTAAAGAGGAACTTGAATGAGGCCTTGGAGGTGCAACTTAGCTAAAATTTAGCCAATTTCTAAATTGGCAGAAAATGACCAGCAACTTTGTAGGAGGTTTGCTAACAAGGTTGCCAAGTTCTTGTTGAAGATGGGGGTAGATAGGAGTGATGCTTTGGTTGGTTTTTCTGATTTTTGGGGTTTTTTCAAGTGGCTTTTGGATGACCTTGTATGTACCTTGGATGTGTGCTGGTATAAGCCTCTTACACTAGTACGATCTTTTGCATCATATTAGTACTAATGGATTTTTTTACCATCTCAAAAAATAAAAAAATAATTTTTTTTTTTTTTAAAAAAACACACAAATGCACATGCACATTCCCATATACCTGTACTTGCATTATGTTTCTCAAATGAAAATCTTTAACAATTTATACTGTTTTAGTTGATCTGTTTCATATTGTGTTTCATACTGACGTTAGTATATTCCTGATTAGCTAATTTTATTGTTTGATTCAGCTTTCTATTGGAGTGTCAACTTATTGATCACTCCTTTGTGTATTATATATTACTGTTGTTCAAGTTGAATTGGGTGCATTGGAAGCTTTAAGATTCAAGTTTTAAAACTATGGTGCTAATATATTCATATGGTTTGAACAGGGCTACCTTTTCTCTTTTTGTCACTACATGGACAGTCCGTTGGACGGCCTTTCCACCTACCCCCTCGTAAGATTGTTGATCAGAATAAACAACCCCTACAAACATTTCGTCCTTACAATATTGCACATCGAGGTTCAAATGGGGAGTTCCCAGAAGAAACTTCTGCTGCATACCTGGTGAGCTGAGTGTCCTACCAGTAATTACATGCTATTCTGAAAAATTAAGCAATAATGTATTATCTTAGAGATCTGGTTTTTATGTTCTTTCTAGTATGGAAAATCACATGGATGGGTCGAAGAGAAATTTTCATATACTTAGAAATGTGAAAAACAACATCCTAAGAAGTTTTCAGTTTCTTCTTAATGATTCAATGGTTCTGTTCAGTAAAATATCTTCTTCAATCTTCTTCCCCCTCTTCCCCTTTCTCCCTCCCCGTCGTCCCCTCTCCCTTCCCAAAAGTTGAGGTTTTATCTTAGGATTGCTTATTAAAAGCTTAACAAGAGATCTTCATTGCACTAATAATAGAGAAAACAATTGGGAGTGCTGATTGTTTCTCAACTTCTTTGACATGGCTACATTATCATCATTGTTGGGAACATTTTGTGGCTTTTTGGCAATCTTTTTGTAGTTTAAATTACATTTTGTTGATCGTGATCTTTATTAGCATCTTTTTATTTTGCTTTATTTATCAGTTATACTCTATGCAAATGCTGTGTCACCTTTCTTGATTAGCAAACTATTATTGTTTTCAGGAGACTGTGGCATGCCCAGTTTTCCCTTTATGCACCAAGTGCTTTAATCCTCAAGTGATGAAGAGGTCCTTACAATTGTGTTTTTTCTTTTTCTCCAGAGAGCCATTGAAGAAGGTACAGACTTCATAGAATCTGATATCCTTGCTACTAAAGATGGTGCACTCATATGTTTTCATGATGTAACCCTTGATGACACAACTGATATTGCAAACCATAAAGAGTTTGCCAGTCGCAGAAGAACTTATGAAGTCCAAGGAGAGAAGGTCACTGGATGGTTTACTGGTGAGCAAATTATAATTTCGCACCATAATTGGGTATTTCATGATCGATACCTCTTAGTATGACTATTGAAAACCACTAAGGGGCTTTATATAGGCACAAGAGAAAGGGAAAACAGTGCTAACCACTCGAATGGTCGGGTCTTGCATGTCCTCTTTGTTCTTTTGTAATTTTTTTTCCTCTCTTTCTCTGTGTGTGTGTGTGTGTGTATTTGTGTACCACTCCTAGTGTAACTTTAAAAGGGAGAAAAGTTAGAAGGTCCAAACTTCTCCTAACACTTCCTTTATGATAATCTTATATGTCCATCAAATGAATATTTACCATTAATTTATGAAATCATTGACCCACTATTATCTAGTGTGACGGGTCAGTGGCAAATGTCTTCAATTGAGTATGAGGCCTAAACAAAATGATCTTTATTCAATTTTAGAGGCCTTTTCCAGCTCTCCATATTTTTCATGACTCCAAATTATTATTTATTCTATAAACTTTTGCATTCCTTGTGGGGCCCAGTTTCTCCCATACGATCGTCCTTTGAATAGATATTTTCATTGATGAACATGATACGAAAAAAAATCGATTCGACCAATCATAAAAGTCATTTTTCTTTAGACTCCGTAAATGCTAATTGCTTTTAATTATTTTTAAATCCTGATAATTTATATCCTATATGAGGCCCACTTTCACTCCATTTGATGGTCAAGTATAAGATCTTGATATAAATATGGAAGCCCATGAGAATCACTTGATCTAATCTTAGAAACCGTGTTTTTTAATCTCTCACAATTTTAATGACTTTAAATCAAGGTTGTCAAAATCGAATCGTATCGTGAATTGGTCTAGGGCTGTGAATCGTGAATTGTGATTTATTAATCGTAAATCATAAAATCGTAAGATTTCATAAAAATGCATTAGAAGTCAAGTTTTAACATTCCAAAATACAGTATTTTGTACACTATACATTATACAATATAACATTATACTATTATATACCATACATTATACTGTATGACTATGGAAGTTAAATTGTTGACCTGCAAACTTAATTCCATTATTATTTCATGAAATTTATTACATATATAGCATTACATAAATCATGCGAATGATAAGATAGAAAAGAGAAGAAAATTTTCAGAAGAAAAGAAGAAAAACGAAGCAAAGAAAGAAAAAAGAAAAAAAAAAAATTCAGAAGAAGAGAAGAGGAGAAAAACGAAAACGGAGAAAGAAAAATAGAGGTATGTTAGGATTTGTAGAACTTGATCATAAAAAATGTGCTAGCGCAAACCCATTCGGTTTGATACTTAAATAGGTATCATGCAAAAGGTAGGCTTTATTTTTCCTCAAAAAAACCTTTTTTTCTCCTTTTCTCTTTCTCCAACATGAATTTTACGAGTCTACGATTCATACGATTCGACTCGTACGATTCACGATTCACTAGAAAAGCGTACAATTTTTGAGATATTTCGATACTTGATGCGATTCGAATCATGATACTCGAATCGTGCGATTTTGACAACCTTGCTTTAAATTATAGGGTAGCCACAATTTGGATGAGACTCACTTAGGTTTCATGTTAATTATAGATATGCACATAATATAAACTATAATTTAAATATTTCTATGAATTTAAACGAAGTCATGTTTTAGTATCCTATGTTTTGTAGTTTATAATTTTATGTTGTATAAGTTATAGTGTATAATTTAATTCTAATATACCATTTAATGAAATAGGCGTAATCACTCTTTGATGCTATTTTCATAGAGCCATGTGGGAAACATGTCTCTACACTATTGTGTCTGTGTAGCCACACAAACCATGTAAGAGACAAAGGTAGGATTGAAGATGTAAAGACCCTTGTCTTCATGATCACTACCAATCATTTGTTTCATGTCTTGATCTTGGATGATGCAATGTGTGGGGAAGAAAGTCGCTAAGTAATTCATGTATTTTGTAAAGAACTCACAGATATCAAATTAGCAAATAAATGAGGTGCGAATGAGGCATAAGTAAGATGTAGGTTGAGAAGAGAGTGGAATGGTGCCTTTGCAAGCTTAGTAGTTTCATGACCCAAACTATGTAAAGATGAAAAAACCTTTGATGTACCGCCATATTGTCTGTTAATCCTGAGTCAATTGTCTAAGGACCAAGAGTATAATCTGGGATGTTGGAGGGGACATTACCTGTCTGAGTTAGAGAAGTACTAGAAGTCTTAGAGAATTGAATACTTTGCAATTGCACCCTATCTTGAACGAATCGTACGTCTGACGTGAGACCTGAATGACATCAATAGGAGGTGTAAGAGGTGATGCTGAACTAGCTCTGTATGATTAGCCTAGTGATTAAGTGGTCGTCCATACAATTTATAACATGTTTACACAAAGTGATTGGTAATCTTCCACTGGGTGCAAAAGTGGTTCCCCGCTTGGAGGTTTTGATCCTTTAGAAGGAGGATCTCGACAATTATTAGAAGTACTGAGTTTTCTTTGTGGGAAGGGGATTGATGGGTCTTTCTTTGACAAAAGAGCAGAGCGTTTGAACATTACTGGTGGAGGTGTCATGACTCGTGACATTCTGTTGTTGTTCATCAAAAAGTAAGGTAGAGTAGACCATATTTAGGGAGGGCAGAGGCTTGGTACCAAGAATATGAACTCGAAAATTTTGAACCACGGAATAAGCGTAGTGAGTAATTAAAAGTTAATGCACTTCTTGTATAACTGAGCGTCATTAGTGCAATTGAAATTAAAGTTCTCTTGATGGTCTAACTCTAACCAATAACCCCTCATTTGAGTACAGTACTAAATCATGGTAGACTTCCTTGACATAATTGTGCAATTTCTTGATAAATCTAGTAAATCATGGTAGGTGAGTGTAATCGTTGTAGTAAAGATCTTTTTCAGCATCCCAAATCTCTTTAGCCACAGGGAGCATATAGGAAATTTGTTGAATATGCTTTGTTGAATGAAGTAACTGGGATTGGACCAAGTAATTATTGGCCTTCTACTCCTTGTAACAAGGATCAAATTGTGGAGGCTCAATTATGGTTTCATCAATGTAATCCAGTTTCTGTTTGACCCCAATTAACATTCTAGCATAGTGAGTAATTCAGTTTCTGTTTGGCCCCAATTAACATCCTAGCGTAGTGAGTAATTCAAAGGTTCACCAAATTTTTTGGATTAATGTGTGGGAAACTCAGACACAGTCCTACTAAAACTCCCACGGATGAGCCCACTACCCCTAAGGCACACCATTTCTCAAAGCATTTCTTGTATAACTGAGCGTCGTTAGTGCAATAGAAATTAAAGTTCTCTATGTCTCATCAATGTAATCCAGTTTCTGTTTGGCCCCGATTAACATCCTAGCATAGTGAGTAATTCAAAGGTTCATCATTTCTCAATGCATTTCTTGTATAACTGAGCGTCATTAGTGCAATTGAAATTGAAGTTTTCTTGATGGTCTAACTCTAACCAATAACCCCTCATTTGACTTTAGTACTAAATCATGGTAGACTTCCTTGACATAATTGAGCAATTTCTTGATAAATCTAGTAAATCATGGTAGTGTCATCATCGGAGTAAGATATTTTTCAGCATCCCAAATCTCTTTAGCCATGGGGAGCATATATGAAATTTGTTGAATATGCTCTTTTGCTTAATGAAGTAACTAGGATTGGACCAAGTAATTATTGGCCTTCTACTCCTTGTAACAAGGATCAAGTTGTGGAGGCTCAATTATGGTCTCATCAATGTAATCCAGTTTCTTTTTGGCCCCAATTAACATCCTAGCGAAATGGGTTATTGGAGATAGTTGGTCTGATTAAGAAGGGCACTAGTGATTTTACCTATGCTAGTATCATTTTTGGATGATGGTCCAAAATTTCGATTATTTCCAAATATTCCAGAACTACCAAATGATATCGAAGAATCTAAGATAATTGACAAAATTGATAATTTTTTTTTTAAAACCACCCAACTTAGCACAAAAAATGCACAGCTAAAGAAATAGTATTTTTTGCAATAGTACCTACCCAAAAAAAAAAAAAAAACAGCAATAGATCTAATGTCTAGGTAGCAGGGACAAAAAAACAAGGATCCAAAAACCATAGGTGTATAGAGGGGTCCTTTAAAAGAAATCCAAATGAATAGGCAAATCTAAGCTTGGAAAAAATTGCAACAGATTTGACATCTAGGTAGTAGGGACAAAAAGTCCTTTAGTGGGCTCCACACTACTCTAAATCTCAATCCAACCAAATGGATGGAGTGCAAATCCAAAAACAGAAGATGGGTAGGTGATCTCTAAAAAAGTCCAAAATGCTTTGGTAGATCTAAGTTTGGAAAGAGCAATCTATCTTCTTTTTTTCCTAGTTTTGAAAAAAAGAAGGGTAGAAAAATGAAAATATGACCTTTTAGGGCTCCAAAAATTGCAGAAAAATAATGATGCAACTAAAAAGGAGGACGATCAGGTGCAGACGTGCAGTAGACTCTTGAATCAAATCATGGAAATGGGTCTCACTTGTGAGGAGAGTGATGGACAACATAGATAGCCATGCATGAGAGATGTTGGCTCTGCAGACCATGTTATGAAATAAAGGAAGAAAGGGAGAAAAAAAAAGAATGAGAGGAAAACTGAGGAGGGAGATTTCTTGATTGCATGTTCTATTGTAGAATGTAAAGTGAGTTAAATACATGAAAAGACAAGAGAGAGGCAAAAAATACAAAAAAGGAAGTTAACTGGTAAAGTTCTTCTGATGGCTATATGAAATAATATACAATGTTGCCAAAAATGTTTGACTTGTACAACGTCCTACAATAGAATTTATGTCCTAACCGATTAACACTTAGGATTAAGGCCGACATATAATTCAAATACCCACCATTTTTTAACATATTGCTTATGAGGCTGAGCATCTTGGGCCCAGGCTAAGGTTAGTTTCTCTAGATGGTCAAATTCAAGCAAATAACAACACATTTGTGTATAATAATGAATGATGGATGACTCCCCCTGAAAAAGATGTATAATGTCTTGATATATTTGATAAATAAAAGATGAATTGTCATCATCTAGATAAAGGTCTTAGTATCCCAAATCTCTTTGGTTTTGAGGAACATGTAGACCATTTGGCGAATGTCTTCCTCCAGATAGTGGATAAGCCAAGATTGAACTGGAGTGATTCAATTGAGCACAAGACATGGAGGTTGGTGTGGATTAAAGGTTCACACTAGGATTTTTAGATTATATATAATTTGAATTTTGTGTTTTAATATGGTCGTATTTCATATGTAATTGATGTTCATGTGACATGAAATCAGATTCATTGGATTGCTTATTCAATTACTTATCTAGTTATCTAAGTTCAATTTACAGTATATTGAAAAGTTATAGCCATTTTTTATAGTGTTCTAGGGTGATGAGTTAGGTAGATGTTGATTGTTGTTTTAGTTTATGTTACTTATAGATGGTTGGAATTATATTTTTTGATGTTTAATGGCCTGGATTATCACCAAGGCATTCTTTTGTAATGGAACAACATAAATAGCAATTTAAGGCCCAAGATAGGAGGTTTTGGCGTGGAAATTGTGTTTTAAGATTGGGTTTGTGAATACTCTTTAAGGGAAAAACCAACAATCCAAGAGGAACTTTCTTCTCCCCTTGTTAAGGGAAATATACAAAAGGACTTGGAGCACTAGTTCAAGCATTATCCATTGATTTCAAAAGTACTTTTAATTGGTTTAAGTTTTACTTGAGATGATAGGCAAATCTTTCTTGGATATTTGAATGGAACGATATTGTGGATATCCCCTATTTTAATCATGGAATAAATTGGAGAAACTTGTTGGTTCTTATTGGGCTTGTTCATGAGCCCAAACCTAGACTATCATCCGCTCGAACCCTTCGTAAACAAATAGGCTTGAACACATGTAGTGGTACATTGGGACTGCTCAGGTTAAATTTTTGAACTTGTGTATAAGTCTTCTAATCAAACTTTGGGTTCAGATGCTTATTTTGATAGCGGAGCCTGGAATCTCTTTTGTTTCTAACAAGCAACTCGAGTTGCTTGTCAATCTCCCATGAAAGCCCGTTGGGATTTTAGGCACTGTTGGCACCGATTTTTTTTGTAAAGTTGCATCACACGACATTTGAGTCTTTAATATATCCATGTCAAATTGAAATACAACAAGAGTAAGTGAAATAAACTGAAGTTCATGAATGAATTAAGATGATCTAGACCTTAGATAGCATGATCGATCAAAGAGATGCCACAAGTTATTCGAAACAAGGCTCCATGGCTTGACTGGTGACATATCTTAGCCTAAAGAATGCTCCACAACTTACGGATCAAAGATTGGGTGTATAAATCGAAAGATACAAGCTATGGACTTACAATGATTTAATGACCATAGTTTTGAACCTTATTTGAAGATTCATTCGAAAAGTTATCTATCACAACTGTCAGATCAAAGAGCAGATTTGTAAATCAAAAGATCCAAGGTGTGGCCCACTTATCGCAAGGTGATCATGATTCATGATAATCACCAATTTGATTTGAACATTGTGTGAAAATTATTCATTGCAACTCTCGAATTGACAAATAGACATGTAAATCAAAAGATGCAAGGTGTGGCCCATTTATTGCATGTGATCACGATAATTGCAAACTCGATTTGAAGATCTGTGTAAAATTTACCCATTGCAACTCTGGCGAACAGACATGTAAATCAAAAGATGCAAGATGTGGCTCATTTATTGTGATGTGACCACAACAATCCCTGTCCGATTTGAATATCCATGTAAAAGCTATCTGTCGCTACTTTGGGATTGACAAATGGATATGTAAATCAAAATATGCAAGGTGTGACTCGCCTAAACTATATCTAGCAGTCAGTGAAGCCATTAAGGCCCACCATTTGACACATCCAACGATAGATCAAATCATCAATATCTTTTTTCGGAGCATTCTATGGCAGATTTTACTGATCACATTTAGCCTCGCGTGGTCATCAAGATCCATATTAGGCATACTCGACAGTGCATCGCCATGTTGAAAGAACCTTAGCAGCAACACTGAATGAATTGCAACGATAATGCTAAAAGAGTTAGTGTTGAAGGAACTTTACCAATAGTGCTGATAAAGTTAGTGTTAAAAAGAAGTTCAACAATAGTGCTGAAAGAACTTCAACAGTTGCCTTAAATCAGGTAGTACTAAAAGAACGTACACATTATTGTTGAAAAAGTTCGTGTTGAAAGAACTTCAGTGATGGTGTTGAAAGAAGTTCAAGACTAGTACATAGGACTTAGTGCTGAAAGAACTTCAGTGGCATTGTTGAAAGAACTTCATCAGTAGTATGAAAGAGTTTTTTTTGAAACATTAACTGATAGATTCCATTAAAATAAAATGGTAGTACATAAAGAGCGATTGAGTATAGGAGATATATACTCAAAGCAAGAAAGAAAAACAATAAGGAAGAGAGAGATGAGGAAACAAGAAACAAAATAAAAATAAAAAATACAAGAAGTAGCCACCCCAATAGACAATCCCTAACTCTCAAGGTTGGTGATGGGAAAGAGTTAGTGTTGAAAGAACTTCAACAACAACGTTGAAGAGTTGCAACATTAGTGCTTAAAAAACTTTAGCAGCGTTGCTGAATCAGTTACAAAATTAGTGCTAAAAGAACTTCAGTAGCAGTGCTGAAAGGACTTGAGCGTAGTATGCACAAATCTCCATAAATACCTCATTTGACTCTTCAGCAAGTGCAGGAGAGGGCCTCAAAATTCATTCCCTTGAACTTTTGAGAGTCAGACTTTGAATCTTCCCCTTTCACAAAGATTCAGAGTTCTACAACACGCTCTTAGTTTATTTATCTTGAGATCGACTAAGAGCATATCGGACACTTCGGATCTTCCTCTTTAACGGAGATCTAGAGTTTTGAATTTACTTCAAGTTCACATCTTGTTGATAACTTAGAGATTTGCAAATGCTCTAAACGAGCAGACTAAGTCACCAAGACCCCTCTAGGATGTTTCGAAATTCCGAAAGTATCGTAACTAAGCGTATTAAGTCAGTTAAGACCTTGCTGGGGAATCAAGAAACTTGGAACAATTTCTTATACTGCTGTATCATGAATTTGTAAAGAGTGCTTGATTTTCATACTTATTTTAAATGGTGTCGGAGCGGTCTTCGGTGAATAAGATGTTACTCTAATACTTAGAATCATTCTACCACCAAAATTCATATCAATAGAAAAAATTTGTGGATTCATTATTTCATCTTGAAATTTGTGTATACAGGCTTGTTTGCCATATTTCTGTGTTTAGGTGTACATCTCATCCATCTTCTTTAAAAAAAAATATTTTGAAATTCATTAGAAAAATAATCGTTCAGCTTGAAAGTAGAGTTGATGAACTATAACTATATTAAACTTCAACAAAAAATTAAATTTCTAGCCATTTGATCTTAGTGGGTAAGGAAGCCTAGTTACTAAGTGAGAAATTGAGTTTTGGGCTGAAATTTGGTTCACTTGTAACTCTTCATGTTTGCTTTCAATATGAATGGTTGAATTTTTTATGGTCTCAAAAAGTCGGGCTCGGTCTTCAAAATTTCCTAAACAGACGGGTTTGGGCTTTAACCTTGAAAAGCCCAATGGGCTGGATTCAGATAGAGGAAAGCCAGCTTGTGAACAGTGCCTAGTTCTTTTTTTTTTTTGAAACAGTAACAAAAATATTATTAACAATAAAACAGTGCCTAGTTATTATGCTAGAGTAGGAGCATAATATTGTGATGTTTTTACATGATTTGAGGGATGCTGTAACAAATTGGGAATCATGATTCACGGTGGGTGTCATATACTAAAACATGCATTCTTTACTTCCAAGTTATTGAATGAAAATTTTGTCACCTTTCAAAGGGTACACAATGGATTGCATTTTATCATAGCCATTCGAAAGGATCTTGAACACAATGAATTGGATTTGATAATAGCCATATGAAAATGCTGCCTCGAAGTAGACAGAACACATTGCTCTAACCATCCACTTTATATGCCTTTGAATCATGATTATAGTCATCCAACCAAATTATATTTAGGTACATGGCATCTGGCTTTCCATCAAAATACTAAGTATACATGCAGACAGGTCCGTGTGGACCTGGCAAAGTGTTACACTTTACTATTCATGCAGTTGGTGCATATCTACCTCTACCTGTATCTCTCTCGTTCTTTATTTCCATCTCAAGTGTGTATCTGTATTATCATCAATTTTCTGTTCAATTTGTTCTAAATTTTGTACATATGATAGCAGATGGATGATGATATTCTTGTTTAGACAAGCAACTGCATTTGTTGAGATTAAAGAGTCTATTTCTTTCTTTATGCCCTTAGATTGGAAATTTAAACAAAGTTCATAGACCAATGAATGTTTGGTTGTTATATAAACTAAAGCTTATTGTAATTTTGGTGTAGTTGACTTTACACTAAGAGAGTTAAAATCCTTACGAGTGAGGCAGAGGTTGAAGTTTCGTGATCAACAATACAATGGTTAGTTTCTTTCTTACTGAAGCTTTTGAACTTCCACACTTCTTCAGTATCAATTGCTTCTTTTGTGATTTTCTGTTAATTGACTCAATTTTATTGATTGCATTCTGGAACTTGAAAGATTCTTCTATTGAGACTACATTCTGTTTATTGGTTTTATCTTTTATCCTCTACAAAGGCACTGCTTTGAAGTTGAAAAGGAATTGAGCAATGCTGGTGGTTAGTTCTATTAGTTGCAAACCATCAATATATTCACATCAACAATTGGGTGAGGACCAGGAAGTAATATGGATCTGACTTAGATGTATGTATGATGTCAATGAGCTCTCCCACAAGAAATAGTAGATCTGGCAAACTAATGACAGAAAAAGTAATTATAATATACCTAAATTGCCATTACCTATGTATTTACAAATATTTTCAATGAATAGCCTTGTATTTTGTCAAAAGCAATGCATGTGTATGTCTGTGTACACATATTTGCTAAAATCTTATAATTTATGAATTGAATCCTTATGATACGAGACGATTTTTAAAGAAAATGATTTGAACTTTATAATACAATATGTTTTTTTAAAACCTTACAATTTTTGTTATTTAGATGTTAATTTTACCAAAATATAATTCCTCTTCTATGATCCCAGTCAGATTTCAAAGTATTAGTCTTATAAGCTATCCATGGTTGCATGTAATTAGCAAGCTATAGACATGACTTTCCTTTTGTAATTTTGAACAATGCTTCATAAATGGCAATCATCATTTTGAACAATGCTTCATAAAAACTCTTTTTTCTTTTTTCTTTTTTTAATTTTTTAATTTTTTTAGAGATAAAATATCTTATGATTTACAATATGATTTGTGATGATAGATTTGATCACCAAAAAAAAATATGATATGATTTCAATTTTTAGAACATTGATATATAATAAAATAGTTATCAAACTTGCAATGCTTTATGGAGCAAAGTGTTGGGTAATAAAGAAAAAACAAATAGACAAATTGACAGCGGCGAAGACACGAATGCTAATATAGATGAGTAGAAATAATCACATTAAGGATGATTTAATGATATCCAAAATGGTTGATCAAATGAGAAAAACTTGTCTATGGTGGTTTGGTCATGTAAGTAGAAGACTGTAGATGGCTAGTACATAGAGCTGAAAGGTTACAAATCGAAGCCACATGGAGGAGAATAAATTAGTGATAACATGGAGGAAAATATAAAGAAAAACATGATAGACAATGGAGCAACTAAGTAGAACTGAAAAAGAGAACACAGGTATATGGGATTTTGGCTTTTGATGATGATGAGAGAGGGTGTAACCTCTACCTTTTTTCGGCTTCATTGTGGGCCCCATGGAACATCTTCGGAGACTTGTCGTTACGAGATTCGCTCGTCAACGCACAACCAATCAAGTATTTATGAAAGGATTCTGCTTGCTATGAGTTGACGAAGGAATTTCGTAACAAGTCGCCCAGGAATTCAATTACAGTTAATTGGAATTTAGATTAAGGTCTCTTTTAATTAATGGAATTGAACTTGAAACACTGAATTAAAAGAGATAAATGAAGTTTTGGATTGCAAATTCTTAATCACAAAACCAATAAACATAGTTGAATTAAAAACGAATGGTACTCACTTGTGTTTGGACCATAGTCCAATGGTGGGATTACCAATCCCGAGGGTTTGGCTCCATGCCCCGGGCCACAACCTGGTGTGCACTCCAATGAACTCCACTGAGGCTTTTTCCAAAAAAATTCAAGTAGTGTTAAATTTGAAAATTACAAGGCTATTTATAAGAAAAAGGATACAAAAAGACCAATTTACCATTTCCTTAGTCGACCACACTAGGTGGGAAATTGTCCACAAATAATCCTAATTCTATGAAGGAAACAAATGCTCAAGGATTAGATTCTAATTTTGAATCAATCCTTGTGCTTACAGTTAAACCAATAGAAATGCTCTAAAGTGCCAACACACCATGATGGATGGTTGGGATTTATTCTCAAGAAACACAAATAAAAATACATAGAATCCTATCCTAAATGCATCCACACGTCCACCTTGAGGTTCCAAAGATATCACACGTTTTTGTTGGAGAAGAAATAGCCAATGGGTGGATCTAAGAGGAGCTCAGATTATGGTTCGGAGTGGTTCTGCACCTGTTCAGTAAAACGGTGATAACAAGGCTATTTATAAGAAAAGGATACAAAAAGACCAATTTACCATTTCCTTAGTCGACCACGCTAGGTGGGAAATTGTACACAAATAATCCTAATTCTATGAAGGAAACAAATGCTCAAGGATTAGATTCTAATTTTGAATCAATCCTTGTGCTTACAGTTAAACCAATAGAAATGCTCTAAAGTGCCAACACACCATGATGG
The DNA here is from genome assembly GCA_013350335.1 of Chimonanthus salicifolius. NCBI lineage: Eukaryota > Viridiplantae > Streptophyta > Magnoliopsida > Laurales > Calycanthaceae > Chimonanthus > Chimonanthus salicifolius. The sequence goes on along the minus strand of CM023540.1, from coordinate 47,647,635 downwards.
ATGGTTGGGATTTATTCTCAAGAAACACAAATAAAAATTCGTAAAATCCTATCCTAAATGCATCCACACGTCCACCTTGAGGTTCCAAAGATATCACACGTTTTTGTTGGAGAAGAAATAGCCAATGGGTGGATCTAAGAGGAGCTCAGATTATGGTTCGGAGTGGTTCTGCACCTGTTCAGTAAAACGGCCAAGCTACTGACTCGATTAGGGCGTTCTTGTGCTCGTTGGAAAGCTCTTTGACTAAGCTATCCACACCTAAAGTGTCATCAAATTCTAAATTCATTTGATACCTGAAAAGTGCCTTGAAAGTCAACAATTTTCATCCATCCGATTTTAATTTAGTTTGGTTGGATTTGAGCCAAGTGTCATCTCCACATGTCTTCCATGATTCCTCTTCATTCTCTAGGCCTTGTGAACGCGTGGGCTTCCTCTGACCAGGATCCACACGATCTCAAGTTGGGCCTTGGGGACCCACATATGGGTCTACATGCGTCGCATCTTCCAATTCAAGTTCCCAGACCAACAAGTTTAGTCCCGCATTTGTCGCGGTCGAACACGAACCATTTTCCATCCTATTTCTGGGTTTGATGCCCGCATCAATCTAATTGTGCTTTTCAACGAAGTAGCCTCCAATGTCGTGTTTTTCATCGAATTCTCGTGTAGACTTGAAGCTGGTTATCTTTTTCTTAACGGTAACGAACAATTTATTAAAATTAGAACAAAAACATAAATAGGAAATAAAACAATACAACCCTTGCCCGTAAAGGATGATACCTAGAAATGTACATGTGACTTCAAAACCCCGAGCAAGCCTACAACCAAGAACTAACTCTTTCTCATTCCTCTTTTTTTCTGTTTAGTCCCAAACCCTTTTGTAAGTCACTGAAGGACAACCTCTGCATGATCCTTTTTTAACGATAAAACCAAATTAAAAACATCTTCTTTAAATGTTCCTTTTTTTAAAAAAAAAAATAAAATCTCTTAAGCCCCAACACATAACTAAATGAACTAGACAATCCCTTTTTATCCACAATTAGTGTCCTTCTATGTGAGTAGTCCTTAATCTCCCTTTGGTCCAAGATGCTACATGAAACTAAAGGCTCAAAGCCTATCTTGGCCTTAGTTCCATAAAAAATAAAAGAGCCGCTTGGCCTAGGCCCAGTTGAAAAGGAGAGATCCAAATCTCTCCCTGTCCATTAACGCCCATTGCTAAGGATATCTTGTTCTAGGATCCCCCATCTATTGATAAAATACCGTAGGAGTCTCGACTTTCCTGCATGTGTGAGATAGGAAAATTGAGCCTTGGCCTCGATGCAAGTTTCTTTTGCCATCTAATCCCCCCTATCTTCAATCCTCGCCTCGAACTAATGCAGATATCAGATCCGACGAACCCAACTTATGCCCGACTTGAGGGTGAGCCAACCCACTTAGATAAAATTGATGAGTTTGCTTGTCAGATTTATGCTCGAATTGATGGTGGGAAGAGAGGGCCCCACTTTGAACTCCATGTCACCACAGTTGTGGGTCCCGCTTAAATTGACATCAGCAGTTATGTTAGCACATGTGGGTCCCACTTCAAACCCAACTTCAATGGACACGTGAGTTGCTGGTTGCTATTGGGTAGTTTAAGACCCCACTGCCTAATGACCCAAATCAATACACAATGACGTGTGGCCTTGATTGAAAATGGAAAACTAAAGAGGGAAATTTCCTTTTTGGCTTTAGCAAACCATGGAAGGTGCTGGATTTGAGCACCTATTGGAGGAAGAAAATAAAAGTGAAGAAAAGAATAAAAAGAAAGAGAATAAGAAAGAGGAGCTCGGTCAAAAAACCCATCCAACGGCAGAAACTATAGAGGGAAAAACCAGAGAAGTGGAGGAAATCTCGGCCACCGTGTGCGTCGTATGCTGTAGAATTCTGAGAAAAGAAATTAAGGAGAAGATGAGGACGGCAAGGTGGTAGAGGATAAGAAGCAACTATCAACGAAGGAAAGAATTGAAGAGGAGAAGAAGGGGCCTACACTTTTTCTCTGATTGCAAGCCCACTCCAATTGGTGCTTGTGCTATGTGAGAGAAAGAGATAGGAAATAGGAGAAAATAAAGAACGAAAAAGAAAAGATTTGATCGAAAATAACTTAAGTCTTTTTATTTGTTTCCTTTTATTTTTATTATTCAAAATAAGGCTTATAAATATGGCTAAGCTTTGTAATTTATTACAAACTTTTTTTTTATTAATGAAAATTATCCAAAAGCTTTGGCTTTCTCCTAGTTGGTGAGTTTTTATCCCTGTTGATTTTTAGTTTTATATTGTGTTGCATTAAATTCCACGTATAAGCTAATTCATCGGAAGGTTCGTCTAGTTACCCCCAAATTTGAGCTGGATTAGAGTTGTGGTCGTAATAATTGCGCCAACTCCCAATTCCTTGTTCGTGTCAGCCCGAGAATGTGGGTTTCTTAACAGAAATCCGTGATTTAGCTCAAAACCCCAGATCTAATTTTCAAGTTGCAACTTGGCCTGCATCACGAACCTTCACACGCCTTTGGTGAATCGCCTTCCAATGGAAAAGAGGGAAGCCCCACTACTTTGATGTCGTGTGTCGAGCACTCCTCAACCCTCTCTTCTACCTTTCTCCTGCATGTATGAGACAGGATAGTCGAGAACCCTACTGGCCTCACCGTGAGCATCTTCTCCCTCCAAATCCCCATTATCTCCAACCCTACCCTCGGAATCTCTATATGCCTCTAGTGAAGCGTATTCTGTCAAAAAAGGGAAACCCCAATCCCTTGTTGTGGGTGTCACACACTCCACAACCTTTGCCGCTACTTCCAACATCCTGGAAATTGAAATCTTGAATCTCAAATTCCTGCTCCATATCGCTTCGGCGGTGCGTAGAAGTCATCACCCTATTGCTCAATCAAGAATCCCATGTGTCGTTTGAGTTCAATATGTGACGCCGGAATGATGGACAAACAATAGCTGGGTCATTCGAGCAACCACTGCCGGTCTTCTCCATCATTCACCAAGAACAACAACGACTGTCCTGATAACAATTTGATGACATAAACCTCCAACTTTCATTACCAAGTCCTTCGATACCTCCGCAATACTTTTTATATCTACCAACATTCGGACCTCATTAATATCCCGTAATGCTAGATTGAGTGGGTTGGCCATGTTCTACCCACTCTTTTCCGATTTGTTGAAAGACACTCACCATCCATGCCACCAAAGGGATTCCAATAACTTTGATTCACATCAATCTCCTTGCAGGCCTAAAATTGGGTTTCCACTCTAATGATAGGAAAATCTCTTTCCACCATGAAACCCCTTTTTCTAATTCTCCTTGCTTCTTCCATCTATTTACATGACACCAATAGATAGTCACTCCCCATCCACCTCATAATGTATTTTTTCTGCTCCTATCACCTTTGAGGACCTTTGCATATGATGCATAGTCAACCTTCTTGGCTCGTTCCTCACATCCAACCCTTTTTTCCAGCAACTCCCTATAAGTTAAAAGTTCCTTGGCCTTCCGGCTTGTTGTTGCCATCCAGAAACTTCCACTTCTTGTCATGAATGCTACCATTATTCCCTTTCGAAATCGTGCTCTTTTGACTAGCAACTTTTTGTTGTAATAACTAGATCCATTCAGGGCCATGATAGCTTGAGAAGCTTGAGATTCATCTTTCTTTCTAACAAATGTAAAAACTTTACCTCTAATTTCCCTTTTCTTTGGATGAAAATTTTGAAGATAAAAATATAGAAAGGGAAGAAAAGAATGAAGAGAATGGATGAAAGCTAAGAGAAATTAATTCTTTGTATGTATTTCTTATGATGAAGGAGATTACGCATGTATATATAGATTATAAGGAACCAATTTTAAGGCGGCAAATAAGGGAAAAAATCAATTACTCCTAATGACACCTAATGACACATGTAGGTCAAATTTTTTTTTTTTTTTGAGCGGTAACAAAAATTCTATTAAAAAGAAATATTATACATGAACAGACTCCGTGGGGTCTAAAAGGTATAGACCCACGACAGGCCAAAAAGAAAAAGGTACAACATATCCCAACACCCCTATGAGTACATCAAACACTCCTTTGAAATACAACAATATTACAGGTCCTGAGATCTATCGCATGTGAAACACTCCAATTATATTAGAATCCCACCCCATTTTGGCAAAAAAGTCAGCAACCCCGTTTCCCGATCTCCGAACCGAGGCGAAAGAGATCTCTCCTCCTGAATAGAACGCCCTAAGTTCCCTCACTATTGTGATCAATTTCCAAGGGGGCCTTTTGAGCCCGGACGCCAACTTTGTAGAGTCCCCTTCTACAATCAGTTTCCCCCTCCCTAAGTGTGTCCATATGGACAAAGTTCTCCTAACGCTAATAAGTTTTGCCTCATTTGAATCCTTCTGACATATCGATTCAGAGAAAACTATTGATGCCATGTCATTACAATCATGTAACACCCCTCCTATACCTGACATAATTGGTTTTCCCCTAGCTGCTCCGTCAACGTTAAACTTATGTGTGTTTGGTTGAGGAAGGCACCAGGAGGTTTGGACCCTGGGCCTCCTCGGTCCCCCATCCAGACAATCCTCCCAAGAGTTAAGAAAGCCCGTTAACATGATGCCCATAAGTTCCTTCCTAGCGAAGAGCCATGTGAACAACCTCCACTTAGCTTTTTGGATCAGAGCATCTTCCTCTCACACCTTATGCTCAAAAGTCCTTGTATTTATCTCTCCACACAATCCACAAGATGGCTGCTGGAATGGTGTTCCAAGCCACTTTAAACTTGGAGTTGGGCTGTTGTATGGTCCAAGACCGAAAGATTCCGTCACATGCTTGCTGGAACACCGAAGAAACCCCTAGCATATTGGCAAAACTTGTCCACAGTTTCCTAGCTACCTCGCATTCGGTATGTTGCTCAAATCTATAATAAAACATGTGTAAAATACACGAATTGAACACCACAAGCATTCAAACTCAAAATCCCACCGTATAGATGTGATATATGGCCAAAAAAGATTGTAGAGGTGTAGGGTTTTAGGTTCAAATCCGAATAAAGACTCTAGATCTAAGGGCACAACAGAGACTGCCCTATGAACCACCCAAAAAATGCAGTAAAAGCCTCTCTCTGAAATGACGGAGAGGGATTTTCTAGAAGGACTAGTCACTGAAAAAGTGTTGCAGTGGAGAAATCAGGGACCGTCCATTTTGGTTGATACAATGTTGAAGATAAAAATGTAAAAGGGGAAAAAAACAATCAAGAGAATGGACGAAAGCTGAGAGAAATTAATTCTCTATATGTATTTCTTGTGATGAAGAAAGAGAGTACACAACTGATGAAGGGTAGGGTCGGGTGTAAATCCTACCTATGCCTCCACCTTTTGAAATATGAAGTTCTTCGAACTGTCTGCTTGGAAATTCGACAGAACCCCTAGAGAACCCGGATCCAAAGAACTGAATCGTCTAAGGAGATCCTCGGACCAACTTTGACGTTGTAGTGCTCTTTACTCGCCCACCCGGATTGACGGCAAACGGGGCAACCTCGGAAGCAAACCAAAACCTCTAAATTCTCACCGGACTAAGAAGATAAGTTGATTCCCTCCTTAGGAAGCACCATGCAATTCACGCAAGAAGCTAATGAATTCTAGAACTCTATAATTGAAATCCTTAGAATTCAATTGGAGACCTATGAATAAAATCCCCCCAAGGATGGGACGATTTTGAGCAAGACTCTTTCTTGAGCAAAGAACTTCACTGCCTGAAGAAACTAGAAAACCAAACACAAAATTTGAGAATACAATTTGAAGCTTGAAGCTTGGGTGAATTGCTCATATATATATATATATATATATAATATTACAATGAGCCAATCAAGGTGGCAAATAAGGAAAGAAAAACCAATTACACCTAATGGCATCTGTAGGTCAATTCTATAACAAGACATGCAAAAAATACACAAATTACAATAGATCTAATCACTAAGAACGTATGTTACTTAGATCTAAGATCTATGAAGAAATATTTATTATTTTATATTTATTTCTTTTTTATTTTAATAATAAAATTATATCGATTTTTTACAAAGTTTTATACAAAGACGCTAACTTGGCTTAAAAGGGGCAGTATCGTTCCATATCTTGAGTAAGACTAAAAACAAAGTTTTCAATTCTTGATTTTCCAATATTCTAGATTTTTCGGATATTTTATCACAATTTTTATGGGGTTCTGAAATTTCACACCGGTTCATCTCATATTTGAAAATATCCTGTACTTCATATCATGAACCATTAGGGACCGATACAATCATCAATTCTGATTTTTTGAACATGGTAATTACACTTTATTTTTTATTTAGATCTAGACTTTATATCTAAAACGATTTTGACTTCCAGATCCCTTTTTCATAGATCTACCTCAGGGCATTAAGCCTTCGGAATTTGCTTCCCATTAATTGATTTTTGTTGTGTCGGTTCTTCAGATATAGCAGACTTAACATCGTCAACATCAATTATTTTTCATATATTAAAGTCATATCTAGAAGATGGTACGACTTAGGGAGCAATCTCAGAAGAATAAGAGTTTTATACTCTTCATCAAGTTGTACATCTATGTTGAACAGTTGACATAATTTTATTGAACAAATTGAGGTGATCATGGACAGATGTACCCTCTTCATTTCAATAGTGTATAATCGTTTTAATAAAGCTGGGACTTAGCAACATAGATACGTTTTAATTCTAATCAGATCTTTGTCACAAATTTCTCATTGCTAATGTTATTAAAAGCCCTCAAATCTTGTCTTTTACTAATCATCGTCACTAATCAATCAATTTTCAGCTTCTCTTTCAATACTTTGTGCAGACACTGCTAAACTAGTAGATGTATGTGTATATATGCACAAACATGTATGCATGTATATATGTATGTTTGCATGCATGTATGTGTGTGTGTATGCATGCAAATGTATGTATATATGTATATACATATTGCTTGTATGTATGTAAATGTATATGTGTAGGGTTGCCAATTTTGGACCTGACTTGTGAACCTGAACTGCCCCAGCTCCAAAAAAAACTGGGTTTGGGTCTTGCATATTTTAAAAAAATTGAATGGTAGAGGGGTCTCTGGCCCAGACTGACCCAACCTGAATTAGAAAACAATATTTTTTTTTTGAAAGGCAATTAGAAAAAAATATTTAAGTAGGTCTTAGTTTTCACCCGTTGATTTTAGCTGATATACCTCACCCAAGTTAAAAAATCTTACCCTATTGACTCAAGTTTTCATAGTCCAATGGCCCCACAAGAAAGAAAAGTCCTCTTATTTTTCATATTCTATTATAAAATATTATCTCTTCTCATTTTTCTACTTTTTTGCAAATTTTGGATAGAAATTATGGTCAGGTCGGATTGAACAAAATAAAATTTGGATTGGATCGGTCAGTAAGTAAAAAATTTGGGTGGGGTCACGTTAGGTTAGATGGAAACTTTGTTATTACCTATAGCTAACCTCACCCAACCCAACCCAACCCAACCCATTGCCACCCCTATTGTATGTATACATGTTTAAAATGGTAAAAGCATGGTTGAATTTTAGGTGATTTTTTACACTTCTTGTGCTTTCACTTGATTGCTTTAATTTGTCTTTAGGGACATTGAACTCTACTTCTTGTGTTAATCTTCTTCAATAATAAGTGGGGATACCCATGATATTAGAAAAAAAAGCTTCTTTAATAATAAAACAAGTCTCCTTTTAATACTTTCTTTAGACTGGCAACAGTTTGCAATTCCTCTCTTTCAAATTTTTGTGCAGGGAAATTATCTATTATCACTTTTGAAGAGTTCATTTCAATAGCTTTGAATGCTGATAGAGTTGTTGGGATCTATCCCGAGATTAAAAACCCAGTTTTCATCAACCAACATGTAAGTGGTTTTCCTCAGAAGCTCTGGTATCTTCTTCTTTTTGTTTTCTGTTTTGGGTTGGTGGGGGGTTGGGAAGGGGGGGAGGGGGGAGAGAGAAAGAGTAGACCGGCAATAGATAGTTACTAAGGGCATCTCTACTCTAGGACTGGTCACCTCTTCAAGGAGGAAATACTATTGTCTTACAATATGCTGATTTTAATTTTTGCCTCCATTTCCTGTGCTTCATGTTATGATAGAATGTTCTTATGGGAACTGTTACTATCATTGGGTCTTGGGTTTTGTTTTTAACCTTTTCTTTTTGAAATTGTGTGAGAGTTTGAAACTTTTATGTATTTTTTTGGCCTTTATAGTTGTAAATGAATGTGTTGGATCAAGTGGCTTAGTTGTGCATTCTTAGTGCAATATAACTTCAATTAATTTTCATATTAGTTGAATACAATTTTGTGAATCAAGCTTTGATCTTTCAGATCTAGGTAGTATTAATGCCACATAGTTAATGCTTCAATTTTGACAGGTCAACTGGAGTGATGGAAAGAGCTTTGAAGATAAGTTTGTAGAAACGCTTAAGAAGTATGGGTATAAAGGTGCATATATGTCAAAAGACTGGCTCAAACAACCAGTCTTTATCCAATCATTTGCTCCTACTTCTCTTGTATATGCTTCTAAACTGACAGACTCCCCAAAAATCTTCCTAATAGATGATTTTACCATGCCAACTCAAGACACAAATCAGGTTTGCCCTTGTCAAGCATTGCAGTTCCACATTTCCCATGTTACAAGTTATAAAAATAAATTGAATGCATGACATTTTCCTAAGTAATTTCATAGACTTCATGACTTAGTCTTATTGTAACAGTCGTTACATTACTTAGTGTTATTGTTACAGTCGTTATATTTTCAAAAAATGGCTCTGCCCACTTACTATGAATCTGTTCAACATGTGAAGAATTGATACAAAATTTGAATTCTTAAATATGTTACTTTAGATTGCATATGTAGCTGACTAAACATGATGAACTAATTTACAAAACAGGGGAAGAGAGGGCAAGGTGACTAGACACACCAAACCTGTTTGCTTTTCAAAATCCCAGTCACAATGATAACTGCTTTTCATGTGCCAAGCAACTTGAAAATGTTTAAAAAGTGGACATCTTGGGACCTGGATGTCTAAAAGCCTATGCTCACATGTTTCACCAATAGAAATTTGTACAGCTTTTTTTTAATTACATCAAAATTTGAGCAACCAATTGATGACTATGACATGGTAGGTTGGTGAAATGGGGATGATCTTTTCGTGATTGTTGGTATTTTATAGGAGTCATGCTAGCATGATTGCCTCATGTGTGCGAACTATTGATTGTGATAGATACAGAATTGATGGCATATTAGTCAGGTCACCTGCCCCAACTGATAGAAAGGGATTTTCGTGTATAATAAATGTAGTTATATAGCTAATCTCCATTTTCTACCCCATACCTTGCAACTAGGATTTTACACCACGTGGCTTCCCTCTCCCTACCAAATCCCCAACTCAATTTACAAAGCATTGCATCATTCCTAATCCCTAAAGGAACCACACTTAATCCCCCATTAGATTTAGACTTTTCTACTTTTGACCATCCAACTAGTTGCACTCTTTTCCTCCTTATCCCCCTATAAAGAGTTCCTAAACAGTTGTTCCACTCAGTTTTAATCCTTTTTGGCACTTCATAGATAAAGTACAAAGGGAGAATTACCAAAACTGATTTTATAAGTGTCAACCAACCACCAAAGGACAAATAATTACACTCACTCCCCTCCATCTCATTAGCCCTTTTTCCACTTTTTCTACAGGTATTTATATTTTATATTTTTGGGATATTACCTAACTCATTTACTAAATAGATAAACGGGTTTGGGCAGGCTCAAACTAATTATTCTTAAAGATGAGATGTCTAAATGGGTAAATCAATCTACATGGGTTTGGGTAGATCGACCCCAACCAGCATTAGACCCAACCCTACCCAACTAACCCAATTAATTAGCAACTAAGTAATGGATTGAGCATTGGTAATCCAAACCTGACCTGACTCGATCCATTGCTAGTCTGGTTGTAAGTGATGTTTTTATAATTTTTTTATGTTATATTGTTTATGCGATGAAGTTATAGGTCACCATGAATGGTTAGATTTAATGTGTTTTTACATATTTTTTATTTGTATGATGGTATTGAAATATTATTTACATGTTAAACTTATCGGTCATTTTTATGACATGGGCATTTTATTGTTTAATTTTTTTTAAATGAGCAAAAGGTGTAAATGAGTTTGAATGGGTGTGAACCAGTTTCAATCGAGTAATTGGGTAATCTATCCTGGACTCGAGTGACCCAAACTCGAAATATACCTGAAACAACTACCTGTTTTTCAAGGTCTGAAATAAACCCCAACCAAATAAGACTCGACTCAAGCAGTTGCCAAGTCTAGTTTGAGCTTTGAATTTTTTCAGTGTATGCCTTTGTTTACTATAATTTGCTTGTGCTTTTTACTTAGGTGACTGTTGTTTCTCTATAAGCCAGACACATGCACGACTCATAGACACACGCATAGGCTAAGTTGCATGGGTATGGGTGCGATTGTCAAAATCCAACATGGGTGCGAGGTGTTGGACTTGAGAAACCAAAAAAATAGGACAAGGGGACATGGCACCATATGTTCAAATATAAAATTTATATAAATAAAAAAAAAGTGCAAAAGTAACACTAATAGAAAATAATGCACTAAATTTACTCTAAACATTAATATTAAGTAGGTTTTAAAAGGCGAGTGTAGAAAGTAATATTGGAGAAAGGAAAAATAATAATGAAAAGAGACGAAAGGATTGGAAGATATTGAATTTGAAGAAAAAGAATACACATGTATATATAGATTACAAGGAGCCAATGAAGGCAGCAAAAAAATGAAAGAATAATCAATTACACCTAATGACATCTTTTAGTCAACCCATGAATTAAGACATGTGAAAAATATTACAACAGAAAGATCTTGTAATATTTAAGTCATCTTGAAAAACAACGTTAAAAAATATCACAGTTGTGTTTGGATGAGAAAAACTTAAAGTTGGACATTCTCCAGGATTAGGAGAACTTCTGCCCATCTTCTCATGAAGAAGATGGCGTTCTCTTGGTGAGGTGGAGAAAACCACTTTCTCATGGAGGAGGGGAGGTTTTACCGTTGCAGGCCCCACTTTCTCATGGAGAATGGATCCAAACAAGAGAATTGGATTTCTCAAGGAGAAGTATCCCTTCTTCCAATCCAAACACAGCCTTGAAAATCCATGAAGAACGGGTGCAAGTGTATGACACGGATGTGATTGTTTACAAGTGTCCGACACAGGTATGTCCCACATCTTGGAAGTGTCCATGCAACACAATATATAGGAAATATTCGGGAGAGACCTCTAGTAAAGAACTCGTAGAGAGCTCTACATGGGGCCCTAAGCGATCAATCCAGACTGTTTGCACTCACCTATCCTTTGTGAATTTCTATGTTTCCAAATTGGCATCCATTCACCTTTCTTACATATTTGAATTTTCAAGCAAAAAAAATTGCATTTATCTATGTATTAATGTCTGTATCTATGCAAGTTTCCTCTTTGGAAAGCCCGTTCACAAATTTTTCATTTCATACTAGAACAGCAAAAGATGTTAGCATTCACAGTATTATGTCTATATCATTTTGCATAGTGAGACCATGTTTGTAGAGTTGCTCTAGTGAATACATGGTTTATGTAATTATTGTTGCATTCCACTTCAGCAGTAAATCAAAGTTGGTAGTTCAGTAATTGCTAATTAAGATCCCTACTTAATGTGCAGACATACTGGGAAATTACTTCAGACAGCTACTTTAAATATATTAAAAAATATGTGGTTGGCATTGGACCATGGAAAGATACGATAGTGCCTCCAAAAAATAATTATTTGACAGAACCGACGGATCTTGTTCCTAGAGCACATGCTCATGGTCTACAGGTATGTAAGCTACTATCTGAGAACTTACAATATGCTTTTTTGCATCGAGTTTCTTAGTTTATTGCATATTCACACACGAGATCTCAGTGGCCTCATGCAGATCTGCCATGTTACAGCCAATTCCTGCGATGAATGTTATGGTCATGCAAGATGTTGCATGTAAATGGAGTCCGACAACAAAAATAATCTGGGATTTGTGAGGCTAACTTATTTGTAATTAACACGAATGAATAACACAAGAAAGCCCTTGCTGAAATGCAACAACTGGGACCTACACACAGTTCTTACACTTGTTACTCCATAAATATCTTCTAGAATCTTGACGTATTCATTAGGGATCACCCATGGATAGGTGGTGACTTCCTGGTATGTCAAAATGTAATTATTGTCCATCACAGGGACATTTAAAAACTACGGTATTTTCTTTTAGCAGTGCTGTTTGTATACCACAGAAGGTAAATTGATCAAGAATTACAATCTATAAGAATTTATACTCTCATTTCTTATGCTTTGATTATATTATAGATTTTGCTCATCTTAGCACAAAGAAGATTGGTGAAGAATCAGTTTTTAATTTAAATGAAACATTTATACAGTATATACCCACTGAAACATATTTCCAATGGTGGCACTGTAGCTTCATAATGTTCTCATTATGGGTTTTGCATTTATGTTTTTGTTCTTGGAATCCATTGTACTGCATTTGGAAGAGCTCAATCAAGTTCTCTTGTTCTTACAATTTGTGGGTTTGAAGCTCTATCAAGTTCTCTTGTTCTTACAATTTGTGGACATAAACCATTTCAGGTGCATCCGTATACTTACAGGGATGAATTCATGTACTTACACTGGAACTTCCATCAGGACCCATATGTCGAATATGATTACTGGATAAACACCATAGGAATCGATGGGCTTTTCACAGATTTCACAGGAAGCCTCCATAACTTTCAGGAATGGACATTTGCTGCAAAGAATGGTAAAGATGCTTCAGATCTATTACACAAGATCGCATTGATGATCTCTTCCTACAAAAGGACATGATGGATTGCCTTTTCTAATTGCTTTTGTCTCCTGTTTATTTCATTGTTTAATACTGGCATTAACGAAACAAATAAATAATCAAATGTAATAAGAGCGACATGAAGTTTATAATGGTTACTTTCTTTGATGAGAACCTAGTGTAGTTGAAGATTCTCTTTCTTACTAAATTGAAGTTGTAGGTTTGATTCACAGCTTACTTTTCCAGAAAAGAGAAATGTTCCTTCCCTGATAGAGGACACTACTTACTAGACATTAGTAGGATTCTGTAGTCATTCATTTTCAACCATTAGATTGATGCAGGTTTGAGACACCACTTGCCTTTTTCTTTGCCGAATTTTATACTAATGTCGGAAATAGACATTTTGGAGAATATATTGAACAAGTTGTTCTTGGCATGAGACACTGCGCCATGGGTGGATTGCCGGTTTTGAATTTGTTCATCTTGAACCATTTCCATTTTAATAACTGGAGCTAAAATCAGTAAATCAGGAACGGCGTTCTATGTTCCAGACATAGGAGGGCACACTGTTCTATTTTACACTCCATGATCTGCCAACCCTACCTTATGTTTAAAATTCTGGCTATATGCAACGTTTAGGGCCCTAATGGGCCAAAATTTTCAGGCGATGTTTTCTCCCATTTTGGGTCAGCGGGTCGGGTCGGGTCGGGTCGGGTTGAGAAGATAAAAATCCCGCATGAAATTTGGGTCGGGTCGGGTTGAGGATTTTATGACTCGACTCGACCCGACTTGACCCGGCTAAAATTAGGTTAAAATAGGTTCAGAATGCGGGTCGAGTTAGAATTCGGGTCGGGTCGAGTTGTGAAGTTCAGATTGAGGATTCAGGTCAAGTCGGGTTGGGTTATATATATATCAACTCGGGTCGGGTTGGGTTTTAAAGAACCCGACCCGCCCGATCCGAGTTGCAGCCCTAATTTTCATGAAAGAAAATCCATGACCGAAAAATCCAAAATTTAGGCTGTCTTTAGTTTTTTATTTTTTTGGGGAAAAACCAAGGTGTCCAGTTCTCTTAGAGCACCTCATTAATCCTTAGGACATGTGCAAACCACCCTATCTACGCACACCGGATAAAACTACGGGGAATAACACTTAGGTGTTGAAGGTGATTTGAACTCAAGACCTCTTGCATCAAGCCAGAATTTGGCTATATTGGTTTTAGATCTATTTTCAGAAGAAAAAATAATAATAATAAGAAGAAAAAAAACTGATTCATCACTATATTTGCATATTGCTCCCCTAGAAATCCAAAAGAATTTGGTTGATGTTTTGAATTTTGGCCAATTTTTTTCCTCAGACCTTAACCCTCCCTTTACAAAAACAATCTCTAATGGGCGCTTGGTCGTCTTAAAACTCAGCATTGCATCGATCTTTCTCAGTTGATAAATATAGAGTGAAAACTCGGCACTGCATTGGCCTTGATTGATTTACGTCAGATTGATAGTAATGATGGATATATATACCAATGGGTCATTTTTTTTTAATGTTTGATGTTTCATGTGTGGGACTACATGGAGGGAGGCTGAAGGCTGAAGTTACTCCCAGCAGATCATAATCTCACAAAATAGGCCATGAAACCAGAGGGGTAAAATTCGGTTGTGTCGGTGTTACGGCCGTTGCACCCGCTACTAAGTTTCTCAACATCACACGAGACGCACACGTCACGCCTGCAATTGCAGCCCGGCACAACTCGGTGGACCCGCTACCAAAGTATTGATTCTCAAAAATTCACTTCATAGCCAGCAATACGCACATATTTGCCGCATTTTTTAACTTTGTATGAAACATAATGGCTTACACTATCAAATTTCAATAGAAATATAAAATACGAAGACCTGCGAAAATGAAATTTTTGAAAAGAAAAGAAAACTAAGATAATATGGGAATGGTTGGATTTGAGCTTTTCTTGAGATAGAGGTGCATTCAAAATCAAATTCATTGGATTGTTCTAAATACAATTCTGCGCCACAAATATTTGAGGGTTCTATAATGTACAATGAATGTAATTCAATCGACTGAGGTAGAGTATGAGAGAAATGAGACCCCCATTTAGCTTGATGTTTACAGCCACAGTGTTTAGTAAATAAGGTTTGCTTGCACACACCGACAACAAGATGACACTCTCGCCTTTGTATTATTTTTAATTAACTTTTATTATTCATTTATTTAACTCTCTATATCTTTCAATGACAGATGAGACATAGTAATACAACATTTAATCATATTCCTAGATACAACATGGATGGAAAATCATCTTAAGTGACACCACTTGATCTTCTTTTTTATTAGAAGTACCTATGGCTTTCTTGATGCAAGCACCATAAAAACCTACACACATGGTGGCTTAGGGCACATAATCCATTGGTGATTTTTATAACAATTTCCAAATTATTTAGATACTGTATATGTTACTTGAATGGCACGAAATTAGATTCATTGTGTAGCCTATCGGATGAGCTTATTAGAATCTGATAATCTCTCACATAACAAATCACAATGCAATGTATTTATATACAAAACACTGCAAACCCTAATTTGCCCTAAGTGAGAAAAGGACAAAACTATCCTTAATAATAAAAGGAAAATATAACTTTAACACCCGCCTTCAAACTTTCGATGTTACAGTGTTAAGCATCGAGAGTTTGCTAAGAAGAAACTGAAAGCGTGTGATAGTGTGGGACTTCGTGAAAAAGCCAGCCAGCTGCAAGGCAGAAGTAACAAATGGGAGAGAAAGTGTGCCAATCTGGAGATGATGCCGTACAAAGTAGCAGTCCAACTCAATATGTTTTGTACGATCATGAAAAACTGAGTTATGCGCAATTTGAATAGCACTCTTATTATCACAATACATGGGAGTAGGAGCTGAAAGAGAAACTCCCATGTCTGCAAGTAACTATCGAAGCCAAATAATTTCAGCAGTGGTAGAAGTCATAGCTCAATATTCAGCCTCGTCAGAAGAACGAGCAACAACATCCTGTTTTTTGCTTCTCCAAGAAACAAGTGAGTTACCCAAAAAGATACAAATGCCAATAGTTGATTTGTGATTAGAAGGATCACCCACCCAACCAGCATCAGAGAATGCACGAAGCTCCAAGGAAGATGACGAGGGAAGTAACAAACTTTGATATAAAGTTCCACGAATATAACACAAAATACGAACAACAGCGGCCCAATGAGTAGTTGTCCATGAGGAGACAAACTGATTGACAATATGAACTGCATTGGCAATGTTAGGCCACGTAATTGTGAGATAGATCAAACTCCCAACTATAGTCCGATATAGCAGTAGGGTCGTCCAAAGACACATCATCAGAGGAAGTGTAATGCACATTAAGCTCTAAAAGTGTCCCAACTGGCCTGGTGTCAGTAATACAAGAACGCAGAAAAACATCTGTAGCATACTTAGATTGAGAGAGAAGATAACCTTTGGGAGAACAAACAACTTCTATCCCAAGGAAATATCGCAAGGGCCCTAAGTCTTTCATTGCAAACTTTTAATGCAATTGTACCTTCAATTGAGCAATGCCATCAAGATCATCACCGGTGAAGATCATATCATCAACATACAAGAGCAAGAGAATACGACCAAAAGAAGTGGATCGAACAAAGAGAGCTGAATCATGAGCACTTAATTGAAAACCAAGAGAAGTAATCACAGTGGAAAACTTTTCAAACCAAGCACGATGCGCCTGTTTGAGACCATACAATGCCTTTCGAAGTCTGCATACTTCCCCAGGTTGATGAAGAACACCTTGGGGAGGAGTGATATAAATTTCTTTAGAGAGATCGCAATTTAGAAAAGCATTTTTAACGTCCATCTGGGACAAGCGTCACTTATGAACTGATGCAACGGCAAGCAAAGTGCGAACAGAAGTCATCTTCGCAACAGGGGCAAAAGTCTCATCATTATCAAAACTGTATTCTTGAGTGAAACCCTTAGCAACTAATCGGGCCTTATATCGCTCCACAGAATCATCAGACTTGGTCTTAATCTTATACATCTATTTGCAACTAATAACATGTTTATCCGGAGGAAGCGGTACCAAATCCCAAGTGTCAGTCTTATGCAATGCAGAAAACTCGTCATCCATAGCATGTTGCCAAAGAGGATCACAGATAGCCTCCTTATAGGAGGTTGGTTCAGACAGAATATGAATAGAAGCCAAAAATGAAAAAAAAGAAAAAAGATAATATGAATAACCAAAATCATGAGGAGAATAACCTAAATCGGTTAGGAGGCGTACAAACTCGCGAAGGATACAGGGGAGTAGCAAGATCCACATCAACAGAGGTTGAAGGAGAGGTAGCAGAAGGAGGCAGAGGATTAATATTTGTAGAGGACGACACTTCAACAAGAGTAGAGGAAATAGAAGAAACAAAGTTAGGCAATGCAGGCACATGATCTTGCATAGACAAATCATCAATATGAGAGAAAGGGTCAATATATAGAAGCTCAGACTTAGGGAGAGTGCGAGAATGTGAAGAGATAGAGTAAAAAGGAATATGTTCAAGAAAAACAACATGACATGAGACATACAATTTCTGTGCACTAGGATCATAACAACGATATCCCTTTTGACCCTTATCATAGCTAAGAAAAACACACATGGCAGACCGAGCAGATAATTTTGTACGCTCGCTATGGGGACGAAGGACAAAACACATAAAACCAAAAACTTTCAACAAAAATAATCTGAGAGTTTACCGTATAAACGTTGAACGAAGATTTTCCAGAAGTGATAGCAGAAGGAATTCTGTTAATCACATGAGTTGCGGTGAGAACCGTTTCTCCCCAAAAACTGCTAGGAACACTAGCAGAGAGTAACATAGAATGAACAGTTTTAATGATTTGCATATGTTTTCTCTCCGTAACTCCATTCTACTCGGGAGTGTCAGTGCTAGAGGACTGATGAACAGTCCCATCAGAGGCAAACAAATCAGAGAAATCTCGAGAGGTATACTCTCTACATAAATCACCTTTAAAGCATTTAATAGTGGCAGAGAACTGAGTACGAATGAGTTCATGGAAAGCTTGAAATATAGTAAAGAAGTTAGAACGTCGTTTCATCAAATAAATCCAACAAAAATGACAATAGTCATCAATAAAAGATACACAATATCGAGACCCCCCTTTTGTGGCAATAGGGGCTGGTCCCCACACATCAGAATGAGCTAAATCAAAAGGTGAAAAAGAAATTGATGAACTATTATTAAAAGGCAATGCAGAAAACTTTGCAAGTTTACATCCAATGCAATAAAAAAATGTCACTACAATTGAAATTTCCTAGAGCTCCTGTAGAAGCAAAAAACTTTAAACGAGAACTATAAACATGTCCAAAATGAGAATGTCATAAATAAAAAGTAAATGAAGTGGAGCTCAAATGAAAAGATGACAAATCAACTGAAAATGCAGTAACAGCAGGAACATGGAGCTTCTCTAAGACATATAATCCTCATTCTCTACGGTCGGTGCCAATCAGCCTCTTGGAATGAGGATCCTGCACAGAGCACGAAGTGTAGGAAAAGTTAACAAGATACCCATAATCAAATAGTTGACTTATAGAAATCAAATTCAAAGTAAGTTGAGGTATACAATAAACATTAGAAAGACGCAGAGAAGAAGTGACAATGGAACCAACACCTGCCAATGGCAAGGAGGCACCATTGGCAGTTAACACTGAAACAAATGATGAAGAAGGAGATAAAGATGTGAACAAAGAAATGTCACGAGTCATGTGATGAGTAGCGCCGGAGTTAAAGACTCAAGTGGAAGAAGAAATACCTGACGAAGCTGAGGGAGGCAAACCTATGGAAGGAGAAACAGTAGACAAAGCATTACTCTGTTGAGAAGAGATAAATTTTTGCAATTGGTCTGCAAGTGTGGACAATGAAGGAGTAGAAGGTGATGCCTCATTCCCAGATGGAACAATGATGGTTGTACGATGCGGCTTGGGTACTGGCACTTGTTGGTGCTGTCTTTTCAATAACACAGGACATTGTGCCTTCCAGTGACCCTTCTGCTTACAATAACTGCAATCATCAACTGCAACTATCTCACCTTGGCGCTGTCTAGTTTGAGAACTTGAGGGAGGCTTTGACGGCACGACTAAAATAGTCTGACTAGGCATGGGGAGAAGATTGTTTCCTACATTAGACTTTAAGCGAAGAGTTCGTGAACCACATAATCAACAGAGGGAAGGGGACTACGATGAAGAATAGAGCTCGAAAGGCTTCAAAATCAGGGTGGAGGGCTGACAAAAAATGAACAAGGAGTCCTTCCTCTCTATAAGTGTAATAAAGTGCAATAGGATTAAGCCCTGCAGGTTCTGTGAGTGCAAGTTGATTCCAAAAAAAAGTCATAACTGAATAAAACTGTTGAACACTCATATCCCCCTGTCTGACAGTGCGAATGTCATTCTCGATTTGGTAGCGCTTAGCGAAGTTTGATTGCTTATACAACCTCTCTAAGTGATCCCAAATTGTTTTGGCTATAGAGAACTTTGCAAGTTGCATACCAATGGAGAGCTCAACTGAGTTATTGATCCAAGTGATGATTCTGGAATTATTGGTGTTCCAGGTAACCAATGATTGGGCATAATTTTATGCCACCATGGGAAGGACAATATCTCCAGAGATGTAACCCCACATGTTCTTTCCGGTTAAAAAGTTTTTCATTACATAGGCCCAATAGGTATAGTTACTGTCATTCAATTTTACACTGATCGCCTGAAAGGAATCATCACGTTCACCGGCCATTTTGACTATGCTTCAAACTACAATGTGTGTTGCGGACTGGGCTTGCAAAATGTGCAGCGGACTGGGCCTGCAAAGTGTGTTGTGGATTGTGCTACGGACTGGGCCTGTAAAGTGTGTTGTGGACTGTGCTGCGAACTGGGCCTGCAAAGTGTGTTGTGGATTGTGCTACGGACTGGACCTGCAAATGGTGTTGTGGACTGTGTTGCGGACTGGGCTTGCAGAATGTTCTGTGGACTGGGCCTGCAAAGTGTGTTGCACTCTGGGCCTGCATAGTGTGTTGCGGAGTGGGCCAGGCTGGAAGAGAGACTTACTGATAGCTGGTTGTGTTCTGTCTCACTGCTGTGTGAGTGTCGTGCATTGATAGGCCTGATCTGGTGGAAGATGAAGATGGATTTGTAGCAGGAGAATCCTTGGAGGAGAGATCTATGAAGGGGACGATGGCAGCAAGGGTGTCTCGGCCCAACAACTCAGATATGTCACTGCAGAAATAGTGGGCCTGATCTGTTGAAAAATGGGGACAGATCTGTAGCAGGAGAATCCTTGGAGGAGTCAGCGATGAAGGAGACAATGGCAGCAAGAGGGTCTGAGCCCAACAACTCAGATATGTCACAAGGTCCGTGTAATACCCTGACCCAGATTAGACATAGTTTAGTGTAATACATCTTACTTAGACCGCGTAATCTCGAAGATTACGGTTAGGGCTTTGAGAAAAGCCCAAGTGTGGCCCAATCTGAGATCGAAAGCTCAGTGATCTAACTCTTCCAGCTGGAAGGGCAAAATGGTAATTTACCGCTTATTGTAATTATTTTATAAATTGTGTTATTATTTGATTATTATTGGATGATATTATTCTCCTTAGTCAAGGATTTCGATTGCTGATTTTAAAATAATTTTATTTTCAGAAAATAGTATTTAAAACCGTCCGTCAAAACCCGAAAGGGAGAAATAAATATTTTTAAATGGTTTTTTGAAATGAGATAAATTTTGAAACCAGCATAGTATGTTAGACCATTTTAGTATGGTCTAGTTTATTCTTTCAAAATCCAAAAATGAGGATTTTAAATTGTTTTATTTAACACAAGTTGAAACACGTAAATAGTGTTAAATTGTGATTTTTTTATTTAAATCAATGGTTTTTAGTGAGTTTTGAATCTCCAAATTTTTATGATGATTAGAATTTTTAAAACCCAACTTATCTGTCAGGTTGGATTAAAAATATTGTTTTTAGTTAAAAATCAGATTTTATCAAATAGTGGACTTATTTGCAAAATCAGAACTTGTGAAGGACTTATCTGCAACCAACAATAACCACTGCCGGTTACTGTTTCGGACATAGGCAACCATCGCATGCAGTGGTCATCCAGCCACCTTCGATTGATCAGTTTTGCTATATATTTGGCCCTCCTCAGCTGGATTGAACTCCCAAAATCTTCCATCTCTTAGTCTCTCTTCTCAGACCAACTCCATCTCTCTCTTGGCCTCTTTCTCTACCAGTTTTAGCTTAACCGTAGCTTAGAGGGAGGTTTTTCAAAAGATCAGATTTTCAGCCCAGGAACTCGAGTGAAGGTAACCACTGTGTTCCTTTTCAAATTTTAAGTGGTTTGGAATCAAGAAAAACTGATTTTGGCTAAGTTTTGAATGTGTAAACCATTTTAAAGTCTAAAGAAAAACTTGGTTTTCTTTGTATCAATGTGCTTTTCGTTTTATAATCGGATGGCCCACTGAGTTTTAAAACTTTAAACTACTCCCTATGGAAAGAGGACTCACTGAGAAGTCCATCTGATCGGTTAGATGTGAAAACTGAATCCAGGAAACCCACTGTTTCTGAATTCATATTTCATGTAGTGTTTGCCCGTCACTGTCTGCTGTTGCAGACAGTGGGGGAAGACGACTCTCGGACGGTCCGAGAGTCGAGCTTCCGACGGTCCAAGCTTCACTCGAAGCCCCGAAGCGTCCGAGGCAAACTTACTCGCCCAGATGTTCCGAACCGAGTTCGGAAGGACCGAACTCCACTCGGATGATCCGAGCTTCAATCGGCATGATCCGAAACACAGAGACCCACCAAGACCAGTTTTTCAAATTTTTTTCGGTTCAGAAAGACCTTCGGATGATCTGAGACCTGATCCTCAGACGATCTGAAGTCAGACCCAAGGTCTGAAGTCAGTGACTAGTTTAGACAGTGGTTCGGATGATCCGAAGCCACAATATCTCGTTCCGAGGCATGTTCTGAGGGACGTAGTTTTTTAATATAAAATCTTGATTGTTAATGATGCATGTGATGCTATGCCCTTGATAAATTAAAAATGTGTACTAGCCCTCTTCTCTTACTACTATAGTGTATATACTATTGTATTCACTTCCAGACCGACTCTATTGGTCTGGCACTGAGTGACTTCACTTCCAGGCCAACGCTATATTTGTCGGGCACTGAGTGACCTCGAGGCCTTACTCAATATGTCAGATCTGGTCCTATCCAGAAGACAACTCGAGAAATAATCTGAGTATCTAGACCTAACTCAATAAGTCAATCTAGTCATGCCCAGAAGACAATATGAGTTTTGGACTGAGCACCTTACTATTACTCTATTGTGGATTATTGTAACTCAAAATGGTTAGAAACTAAGTAGGAGACTCAATTCCATATACTTTAGAGATTTTTAGGAAAACAAGTATGGTTTTGAAATACTACTTGTGTGTATGCATTTGATGCTATGTATGTTGACCTGTTAATGATTGTGCACTTGTTTGCTTGTTGAACAGAGACCGCGATATCACACATTTTCGGTGAGGGAACTTAACTTTACAGTAGGTGTAAACAGGTCTTTATTTGAGAAAGATCTTGAGCAATGAGTGGTTTCAAGTTTGATGAACCCACTCATGTGCCTAGACATGATGCACTGTTACAAGAAGTGCCTATGTTAATTGTGAAATGTTTATGACGTTGATCATATGAGTTATGTAATACTGCTTCCACGTGCTCTTGACTATTGAACCAATACCGGCTATGTGTATGAGATGGTTTACATCTACTGGACCATGGGTGTCGACAGTTGCTAACTTGAGGGTGTCATTATCGGCCATGTGAGGGCCGGAGATGAACTTGTAAGGATGTATTTTGACCGTGTCGGGACTTAATGCAATAGTCTCAGCGTAGTATGTAGGCGTTATGTTGGATGACAGCAGTAATGGAAAAGATTATGAGAATAGAAATGATGATGACATTGTACTTGAATTTATTGTCAAGCATGAGATATTATTGCAACTGTTGATTATTTACTAACCTGATGTTTACTTAAGTGCACTGTTATATTTCCTTCACTGGGCTAGTTAATTCACCCCACTAGCCTTTCAGGAGATAAACCCGAGGAGCAGAACCCTCTGTTTGAAACTTAGGGTGGATAAGTTGCAACGCTGCCTTGGGGTTCCCATTGAGGGGAATACCCTTGTCTTTGCTTTTTGGTTCTTGGAACCGTTTGTTTTGTAAAGTACTAGGTGTAGTACTTGATTTGTGTTAACGTGATGTATTAAACTACCATGTATGCGTGTCTAATGTTTTATAATATTTCATGGTTGGAATTACGTGTTTATGTTTGTGTCTCTTGGGATAGACTTATGATATATGTTTGAGTCCACATGATGAGATCATGTGTGACCTTTGAGTCTAACTGTTGATCCAGCCCAGTTAGACTGCTTAAATGTAGTATTAGTTTTTTTTTTTTAAAAAAAAAAATTATTCGCTTTCCGGGACACCTTTCGGGTTGGGGCGTGATAGTCCGAGCCTACAAAGACTGATTTGGGAATAGAACCGGGGCGAGAGGCAATGATGCAGAGGGGCACGACGCTCCTTCGTGAGAGAGGATCTGAGAAAATAAAAGAGGGCTTTCTCTATAACAGATCTGAACGGAGAAGACATGCAAGAAGGGAAGTAGAGGAAGGCAAGTGGCGAGACTGCAAAGGTGAAGGAGATGCGATTACCGACTGAACCTAACTCGGGATACCATATTAGAATCTGATAATCTCTCACATAATAAATCACAATACAATGTATTTATGTACAAAACACTACAAACCCTAATTAGCCCTAAGTGAGAAAAGGACAAAACTACCCTTAATAATAAAAAGAAAATACAACTTTAACATAGCTATCCAACAGGATTGAATTTATGCAATTTGACATGGATTGAAGAAGTTATTGCCTAATTTTTTGTGGTATCATAGTGTTGCAAAATTAGTATACTTTTGTCAATTTTAATTTTATTAAGGTTTAAGGGTCAAGATTAAAACATTGTTATATTGATTTAATGGCTTCAATTATACATGACCATTTAATTTGTATTGAAACAATCTAGACATTAACGAAAGCCCTATGCCGAAGGAGTTACTTTGTGTTTTGCAATCTTGATTGCAAGTTCCATTGTGGAAATGTTAGGAGACTCTTCTTCGCGTATGGGCGTGTTACCTTCCATGGTAGTATTGTTTGCAGCGTTAACTTGTGAACTTGAAAGTAGATTTTAAGATCCATAGGCATAGATACCGTTCTCGGGATATTAATGGAAATTGATAATATCATGAAATTTTTAGATTTTTACCAGGATATTAATCGAAAAATCTCAAGAAAAATATAATAATTAAAATAGATTAAATTAAAATATTAATAAAATAAAAATCTTATTGGGAATATATCAGGATATTATCATGATAGTACCATTTATCACATTTTAACTCGAATTTATCAAGAATTTAGTGCAGTGCCAATAAATACACGTTAATTAACACAATAATGATATTTTGTCAATAAAAGCATGATAAATTTGAAATATTTGTGACAATGATTCTATTCTTTATTGTTGTTTAGGTTTGTCAAACTTTCTTTGATTAGGTTAGAAAGAGGACTTCCTCAGTGTCATTTATGGTCAAGGAAATGTTCAATATCGCCATGAAGAAAGTAAACTAGATATACTTAATGTCACAGGCCTAACAAAAAAGGACACATGAGAAACAATAATATTTTTTTTCAACTCTAAAGCATATACAACTCATAGTCCAAACACGTGATACCTACATGTGTATTACGAGATCCCTACAGATCCAAGGACTTATTGGACCCTTGATTTGATCGAACTGAAGTATCAGCTGCCCACGTACTTCAATAGAGATCAGATTCTGCGTAATTCTCAATTCAATTATTTCATGGCACTAACCCCGTGCTATTTATGAATTCACATCAAGATATTCTAATTACCCTATCGTGGGCTTCATCAATAAAATAGATCTCATCTATCACGGGTTTAGCCAATCACGGGTCTATACCAACCATGGGAACACCGTCAACCATGGGGTCAATGTCACACATGGATAAATCTCAACCATGGGACCTATACCCGAACATAAATATATCCCTCATCGGCGACAATACTCTAAATATGGGTCAAATCTTTTATGGAATCAATGTCCTCTATGAGGATATCTATCCATGATATACAATACTCATCCATGGTCACAAAACCCTATATAGGAATAATCATCCATGGGAACATAATGTTTATCCATAGAACTGTCACGTCCACCATGAGACCAATACATCTACCATGGGACCACTATATCTATCATGGGGTTAATATGCCCACCATATAATCAATATTTAGGCATGAATCCAACATGTGTACCATGGGAACAACATTCATGGGATTCATCATCCATCCCTGGTAACTCTTCATTAGTGAGTATCATCTATCCATAGGGTAATAATCATCCATGAATATAATCACTCCATGGGTATAATCCATCAATGGGCGTAACTCATATATTCGTAGAACCAATATGTCTATCATAGGACCAATAGGTCTAACATAAGACCAATACGTCTACTATGAGACCAACATGTCCATCATAATACCAATACGTCTACAATGGAACCAACATGTCTAACATAAGACCAATACGTCTACTATGAGACCAACAGGTCTATTAAAATACCAATATGTCTACCATGGGACCAATATGTCTAACATAAGACAAATATGTCTACTCTGAGACCAATAGGTCTACCATAAGACAAACGTCCTGGCATGAATCCAAACCACAATGGGAACCATCATTCATGAGTATATACATCCATCCTTGGTAACACTCTATCAGTGAGTATCATCTATCCATCGGTAATAACCATCCATGAATATAATCCTTCCATGGGTATAATCCATCTATTGGCATAACTAATCCACGGACACATCATCTACCATAAGATCTTCTATCCGTAGGAACAACACTCGAACGAATCACTACTTGACTGTGGCAACAATATAAAATCATCATATCATATCATAAATATACCACGACCTCTAGCAAGACTTATGGTCCATGACTTACTAAGCGGAAGACCTACAACTAGCGTGATCAAGTCTACCTCGCCCTGCATCCTTCACCTTATGGGTGATTCAGTCAAGCTCTAAGGTGGTTGGACCGCGTCTAACGAAGCTAGCACCACCCCCATGGGGTAAAATAGTATCTAGCTCTGAGTATCAACGCACATCAAGTAGTGTGAAATAGCCGTGAGAGCGCCCTCCAGCGTGTAGCATGTGAGGGACCTACTCCTCGACAGTAACTCTACAGAACCAAGTCTCCGTAGCCTACCCCACCCTCCTGAATATCTCTATAGAACGGTCAGTCCACTATCATAATCGCGTGAGGGACGTACCCATACCACATCTCAATATCAAGTGACCAAGTCACATATACATCTCAATGCCATAGTCTCCTTATGTTCATATCGAGGCTCTCACGGTCTCACGGCTACTCTAGGCCTTACTCATGGAATATATACTTATCTCATCATTTTAATTATACAAAGGTGAGACACAATGATTACTGATCGGACAGTTTCCTTTTTCAACGGACTAAGGCATAACGTTATCAATATCACGTGAGTAACATACCCATACCACGTCTACACACTCATACCACGTCTCAATATAATTAATATCACGGGAGGGACGCACCCATACCACTTCTCAATCAACAACTATCACGTGAGGGACACACTCATACCACATCTCAATCAACAATATCACGTGAGGGACACCCATACCATGTCTTAATATAATCGAGTGACTAGTCATCATCTGTCCATCTTAAGAATTTTCACAGTTCTCTAGCAACTGTAGGCTTTACTCGAGTATCAAACATATATGTCTCATCATATCGAAACTCCCAATGCATCATAACCTCTTTGGGCCACCTTCGTGGGATCCAACATCTGCATTAGGGTCTATATTAGGGAAGGTATATCCCACCAATCCATTTCTACCATTCACATTTGCCTCAACATCTTACATCGTCCTTAATATAAATGGATGACACAATGCATCTTTTGATCGAGCTGAGGCACAATGCTCTCAGTTGCCTACGTACCACATAGTGGATCAAATCAACCGTAGTTCAATATTTTTAAATTTGGGTTGACATTGGGGAGTCATCGTACTTTTACTTTCGGAAAATCAAATAAGGTTTTTTTAGCATTTACATTACATTCCATACATTATCAATCATGCTAGCCCATCTCCATTATAGCACAAGTTAACCCCATTGGATTCTAAGATACTTGACCTTAACTCACCCATATCACTTAGTCTAACTCTTTATCAAGTTCCTCTTAAATCATGGAAATTCATTCTACACATGGTTAGGTCAATCCACCACAACCATTATCAAATGATGTACACATCATCAATTAATCCAAGCATGGCATTAAAACACATTCATCATGCTTATTATATGAGTTACCCATCTAAGAATTCATAAGCATAAGCATTCATTTGATACATACATTACGCATAACCATACACAAGTATAGAAAGTTATCAGTACCCTATATTACACATATTAGGCAATCTTGATTTATCATACATTCTATTATACTTTAACACATCACAAATCTATGAATTCTCAATTATAGTAAACATATAATCATAGGGAACTTGGGAAACTCACACATATATATCTGATATAATATATTCACATCAATCACACATAGGCATAAAGGGGTCAAACCATAATCATATCTAGTTATGCATTGGAATGTGCACAAGGCAACATTCACTCAAACATATTATCACACACCTTGTGAGCATGGAATTTTACAAATATTCTGAATGCTCTAAGTGTAAGGTATTCTAGAATTTTATCCAATGTTATCAAACTCGAATCGTATCGAAATTTTTCTAGGGGTGTCAATCATAAATCAAAAATCGTAAAATCATATGATATATCATCTTATTCCCATTACTATTTTGTTGACCTGGGTCATTACACTTAATAAGATATTAAATGTTATCATGTGAATGAAGTGGGTGCATGTGCAACAAATCCAAGCATTATAGAAAAACCCATCTTATCATGCTACTAGAATACAAGAACATACAATTTTCCTACAAGTTCTAGTTCTGTTATACCAATCAATCTAACTCCTTTTTTCTTTTCTTTTTTAATGACCAAGGTGTGCAGGGCTCTCATCTGTATTTAGAAAGGGGGCGTTTTAACTCGATTAGTACTTGGGGCATATGCAAGCCTCCCAATTCCCCACACACCGGGTAAGCAAGTACGAGGAGTAGCCCAGAAAAATGTTTAACGTAAATCGAACTCAAAACTTCCCTTCATGAAGGAAGCTTCTTGACCATCAGACTAACCCCCTCTTGAATTATCTAACTCATATTTTTAGAAGCCAAATGAAAACTAGATCCAGTGAACCTCATCATCATTTATATATCATCTCTGTTTTCCAACTCAAATGGACAGAACAACTAAAAACAAAACATAGGTGCACAGAAATGCCGATGAGTTATATCAGTGTATCACAGATTGACTACAACTTCTACTCAAACATATGACTCCAACACATATGTTGTGAAAGAGTTGGAGTTTAATTTTTAATGTGAAAGTTGTAATTAATCGGTGTTGTACTGTCGACGCACATACAATCAGGCATACGAGGCTGGAGATATGAAAACCTCATTTTCAGAAAAGTTGGGACACAAATATGGATATGGGTACCCTATTTTACTTGAAATATTGTGCCCATGATTTACTTCAATAATATAATTTGAACCATTTTTCGATTTGTGCGTGTCATCCTTGGCGTAGATGTCATGCTAATCTTCTCTGTATCATTCCAATTTTATTGGAAACCCTTCAAACATGCTAAATGTCACACAAACATCTATACATAATTTTTTTTTTCACAAGTGAGATATTTTAGTTTTTATATGTTTCCCTTTTTATATTTCTTTTAGTATAAAAATATTAAAATTTTCAAACATAGAAAATATAGGGCAGCATGATTCTACAGGTGTCCTTTTAAGTATTAGAACAGCTTTGGATGTCCAAGAATCTCTATGATGGTTTTCCAGAGTTTGGTGGCTTTATAAAGTTTGAATAACAGATTCTTTTTCGTGCACATGATGGTTATCCGCGTGTAGGTTTTAGGGGGTGAAGTGAAGAATTTGAATTGAGCATACCTAGTACATACGATCATACAAAAAGGAAATCATAGTACTATCCATTTACAGAAGAGCAGATACTAGAATAATTAGGATACTTCTCTTCCCACTTTTTTATTCCAAATAATTAGAATAATTGCAAGTGATGGTACATTAAAATGCATCATCAGGCTTCAGTGACAGTTACATTTCCAAAAGGGACATATCATGTGACACTCCATTTGAATGCACATAAAGGAAAGTACTTTCTGAAAATTTTACTCATGTAGTTTAACTGGTTGCCTCCCGCTTCAGGAAGTGAGAGGTTGCGGGTTTGAACTCCCATGACCTAACCTTGGTGTGCCCTCAGGGTGGTGGGCTCACCTGTAGGAGTTTTATGCTGGGTATCCCACAATTTTCCACACGTAAATTCAAAAAAAAAAAAAAAAATCTTCCTGAAAATGACCATTTTAACCAAAACTGATTAAACCCATATCATTTTTTTAAGTGAAAGATATTGTTATTTCAAAGGAAGTATCTCCAGAGAATTTCAATTCCACAGAATCAATCAGGTAGGAATATGAGAAAGAAGAACAAGTATGGTAAGACTGCCATGGCCTCTCTCTCTCTCTCTCTGCTAAAAACTGAAAGAACAGAAACATTGCCAAAATGGGGATCATCTCGCAGCATAGGATAGATTTGTAACTAGCGAACAAAGATGGCAAAGTGTAACGAGAAAGACATTCGCACGTGCACGTAGAAGTAGTCATTGTATGCACATGTATGAACACAATCCTTGCAACATCTGTGAAGATAATACAGGCCCGATATAACCTAATTGTTGATGGCAGTAAGTAGTTTTGAAAGAAAAGGGAATGGGAGGATTGTAGCTGGTTTGGTTAGCTTTCCTGGTTTGGACATCAAATGGAAAGACTTCCTTGAAATTTCTACGAAATCAATTTCTAACAAAATTTTAAGAAATTGAAGAGATATTTTTAATAAACATTTACAAGCACAGATTTGAGAGAGTTGCACCTGTGACTGGTGGTGTGAGAAGACCAAGAACCTGAAATTGGTGGTGAGGGATGACTAGAGACCTTAAATTGGAGACAGAAAACCACAATAAGAGAAGGGATGGCGCAAAAGTGGAACAGACCTGGAAGTGAGAAGAAGAGAATAATCAATTGAGACCTCAGAGAGACTCAACTGGGCTCATTAATCAGTTTTTCAAGTGCTTTCGCAGGGTATATGGTGTGAAAAACTGGAGAGAAATCAACCCCTGTTTTCTCATCTCAAATGTCCAAACAAACATGTGCTTAGAAATGGTTTCATACAAACCTCTATTTTCCAATGAAAAAGGGTGTAGATAAATATACCCTCAGGAATCTCAGGTTTCCTGCTATTTCTTAAGATTTGCCTACACTTGAACAATAAATAAAGCATAAGATTCATCAAAAGAAGAAAATAGAGAGAAAAAGAAAAATTTATATATCCTCAACACGAGAATGTGCAAATAACATGTCAAAAGTTTTTACACAATGCCCATACTTCGGCAATTTGTACTGTTGATGATGTAGATCCCAACATCAATATGGCATACACCCCCAAAATAATCAAAATCAGAATAGGCAAGACATCCAATTTTAGCCATTTTATAACAGATTGAAGTTTTAAGATCCTCTAATGGGCACATTCTAAGCCCAGATCTTCTGCTCTGTCAAAACATTCCTTTTTTATCTGTTGCGATGTGAAGATGAGGAGATGGCATGTACAGAGAGGCATCCTGAGCGTCGCCAAATGAAATAGGAGTCTCTCAAGATCAGCTACATACAAAAACTAAGCAGAACAAAAGTTTAGAGCCATCTAGTATGCAGTCTTGAAAAGCCTTGAAATGGACGATTTCTAGCCATCTGAAAAATTACAAACAGGCCATTTCAAGGCCTTATGTTGAATGGCTAGAACTTTAAATGGGCCAATTTTTGGTACAGGCTGATCTAGTGTGTCGGTATGCCCTATTTATGCCTCATCCATTTTTTTCACATCTTAACAGGGGAAACCTGCTTTCGAGACAACAGGTGATCTGAACAAAAACATCTGGGGACTGGGGCAGATCAGATGAATACCTGCTAATTCACATCTCTTTCTCTAAATAATAATTAGTGGTCTGGAATCTAAATGGTCAGAGATTGGTCCCATATCTATTTAATATCATCTATTTTACAGTATATATAGCTACATAAAAGAAAGGAAAGCACAAAAGAAAAACCATAGAGAATAGATTTAATTACATTAACTCTATTATATACAACTGTTGTCTGACAATCATTTTTGGCCATACGAAATGAAACCATAATCCTAATCTTGTGTAACTTGGAATTGGAAACCATGTCATATGCATGTTTCCATAACTCATAAATGTATCATCTTCAAAGAAAAAAGTCATAAATGTATAACATGTGAAAATACAAACAGAGATATGATAGAACTCTATAAAAAGATATACCGTTACAGATAAATTAAGTTCAGTCTTTTACAGTGTGTGAAGATAGGAGAGTTATGCAGAGGAAGGAGCGCCTTTTCTATATAGCTGCCTGCCAAGCAAGACAAAATGCAATGCCTAAGGAGCATTTTGTACAGGAGAATGAGTAGATTGACAAGTGCCATCAGAAATCAAATGACGAAAATAATCAATTTGTAGTGTCTTCTGTTTCTTAGTTGGAATAAAGTTTTGCTTGGCAACTCCTGGAAATGGGTCCATCTACAGTTGACACTTACTTTAGGAGACAACCGCAACAGAAATTGTCACTGATGCCTGTTATAGACACCAGAAAATTGTCAAAATCCTTTATGTAGGAAACTGAAAATTGTAATATTTAATAATAAATTCAAGAAGCATCATCAGCAAAAAAAGTGTGGTTTGTCTCAAAATTGATGAATATCTGGTAACTAATGCTCAAAACATTGTCCACAACAAATATTTAGTTTGCTGTGTCTCCCAGACTTCCACAGTTATTTGGACATTCAGTACAGTAAGACTATTTATATGATGTGGGTGACCACCATTGATGGAGGATATCAAAACTTGAAAACTGGAATGTCTTAAGCAGATCAGTAGCACATAGAAGATAGAACAATAAGTTAGAAACAGTCTCCAAAAAAGGTTCAAATGATTGATGGCTAGAATCTTTCATTAGTTGGACATCATCAATATTTGGGCCATCAGAAAAGCATTAGCAAGAGACATTGTCTAATAACAAAATTTGAGTCCTTAGTTCTTTAATGTCTTGTGCAGATCTTTAGCTATGCAAAGGGTATCCATCGTGAAACACACATAGCAGTTTTCAGTTGCAAGATAAATCTAAATGCTTCCAATTGTAATCTTTGTGATTATAAAAAAGGTAACTTGAAGGTTTTTATTTTTTACCTTTGTTTTTGAAAGCAAACTCATCTAATTCTTTCTATTATTAATACTTCTCATGTCACAGATCAAAAGAATGAATAGATCATGAACCTGATTTTCTTCCGAGGACTACTGCAGAAAAAAGGCAAGGACAGCCGAGCACACAACCATTTGGTGTTGCAAAAGAAGAGATGTCAAATGGTTAACTCTATCCTCCTCCCTTCGATGTTCTTTTACGCCTCATGATAAGCCCTTCCATTAAAGAGATATAGGTAGATCCATGTATAGAAATACCCTTCTCAATCATTTCATTTAAAACACACACAGCTTCTTTAAATTTACCATCTCTGCAGAGCACATCAATGCACTTTGAGAAATTAGTTGAATTAGATTCAGTGTCTTCCTGTGAATTTTCTTCACTGCAGGCCTCTTGATTCTTCTCTGTTATTCTTCCATCAGAAATGACCTTCTCTGAAGTGGAAATGGCAAACTTACCAGTTAATTTTCCACTTTCAACCATCTTCAATAATAACTTCTCTGCTTCCTCTGTTCTTCCTGCCTTTGAAAGTGAACATAGAATGCCATTGTAAGTATAATTATCAGGACCTAAATTCTTCTCTTCCATTTCCATAAGAAGTTTCAACGCAGTGTCTATTTTCCCTTCTTTGCACAGACCTGCTATCAATGTATTGTAGGTGATGGCATCAATTGTTTTTCCTTTTGAGACCCACTTATCAAAGTGATTAAGAGCCCTATCCACCTTCTGATCTCTACATAGCCCATTAATAAGAATATTGCACGTGATTACATCAGGCTTGAATGATTTCTCCACCATCTTATTATGAAACTGACACGCTTTCTCCAAATCCCCTTCTTTGCAATATCCATGAATGATTGTATTATATGTTGTCTCATCTGGTTCCAATCCACTCTCTAACATCTCATTCAACTTGCTTATTGCTCCCTCAGTCTTACCTGCTTTGCATAGCCCCGAGATTACAGAATTATAGGTAATGATGCTAGGAAATATCTCTTTCTTCTTCATTTCATCCCAAAGTATCAAAGCTCCATCTACGTTCTCATCCACAAAGTACCCCACAATCAGTGTCCCATAGCTAACCTCATCAAGTGTATATCCCTTCTTGGGGGCAGTTCGTAGCAGCTCATGGGCCTCATCAAGTCTTTTCTCCTTACAAAGGTAATGAAGAACAGTGTTCAATGTGCAAGTATCCATCTTTAAACCTTTCCTAAGCATCTCATCCATAAGCTTGAATCCTTCAGCCATGTTCCCACCTTTACAGTAGGCACCAATCAATGTATTATAAGTAACGCAATCGGGTGAAAACCCATTCTCTTCCATTCTTCTTAAGGACTCACTTGCTTCCCTTGCCTTGCCTTCTCTACACAAACCTTTGACCAGAATATTATGCGTGATGGCATTTGGTCTCACACCCTTCCCTTCCATACTTTCCATGATCTCAAAAGCCTTTGAACTGTTTCTGCACTCGAAACATCCATTGATCAGCGTGTTGTATGTCACTACATCTGGCAATAATTTAAGCTTCTCCATCTCATCTTGACGCCGAAAGGCCTCATCGATCCTCCATTCCTTACACAGTGCACTAATCAACATGTTGTATGTCCAAATGTTGGGCAGGAAGTGACTCCTTGTCATCACTTCCACAGTATACATAGCCTTCTTCAACCACCCCAATCTACAATAGGCACACACCAATGTATTATAAGTGTTCCTATTTGGTGAAAGCCCTCTCAGTTTCATATCCGCAAGCAAATCACGGGCCTCCTTCAACAGGCCTCTTTTACAGAATCCATCAAGTATTGTGTTATACGTAATGACATCAGGTGAACAACTGAACCGATCTTGCATTGAACGGAACAATTCCATGGCATCCTTAAATTTTGATCTCGAACAAAACCCATTTATCATAATGTTGAATGTGTTTGTATTTGGTTGGATGCCTAGGATGATCATGTCATTTAAGATCTCACGGGATATTGGGAGGGAAGAAGGGGAAGATGATCTTACCATTGAAATGAGTAGAGTGTTGCAGGTGAGAAGAGACGGGCAGAGGCGGAGCCGCTTCATCTTCTTGAACACCTTCTGCGCGAGGTGGGGCTGGTGGGCATGGGCATATGCACCGATTGCGGTATCGAGCAATGCCCGCGAGGG
Organism: Chimonanthus salicifolius; assembly: GCA_013350335.1. NCBI lineage: Eukaryota > Viridiplantae > Streptophyta > Magnoliopsida > Laurales > Calycanthaceae > Chimonanthus > Chimonanthus salicifolius. Next base: position 47,612,810 of record CM023540.1, on the reverse strand, counting down.
GGGAGGGATATGGCGAGGGGGATGGAGGAGAGCATCGTGGAGAAGGTGTTGGGGGCGGTCAGAGGCGATAAAGGAGAGGATGAGGGAGCGGGCATCAGAGAAGGCATTGGACCGGAAGAGGGAGGGGAGGAGGGTGAGGAGGGAGGTGAGGGAATTGGCAGGGGTGGTAAAATTTGGGAGGTGGGATTGGCACCAGTTATAGAAGGAAAGGAGGGATTTTGGGTGGGTGTGAGAAGTTCGGGAGAGGGAGGAGAAAATTGAAGGGAGGAGAGATGGGGTGAGGTGTGGAATGTATGGAGTCAAAGATTGGAAGATTGGAGGGTCCTTGCGGTCCTTTGTGGAGTTGAGAATGGAAGAAACTTCTTCAATAATTTTGCTTTGGAGGAGTTCTTGTTCTCCAGAATGTGTTGCGGGGCAACTGGTAGATCCTGTTTCCATTGAACCAATCCACTCATATATGCATGAGAAGTAGAAGAAGAAGAAGAAGAAGATGAGAAAGAAAGTGATGATGAAGGGGTTTAGGGTTTTAGGAAACCTTGAAAGAGAAAAGGTGATTCTGTTAAATGAGAACGAGAGAGAGGAGAAAATTCGAATGTTGGGCTTTGTTAGGCCTGGTTGAGTCCTGGCACAGCCCGACTGATCTGACCCTATACCCATTGGGTAGGTAAAAAAATTATATGATTAGATATTTTAGTTTAAATAATAATCAAGTAGATCAGCTAGAGCACTATTTTATTGTTAAGATAGAATTTATTAAATCATTTTACTTTTTAATTTTAAAATTAAAAAAATCTTAGATTTTTATTTTTTGAATTTAGGTGTGAGAAAGTACGGGATATCCAGCGAAAAACCTCCATAAGTCAGCCCATTACCCCTAAGGCATACCAAAGTTAGACCATGGATGTTCGAACTCACAGCCTCTCGTTTCTTCAAGCTAAAGGTAACCAATTCGAGCTACACCCATTTAAAATAGAACTTTTTTAAAATACTTAATTCTTATTTTTTTAGAATTAAAAATAAAAATTTATCTATATTCATCAATCCAACATTAAAGTCTATCAAACAAATATTGTAAAAGGTTAAATTTAAGTTTAAAAGAAAATGCAATAATGCAAGTATCGTAGATTCGTTATTAAGTAGGCCTTATATAACACCTTTGTGCCAAAAATACTCAGGCATTTTAGTAGTTTTGCCCAGTGCAATCATAGAAATAAAAAATATATTTTTGACACTTGACATAAAAGGCCTACAATGTCTCATCATATAAAAACCATAATTGTAGAGTATTAAATATTGAAAATTTGATATCAAAAGTGATTGTACTGTTAATACTCATTTAAACATTAAGTTTGATGAATTTAAATCTTAAGGTTACAAAAATTTACTAAATTTTAATTTTCTTGTACTCTATGACTAGGTTGTCAGTGTGATAAGGCCTACTGTCGACATGGATATGTCAAAAAAAAAAAAAAAATCTACTCCAAAATACCCATTTTACTGTTAATTTTGATGAATCCATATCCAAAATTTAAATATATTCCATGACTAAATCTTCAATGTGATAAGGCCTACTACCCATATAGTATGTTAAATAAAAAAAATCTATTACTCTACTAAAGTAACAAACTTATATTAATTTAGCATTTTTCTAAAGCACAATGCATGTGAGACTTAAAATTTTGATTAATTTGATTGTATATGCTTATAATGCAACTATGCACCTTATGATAGAAAAGCATTAGTGACTCGTATAAGTATTCATTGGATTCATTGGGGGTTTTACAAAACCAATGTAAGAACCTGAAAAATATTTTTTTACTAATTAGATTGTTAATTAACAAGCTTGATAACTGTTGTGCTTAACTAGGTAAGAAATGGGAGAAAATTTCATAATAATTTGATTTTGTTTTGTTTTGTTTTGGGTTTGAAGCATTTTATTGAGTTAAGCCCAATTGAGTTGAATGATGGGTTCATTGAACTTCAAGCCCATTTAATTGAGTTTAAAATTAAGGAGTAGTTGAGCTTCAAGGCCATGAGATAAACCAAGGCCCATGCAATCCACCACTATATCTCTTGTACGAGAGACACCTCATTAGGGGTCTTAATCTCAGCTGATATGCATAGTATCGACCGAGATGGTCGATATCTCGCTGAGATATATTGGTTAAATATCGGTCGATAGTCATTAATCTCGTTTTTGAAAAAAAAAAAATTGATATCCGCTGTGGGCGCGAGACGATATTAGCTCATATCGACTGAATAATAAATCTCACCCATATAAATCTCTTGCATGAAACACACCTCATGAGATACTTGGCAAATCCCACTTCTCCTCTTGCATGTCTCTTTTGTTTTAAAAATAATAATAATAAAGTGTTGTAATGAAGGTATTATGTGTTATAATAGAATTAAAAGTCTCTTAGGAAATTTTTTGAGTGCTCGTGATATTCAGATAAAATAGATATATCTAGCCTATGAATCTAAATCTAAATTTTTCAAAGATGAAAATATACGTTCTAAGGGTTCAAATGCAACTAGTTTCATCAAGATTGGTCGAGTATATGAATTTTGATGATTTTTGAAAGTTGAGAATTTGCTGCTGGAAAACAGAAAATCTTTTACTATTTGCAAACTGAGTATTAGTGGTTTTTAGAGAGAATAGATACATTCATCGTATGAATCTAAATCTAAATTTTTGGTGGATGAAGATATACTTAATAAGGGTTCAGATACAACTTATTTCATGAAGATTGGTTGAGTATATGAATTTTGATGAATTTTTAAAGTTGGGGATTAGCTGCTGGATAACAAAAAAAATCTATTATTGTTGCAATTTTTGAGAATTTATTTGACATATCTAATGAGCTCATAAATTTATGAAATTCTATGAGAAGACCTCTTCTTGAGTCTATTTTCTAGTGTACTATACCTTGTACCCAAATTTGTTATGAATCATTCCCAGATTTTATCAAAATCACATTTCATAGGATTTAGCTTTCAGATTTGCAAATTATGATTTAATTACTAAAACTGATCCTGAAATGGTTTCCCTTTTTTTTTTTTTTCTAGATTTTAATGAGTTTATTTATGACTTCATTTCCTTTTTCTTTCACTTAAATTTTATGGTATTTTCTTATTTGGGCCACACACACCGGGTTCTATGGGGAGTGGCCCTTTTGTGTTGAGAATGACTTGAAGCCATGATCTTCCGCATCTTATACAAGTTCTTGACTGTCGAACCAACCCTCACGGGTTATTGTGTAATTGACTTATTGTTTGGACATTGTTATATGTTATTTGAGATTTTGATTGTGTAATTCCTTTCTTTTGTGATATTCCTTGTTGAAAGTATGATTATTTAGGTGATAGTAATGGATTTTGAATATCAACTATATGCTATGATTGAATTACAAATATGGAAATGAAACTAAGTGAAACAGAGCAAGAATGGGTGGAGCCCTTAGGTGAAAGTCCATAAACTCACGTAAGAGGGTACCGTGTTTCCCACGAGCTAGCAACCCGAAAAGAGGCAACACACTATGATGGATGGTTGGGATTTATTCTCAAGAAACACAAATAAAAATACATAAAATCCTATCTAAATGCATCAACACGTCCACCTTGAGCTTCCAAAGATATCAACACATTTTTGTCGGAGAAGAAATAGCCAATGGGTGGATCTAAGAGGAGCTCAAATTATGGTTCAAAGTGGTTCTGCACCTGTTCAGTAAAACGGTCATAACTTGAGCTACGGAACTAGAGGGCATTCTTGTGCTCGTTGGAAAACTCTTTGACTAAGCTATCTACACCTAAAGTGTCATCGAATTCTGAATTCATTTTATACCTGAAAAGTGTCTTGAAAGTTAGCAATTTTCATCCATCTGATTTTAATTCAGTTTGGTTGGATTTGAGCCAAGTGTCATCTCCACATGTCTTCCATGATTCCTCTTCATTCTCTAGGCCTTGTGAACGTGTGGGCTTCCTCTGACCAGGATCCACACGATCTCAAGTTGGGCCTTGGGGCCCCACATATGGGTCTACATGCGTTGCATCTTCCAATTCAAGTTCCCAAACCAACTAGTTTAGTCACGCATTTGTCGCGGTTGAACACGAACCATTTTCCATCCTATTTCTGGGTTTGATGCCCGCATCAGTCTATTGTGCTTTTCAACGAAGTACCTCCAATGTCATGTTTTTCATCAAATTCTCGTGTAGACTCGAAGCTGGATATCTTTTTCTTAACGGTAACGAATAATTTGTTAAAATTAAAACAAAAACATAAATAGGAAATAAAACAATACAACCCTTGCCCATAAAGGATGATACCTAGAAATATACATGTGAATTCAAAACCCCGAGCAAGCCTACAAAACTAACTCTTTCTCTTTCCTTTTTTTTTTTCTCTTTTTAGTCCCAAACCCTTTTGTAAGTGAAAGACAACCTCTGCATGATCCTTTTTTAACAATTCGACCAAATTAAAAACATATTCTTTAGATGTTCCTTTTTTTAAAAAAAAAATCTCTTAATCCCTAACACATAACTAAATGAACTAGACAATCCCTTTTTATCCTCAATCAGTGTCCTTCTATGTGAGTAGAGTCCTTAATCTCCTTTTGGCCCAAGATGCTACATGAAACTAAAGGCTCAAAGCCCATCTCGGCCTTAGTTCCATAAAAAATAGAAGAGCCACTTGGCCTAGGCCCAGTTGAAAAGGAGAGATCCAAATCTCTCCCTGTCCATTAACGCCCATTGCTAAGGATATCTTGCTCTAGGATCCCCGATCTATTGATAAAATACCGCAGGAGTCTTGACTTTCCTACATGTGTGAGATAGGAAAATTGAGAGCCTTGGCCTCGATGCAAGTTTCTTCTGCCATCTAATCCCCCTTATCTTCAATCCTCGCCTTGATCTAATGCAGACATCAGATCCAACGAACCCGAAGTATGCCCAACTGAGGGCGAGCCAACCCACTTAGATAAAATTGATGAGTTTGCTTGTCAGATTCATGCTCGAATTGATGGTGGGAAGAGAGGGACCACTTTGAACTCCATGTCACCACAGTTGTGGGTCCCGCTTAAATTGACATCAGCAGTAATGTTAGCACACATTGGTCCCACTTCAAACCCAACTTCAATGGACACGTGAGTTGCTGGGTGCTATTGGGTAGTTTAAGACCCCACTTCCTAATGACCCAATGCACAATGATGTGTGGCCTTGATTAAAAATGGAAAACTAAAGAGGGAAATTTCCTTTCTGGCTTTAGCAAACCATGGAAATTGCTGGATTTGAGCACCTATTGGAGGAAGAAAATAAAAGTTAAGAAAAGAATAAAAAGAAAGAGAATAAGAAAGATAGAGGAGCTCGGTCAAAAAACCCAACCAACGACAGAAACTATAGAGGGAAAAACTAGAGAAGTGGAAGAAATCTTGGCTGGAAATCTCAGCCACCGTGTGCGTCTTATGCTGTAGAATTCTGAGAAAAGAAATTAAGAAGAAGATGAGGACGGCAGGTAGTAGAGGATAAGAAGCAGTTGTCAAAGAAGAAAAGAATTGAAGAGAAGAAGGGGCCTACACTTTTTCTCTGATTGCAAACCCACTCCAATCGGAGCTTGTGCTGTGCTAGAGAAAGAGAAAGGAAATAGGAGAAAATAAAGAATGAAAAAGAAAAGATTTGATCGAAAATAACTTCGTCTTTTTATTTGTTTCCTTTTATTTTTATTATTCAAAATAAGGCTCATAAATATGGCTAAGCGTTGTAATTTATTGCAGATTTTTTTTATTAATGAAAACTATCCAAAAGCTTTGGCTTTCTCCAGTTGGTGAGTTTTTATCCCCGTTGATTTTTAGTTTTATATTGTATTGCATTAAATTCCACGTATAAGCTAAGTCATCGGAAGGTTCGTCTGGTTACCCCTAAATTTGAGCTGGATTAGAGTTGTGGTCGTAATAATTGCGGCAATTCTCAATTCCTTGTTCGTGTCAACCCGAGAATGTAGATTTTAGCTCAAAACCCTAGATCTATTTTCAAGTTGCAACTTGGCCTGCATTATGAACCTCCACACAACTTTGGTGAATCGCCTTCCAATGGAAAAAGGGAAGCCCCACTCCTTTAATGTCGTGTGTCGAGCACTCCTCAACCCTCGCTTCTACCTTTCTCCTGCATGTATGAGACAGGATAGTCGAGAACCCTACTGGCCTCAGTGTGAGCATCTTCTGCCTCTAAATCCCCATTATCTCCAACCCTACCCTCAGAATCTCCATACACCTCTAGTGAAGTGTATTCTGTCAAAAAAGGGAAACCCCAATCCCTTGTTGTGGATGTCACACACTCTGCAACCTTTGTCTCTACTTCCAACATCCTAGAAATTGAAATCTTGAATCTCAAATTCGTGCCCCAAATAGCTTCGGCGGTGGGTAGAAGTCATCACCCTATTGCTCAATCAAGAATCCCACGTGTAGTTCGAGTTCAATATGTGACGCCAGAATGATGGACAAATAGCAGCTGTGTCATTCGGGCAACCATTGTCGATCTTCTCCATCCTTCACTGAGAACAACAACGACTGTCTGATAACAATTTGATGACATAAACCTCCAACTTTCATTACCAAGACCTTCGAAACCTCCGTAATACTTTTTATGTCTACCAGCATTCAGACCTCACTAATATCCCGTAATGCCAGATTGAGTGGGTTGACCATGTTCTACCCACTCTTTTTCGATTTGTTGAAAAACACTCACCATCCATGCCACCAAAGGGATTCCAATAACTTTGATTCACATTAATCTCCTTGCAGGCCTAAAATTGGGTTTCCACTCTAATGATAGGAAAATCTCTTTCCACCATGAAACCCCTTTTTCTAATTCTCCTTGCTTCTTCCATCTATTTACATGACACCAATAGATAGTAGTCACTGCCCATCCACCTCATAGTCACCTCTTCTACTCCATGGGAAAGGATAAGGCCTCCATGAATTCAACGGACCTCAAGACCTTGTTACGACCAATGAGAAATCTCTTAAGCCACTCTTTATTTAGTTTTAGGTATGCCTTTTCTACATATACGTTAGACTTTTTTTTTTCCTCTTGTGCCATTTTTCTGCTCCTATCACCTTTGAGGACCTTTGCATATGATGCATAGCCAACCTTCTTGGCTCGTTCCTCACATCCAAACCTTTTTTTCCAGCGACTCCCTATAAGTTAAAAGTTCCTTGGCCTTCCGGCTTGTTGTTGCCATCCTGAAACTTCCACTTGTTGTCATGAATGCTACCATCATTCTCTTTCCAAATCGTGCTCTTTTGACCAGCAACTTTTTGTTGTAATAACTAGATCCATTCAGGGCCATGATAGCTTAAGAAGCTTGAGATTCATCTTTCTTTCTAACAAATGTAAAAACATTACCTCTAATTTCCCTTTTCTTTGGGATGAAAATTTTGAAGATAAAAATATAGAAAGGGAAGAAAAGAATGAAGAGAATGGATGAAAGATAAGAAAAATTAATTCTTTGTATGTATTTCTTATGATGAAGGAGATTACACATGTATATATAGATTATAAGGAACGAATTTTAAGGCGGCAAATAAGGAAAAAAATTATTTACTCCTAATGACACATAATGACATATATAGGTCACATCTTTTTATTTTTTATTTTTCTTGAGTGGTAACAAAAATTCTATTAAAAAGAAATATTGTACATGAACAGACTTCGTGGGGTCTAAAAGGTATAGACCCACGACAGGCCAAAAAGAAAAAGGTACAACATATCCCAACACCCCTATGAGTACATCAAACATTCCTCTAAAATATAACAATATTACAGGTCCTGAGATCTATCATATGTGAAACACTCCAATTATATTAGAATCCCACCCCATTTTGGCAAAAAAGTCAGCAACCCCATTTCTCGATCTCCGAGCCAAGGTGAAAGTGATCTCTCCTCCTGAAAAGAATGTCCTAATTTCCCTCACTATTGTGATCACAAGGGGGCCTTTTGAGCCTGGACGCCCACTTTATTGCATTTGTAGAGGCACTTTCCACAATCAGTTTTCCCCTCCCTAAGTGTGCCATATGGACAAGGCTCTCCTAATACTAATAAGTATTGCCTCATTTGAATCCTTCTAACATATCGATTCAAAGAAAACTATTGATGCCATGCCATTACAATCACGTAACACCCCTCCTATACCTAACATAATTGGTTTTCCCCTAGTTGTTCTATCAACGTTAAACTTATGTGTGTCTGGTTGAGGAAGGCACCAGGAGGTTTGGACCCGGGCCTCCTTGGTCCCCCATCGAGACAATCCTCCCAAGAGTTAAGAAAGTCAGTTAACTTGATGCTCATAAATTTCTTCCTAGCGGAGAGCCATGTGAACAACCTCCACTTAGCTTTTTGGATCAAAGCATCTTCCTCTGACACCTTATGCTCGAAAGTCCTTGCATTTCTCTCTCCACACAGTCCACAAGATGGTTGCTGAAATGATGTTCCAAGCCACTTTAAACTTGGAGTTGGGCTGTCATATGGTTCAAGACCGAAAGCTTCCTTCACATGTTTGTTGGAACACCGAAGAAACCCCCAACATATTGGCAAAACTTGTCCACAGTTTCCTAGCTACCTCGCATTCGGTATGCAGGTCAAATCTATAATAAAACATGTGAAAAATACATGAATTAAACACCACAAGCATTCAAACTCAAAATCGCACCGTATAGATGTGATATATGGCCAAAAGAGACTGTAGAGGTGTAGGGTTTTAGGTCCAAATCCGAAGAAAGCCTCTAGATCTAAGGGCACAAACAGATATTGCCCTATGAACCACCCAAAAAATGCAGTAAAAACCTTTCTCTGAAATGACGGAGTGGCATTTTCTAGAAGGACTAGTCACTAAAAAAAGTGTTGCAATGGAGAAATCAGGGACCGTCCATTTTGGTTGATACAATGTTGTAGAAACGGAAAAAATAATCAAGAGAATGGACGAAAGCTGAGAGAAATTAATTCTCTGTATGTATTTCTTGTGATGAAGAAAGAGAGTACACAACTGATGAAGGGTAGGGTCGGCTGTAAAACCTACATATGCCTCCACTTTCTGAAATATGAAGTTCCTCGAACAGTCGGCTCAGAAATTCGACAGAACCCTTAGAGAACCCAGATCTAAAGAACCAAATCGTCTAAGGAGATCCTCGGACCAACTTCGACGTAATAGTGCACTTTAGTCGCCCACCCGGATTGATGGCAAACGGGGTAACCTCAGAAGCAAACCAAAACCTCTAAAGTCTCACCGGACTAAGAAAATAAGTTGATTCCCTCCTTAGGAAGCACCATGCAATTCACGCAAGAAGCTAATGAATTCTAGAACTCTAGAATTGAAATCCTTAGAATTCAATGGGAGACCTATGAACAAAATTCCCCCAAGGATGGGACAATTTTGAGCAAGACTCTTTCTTGAACAAAGAACTTCACTGCTTGAAGAAACTAGAAAACCAAACACAAAATTTGATAATACAATTTGAACCTCGAAGCTTGGACGAATTTCTCATGTATATTAATATTCTAAGGAGCCAATCAAGGCGGCAAAAAAGAAAAGAAAAATCAATTACACCTAATGGCATGTGTAGGTCAACTCTATAATTAGACATGCAAAAAATACACAAATTACAATAGATCTAATCACTAAGAACGTATGTTACTTAGATCTAAGATCTATGAAGAAATATTTATTTCTTTTTTCTTTTAATAATAAAAATATATCCATTTTTTACAAAGTTTTATACAAAGACGCTAACTTGGCTTTAAAGGGGCAGTATTGTTTAATATCTTGAGTAAGACTAAAAACAAAGTTTGCAATTCTTGATTTTTCAATATTCTAGATTTTTTGGATATTTTATCAAAAATTTTATGGGGTTCTGAAATTTCACACCGGTTCAGACCGGTTCATTTGATATTTGAAAATATTCTCTACTTCATATCATGAACCATTAGGAACCGATACAATCATCGATTCTGATTTTTTTTTTTTTTATTTAGATATAGACTTTATATCTAAAACGATTTTGACTTCCAGATCCCTTTTTCATAGATCTAGCTTAGGCCATTAAGCCTTCGGCATTTGCTTCCAAAAAAACTGGGTTTGGGTCTTGCATATTTTTAAAAAATTGAATGTTAGAGGGGTCTCGGGCCCAGACTGACCAAACTCGAATTAGAAAACAATATTTTTTTTTGAAAGGCAATTAGAAAAAAAATATTTAAGTCAGTCTTATTTTTCACCAGTTGATTTTAGCTGATATACCTCACCCAAGTTAAGAAATCTTACCCTCTTAACTCAAGTTTTCATAGTCCAATGGCCCCACATGAAAGAAAAGTCCTTTTACTTTTCATATTCTATTATAAAATATTATGTCTTCTCATTTTTCTAATTTTTGCAAATTTTGTATAGAAACTATGGTCAGGTCAAGTTGAACAAAATAAAATTTGGAATGGATCGATCAGTAAGTAAAAAATTTGGGTGGGGTCACGTCAGGTTAGATGGAAACTTTGTTACTACCTATAGCTAACCTCACCCAACCCGACCCATTGCCACCCCTATTGTGTGTATACATGTTTAAAATGGTAAAACATGGTTGAATTTTAGGTGATTTTTTACACTTCTTGTGCTTTCACTTGATTGCTTTAATTTGTTTTTAGGGACATTGAACTCTACTTCTTGTGTTAATCTTCTTCAATAATAAGTGAGGGGATACCCATGATATTAGAAAAAAAAAAAAACTTCTTTAATAATAAAACAAGTCTTCTTTCAATACTTTCTTTAGACTGGCAACAGTTTGGAATTCCTCTCTTTCAAATTTTCGTGCAGGGAAATTATCTATTATCACTTTTGAAGAGTTCATTTCAATAGCTTTGAATGCTGATAGAGTTGTTGGGATCTATCTCGAGATAAAAAACCCAGTTTTCACCAACCAACATGTAAGTGGTTTTCCTCAGAAGGTCTGGTATCTTCTTCTTCTTCTTTTTTTTTTTTGTTTTCTGTTTTGGGTTGGTGGGGGGTTAGGAAGGGGGGGAGGGGGGAGAGAGAAAGTGTAGACCGGCAATGGATAGTTACTAAGGGCATCTCTACTCTAGGACTGGTCACCTCTTTAAGGAGGAAATACTATTGTCTTACAATATGCTAATTTTCTTTTTCTTTTACCCACATGGGTGTAGCTCAGTTGATTACCCCCCATCTCAGGAAGTAAGAGGTCTCGGGTTCGAGCTCCCATGGTCTAACCTTGGTGTGCCTTAGGGGTAGGGGTCCACCTATGGGTGTTTTACACTGGGTATCCTGCGGTTTCCCACACGTAAATTCAAAAAAAAAAAATGTTCTTATGGGAACTGTTACTATCATTAGGTCTTGGTTTTTTTTTTAACCTTTTCTTTTTCAAATTGTGTGAGAGTTTGAAACTTTCCGTATTTTTTTGGCCTTTATGGTTGTAAATGAATGTGTTGGATCAAGCGGCTTAGATGTGCATTCTTAGTGCAATATAACTTCAATTAATTTTCTTATTAGTTGAATACAAATTTGTGAATCAAGCTTTGATCTTTCAGATCTAGGTAGTATTAATGCCACATAGTTAATGCTTCAATTTTGACAGGTCAACTGGAGAGATCGAAAGAGCTTTGAAGATAAGTTTGTAGAAACGCTTAAGAAGTATGGGTATAAAGGTGCATATATGTCAAAAGACTGGCTCAAACAACCAGTCTTTATCCAATCATTTGCTCCTACTTCTCTTGTATATGCTTCTAAACTGACAGACTCCCCAAAAATCTTCCTAATAGATGATTTTACCATACCAACTCAAGACACAAATCAGGTTTGCCCTTGTCAAGCATTGCAGTTCCACATTTCCCATGTTACAAGTTATGAAAATAAATTGAATGCGTGACATTTTCCTAAGTAATTTCATAGACTTCATGACTTAGTCTTGTTGTAACAGTTGTTACATTACTTAGTGTTATTGTTACAGTCGTTATATTTTCCAAAAATGGCTATGCCCACTTACTATGAATCTGTTCAACATGTGAAGAATTGATACAAAATTTGAATTCTTAAATATGTTACTTTAGATTGCATATGTAGCTGAGCTAAACATGATGAACTAATTTACAAAACAGGGGAAGAGAGGGCAAGGTGACTAAACCACCAAGCCTGTTTGCTTTTCAAAATCCCAGTCATAATGTTAACTGCTTTTCATGTGCCAAGCGACTTGAAAATGTTTAAAAAGTGAACATCATGGGACCATCCAACTAGTTGCACTCTTTTCCTCTTTATCCCCCTATAAAGAGTTCAATGTTTTTATAATCCAAACCTGACCTGACTCGACCCATTGCCAGTCTGGTTGTAAGTAATGTTTTTATAATTTTTTTATGTTATATTGTTTATGCGATGAAGTTATAGGTCACCATGAATGGTTAGATGGTATTGAAATATTATTTACATGTTAAATTTATCGGTCATAATTTTTTTAATGGCCTTGTAGATATTTCATTTTTTTAAATGTAAGAAAGTTTAGTAATTGAACATTTTTATACAAACTTTTTATGACATGGGCATTTTATTGTTTAATTTTTTTTTAAATGAGCAAAAGGTGTAAATGAGTTTGAATGGGTGTGAACTAGTTTCAATCGAGTAAATGGGCAATCTGTCCTAGACTCGAGTGACCCAAACTCGAAATATACCTGAAACGACTACATGTTTATCGAGGTCTGAAATAGACCCCAACCAAATAAGACTCAACTCAAGCAGTTGCCAAGTCTATTTTGAGCTTTGAATTTATTCAGTGTATGCCTTTTTTACTATAATTTGCTTGTGCTTTTTACTTAGGTGACTGTTGTTTCTCTATAAGCCAGACACATGCACGACTCATAGACACATGCATAGGCTAAGTTGGATGGGTATGGGTGCGAGTGTCAAAATCCAACATGGGTGTGAGGTGTTGGACTTGGGAAACCAAAAAAATAGGACAAGGGGACATGGCACCATATGTTCAAATATAAAATTTATATAAAAAGTGCAAAAGTAACACTAATAGAAAATAATGCACTAAATTTACTCTAAAAATTAATATCAAGTAGGTTTTAAAAGGAGAGTGTAGAAAGTAATATTGGAGAAAGGAAAAATAATAATGAAAAGAGACGAAAGGATTGGAAGATATTGAATTTGAAGAAAAAGAATATACATGTATATATAGATTACAAGGAGCCAATAAAGACAACAAAAAAATGAAAAAATAATCAATTACACCTAATGATATCTTTTAGTCAACCTATGAATTAAGACATGTGAAAAATATTACAACGGAAAGATCTAGTAATATTTAAGACATCTTGAAAAACAACGTTAAAAAATATCACAGTTGTGTTTAGATGAGAAAAACTTAAAATTGGACATTCTCGAGGATTAGGAGAGCTTCTGCCGTTCTCTTGGTGAGGTGGAGAACACCACTTTCTCATAGATGAGGGGAGGTTTCACCATTGTGGGCCCCACTTTCTCCTAGAGAATGGATCCAAACAAGAGAAGTTGGATTTCTCAAGGAGAAGTCTCCCTTCTTCCAATCCAAACACAGCCTCGAAAAGCCATGAAGAATGGGTGAGTGTGTATGACAGGGGTGTGATTGTCTACAAGTGTCTGACACAAGTATGTCCCTGGAAGTGTCCATGCAACACAATATATAGGAAATATTCGGGAGAGACCTCTAGTAAAGAACTCATAGAGAGCTCTACATGGAGCCCTTAAGCGATCAATCCAGACTGTTTGCACTCACCTATCCTTCGTGAATTTCTATGTTTCCAAATTGGCATCCATTCACCTTTCCTACATATTTGAATTTTCAAGCAAAAAAATTTGCATTTATGTATGTATTAATGTCTGTATCTATGCAAGTTTCCTCTTTGGAAAGCCCATTCACAAATTTTTCATTTCATACTAGAACAGCAAAAGATGTTAGCATTCACAGTATTATGTCTATATCATTTTGCATAGTGAGACCTCGTGGGGATTAGGGATTAATTAATGCAAACACACAATCACACGACACAAGATTTACGTGGTTCGGCTAGAACGCCTACGTCCACGGAGCGAGATGAAATCTACTATGTAGAAAAACAAGTACAGAGGATTACAAGGTCTCTCCCTTTCAGATCTCTCTGTCTCTCACTCTCTCTCTAATCCCTCTCTCTCTATGTCTTACACAGGAATACAATAATATTTAAGTCACTCTACTGGGCCTAAGCCCAATAGGCCCATAAGTGGGGCTGGCCCACAACAAGACCATGATTGTAGAGTTGCTCTAGTGAATACATGGTTTATGTAATCAGTGTTGCATTCCACTTCAGCAGTAAATCAAAGTTGGTAGTTCAGTAATTGCTAATTAAGATCCCTACTTAATGTGCAGACATACTGGGAAATTACTTCAGACAGCTACTTTAAATATATTAAAAAATATGTGGTTGGCATTGGACCATGGAAAGATACGATAGTGCCTCCAAAAAATAATTATTTGACAGAACCGACGGATCTTGTTCCTAGAGCACATGCTCATGGTCTACAGGTATGTAAGCTACTATCTGAGAACTTACAATATGCTTTTTTGCATCGAGTTTCTTAGTTTATTGCATATTCACACACGAGATCTCAGTGGCCTCATGCAGATCTGCCATGTTACAGCCAATTCCTGCGATGAATGTTATGGTCATGCAAGATGTTGCATGTAAATGGAGTCCAACAACAAAAATAATCTGGGATTTGTGAGACTAACTTATTTGTAATTAACACGAATGAATAACACAAGAAAACCCTTGCTGAAATGCAACAACTGAGACCTACACACAGTTCTTACACTCGTTACTCCATAAATATCTTCTAGAATCTTGACGTATTCATTAGGGATCACCCATGGATAGGTGGTGGCTTCCTGGTATGTCAAAATGTAATTATTGTCCATCACAGTGACACTTAAAATCTACGGTATTTTCTTTTAGCAGTGCTGTTTATATACCACAGAAGGTAAATTGATCAAGAATTACAATCTATAAGAATTTATACTCTCATTTCTTATAATTTCTTATGCTTTGATTATATTATAGATTTTGCTCATCTTAGCACAAAGAAGATTGGTGACGAATCAGTTTTTAATTTAAATGAAACCTTTATACAGTATATACCCACTGAAACATATTTCCAATGGTGGCACTGTAGCTTCATAATTTTCTCATTATGGGTTTTGCATTTATGTTTTTGTTCTTGGAATCCATTGTACTGCATTTGGAAGAGCTCAGTCAAGTTCTCTTGTTCTTACAATTTGTGGGTTTGAAGCTCAATCAAGTTCTCTTGTTCTTACAATTTGTGGACACAAACCATTTCAGGTGCATCCGTATACTTACAGGGATGAATTCATGTACTTACACTGGAACTTCCATCAGGACCCATATGTCGAATATGATTACTGGATAAACACCATAGGAGTCGATGGGCTTTTCACAGATTTCACAGGAAGCCTCCATAACTTGCAGCAATGGACATTTGCTGCAAAGAATGGTAAAGATGCTTCAGATCTATTACACAAGATCGCATTGATGATCTCTTCCTACAAAGACATGATGGATTGCCTTTTCTAATTGTTTTGATGTGAATAAATTCTGTAACATATCAATGAAGAGTTTCATGCTTTTGTCTCCTGTTTATTTCATTGTTTAATACTGGCATTAACAATACAAATAAATAACCAAATGTAATAAGAGCGACATGAACTTTATAATTGTTTCTTTCTTTGATGAGAACCTAGTGTAGTTGAAGATTCTCTCTTACTAAATTGAAGTTGTAGGTTTCATTCACAGCTTACTTTTCCAGAAAAGAAAAATGTTCTTTCCCTGATAGAGGACACTACTTACTAGACATTAGTAGGGTTCTGTAGTCATTCATTTTCAACCATCAGATTGATGCAGGTTTGAGACACCACTTGCCTTTTTCTTCGCCGAATTTTTTACTAATGTCGGAAATAGACATTTTTGGAGAATATATTGAACAAGTTGTTCTTGGCATGAGACAATGCGCCATGGGTGGATTGCGGGTTTTGAAATTGTTCATCTTGAACCATTTCCATTTTAATAACTGGAGCTAAAATCAGTAAATCAGGAAGGTGTTCCACGTTCCAGACTTAGGAGGGCACACTGTTCTATTTTACACTCCATGATCTGCCAAGCTACCTTAGGTTTATAATTCTGGCTATATGCAACGTTTAGGGCCCTAATGGGCCAAAATTTTCAGGCGATGTTTTTGCGCATTTTGGGCCCAGAAGTTTTTAGTATATTTTCATTAGGGCTGCAACTCGGGTCGGGTTTTGGCCCGACCCACATGACCCGACCCGAGAAATCATGCGGATTGTGTTGAAATTTAGGGTAAGTGGGTCGGGTCGGGTCGGGTTGAGAAGATAAAAACCAGCATGAAATTCGAGTCGGGTTAAGGATTTTACAAGTTAACCCGACCTAACCTGACCCGACCCGACCCTGCTAAAATTAGGCTAAAATGGGTTCAGAATGCGGGTTAGGTCAAAATTTGGATCGGGTCGGGTTGTGAAGTTCGGGTTGAGAATTCGGGTCGGGTCGGGTTCTATATATATCAACTCGGATAGCGTTGGGTTTTAAGGAACCTGACCCACCCGATCCGAGTTGCAGCCCTAATTTTCATGAAATAAAATCCATGACCGAAAAATCCAAAATTTAGGCTATCTTTAGTTTTTCTTTGGGGGGAAAACCAAGGTGTCCAGTCCTCTTAGAGCACCTCACTAATAATTGGGGCATGTGCAAACTTCTCTATCTACGCACACCGGATAAAACTACGGGGTTGAAGGCAGGGGTCAAAATATCGCCATAACCGATATATCGGCCGATATGCAAATATCGGCCGCAATATCGGCCGAGAAAATTCTCTCTCTTCCGATATCGATATTTTCTCTCTCCTCCGATATCGGAACCGTGAAAAAACCGCAAAAACCGTGATGAACAGTGATGAACCGTGACAAAACCGCAAAAAACCGCAAAAAACCGTTAAAAACCACCAAAAACCGCCAAAAACCGTGAAAACAGTAAACCCTGAACCGTTAAAAAACGTGAAAACCGCAAAAAACCGCCAAGAACAGTGTAAAAACCGTATCGGTGTTTTTTTAAAAAAAAAAAATTTAAATACTGATATTTATGAATATCGGCCGATAAGCTTAGGTTGAAGGTGATTTGAACTCAAGACCTCTTGCATCAAGCCAGAATTTGGTTATATTGGTTTTAGATCTATTTTCAGAAGAAAAAAAATAATAAGAAGAAGAAAAAAACTGATTCATCGCTATATTTGCATATTGCTACCCTTGAAATCCAAAAAGATCTGGTTGATGTTTTGAATTTTGGCCAATTTTTTTCCTCAGACCTTAACCCTCCCTTTACAAAAACAATCTCTAATGGGCGCTTGGTCTACTTAAAACTCAGTACTGCATCGATCTGACTCAGTTGATAAATATAGAGTAAAAACTCGTCACTGTATTGGCCTTGATTGATTTACGTCAGATTGATAGTAACGATGGATATATATACCAATGGGTCATTTTTTTAACGTTTGATGTTTCATGTGTGGTACTACATGGAGGGAGGCTGAAGGCTGAAGTTACTCCCAGCAGATCATAATCTCACGAAATAGGTCATGAAACCAGAGGTGTAAAATTCGGTCGTGTCGGTGTTACGGCCGTTGCACCCGCTACCAAGTTTCTCAACATCGCACGAGACGCATACGTCACGCCCACAATTGCAGCCCGGCACAACCTCGTGGACCCGCTACCAAAGTATTGGTTCTCAAAAATTCACTTCATAGCAGCCAATACGCACCATATTTGCCGCATTTTTTAACTTCGTATGAAACATAATGGCTTATGACTATCAAATTTCAATAGAAATATAAAATACGAAGACCTGCGAAAATGGAATTTTTGAAAAGAAAGGAAAACTAAGATAATATGGGAATGGTTGGATTTGAGCTTTTTTTGAGATAGAGGTGCATTCAAAATCAAATTCATTGGATTGTTCTAAATATAATTCTGCGCCACAAATATTTGAGGGTTCTATAATGTACAATGAATGTAATTCAATCGACTAAGGTAGAGTATGAGAGAGGCAAGTATGAGAGAAATGAGACCCCCATTTAGCTTGATGTTTACAGACACGGTGTTTAGTAAATAAGGTTAGCTTGCACGCACCGACAACTAGATGACACTCTCTCCTTTGTATTATTTTTAATTAACTTTTATTATTCATTTATTTAACTCTCTATATCTTTCAATGACAGATAAGACATAGTAATACAACATTTAATCATATTCGTAGATACAGCATGGACGGAAAATCATCTTAAGTGACACCACTTGATCTTCTTTTTTATTAGAAGAACCTATGGCTTTCTTGATGCAAGCACTATAAAAACCTACACACATGGTTGCTTAGGGCACATAATCCATTGGTGATTTTTATAACAATTTCCAAATTATTTAGATACTGTATATGTTACTTGAATGGCACGAAATTAGATTCATTGGGTAGCCTATCGGATGAGCTTATTAGAATCTGATAATCTCTCACATAACAAATCACAATGCAATGTATTTGTATACAAAACACTGCAAACCCTAATTAGCCCTTAGTGAGAAAAGGACAAAACTACCCTTAATAATAAAAGGAAAATATAACTTTAACACCCGCTTTCAAACTCGCGATTTTACAATGTTAAGCATCGAGAGTTTGCTAAGAAGAAACTGAAAGCGTGTGATGGTGTGAGACTTCGTGAAAAAGTCAGCTACCTGCAAGGCAGAAGTAACAAATGAGAGAGAAAGTATGCCAATCTGGAGATGATGCCGTACAAAGTGGCAGTCCAACTCAATATGTTTTGTACGCTCATGAAAAACTGAGTTATATGCAATTTGAACAGCACTCTTATTATCACAATACATGGGAGTAGGAGCTAAAAGAGAAACTCCCATGTCTGCAAGTAACCATCGAAGCCAAACAATTTCAGCAGTGGTAGAAGTCATAGCTCAATACTCGGCCTCGACAGAAGAACGAGCAACAACATCCTTTATTTTGCTTCTCCAGGAAACAAGTGAGTCACCCACAAAAATACAAAAGCCAGTAGTCGATTTGCGATCAGAAAGATCACCCACCCAGCCAGCATCAGAGAATGCATGAAGCTCCAAGGAATATGATGAGGGAAGTAACAAACTTTGATATAAAGTTCCACGAATATAACGCAAAATACGAAGAGCGGAGCAATGAGTAGTTGTCCATGAGGAGACAAACTGACTAACAATATGAACTGCATAGGCAATGTCAGGCAGCGTAATTGTGAGATAGACCAAACTCCCAACTATTGTCTAATATAGCGTAGGGTCGTCCAAAGACACATCATCAGAGGAAGTGTAATGCACATTAAGCTCTAAAGGTGTCCCAACTGGCCTGGTGTTAGTAATACAAGTGCGCAGAAGAACATCTGCAGCATACTTAGCTTGAGAGAGAAGATAACCTTTGGGAGAACATGCAACTTCTATCCCAAGAAAATATCGCAAGGACCCTAAATCTTTCATTTCAAATTTTTTATGCAACTGTACATTCAATTAAACAATGCCATCAAGATCATCACTAGTCAAGATCATATCATCAACATACAAGAGCAAGAGAATACGACCAACAAAAGTGGATCGAACAAAGAGAGCTGAATCATGAGGACTTAATTGAAAACCAAGAGAAGTAATCACGGTGAAAAACTTTTCAAACCAAGCACGAGGCACCTGTTTGAGACCATACAATGCCTTTCGAAGTCTGCATACTTCCCCAGGTTGATGAAAAACACCTTAGGGAGGAGTCATATAAATTTCTTTAGAGAGATTTCAATTTAGAAAAGCATTTTTAACATCCATCTGGGACAAGCGCCACTTATGAACTGATGCAATGGCAAGAAAAATGCGAACAGAAGTCATCTTCGCAACAGGGGCAAAAGTCTCAACATAATCAAAACTGTATTCTTGAATGAAACCCTTAGCAACTAATCGGACCTTATATCATTCCACAGAATCATCAGACTTGGTCTTAATCTTATACATCCATTTGCAACCAATAACATGTTTATCTGGAGGAAGCGGTACTAAATCGCAAGTGCCAGTCTTATGCAATGCAGAAAACTCGTCATCCATAGCATGTTGCCAAAGAGGATCACAGATAGCCTCTTTATGTAGCGCCCCTCCCTTTTCTCCCTAAATTTCAGAGTATTTTTTTTTTTTTTTTTTTTTAAATCACAACCTGAAGAAAGGGGAGAGTGCCACGACGCGAGTCAAGTCCGAATCCGAAGATTCGACCCTTAACTGGCCCAACCAGTGTATGCACATGGAAAGACTCCACGTAAACTTAACAACACACTAACTTACAACAATACGGAAAAAGTACATTTATTTAAATTCATCATTCAATCTTTCTCAACCTTAGTAAAACAAGAGGATAATCCTGATAACATTCCTTTCTCGAATAAAGGTTTAACATAATAACTCAAAATTCTTGAATAACATAACCCAAGTGTTTATTTCGCTAATAATATAAAAAGGTAACTCTCTACGCAATCCTCTCTTGCGCCATCCTCGTCTATGCATGACTGACGCTTGGTCCAGCCTCATCATCTTTCTCTTTTCCTGTCTTAATTTCTAAAAGAGAATAATATTGTGGGCTTAGTCAACGCCCAGTAGGATTTCCCATCAAAGGGGGTATCAATATGACATATATAAAATCAGAGAAAACATATACAGTTCTTCATATCATATAATTCAGTTGAAAACATTCCCACCCCATATTTCAAAATCAATTCATAATCAATATATATAAAGCATTTGAAATCAAATCATATTCATCTCATATATCAATTCATAATCATCATAGTTTTGATAACTCATTAAATCAACATGATGCAAATGCCATGGTACATGAATCAATGCAAACCCCTCTCATGCCCATGCATTTCTTTCTTTCATACTTTCCATTCAAACAGTTCTAATCATTGGCCATTATGTCCGTAGCTTTCCTGGGGCACCAGATGGGAGCTACTACCCAATTCCTAGTATTTAACCGGAGTTACCGGGGGTATACCATCACCCATACTATCCTGCGCAGGTTTCGGGTCTCTCACCCAGGAGCTTTGAGCCCATCTTAATTGCCCAATTCTTGTGTTCATGGACGCGGCCATACCGAATAGTTATGGTATTTCATATTTCTCATGTTAGAGTTTAACATCCTCTAACCATTATCTCAACTATTCTCATCCCCACCAAATGCATGCTTTCATGCTCATGCATCGATAAATCATTCAAAATATGCATTGAAATTAAATATAATCTTCACATACATAATAGTCATGAGATACATCAAGAAAGTAGGAAAACCTACCTGATCCTAGCCGATCAAGGAATGAATCCACAAACTAGCTCGGTGCTACCGGGTTTGCTTTCGGTCTTTCGTTCATTATCCATACATGTCACATAAGAACACATGATATCATTATTCTTAATTTAATTCAATGACCTTAGACTCTAAATCTCATGTTTTATCTCCTATTTAGTACCTATGTAAATGTCTTATTATAAAACATGGGTCTATGTGTTGTTATGGAACTCATAATAAAATCTTATAAGTATGGGTCTCATTAACTGATCCAACTGATTAAAAACCCGATCGATATTGAATGAAATGGAAGTTGGGATATAGAAAGTGTCCCTAAAACTCTTGGCCAGCCACAACTGTTGTTAGAACAACACCTCCTATCCTAGCCACTGAGCCTACAAGACTCAATATCCTGAATCCTGTCCCTCTCACATCATCGAGATAGCTATCAATAATCAAGGACGGGAGTGATGGTATCACAATGGCTAGACCAAAACTGTTTGCTGCCCATTGCAAGAACCGTAGGACAATCGTAGTAAAGGAATAAAATACCTGCTAAGGGGGAAGATAATGCCTGTACAAAATTCCATATGACTGTAATATATCCTAGTTCAGTGGGTCCAGCACTAAAAGCTTTTACTGATTTCTTTGTAAACAGCTGGGATAAGATTACCGTCTCTTGACAGTATTTTATTAAACAATTCACATGTAGTTTTGATCTCTTTCACCAGATACACATACGCAAATCCACCCTCCCCAAGCTGCCTAACAATCCTGTATCGATTCTCATTGATCTAGACATCTCCTTTAATAAATTCTAAGAACATTCTCAGAATAAATGGATGCTAAATCCTCATCATAACACCAATAAGACTCATAGTAGGCACTATAAAAAGAAGTACAGTTATCAAAACCCAATGATAGAATACATGGAATTTATATTCTGATAACATGTATTAAGAGTACAGCTTGTGATTGGTATAGATGATGGTCGTAGTCAAAAGTGCTTTCAACATGTTTAAGCTTCCTGCCATTTGGACTAATTTCCAACAACAATGTTCAGAATACAACCGAAAGAAAACAATGGGTATGACCCCACAAGATGAAAATAATAAACCATCTTCAAGTAAAGCAACACAATAGGAAATTCAATAGAAGGAAGGAGACCGTAGTAGTATCAAGGATTTCTCACCCGGATTTCCATTCCGACAATAACACAAACAGGTAATGGGCAGTACATGGTTAGGAGACCTCAAAGAGCTCAGATCTATAAACGACTGATGGGAATAGCCGGCCGACCAACAACCACCACAACTTGGACTGTGTGCCTCCAAAACGGTCTTCCAACTGTACCGGCAGATCTGTTTCAAATCAGATCTACCTGCTGTCTGAGTTTTCTCCTTCCGACTAGATCGTCATTCATCTAGCCAACGATTCTAAGGCTGCTAAGAAGGGGGGTGGGAGGCAGTTCAATGGTTTGGTCAATGTGTACAGGAAGACCCTGAAATCCAATGGCATTACTGGTTTGTACCGTGGATTTAACATCTCCTGTGTGGGTATCATTGTTTACCAGTTACAAATATTTCATCGGTTATGTACCCAAGGCATCAAAAAGCAAGCTTAAACCTATTCTCAATCCCAAATTCCCATTAAAATATATAATAAATAAAAACATACATTTACTGAATTTTGACGAGACAATATCAAACTCTTCTAACGTCTCAGATTAATTTAATATGTGTTTTATTACATTTTAGAAAATTAATAATCCACATTTAATAAACAATTTCAGAGATCTAAACCTGATTCTTGAATTGGAGATGATACCCGACAATTCTCGAATCAGTCCCTATTTTCATTCCATTGATTCGAAATCGTCCAGGGTTGATTCTAAATCACCCTAGATTCTAATTTAAATTTAAATACTAATTTAAAAACATTGCACCAACCTTTATCGAAGCTTTTCGTAATCTCTTTTCTTCTTCGCTCTTCCTTCTTATCTTTTCCTTCCTCACTTTTCCTTCTTAGTTTCACAGTAGGAAGATAGGTTTCTCAGTGGGGAAATTTAAGGTGTATGAAGTTTTGCTGTGTAAAGAAAAGAAGAAGGAGAAGGAGTGTTGTGCGCTTAGATAAGGAGAGGGAAGAACTGTCGTATACAAAGTGGAGAAGTGGGGGTGCCGTGCGCATGAATAGTAGGAAATACTGTTCACGGCACTGTTCATGCAGTGGAAGTTCGTGTGACTTGGTCAACCCTTATCTTGGGTTTTTCCATTCCCTCTTTGCCCTTCAGTCTTTTAAGATATTCCATTTGAGTCCCTTTTTGACTTGGCGTGACACGTGACCTATTCTTTTCCAATACATTTCATGAATTTATTCTCACTTATATTATTCGACATAATTTTAATTTCATAAACATAAATCTCATTCAATTTCTCTAAATTAATGGACTAAATCTCCATTAATTATTAATATTCCAGTATTTATATTTTCTAAAATTTCGGGGCGTCACACTTTATAGGAGGTTGGTTCAGACAGAATATGAATAGAAGTCAAAAATGAAGAAAAAGAAAAAGATAATATGAATAACCAAAATCATGAGGAGGATAACCAAATCGATTATGAGGTGTACAAACTCACGAAGGATACCTGGGAGTAACAAGATCCACATCAGCAGAGGTTGAAGGAGAGGCAGCAGAAGGAAGCGGAGGATTAATATGTAACACCCTGGAATTTCAAAGTTATCAATTTATATGAAATTATTCATATTTACAGAATTGCCATTGTGATATAATTGATTTGAATTTAAATGGGTCAATGGTTCAATCAAGACCCAAAGGATGGTAGTTTTGTTTACAAAACAAATAAATGTATAAGATATACTAAAACGGGTCAAAAGTCATAATTGGGTCAAATTTTGTTAAATGGGTCAAAAATGACCAAATTGGACCCAATGGGTCGTAGTTGACATATTTGACTATTTGGTGAGCTCAAAGCTTAATTGGGTTAAGATGAGTTAAATGTTTGAGTTGGGTTTGAGTTGAAATAAATGTTGGAGTTGAGTTGAGTGGAATTTATTAGTTGAGTTGCATTAATGAATGAGTTGAGTTTTGGGTGAGTTAAATAAAAGAGTTGGATGAATAAATATTTGAAGTGAGTGTGTGAGAATAGAGTGTGTGCTGATTATAGGTTTAAACACAATAAACGTTGGCTGCATGGGAGGTATTACCATGCATGTAACTCCTATTTAAGTGGTAAAGGAAATGGGAGTTACATTTTGAAAGTACATGGAAGACATTGGAGGAGGGGAGGAGTTTCATCTTATGATGAAACTCCAATTTGAATTGGTAAATGAAAGATGAATGAGGAGAAGACTTAAAGAGACAAGCATAGGGTCGTTGGTATATGATGGGTTTCATTTTAAAAGAAACAGCCAATGGGAGACGGTGAAACACATGGGGTTTCATTTGAAACTCCCATGTAAAGTATGAATGAAGGTGGGCTGTTACAAAGACTAGCCATTGGTGTGGGAGTTTCATTTCCATATGAAACTCTCACCTTCAAAGATAAGAGAGTCGTTGGATGCTAAGGGGGGGTTTCATTTCATAGATGAAACCCCAAGGAACTTAAAGGATTTTAATTATGGAGAGGTGAGTTACACAAGGTTAAACCTTGGGCTGAAGTTGATTAGTCAAGAGGAATTCATTCTCTATCATTATCTCTTTCTCTCTTGGGCGTCCTCCATCTCTCCAAACACTGAGAACAGCAGCTAGTCACTGATTTGCAATCAGTCCTTGGTTGTTTTCTTTCACCAAGACAAGAGTATACTTTAAGCAAAGGAGGGGGCATCAAGGTTTCTCATTCAAAGCCAAAATTCTTTCTCTCTCTATCTCTTTGTCGTGTCCTACATTTTTAAAAAATAAGAGCAGCAGCTGGTTGCTTAATCAGTCCTTGACCATCAAGGAATCAAGAAGAAGGAGAGGCTAAGAAAGGGAAAGGAACAAGCCGGAGGGAAGATCAATTGGAGGAGTCACGGAAACGGTAGGTTTTCGATAAACAATTTTTAAATCATGACCCGGCCATTGGATGGCCAAATCTAACAAGGGTTAGATATTGGATGGAGGTACATGAATAAGATAAAAAGATGGACCATAGGGTTCGGCCCCATTGGATGGTCGAACCCCATGGAAATAATTGGATGGTTTTTGGAAATTAAAACCATACAAGTATGGGACTGTTTTTAGATGATAAAAGTGGATTAAGTTTGATGTTTTTAAAGGACAAAAATCATGTCAAAACATAGTAAATTTTATATATGTCAAATGGGTCATTTTGTGGCCAAAAATCAGTAAGTATGATAAGAAGATTTACATCAAGGAAACCTTGGGGTTCGGCCATGTGTATGGCCTAACCCCATGGACTGTTTTTTATGGTTATTTGGGTCAAGTGTAGGATGGATTTTTATGTAAACATAATGTCCTTTGATTTAAGAATAAACTAAGTTTATAAATGGATAAATGGATCTAAACCATAGGCCATGAGGTTCAGCCAATTGGGTGGGCCGAACCCCATGAAATGGTATGACATTTCATGGAAGTATTAAATGGTTTTGTGAGATTTTAAAGGATTTAAAGTGAAGATAAGTTTACTGTTTTTTTAGGTAACTAGGGCTTGGCTGAACCATATTAATACTATGGTTAAATTATGGATTAAAACCATAGACAATGGTTGGATTAATTACACCAAGAACCATAGGGTTCGGCCATATGTATGGCCGAACCCCATGGACTGTTATGTGGATATTTGGATTGAGTTTTACAAAATAGAAATCATACAAAGTGATGGGCTTATTGGATGGTTTTGAAAGGTAAAAACATGATAACATTATACTGTTATCCTATGTCTAAATGAGACCAAAAACATGTTTAAAATGACCAAAACTATGGAGTTTTATGGCTAAGATAGGACATGGAAGTTTAAGTGGATTTTTGGGACTTAGACTAAGTTAGAATCACATGAATGAATGCTTAACTTGCTGTTATGTAAATAAGGTTTTGGGATTTCTAGAACGGTGTACAAGCCGTGATCGGAAGACGATTCAAAGGAAGGGTCGAACAAAGTAAACAAGTGTAGGTTTCCTACCTTTGTTGTAACCACTATTTCATATGCTGTTTTATGTTGATTTTGATATCTTATATGATTGTAAAGTTATGTTTTTAAATGACATGTTTGCATAGACATCTCATGCATAGCATGGGATGATGGTGTTGTAACCGGAGGCCACACTCCGTCGGGGCGTCCGAAAGACCACTGTAGGGTACCCTGATGATGAGAATCCTATCAGGAGGAATCCGGAGGCCACACTCCGTCGATGCGTCCGAAAGACCACTGTGGGTTACCTTGACTATGAGAATCCCATCAAGTGATGGCTATGTTGAATGGTGATGGGTGGGACTCATTACATGTTCATTTCATACATAGCATGTTTTTATAGAATTTTGTCACACATGTATTATTATTATTATACTATTTGCATGTTTTTGACTAACCATGTGGTAGCCCTATTCGGAAACACTACTGGGCGCATTGATCTAATGCCCTATCTATATCCGTAGTGGATAATGCAGGGAAAGGGAAAGACGTGGAGCGAGATGAAGACCAAGTACGGAAACTTGGGCGATTTGAATGATTGGAATGGATTATGAATGGACTATTTTATGAACTTGATATTTGATATATTTGGACAATGTAATTTGGTAATTAGTTATGTTGGCTTGTAATAAGTAGTTAAGATAGATGCTATGGTTTGTTTTATGTTAGATGTTTTGATTAAACGATTAGTTAAGATTGATTAGTAATTTTGGAGAATAAGTTATGTACTTTGCTATCTAAGAATGGAAAATTGGATTAGTCATAGGTTCTATTATAACCTCAGTTAGATTTAGACTAAGTTAATTCCGCAAGTTGTATATGTACCATGTGCGGATCAGTTTTATGGATTTAGTTCATACGCACATGGGCTTGGCCAGTTAAGGGTCGGATTTAGAGATCCGAACTTAACTCGTGTCGTGACACTCCGCCCCGATCACATGATTATTTTATAAAAAAAAAAATAAACTCTGAAAATTAGAGTGAAAAAGGGCGGGGTGTTACATAATATCTGTGTAGTACGACACTTCAACAGGAGTAGAGGAAATAGAAAAAACAGAGTTAGGCAATGCAGGCACATGATCTTGCATAGACAAATCATCAATATGAGAGAAAGGGTCAATATATAGAAGCTCAGATTTAGGGAAAGTGCGAGAATGTGAAGGGATAGAGTAGAAAGGAATATGTTCAAGAAAAACAACATGACATGAGACATACAATTTCTGTGCACTGGGATCATAACAACGATATCCCTTTTGACCCTCACCATAACCAAGAAAAACACACATGGCAGACCGAGCAGATAATTTTGTACGTTCACTGTGGGGATGAATGACAAAACACATACAACCAAAAACTTTCAACGAGAAATAATCTGGGATTTTACCATATAAACATTCAAACGGAGATTTGTCAGAAGTGATAGCAGAAGGAATTATGTTAATCACATGAGTTGCAGTGAGAACCGTTTCTCCCCAAAAACTGCTAGGAACACTATCAGAGAGTAACATAAAACAAGCAGTTTCAATGATGTGCCTATGTTTTCTCTCTGCAATTCCATTCTGCTTAGGAGTGTCAGTGCAAGAAGGCTGATGAACAGTCTCATCTGAGGCAAGTAAATCAAATAAATGTGAAGAGGTATACTCTCCACCCAAATCACCTCGAAAGCATTTAATAGTGGCAGAGATCTGAGTATGAATGAGTACACGGAAAGCTTGAAATATAGTAAAGAAGTCAGAACGTCGTTTCATCAAATAAATCCAACAAAACGAGAATAGTCACCAATAAAAGATACATAATATCGGGACGGCCCTTTTGTGGCAATAGGGGCTGGTCCCCACACATCAGAATGAACTAAATCAAAAGGTGAAAAAGAAATTGATGAACTATTTTTAAAAAGCAACGTAGAAAACTTTGCAAATTTACATCCAATGCAATAAAAAAATATCATTACAATTGAAATTTCCTAGAGCTCCTGTAGAAGCAAAAAACTTTAAACGAGAACTATAAACATGTCCAAAATGAGAATGTCATAAATAAAAAGTAAATGAAGTGGGACTCAAATGAAAAGATGACAAATCAACTGAAGATGCAGTAACAGCAGGAACATGGAGGTTCTCTAAGACATATAATCCTCATTCTCTACGATTGGTGCTAATCAGCCTCGTGGAATGAGGATCCTGTACAGAGCACGAAGTGTGGGAAAAGCTAACAAGATACCCAGAATCAAATAGTTGACTTACAAAAATCAAATTCAAAGTGAGGTGAGGTATACAATAAACATCAGAAAGACGCAGAGAAGAAGTGACAATGGAACCAACACTTGCCAATGGCAAGGAGGCACCATTGGCAGTCAACACTGAAACAGATGATGAAGAAGGAGATAAAGATGTGAACAAAGAAATGTCATGAGTTATGTGATGAGTATCGCCGGAGTTAAAGACCCAAGTGGAAGGAAAAATACCTAACGAAGCTGAAGGAGGCAAACCTATGGAAAGAGAAACAGTGGACAAAGCATTACTCTGTTGAGAAGAGAGATTTTTTTGCAATTGGTCTGCAAGTGTGGACAATGAAGGAGTAGAAGGTGATGTCTCATTCCCAGATGGAACAACGATGGTTGTGCAATGCAGTTTGGGTATTGGCAGTTGTTGGTGTTGTCTTTTCAATAAACCAGGACATTGTGCCTTCCAGTGACCCTTCTGCTTACAATAATTGCAATCATCAACTGCAACTATCCCACCTTGGCGCTATCTAATTTGAGAACTAGAGGAAGGCTTTGACGGCACAGCTAAAACAGTCTGACTAGGCATAGAGAGAAGATTGTTTCCTGCATTAGACTTTAAACGAACTTCTTAAGCCAAGAGTTCGTGAACCACAGAATCAATAGAGGGAAGGGGACTACGATGAAGAATAGAGCCTCGAAAGGCTTCAAAATCAGGGTGGAGGGCTAACAAAAAATGAACAAGGCGTCCTTCCTCTTTATAAGTGCAATAAAGCGCAATAGAATTAAGCCCTGCAGGTTCTGTGAGTGCAAGTTGATTCCAAAAAGAAGTCATAACTGAATAAAACTGTTGAACGCTCATATCCCCCTGTCTGACAGTGCGAATGCCATTCTCGATTTGGTAGCGCTTAGTGAAGTTTGATTGCTTATACAACCTCTCTAAGTGATCCCAAATCGTTTTGGCTGTAGAGAACTTTGCAAGTTGCATACCAATGGAGAGCTCAACTGAGTTATTGATCCAAGTGATGATTTTGGAATTATTGGTGTTCCAGGTAACCAATGATTGGGTATAATTTTCTGCCTTTGTGTCCATGAGAAGGACAATATCTCCAGAGACGTAACCCCACATGTTCTTTCAACTCAAAAAGTTTTTCATTACATAGGCCCAATAGGTATAGTTACTGTCATTCAATTTTACGTTGATCACCTGAAAGGAATCATCACGTTCACCGGCCATTGTGACTATGCTTCAAACTACAAAGTGTGTTGAGGACTGGGCTTGCAAAGTGTGCACTGGACTGGGCCTGCAAAGTGTGTTGTGGATTGTGCTACGAACTGGGCCTGTAAAGTGTGTTGCGGACTGTGCTGCGAACTAGGCCTGCAAAGTGTGTTGTGGACTGTGGGTGTTGCGGACTGTGTTGCAGACTGGGATTGCAGAATGTTCTGTAGACTAGGCCTGCAAAGTGTGTTGCACTCTAGGCCTGCAAAGTGTGCTGCGGAGTGGGCCAAGCTGGAAGAGAGACTTACTGATAGCTGGTTGTGTTCTGTCTCACTGCAGTGTAAGTGTCGTGCAATGATAGGCCTGATCTGGTGGAAGATGAAGACAGATCTGTAGTAGGAGAATCCTTGGAGGAGAGATCTATGAAGGGGAGGATGGCAGTAAGGGTGTCTCGGCCCAACAACTCAGATATGTCACTAAAAAAAAGTGGGCCTGATCTGTTGAAAGATGGGGACAGATATGTAGCAGAAGAATCCTTGGAGGAGTCAGCGATGAAGGAGACAATGGCAGCAAGAGGGTCTGAGCCTAACAACTCAGATATGTCACAATGTCCAGCCTACAAAGACTGATTTGGGAATATAACCGGGGCGAGAGGCAATGATGCAGAGGGGCACGACACTCCTTCGTGAGAGAAGATCTGAGAAAATAGAAGAGGGCTTTCCCTATAACAGATCTAACGGAGAAGACAAGCAAGAAGGGAAGTAGAGGAAGGCAAGCAGCGAGACTGCAAAGGTGAAGGAGATGCGATTACCGACTAAACCTAACTCGGGATACCATATTAGAATCTGATAATCTCTCACATAATAAATCACAATACAATGTATTTATGTACAAAACACTACATAAAAAGGACAAAACTACCCTTAATAATTAAAAAAAAAATACAACTTTAACATAGCTATCCAACAAGATTGAATTTATGCAATTTGACATGGATTGAAGAAGTTATTGCTTAATTTTTTGTGGTATCATAGTGTTGCAAAATTAGTATACTTTTGTCGATTTTAATTTTATTAAGGTTTAAGGATCAAGATTAAAACATTGTTATATTGATTTAATGGCTTCAATTATACATGACCATTTAATTTGTATTGAAACAATCTAGACATTAACGAAAGCCCTATGCCGAAGGAGTTACTTTGTGTTTTGCAATCTTGTACGCAAGTTCCATTGTGGAAATGTTAGGAGACTCTTCTTCACGTATGGGCGTGTTACCTTCCACAGTAGTATTGTTTGCACATTAACTTGTGAACTTGAAGGTAGATTTTAAGATCCATAGGCATAGATATTGTTCTCAAGATATTAACGGAAATTGATAATATCATAAAAAAATTAGATTTTTACTAGGATATTAATGGAAAAATCTCACGAAAAATATAATAATTAAAATAGATTAAATTAAAATATTAATAAAACAAAAATCTTACCGAGAATAAATCGGGATATTATTATGATAGTACCATTTATCACATTTTAACTCGAATTTATCAAGAATTTAGTGCAGTGCCGATAAATACACGTTATTAATGCAGTAATAGTATTTTGCCGATAAAAGCATGATAAATTTGAAATATTTGTGACAATGATTTTATTCTTTATTGTTGTTTAGGTTTGCCAAACTTGCTTTGATTAGGTTAGAAAGAGGACTTCCTCAGTATCATTTATGGTCAAGGAAATGTTCAATATCGCCATGAAGAAAGTAAACTAGATATACTTAATGTCACGGCCCGACCAAAAAGGACTAATGAGAAACAATAATATTTTGTTTTTCAACTCTGAAGCATACACAACTCATAGTCCAAACACGTGACACCTACACGTATTACGAGATCCCTACAGATCCAAGGAATTATTGGACCTTTGATTTTATCGAACTGAATCATCAGCTGCCTACATACTCCAATGGAGATTAGATCCTGCGTAGTTTTCAATTCAATTATTTCATTGCACTAACTTCGTGCTATTCATGAATTCACATCAAGATATTCTAATTACTCTATCATGGGCCTCATCAATAGAATAAATCTCATCTATCACGGGTCTAGCCAATCATGGGTCTATACCAACCATGGGAACACCGTCAACCATGGGGTCAAGATCACACATGGAATAAACCTCAACCATGAGACCTATACCGAACATAAATACATCCCTCATCGGGGACAATACTCTAAATATGGGTCCAATCCTCTATGGAATCAATGCTCTCTGTGAGAATATCTATCCACGGTATACAATACTCATCCATGGTCACAAAACCCTCCATGAGAATAATCATCCATGGGAAAATAATATCTATCCATAGAACTGTCACGTCCACCATGAGACCAATACGTCTACCATGGGACCATTATATCTATCATGTGGTCAATATGCCCACCATATAATCAATATCTAGGCATGAATCCAATATGTGTACCATGGGAACAACATCCATGGGATTCATCATCCATCCCTGGTAACTCTCCATCAGTGAGTATCATCTATCCATGGGAAATAACCATCCATGAATATAATCACTCCATGGGCATAATCCATCCATGGGCATAACTCATACATTCGTAGAACCAATATGTCTATCATAGGACCAACAGGTCTAACATAAGACCAATACGTCTACTATGAGACCAACATATCCACCATAATACCAATACGTCTACCATGGAACCAACAGTGTCTAACATAAGACCAATACGTCTACTATGAGATCAACAGGTCTACCAAAATACCAATATGTCTACCATGAGACTAATATGTTTAACATAAGACTAATACGTCTACTCTGAGACCAACAGGTCTACCATAAGACAAACATCCAGGCATGAATCCAAACCACAATGGGAACCATCATCCATGGGTATACACATCCATCCTTTGTAATACTCTATCAGTGAGTAT
The DNA here is from genome assembly GCA_013350335.1 of Chimonanthus salicifolius. Taxonomy (NCBI): domain Eukaryota; kingdom Viridiplantae; phylum Streptophyta; class Magnoliopsida; order Laurales; family Calycanthaceae; genus Chimonanthus; species Chimonanthus salicifolius. Next base: position 47,579,793 of record CM023540.1, on the reverse strand, counting down.
CATCTATCTATAGGTAATAATCATCCATGAATATAATCCCTCCATCAGTATAATCCATCAATGGGCATAACTAATCCACAGACACATCATCTACCATGAGATCTTCTATCCATAGGAACAACGTTCGAATGAATCACTACGTGACTGTGGCAACAATATTAAATCATCATATCATATCATAAATATACCACGACCCCTAGCCAGACTTAGGGCCCATGACTTACTAAGCGAGAGACCCACGACTAGCGTGATCAAGTCAACCTCGCCCTACATCCCTTCACCTCATGGGTGATTCAGTCAAGCTCTAAGGCGGTCGGACCGCGCCTAACGAAGTTAGCACCACCCCAATGGGGTAAAATAGTATCTAGCTCTGCACATCAACGCACATCAAGTGTGTTAAATAGCCGTGAGAGCGCCTCCAGCGCATAGCATGTGAAGGACCTACTCCTCGACGGCAACTTTACGGGACCAAGTCTCCTTAGCCGACCCAACAGTCCTCAATATCTCTCTGGAACGGTCAATCCACTATCATAATCGCGTAAGGGACTTACCCATACCACATCTCAATATCAAGTGACCAAGTCACATATACATCTCAATGCCACAGTCTCCGTATGTTCATATCGAGGCTCCCACGGTCTCACGGCTACTCTAGGTTTTACTCATGGAATGTATATATTTATCTCATCATTTTAACTATACAAAGGTGAGACACAATGATATACTGATCGGAAAGTTTCCTTTTTCAACGGACTAAGGCATAACATTATCAATATGACGTGAGGGATATACACACACCACATCTCAATCATCAAAATCATGTAAGGGACACCCATACCACGTTTCAATATAATCAATATCACGTGAGGGACGCACCCATACCACGTCTCAATCAACAATATCACGTGAGGGACACACTCATACCATATCTCAATCAACAATATCACGTGAGGGACACACCCATACCACGTCTCAATATAATCAAGTGACCTATTCCTCATCTGTCCATTTTAAAAAATTTCACAGTTCTCTCGTAACTGTGGGCTTTACTCGAGTAACAAACATATGTGTCATCATATCGGAACTCCCAATGCATCATAACCTCTTTGGGCCACCTTCGAAGGATCCAACATCTGCATTAGGGTCTATATTAGGGAATGTATATCCCACCAATCCATTTCTACCATTCATATTAGCTCAACATCTTACATTGTCCTTAATATAAATGGATGACACAATGCATCTTTTGATCGAGTTGAGGCAAAATGCTCTCAGTTGCTTACGTACCACATAGTGGATCAGATCAACCGTAGTTCATTATTTTCACATTTTGGTTGACATTAGGGAGTGGTCATACTTTTACTTTGGGGAAATCAAACAAGGCTTTCTTAACATTTATATTACATTCTATACATTATCAATCATGCTAGCCCATCTCCATTATAGCATAAGTTAACCCCCTTGGGTTCTAAGATACTTGACCTTAACTCACCCATATCACTTAGTATAACCCTTTACCAAGTTCCTCTTCAAATCATGGAAATTCGTTCTACACATGGTTAAGTCAATCCACCACAACCATTATCAACATAAGTACTCACTAGTGATGTACACATCATCAATTAATCCAAGCATGGCATTAAAACACATTCATCATGCTTATTATATGAATTACTCATCTAAGAATTCACAATCATGAGAATTCATTTGATACATACATTACTCATAACCATAAAGAAGTATAGAAAGTTATCAAGGCCCTATATTACACATATTGAGCAATCTTCATTTATCATACATTCTATCATACTTTAACACATCACAAATCTATGAATTCTCAATTATAGTAAACATATAATCATAGGGAACTTGAAAAACTCATACATATGTATCTGATACAATATATTCACATCAATCACACATAGGCATAAAGAGGTCAAACCATAACCATATCCAACTATGCATTGGAATGTGCACAAGGCAACATTCACTATAACATATTATCACACACCTTGTGAGCATGGAATTTTACAAATATTCTCAATGCTCTAAGTGCACGGAATTCTCCAATTTTAGTCAATGTTATCAAACTCGAATCGTATCGAAATTGTTCTAGGGGTGTCAATCGTGAATCGAAAATCGTAAAATCATATGGTTCATATATCATCTTATTCTAATAACTATTTTGTTGACCTGGGCCATTACACTTAATACGATATTAAATGTTATTATATGAATGAAGTGGGTGCATGTGCAACAAATCCAAGCATTATAGAAAAAACCCATCTTATCATGCTACCAGAATACAAGAACATACAACTTTCCTACAAGTTCTAGTTCTACTATACCAATCAATCTAACTCCTTTTTTTTTTAATGACCAAGGTGTGCAGGGCTCTCATCTGTATTTAGTTAAGGAGCGTTCTAATTCGATTAGTCCTTGGGACATGTGCAAGCCTCCCAATTCTCCACACACCGAGTAAGCAAGTATTAGGAGTAGCTCAGAAAAGTGTTTAACTTGAATCGAACTCAAGACCTCCCTTCATGAAGGAAGCTTCTTGACAATCAGACAAATCCCCTCTTGAATTATCTAACTCATATTTTTAGAAGCCAAATGAAAACTAGATCAAGTGAACCTCATCATCATTTATATATCATCTCTGTTTTCCAACTCAAATGGACAGAATAACTAAAAACAAAAAATAGGTGCACAGAAATGCAGATGAGTTATATCAGTGTATCACAGATTGACTACAACTTCTACATCAAACATATGACTCCAACACATATGTTGTAAAGAGTTGGAGTTTAATTTTTATTGTAAAAGTTGTAATTAATCTGTGTTGTACGGTCAACGCACATACAATCAGGGATAAGAGACTGTGGATATGAAAACTCATTTTCAGAAAAGTTGGGACACAAATATGGATATGGGTACCCTATTTTACTTGAAATATTGTGCCCATGATTTATTTCGATAATAGAATTTAAACCATTTTTCGATTTGTACGTGTCATCTTTGCATAGAGGTCATGCTAATCTTCTCTGTATCATTCCAATTTTATTGGAAACCCTTCAAGCATGCTAAATGTCAACAAACATCTATATATAATTTTTTTTCACAAGTGAGATATTTTAGTTTTTATACGTTTCCCTTTTTATATTTCTTTTAGTATAAAAATATTAAAATTTTCAAATATAGAAAATATAGGGCAGCATGATTCTACAGGTGTCCTTTTAAGTATTAAAACAGCTTTGGATGTCCAAGAATCTCTATGATGGTTTTCCAGAGTTTGGTGGCTTTATAAAGTTTGAATAACAGATTCTTTTTCTTAATCTTGAAATTTCAGCAATGAATGCACATGATGGTTATCCAGGTGTAGGTTTAGGGGGTAAAGTGAAGAATTTGAATTCAACATACCTAGTACATACCATCATACAAAAAGGAAATCACCATCCATTTACAGAAGAGCAGGTACTAGAATAATTAGGATACTTCTCTTCCCACCTTTTTATTCCAAATAATTAGAATAATTGCAAGTAATGGTACATTAAAATGCATCATCAGGCTTCAGTGACAGTTACATTTCCAAAAGGGACATATTATGTGACACTCCATTTGAATGCACATAAAGGAAAGTCCTTCCTGAAAATTTTACTCACATAGGTGTAGTTCAACTGGCTGCCTCCCGCTTCGAAGAAAAAGGTTGCAGATTCGAATCTCCATGGCCTAATTTTGGTGTGCCCTAGGAGTAGTAGACTCACCCGTAGGGATTTTACGCTGGGTATCCTACAGTTTTCCACACATAAATTCAAAAAAGAAAAAGTACTTCCTAGAAATAACCATTTTAACCAAAACTGATTATTAAAGTATTTACAGTTGTATTTGTGAGAGTAAGTATTTATTTTTACTGAAATATAATCTTAGTTAATAATTTAATATTATTCATAATATTATATTAATTGCACGGGTTTGACTGAGTTTGACTATGGTTCAACCCGGTTGAACCTTATTTAACCAACCCTTTCTACAAGACGGGTCACTCCACTGGCCAGGGTTTTAAAACATTGGCGGTAACTGACTAGGGGTAGGGTGATCTTTTAAATGGGATTACCTTATCTTTTTCTGTAAAATCTTATTATAAAGGTAAAAAATCTTTTTTGTTAACTGTAAGAAAGAGTAACTTTATATATTAATATTTTTTTACTTTTTTTATAAAATATAATTATTAAATAATATTTATGAAATAAATTCTAATAACATAACTTATAATAATATTATCTATGTTTTATAAATTATTTTTCATAATTATAATTTAAATTGAACACTTGCATTCTAACATTAAAAAAATAAATAAAGAATTTTTTTAATATTATTATTTTAAATTTCAATAAATGAATAAAAAATATCAACATATCTCTTCATAAAAATTATAATTTTTATTTTTTATATTATATGAATTTAATAAAAAAATTAATTCTCATAAAATTGTTAATATGTCAAGTTACCCCTACTTATAGTTATCTCTACTCAAGGGTAACCCCTGCAAAATTTACCCTATCATCCAAATGCATCACGTTGAAAATATTGACAATTTTTAAAATAAACATTGAACAAAATAAATTGCTAATTACCCCAAAAGAGATTACCATGAACAAAATCTTTCGGAGTTTCAAGACTCTTTCGAAATTTGGATAGAATCACTCCTTAAAAATAGGACATTTTGACAATTATGTTTCATAAAATATTATTTTTATTTTTATATTATATGAATTTAATAAAAATTATTAATTCTTATAAAATTGTTATATCATATTACCTCTGTTTACAGTTACCCCTAGTTAAGGACAACTCCAAGTAACCCCTGTAAAATTTACCCCTCATCCAAATACATCATGTTGAAAATGTTGACACTTTCTTAAAATAAACTTCAAAGATAATAAATTGTTAATTAATCCGAAACATATTATGATGAACCTCAAACTCTTTTGGAGCTTCAAGACCTTATCGAAATTTCTACAGAATCACTCCTTAAAAATATGATATTTTGACAATTATGCTTAATAAAAATTTACTTTTATTATTTATATTAGATAGATTTAATAAAAAATATTAATTCTCATAAAATTGTTAATATGTCAGTTTACCCCTACTCAAAGGTAACCCCCGTAAATTTACTCCTCATCCAAATGCAACGGCTACGTTTGGATGGAGGGTAATTTTTACAGGGGTTATCCCTGAGTAGGGGTTACCCTTGAGTAGGGGTCACCTTTGAAAAGGGGTTACCCTTATTTTGTTGAGTAATTGCAGTGGTAAAGTAAGAACTTACCATAAGGGTAAAAAATCTTTTTTGCTACCTATTAGCAGGGGTAACATGATATATTAACAATTTTATGAGTAATTTTATAAAATATAATTATTAAATAATATTCATTAAGTAAATCTAATATTATCTAATTTTTATAGATTTTTTTATAACTATAATTTAAAATGAACACTTGTATTCTAACAGTAAAAAAATAAATAAAGAAAAAAATAGATATTATTATTTTAAATCTCAATAAATAAATAAAAAAATAACATATCTTTTCATAAAAAAAATATATAATTTGTTTATTGGTAACAAGAAATATATAATATAATAAACTATTATAATAGTTTAATAAATCACAACAAATATAAAATTAATATTAAAAATTGTCACTGGGCTGAACTCCTTAAAAATAGGACATTTTGACAAATATGTTTAATAAAATTTTATTTTTATTTTTTATATTATATAGATTTAATAAAAATTATTAATTCTCATAAAATTGTTAATAAGTCAAGTTACCCCTGTTTACAGTTACCCATATTCAAGGGTAACCCCTGTAAAAATTTACCCCTCATCAAAATGCATCATGTTGAAAATGTTGACATATTTTTAAAATAAACTACTAAAGAATAAATTGTTAATTACCCTGAAAGAGATTACCATGAACCTCAAACTCTTTCAAAGATTCGAGACTCAATCGAAATTTTGACAGAATCACCCCTTAAAATTAGAATATTTTGATAAATATATTTCAGAAAATTTTATTTTTATTTTTATATTATATATATTTAATTTAATTATTAATTCTCAAAAAATTGTTAATATGTTAGTTTACCCCTATGTACAGTTACCCCTACTCAAAGGTAACCCCTGTAAAAATTTGCCCCTCACCCAAATGCATCACGTTGAAAATGTTGACAAATTTTTAAAATAAACTTCTAACAGAATAAATTGTAAATGACCCTGAAAAAAATTACCATGAACCTCAAACTCTTTCAAAGTTTTGAGACCTGTCGAAATTTCGACAGAATCACCCCTTAAAAATAGGACATTTTGACAAATACGTTTCAGAAATTTTATTTTTATTTTTATATTATATGGATTAAATAAAATTATTAATTATTCTAAAATTGTTAATATGTCAGTTTATCCCTACTTACAATTACCCTTACTCAAGGGTAATGTAATACCCTGACCCAAATTAGACGTATTTTAGCTTAATAATCTTGTTTGACCGGTTAATTTTAAAGATTACGGTTAGAGGCTTTGAGAAAAGCCCAAATGTGGTCCAATCTAAGCTCGAAAGTTCAGTGATCTAGCTCGTCCAGCTGGAAGGGCAATTTGGTAATTTACCGCTTATTGTATTTATTTTATAACTTGTGTTATTATGTGATTATTAGTGGATGACATTATTCTCCATAATCAATGATTTGTATTTCTGATTTTAAAATAATTTTATTTTCAAAAAATGGTATTTAAAACTGCCCATCAAAACCCCGAAAGGGAGTAATAATTAGTTTAAACGATTTTGGAAATGAAATAAATTTCGAAACAAGTATTTTATGTTAGACTATTTTAAGTATGGTCTAGTTATTCTTTGACACCCAAAATGAGGTTTTTAAGTCGTTTTATTTAATATTTGTTTAATTAAGTAAATAGCGTTAATTAAGGTTTTTATTTAAATCAATGGGTTTTAGTGAGTTTTAAATCCCAAAATTTTTATGGTGATCAAATTTTTTAAAACCCAACTTATCTGTAAGGTTGGATTAAGTTTTTGAGTTTTCAAAATCTTATGCTTAGCTAAAAAATCCAGTTTTTATCAAACCAATGACCTTTTTGCAAAACCAAAAAGTTTGAAGGACTTAATTGCAATCAAACCTGTGAACAATGATTTCACTGTTTCGACGTCCCCTCACCGCTGCATGCAGGGCATGCAGTGGCCATCCGGCCCCCTTTCCGAGCTGAATTCCTATAAAATGGCCCTCCAACAGCTGTTTTGAACTCCCACTACATCTCTTCTCTTCTCTCAGTCTCTGCTCTCTGTGATCAAACCAGCCCCCTCTCTGCCTTAGCCTCTGTTTCTCTTCCAAGTTTCAGTCACCCGTAAGCTTAAAAGAAAGTTTTTCAAAGACCGATTTCTTAGCCTAGGAACTCTAGTGAAGATAACCACTGTAGTTCCTTTTCAAATTTTAAGTGGTTTAAAATCAAGAAAAACTGATTTTGGTTTGGTGTTGAGTGTATAAAACCATTTCAAAGTTTAAGGAAAAACCTGATTTTTAGTGTACCAGTGAGGTTTCAGTGTTAAAATCGGATAGGCCTGCTGAGGTTCAAAGCTCCAAACCATTCCCTATGGAAAGAGGACTCCCAGAGGAGTCCATCGAACCGGCTAAGTGTGGAAACCGAATCCGGGAAATCCACTGTTTCTGGATTCGTATTTCATACAGTGTCTACTGTCACTGTCTACTGGTGCAGACAGTGAGGAAGACGACTCTTGGACGGTCCGAGAGTCGATCTTCGGACGGTCCGAGGGTCACACCCTTCGGATAGTCTGAGAGGACCCCTCGAACGTTCTGAGCTTCACTCGAAGCCTAGAAATGCCCGAGGCTAGCCTAACTCACCCGGATGTTCCGAGCAAAGTTCGGAAGGACCGAACCCTACTCGGACGATCCGAACCTTACTCGGTATATTCCGAGGTACACAGACCCTCCGAGACCTGTTTTTTCGAGTTCTTTCAGTTCGGAAGGACTTCGTATGATCTGAGACCCGATCTTTGAACGATCCGAAGTCAGACCCATTATCCGAGATCAGTGACTAGTTTAGGCAGTGGTTCGGATGATCTAAAGCCACAGTACCTGGTTCCAAGGCATGTTCCGAGGGACGCAGTTTTTGAAGTATAAAATGTTATTATTTGTTATTAATTGCATGTGATGTTAGTACCCCTTGTTAATCTAAAAGTGTACTAACCCTATTCTCTTATTACTATAGTGTATATACTATTGTATTCACTTCCAGGCCGACTCTATTGGTCGGGCACTGAGTGATCTCACTTTCAGGTCGACGCTATATTTGTCGGGCACTAAGTGAGCCTCGAGGCCTTACTCAAAATGTCAGATCTGGTCCTATCTAGAAGACAACCGAGAAGTGACTTGAGAATCTAGACCTAACTCAATAAGTCAATCTGGTCAATGCCCAGAAGACAATATGAGTTTTGAACTGAGCACCCTTTTTATTTACTATCTTGTGGATTATTGTAATTTAAAAATGTTAGAAACCAAGTAGGAAACTCAACTCCATATACCTTGGATATTTTTGGGAAAAAACAAGTATGATTTCGAAATGCTACTTGTATGTATGCTTTTGATGCTATGTATAATTAATTGTACACTTGTTTGCTTGTGTGAACAGAGACCACGAAACCACACAGATACGGTGAGGGAACTTAACTTTGCAGTTAAAATGTAAACAGGTTTTGTTATATGAGATGGATCTTGAACAATGAGTGGTTTCAGATTTGATGAACCCACTCATATGTCCCTAAACTTGACACACTATGGTAAGAGTGCTTATGATGCTAGTAAATGCTATGATGTTGATCATATGAAATGTATAAAACTGTTTCCACGTGCCCTTCACTATTGAACCAACATCGGCCATATGAGAGATAGTTTACGTCTACTGGACCATGGGTGTCGACAGTTGCTGACTTGAGAGTGTCAGTATCGGCTATGGGAGAATCGGAGATGTACTTGTAAGGATGTATTTTGACCGTGTCGGGACTTAATACAATGGTCTCAGCGTAGTCGGTAGGCGCCGCGTTGAATGACAGCAGTAATGGAAAGATGTTGAAATGATGGAAATGATGATGAGACTTTACTTGATATTGTGAATTTATTATCAAGCATAAGATATTATTGCAACTGTTGATTATTGTGCTAACATGTTGTTTACTTAACTGCACTATCATATTTCCTTCACTGGGCTAGTTAGCCCACCCCACTCACCTTTCAGGAGATAAACCTGAGGAGGAGAACCCTCTATTTCAAGCTTAGGGTGGATAAGCTGCGACGTTGCTTTGGGATTCCCACTGAGGGGAATACCCTTGTCTTTGCTTTCTGGTTCTTGGAATCATTTTCTTTTGTAAAGTATCAGGTGTGGTAATTGTTTTGTTTAAATGTGATATATTGAAAACTACTATGCTTCTGTAGTTACTCTGATGATGGTTTTGAAATAATAATTCAATGTTGGAATTATGTGTTCATATTATATGTTACTGTTGTGCCTTTGTTGGGTAGACTTATGGTATATGTTTGAGTCCACATGTTGGGATCATGTGTGACCTTTGGGCCCAACTGTTGATCCGGCCCAGTTAGAATGCTTGTGAGTTGGTTTAGTTTTTTATAAAAAAAAAAAAAAAATCAGCCGCGTTCTGGGCCCACCCTTCGGGTCAGGGCATGACAGGTAACCTGGGGTAACTCCTGTAAAAATTTTCCCCTCATCCAAATGCATCATGTTGAAAATCTAAATAATATAAAAAATAAATTGCTAATTATTTGAAATCGATTAATTTTTCAATTATATAATATATAATTGAAAATTAGAGGAAGACACGAGGTAAATAGGGGCAATATTTCCTTAAAAAATAAAAAATAAATAAAAAACCACTATTATTATTTTAAATTTCAATAAATGAATAAAAAAATTCTACATATCTCTTCATAAAAAAATATAATTTGTTGTTTGGTGATATGAAATTTATCAAATGGAAATAATAGAGTGCTTTTAATAATAAAAAAAAAAAGCCAAGTACTCACCAAAATAAATAAAAAAAATAAAATGAAAAAAAAATCTCATGAAACAGAAAAATGGAGGGTAAGGAGGGTATTTAAGAGTGAATACCCCAAGCCCCATGGGGGTATTCAAAATGGTGATGAGAGGGGAAAAAATTTGAATTTTTACCCTCACCCCTGGGTAACAAGGGGTAATAGGGGGTTACCCCCTCTTACCGCCCCCCCCAATCCAAACGTAACCATCATGTTGAAAATGCTGACACATTTTTAAAATAAATTTCAAACAAAATTAAATTGCTAATTACTTGAAATATATTATTTTTTTAATATATATATATATATATATATATCTAAAGATTTTAATTTTATAATATATAATTGATAAAGAGATGAAGGTAAGGGGTGTTGAGGGGTAGGGTATTGTGAATACCCCAGCCTCCCAAGGGGTATTCAAAAAGGGGATGAGAGGGGTAAATTTTTAAATTTTTACACTCACCCCTTATTACCAAACGAGGGTAACAAGGGGTAAAACCAACCACCCCCCTCCCCAAATGCAGCCGATGTGATAGAGTAGTGTTAGGTCTGGTTGAGTCCTAGCGCAGCCTAACTGAACTGACCCTATACCCAGTGTGTAGATAAAAAAAAAATTATATGATTAGATATTTTATTTTAAATAATAATCAAATAGATTATTGTTAAGATATAATTTATTAAATCATTTTACTTTTTAATTTTAAGAATAAAAAAATCTTAGATAATTTTTTTTTAAATAGAACTTTTTAAATTATCTTTGTTCTCAATTTTTTAGAATTATAAATAAATTATTAAATAAATTTTTTATCTATATTTACCAATCCAACATTGAAGTCCAACAAACAAATATTGTAAAAGGTTAAATTTAAGTTTAAAAGAAAATGTAATAATTTAATATCTTAGATTCGATTAAGTAGGCTTTATATAAGACCTTTGTGCCAAAACGCGGGCATTTTAATCACAGTAATAAAAAAAATTGACACTTAGACATAAAAGGTCTACAAGTCTCATCATATAAAAACCATAATTGTAGAGTATTAATTATTAAATATAAAAAATTTGAAATCAAAAGTGATCGTTATCGTTTTGATCCAAATGCAATGCCATTAATACTCATTTAAACATTAAGTTTGATGAATGTAAATCTAAAGGTAAAAAACATTTACTAAATTTTAATTTTCTTGTACTCTATGACTAGGTTTTCAGTGTGATAAGGCCTACTGTCGACATGGTATGTCAAAAAAAAAATATCTAATCCAAAATACCCATTTTACTGTTAATTTTGATGAATCCATATCCAAAATTTAAAACAAAAAATCCTTATATTCTAATTTTCTTATATTCCATGACTAAATCTTCAATGTGATAAGGCCTACTACCCACATAGTATGTTAAATAAAAAAAATTCTATTACTCTACTAAAGTAACAAAATTATATTAATTTAACATTTTTCTAATGTACAATGCATGTGAGACTTAAAATTTTGATTGGTTTGATTGTATATGTTTATAATGCAACTATGCACCTTGTCATAGAAAATATTAGTGTAACAATCCGACCCGTAAACAGGGCTTATGGTCCTAACTTAGTGTGAAATTGTTCGCTCTAGGTCCAAAAATATGGCCCGGTTTTGCCTTTGGGCCTTGTCCAACTCAGTAGGCCCAAAATGCGTCACACCTGAGTGAAAGAAGATATTACTTATAAACTCCATTAGGAAATTCCCCACTTCCGATTGTGGGAATCTGCAAAGCTCCCACAAGCCCAACCACTGTTGGGTTGTCAGATTCCGATCGGCTCACTACTGCTGGTCTGACCGACAGGGCCCAATTCACTTGTATCAACCCCTCTAGGGCCTGGCCTCTGGCTCATGGGTCATGATATCATAATTAATGACTCGTATAAGTATTCATTGGATTCATTTGGGGTTTTACAAAACCAATGTAAGAACCTAAAATATTTTTTTTACTAATTAGCTTGTTGAATTAACAAGCTTGATAACTGTTGTGCTTAACTAGATAAGAAATAGAAGAAAATTTCATAATAATTTAATTTTGTTTTGTTTTGGGTTTGAAGTATTTTATTGGGTTTAGCTCAATTGAGTTGAATGGTGGGCTAATTGAGCTTCAAGCCTATTTAATTGCGTTTAAAATTAAGAAGTAGTTGAGCTTGAAGGCCATGAGATAAACCAAGGCCAATGCAATCCACCACTATATCTGTTGTATGAGAGACACCTCATGAGAGATCTTAATATTGACCAATACGTATTGTATCAGCCGTACTTAATGAATATCGGTCGAATGATCGATATTCGTTGAGATATATAGGATATCGGTCGATATTCATTAATTTCAGTTTTTTTTTTAAAATTGATATCGACAGTGGGCATAGGCCGATATTAGCCCATATTTGCTGAATATCGGCCGATATTTACAGTTTTTTTAAATCATTCCCAATTTTATCAAAATCATATGTCATAGGATTTAGCTTTCAGATTTGCAATGATTTAATTACTAAAACTGATCCTGAAATGGCTTCCCTTTTTTTATTAGATTTTAATGAGTTTATGACTTCATTGTTTTTTCTTTTTCTTTCACTTAAATTTGATGGTATTTTCTTATTTGGGCCATTCACACCTAGTTCTATTGAGAGTGACCCTTTTGTGTTGAGAATGATTTGAAGCCATGACCTCCCGCATCTCATGCAAGTTCTTGATCGCCAAGCCAACCCTCACGGGTTATTGTGTACTTGACTTATTTTTTGGACATTGTTATATGTTATTTGAGATTTTGATTGTGTAATTCCTTTCTTTTGTGATATTCCTTTTGAAAGCATGATTATTTATTGATGATAGTAATGGATTTTGAATATCAACTATATACTATAATTCAATTACAAATATGAAAATGAACCTAAGTGAAACAGAGCAAGAATGGGTGGAACCAAGGGTGCAAATATTGGCCGATACGTATCGTATCGGCCGATATGATACGGTTTTGAAACCGTATTATGTCAGCCGACATGATTCGTATCAGCCGTATCATATCGGCCGATATCACAATATTGGCCGACATCAGCTTTTTTTTAAAAAAAAAAAGAGAGAGAATAATATCGACTGATATATCGACCAATATCCAATTTTGCACCTCTGGGTGGAACCCATAGGTGAAAGTCCATAAACTCACGCAAAAGGGTACTGTGTTCCCCCAGCTAGCAACCCGAAAAGTGGCAAAATAATTGATCGACTCTGCCCGTACGCATGGTTGAGGTTCGTTGGAATTGATGGTTTGTAAAGCAGACTTGTTATAACCACAGGTGGTACTGTGGCATCTCAGTTCAAGTTTGGTATAACTTAGGAATTTATTGATAGATGAATATCTCTACTAGGCATGTGTATGCCCACCATCCAAGGGTAATAATATCGGCCGATACAATATGTATCAGCCGATAAAGATGATTTAAAAAAAAATAATAATAGAAGAGAAATTTCTCGTCCTGATACTAAGATTTATAGTCCTGTCATCACCCTTTTACTTTGCAGATTTGGAACATAAAAAAGATACTCTCCCTGCCCCCGAATTGTCTTAATCATGGAGCTTTGTAGTTTTGGCTCTGATGGAGTATTTTAAAAATCAGATCGACCACCAGTTCAACTGCTATCTTTTCACACATAAAAATGTAAAAAATGGACAAAACCCACGAGTTTGACCCATTTTTTTAAAAAACACTTAAGTCTAAGCCGTAATAAATTATTTAAAAAAATAATTTCAAAAAAATCAAAAAAAAGAAAGAAAACACTTAAAAGCTTTCCCTTTAAAAAAAAAATTAATGCGTGCCAATCCCAGCCTCAAAACGCCGAGACAAGTTTAAACTTTCCACTGTCATCTTCCCAATATTATAACTTTCACATGTGTCGACAATTTTTCTAGTTTATGAGGTGGGAAATGGGAAAAACTAGCCATAGACTACTCACTACTTGTGCGTGAAAAGCGATAAAAAGGCTTGGCGTTCCTCTTTTTTATTTTTTCCATATTAGTGAGTACACCGAGTCAACAGATGGTTCTAAATTTTTAATATATTTATCATTTTATTAGTCACATTAACGTTATTAAACTAAACCATTATTTGTCTAATAAATAAGTTTTATTTAAATATGTTTATTTTATTGATTTAAACAATGGAAGTTGACACTTGATAGAAAACTCTATTTCAAGTGCTTATTTTACTTAATTTAAATCGGATAGTTAGTTGTTTAATGAGACTATTGTCCTAAATTTTCACATCAAAAAATTTTCTTTTATTTTATAGTCAATAACCTTAACTCATTATCAAATATCGTTAAATTTATCATATTATATCAGATTACCTGTACAATCGTACTTCTCTTAAATTATATTTATAGGTGGTGGGTTCATTCTCTCTCTCCTTCAATCTTCTCTTTCATTCTCTCAATCCTTTCCCTCAGTCACTCAATCTTCTCTCTCAGTTTTCTCAATCCTCTCCCTCAGCCTTCTCTTCTCTGTCCGGATTTGCAGCGGCCAAAGCCGTCGCCCTACGCCCCTTTGCTGCCGCCTGAGTCGCTCCTTGTCCCCGTCCTACCCATCCGTCACAGGTAACCCTTTTTTTCACTTAATTTATTTTATTTATGTGCTTTTATTGTGTGGGTTTCATCTATCATAGATTTTCATTATTAGGATATATGACATCTTGTATTTTTGTTGAATGGATTTAACTTCTGCAATGGGTTGTTACTTTTTGGAATTTTTTGCCAAAAAAAAAGAGGTTACTATGTATGATTTCCGTACTTGGAACCTAGTCCGAAGCATTAGTTTGGATATATGGAAAGGAATGCATTTTACTGGAAAATGGCCATGTTTTTAGCTAAAAAATATGAATGGGTTCAACCATTTTTTTCCTGTTCTACATGTGCAGCATAACATTTAGTAGGATCAGATTGTGTTGCCTGCATAGGTGGTTGAATGATTTTCCCGAAGTCAGTCTGCAAGGTGTTTATGGTTGGGCAACCCCAAAGTTAAAACCCATTATTCTATTTTTTTTTTAAGAGTGATCTTGCTCGCACCCTTTCATTTCGATAAATAAAAATTTCATCTTTGTACAGTTTCATCTAAGACAGGAAATGGATTTTTCTTAAGCGATGTCTTTGTTCTGATTTTCCCCTTGCAAAAATCTCCTCTTTCTCCTTCTAGATTAGAAATCAAATTCTATTAATGTAAACTCTATTAATCAAATCAAATCCTTTTCTTATTCTAGTCAATTCTCAAAAAGAACGCTGCAATTTAAAAGCTTTTGGTTTTGCCACTTCCTGTTTGTTTTGGATGCCGTCTTCAAGATTTAAGGCTGGTATGCTGGTTGTAAGACTTCCTTTTTTCTCCCAATTCCAGTGTAAAAATTGTTATTTTGAGCTGCTTAGAGGTCAATTTGTGATCTGGTTGTCAACTGTCCCTAAATTAAGACTCTCTATCTGAGTTCTGTTGATTTGATTTCTTCTTTCGACTTTTGTGGCCAGTGATTTATCCTCCTATCCGTTCATTCTAACGCCACCCATTTGGTTTCTCTTGCTTAAAGCCTTTGTGTTTAAAAAAAAATGCAACATCAGTTCAGTGAGATGTTTCTGTGTTTGGGATTGGAAATAGGATTAGACCCTTTTCTTGGTTTTTGCTTGAATTTCTTCATTTTCCCTTTTTCCACATCTTGGGTTTCATTTGAGCATTACTACTTTGAATCAACTAGCATTGTTCTTTTATGAATAGCATATTTATATAATACCTAATTCCTTCAATATAAAATGAAGATTGAAATACTTTCATTCTGGTTTTCAAAACAGTGTCAGAGAGTGGTTGTATTGGAACCAAACGTTATAACAATGTCAAATCGAACAGGGGTTTTGATATCTCTCTCTATTACGAGATATGAAAGGCTATTCTCATTGTATTAAATAGAAATTTACAAGAGATTAAAAATGAAAGGATATACAATTGGAAGAATGAAAGAGGAAAATAAAATAAATTCCTCCTAAATTGAAGGGGGTCAACTATTTGATTCTAATACTCTCCCTCAAGACGGAGCGTGTATGTGAATAAAGCCCATCTTGCCAATTAAGTCATGAAACAAATCTCATCCCAAAGGTTTCGTGAAGGCATCAACAAATTGATGAGAAGAAGGGATATGAGGAGAAACAAGTAGTCCAGATTGCAATTTTTCCCTAACAAAATGACAATCAAACTCGATATGTTTGGTTCTTTCGTGAAAAATCGGATTATTGGCAATGTGCAAAGCGGCTTGATTGTCACAGAATAAAGTGATAGGCGAATAATGAGGAATGCCAAGATCGCTGAGTAAGTACTTCAACCCTTGAAGTTCACATGTCAGAGTGGCCATGGTGCGATATTCGGCCTCAGCGGATGAAGGAGAAACTGTAGTCTGTTTCTTGGTCTTCCAAGAAAGAAGGTTGGAGCCCAGAAATGTACAATAATCAGAGGTTGACCGTCGAGTGGTTGGACAACCAGTCCAATCCGAATCACAATATCTTTGGAGGCGAAGAGTGCTTTATTAACAGATCCTTTCAAATAGCGTATGACGCGATGTACAGCATCCAAATGAGCACTACGAGGGGAGTGCATAAATTGACTGAGAATATGGACTGCATAGTTAAGATCTGGTCGGGTGACAGTAAGATAGATGAGACGACCCACAAGGCGACGATATATGGTGGGATCGGGCAGTAAGGTCCCATCATCAAGTGATAATTTCAGTTGTTGTTCCATTGGAAAATCTGAAATACGGCTACCTATGAATCCAGTATCTTTGAGAATATCCAGAATATATTTTCGTTGAGAAAGGAAAAGACCTTTCTTAGATCAGGCAACCTTAATGCCCTAAAAAATATTTCAGTCTCCCCAAGTCTTTGATGTAGAACTTTTCTTTAAGAAACCGTTTTAGACGTTGAATGGCCAAAACAAAGAATATATTTCCGTTGAGAAAGGAAAAGACCTTTCTTAGATCGGGCAACCTCAATGCCCAAAAAATATTTCAGTCTCCCCAAGTCTTTGATGTAGAACTTTCTTTAAGAAACCGTTTTAGGCATTGAATGGCCAAAACATCATTACCGGTCAGAATGATATCATCCATATAAACTAGAACAAATGTGGAGGAGCTGCCTTGATGATGAGTAAACAAAGAATAATCAGACTTGGACTGTGAAAAACCAGCTTGAAGGAGGGTGGAAGAAAACTTTGCAAACCACTGTCGAGATGCTTGTTTTAACCCATAAAGAGATTTGTTTAAGCGATAGACCTGTTGCTCCCCCCTGTCGCGAGAAATCAGGTGGAATCATCATATAGACTTCCTCATCAAGATCACCTTGTAAGTCGGCATTGTTAACGTCAAGTTGATGAAGAGACCAATTCTTAACTGAAGTAATAGAAAGTAGTGCACGAACAGTGACGAGCATAGCGACAGGAGCAAAAGTGTCATGATAATCCAGTCCTTCAATCTAAGTGTAGCCTTTGGCCACCAAGCGAGCTTTGTAACGTTCAATGGAGCCATCAGATTTATACTTGATCTTATAGATCCACTTGCATCCAATAGGCTTCGTATTGGCGGGCAAAGAGGTGAGGCTCCACGTGTTGTTTTTCTCCAAGGCAGCAATTTCAAATTCCATAGCCTCCTTCCAGTGTGGGGATTGAACTGCTTGGGTGAAGCTAGTAGGCTCATCTGAGGAACAAATAGAAGAAAGAAAACTGCGATGGGCAGTAGAGAGGTTAGAGGATGAGATGTAATGATGAATGGGGTAAGGTGTACCTGTCAACATGGAAGGAGATGGAGAGGGTCGATGCTCATGAGAGGCTGTGGAGCACTCATAATCAGCCAGATGTGGCGGTGGTCGACGGGTGCGGCGAGGACGATCAACATGTGTTGAAGTAGGAGGCGTAGCAGGGGAAGACTGGCCCAAATGCAGGAGAGAAATGGTGGAGTTAGAGGGAATGACCGGAGGAAAAACCAAAAGAGGGTCATCAGGGATGGGTAAGGGGGTGACAGGCAAGGAGGCGGATGTGTCAGGAAAATCACGATATGGAAAAACGCCTTCATAGAATGTGACGTCACGAGAAGTGTAGATAAGTTTGGAGGCTAAATAAAAAATGTGGTAACCCTTTTGAGCATAGAGGTAGCCGACAAAGACACCTGGTTTAGCCCGTTGGTCAAACTTATGCTTGGGGAATTGGTTGTGACCAAAACAAAGACTGCCAAAGACTCGTAAAGAGGAGCAATGGGGTTTGGAGTTGAAGAGGACCTCATGAGGTGATTTGCCAAATAAAAGAGGAGTGGGCATTTTGTTGATGAGGTAAGCGGCAGTGAGAATGCATTCACCCCAAAATGTGAGAGGTAAAGAGGATTGAAAACGAAGGGCACGTGCAACTTCTAGAAGATGACGGTGCTTACGTTCAATGACACCATTTTGTTGGGGAGTGTAAACACAACTATATCACAATATTTATTTGGAGAATATGAAATGAAAGGAAAATCCTTAGATAAAAGACGTAAACTGTTTTTATTCAAATGGCCAAGTGCCGATCGCAAGTGCCGACGTTGCATGAAAGTAGTAGAGGCCGTCATGAGCATTACCCTGTCCAATCGTCTTCCTCATTGGCAGTGAGAGGAAGAGAATGTGACTGAACAACATTTGGAGGTAGTCAATTGAGTGACAGACAAAAGGTTAAATTTGAAAGAGGGAACAAATAACACGTGCTCAAGCTTAATAGTGGATGAAAGGTGGACGGTACCAACATGAGTGACATGTGTAGTGGAACCATCGGGAAGGTACACAGTAGGGGGATTATGGTATGGTGTGTATGAAGAAAATAAAGAGAGGGAAGAGCACATATGATTGCTGGCACCACTGTCAATAATCCTAAATAGAATGAGAAGGGACCGAGAGGGCAATACCTGCCAAATGAGCACGAGAAGTATCACTACTACTTTGGAGAAATCAGAGCCAATAATTGAGTCTACTGCTCTTGTGTGAGAGCTTGCAGAGGCATAGTGGATGAGTCGCTAGGGCGAGACATCGGCTGGGTAACGAAGGCGTGATCACACGATGGAAGGCGCGGATGAATCAGACTTGCGTAGAGGGTACCCAACGAGTTTGTAAGAACTGGTCGCGAGAATGGCCATCTCGCCCACAGTGAGTACAAGTGGGAACGAGTTTTGCAGTTGAAAGAGGGTGTGCGCTGAGAAGAACCCCCACGAGAATGTTGTCGTGCAACAAGAGCTGCCTGCATTAGGAACATGAAGAGAGGAGGAATGGATCTCCTGTTGCTTATCCTCTTGGCGAACTAAAGAATAAATCTTCGTGACGCTTGGAAACGGTTCCATTATGAGAATATGACTGCGAATAGGGTTGAACCTGTCATGGAGACCCTGTAAGAACTCCATAGCACGAGTCCGCTCAAGATGGTCAGCAATGACTTTTCCATAATCAGAAATGCATGGAGGTAGTGCCAGAATAGAATTAAGTTCATTCCACATGGTCTTGAGGCGAGTGTAATAGGCTAAAACAGACAAGTGATCTTGCTTGAAGTGAGTAATAGATTGTGCTAGATGATATAGTAACGGAGCATTCGACTGAGAGAAGCGTTCAGAAAGGTCAACCCAAATATCACGGGCGGTTGTGACATATAGAACACTGCTGCGAATATCTGAAGAAATGGAGTTGAGAAGTCAGGAAATGACCATATCATTACATCGTTCCCAATGATTGAGAGCAGGCTGCGTAGTTGGTTTGAGAAAAGTGCCATCCACAAATCCAAATCTAATCTTGGCGCGTAACGCAATTGTGACAGCACGTAGCCAGGTGCCAAAATTATCACTGCTTAATGGGGGTGAAACTAGCACCATGGAGGGGCTGTCAGAGTGATGGAGAGTGAATAATTCGTCAGGGGGCACAAGAATGGCAGAAGAACCACTGCCAGAGCCACTGTCGACAGTCGCATCAAGAAGAGTAGTCGTAGTCATGAAGAATAAGAGAAAACACAAACGGCTGACAGATCCAAGGCAATGTGGTGCAAGTGTTTCGGCAGTTATGCACAACCGAATGGGTTGGTGTCCGTCGGGGTGCAGATCTGTTCTCAGTGCAGTGGATCGGTTGCAGCAGTGGCAGCTGGCGGAACAAGGATCTAGAATAAAGATCCTTTCGTCCCACACCAAAAAATAATCTAAGAAAGCAAATGCCCAAAAATCCTGTCTTTCTCCCAAAATATCGACAGCCAAACAAAAACTATGATATGCAGAGGGATAGGCGGCGGTGCGAACAGGGATGGTATTGCAGATCTGGCGTCTGGGCTTCAGATCAAACTGCGGGGTGGAAACACTGAGGAAGAACCGAGCAGCAACAGGAGTTGGATTTCTCAGCAAAAAAATGCCCAAATCAGGGCTGGTGAAAAGATCGGAAACTCGCCAGGTGAAAAGATCGGAAACTCTCCAGATCTGGTCATTTGGAGAAAACGATTTGAGAGTCAAACCGTGAGCGGCGTCGGTAGGCGAGCCTCTGATAGATGCCGGGCAGATGCGGTTGCAAGAAGGATCCGGTAGAGAGGCCGTGGCAGAGAAATACTCGGACCTGGGGAACGGCGAACAACAGAGGTGTCGTTCAGCACAGAGAGGATCCAAGAGCAGAGTGGAGATCGTTACTGTTCCGTCCACGGGCAGGGTTGAAATCGGAGAAGCAGAGAAGGGCCGCAGCAATAGCAAGCCCAAGCGACGAGGTCTGCAAACGCGAGCCGAGACGAATCTGAGGGAAGGGGCACCGAAAAAGGGCAGATCTCAGATTCAGTGGTCTGAGAGATGAAGAGCAGTCAGAGGAAGCCGAGCGGTAGTGGGTGTTCCCTAACACGGGGAGAAGGAAACGGCAGAAAAAAAAATTGAAGAGAAATCCCGTCTGAAAAAGGCGGAAGAAAAAATTGACCTAGCGTGATACCATGTCAAGATTGAACCAAAGGTTTTGATCTCTCTCTCTATTACGAGAGATGAAAGGCTATTTTCATTGTATTAAATAGAAATTTGCAAGAGATTAAAAAGGAAAGGATATACAATTGGGAGAATGAAAAAGGAAAATAAAATAAATTCCTCCTAAATTGAAGGGGGTCAACTCTTTGATTCTAATAAACAATTACTCCATATTACATATAATTAAAATTTTAATTAAATATTACTTATAATAATATGTTAAATATCAACAAGGCCCTCTTTAAATTTTTTGCTTTAGGCATCAACTTATGTCAAGCCGGCCTTGTTTATGGCTGCATGCTGCTTATTATATAGAATATATAGGTGCACTATTAGATTCATCCAGCCAGTAACACCAAGCTGAGGTAAAACGGGGCTTACCAAAGGCATCTCCTATAACAAAAGGCCTTCCATTTGCGCAACAGTGAGTGAAACTGGAAAGGTTTCAGCTATTAGGGTTTTCTTAGCTAAGTATGGTTGGTTTTCTTAAATTGATTTTAATTGTGGTGTTAAAGACAAATTGACTAAATAACTCTAACCAGTTCTGTAATGGGTTTCCAAACATGATCTGGAATTGTTGTTTAGGCTATTACAGGAAAACCCATTTATTATTTTTTCATTTTGGTTCTGGATTTTCTTTTTAATTCCATTCTAGATTGCTATTACCTAAGAAAAAAGGTCACCTTCAGTTTTTTGATTGATAGTTACATTTAGAAGCAGTTACAATCTATGATTCGCTATAGTTTATGTAGGAAATCACAGAAAAAAGGTCGAAATTTCATTCTCCAGTTTTTGGTAGCAAGAAACCCACAGAAGAGGCTCGCTGATAACTTCTGATATGCAGATACTACACAGACCCATCTGGTACATTCTGGCAGTGCAATACAAAGGCAATAGGCTCAGGTTCTGAAGGGGCTGACAGTTCATTGCAGGAGCAATACAACAAGTTATCTTGTTTTTCGAAAAAGCTTTTGTTTATTTCCTATTATCAATGACCGATCCAACTCCTCTTTTCATCACCATTATGGACAAAAATTTCAGAAAATGAAATTTGAAAGTATAACCCATTATTTAGATTGAATTTGAATATGAAAATTGGTATAATGGCTCCAAGTACAAGTTAACGACTCCTTGGAAGGCTGGCTCATCATCCCTTTCCAATTGCATGATTTTGTATGACATTGCAAATCTGAAATTTTGTCTGTCGTGATTGTTTAGCACATTGTAGACTGCAATTTGTAGTCATTCTAGTGGGGTTCTATGAATTGTTCTGCTTTATAGAAGCTTCACTTGTTTCAATTGATTCCTGCAGCTGAGTCCAGTGACTTGGTCTATTTATAGGAGAGTTGTAAATTTGTCATTTTACTGAGGCCATTGGGCCACAAGAAAAAAGTGTTATGTTGCTGTGAATATCATAGATTGTACTTCTTACAGAAATAAATAATATATAAAAACTGACTGCAACATAAGAAACTTTATTTGGAGAAAGCGGCTGAATCAAGATGGAGGATGCCATGATTTTATTGTTGCTGTTGCATCATTTTTGTTCTTATTAACTAATCAATTGATTTTTCGTTGCAGGATCAACCAAGTTAAGAGAAAGAAGAATAGTGGAGTAGCAGATTCAAGAGGGATTGCGAATTTTGTCCAAGCCTTGATGGCAATCTTTTTCCTGTTTTTTTTAAATGTTAGTGACTTATGCGCCATTTCCTTTATGAGTTAATGTTTGTCGATAAATGCAGTAGAGTAGTAGTTATTTCCATAAAAATAGTATTATAGACATGAAAAGTTCAGCAGTTTTATATAGTGAAGAGTAATATGAGGGATGTCAAAATTGACATGTTTAATGAGGGAAAAAATCAATTGAAAAGCTTAATTTGATTGGACAAAATTTTAAGTTGAGCAATTTTTTTAATTTTCTTTTAAATTTAATTAATTTCTTAACTTGATAGAATTTTAAATGAAATTTGAATTTCGAATTTTCAAACTCCGGTTTAGAATAAAATCTGATTAAAAAAATTAACCATAACACGTAGGACCATATGATAGGCCAAATAGACAAACGGGCTTTTATCAAGCCGTAGACGATCCAATAGCCCGATTGGGCCGGACCGGATCTAAGGCTATTTGGACCTTGGACTATTCGGCCGGGCCACAGACTGTCAAATTATTCTGTCGGGTTGGGCCGGATCTTAGTCCGTTTACAGGCCTAGCACTTTTTTTATAAAGAGCCTTTACTCCATTCCATAATCTATAGAAGAAAAAAGAATGTCCCATTTTTCCATGATCTTCATTGTACTAACCTCAAAAAGAGTACTTTAAGTATTCATCTTTCCGTGTTAACAAGTCTCCCATTTGATAGTGTGAATGCATTTTAATATATTTATGTTGTTATAAAAGTCCTAATATTTTATTTGGAGAGTGAAAATCATATGAAATTAAATAAAAATATTTAGACATTTACATATGCCTTTTTTTTTAAATGTATGACCAGGCTGTTTGAAATGAAACACTGAAATTAATAAAATATCAATACGTTCCACCGTATAGATAAAATGAAATAATCAACTAAACAAAATTGAGAACTATAACATAAGTAATGTTCAATTTAGAAAATCCGACTATTAAAAAGTAGTTATTGTCTGACATTAAAAACTCAATTATATAATAATTGAATGAAAAACGGGCGTCCATTTTAGATACAGGATGAAATGAAATTCTCATTTTATTCTAATCGGTGTATTGCTCATCAAATATCTGTGAACCGATAACACGCTGCTCTAATGTATATGTTATGCATATTGGTTCACCAGCACTTGATGAACAGTCCTATGTCTTCTAAAAGATTTTCTCCAGCCATGAAAAACTTTATCTATTTACATAGACATGTATCTACCTAATTCTTCTTGTCCTTATCTAATATTAGCCAATATATATGTCTAAAAAAACCAAAATTGTTTTCCCTAATTGAGTTTAAAAAATAAGATTACTAAGAGGTTCCATGTTTGTGCTGAGATATTTCAATGAACTATCAAATGGATGAAAACCTCATGTATAACTGCAACTCGGGTCGGACGGGTCGTATTTTAATAAACCCGACCCTAACCCATGTCACAACATTGAACCCGACCCGACCCAAATTAAAAACCCAATTTAGTCAACCCAACCCGACTATTGGCCCCACCCGACCTGACCCGACTTGACTTTCACCCTCCTTTCAGCTCTGTTTCCATGCATGGAAAGGGAAGTACTTTCATGAAAATAACCATTTCTAACAAAAATTAGTAATGGGTTAAACCCTACGACTAAAAATTGTCCTATGGAAGAACAAAGAAGGCTCTCCCAAAACCCACTTCAGTATAAGCTACTAAATTCAAGATATCTACATAAAGCACTTCTCCAGATCTCAAACTACAAAACCCATGTCTAAACCCAACTAAAATACCTCATATCGCATCACACCCACACCAAGATAAAATCCACATGAACCAATACCTAAACATCCAAAGATTCATAAACAAACCCACATGGTGTAATTCAATTTGTTGCCTCCCGTCTCAGGAAGTAGGAGGTTGCAGGGTTCGAGCCCCCATGGCCTAACCTTGGTATGCCTTATGGATAGTGGGCTCATCTGTGGAGATTTTAATTGGACTGCTCTAAGTTTCCCACACGTTAATCCAAAAAAAAAAGTTGTATAAATAAATAAAAAAAACACAAAATATGAAAAAAAAAAAAAAAAAACCAGATGAAAAAGAAAAGGAGAGGTGGGTTTTGAAGGTTGTCCCAAATCTGAGCTTTGATCACCTTGCCATCAACTTTCAAACTCGCCAATGGTGGACTTGGACTCGAGGCGAAACTCGTTTCAAGTAAATCTTGAGAGCAGATTCGACTTCCCGACTCCTAAATAAAATAGAGAAACTCACCTAGGTCCGGCTGAGAAGAAGAAGAATAATAAGGAAGGGGGTCAAAGCTCGGCCGAGAGAGAGAGGTGAAGATGAGGCAAAGCGGTGACAAGAAGCAATTGCGGGCCAGGGAGGAAAAAACTTGCGAACATTGTAGGGCTGAAAAAACGATATTAGGGCTTGAGGGTGGAGGAATGGAGGTTTTTATATCAAGTTAAAAAAATCTCGGGTCGGGTTGAAATTTAAAGATCTTAGCCCGAGCAGACCCGAATTTCGTGCGGGTTTTTCTCTTCTCAATCCGACCTACCCTATGGCCCGACCCTTGTAACTAGGGCTGCAACTCGAGTCGGGTTTTGGTCCGACCCGCATGACCCGATCCGACCCGACCCGAGAAATCATGCAGGTCGAGTCAAGAACTTCGGGCCAGCGGGTCGGGTCGGATTGAGAAGATAAAAACCCGCATAAAATTCGGATCGGGCCAGGTTGAGGATTTTACAAGTTAACCCGACTCGATCCAACACAACCCGACCCGGCTAAAATGGGTTCAAAATGCGGGTCGGATCAGAATTCGAGTTGATTCGAGTTAGAATTCGAATCAGGTCGGGTTCTAAAGTTCAGGTTGAGAATTCGGGTCGGCTCGGGTCGGGTCATATATATCAACTCGGGTCAAAACCCGACCCGAGTTGCAGTCCTACTTGTAACTCAACCCGCATGATTTCTCGGGTCGGGTCATGTGGGTCAGGCCAAAACCCAACCCGATTTGCAAGAAATGAGTTTATAGAGTAGTCCCCCATTGTAATTTGTGATGGAAGTGAGCAAATCTTCAATGTGAGATCCAATTCTTGTGAAGCAGTGAAGGTATACGTTAGCATCAAGACTCGTCCATCTGAACCAAGAATAATATAAATATTTTTCAAACTGAAAGGACCCTCACCATCAGATTTAAGACATCTTCAGTCTGCTCTAAATGGTATTTGGGCAGCTGCAATGGTCTACCATGAGAACCAAAATTGATAAACGCATTATAGGTTTACAATTTCAGGTACCGCTCATATATGATCATTTCTCTAAACACAGCTCATAGCAAGAGACCAAAGTGGTATACCTCGGGGTCGGAAGGAACACTCACATGAACTCAGCATCAACTCTTATGTGAAAAAATAAGGAAGCCATCTTCCAATCTGCTATAAGACATACATTTTGAATTAATTCCCACTATCATCTAATTAAATCAGTACTTCAGGCAAAGTTATTCACAACAGACAATCAAAGTACAGGAAGCAACACTTACATGACAAATCATTTGTTGGTATTGAGAGGAAGTCTTTACACATTGCACAGGTCAGAATGGGAACTTGTGAAGAACATTGCTCTGACCTTGCTTGCTGGTGGCATCTTATGCGGGAATGCAGGAAGAACACATGCTACAGCATGAGTACACTAGACCTTTCCAGTTGCAGTATCAGAAAGTTGCTACACAATGGATTCTCACAGCAAACTTTTTCATTTAAATGTCTCCTTGGCTCTGCAAATACAACTGAATTCCAACTTTCAATACCTTTGCTTGATAAGATCCCAATGCTTGCTTTTCAATAATAGATGTTATATCTGGGATTTTCTTTTTCATTACACCAAATTGCCAGTGACAGCACCTTGCGTCATAACTTTCACAACACCAGTCCCACCAAGGATTTTCATATTCCACATGAACATAGATCTGTCTGCAATGCTTGGGAAATTAAAAAAAAAGAAATATAATTGACAAACAAAGGAATTTTTGAAGCCTGCATGCATAAAATATACCCTTGAAAGATAAACCCTTAAGCTCCTAAAGCATCAGGACCAGTGCAATGTCTCAGTCAGCCCATATGGATAACTTTACCCCATGGTCCTATGCTCCAGATCATTGATCTGAAATGAGATTGGACAAAAGAATGCCTCAAAACTACACCCAGAATGAAAATTTCAGTTTTTCCCCTTAAAAACACTAGTTGTAAGCAAAAGGTCAGATTGGTTCTTCCGATGTGGATATTACATGGCACTATTGCATCCTTTTTTATTCCTGACTCTTATTTGTGAGCAAAGGTTGGATTCATTGCAACCTTGAAGATTTTTTTTTGAACTGGCCAATCTCAAAGAATTTTGGTGCATTCACCGGTGTAGAGTCACCTCACCAATGGTTAGGATAACTGAAAAGTGGGTGTTATGGAATCTAGAAATGGATGCATCAAAACCCTATGCACATTATTCTGATGTGTTAGGTCCCTTAATCCATCAAGACTCCCATCATTCATCGTAGTGGAGTCGGCATTATAGGTTTACGTAGCATGTCATTCTTCCAGTTTAAAGATTTCCTTTAGTGCAATTTCCTTCATTTAACTGCAAAAGGAATTTACAGTACTATTGTTAAAACTGAAACTCTAAAAATTGTTTTGTTCAGATATACATCTGCATTCTTCTGCAGATTCATCAGTAAAAACCTTCTAAGAGAGAAAAATGGCGGCAGTATATTACAAGATGATGATAGATACAAATCAGAACAAGTCTGTGTGACACCCCCAAAAATGAGCAAACTGGGAGCAGGAATCATGGCTCTACCTTCTACATGTCAAATGAGTCAACCATCAGAAGCAATTTGCTAGCATGGTGGAGGTTGCAGCTGTTTCAGCCGTTGGACAACTTGCTTCATTGTGGGCCTGACAGAGAGGGAATCAACAGTACACATGACAGCCAAGTGCAGCGTCTCTACCAAATGATCATGGGGACCTACATCCCACAGACCAGCAGTGAAAACCTCTCGGGCCCGACCCTGTCGAAGAAGCATACATGCCCATGCTACAATGTTGAAGCCATTGCCATAAATAGAAAATGAAGGATCTAATGCTTTCTTATCAGAAATCAACTCCAACAGAACCACACCATAGCTGTACACATCGGCCTTATCAGAAACACGGCAAGTCATTGCATACTCCGGAGCCACATACCCGAAGGTTCCTGCCACACCTGTTGTGGCATGGGTTTCAGAAGTTCCAAGAAGCCGTGCCAAACCAAAGTCCGAAAGATAAGCATTTAACTCGTTGTCTAACAGGATGTTGCTTGGCTTAACATCGCGATGGAGGACTCTAGGAACACATTGGTCATGCAGATAAGCAAGTGCCCGAGCAATATCTAAAGCAATCTTGTGAAGCATCCTCCAGTCAACAGCTCTCTTAGACCTATCCTGGATAAAATTTTCCAAATTACCCCCTGGCAGATAATTGTATATAAGAAACATCTCTGTCTCACTGGCATGAAAGCCTATCAGAGTCACAAGATTTGGATGCCGCATTCTTCCAAGGGTCTTAATTTCTGCATGGAACTGCTGAACCCCTTGGAACCGCCCTACTGAGAGCCTCTTTATTGCCACCAAAACTCCTGGAGAGATCTCAGCCTTGTAAGTGGCTCCAAATCCTCCACTTCCTATACAATTGCTTGCATTAAAGTTCCCTGTAGCCCGCATGACACTCTCAAAAGTCAGTGGAACACCAATGTCAATGAAAACAGTCACCTCTCTTCTTCCAGTATCCTGAACCGAATGCCTTGGGGCACATTTTCTTGTATACACAAAGAGAACAACCAAAGCAAAAAGGACAGAAACAATAGCAGACGCTGATGTTATAGAGGCAATCTCAATAGAATTAAATCCACTACTGCCACTCCTCTTGGGTGCATCTGCAGGTGGAGAGTATGAATAAGGTGGCGGGGCACCATTCTGTCCTTGCAGATTAGATGATGGCACAGAGAGTGAAAGCATTCGACAGTTGCGAAAAGATGGGTTCCCAAGCAAACTGTTGCATTTCACTGAACTGGAATTCAATGGCATTGGCCCAGACAAGTTGTTGAAGGATGCATTAAACAAGAAGAGCGACGTCACATTAGCTATACCGGAAGGTATCTGCCCTGTGAGGTTATTGTTGTCGAGCAGAAGAACAGTAAGATTTCTCAAATCAACAAGCTCTTTTGGAATCTCACCTGAGAGGGAATTAGAAGAAAGATTCAACACCTCCAGAGAAGGCAACTGGCCCAAGACAGAAGGAATTTTGCCTGTCAATTTGTTATCAGCCAAGGAGAGATACCTTAAAAGCTTCAACTGACCAAAGATTTCAGGGATTTGCCCAGACAGTTTATTCCTACCCATGTCAAGGCTAATGAGAGATTCCAAGTACCCAAGATTCATGGGTATTAATCCCGTAATCCCATTCCCCGCAACATCCAAAAGCTTGAGAGACCGACACCTACTGCCAATCTCTGCCGGGATTTCACCAGAAATTTTGTTGTTGCTAAAATTTGCAATCAGTCCATTCAAATTATCACAATATTCAAATAAATATCCAGAAAGTGATCCAGTGATATTATTCCCACTGACTAGAAATGCATAAACCGTCATCTTTCCCAATCTTTCAGCTGCAATCGGCAATGATAGCAATGGCCCTGAGAAATTGTTCCCACTGAAATTATGAAAAATTACAGAATCACCAGATTCATAAGATGACAATGGGATTGTCGCACGAGTTCTATATGTAAAGAATGATGAATATGTATATGAGAAGTCATCACTGTAAGAGGGTTGAGGGCATCCATCATTAGTAAACTCAGGAATGGAGCCTGATAGATGATTTCCACTGACATCAAACACAGACATACAAGGAACCTGAAGTTTTGCACCGAGACCTCCAAACAAGTTATTCGAGCTTAAGTCAACAAAATGCAGATTGTTGCAATGCTCAAATGCAGCCGGGATTTCTCCAGTGAAGTAATTATGACCTAGGTTAACCATCAACAAGTTGTCACATGCACCCCACTCGCTCGGGATCCCTCCTTCAAGTGATGCCCTTGGGGCCCACAATATCTTAAGCTTTGGCAGCACTGTGATATTAGCAGGAATCCCACCTTGGAAGAAATTGTAATCATCATCAGTGACATTTGGGTTCTTTCCAAATGGAAGTGGATCAAACAAATTTGAAACAACAAGGACAGACAATGCCATGCAGTTTCCAAGTTCTGCAGGTATCGAGCCACTGAGGGAGTTCCTCGACACATCCAACACTTCTAGCTTTGGCAGCTTGCCAAGCTCCGGAGGAATAACGTCTTCCAACAGATTAGAAAACAAGAGCAAACTCCGCAGCTGCCCACAATTCGCCAAACTATGTGGGATGCCACCACTCAGCAAATTCCCAGACAAGTCAAGATGCTCTAGATTCCGACAACCATCCCCAATCTCATCTGGAATGCCACCATTCAGCTGATTCAACCCCAAGTAGAGCTCTCTAAGCTCACTGAAATTGCCGAAAAATGCTGGGACCGTACCATTTATCTGATTCCCACCAAAATTCACGGATTTCCAACTTAGCACAATTTGAAAGCGAATGTGGGATTCCTCCTGAAATCTTGTTGAAGCCAAGATTAAGCACTCGGAGACTCTTCAAGCCCCCAAACTCAGAGGGGAGAACTCCAGAGAGCGAATTTCCCTCAAGATTTAGAACTTCCAACGTCTGCAAGGCCCAGATCTCAGCAGGGATCTCGCCATGGAAATCATTCATTGGGAGGGACAAGACCCTGAGTTCTGAAAGTTTCCCAAGTGACGGCGAGAGATTTCCTACCAACCCCCTTTGGAGTCGAGTGGAACAGTGGCTTTGGAATCCTAGAACCAGATATTGGGAGCAATAAGAGGAGGGGTCGAGATTACCTGAGATGTTGAGAGAGTAAACTCTGGAATTGGAGTCGCAGGAGACGCCGAACCAGGAACAGTGATGAGAACCGGATACATTCCAGCGGGCGAATAGTCGGGCCGGGTCGGAGGAGATGGATTGCTTGAATTGAAGAAGGAGAGATCTGTCCAAGGCAGAGAGATCTTCTTCTTGCACGGCCGATGAAGAAATGAGGACGAGAGAGAAGATTAGGGTTCTGAGGAGGCATCGCCATCGAATCTTGGATGGTGATCTGAGCATTTCTGGTCAGATGAGAAACCCTAGAAAGAAAGAGCTGCAGAAGAAGAGAGATTTGGGGAAAACGCCTTTCTTCTTTCTTTTTCTTTCTTCTTCTCCTTCTGCTGCTTCTTCTACTTCGCGCTGCTTCTTCTTCAGTCCTACTTTAGCAACTGGTTGGGGTTCCGCAGGACTACCGTAAATGTTAGATTCTATTCATGACTTCACATTATTCGCCGGAAAATGCTATACCTTACTTTAAAAGGAATTTTTTAATATATTTAATAAAAATATTCAGAAGCTGATGCAGGCCGGGATAAGTGGTCTTGTCATAAAGAAAATGAAAGTAAAAGAATTTGACTTAAAAATCCTCATATTTGAGATGGGGATCATGAAAATATGAAACTTAGATGTCCATTCTTACATAAAAGAAAAGAAATGATACTAATTTCAATGAGATAATTTCATCGGAGAAATTAATGGTTGGATGAGTTTAATTCGAACTACGAATTAAGAATTTCAACGTGAAGAATTAAATGCAACTAAATACAATTAAGAAATAAAAAATACGTGAATTCTAATGCTGCACGAGTTTGAATAAAAAGTCAAAAGAACTTTCTAATGCATTTGATTCAAATTTAAAATTAAAATTTAATTAAGGAAACAAAATGTAAACAAGACGTGAGTTTTAAATTCACTATGCAAATAAGATTCAACACTTAAATTAAATTTTAAATCAATATCTTCTACTTTCCTCTTTCGAAACATAGTCGTTTATTCTCTGTTCACTGAGTTTGTTCGGCTCAAACTTAGTCCTTCCTTTCTCGCCCAATTACAACGTTTCCTTTCCGTTTTTCTCTCTATGTTCCTTCTTGCTTCTCTCGAACTATTCTCTTAGTTTGCAATCCTCTTCTTTCTTTGTTGCCATCTCGGGCTCGGTTCCCGACTGGTTTGACTCAACGAGTCACTATAGCTTGGAGTGTTTCTTCAGTCGAGTTGGCATGCTTGTTGTGGTCCAGTGGCGTTGACTTAGTGGTTGAGGTGGATTTGGAAGCAGGGCCGTCTACACCCTAAGGCGACCGAGGCAGTCGCCTTAGGCCCCCATTGAAAACACCTTAGCGATAGGCCTCGTGAAAAAAAATTCACTGGAATTTGGGGCCCACCGGTGAGGTGTGACTACAATTAGACCCTAAAAAATAGGCAACGGAAAAAAAAAAAAAAAAAAACCAGATAAAACCTTCGGATACCTATTCGGCTCTCCCCTTTCTTCTCTCCCTCCCTCACTCTCACGACACAGAAAGTGCCCTCTCTCTGACTCTCTCTAGGTCTCGCTCTCGCTCTCTGTCTCTCTAACTGCATCTCTCTGGTTCTCTCTCGCTCTCCTCTCTCGACTCTCAGTGCTCTCCGGACGAACGTCGACGGTCAATCTGCTCGGCTGTCCCTCTACTCGGAGCTATAAGGTATTCCTAATTCCATATTTTCATCTTAAATTACGGATTAATTGAACTGAGATGGATTTTTATTTCAATTTTTCTCAGATCTGAAATGGGTTTTCAGATCTGAAAAAAAAAAAAACCCTTGTAGAAACTAGATCTGGAATGTTGCTCAGATTTTACCAAAACCATTGAACTTTTTCATCTTTCTGTGTTTGTGAAATGCAAGCCAACCATAGCTGAAAGCCTGGAGTGAAAAATGTCAGTACTCTGGAAAGGGTAAATCAAGGCCTTCCCGTGAGGACTCAGTTTGGAACTTGGAACTTGATTTTCTTGGGTTCATCTTTGTTATTATTATTATTTTGTGTGTGCATACCAGCTGATCTGGAAAGGGTTCATTTTTTTATTGAATTTCATGGAAAAGGATCTTTTCTTGGTTGGAAATGCTCTTTTTTTTGTCCCCATTATTTCTGTCTCTGAACACATTTCCCCATTTTGTTTGGATTTTTTTTTTTTTTCCGTTAGTGGTGATTTTAGAATCAACTGTTTTTAACAAGTGGAGAAATTTCACTCTCCTGATTTGGCAGACCTCATCCATATTCCTATCTTATTATGTTCGAATATTTTCATTCTCTTCGAAATCCATAGTAGTAGCAACCAAACAGTAGAAATCCATCTTCACGGGAGTTATGACGAGGGGCAGCGATACCCATTTTCTTTTTCTAGAGATGCTCCACTTTTTTACTTGTCTCATCCAAACGTGGCCTAAATAGGTGTTAAACTCGATCAAGCTATGGGGCCTGTTTGGTAACCTGAATTTTGTTTTATTTTGTGGCGTGTTTCCTACATAACTGGAAAATAGAGTGAAGAACATAGGAATTTTCTGACCCAGTCCCTTTTCTCTTTGATCACTCTGTTCAGGAAAAGTAATGTGTTTGCTGTACACAGTCATGCATTTTTATTTGATTTACTTTACCACTCTACAATTTGTTAGATTTGTTAGATTTATGATGTTGTTGCCTGTTGCATAGAGATCAGTGATCATGAGTTTATTTCAAAACAAATGGCTACTGTAATCTATTTTAAGTCTTTAGAGTGTAGGAAGGATGCTGTCTTTGTTCAAAATTATTTTTCTTATCAATTGATAATACAAGCAAAAATCCCTTTTGCACCTCTACCCTTTTGCATCAGTACAAGGTGCATATGTGAACAGGATATGAGAGCTATCCTATTGACTTGTCCCCAGTTACTACCAGGAAAAAAGAGAAAAAGAGAGAAAAAAAAAAGGAAAAAGAAAAACTACCCCGTTCTATACATTTTCCTATAAAATCCTCTTTCATACAAGTACTAGCCCCTTGGAACCC
This sequence comes from Chimonanthus salicifolius, assembly GCA_013350335.1. NCBI lineage: Eukaryota > Viridiplantae > Streptophyta > Magnoliopsida > Laurales > Calycanthaceae > Chimonanthus > Chimonanthus salicifolius. The sequence goes on along the minus strand of CM023540.1, from coordinate 47,545,977 downwards.
TCAATCCAATGGAGGCCTAAATGACAAGACTTTTTTTTTTCCATTCCTTCAGCAAGATCATCATAATTCAAAAAAAAAACAAGTACCCAAAAAGTCTACAAAAGAATTGGCTCATCTCCTTACATGGTTGAATCAAATCTATATTGCACTAGCTAGCTCATTAATTTCCCTTGTAATTGACAGTGGATTAGCATAGTTCAACCTCTGGCATTTGTAAGAAATTTTTGGATTGAATCTTTGTTTTTTTGGGTTTTCAGTTAGTTTTATTTCAATTGTGTTCTTGTTAGATGATGGAGAAGCATTCGTATTTAATATAAATATTCAATCTTTCACCAGATTTAGTAAATTGGTACAAAATATGCTCTTTTCTTTTGTAATAAGTAACTTTGGATTCTTTGTGCCATTGTTTACTTAAATTCAACTTTTTATGATGCTTATTTGATGCATTCTCACCATTGTATTGATCAAGATAGATAAAAAAAGTTATCTAATATCTAATAATTTAGGATTCTATTTTTTAGTAAGATATCTATCATAATAATTTGTCTCATTATATTTTTTTAATCATAAGAGAAATCATAATAGGATAGGAAAGGCAAATGTTAGGACTATATTTAAATGGTATTAACATCATTTTTCAGATTGGTTATTAACTACTTTATTTGGGTCATGATGATTGATTGTTTTTTTAGATAAGCAAGTCTTCTATGGGCTGGATACTTTTTTCTTTAATCTTCTCCACTTACATTTATGTATTATTGAATCTAAACCCTTATTCTTATTCAATATAAACCTTTTACTTTTTCCTTTATTTTTTCATGCAGATAAAGCCGTGACTTTTTATTTAGAGATATTTGGTGAATTGGTAGAGTAATAGAGATATAAAGGACCTTGAAACCATTCATCAATATCGTATTTTCACTGGTGCCAGGTTCTATTGTTCTTTAACCTTTCAATTTTAGTTCATTTTAGTTATTTGTAATCTTAAAGGTTTTTGTTTTATTTATAATTGTATTTTAATCATAAATATGTCTAATAGAAAATATGAATCTGGATTTCAAAAACTTCAAAAAAGGAAAAAAATAGAAAAATTAATTCAATCTCAAAGAGGGGCTCTTGATAAATTTATTAGTGGCAATAAACAAAATTTAATAAGCAATTTGAATGAAGATTTAACAAATGAACAACCAATTCATTTAATAGATTCAGAACATGATGAACTAACGGTAGAAAAGAATGACAATGAACAGATTCATAATGATACTAAAAAAAACTTAGAAGAAAAAGAATTAAGAAAAGAAAATGAAATAACCGATTCTATTTATACAATTAGTTATGATCCAGGACGATGGGAAACTATAGATACCAAAATAAGAGATTTATTAGTAGAAAAGAGCTCCAATTAGAGATAAAAATATAAAATTTCCTAGGGATAGCAACTCTAGGCATTTCTCTACTAACTATTATACTAGAGTATTATCAAATGGAGAAAAGAAAAATAGAAAATGGCTAGTATATTCAAAAGAGATGAATTTGGTATTTTGTTTTTGTTACAAGTTGTTTAATTCAAAATCGAGTTCAAGTGTGTTATTTACAAATGGAACTAGAGATTGGAAAAATCTTAATTGTAAGCTTAAACATCACGAACTAACAAATGAACATATTATGTATATGAAAAGTTGGATTGAATTAGAATCAAGATTGTTAAAAAATAAGACAATCGATAAAGATATTCAAGAACAGATTAACAAAGAGAAAGAACATTGGAAAAAAGTACTCTTAAGAATTATTGCTGTTGTGGAAACTCTTGCTAAAAATAACATACCATTTCGTGGAAATAATAGCGAGATATATGAAGAAAATAATGGGAATTTTATAGGTTTAATTGAAATGATTGCAAAATTTGATCCAATAATGTAAGAACATCTTCGTTGTATTAAAAATGGTGAAATCCGTAATCATTATCTTGGACATAATATACAAAATGAATTAATACATATTTTAGCATGTAAAATTAAAAGTACAATTATTAAAAAAATTAAAGAGGCAAAATATTATTCAATTATACTTGATTGTACTCCGGATACAAGTCACCAAGAACAAATGACTCTAATATTGCGTTGTGTGAATATTTCAATAGATCCAATAAAAATTGAAAAATATTTTTTAGAATTTCTAAAAGTAGACATACATCTGGAAAATGGCTTTTTAATGAACTTTTAAATGTAATAAAAAATTTAGGACTTGATATTAATGATGTAAGAGGACAAGGGTATGATAATGGATCAAATATGAAAGGAAAATAACAAGGAGTACAAAAAAGACTATTAGATACAAATCCTAGAGCTTTTTATACACCATGTGGTTCTCATAATTTAAACTTAGTACTTTGTGATATGGCGAACTCGTGTCCTAAAGCAATATCTTTTTTCGGAGTAGTACAACGTATATATACATTATTTTCTTCTTCTATAAAGCGATGGAAAATTTTACAAGATAATGTATCTACTTTAACTATAAAGTCATTGTCACAAATACGGTGGGAAAGTCATATTGAAAGTGTTAAAGCGATAAAATATCAAGCTCCAGAAATTAGAGATGCTTTACTTCAATTAGCAGAAACTAGTGAAGACCTTAAAACAAGAAGTGAAGCTGAAAGTTTAGCTATTTATGAGATTGGAAATTTTGAATTTTTATTAGGTATGACTATTTGGTATGATATATTATTTGCTGTTAATTTGGTTAGTAAAACTTTACAATCTAAAAATATGCATATTGATGTTGCTATAGATCACTTAGAAGGTCTTATTAGTTTTTTTATTAAGTATAGAGAAAATGGATTTACATCAGCTATGACTGAAGTGAAAGAGATTGCAACTAAAATGGATATAGAACCTGTATTTAATGAAAGACGTAAAATTCGTAAAAAAAAACAGTTTGATGAAAATGTCAATGATGGGTCAACGCAATCAGCCGAAGAATCTTTTAAAGTTAATTATTTTTTATATATAGTAGATCAAACGATTTCTTCAATTCAAAGTAGGTTTGAACAATTTCAAAAATATGAAGATATTTTTGGTTTTTTATTTGATTTTAAAAAATTAAAATCATTAAATGATGATAGTTTGAAAAAAATATTGTCTTAATCTTGAATGTCTTTTGAAACATAATGAGGTTTCCGATATATATGGTTTAGATTTATTTTCAGAGTTAAAAGTTTTAAAAGATATTTTACAAACAGAAATAACTCCAATTGAAATTTTAAATTATATTAAAAGACTAGATTCGTTTGCAAATATTGATATTGCATACCGAATATTATTGACAATACCTGTAACAGTTGCTTCTGCAGAAAGAAGTTTTTCAAAATTAAAATTAATAAAATCTTATCTACGATCAACAATGTCATAAGAAAGATTAAGTAAATTAGCCATATTATCAATTGAAAATGATATTTTAGCAAAACTTGAATACAAAAATTTAATTAGTAATTTTGCATCTCAAAAAGCAAGAAAAGTAGATTTTAGATAATTTTATTTATATATATATAATTAAAATATTAATTAAATATTATTTATAATAATATATTAAATATTAAGAAGGCCCCGTTTAGATTTTTCGCCTTAGGCCTCAACTTGTGTCTAGAAGGCCCTGTTTGGAAGTGAAACCATTAAGATAGGAAATAGATCAGGTTAATTGGCTTTGAGGCCTGAGAAACACCTAAATGTGTAACGACCCGTCCCGTTAGCATGATATTGTCTGCTCTCGGCTTCACACAAGGTCCGTACGGCTTTCAATTGGCGAGCCAACCCACTGTTGCTCCCAAAATGCCTTATGCTAGAAGGAGGAAGGCTATCACTTATATACCAGGGAATTCCCAATGCAACTAGCAATGTGAGACTTTTTGGGGTAGGATATTACAATTTACCCCCCTTAAAGCCAAAGTCGTTTCCGACTCTGCACATACAACAACCAAGCCCATGCCCTCAGGAAGAGAGTTGAATCATTCTGTGATACCATTTGTAACGACCCGTCCCGCTAGCATGATATTGTAGGCTATAGGCCTCACACATAGCCCGCACGTCTTTCAATTGGTGAACCAACCCACTGTTGCTCCCAAAAGGCCTCATACTAGAAAGAGGAAGGTTATCACTTATATACCAGGGAATTTCCAATACAACTAGTAATGTGGAACTTTTTAGGGCGAGGTATTACAAAATGGGTCCATATTTGAACCCATGTGAATGGGCCCATATTTGGGTCCAATGGGTTATATCTGGGTCTCTGCTTCCCTCCATCGATCCGGGCATATTGGGAGAGCCAATTCATTGATCTCATCCAATAAGGTCTCGATGAGGTCATTGTCCAACTTGTTGGAATCGATGCCCGCATCAGAAGCTTACAAGGCCTTGATCATTTTAAGCATAGATTTCTCAAGGATTTAAAAATTAAAATTTAATATCTAGAGAAACTTGTAACGACCCTGCCCCACCCAACATGATATTGTCCACTTTAAATCACGGTTTTTGCATTGAGATGTGCGTCTATAAAGACACCCCAAAAGGTCTAATGTTGAAGGAAAAGTGTTATTTATATTCTAAAATCCGAACAACCTTTCAAGCAATATAGGACTTTGTCACAACACTCTCGAGTATTCTCTCCCACTCTCGAGCGCCACATTAGCGAAGTTCTCTTCCTGATTCCATGCACATGGAATATATTTCCCACCCCCACTCTCCATTTTATGCGGGTCATCACAAAACTATTTATTATAAATTTGAAGATTACTTTTTTAAGACTTTTACTATACGAAGAAATGAGTTGATTTGATACATCCTTTATAAATAAAAAAGTATTACAAGATTCAACTTAAAAAACCCATACTCAACAAACTTAGAGCTTAATCTAATGATTAACTTATAAAGATAATAATGAGTTCAAATTGAGAAAAGTTCTATTCAATGGTCGATAATGAGTGAGAAACAAACATAGTTAAAAAATAAATATCTTCCAACTCATAATGATTAATTTCTCTAATATCTAAGGGCATTTTACTCATCAAAATTAAGTAAAGATAACAATGAGATGGCTATCAATCACTTTTTTTCCATAATTTTATTTTAACATTCTTCACCATCTTAAATAAATATCCTAAAACCCCCTAATCTACTTCATGCCACATGATAAAGTTTTAGTTTTTTATGTAAATTTAGATAACAAATTTAATTACCCAAATATAGTTCTTATTCGTTTACAGTTGAAAACTTTGAATCAATGCTTTTGCTTCATTAAACTTTGAATCATTATAAAAACCGAATCTAATTAACTTTTTAAAATTTGTGACCGTTTGTTTGTACTAATCATTATTTTATTTTATTTATTAAGTTATTTTTTAAAGGTTCACCATTTGATTAACTATGATGTAGTATTTTCTTTTAATAAAAATTGAAAATTTTATTAAGGGCTCCATCCAATGAAAAATACAGAGAAAGGCTAAATTTATTTATATTCAATAGTATGGAGCTCAATTATTAAAATAATTATATTTTAAGAGCTCCAAAATGAGAAATCTTCAAAAAAAAAAAAATTAAAGTGACTGTGGACTGTAGAGATGGATTAGATAGACATCAAAGTAAAAACATAATTTGAAGGAATTACTCCATGCATTGCATAGTTAAAAATGTTGCAAACAATTTAGGAGAACCCACAACAAGTGCTTATTATCTCTTTTTAAGAGACATCGTATAATAATTTTCCTTCTACTATTATAATAAAATAATATAATAGATGTCTATTCACGTAAATGTTTTAGATCTAACATTATAATTGTTTTTTCATATGCATGTAATCTCTGCAAACCAACACTGTAACTAATCTTTATTTATGTGTAGGATGGACAATTACTTTATTATTATTAACAAGCATTCTTTACTTTATAAATATAATGGAAGAATAAATTAAACTATTATTTTGATAAATAGTTTGCTTGAGTTCAAAGACAGCCAAGTAATTAGGGGTGAAACTTCACGTGATCTGACATGAGAAATCAATAGATTTGAGTTATGTTTTTATATATCTCGAGTCCAGTCAAGTTGGAAAAAAATAAACCCACATAAAATTCACGTCCGGTCAAGTTGAGAAATTTAAAAACAGTCTGACCCGACCTAAGTGCACCAAGTTATAAAACAACACTCGAGTTGAATCGGGTTAGAAATTTGGGTCGGGTCGAGTTGAGTAACTTGACTCAGCAATTCGGGTAGAGTCGGTTCATATCAGATTCAATAATTTTTTAAATGAATTGAATTGGATTTATTAAAACTTGACCTAATTCAAACCGAGCTTCTGCCCTACAAATTATTTTAGATGGGATTGTCAGCCGACTGGAGTTCAGCCCTAATCTGACTTCTTTTTATTAATGGACTTCGATCATGTCCAACCCAAATCCGACCCTATGACAACCCTAATTTTACTTCTTTTGTGTGACAGAAAAGATCATCTTTACACCAATTTTAACTCCCATTTGTTCATCCGAAGGATTTTTTTTGAAAAATCAATTCAACATCATTATACACAAATAAAATAACTATTTCCAAATATGATAAATGGAATGATTTAAAATTGAATTGTTCTATCAAAATAAGTAGGAACTTACATATTCAAAATAAAAAAATATAGCTATGTGGTGTATGTTAGCCCATAGATATGAGGTGATGATTGAAAGTCATTTTTAAAATATTTTATTCCACTCATCTATTTAATCACCTTCGTGAAAAAGAATAAAATGCATATTAGATTATATTTTTATCTTAATTTAGAAGTTACTAAGACTCATAACATGTCAAATCACACAATTAATTGACAACTTTTTATTTCATTCATTTTTCATTTGGTGGATAAGATTTTTTAATTATTAAAATAATAAATAAAAGACACTAATCACAGGAACTTATTTAAGATAGTATAAAATGAACTGAGTCACTTATGCTTGATTTACTTTAATTTATTTGATAAATAATTCAAGTTGAGTTAAATTCGAAATTTAGATATTCTATCAATTTTCAAATCAATTAATCATTCAAGTGATTGAATTTAAATTTTTTTTTTTTAAGATCAAGGTATCTAGGCATTCCATCTTACATAGTCAAACGACTCACTTCACTAATTTGTCAGACATGCGTAAACCTTCCTGTCTACACACGTCGGGTACAAATTATTTTTAAATGTTATGAAAATTGTACAGCCTCAAGATCATTAACTACTAAAATGATCAACCTTCCTGTCTGCACACGTCAGGTACAAATTATTTTTAAATGTTATTGTTAGCCCCAAGGTTCCAACCCAAAGATATATGGGTATTTTTTATGACCACAAAACATAAAAGTGTGATATTTAACATTTCAAATGATATTACTCTATGAGACAAGTATCACATTTACAAGAAGACATGTATTGGATATCAAATATTGTAAAAATGGAAGATCATTTTCATTTATCATTCAATAGAGATCAATTGGCAAAAGACATAGTCAAAGAAGAAGAAGGGCAAGATCATTGAAGATCAATTTTATACAATCATGATCATCATGGAAGAGATCGGATGGCTTATCAATCTTTGAAGATCAAATGGCAAAGGATACAAGTACTGAAGATTGAATATCAAGTATGTGTTCTTAGTATTGGTCATGAGTGTTAGGAAAAAAATGTAAAGTTACTTAATTGTGTTTGAACACCATGGCTCAAGTCACCCTTTAGTGGACCTTAGGATACTCAGCTTTATCTTATGCATACAAATGGAATCCTAGGATAAGACTTAGTCCCCAAGACCTATCAAATGTATTTGAAAATGACCAAAATAAAGCCAAAATTGTACAAATCATCATTAAGGTCATTTCAGTCAACTGAACTAGAGAATTCAGTCGACTGAAACAATGGATTAAGTGAGGATGGGTTTTCAGTCGACTGAATCAATCATTCAGCCGACTGAAATACTGGTTTTTCAGTGGGGTGTGATTTCAATCGACTGAATCCATATTTCAGCCGACTGAAATGCTGGATTTTCATTGAATGTGATTTCAGTCGACTGCAACTTCAGTTTCAACCGACTGAATTACTCGCAGATAAACTGTCCGAAATCCAGGACATTTTCAGTCGACTGAATCACGAAACGGTAGTATTTTTTTAACATTAAATGCTCTCTCCAATGACTTTTTGCTTCATTTAATGCTTGGCAACGGTCTTAAATGTGAAAATTTTATAAAACCAAGCATCAATGGGCTTAAGGGGTGTTGACTTACTTGAAATCAAGAGGAATCCATTGAAATCAAATCCCAAGCATACTTTAACTCAATATCCATCTCTTGCAATCTTACCTTGAGCCATTTCAGTTCAACTCTTTGAGTAACTCTTAGTAAACTTGATTTGTAAACATTTGAGAGTTGTTCTTAAGTTTTACATTGTAATCTTCTACATTTTCTTGATAGATAAAGTTTGCGAAGGGTTGGTGTAACCCTTGTGAAGGAGAAGGGTGTCTTCACCTTCAAATCAGAGAGTGTTCCCTACAAGCATTGTAATATGTTTCTTCTCCACCCTTGAAGGAGAAGTTTAGTGCATTCAATCCTCAGGTGGTGTACTTGAGGTATGGGTTCTTGTAATTTAATTTTAATGTTTATAAAATATATCACCTTATTAGATACATTAATGTTACTAAACTAACATAGAAATTGTTTCAACTAATTACGAAAGATAAATTTCATTTACACATCTTTTTTCCATTTGATTTAAGTAAATAAAATGGATAGTTAATAAAAACTCCATATCAGCCATCTATATTATTTAATTTAAATCAAGTGGCTATAAATGTTTAATGAAACTAATTTCTTTTTTTGTTCTCACATCAAAAATTACTTAATTTTATTTAGTCATTAAACTGTACCTCATTATTAAATATAATATGATTCAAATTGAGTAAAGAAATGTTACAACTCAATCATACTAACTCAGTTTACAACTGCTAAAATAAGTGACGCTGAGTGATGGTGATTTGTTGTCGTTCTAACGTGGTTACAGCTGTAAATATGTACTCTCAATTTTGGTAAGTTATATACATCATAAAACGGTGTATATAGGGATGAAATTTGACCCTTTACAATTTACACATTAAAGAGTTACACGTGGCATTTTCCACGTCAAGAAAGGTCGCAGTCTTTTTGGAGAATTTACACTTTTAAATACTTTTATTTACTTTTCTTATTTAAATGCATCTTAAAGTGAGTTATCGATTTCTTGTTTCTGACTGTAATTTTTCAAATCTAGTGGAAAATGAAATAGAATGGGTTTAGTAAGGGGTGGAAATATCATTATTCGCCGAGATATTTGTCGATATTCAAAAATTTTCTCTTCTATTTTTTATTATTAAAAATCACCTTTATCGGCCTATATCGACGATATTCATATCGGCCGAGATTATTACCCTTGGTCAAGATTTTAAATCCAATTTATCATGGTATTTATAGATATATAGATCAATTGATCTACACTGGTGATTGATTATGAGAGGTTTTTGCTTTCGTTGGATCCACACAAACAAACATGGAGGATTAATTTGTGAAACTCTTGCATGCCTTCATGGTTGTGACATTCTTACATATTTTTATGAAGATTCATTTGTGAAACTCTTTTATTTAAAAGTTTACATGCAACATTGACACACTTTGATGTTGGGATTGTAATCCCTAATTAAATAGAGGAAGCCAAAACAAAACGAATCAAATAATCAATCCACACAAACACACGAATTTTATATGGTTCAGCCAAGAGTCTACTCTACCAAACCAAATCAAATTTTACTAATGCAAAAGGGGTTTACAATTTCTCTCTCTCACGAATTTCTCTCTCACTAACTCACGGATGGGCTCTACTCTAATGAAAGAGACTCTATCTATCTTTATAGACACAAACAAAGAAGGTTTCCTAATAGAACAAGGTTTTCCAAACCGACAGTCCTAGTAAGTTGTTACAAAACTAATCCCATACGAAAATACAAAAGATAAGAAAAGTAGGAAAATGAGAGAACTCAAAACGAATTAGGACTCCTAATCCAACTATGCTCCAAATCGAGTCATACCCAACATTTGAATCGATGTAGCTTAAAGTATGTATAAAAGAGAGGATTGGTCACATGAGAAATCACCCAACATCTTTTTTTTTTTTTTCTAACATCTTAATCTCAGTTGATTCAATCAAACTAGAAGTGAAAATCTAAGTGGGCTTTTGTATAATAAAATCTGAAGGGCTATACTTCAATTTATTAGGCACAATTCACTTTCCATCTCAAAATTAGATGCTTGTGGTTACTCTTTTACCTTTTCTTCTAACACTATTATAGCTACCTTAGGCGATAAGTCAATTGCTATTGGATTTCTTATAGATAAACTATAAAACTTGATTTGAGATCTTCTTATACGAATTTTACTACTTTTAACATTAAATTAAGAATGCATGTCGCACAACTCATACACTTAATGGATATGGTGAGGAGTACGATGAGTCAAAGTGATCTTTCAAACTCAATACTATGTGACTTACCTTCTTGGAATATTTAAGCCCTTTCCTATAGTAGAACATAAACCAAGAAAATTGCAGACGCCATCAATGATTCGAGATCATTTTTTTGGATAGAATCAATGAAAAAAGAAAAGCTCAATTCATGAAAAAAAAAATGAAGTATGGTCGTTGGTAGATTCTCGTAAAGGCCAAAATCTTATTGGTTGCAAGTGAGTATATAAAATTAAAAGAAATGACAAAGGAGAAATTGACATGTACTATACGAGTGTAGTTCAGCTGGTTGCATCCCGCCTTAGGAAGAGAGACATGACCAGTTCGAATCCCTGTATACTAACCTGGTGTGCCTTTAGGGTAGGAGATATCACCCGCCAAAGTAGTTGCTATAATGAAAGATTTTTTCTTGTTGCAAGAAAGGATTCACTCTGCATTTTGATGGCTCTAGTTGCATTTTAAGCTATTTCAAATGAATATGAAAAATGATCTTTTCTGGATGAAATTCTTAAGGCAGAAGTATATATGTACAAGAATCTAATGCTTGTTGACTACATAAGTCCATTTTTGGGTTCATACAAGCAATAGTCACTTGTTTTGGCTTTAAGGAGAATATTTGAAACCCGTGTATACCATAAGGTCAATAAAGGTCATATAATCTTAATGTGTTTAAGTTAATAATATCTTATTGGTAGAAGATAAACTTCATTGTTTTCATGAAGCACAATGGTTTTTGAGAGAAAATTCGGACATAAAAATCTTAGTAATGCTTCATTTGTCTTGGATATTAAAGTTCACAGAAACATGAGCTTGAGACTAGTTATGCTCTGTCAAAAGGCATATTTAGATACTATCATGAAATGGTTTTCAACGGAGAATTGTAGCCTCAACGATGTTAATTGGAGACATCCTGTGTGGGTGTGAGGCATCTCTTCTAAGAGTTTTTAAGAGAGCTAGGCGTAAGAGTACCCTGACAACTTAATAACAGACTGCTGGGGTAGGCATGAGGTTTCCCTTGAGTTATAAAAAAAAAAATTGGAGAATTATAATCTAGAAGATTCATCAATTGTTAAAGGTAATATTCTCCACAATGGTCTATGTCCTCCAAATCAATTTGAGATTCATCAATTGTTAGAGCCATTAATTATTTATTGTCTTGATTGACTTATATATAGCCATGTTCAATCTGTTTATCTCAATGAATTATTGACTTATACTTTGATGTGGAAATCATCTAGCTTGTCCAACGGCCGATTAAGAAGTCTATATTGAGCATAACTGGTAGGGGTAGAAATCTCGGCTGATATATTTCTCTCTCCTATTTTTTTTTACAAAACCCACCAATATCGGCCGATATCAGCGATATATATCGGATATCGGCCGATATATAAAAGATTTTAAAAAATCGATATATATCAACCGATACGATACGTATCGGCCAATATTTACGCCCCTGAGTATAAGAAGTGCTAAGGGCATAATTGCTCACCTCTCTTTCTTTGTGATCTATATATTATCAAGATCCAATTTTATCAAAGTTTTAAAAACTTTATTTTCAAATTAAAACAAACCATTGAACTATTGGCCAAGTGGAGAATTATGATTGTGGCCATCTAGATCAATGGAATCATGGTATTTAATGATATATGAATCAACTAATTTACACCATTGATTGACTACGAAAGCTTTAAATTGTTTCTATTATTCTTAAAGTTAGATGATGTGAGTGGGGACATAATTTATAGGAAATTAGGTGCACAATTTTTTGGGGTTTTAATGACTTCCTTTGATGAAAAGTAATTGCTATGTAACCCAATTATGTGGAGCACACAGTCACACCTTGATCACTCTTTGTGTACATTAGGATATGAATTGCATATGTATTTCCATGCCTTCATAGAGGATTAATTTGTGAAATTCTTGCATGCCTTAATGGAGAATCAGTAGCGAAACACTTGTATTCCTTCTTGGTTGTGAAACTATTTTATGCTTTTATGGAGATTCAATTGTGAAACTTTTTTTTTTTTAAAGAGCTTGTGTGCTACTTAAACTCGGGGGAACTTAAAAAAAATCACCGAACATCTATTTCTCTCAACCAATGTCACAAATATCAGAACTCGGATTGAGTCAGGTTAGAATTTGGGTCAGATCGGGTCGGGTTGAGTTCCATAAATATTGACTCAGGTCGGATTGGGTATTAAGCAAGGGTGTACGTATCGGCCAAATTAAAAAAAAAAAAAAAATCAGCTGATTTTTTTTAAAAAAATAAATAAATATAGGTTGTGGGCCCGGTCAATATCTAAGCCGATATTTATATCTTTTAATTTTTTTTTTAAACAGCCTTTTTATTTTTTTAAATGATTTCTTTCAAAACAGAAGTCATCGAGATTTCCATAAAAAACTATTTTGAAGAGAGAGAAAAAAATCCGCCGAGATCTCGGTAGAAAATTCGGCTTGGTATCAAGAAATCTAACTCGATTTCAGCCCTACTTACAGCCGTACAACCCTAGAGGAACCAATTCTTCTCAATTAATTTATTTATACTGCACACTTTATCTGGAAAGAAATATTTTTTATAGCTTCGACTTATGAGTAAGAACATTTGAAATGGAACATATCATTTCAGTTGGGGCCATTGGGGATATACATCCTTCAGAGAATGAAACATATCTACCATCTGTACTAATCCATAAATAATGTGTGTGATGATTGCTCTTAATGTTCAACGTTTAGAATTTTCAATCTTAAAAAAAATAGATATTTCAATTCTAAGCGTCTAGTAGATAATAAATTAAAAGTAAATATATAGAAAATTAGGAAATTTTGAGGTATGACCATACCTGTAACGTGGAGCTCCATCTCATAAGTCTAAACATCTAATTAAAACCCTAAAAAATAATTTCTCATCCTACACTAATAACCAAACAACAAGATTTAAATGAGTAAAGTTTATCCTAATCTCCAAAATTTAGAATCTCCAATATCAGACTCTCCTAGTTAACAAACACACTTAGGTAACATAGGTTACCTATTTTGCTTGCTATCTACAATTCAGATTGCAGGTTCAGACAAAGATCTGGAACATATCTCACATCTTTAAGAACTAATATACAGCTGTAATAACCCGACCGAACACAGGGTTTGGGGCTTGACTCAGTTTGAAATTGTCCGCTTTGAGCCTTACACGCAAGCGAGTCCGCACGGTTTTGCCTTTGGACCAGGACCCACATTGTCCAGCCCAAAATGCGTCACACAAGAGTATATGGGATGGCCTCAAATAAACCCCAACATTTCATCCTTCACTACCGATGTGGGACTCCCCCCACATCGGTGGTGTGCTCCTCAACCCAACTGGGCAGAGGGTGTCACAACAGCCAACGTTGGTTTATATGTGTACATTACCTATACCCACAATAAGTTTCATTATTACCCATCTCCACAACACCAAAGTCACCCGCCTTGTATGATGTAAAGAAGTCTCTTCTTGGGATAGCATGGTATAAAACACCGGCATAGATCACTCAATCTATATTGATGCAAGCCAAACTATTAGATCATTCTACGTTTCATAATCTACATTGACTTGGTTCACAATCTATAATTGCTTTGGTTCGCATTTCATAATGGTTTCAATCATGATTTGTTAGCTAAAAATCGTGATCCATTGTATGCTAGATCGCATTTTGAACCCAAAACATTGTGAATTCATTATTTTGATGGGTCAACCAAGGTCTATGTGAGCAAGTAAAGTAATAGATAAAATTCGTCACAGAATATGGCTAAAAATAAGAACAAAAATTTTAAATTTACTTGAAGAGTTTGGAAGATTTAACCATCTTTATCATATTAATAATAGAAAAAATACGAAAAAATTATGAAAAAAATACTAAAATGTAGAAAAATATAATATTAAAATTAGATTTGGTAAGTTGAAAAGATTTGTACCACACCTATCATGATATTATCTAAAATAAGAAAAATTTATGCAAAAAATACTAATATAATAGAGAAATAGATTGTATAATTGAATATGCTGAGGTTGAAAGATTTCCTCTACCTCTTCTATGTTAGTATCCAAAAATAAAATGTACAAAAGCTAGTAAGATGGAGAAAAATAATCTACTGTTAATTTTTTATCAGTGTTAATTGTGCGAAGTGCATACGTTTGGCCCGATTAGTAAAGAGATTATATGAAGGTATCTATTTTTATTTAATTCAAGACAAATTGTTATAAATATCCAATAAAATAATTTCTTTTAATTTATAGGATACTAAACTCTCTTTAGATAGACCAGACAAGACATTTTACTGAAAATCTTTAACGAGAATCAGGGGTTCAAAAATTCGGTAGCGACCAATAAATTAGTCGATATTTCTCTCTCTCTCTCTTTTAAAAAAAAAACGGTCGATATCGGCCGATATAATACGGCTGAATGTTGCTCGATTCAAATCATATCGGCCGATATTTAGACCCCTGACAAGAATTATCATCAATGGATCATGGGCTCCACATATTAGGCGTGTTTCACAAATAATAGTGTAGATATGAAGTTTGTAAAGTTTCATCATTAATTATTCACATAAGTCGTTTAGACTTTTAAATTTCAATGATTATACACTATTGATTTTTAAAATTTAAATTATTCTAGGATCTTCCTTAAATTAAATCCAATTATATGGGTTAACAATCATTTAGAGGGAGCTCTTGCTTAAGGAATTAGAGCTTTTGTATTTTTTAAGTCAATTTCATCACTTAGGCTTACTGTGGTTGAAGCCCAATGGTTTGGTCACTTGGTGGCTCTTTTATGCTCCTAAATTGCTTTACTACAGTTTATACTAGTCCCGCGGACTACTGAAATAGTGGTCTGCTTTTGCCCTTTCCACTGTCTCTTTCTCTCTCACTGAAGTAGGGCCCAAGCGTGCGGAAGAGGGCTGACAAAAAGGCAGGAGTGGGTCGGGTGGACCGGTGACAACGTTACCCGAATTAAACTCTTCTAAAAGTCGACCATGACCTAAAATTCACCCAAAATTCATAAATATATAAATATAAAAAGTATTAGTGTTTTTTTTTTTTTTAAATGTAGGGTAAAATTCATTCAAAGAGGGAAAAAATTCTTAAAAGTATATAAAATAGCTCAAGCATGAGCAGAGAACAAAATAAAAAAACCCACATGGGCGAGGAGTACCAAACAAAGCAAAAAAGGAAAAATTCCAAAACAAAATTTAAAGATCACTGATTTAGATAGCACGGAATAGCTTAAGTTGTTAGTCCAATCTTTAAGACTCAAAAAATAAGATTCTTTAGTTTAGCAATATATACGCGATTGACATTCATGCAATTAAGGAGGTCATCAACTGCACGAGCCTGGGTTCTGAGCTGCCAATGGCATGTGGAAGGTGTAGACACAACTGAAAGAGTTAGATAATCAAGAAAAAGGATCCGGTCCACAGCAATACTCTACCTCAAACAACCGCAGGGGACATGCTGACAAGAGAACAGAGTGAAAGTAGCGCTACACGAATTAGTATTTTTTTTTAAACTGCATTAACTAATATTTATCAAATTTTAACAAAAGAATTAATTAAATTATGGTTATACTTGTAAAATTTTCTACTTTAACTGAAATTTGTAACTAACCTCATGCCTTTATTTAGAGGTTTTAATTTAAATATTATTACCTCTTAATTATTTGTATTACTTGTTTATCTTAATCTTTAATTGCTAAATTTTTTTTAAAAAAAAATGTTCTTTCATAAAATAGTTTTTTAAGTATGACTTACCCAGGCCAATAAATATTGAATTAAGCAAATTGAAAATCATTTCATACATTTCCTTCTCTCTACTTGAGCCAACTAAGTTTAGATTTACTGAATGAGTCAAATTTTCAATCACAAACTAATTATTAAAAATGTTGGAAATGTCAATTTAATTTTTAGGTGCGTGGGGTTTTCTTTTAACTTCAAGGTTAATCAAGACCTTCCTTACAATCTAATTAATAATTACAAATGCTTCCCTGAATATCTAGCATTGAGGCCCATTAATGGTAATGCTGATTGGCCTCTTGTAAAAGTTTACATTCACATTTGTAATTCACCAAAAATTAATATGATTATGGATAAATCAAACCATGTCCTAAACTTCCTAAATATGATTCTTTTAAATTACTTCTAATCTTAAATGTGTATGGGCTTTAAAAACATATACTCCCTCTGTCCCAAATTAGTTATTCTATATAGATTTTAAAATTGTTCCAAAATAGTTGTCTCATTTATATTAGACTAGTATAGTAGTATAAAGTGTGTTGAAAATAGATAAAATCACATGGAGTGCTAGCTTTATATAGAGAGTTTTTTAAAAAAATAAAATTATTTCAAATGAGACAACTAAAATGGGACAGAGGGAGTATTACTTAATCCAACTATAATGACTTTTTGTTAATCATATATGTAAGACTATTAATATCACCATTGTAAACCCCGCGAGAACATCGATAGCAAGGTTTAGATTGAAGTCTTCTTATTCATGTAAATGAAAATCAAATGCATGGAGAAGAAAGATCAAATGCAATTTAGAGTAAAAAATTGATTTGATTGTGTTTATCTTTCAAATCAGGAATTACAATTAATCTCAAAATCTCAATACATTCTCAAGAAATAGAAACTCAGACCAAAATGAAACTTCCCCTCCTTTCAAAATTTTGGACCCCCTTTCTTCTGCAGATTAATGAGGCTTTTTCAAGAGAAGTTTAGTCGATCTTAGACTTTAATCTCAAAAGCTAGCATCAAATCTTGTTTCCAAATGTCAAGTTGTGATTGGATCTTTGTAAAAAGATAGCTTCAAGTAGAGCACTTCTCAAACCATGCTTTGTGCTTATCACAACTTTGATTCTCTAATAATAGACCTTGTACGAACTTCCAATAGAAATCTGATGCATCAGCTCAATCTATAGAAAATTTGAATTTCTTATAACATTTATTGAGTTAGCAATGTTAGAAAGGGAAAACTATATTCATTAAAGAGTATTACACAACTTGACAGATATTCAACTGCCAGACTAAAACAAAAACAGAGAGCAGAATCAATCGTGTTCACTTTACATGTCCCCTTCCTCTGCCCGACGTGATTCCTCTTGCAAAGGAATGGATGGTATTCCTCTCGGATCGAATCAAGAGAACTTGAGATGCAAAGTTGCAAACAATCTGAGAACAAGAGACAGGATCGAACAAAGTGCTCCCATCAAGAATACTGCAGATGATGACTCAGATCTAAGACGAACTCATGTGTCACCTCCCTCTACCAGGAGTGTCCTCCGTGGCAGAGGGAGAGAAGAGAACGGGAATTTTCTTTCTCTCTAGATGAAACACAGGATCGATTAGACTGATACCATGTTAGAAAGGGAAAATTGTATTCATTAAAGAGTATTATACAACTATATATAGTCTCTAGCCGACCCTAGAGCTATTACACTTTTAATCTAACCTTAACTCAAATACATCTCTTAATAGAGATTAACCCAAACTAGAATCCTAATTCTAATATATTCAACAAACAAAACAACTCTCGAACATAAAATCTTGAACTAGTGTTTCAAAGGTCGAGACTGAACTTCAAATCTTTATCTCTAAAACTTGTTTCCTCGAAAATATATCCAATTCTGATCTTGAAAAGATATAGCTATCAATATCGATATTGTACTATGTTCTCTTACGAATGAAAAATTATCTTCATCTCGGATGAAATAAATGGTCTTTATTCCACAATAAATGAAACAATACTTGATGCCTAATTATCATAGAAATTATTCGAGGCTTATTATCAATACTTCAAACATTCAAGAGGGAGGGTCAGGGGGATGACTTCCTCATAGGTATCTTTGAGTGAAAAAAAAAAAAAAACACTCAACACGTGATAAAAATGATGGGGAAGAAGGAGTTGAACTTTGAGGTGGCAATCATAAGACCCCAGATGAACATATCTGTAGAAATACATTCCACACAAATAATAACCACTCATAGACAATATGAACACAAGAGATTTACGTGGAAAACCCTTAAGGAAAAAAATACGAGAGAAAGAGAGATTTTATTATTATGAATCTTTATTACAGCAGTTGTGTATTTATAAAGAAAACACAATAGAGTCCTAATTACATTAGGAGTCTCAACCCTACTCCAACTCTTTCTCCTCAATCAACACTCCCCCTCAAGTTGGTACAAAAATATAAATGGAGCCTAACTTGGACAATATCTCTTGCAATTTGGCTACTGCAAGATTTTTTGTGAAAATGTTTGCTAACTATTTATCACTGTCAACAAAAGGAGTACAAATAACATTTGCTTGCACATTTTCTCGAACAAAGTGGCAATCCACCTCAATATGTTTAGTTCGATCATGAAATACTGGATTTGAAGCAATGTGAATCGTAACCTGATTATCACAAAGCAATTGTGTTGGTCGAGTCGAACCAAAATCCAAATTCTACATTAAAGCTCGAAGCCAAATAATTTCACTCGTTGTTGACGTCATAGCACGGTACTCTGCTTCTGCACTTGATCATGCAACAACACTCTATTTTCTACTCATCCATGTTACCAAATTACCTCCAACAAAGGTACAATAATATGTGGTGGATCTTCAATCAACTGGGCACCCTACCCAATCATCATCAGAGTAGGTAGTAATAGAACAATGTCCATGCCTGCGCATCCATATACCTCTCCCAGGTGAACCTTTCAACTACTGTAAAATTTTGTTGACGACATTCATCAAGTAATTATTGGTGCATGCATAAATTTACTGACTAGAATGATTGCATATGAAATATCTGGCCTAGTAATGGTTAGATAAATCAATCTACCAACCAATCTTTGAAACTGACTAATATCAAATAATAACTCACCATCATCACCAAGCTTACCACCACTGTCAGTTGGAGTATCTGATGGCTTAACTCCCAACTTTCCAGTATCATTTAACAGGTTCAACACATATTTTCGTTGATTAAGAAACATGCCTTTTTTTAGTAGGCAACTTCTAAAACAAGAAAATATTTTAACACGCCTAGGTCTTTGATAACAGATTTATCGTTCAACAGGGATTTAAGCTTTGAAATTTCATTTTGATCATCATCAGTGATCACAATATCGTCAACATAAACTAAAACAACAGTTGTACCAGACACACCTTTCTTGACAAACAAAGAAGAATCAGGTGCACTCCTTTTAAGCCCGTTACTCATGAGAACAAAACTGAACTTAACATACCAAGCACGAGGAGACTGGTTAAGCCAATATATGACCTTTTTTAATTTGCACACAAAGCCAACTATAGATTCTTGCGGATGATCAGGTGGAACACTTATATAAATCTTCTCTTCTAGATCACCATGCAGAAAGATATTTTTAACATTCATCTGAGATAATTCCCAACCCTAATTCACTGTTAAGGAAAATAACACTAAAAAAGTGTTCATCTTTGCAACTGGCCCAAATGTCTCTTTATAATCTTCTCCATAAGTTTGGGTAAAATATCTACCAACATGCCTCGCTTTATGTCGTTCTACTGTTCCATCACTCTTATATTTTATTTTATATATCCAACGACACTCAACAATTTTCTTTCCTAGATGCAATTTAATAATATCCCAAGTCTTATTCTTATCAAGTGTCTGCAATTCTTCTTTTATGGAATTTTTCCAAATACAAATAGAGTTAGCTTCTCGAAAGGTCTTTGGCTCTTATTCGCTAGACACTGCACTCAAGAAAACCAAATGAGACTGAGTAACATTGTCATATGTCAGGTAGGCCTCTATTGGATAGGATAAAACATGGTAAGTGAAAAAATCTTTCATTCTTTTTGGAGGACGAGTCTCTCTACTCGATCTCCGCAGAGGAAGAGGAGGTGTCGATATTTCAGTTGTTGTAGAAATTGGAGGACTTTCTGGAGATATAGCATCAGTAGAAAAGGCTAGTTGCTACAAACATTGGTTGACTATCTGGAAATATAATCTTAGTATTTCGACTCGCAGGGACATCATCAGTTACAAGAAGAGGTACTAAATCAGACAAGTTCTCCCCTAGGGACTGATTCCCAGAATCACATTGTGTTTGGAAATAAAAGTCAGATTCAACAAAACGTACATCACGAGAGATAAGAATCTTATGAGATGTCGGGTCATAACAAATGTATCTTTTTTTTGTGGAAGAATATCCAAAAAATACACACTTGATAGATCGGGCATCCAACTTATCACGATAAATAACTTGTTAATATACATAGCAAACACAACCAACACACGCAAATGAGATAGATCAAGCTTTCTCTGCTTCAAAACTTCCAATGTAGACTTAAAATTAAGAATTCAACTTGGAAGGTGATTAATTAAATATATTACAGCCAAAACTCCATGGGATCAATACCTCTTGGGAACATGCATTTGAAACATAAGAGCTCTAGCAACTTCTAAGATATAGCGATTTTTTCTCTTTGTCACACCATTCTGTTGAGGTGTTCTCACTCAACTAGTTTGATGAATAATGTCATTGCTATGAAGATATTATGAGAAAGAGCCATTGGTATATTCTGTACCATAATCACACCTGACAATCTTAACTTGGGCATTGAATTGAGTGGCTACCATATTATGAAAATCTTTAAAAACATATAACACCTCAGTTTTGGATCTGAACAAGTATAACCAAGTAGCAAGTAAACGATCATCAATAAATAACACAAAATATTTATATCCATCATATGAATCAGGTGGAACACTCCATAAATCAGAATGGACTAGTTCAAAAAACTCAATTGTTATTTTTTCTCCTCAATCAACAATATTCGTTTCTTCAAGTCAAAAGTTTGTTCCTAAATAATCAGTAAACTCCTTTTCCATATTCCACCCGAAAATGTATGAGCCCAAGGAGAGATGGGGTAGAGCAGCAATGGGTCAATATACCCTCTCACAAGTGATCATGATGTTAACCTCGATGTAGGAAGAATAAATACTTCACCAAACATCTAATAGTGATGGCTTTTGTTCACCTTCCTAGGTCATCGAAGCTTTTTGTTAGAAAAGAGTTTAAGAGAGCCAATATGAGAATGAAGATAACGACTAACTCTCTCTTATTCTTCTTCGAGGCTATATTTTGTTGGGCTGCGAACAAGTCCCACATTTGAAGTGTAGAGGGAGATCTTAGAATTTTTAAAGGAGTTGGGTCTTTAACATGACATGTCAACTTAGTCCAAACTATATATGATTCCAAGCAGGGGTTTAAAATTCAGTATCAGCCGATATTTTTCTCTCTCTTAATTTTTTTTTCTTTTTTTTTTTAAAAAAGTATTAATATCGGCCGATATCGACGATATATATCGCCAATATATATCGGATATCGGCCAATATCAGCGATATATATCGCCAATATATATTGGATATCGGCCGATATCTAGACCCCTGATTCCAAGAGTTGATATTCTATGACACATTACTTAAGGTTTGTTTCTATGTTAATAATGTTCATTGATTGAAAAAACTATAGTTACGATTATAAAAGAATATCAAATTTATCCTAGGAATCGCTTTGTTTTGGGCAACATGGCCATGAGTAATAATCATCCTTGGCCCCTGTAAGTCCTATAAAGGTGAGGTCTAATGCATGAAAATGAATAAGTTTTAAAAGTACGTTCAGGATGATGCTTCTCATAAAAATATTAAGTCTATTAGACTTGAAAAGTAATGATTTTTAAGAGCTAAAAAATTAACGTGTAAGAATTTTTAATGTATATGTGAGAGATCAGTTCAAAATAGAATCAAATTAAGTCTAGATGCAATTCAGATGAAGTAGATTGAAGAGAGAGAGAGATTCACATGAAGTAGATTGAAGTGAGAGAGAGGGGGTGTGAATTCAGCCCTGAGTGAACTCTATACAAAAACCATGGGCAAACTAACTATTACAGTCTACAATCTCCCAGGTGATATTTTTATAAATCAATCCTTATAATTATAAAATATTTAGTTTATCTAAATAACTGACCATAATATTTTAACTTCAATTAAGTTGATTAAATTTTTAACCTATTGTTAGTTAAAGAAAAAGAATACAATCAAATGCTGCTCAAGTTGGCTGAGTTAAATTAAAAAATAATAATCGATATGGTTGTAAAATTAACATAAATTATATAAATTTAAAAAATTATTTTATTATTTGATTATAAAATGGGCCAATTCCGATTTCAAACGAAAGTATTAATTGAATTGAAATGAATATTCAAATCCAAATGCAAATCCAACACTAGTGAGACTTTCCCTGATGAAACCGTAACCTGTCAATTGGGTCAACTATAAATCCTCTCTTTTTGATCAAAGGGATTGAAGATTCCTTTTCCATGTACACGTGTCAAAAAGTACTGGAGCATGTGAAAAAGGAATCGGTACTATCTGGTCGGATGAAAGATTAGGGTATTTTTTTTCAATCTCGTACGATTATTTTTAAAGAGAGCATTTACGATTTTTCTTCCTTTACACATCTATTTTTAAAATTTTAGATAAAATTACGATTTTATCTCCACATTTCCAATCATTCGAATGAATGCCCAGTTCATTTTGGCATTCATTCGAATGAATGCCTATGTGTAATTTCAATTCATTCGAATAAATGAGCTGAGTAGAAACACAGAATACTGCTCAGCCCATTTATTCGAATGAATGATCCATTTATTCAAATGAATAGTAATTTCATTCATTTCATTCATTCATTCGAATGAACGACGAATGAACGGTCATTCGAATCAACGATCCGTTCATTCGAATGACCGTTCTCATTCGAATTACTCTGAACGAATCGAATGACCGTTCTCAATGACTGTGAACAAATGAACGTGAACTTACAGTATACAGTATATACATTTATTTAAATTCTTTTAAAACTTTAAACTTATTTTTTAAGCACAGTGTATTTCCAAAATTTCTCAAATTGAATATCTAAACTAATTACAATAAGTTGATGAAAATACTTTAAGACTTTAAGGTCTTTTGACACTTCTAAATATTTAAAACACAGTATTTTACAAATAAGGGTATCCCTAGGCTGTGTCGAAAATACATTTGGAAGTGTCAAAAGACCTTGAAGTCTTAAGGTATTTTTATCAGGTTATTTTAATTAGTCTAGATATTCAATTTGAGAAATTTTGGAAATACACAGTGCTTAAAAAATAACGGTCTATATTTTAAAATATAGACCGTATATAGACCGTTATTTTTTAAGCACTGTGTATTTCTAAAATTTCTCAAATTGAATATCTAGACTAATTAAAATAACCTGATAAAAATACCTTAAGACTTCAAGGTCTTTTGACACTTTGAAATGTGTTTTTGACACACCCCGGAGATATCCTTATTTGTAAAATACTGTGTTTAAAATATTTAGGAGTGTCAAAAGACCTTGAAGTCTTAAGGTATTTTTATCAGGTTATTTTAATTAGTCTAAATATTCAATTTGAGAAATTTTGAAAATACACAGTGCTTAAAAAATAAGTGTAAAGTTTTAAAATAAATTTTATTATTTAAATCATTCGAATGAATGAGCCTCGTTCATTCGAATGATTAGTTCATTTGAATGAATGAGACCCATTCATTCGAATAAATGAACCTCATTCATTCGAATGAATGGGTTGAGCAGTATTCCGTGTTTCTGCTCAGCCCATTCATTCAAATGAATTGAAATTACACATGGGCATTCATTCGAATTCATTCGAATGAATGCCAAAATGAACTGCGCATTCATTCGAATGATTAGAAACGTGGGGGTAAAATTGTAATTTCACCCGAAATTTCAAAAACGGACGTGTAGAGGCAGAAAAACCGGGTGTGTGTAAGTGCTCTCTTTTTAAAAGGTTTGGACATATATTTCAAGGTTCCTTTTCGTTTTAGATTCAACAATTTATTTTAAAAAAATCTTTTTAAATATAAATAAATCTAATGAATAGCATTAAATGATAGTCCGTTGGACCCAAAAATGTGATACGTTGTCACTAAGATAGTGATTTCTGCAAAGGACATTTCAAATCTTACTTTTTAAAAAGAGAATAGAGAAGTAACGGCGAAATTCATAAGAAGTGGAAAATTGTTGGTTTGAGCTTTTATGGTGTAATTTTGACGTATCCTACGGGTATTAAGTTCACTTATGAAAGTTTTACGCTAGATAGTCTTATTTTTCTACACGTAAATTCAAAAACGAAAAGAAAATAAAAGTAAAGATAAAATTCAAATTTACTTTTAAAATGGTGTAATATGAGAGAAAATGGTAGTACAAAAATCACTATCTTGTCAATATTTTATAAAAAGTGTTCCGACCAAGGGTATAAATATCGTAGGCCGATTTTTTTCTCTCTTATTTTTTTTTTACAAAACCCACCAATATCGGCCAATATCGGCGATATATATTAGATATCGTCCGAATCAGCCGATATTTACACGCCTGATTCTAACTGCACTAAAATGCATACAACGAGAGTAGAATTATTTAGTTTTTTAAAAGATGGATAGTTAACTGATAAAAAAGCTTTAAAATTTAAAGTCAATTCAAGAAAGTCAGATTAATTGTTAAAAAGTTAAAAAAACTTATTGACACACTCTACTTAAAATATTGTGATGTTGAGTCGTTGACTTTACTGACTCACTTAAGTCTTTTTAAGTTTTTAAATGATAATTAGTTTAAAAATAAAAATTCTATAGAGTTGTTGATCTAAATTGACATAATTATGTCAAGATACCCGAGTTTATTTATTGTAAAAATTAAAGAAAATATTGTTGATATAATATTTTTTATTAAATAGTATAACAATCTAATTTAACCTAAATAATTTAAAAGAAATTGTTTTATTAAATAGTTTAAAAATCTAATTTACACTAAATAGAATAGATGGGTGAAATAGATCTCTTTATCAAGTATCTATCTTATTCACTTAAATTAAATAAACAAAAATATTTAAATGAAAATTTTCATAGTTGATATACCGATCTCTAATTTAGTTTAATAAATATTGTAGTCAATAGATTGGTAAAAAAAAACTAACACGTAAGTACTCATGTCTCAATTATGTCATATTAGTTGTTTCCTTTATAAAGATTTTAACAAAAATTTAATATATTGAGAATCTCTAATTTAATTTGATAAAATGAGATTTTTATACTATTATATTGATAAATAAAATTGAGTCATGACAACGGATGACTCGATTTTGTTTGATGAGGCTTTTACAATGAAATACTAATATTTTAAATTAGTCAGACATTTGAATTCATCTTATTTAAAATTTTAAGCTATGTTATCTAAAACTATAACATTGATTGCATTATAGATAATCTATTCTATATTCTTAAATCAAGTAGATTATAAAGCTTAGACAACTTAAATTTTACATAAAATTATTTTGATAAACTTAATTTTCATCTAAAGAGACCAATGTGCTTATATTTTTATCACATATTTAATTTTAATAGATGTAAATATCGAGAAATGATATGATAAGCAGAAAGCAAGAAATGTGAACAAATTTACTAGAAAATAGAGGAGAAACAAGCATAAATGCTGGGAATTAGGAAAAAAATTAAAGATGATGATCTCAATTAAATAGAAATATGAAAAGAGTTATAGTAAGTTAGTAACTATTAAAGATAGAGATTTCTTTGTAAAAAAAATTACGGGGTTTTGTAATGAAACTGAACCAATCTTAGCCATTCATTCATGCACTTCCATTGAAAGGAAAGCAACCCCTACTGCCACATGTCTATTTGTAATTGGCTGATAGGTATGAGCCTTCTCAGAAAAATATCAGCCTAAGCAATATATATCGCTTAAAATATCGGCTGATATCATGAATTTTGGTCTAAAAATATTTAAAAAAAAATCAAATATCAGTAGGGGGACACACAATAGGGGTCCGAAATGCAGTATCGGGCGATATTTTTCTCTCTCCCTTTTAAAAAAAAAGGCTGATATCGGCCGATATTTGGACCCCTGGGACACACCACATATCGCTGATAAATCACCGAATTTGCACCGATATATCGCTCATAATATTGGCGATATATCATAAATTCAGCGAATTTATTATGAAATTCTCGAAATTTCGAAAAATTAAATTTTAAAGATAAAGATATTAAGACCTTTTGAAATTCCCATGGTAAACACATGCAAGAAGTAAATGTTTTTTAAAAATAAAAATTTTAAAAATGCATGAAGTTAATATTTTTTGAAGAAAAAGAGATCAACACATGCAAGAAGTTAATGTTTTTTTAAAGAAAAAGTCATCAATAGATGCAAGAAGTTAATGCTTTTTTAAGAAAAAGAGATTTGAGAGTGTTTGTAATTCTTTCATAAACAAGTTGCACTTATGGACCATTATTGTTATTTTTTGATATTACGGAGATGTATATATTATCATATTGTCGTATACTCCCTCTATCCCATTTTATTTGTCTCATTTTAAACATTTATATTTTTTTTAAAAACTCTATATAAAGCTAGTACTCCATGTGATGTCATCCATTTTCAACATACTTTATGCTACTCAAATATAAATGAAACAACTATTTTAGGACAATTTCAAAATCTATATAAGACAATTAAATTGGGACAGGGGGAGTATAATGTTATATAAAATTCGATCCTTTAACTATGATTGTGAGTTTTAATTTAAAATGGTAAAAGCAAGGAACATGAATTGATGGAAAACATTGTGGACAGGATTGTATGAAGAAATAGAATTAAAAAATCAAATTTTATTAATCTAATATTAGAATTTATTTTGAAATATTTTGAAATATATAGGTATAAATAGATAACTAAACATCAAGAAAAAGATTGCAATAAAAATTTAATATATTTTTATATTTTTATTTCTAACAAATTTATAAAATATCAAAGAATATTAATATCTTATTTCCCTATTACAAACTCATAATACATCGAAACATCTGTGACAATCGAATGAATCAATAATACACATTCATATGTCATTAAAAGGAGACATGATAATACACATCCGATATTGTATGATTTCTTATTAATAATTATATAATATTAATGATTCTAATAATTTTTTATTTCTTCCTTACTGACATGAAAACAAATCATAAAAAATTAACAAACAAATAATCAAGATTCATATAATGGTCACTTACAATTTTTTTCTACAATTTTATTTTATTTTTTTAACAATATTTAAAAATTTTGAATTCCTAACTTACCCAAATCTTAAGAATTATAGTAACTATTAAAGATGTAGCTCTCTTTTTAAAAAAAAAAAACTATGGGGTTTTATAATGAACCTGAACCAATCTTAGCCACTGATTTATGCACATCCACTGGAAGTAAAGCAACCCCTACTGCCACATGTCTTCTTGTAACTAGCTTAAAGAATAAAGGTGCTCAAAATAATTAGGGAGGGAGGTTTTATAATGAAACCTGAACCAATCTAGCCCTTGATTTCTTCACTCACTGCCATTGGAGGGAAACCAACTCGCTATTGCCACTTTTTTTTTTTTTTTTAAGATTATTCAGATGTCTCACTTGATTAATTCTTAAAGTATGTATAAATCTCCTTATCGATATACACCAGGTACAAATTATGAGAATTAGTCCTTTTTGTGTCAAGCCCTTGCAATAACAATAATGGGAATTGACCATTAACCCGCTCACAGAAAAATACTTAAAATAGTAGGACATAAAAAATTCACTTATATGATAATAGTGCCTTCGTATAACAAATTGATTATTTGATGAAACTACTTGCAAGATCTTCCAATAGAAGTTTGCTATGTCAATGTAATCTTTAGACAATCTCAATTCATTACAACTACACCAAAGCTGATGAAACTACTTGCAAGATCTCTAGAAACAAGTTGTTCTTCAAGTGACTTCAGTACTTTCATCCTCCAACCATAACTTTGAAACAGCTTCAAACCAAGCTCAAAGCAGGGTACAAATATCGGCCGATACAATATATGATACGGTTTTTAAATCGTATCATATAGGCCGATATGCCGATATTTGTTTAAAAAAAAAAAAAGGAAGAGAAAAATATCGACCGATATCGAATTTTGAACCCCTGGCTGAAAGCATAACTTTAACCTTTTAACACATTGTGCACTTCATACAATAGAGTATAGAAGAAATCCAACCAAACAATTAGACTCGTTTCTTGGGCTTTGATTTATTTAGATTTTAATGAGTTGACAAAGAATTTTAGATTAGATAGTTTCTAAAATTATTTTCTACCACTTAAATTAGTAATTTTAACAAGGTCACAATTACTCTTTTCGAGATAATATTGACTATTGAAAATATTAGGATATTTTCAAACTTTTGAGTGTTTATTAGAAATTACAGAAAAAATCTCGAGAATATATATATATATATAAACTTGAAACAACCATTAATAAATTTGTGATTAAAATGCAAATATACTATAGAAAATAATTTACTTTAGTAATTATCTAAAAATAATAACATATTGTGTACTTTCACGGACTAGTAATATATGCTCCGCAGTCTGCACATAATATAAGGTCATTAATTCAAGAGGAGTTTGGCCTGACAGTCAAGAAATTCCCCCTATAAAAAGAGTTCTTGAATTCGATTCATTATAAAGCATCCACAATTCCATATATATTTTAGATTATTTAAAATTGAAGTACCATAAATATGATACTTTAGCCCATTCTCGTAAACTGTTTATGTTTTTAAATACAAATACACAATTAAAAAAAAGAAATGTAGGCGGATGGTGAGGTGGCCTAAGTGGATAGGGTAGGGTCGGGTTAGACATAAAATATTGTCAACATGATTTTTTTTTATTTCTTGAGGACAAATGATTCTCATTTTCAGTGCTTGTGAGATCTAAATCTCCAGTAAGGCATTCATGTTCTTTAATGATACAATTCTTTTTGGGAATCTGAGAATATTTAAAAATATCCATGATTTTTATTTTTACTGCTGCATGTGAGGATCGACCCCACCTTTTAGTTTAAATTCTCTATATATTCTAATTAGAAGAATCTTCCAAGGTAGTGACTGTTGTTCATGAGTCCAACTCAATCAATTAACTCAAGTACTAACCCTCTTGGTTTGCCACTTGATAATTTGGACTTATTTTTAATTCATATTTGCAATTGTTCTAGTAAGTTGAGCTTCAGATTCATCTTCAAATGAATGAGATTAAATTAGGTCAAAGAAAAGGTTTAACTCCTATAATTAATTCAATAAATATCTAACTTATTGCCATCAGATCATGTTTCAAATCCACCAAGGCTTATAAGTTGTAATAAAATTAAGATGGGACAAAAAACAAAGTCTTTACAGATCCAACGGGATTAGAGTGATGGTCAGAAATCCATCTCAAGAAATAGAACGAGAGTTCGATTCTCACTCCATCTCAAAAGATCACTGCCCGTAGAGTTATCCAATGTGAATAGAGAGACTTGCACATGCTCAAAAGATTAATCGAATGATGTAAGAAACCAAGACATCTTGGTTAGAAAAAAAAGACAGATGGTACAAATAAAGTAACTGAAAATGTAAAGAAAAAAAAATGAAAAATGATAAAATAATCAGCTTTATGATTAATAATAAAGATAAATAACGATAAAAAGACAGCCTAGTGCTATATTTCACTTGTAAAATCATTGCTGAAAGCAGATAAACTGCACTGAAATAGTTGTCTTGAGGAACATATACATTACATGAAAGAAGTTAGAAGAAACCCAATAATAAAAATCTGAAAATCCAACCCTAAGTCAACCCACCCAGTAATCATATATGAGCATTAGGCAAAATAACTAAAAATATGGGGTTCTAAGCTTAGATTTTAAAGGCCTAAACTTGTTGGTTGGGAACATTAAGTGGCTTTCAACTTGGACATCTCCTCCATTAGATATCTTGACTCTGCTGACCAATCAACAGCTGCTTCAGCTCTGATTGTGATCCTCTGCCTCTTCTCATTCATGTACTCAGTCTGGGCAACACTGACTCGGAACAAACGTGGGATCCATGTTGCTTCTTTCAGCTTCTGAGATACCTTTGCATCCCCCTCCTGATTTTTCAGAATAACAATGGAGTAATCAAATCAATGTAAATTTTTTTTGATAACAAGAGATATTAAAGTCGTCCTTTGTCCACTTATCATCATTTAAATAGTGAAAAAGTATACCAATGTCCTTTACTGACAAAGACGCCAATATGTTCAAGCAGCCCTTTGCAAATTAAAGCTGGACAGTGATGGAAATCTGAGAGATGCTTCCTTCCTAACACTAGTTGTATTTTTTTCCTTATCAGGAAGGGAATGATGCTGTTGAGTGTGTTGTCTATCAGTGAGTCTGGTTTTCTGTCTTTTTTATAGTCTGAAAGTTGAGGGCACTCATATCTAGTGTACTATGTCATCTGTTATATTATATAATGTAATCTACTACTGTTGTCTACCAAAAAAAATCTGATTTAGTTCATATTTACCTCAGACTTTATCCGATCAAGCTCATCTGCAGAGCATCCAATTATCTTCTCTGCCTGTTCATTGAAAAGAGAAAGCCAAGCTTCACCTGTTGCATCTGCGACCTTTACTACCATTATATACCTGGCAGAATATGGAAAAACATCAGCCTTGCAGCATTTGGTATAAGATATGGTGAATCAAGTATTGTCCAATTTCCTACCTCAAACTGCATTCTTCATCATTCTTTTGGCATCCTTCACACCAGTACCCAGACCCAACAGCTTCAATTACCTTCTTGTTGCATGTCTTGCACGCCCGATACCACATTGGCTGATCAGGCTTGATGTAATTTATAAAAGCTTTGATATTGAAAAACACAGGCTGCCCATGACAAAACCAGATCAGAGAAGCATCATAAAGAATAAAACGCATTCTATTTTACAGATCTTATCCATTTTTAGAAGAGTCCATGATCCTCCGCTCATGCAGAATTTTCATGTCTGACTGTAGAAAGTAGGATCCATGGTCTAGTGAAGTGTGGAAGTCCATACAAGGCATAAGATACAACCAATCCCAAAACACAAGATTAGCAGATGAAGCATGATATTTAAATGAAATTAAGGTATAGAAATGCACTAGTTTCAACCAAAACAATTGTGCAGAATATAAAAATATTTTAAATTTAAAAATAACAAGGTGCAATAATGTCATCTTAGAAGAATCCATGAAAAAATTCAGCAGGTGCATCACACATTTCAGAGAACCGTGAAACATAGGACACTTTTTTTTACAATGGCTATAAAAAATGAAAAACAACTCTACACCGACAAATCCAATCTGGCTATTGTGTCTGTGTGTGTGTCTGTTCATAGGTGGGGATGAACGCAAAAGCTATCACAAAACAGGGCCCACCCAGTCTAAATTCAAGGGCATGAGGATTACTATGAGCATCCCGGTCAAGGAACGTACAGTTCTATTTAGTAAATAAACTTAACAAGGAGCTCAATTTCTTTTTAGAACAAATAATACCTTGTCCTGGCCCAAAGTTGGATTGTTTATAATATGAGAAAGGAAGACCCTATCAGAATAGAATGATCTTGCACCACTTTTTGATGAAGCAGATATCATGCCAGACCCCACAGAAGCCATTGAAGTTTCTTTACCCTCTGAGTCAAACCTATTGACATGCAGAAAACATAAGCAACTGAATTTGATTTGTTGACAGTAGGAACATAGAACAATAATCGATTTCCTACCAGGATCTGAGTTTCTTAGCTTCAGGTATATCTGGATTTATTAGTACTGTGCTTTTGGTCAATGATGACAAGGATACACCTAAGAACATCATTCAAGTAATCAATAAAATGTGGAGATACATACCTGAAAACCATAGGAAATTGACTGAATGGAAGTAAAACTAAAAGCTAACCTTGAAAATCTCCTACTTTGAGGCATTTTATTGCCACAACAGGAGAAGTATCGACAATGTCAAGCAGTTCCTGCCCCACATTTGTTGCAAGTTCATTCCACAATGAAACTATTACTGTCTTCTTTCTACAATTGCAATAATCAGAATCAGAGAACTCAGGAAAAAAATACAATTGCACTAATCACAACCCCAAAAATTGCAATTTCTATCCAAAATCATTCATGAAGGTCTTTTCGGCTTCAGTAGAGAAGACTTACGAGTCATCAGCAATAGTAATATCACGCTTTGGAATACTTTCATTGTTACTCTTCCTTCGAATACTTAAAGTAGGTGAAACATTCTGGACAACTCCAATGATGTCTGGAATGACAGTTAAGAAATGAGGGCAACTGAAAGCAACAGCCAAAAGAAAGATGCAAAAGTTGGATAAATAATTGTAGAGGGTTTGGGAGATGAATCTTACCAACAAGCTCCTTTCCGTTAACATATGAACCCAACAGATCAATTTGGACGAAATTGAATTTTGTTTCTGGAATGAAAGCTCCCTCACCAACAACTTCTTCAACTTCAGAGTTTTCATTTAAGGTCATCTCATAATCATTTTGTACAGTTTTGAACTGTTTGTTTGCAACTTTAAGAGTTCCCTTAGAAATGTAATAAACCTTCCCCAACTCAAACTTTGGGTAGAACTTTGTAGCTGCTGCATTAAACATTGTTGCTTGTATTTGGGTTCCCTGCACCAAGGATTTGGGTTAACCTAATTTCTGTAGTCTAGAAGCATGAAAAAAGGAGCAAACAAATCCAAATGACATCTAGCTGGTCTAGGATGTGATTTAGTCTAGCCAAATTATCTAATTTAACTGTAACTATAAGAATGTGCTTATGGCAAGTGGAAAGGACTGTTCATACAATTAGGTATTGCATTCATGAAATAGTTAATATTTCTCCACCCATATAGTATTGCATTCATGAAACAGTTGATCTTTCACCACCCATTTAAATTAGTTTGAGCCTGATGTGACTTGGCAAGTGAATATAAACTGTTCTGACATAAAAATTACCTCATCATGTTCTAAAACTTTGCCAATACGTATTAAAGTAATATGTGAAGAACATCAAGACCAACATAGCTGCACAAATGTAATGCATAAGAATATCTGCACACATGCATGCAAAACTAACAACTCAATAATTTGGTGGAGCATGAAATGATCCATAATTTGAGAACAGATACATTCAGTAGGCCCACTCATGTTGATTCCTAGATAGCCACAACAGGCAGTAGTTAAACAGAGGAGCATGATAAATGTTGGCCACACATATTAGAGAGTGATTCATATCATCATAGCAAATCCATGTAAGTTGGACACACATTATTATCTCACTAGAAAAATGTATTACTTCGTAATTTCGTGGCCCATAAATGAAATATAAAGAGAAACAAATCAACACTATTGGACAGACATCAATCTTTCAAAAGGGTATGTTTAATTTCTTTTAGGAAAAAAATGGAGTAATCATGCAATCTCCCATTTTTTTATCATGAAAATGATCTAAAGAATAGAAAGCAGTCAACAATCTTTAAAAGGAATATTTTACTCCCTAGGTATAAATAAGTTATCTACATGAAAGCCAGAAATCAATGGATTACTTACGTCTTCAT
This sequence comes from Chimonanthus salicifolius, assembly GCA_013350335.1. Taxonomy (NCBI): domain Eukaryota; kingdom Viridiplantae; phylum Streptophyta; class Magnoliopsida; order Laurales; family Calycanthaceae; genus Chimonanthus; species Chimonanthus salicifolius. The sequence goes on along the minus strand of CM023540.1, from coordinate 47,511,846 downwards.
CAGTTAACTCTACATTGAAGACGTGCCCTTCTCCCCTGGCATTCTTATAGGTTCTTAGATTGCCTTTATTTGTGAGCCGAACCTTAATGGTCCAGCTTCCTTGATAAGGATTCAAGGAAACAAGAGGATGAACTCTTCTTGTCATCGCCAGTCGAGCAGTAGGTGCAGCACTGTATATGAACAGATAGAACCGCAAGTAAGAAATATACTTGCATATTTAAAACACTAAACACAGCTCAATTAATGAAAGTTACATTCAGAAAGGTGTAGAACATCTGACAACTTGGAATAAGAGAGTTTACAATTTGCACAACATCCATTTACCCTCTCTTTACTTGATAATTAGGTCACTTTACAACCCTAAATGTCTATAGATTAGAGCTAAAACAACCACAAAATTACAACTAACATCTTGGAATTTAGACACCCTAACAAAGAAGAGTGTAGAGTTAGTACATGTTTTGAAAAGAAGAAACATAAGCATAGCTTGCTTATGAGAGACTAAGTAGAAAGGTAGCAAAGCTAGAAATTTAAAGGATGGATTCAAGCTATTCTACATAGAGGAGTAACTTCAGAAATGGTGTAGGCATAGTGGTTAGTAGTGCTATTAAAAAGATTGTTGAAATTCAATGGAGAATCAATAAGATTATCATGATCAAAGGGATTTTAGTTGCAAAACCCTAAATATCATTAGTGCTTATGCACCTTAGCCCGAGTTAGGAGGGATTGCGAGGGATGACTTTTGAAAAATCTATAAATGATCTAGTGCAAAGTATACATTTGGAGGAGAATATCATAATTGGAGGCGACTTAAATGGACACCTAAGAAATAGAGGCTATAGATCAAAAGCACTACGAGAGAGCAACATTTGAAAACATGAAAAGGAGGGATAAAAAACATATTAGACTGTAGATTGGCTCATGTTATGGTTTATAATAAGGTCAATTGGAGAAGAACTCATAAAGCCGACCCCATATAGATGGGACGCTAGCTGATGATGATTATTACAATTTGCATAACATGGAAAACAAAAAGTAGAAAAAAATTATCTTCTGCAACCAATTGGATGAAGCATAGACCATTTGATAACCATAATGAGATGCTTGCTCTTCCTGTAAGTTAATGATAAGATTCTCAATGTGGAACAAGGAATGGCAACACCATAAGATTGCAAAATCCCAAAATTAACATGACCTTCTATAAGATCCATCTGAACAGTTATAATCAATTGGAATGTTTACGCAAATAGATTGCCTGTTCTACTGTGTTCTTTAGACGATAGAGAAATTCAATTATCAATCAATATCATTTCCAACCTTCCACTGAAAACCGTATCATATATCAGCTAGGGTGACCATATACAAGAGAAAAATGGTATCTCATTTATGGAAGAGAACACTGCCTCTGCCTCCACCCATTTTTAAAAGTAGTCAACGACTACTAGGATGAACTGGTGACCATTGGATGCTTTCTTTTGGATTGATTATAGAACAATTCATTAACATAAATGTCATTCTTTAAAATCCATGATGTGCAGCCCACTTTTTATCATGTGAAATCACTCAATCTTATGCTTCCCGACTAATGGTAACAAGGTCACCTTTAAATCGATGAGAATCATTCATTGCTAGATTGAAATAGACAATAGAGAATAATTGGAGACAAAGACAAGTAGGGTCACTCTAAATGTGAATGTCACTTGTGCAGGGGTAATACTGGTGCCTATCACCCATATCAATGTGATATATCCAATGATTTCCCATGATATAAGGTGAGCCACACAAGAATCAATTTCAAAAAAAAAGGGCAAAGCTTACCATATGGAGGACCTTTATGAATCATTCCTCCTCACTTGTTCCGAGTTCTATTTTTACACAATGCTCCAAGCATAGAAGCAACTTATGTAATTCAAGACCATCCAAAGACCCTCCTTAAATAATTTAAAAAAAAATGAAACACATACATATACTTCCCATTGAATGTACCAGTTGCATAAGCAATTGATGACTGATCAAGAATAAGATAAGATAAAATCAAGAGTGGAGAGAATACTTACTTTCTGTGTTGCTCATTCACAATCTGAGCGGCAGATTTTGCAATTATGTTTTTGTGTTCTGTTTTTACTTCATTCCTGATTTCATTTCCATGTCAAAATCAGCAACCGGTTAGGATACTGGTATGTATGTGACGTAACAGCAGTATATCAATCATATCAAAACAGCTATTTTTCACTATGTACTGTGTACAAGACAATAATAATCACATACATTCTTTCAATCCAGGACACATGCAAATACCTTTTGTATGTTGTTTAAAATGACAAGAACATTGAAACATATTGCAGAACCAACCTACATTCTTCGGCCAAAAGTACTACTTGCATCATCTAGGATAAACAACCAAGAATCAACTTTGGGACCACTGATGATAGTAGAAATACTCACTTCCCATGTTGCAGTGTCATCATCTGAGAAGCAGACTGGACAGTAATTTCCTGCTTTGGCTTCAAGATGATACCGGTGTCTTCTATTTTTGCATCATTTCTGATTTCCATTTCAAGTGCAGGAGAAACCACTTCACATTTTATGACAATCAGACACCTGAAACACCAACAGTCATGGCATTTACAAAAGAAAAAAAGGTATTTCCAAGCATATTCTAAAACAGTATGAATAGGGCTTTACTTGTCAGGCTGATTGGGAACAGAATTACAGGTATACTCAAGGACACGTATAAGACCAAGGTTCTGAAGCTTTCCAGAATTTATCTCAGAAGAAAAGGATGTTGGAAAAATTGCCTTGAGCTTCATCTTTCCATCATTAGCAACAAACCTGCAAGTTGAATTTAGAAAATCCTCAAAATATTATTACGCCAATAATTACTTGAACCATTTCAATCCCAGTGAAGAAAGAAAACCAAGAGTCCAGTCAACTGAAGGTGAATGTATACAAAGATACAAAGTGGAACAATAGAACATAGACAAAAACAATGTGTTTTCTTGGAAATAATCATTTTAACAAGAAATACAGAAGCAGCTTCATTCCCTTTCATGGAGGGAGAGCCTAAATATGCAATGGGAACTCAAACGTATGAAATCTTAAATTTCGAGGGCAGTAATTCAAATGACAGAGCCAACATGGACCATACAGAAACTAAAAAAGATGTAATCATCTACAAAAGGCTAAGAGGAAAAAAAATAACCCAATCTCATGGAACAATGAGATCCAAAAATCAAAGCATGATCTAGTACAATCCATTGCCACCCAACTTACATTGAGAGGTAACCAACTAATCAAAGGGAAAAATTACTCAAAAAAACTAGGGCTGAAGAAATGTAACCAAATCCTTTTTCTCAACCATAGAACAATAGTAATAGCTGTATAAGACAGAAATTTCTAAAAGGTGCTCACAATAAGTGCACTCGTTTATCATTTTCCAACAGCGATCTCCACTCAGTATTTAAAGCCCTTCACACAACATTCATGCCTGCCAGAATTACTGATACTTTTTTATCACTGAAAGTGAAATTTAAAGACCAAAACATCAAAGGTGAGATTTAGTTGATGAACTCATTGCAATATTCCAGACACAACTCACCCCTATCTAGTGGAACCTGTCCACTTCAACATCTACTCAAATCAACTTAAAATTAGCTTAGTTTTTTCTCTCCCGTGTCTTTAAATCGTACTAGGAAAAATCATTTTGTGTAATCACCATATGCTGATAACAAGTTAAAATTGTCACGGTCAACAACAAAACCCAAAAGAAAATGAGAAATCAAAGCCCAAACCTGAATTTTTTAGGACAGGCATATAAATAACAGAAGCATTGACAAATGGGGATGAACAAAACCACCTAAACTCAAATCCTCGTCAATATAACAAACAAGAATCACAAAACATAGCATAGTTTCTCTCAAAGTAAAAGGAAACAAACAGATACAGGGAAACGCCTCGAAAAACTGAAATAGATACTATTATCAAAATATGGAGTCAAAATGAAAAACCCAATGAGGGAAAAAAAAACAATACGGAAATGGAAAAGAATAGAGAAAGGAAGGAGAGGGCTCACGTGAAACGGGGGTTGGTGTTGCCGAGGGGCTTTAGATCGACAACCTGAACAACAATCTCAGGGATTTCACTGGGAGAATCCGGAGATGGGTTGGAAAGAAAAGTGGAAATGGCCCCTGGAGTAACGGTTTTGGCCATCGCTATTCCTTTTCGCCAAGTCAAGAGAAGTAGAAGAAGATGAAGAAGAAGATGTTGAAGATGAAGAAAGAGGCAAAGGAAAAGAGGGGAAGAACCTGTTTTTACTGGATTCAGTTTTAGCGGGAAAATGTTTTAAAATATGATTCCTCTCCCGCGATTTCATCCTTCCCGCGAAATTTTTCTTTTTCAACGTTGGGCGCCAACGGCTTCTCACAACGGACACTCGGCATGTCTCAAGGGCCCACACCATAAAGAAAAATTCTTTCTTACAAAACTTAACTTAATTCTTAAATCGCATTTTTATCACACTCAAAAAAAAAAAAATTATCAATCAATTTAATTCGTCTAAATTTTAACAATTTTAACCAATCAATTTAATTCATCTAAATCGATTTCATCCAATTCTTTAGTCAACTAATTTAATGATTTAAAATGATCACTCAAAGTTGATTTCCAATTCTATTATCAATTTAATAAGATTGTGAATAAGACCCCTTTTTTGAAAAATAGATTAAATTGATAAGCTCCGAAAAGAAGAAAATGTTTTGATTTAATATTGAACTATTAAAAAAAAAGGAAACTCATCTATTTCTATACTTTAATAAAAGGAAAATCATGTAAATGCTGTTAGATGAAATGCTCTTATAAGTTTTGAAAATTTCAAATACTTACCATTTAAAAGGAGTTACTCAATTTTTTGGCATTTTAAAAGATCTTAACATAGATATGGAATTCATAAAAATAGTTTTATCCGATTTTAGAAATCATTGCTTTATAAGATCTCACAATTTTCTTGATTTTAAACTATTTTTTTAATATCTTATATTCTTAAATAGCCTAGCCAATAATTACATTTAGATGAGACCCATTTTTGATCTATATAAATTTATAGATATGCACTTACGTGTGTGTGTATATATATATATATATATATATATTGATATCATATTTTAAATATATCTATGTTTTGATATCATATTTATTTTTTGTCTATAAATTATAGTATATAATTTAATTTTAATATGTTATTTAATTCAATGAAATAGGTTCAATATTTTTTAATTCTATTTTCTTGGAGCCATAAGCAAAAAATGTGTGAACTAGTACATACGAAAGATAATTTCAAGTGACGATGAAATGAATCTTTACCATACATTTAGTCTAAGGTTGATATAGTTTTAAGGAGAATAAAAAAAATGAGAAAAGCTCATGTAAAAAATGACCAAAAATAAAGAAATTAGAATTGAATTTGATGAGTTCGATTAATTTATCATACTTACATCATATTATAACTAAAAATATGAAAATTTTGTCTAAAAATGAATAAAGTAAGTAAAAAATATTTTAAAATTGAATTTGATGAGTTTAAAAAATTTGAATGATCTTGATCTAAAGGAAAATTTCATGAAAGAAAGGCCTTAGAAAAAAAAATTGGAGCACAACTCTGCCCCATATGATGGGTTCTTTAGATACATTTTTTCATCTATGAACATGATATGTAAAAAATATCATATCGACCCAATCATATAAGCCACGTTGTGTAGGCTCTCTAAATGTTTAGTTATTTAAATTATTTTTAAATCTCAACAATTTATATCTAAATGGGACCCACTTTTACTCCTTTTGATGGCCCATTTCAAGATCTTAACATGATTTTAAAATCATATAAGAATAATTTGATCCAATCATAGAAACTACATTTTTTAAGACCTCACAACTTTGATGATTCTAAATTAATTTTGATTCTCTAATATTCTTACACTTTTTTTAATTTTAATTTTAGTAGTAGTAGGTTGCCCATATTTATACAATATGGAATCCATTTCAATCAAATGCTAATTCATATAAACTATAACTTAATTATACATAAACTATAATGTTAATTTTTATAATTCATATTATATTTTTATGCATACAAGAATATAGTGTGTAAATTAAATTTAGTATTACCCTTCAAATAGGTGAATTATGTGTAAAACCTTTTAAGGCTATTTTCATAAAACCACGTATAAAACACAAATTTATATATACTATTCTTAAATCATGTGAAAATTATGAATATGAGTTATCTTCGTTTTACCTTCTGCAACTCTTATCAATCTTTTTCATTGTTTTTATGGTTTTACTTTTTTCCAATTTATTTTCATTTTTCACTATTGATTGGTTAACTGCTCCTTAATTTTACTTTCCTTCTTGGCTTGTGCATGGCAATACCCAGTCATTCTGTAAATGTTGTGTGGGCCATAAGTCCAAAATTCAAATAGGAACTACTATTACAATTTTATATTTTATCTTATAATTCTATGTTGCATCTGGGTATTACTGCTCATATACGTATCTCTAACTGCTCTTCATGGCAAACTGTTTAAAAGAATGGATGATCAAATCAATATAAACAAAGCTTTAATGGGATGAAGAACTTGAAAATAATATGGAAATTATGCAAATTCAATGAGCATGAGCATGAAATTCTACAGGATGGTAGACCTGAATATCTAATCTTTCCATCCAACAAATTTCTTACATTGGACCAAGAAGATGAAAAAGATAAAAGAAATAATTAAACTGTCGATGTTCGAATGCCTTGGCTGTAGAGAAAGATACATATTTCAAGGAATATAAGCATGTATATTGCGAATCTACACCCTTTGAGGACCAGGTTAAAGATGGAATCAGTATTTATCCACTCTTATGATCAAAAGAAATCTGAAACAGCTGCTTTCAAGATGGCCCTCATCAAAGTGGGAACAAAATGAAGTAACCCACCTGCACTGCTCCAATTCTACCTGGAATTTCACATAAGAGTTGGGCTCTGGTGACGAGTGTACATCCAAATTCACCTGTTACCATAAATAAAACTGAATAATTTGACTTGTAATTTAGGCAGTAGCTACCTATTTCCTTGAGCCAGTCGAGCAAAATTCCTCTTTTCGTGAAATTAGTGTCAAAGGTTTACAAGTACAGAGAAGCAGCAAAGACAATGTCACGCTTGATCTTAGTGACAGCCTCCTCAAACTTTGACTCAAGCTGGGTTTCTCCAATGGATTTAGTTGCCAGAATAAGCTGCTGGAGGACTTCCTCCAATCTTCTAATGGCTCTGATCAAGCTACCTTCAAACACTTGTGTAATCTCCATAATCTCATAGAATTTTGACCCTTTTGCCCATGCATACACAGCTTCCATGATGTCTGGTCGAAAGGAGTTGACAAAATTCTCTATGTCAATTTGGACCTTCAAACAAAACATCACCATTTCCTTCAGAAAAGAATCCACGAAGCACCAAACATGCACAATATGATGTGAAAGAGATTGAATTCATTCCATCCGATGGGTCATAGGAGTCATCATGTGCCCAGTATACCAGGAGAGAGAGAGAGAGAGAGGAGCAGCAGCTTGAATCCCAATTTTTCAGAAACTTCCAGTTTGTAGTAAATTTTATGGGTTGTATATACTTTTGAAATGGTGACAAACTTCATCAAGATTCATGGGGCTATATTAAGTGTTAAGAAATCTATCTACACGATCACATGTAATTGCAAATCTATACATGTGTGTGTGTGTAGTTTGAATACAAGATGAAGGGATTGTGAAAATTCCTTTCTTTTACTTTTTAAAACTACATTAAATATTTACCCTGTTCAAAAGAACATAAAAATCCTATAACTATTTATTATTAAGATGCCATAAAAATCTCAGGATGATACAATTTGATGCACAAAACAATTTACAATAGAATGTCACTTTTCAGAAACAATACTTGCAGCCATGGAAGAAATAACCAATTTGTTTCTTTTTTTTCCTCCTCCTTGTGGGGTATAAGGCAAAAAGCCTTTCTATTGGAGCCATTTTTTTTCTCCCTTTGCTTCCCAAAAAGAGCAGCCACACTGATATTTTCATCATTGTAACAGAAATAGAAACAATTTGCATACAAAGTACTCTGTTATCCTCACGATGCCAAAAAAGAAAAATAAGTAAACCTAAAATAGGTAGATGCTTTGCTTAACACAATTTCTTATTTCTCTATTGATTGCTTGGCTTATAAATCCACTTTTTTAGAAGCACGTTGCTGAGACAGATTCTTTATAAACCCTCCTAAGATTTTCAACAATATATCAGAAAATGGGGTAATGTGCCAATGGATTGGTATGGTGGTACACAAAAATAAGGCCGCCTTTCAAAGATTTGGAGACACAGATTCCATGGGAAGAGAAGAGGGGGGCAGAGAGAGAGAAAGAGAGGTGCAAGAATTTAAGGTAGCCAATCAAATCAAAGGGGTGGACTAATAAAGGATTGTGCAGAAGTTATCATGCACTAGAATGGAATGGACATTAAACTTCACAAATATAACAGGCTATGAAAATTAACAAGTGACATCTCATCTCTTTTGAATTAGATTGAAAAAAAAATTAGAGCATGTTTGGGAAGGAGCAGATGAAAAGGTTTGGATGGAAGGTTTGAGCTTTTTCAAGCAAATCAATTTTTTCCATCCGTAAGGCATGTTTGTGCATTTGATGAAATTCATAAAATTTAAATCCTTCACAATTTTAAATTATGAGGATATTAACTTCAAGGATTTGAAATTCCCATATTTTAAAAATTCCATGTTTGATGTGACAATATCAAATACTTAATCAAGATTCTAGGATATACACAATTTATGTCATAGATTACTTTCTCAATGAGTTAGAACATAGTCTATACTAGACCCATCAAATGATCAATCTGAAGAATCCATATGGTCAGCCATAAAATTGTCAACCATTCTATGCCTATCAATTTGATTCATTCAGTTCGCTACAACAAACACATCATCATAGCTGTTGGAGAATGCGGCATCCACCAATGCCCATCTATCCATGATCAATCTATTGAAATCGAAGCTAGGGTAGTGAGGGATTGGATTTAGGTTTGGACCATCAATCTTTTTATTTTAAATTCTTATTAGAACCTATCGACTTTTAACTGGGTTTGGATCAAGTCAACCAATCTATTAAAGAGGTGATCCACACACTTAGCATCAAAGATTCACATATAACACCCATTAATTACAATGTGATGCCTTTTCCCCAAACTAATTATTAGAATTCTCCTAAAACCAGCCATCCAAAAAATTTCAAAAACTCTAGGTGGAGAATCTTCCAAATTGCCATACAAACTGCTAGATGATCCACATTTCCACTAGCCAGAAATAGAAAGATTTATCTGAGAAGCCAGAAGGATCATGCTTCCCAATTTGCAGCCAAAGACAAGGGAGTAAAATACTCAATAGTTGAAGGCTCAAATACACCAACCTTTCAGCTTCCATTTGCTGTCTGGGGCTCCACACTGCTTGATGAGCCATTTTTTTTAATTATTATTTTTTTTTTTTGGAGAGGTTTTTTGAAATTATCTCTACTCAAAGCCATACAAAGAAGGAATAATCTTTAAAAGGGAAGTCACCCCGCCATACACCATCCAAAAATGAAATCTATCATCTCTTTTTTTTTTGAAAGGTAACTAAATGAAATCTATCATCTAACTGTTCATTTTGATGACCCTAACCATAGGTACAAGTCACTCTCTTCCTAAAGCTCTAATTTCAGGTGGATCCAGTGATCCACCAATCAACCCCCATTATGAAGAACATGTTTGCTTAGTCATTTCCAAAATGTTTACCTTCCAAACCCAAGCACCAAAACGTTTACTTAGGGGAGCACAGTTTACCTCTATGGAGGACTACACTAAATAGTAACTATTTATAACCATCTTCCAATGGAAAATGCACATGTATCCAATTCATTAAGTGGTTTTTTCCCTCCCCTAAATCATCCTTAAGAAATCCCTAAATTCTTTCAATCCTTTCAGTCACACGAGACAAAAATTTATGAACCTAAAAGGAAAAAAGGGAGACAAATTTGACCAACAAACTCATCCCCCACTAAAACGCAAGATACTTACCCTTCCAAGATGAAATTTTCATAATCCCATAGAGCTTTCTTTTAATAGGAATCCAACATAAGTAAAAGGGAAACCTACCTAGCACCATTTTAACTTTTTTATTTTGTTTTCTGAAATTAGTATATTTTAACATTTTTGTTTCCAAGATTACAAAACATGACACCCTTTCTTTCTAAAACCTAACTAATGTAGAAATGTTTATTTCTTGGTCGTTTATAGAAAAATTAGGACATCATTCTTTATTTGCATTGTTTAGATTTTGAACACATGAATCTCATGTTTTAGATTGGCTAAACTGGAAACGTCTGCTCATATCAGAAGTTTATGGTTCCTCGAGACCAACAAATGACTGGAAAATATTAGACAAAAGAAGATTGTGCATACCTTACATTCAAACTGAACCTTTGCAATTCTTCTCGCTGTCTCTTGTAGTTGAGAGAAGAGCAATTCAAGATCTTCCCTGGGTTTTGGAGCGTCTTGGAGCTTCTCCTGCCACACAAAACAAGAAAGAAGAGCCACCATCTCCTCAACATTTACATCCTTCAACACCCCATTGAACATAAGCTCTGTCAAAGTCAATTCGTCAGCACTGCTAATCTCACAGGCAACCTTCCCCTTCAACTCCACAACGTCATCACTTGTGACGTATCTGTAGAATCCCACAGTCAATTCAGCTAAAATTTAACACCATGAGGCAAATAAAGTACAGAAACCAGACAAATAAGAATCCAGTCAAATGGTAGGTCAATACAATAGCACATGGTAATTGGTCATGGACAACTAATTCTATCAAAATCCAGCTACATCCACTGCACTGGACGAGGCAGTGGTGCAGTGGTTGGCACAAAAAGAAATCTTCATTTTATTTCTCAAGAGATCCAAAAGAAATAGCACCTTTTTTTACACCAGCTAACAGAAATCTTAAGTGCACTGAATCAGTGCTTTTTATCAAAAGTATGAAATCAAAACTTGGAAGTTTTGGGTGGTTCTCAGTTTAGTGTATGCTTGGTTTCTCAGAAAAGGATACAGAAATTGAAGTTGAGAACCTTCTGAACAGAGTTTGTTTCAATTTGATCAGCCCAACTCAGATAGACAAAGCTTTTTTGGACAGAAGGGGCAAAAACCAGACCACCCAATACTGAAAACCATCCACACAAACATGAACACGAACACAAAAATAAAGAGCAAAGAAAAAAACAAAAAGGCTTCAGTTTCTGCTTTCAACACAGCCCTACATTCATCAGGGTTGGCCTTTCATTGAAGCTTTTCAAATTCAAAACTATATATACATGGTAAGACAAAGAAAGAACAAGTTTACTTTTTCTTTTCATCTAGTAGATCTTTCTAAATCTTAATCCTACTCTGCCTTGTAGCTATTGACCAACCTACCTATTCTGAAATATTATAATACCAAACTAATCCTTTGTAGCCTCTCTCTCATTGACTGCATTTGTGTGTGTGTGTGTGTGTGTGTTTTTTTTTTCTTTTGAGAGAGAGAGACAAATAGGAGTTTAAATGGAAAACTATCAAATAGATTCTAAGCTAATTCAGATTTTGCTCAAAATTATCTAAAGCAGATAGCCTGGTTAACTAGTCATAAAGTTTCAACAGTTACTATGTATGTTAAGAAGTATTACCCTAGCCTTCGGAGAACCCGCTTCCTTGCTTTGAGTTCATCTTTGAAAGTTAAAGCAGTAGAAGAACGTATAGCCTTCTTGATCGACTTGATTCTGGTGGTCAATTCTTGCTTCTTGTGTAAAACTTTGAGTTTTTGCTCAATTAAAGGAGATTTTGCAACTTCATGCTTGTCAAATAGGCTCTCTAGAGCCTCTACTCGACGAACGGCTTCTCTGTATGACTTACTTTGAATCTGAAAACGAACAAAGCCATGAGAGACAAGAAATGAGGCTTCCAAGAATAAACATTAGAAAGGAAAAATGATGAAGGGGAAATAGGAAAGGCCAAAAACGAGAAAGAAAACAGGGAAGTTAAGTAAAAGCTTTGATCAAGTGACCTTCATATCCTCTTCAGGATCTATGAGAGGAATCCCTTCTTTGGAAAATCTTTTAAGAATTTCTGAAACCTTCTTCAGAGTATTCTCCCGAGCTTCCAGAGGGAAAAGATCCTTTGCTATGATCACACGGACACTGCTCAAGCTATCCATCTGCAGAATGGTGGTTTAACCATATTAGCCTGTTTGGGCACATGGCACATAGTAATGCTATTGCATTATCTTTATATTTATTAACATTTAAGAATAACCAAGATCAAATTATAACACAACTTATACAAATTGACTTGAAGAACAACACAATCAGAACATATTAGACAGAAATAAAGGTTTAAATATTTGAATCTTAATTTGGAAATTGGAATGCAATTTCGAGCTTCTAATGCAACTAAAAATTTTCAGCACGAATTCAAGCACACACAAAGTCCAAAAGCAATTAATCAAAGTTTCAAGTTCTATATAGTATGTGCATGTCTTTTATTACTGTCACAATGAAACGTTTCGAGCTCTTAAACTGATAGATTGAGCTAATGGGTACTTAATCCGTGTTGCTGTGGTTTTGTTGCTTTTCATCTCCTTCCTCTTTCTTCTTTGATCAGTCTTCTTCATTTTTTTATCAGGTAAACATATTAATGCAAAAAGAAAAAGAAAACAGCTGTATAACATGACTCTTCCCCAACACCCCCTAAAAAAATGCATGCATACACATGTATCCACACACACACACACACACACAAAATGCTTACAATTACTTCAACTACACCCTATGGCGGATACATTCATAAATGCCTTGATATTGTTGAAGGAACACCATCCATGATATTGTCGCTTCTGTTGTTACCTGTGGCTCAGGCCATCTAGTTAATTGAGTATGAGTCATAACCAAATCATGTAGGCATGATTGACAGTAGGCACTACATTGATAACTTTTTTACACAGTATTTGGGTAGAAAATGACACAACTGAACACCTTTTTCTCATGATATTGTAGTCCCTCATGATACATCAAAACTTTTTTCGTTGGTGAGAGAATTTATTAGATAGTGGGAAAAAAACTCACGACAGGAAACCCAGGTCCATCAAAGTGATGAAGATTAAATTATAACGCATTGAGGCAGCGTGATTCCAATTATAATTGATGAGCCATGAATCTAAGGGATTACCTATTTAAATTGTATGATTTACAATCCTTACAATTCAAATTTTATAAATGATATGCATCACAGGATCAACCTGCATTTTAGAAGATTAAATCATATCATATCATACCAAATTAAATAATATCATGTCATACCAAATCCCATTGAATCATTTCAAACTGCATCAAATATAAATCGTAGGTTTCAATATAAACACCTAAATCATACTACTAGTCAAAACCAAGGGGAACGAAATTCAATATTCTCACCTTAATTTTTTTTTTTCTTTTTAAATGTTATAAATAGTTAAAATAATTATCCATTTTTAAAGCAAGAGGAGATCCAAAATATCTTCAATCTTTTACACTTCATTAGACAAAAATTCCTTTCTCCCATGTGTTTGTAAAATTATAATTGTGCACACGCACACTGCCTTACGGTGCACACTCCATGCAGACAGAAGCCCACCATGATGGTGATGAGTCCATTCAAAAGACCTACTTTTGAATATGTGGCCCACCAAGAATCAAATTGTGGATCAAGCAAGCCATTTTTTCAAAGCTCCTCAAAATTTAATCCCTCAACTTTGTTGGCCATTAAAAACATGTCTTAGTTCATCCAATCAAGGTGCTTCTTTTTTCTGCTTTATAAGCATAGACCTTTTCAATAAGCACGTTATCATGGGAAAAAGTAAGCCAAATTCCCATGGTAATATCCTGTGCCCAAGTGCACACACACACATTGAAATGGCAAACTTTAATTAAAAGATAGAAGATATGCTCAGAGAAAGAGGTAAAGGCAACAGTATAACACTCACCCAAATGGCTACAAAATAAAAACATGAAACCCAAATTCTAAGGAACAGAAAGGAGCCTAAAGCAGGTTGCTCCATCAAAAAGCCACAAGACACCCAAATTGAAAGGAACAAAAAGAGCTCTAGAGAATCAGAACACTCTCGAAGCATCAAAGAGGTCCAATTTGGAGTAGCCTTGGAACTATTTAAGTGGAGTACCCTAAGCAATATACTTGCTTGGGCTCTAGAAGCAACTGCATATAAGGATTCTACTTTATTCCTAAATATCCGATAGTTTCTTCCCTTTTTGAACGGAAAAACTAAATAAAACAAAATACAAAATATAGGAAAAAAAATACCATACTATACCAAGCCCCTATTGGATAACAATTCCTACAAGAGCAAAATCCCTAGCAACCTACACCAAAAAGCTAACCCTTACTCCTACCTCCTTTTCTTTTTTTCTCTTTAGACCCACATCCTTTAGAAAGCCACTGAAAAATAGCCTCCACATGCTCCCTTCTTAATATTTCGCCTCTCTTAACCCCTTCAGAATTAATTGATCCAATTACATCATTTAAATATTTTCCTACCATCATCAACACGTGCCCCTCAATTTGATTGGATTCTTGCATTTTCTCCTACCCCAAGGCAAAAAAAACCCGATGAGCCCCTTAATCACTTCATATCTGGAATGTGGGCTTGGGTATGTAGACTTAAGTCATAACCCATTCTGCTTTCATCAATTCTTGGCCCAAGTCCATCTCTTTGGCCGTTATTACTCTATCTAGTACTTGATTCAAATTCAAATTCTTGCTCCTTCCGAAGACGATGTTTGTTATCTCCTCCTTTCTTCACCTCCTCTTCTTCCAATCCTCCCTTGCCACCTCAGCCTCTCTTGCACCTACCATTGACAGTCCTAGTGTAAATTGTTTAGGGTCCTGTTCCAACGGTCCAATCGTCACCTCCTCCGTCTTCCCTTGTTCCACTAGCAATTGGGTTTGAGACTCAACTAAGAATTATGGTCTAGTTCTTCTCAGTAGAGCCTCTTCCTGCCACTGCTCCTTAATCGAAACTTTGTAGATATTCTGTTTAGAGAAAACAAAACCGAAGTTGGAACTTCTTTGTGGACACCCACCTCCACCAAAATTCTCAGGATTGAGCAATCCTCTCTCCTCATGTTCAAATGATCGATTTCCACTAATTTACCCAACTTATATCCGAATGTTTTTATCATTTTCTTCGTCCATCCTTAATTAGGTATCCATAGCAGTATAACCATGACCTTCTGGTATGGACAAAAGGGTTGGGTCTCCACCTCCCAAAGATCTGGAGACTATGGAACATATCGGAGGCTTTTTCAAGCTTCCTCGCATCCTCCTCCGACGCCATGCCTAATAGAAAGCAATTGTGTCCGATCATACTTATCGGGGGATTGGAATAGCCTTCTATAGTTAAGAGTTCGGAAATCTCCATCCGAGAGAGGTGTCCTACCAGACTTAACACAATGGCTCTAGCATGCCACTTTGTAATCCCATTCTCCTCTTCTGGCTCTTGCATCAAAATGATTTCTTCTCTACCAATTCCAGAATCCCTCGTTCTCTGAGTATTTCTCCTTTCGTCCATTATAGCAATCTCCCATACTATATCAGCCCACCTCCTTCCTACCGATAGTTTCTTTCCTACTAGAATGTGATACCGTGATGGTCTACACCAGATGGAGGAGGGGGGACTCCAAGTGCGTTGATTGATAGAGAAAATCGCCAGTGAAAGGAGGCGGAGCACTCTACAGCGTTGGAGGAGGGGGAGGAAACTTTGGAAATGTGATACCCCGCCCCGATGGGGTGGCCTGCATTAGGCCAAATAGCGCCTAAGGCAGAGAGAAATTCGCCAGGCTCCAAGCTTGGAGCGTTGGGCGTGTTCTGCTCAAAGTCTCATATCGCCAGAGGGCCTTTGGGTTCCTCTGTATATATAGTTGGCTTCCTCCCTATAGTACAACGCGTTTTGGAGGGACCCCCAATGCAAAGTCGTGTAGACCTGGGTACGGGCCCAAAGCGGAAAATATTGTACTAGCGGAAAAAGGCGTTACAAATGGTATCAGAGCACGGTTCAACTCTTGGACTGAGGGTGTGGGCTAGTGCATAGTCGAGCCGAAGGCAGTTTTGGTCCTAAGGGGAGTAGGTTGTGATACCCCGCCCCGATGGGGGGCCCAGCCTTAGGCCAGATAGCGCCTAAGGCAGAGAGAAATTCACTAGGCTCCAAGCTTGGAGCGCTGGGCGTGTTCTGCTAAAAGTCCCATATTGCCAGAGGGCCTCTGGGTTCCTCTATATATATAGCTAGCTTCCTCCCTATAGTACAACGCATTTTGAAGGGACTTACTTAGTGGGACCTCCCAATGCAAAGCCGTGCGGACCCAGGTACGGGCCCAAAGCGGACAATATTATACTAGCGGGACGGGGTGTTACAGAAAAGTCCCACATCACCTGGTAAGGTTGTCCTGATCCTGGATATAAATGGCGTCCTTCCCCCAGTCAGCATGAGGCCTTTTGGGGGTGTGCGTATGGGATCGCATCCCAATGCAAAATTGTGAGGGTTGTGTGGGTCCAAAGGAGACAATTTCATGCTAGGTGGGACAGGGTCATTACATATGGTATCAAAGCCAATAATGGCTCTAGTCCCAGGTGTGAGGATTGTGATGGCCCGCACCAGATGGAGGGGAAACTCCAAGTGGATTGAGATAGAAAATCACCAGTAGAAGGAGGGGAGGGGAAGGGGGGGTGGGGTGGGGTGGGTGTGGAGGGAAGAGACTAGGAAGGTTGTTCTATCCTGGATATAAGTGGCGTCCTTTCCCCAATCAGCATGAGGTCTTTTGTGGGTGAGGGTGGGCACACATCCTAATGCAAAACCGTGAGGGTTGTGTGGGCCCAAAGCAGACAATATCATGCTAGGTGGGACAGGGTCGTTACATACATTGTTAATGCTTTGTGAATAATGGCCATATTGTGATTGTTTCTTTTAGAAAACCCATTTGATTGTTTCAGGCAGGGTCGAGATATCGGCCGATATTAATACTTTTTTAAAAAAAGAAAAGGAAAAAAATTAAGAGAGAAAAATATCGGCCGATACCGAATTGTAAACCCCTAGTTTAGGGTCTATTTGTGACTTTTTGGCATGTTAATTTTCTTTTTGGCCCATTGGAATTCTAGATTGAAGTATGACGAAAAATCAAGACAATGCATAGGGTCAAGATTATAATGATATTATCACTATTGCTCTAATGTCCCACCCCAATAACCTACATGGCTACAATTGATTTACCATTGAGTGGAGCATCTTTTACCTGGTCGAATATGCAAGATAATCCGAGTCTTGCTCGTTTTGGGCAGGTTTTTTATTGGTTCTAGTTGGTTGGATTGTTTTCCACAAACCATGCAAAGTGTTGCCTCGAATCCAGTCTCGGATCATGTTCCCATTACTCTTTATTCTAGTTTGGACTCCTAGAGCCCTACCCCTTTCCGGTTTGAGTTGGCTTGGTTGCAGGTTGATGATTTTACTGAGTTAGTAGATAATTGGTGGAGAGTCGAGTCCTATGGGTTGGAAGGGTTATTGTTTGCTGCAGAAACTAAAATTTATAAAAGAGAAGATGAAATTGTGGGCTCAAGCTCAGAGAAATGAAGATAAGGCTGAGGAACAGATTTGGTTGGATGAATTACATAGTCAACATCTGTTGGAGGAGGCGGGGACGCTATCCCAGGAACAACTTTTGCATAGGAAGGAAATTAAAGTTTGCTTAAAAAATAAAGGCTTGAGGGATGAGATAAAATGGAAGCAATGGTCTCGCATAAGGTGGTTGAATGAGGGGGACAAGAATACTAAGTTCTTCCATCAGATGGCTAGTACCAGAAGAAGAAAGAACTACATCCACTCTCTTCAAGTTCATGGGGAAAGGATTGCCAATAGATCTGATATTTGTGAGGAAATTGTTCTCTATTTTAAGAGATTGTATGAGGCTTCAAAAAGGGGATTTCATGTTCCTAATTTGCTTCCTTTTAAAGTTCTTAACAAGTAGCAAAGATTGTTGTTGGAATGTCCTTATGAAGGATCGGAGGTCAAAGATGCAATTTGGCAGTTGGGTGATGACCGAGTTACTGGTCCGGATGGTTTCCTATTTTGTTCTTCAAGCATTTTTAGGAGTTGGTCAAGCTGGAGGTTCTTGCATTTGTCTCTGAATTCTTTGGTAGAGATATAATTTCTAAAGATTAGGGGGCTGGCTTTATCACATTGGTCACGAAGAAGTTTGGTGCATCTGGTCTGAATGATTTTCACCCCATCTCCTTGCTTCGTAGCCCGTATAATATTTTAGGTAAAATTCTGGCTAATCGGTTGAAGATAGTTCTCCCTCATCTTATTTCTCATTTGCAAAGTGCTTTTTTGGAAGGCAGATAGATTGTAGACTCAGTGGTAGTAGCTCATGAATGTCTAGACTCAAATTTCTTATCGAGGAAGCAAGGGTGGTTTGTAAACTGGACTTTCAAAAAGCCTATGAGAATGTGAATTGGTCTTTTACTACGTTTTGGGGAGAATGGGTTTTGGTGATTCTTGGAGGAGTTGGATGCAATCTTGTTTATCTTTGGCCCATCTGTTTATCATAATGCAGAAAGGTGTCCGTCAATGGGATCCTCTATCTCCTTATCTCTATGTTATTGTGGTTGAGGTTCGTCATCTCACGTTTCAGGTTGCTTCTTCTTAGGGAGAGATTAATGGTTTCCATATTGAGAATTCTAACATTGAGATTTCCCACTTGCAATATGTTGATGATATTGTTTTCTTTCTTAAGGCGGATGAGGCGGTTTCCAAAACGGTCCGAGCGGTTCTTCAGTGGTTTCAGATTTGTTCATGGCTGAAGATTAATTTCAAGAAAAGTGAATTGATGGGGGTGAACATTGATCATAGAGAGTGTGTGGAGTTGGCGACATTGATGCGTTGTAAAGTTGCTTCCTTTCCTTCTATGTATCTTAGGATTCCTCTCTGCAAAGGTAAGCCTCGAAAGACGTGTTGGGACAAGGTCATTGATAAAATGGAGCGGCTACTTTCGTCTTGGAAGGGAAAGTATTTGTCAATTGGAGGCAGAATCATTTTGATTAAGGTGGTTTTATCTAGCCTTGCAGTCTATTTTCTCTGTGTTTTAATATCCTGCAATGGTGATTGATAAATTGAAAAGGATTCAGAAGCGGTTTTTGTGGAATGATGATAGAGAAAAGCGAAAATTCCATTTGGCTAGTTGGTCTCAGGCTTGTAAACCTAAGGAGGAAGGTGGTCTTGGGATTTAGTCAATTCATCAGTTTAATAGTGCTCTGCTGGGAAGTGGTTATGGAGGTTGGGGGATTCCTCTAAAGGTTTATGGAAGGATGTAATTTGTAAGAAGTATAGGTTTCATGGTTATGGGTGGAGGATTGTTAATGCTAATAAAAGAGATTCTGGAAAGATGTTTGTCCTATGGAGACGATTTTTTGCCGCCACATTCGAAACCAAGTGTATTTAGGTGATAACATCCTTTTTTGGCCGGACAAATGGTTGGAAGAAGCTCCTTTGGCTCTGTTGCTCCCTATGCTCTTTTCTCTTGCGGCGAATAAAGAAGCTACGATTAGGGAGTATTATGATTTAATTAATAATAGGGTGGTTTGGGGCCCTCACTTTCGAAGAGAGTTGGAGGACTAGATGGTGGAAGAATGGTTGGATCTAATGAATCGTTTGGAAAGTGTTTTTGTCATGGATAATGGAAGGATCGGTGAGTTTGGGAGTTAGATTCTCATGGCCTCTTATCTGTGAAGACTCTTTGCAAAAAATCTTATGATGGTAGGTGATGCGGAACACCACACGAGTTTAGATATTTAGTAAGTTTCTATATTTAGATTTAGGATTTTCAGCTTTTCATTATTATTTTTTTTTCCTTTCCTTTATTTGTTTAGTCCAATAGGTGGTTTTGTTTAGAGAAATTTAGTAGTTTTACATGTAATTAGGGCTTTTTAATCATTGGGGGTAGTTTGGTATTTGTTTATTTCCTTCATTGAGGGTATTTTGGTCTTTTTCATGTTTTTAAGTCATTATATATGTGATTTAATCCCTCCATACGGGATTGACACTTAATGATGAATGAAATTGAAGTTTTCTTCCGCTGCTTGTGCGACGAAAATAATTTGGGAGTGATTCCTTTGGTGTGAGGCCCTTTTGGAGTGAAACCTAGAGTGAGGCTATCATCTTTCCATCTTCAGGTATTCTTCTTCTTCTTCTTCTATCTCTCTTCCTCTCTCTTTTCCTTTTCTTCTCCTTGAATTGTTGTCCCAGAAACAGCTCCAAAACCTGTCCCAGAAACAATCCCAAAACATGTCCCAAAAAAGCCCCAAGACCAATCCCAGTTTTGTCCTCGACCTATCAGATCTGCTATTACATTTAGATCTGTATCTTAGACCTGTACAACCCTCTTCTTAACCCTTTTACTGCTGTACTAGACATTTTTTTGTTACCGTTATTAATTGATTAATTAATTTCAGTCATATTAGATTTTACGATGCATTATTTTTATTTAAATTTAGGCATTTAGGGTCACCCTATTAGTTCTCCTGTATCTGTGGGTAAAGTTCCTTCTATTAATTTTAAAATTTGGGTGGGGCTTTGATGCAATTAAAACTATAGGGTGACCCTAAATACCTAAATTTAAATAAAAATAATACATCCTAAAATCTAATATGGCTGAAATTAATTAATCAATTAATAACGACAACAAGAAAAGGTATAGAACAACAGTAAAAGGGTTAAGAAGAGGGTTGTACAGGTCTAAGATACAGATCTAAATGTAGTAGCAGACCTGATAGGTCTAGGACAGATCTTGGACAGAACGGGGACTGGTCTTGGGGCTGTTTTGGGACAGATCTGGGGCTGAACTGGGACAGATTTTGGAACAAATCTGGGACAGGTTTTGGGGTTGTTTATGGGACAGATTTAGGATAGGTTTTGGAGCTGCTTCTGGAACAAATTTGAGACAGGTTTGGGATGGATATGGGACGGATCCGGGATGGATATGGGAAGGATATGGGACCGCAAATGGCGTGGCTATTAAAGGTGATGACAATGGTGCAAGGGCTTTTTGTTCTTGGAAGAAAAGAAAAGAAACAAAGAGAAAGGGGAGGAGAGAAGAGAAGAGAAGTGATAGAAGAGGATGGATAATACTTGGAGATGGAAAAATGATAGCCTCACGGTAAGCTTCACGCCAAAAGGGCTGCCAAAGGAATCACTCCCAAATATTTTTCATCGCACAAGCGGAAAAAAACTTCAATTTCATTCATCATTAAGTGTCAATCCCGTATGGAGGGGTTACATCACATATATAATGACTTAAAAACATGAAAAAGACCAAAATACCCTCAAATAAACAAATACCAAAGTACCCTCAATGATTAGAAATCCCTAATTACATGTAAAATCACTAAATTTCTCCAAACAAAGCCAACTATTGGACTAAACAAATAAATGAAAGAAAAAATACAATCATGAAAAGCTGAAAATCCCAAATCTAAATATAAAAACTTGCTAAATATGAAAACTCGTATGGTGCTCCGCATCAGGGTTTCTCCTTTCAAGGTAGAGGTGTTTGGATGGCTTGTTGGATTGCAGAAAACTTTGACCATTGATAATCTACATTTATGGAAGGTAATTATCGTCAATGCTTGTCCGTTGTGTTTAGATGATGTTGAGTCAGTGAATCATTTGTTACTTCCTTGTCGATTCTCTCATCAGATTTGGGTGCATTTCTTTCAGTTGTTGGGTATTGCTTTTTTGTCTTCCTCGAGCATGGAGTGAGTTGTTCAATGAAGTGGTGGTGGTGACAAGTAGCTCGTTACGTCGTAGTCTTTGGAATGCAACAGTTCCAAGTATTGTTTGGTCCATTTGGCTAGAACGAAATGAGAGGATTTTTCAAGGCAAGGAATGCTTTGTTTTGAATCTTCTTGATGTTATTAAGCTTAGAGCACCTTCATGGTTGGTCGGGTCAATGAAGTTCCAAGGTGTATCTATTTCGGATGTGTGTCGGGATTGGGCTTCAATGGATTCTGTCATGCTTCATTTGGATTCTAGGCCTCAAGTTTCTTGGTCTCTTTCTATAGGTGGGCTTGTCATATTCAATTTCGACAGAATTGTATGCGGGAGATTGGTCTTGCAGGTTATGGAGAGTCCATTTGTAATGATTTGGGGACTACTTTGATTTCCTTTGCTGGCTCAATTCCTAATGGCTTAGTAATTGAGGTGGAATTGTTTGCTCTATGGAGAGGCATCTTAGAGCTGGAAGAGTTAGGGGTTCATAGGAGTATGATTGAAGGTGATTCTAAGGTAGTTATGGGGTGGGCATTGGGTTCTCTATACCTGTATATCTTTTTAGATAAAACTGAGAGAATTCGGTATTCCATTGCTGCCTATGATTTCAAGATTGCTTAGGCTCCTCGGTCAGCTAACTCCGTTGCTGATGAGATGGCTTATCATGGGTTGACTTTAACTATGAAATTTGTAAACAAATTCTTGTAAGGTTTTGAGAGGGGTTTTTTGGTTCTTTCCATGTGGTGGGTTCCTTATGGCCCGCATTTCTTTGTCTTTCTTGTATCTATTTTTTTTATTAATGAAGTTATCTTTCAAAAAACATAATAATAATAACCTACATGGCTACATGGGTCACAGTTTGCCTTTTCTTTTGGAGATTCGGGTTGTATTGCATGACTGCAAGTTGATATAGAAGTCCCCTTGCATTACTTACCAGTCGAGACCCTCATTAACATATGCCAATCTAGTTCTCATTCATAAGATTCTAACATTTTATTTGTCATTTATCAATGATATGGATACATGATAGAAAGTGGGCACTGGGCAGTATATGAATATCGAATTTTTCCATATTATTGAAAAACTTTAACAGTTCTCTTATATTTTGAAAATCAGAAAAAGGATTTATGTAAGATTCATGATTTTATTCAAATATTATGGCAGAAACAAATGTATTTTACCCCAAAAGAAAAAAAGAAAAAAATGCATTTTCACCTGAGAAATTGGCAAGGAAACAACAACAGGCTCTGCAGTATTTCTCAAAGGAACAATCTTAATCAATTTCTTCCCAGTCACATCTTTGTCTACCGCACATCTAGTAAGAACATCAACGGTGTAATTTGCATCCTCTGGCTTTCTACATGCATCATCTGAAAGAGAAGTTCCAGGAGTACTCAAGAACCTTAAGCAGGAAATGAATTTTGGATAAAGATGTCAATCGGGAAGTTCAGACCGGGGAACAGTCAGCCTTAGCCTGAACCAATAGTAGAGCTCTTGGCCCAAATGTACCTGAATACAGCCAACTTTTGTAACCCCATCCAGTCAAGAATTTATCCGGCACAATAGAATGGTGACCTTCATGCTAGACACCCATTGACGATCTTTATCTTAAAGAGTAGTATTGAGGAAAAAAGAACTTCAGAATTATCAATCCATCCAACGGCAATCAGATGTATATTCTAGCAAAAAAATCAAGTTATATTACCTTCAGAAAGACCTTTGACCCTCTCAAAATTTATTATCACTCCCCATGTAGTCTGATCCTCAGTTGAAAAAGATGGGCTTTTGTCATCACTAGTGCATTGGATACGCACAAGCCTGCCAGGCTGCAAGAACGGTAAGCAATACCTTGGTGAAAACACAATATCACGGGCATCCTTCTTCAGACTTTTGTACCGGTGTAATAGGGTATAGTAATCCTTCAAGCTATCCTCTTCTTCAATCACAATCGAGTCCCTCTCTTCTTCCAGTGCCTTTGCTTGTTTCTGCAGAGAATTCCACCAACTCGTGCATTAGAATACATCAAGTAGGATCACTTCAATTATATGTAAAATCATCTAATCTCATCAACTGACCTCAAGGTCAGGCAAGGCACGGTCAGATTGAAACTGATAGAATGAATGCCTAAGAAGCTTTTCTGGATCACCATCTTCACATCGCATTTGATTTAAGAGCATATTGTAGCTCAGGTGGAAAGCACTGAAGGACAAAGAAATCAGATCCAGAAAGTCATTAATTGAAGCATAAATTCCGTATCAAAAGAAAAGGGTCGAACACATAAAAGGAAAGAGAGAGAGAGAGAGAGAGAGAGGGATACAAAGTACTCCTTTCTCAAAAGAATAAAAAAATCTAGAGGACCTCTTATTAGCTCCTAAACAGTACAGATAACGATTCAAAATTGTATAAGATACTGTAGAAGGGAAGCAGATGATTAGATTATTTGGTCTATAAGATGCACCCATAAAACAGAAATATAAAATACATTAAGCAAATCAGCCAAATGAACAGAAATGCCATGTCCAAAGTTTCCATAAGGAACCAAGCAGTTAGGTTACTCCCAAATGCCTCAAAACTAGGACTAAAACTAGGGCTGGTCCAAACATACTATGTGCAGGTCAGCACCAGGGCCATATTAGTAATAAAGGACCCAACTTGGTCAAGACCAAGCATGGCCCGATATGTATTAGTAAGGCCTTGCACAACTTTAAGCTCAATTTGTATATTTGGCTTACCTGGGCTTGACTTTTCTTGGACCAAAGTTGGGCTTAGACTATATTATCAAACATAATAGAATCATAGTTTACATATCGCATAAATCATGTATTTATACAAAAAATTAGAGACAATAGCTAATATTGTACAAAAAATTGGGCTTTCATGCCAAACTTGGCCATTGCTTAACACTAGCCTGGTCCCTCCTAGAGCCCTGGTCCAATTAATACTTGCGCTTATTTATTTGGGCCAGAAAACCTGGGAGCTTGGGTTAACCTGAGCCCAATTTTCTTGAAAATTTTCGTGCAAACTCATGTTGGACCTGTCCAAGTTGCACCCTATATCAGACAATTCACAAGAGATCACTAAATGCATCAATTGATTAGATTAACCACAAATGTCAAAATTAGCAGCAGGTAAGATGACACTATCGTAGGAAAAATTAGAAAAGGTAAGATTGTGTAAGGTAATGACCAAGAAAATGAAAAAGGTAGGGACCAGTAGTGAGTCTCATAGTTTAATGACCCAGATGACTTAACATATTAATTACAGACTCCAAAAACACTACAATTACGGAACCAGAAAAACGTTATGGTCCAAGCCCAGCCCAGGCCCAAACTTAAGGCCAGGGCCTTACTAAGAAAGCCCTACCATGCTATTTTCAAATGAACATCTCTGTTCAGACCCTTTAATTTGAAATTAGTGGCTCACTCAAATGAAAAGGGCTAACCCACCTTATTGGAGTTCTGACACAAGGTTGAAGAGATATTACCCGCTTCAAGGGTTGTCAAGGGGTCTGGCCCCAGATTGACCTAGGCTCAATCACAATAATTTCAGAAAAGGGTGAGTCAAATGGCCCGTGGAATATGTATTGCACCACACTTAACGGCCTGACAATCTTAATGGGCTGGACCAAGGTCATAAAGGGTCCAAACCACTTGACCTGCCACCCCCTACCCCATAGACAAAATTCACGAACAGTACAAGACACAAGGTGAATGGACTTCTTCTTTTATTTTATTTTTTGATAACCGAAAGGAACCACGAGGCAAGGGCCCCCATAAACCCCTCGGGGGAACGCCCCACACCCACATAGGACGCATCCAATTTATGCCGCTGGGACTCGAACTGGCTACCTCTCGCTTCATGAGACGGAAAGTAACTAGTTGAGTTACCCAATGCAGGTGTGAATGGACTTCTTTAAATATGTTTCTAACATATTGGTTAATTTTTTCAAAGTCGGGCACAAATTCCAATTATAGACTCCATGAAGTACTCCTTAATAAGCATTGACATTTGAAAAAAAGTAGGCCAACTAAAGCAAAATCACAAAGTCATGATATCATAGATCTCATTTAAGTCTTGCCCACACGAGTTGTGTCAATGTTCAGATGTCTCACTTTGACATTCCACACATCACTTCTTTTTTATTCTTTTTGGATGATTTCCCCAACCCATTTCACATGGAGTTCTGCAGTTCTTACAGATGGTGAATTCAGTACATGCAGTCATTATTAGGACACTTAACATGTTGGCCTGACCCAACCAGTTTCCATTTTCAGACAAGCTCAGTGATATTTATTTATTTATTTTGAATATCATGGATATCACTATACCACATTGGAGGTGAGACTAATCCCATGGATAAACGAACTGGCCACGAGTGATAACTTGATGGGTTATTTATCTTTTCCCAGCTGATAGAGAATGAAAAGCATGGAAATTTCTTCTTCCATGGATTAAGGATACAAAAAATGAGACCTTTCCCTCTTCTTCCAAGGAATCTATTTCCCATGGGGGGAGATGGGAAATTTTAAGAATGAGGAAAAGAGAGATTTTCCTCTCACCAAGACAACACTACGTTCATTTTCAATGAAAACAAAGATTTTGATGCAAACAATAAAAATATGAGGTCTTCACAGCCCAACACATTTCATAGCACCTGTTAGATGACATGTGAACTAAATCCAAAGATAATTTTTTCCATAGAATAGCTTTCCTCAGGTAAATAGATAAACAGCCTTTCAAGGCTCATTTCTTTTATTGGGTCCACCAGACTAGGCCCATTTATTTGATTTACCTCCAGTGGCCAATGGGGGTTTGGCCCAAACATGGGTCATTGATAGTAGCTTTTTTCCCATTGTAATAGTTGTTTTTACTGAGACTATGGATTCCTCGTCCATAGGAGTGTTGTTTACCTTCTTAACAACTCTGTAGACGTACTCATTCAAAACCACCAAGAATTCTTACATTTATGGAAGATTTTAAAAAGTAAGAATAATATTTTTTTTGTAAAGATGAAATTTTGTTGATAAATTTGATATACTGAAAAAGAATACAGCCCAACTTCAAAATAGGCACTTGGGTCCTCTATCAAATCCTCATTCACATGTCTCCTAAAACATCTAAATGAAAGCAATTCAACACCTCAAAACCTATCTCATTTAATCTAATTCTTCCTTTCCCTTTCATTTGTTGAACGCAAAATATGATTCACCCATTGTTGCTTTCTTCTTATCACCATTATCTTGTCCAACAATCACCATGGACAAGGAGAACCATTGGCGCATTGGGATAATAATAATAAAATTGTTGAAAGACCATTTGGAGGACCTAGTAAAAGGGATGGGCTAAAATGCTAAATAGAACTTTTGAATGTAAGACGATTTAGTTGAAGAATTCATATATTTGAATGTTTCTGCAAGTTGGGCCAGACCGATCAATTGAATCCTATGATGCCCGGACACAACATGGATATGGCAATGACACGCCATGACATGTCAAGGACACAGATTTTACATATAAAAATGAAGTGTCCAAGACGAATACATAGGTGTCCAACACAAACACGTTGCCTAGATTGAAGTGTCTACAACATAGGTTGAATATCAATGGGTCTTTTTTTATTTTCTTTTTTTTTGAATTAGATGCTTGGCTTGAGCCCAAAGTGGGCCAATCAATCTCAATGTGCCATCCACAAGCTTGAAAATGAGACCAAGCCCAGCCACCTTGCAATACTAGTTCCCTTTGTTTGTGTGTGTGTAGGTGTCAGCATTTTTTAATTGATCTTAGGTGGCCTCATATATGATCAGTCCAAACCCCCTGCCCTAAGACACCCTCCCAATTGTTTTGGTTTTTTTTTTTTTAATGACAACAATTTTATTAATACGAGGATAAAGAATACACTTGATAAAAAAAACACCCCCAACACCCTTCACCCACTCATCCTACCTAAGTCACTGTATATTGCAGATGACTAATCCAGTCCAAGATCTAGTTGAACGTATCTTCATAGGGCCATGTTTAAGGGTGGATGTTCTGCCTCAAAGTATGCACAAGATGCTGGTCAACATGTGTCCATATATCTTTATATATACACACAATATATGTGTGTCTAAAAATATCGAGTATGTGTTAATGTAACAATAAAAAGAAGTATGTATTATGCTGTAGACATAATTACATATTAATATTGTTCGCACAACTTCAGTCATGCTAATGTTTGATATGCATTATTATGTCAAGCTTAAGCCAAGATTTGCTCTGACTGACTTTCAAGCAAGCTCAAGAACAACTTGGAAGGTTCCTAGATGTGACTGGATCATATATATAGGTGATTTTTTGTGGGGCCTACACTTTTGGTGAATTGAAACCGCATGAATCCCCTCGCTAATCAGTTAATATTATCCAACTTCCATCCCATTTGGACCGACATGAATCCACACACCCCTGCAACCCCCCCACCAATACACAGAAATTACATGGATGGATAAATTATCATGGGGGCTATCATATTTGTCAAAAATGGGACCCAATGAATCATGTTGGCTATTGCTTTTTTAAGATAAAAAAACAAGCCATTAGATAAATATTTTGATTGATCATGACTAATCCAATGATGAGGATGTATCAAATGGGCATTATAAAAAGTTGGCTCCAAGTTTTTAATTGACTAGATTCAACATAAAGTGGGTGCCACCTGAGGTCCTTGTACCCAAGTGCCAAAAATGGATCCAAGTTCTTAACCGACTAGATTCAACATAAAGTGGGTGCCACCAGAGATCCTTGTACCCAAGTGCCAAGAATGCCCAAGCATTTTGTAGTTTACCCCTATATAGTGGGGTTCACCTACGCGACATTGCACAGGTGGACCTATGGGGCCCACCTAGGTGGGGTCCAAGGGATGGGGCCAGTTTCATTCTACATGTACTTTTTAAATGATGTTTTCATAAAAAAAACAGGTCCATTGAATTTCAAAAAGCTAAGACTTTCTTAGGTCCAAAAATCAACTGTAAAAATGGAGGGAAATTTGCATAGATTTCAATCCAGTGATGAGATCAAATTACTATGGGTTTAAATTGGGTAGAAAACCAATTCAGGGGTAGGGCAGGGTGTGAGGGGGGTAAGGGGTTCAAATGGGTCCCAGATGAGCAATGCTCCCCTTGGGTGAACCTGGGTATTCCCCTACACACAGAGGATGTGGTTGAGTCCATTCAAATGATATTTTCAGGATTGGGTCCAAGGGGAGTTTTCATAAAAAATCAGGTCCATTAAAGTAAAAGCCATGATTTTCAAAGGTCCAATTTTTTTTTTTTGATGACCAAGGTGTCCTTGGGGCATGTGCAAGCCTCCCAATCCCACATACACCGGGTAAGCAACTGCGGAGAGTGGCCTAGAGGGGTGTTGGGCTTGAATCGAACTCAAGACCTCCCTTCATGAGGGGAGCTTCTTGACCGTCAGACCAACCCCCTCTTGGGTTTCAAAGGTCCAAAAATTAGCAATAAAAATAGGGGCAGTTTTGCATGGATTTAAATCCAATGGTGAGATAAACTAAGAATGGGTTCAAATTGAGTGGGGATCCAATTCACAAGGTAGGCCCATTTGGGTTATGTCACCCATGGATATTAGTGACCTACAAATATCTTAGCAAAAAAAATTAAGAAGAGAAGGAAAAGTCTATAATTAGTGAAAGTAGACCATGACTCAAATATTAGGGTTCTCAACCTGGGAGTTTTCTTATCCCATCCAAAGTTTACCATTTAGATCAAGAGTGCCAAACACCAAATAATGGGCACCAATTGCAGAATGCCAACCCAATAGCATAATACATTGCTTGACATTGGATGCTATAATCCTGCCTGACTATGCTCAGGAACATCCCATTTCTCATGATTCAAAAGATACCAGGATATAAATGTAGAAAGCCAGTAAGCACATCTCTAGCAGCAAATGAAATCAATACCTGTTCAAACAATCAGCACGTCCTTTTAGCATCATTTTGGCTGTAGACGGTTCCAGCTTCTCATCTACCATGAGGATGCATATCCCACGTTCGTCAATACCTCGACGACCAGCACGGCCACTCATTTGTATATACTCACCACTAGATAACCATCTGAACTTATCCCCATCAAACTTACGAGCACTTGTAAACACCACAGTTTTTGCAGGCATGTTCAAACCTATGCTGAAGGTCTCTGTGGCAAACAAGCACTAAAACAAAAAAAAATTATTGCCTAACATTTCAAAAATGGCCAGTATTGAAACTTACCTAGGAACAAGTGCATAAAAGATAAAGAATAATGTTAAAATAAAAGATATATGATATTGATAAAAGAAAGAAAAAAAGAGCAAGGAATAGGAATTACATATTTCCATAAATGCATTTAATTTCACCAGTTACTCAGTATCTAATAGAAATGGAAAAGAACTAAAAAATAAAGGCATATAATTCATAA
Source organism: Chimonanthus salicifolius (assembly GCA_013350335.1). Lineage (NCBI taxonomy): Eukaryota > Viridiplantae > Streptophyta > Magnoliopsida > Laurales > Calycanthaceae > Chimonanthus > Chimonanthus salicifolius. The sequence continues at coordinate 47,481,441 of CM023540.1, read as the reverse complement.
TGAAGTCCTCCTGAGTGAAAGAGTTTCTGGTAAATTAAATGAAAGAAATCTCAATCAAAAGACTAAAAAAGCCTACTTGTCTCCGTGATACAGGCAGCAAGTGAAGCATCTGATCCCTTTGAATGTTAAAAGCTTCAGACATTTTATAGCATAGAAATGCAATACAACTGGTTTAATAGAATAGTCAAAACTGCACAAACTTGGGCTCATGAGATTTGTTATTGGGACTGATCCGTCAAATGTGTCCAATTTCATTTTTTTTTTTTTTTTTTTGAAAAGTAACTCCATTAATCAAAAAGAGGAAAACATATACATACGGAATCAAAAGTAGGCATAGAGAGCCTAATACCAATAAACAGTCAAAAAACCAAAAGCCCCCCCACCATTACTAAAAATGAGTTGTAATTTCCAAAGACAAGGTCACACCCTACGAGCCAACGCATCTGCCTTTGAATTTGCGGATCAAGGAACCCAACAGACTGAAAAACCATAAGACTCAATGGACTGACAAATCTTATCAATTTCATGTTTTTTTTTTTTTGGAAAGAGAACTTCATTAATTCGAAAAAAAATTACAAGAACGCAAAGGCAGGGCAAAAGAAGCCCACCGAAACAAAATTAAAAGAATTTATTTACAACTTCTGACTCTAAGGATGACCCTTGACGGGACATCGCATCTACAGCCGAGTTAGTTGACCGAGGAGCCCAAGCAACTTTAAAATCAAAGGTAGCAATAATATACCGAATCCTTTCAATTTCATGTTATTCAGGCAATGTTTTGAAACACAAAATTAGGCCTTCAATAAGAAGGGTCTTGGCATCAGTCCATGTGTGGTGCTGGCTCCTACCAGGTTCCTGGATTAAGATGATTCATTTAATTGCATCCAAATAGTTCTCAATTACTGCTTTGACACAATTTAGAAATATGCAGTGTGCATTAGGATGACATTAAGACCATTATAGCATGCTATGGCTATCCATTGCATTAAGACAATGAATAGTTTTTTTTTTTATACAAATCTTACAAGTAACGTAGATTTGTATTAGAAAGAGAACTCCAACTAGAAAGTAATAAAAAATTTGCTGTAGAATGGAGATATAAAAGGATTCCATCCAAAAGTAAAGATTTAACTACCATAAGCATATCTCAGTTTACTAGTTTCAATATATGATAAAAATACTCCTATATCTACTAAGAGTTTGCTAAAGCATCAGGAATATGTCCTCCCAAACTCAAAGGCTGAGTTTGGAAGAGGAGAACATAAAGCAGGAGGTTCTCTAGGGGTAGGAGGACTTCTGCCCATCTTCTCTTCTCTAGGAGTTTAAGAGAACACCATCTTCTCCTAGAGGAGGGAAAGATCTACTGTTTGTGGGGTGGGGTGGGGTGGGGGGCGCTCTTTCTCTAGGAGAATGCATCCAAACAAGAGAAGTTGGAATTCTCCACGAAAAGTCTCCCCCATCCAAAGACAGCTTTGACCTAACACACAGCACCATGTAATGACTTCACCATTTTCTCAATATCCAACTGACGGAAAACTTCTCAACCTCTATTCTTTAAAATACATAATTAAAAAAGGGTGCAAAGTTGCTTCCTATCAACTCCAGGATTTAGCAAAGCTCACAGCTTCTTTTCCTTGCTTGGAGATATTTACAAGAGTGCCTCCTGTCCATTCATGGATTACGCAATGACAACCATGTTCTGAAACTAGATACATCTGCTGTCAATGTACCCTAATTCTTGTTAGCCATCAGAATTCCTGGCAAGGTGATCAGTTACACCAAATTTGCGACGTAAATGGACAAATTCCTGACACACTGTAGTCTTGTAACTGATTTCAATCTCAATTTTATTTCTTAGGCCACCATTTCTGGTAGGCTGGTACTACCATCTCTAAAAATTTCTAATGCTGCCATATTTTTTACTCTTTTTTTTTTGAAATGGTAACTGTAAATATATTAAAGACCATATGTTTTACTGTCATAATATCTAAAAAAATTTCCAGAATTATCATGGGAAGTGTTGAACAGAGTCCATACAATAGCCGTGGAACAAGAGTTCTGCATGCATTCGAACACATGGATTTCTTACAGTATCTTGAACATGCACCATCTGATCCCAAAATCATATAATTGACCTTAGTATGGTTGACTGCATACTTGACTCTGGTCTATCACATTGATAAATGTTTCTAATACCTCACTGTGGTCATTAACTCACTACTTGTCAAGCTTTTACCTTTTCTCTTCAATAAAGCATGAATTTATCAGCTCATGACTTGAAAAAATCATCTGATAAAAACACGTCTACAAGACCACAAGTCCACCCAATAGCAGTTATTCCTTTAAATCATGTGAGAATCACATCACATGTTTTTCAACAAATATATTCTGTGATCGGAATACACCACAAACTGCAAATGATTTAATGGTTTACCATCCATTCCATTTTGTGTTTGGGACAACATAGAAATTGGAAATAGCAAGTAGGATATACTTCTAACATTTTCATATCACCACGACAGCTACTCAGTGCCAATGATAGTTCGGAAAGAGAAAGGCAGAAAAACAGAATCCCAGTGTGATTTCTGATTTCAATTTCACCAAGGGCTAGAGAACAATGCATGGAATCCATTGAAATGAATTTGGCACATCGAAATGGTATTTATCAGTGATAGGCACACTAACCAAATTAGAAATCCTAAAAAATTAGGTAAATGGGATGTGAGAGCAAACAATACTCAGTACGATCAAAGGTTACTAATGGAAGCTGTTGGCATCAAAGTATAGGAGAGTAAATGAATATTATTTATAACCAACCTTGATAAGGCCTTCTTGAAAGAGTATCTCAATCACTTCTTTCAGAATGGGAAGCAGACCAGAATGGTGGACACCTATTCCACGTTTTAACAGGGGCAACATATTTGATACCTGTAAATGATCAAATATAAGTACATGGCATAAAGTTAAAAAGAAAAAAGAAAAGCACTGTCCATAAAAAATGATAATAATTGAAGGTATGGATGTAATCGCTCACTGGAAGCAAGAAAAATGATCATATAAATGGATTACCTAGTCAAACGATATTTGACAAGAAACACATTTCTTTACTTCATCTATATATAAAAGAGAGTTTTGGGTGACTGCCAAATGAATCTTGACCATTTGTTCTTCAAATGGTCATGATTTGTTGTCATGTTGACAAGAAAAAAGGGGGATAAATTCATCCAAGAAATAGCTAAAATGGAAAAATAATTTTTTTAGATTTTTTTTAATTTTCAGTCTTTACACAAAATTTCCATAATTTTTTTTTTTTCCGAAAGGTAACTACATTATTCACAAAAAGAGAGAAACTTTACAAAAGAGAGGAAAACAAAAAAGGGCACCCGATGCCCGCAACCCAACAACCTAAACAAGAGACAACCCACCCAGAAAATTACACCAATCCATTAACCACATCTGAAGACATATTAAGACCCTACCATGCCATTTCATCAACTACGTATTTCACAGCTCTAGGGACCCAAGAGACCAAAAAAAAATTAAAAGATAACTTTATTAATTCTAAAAAACAATCAAAGAGTACAATGAAAGAGTACAAAAAGATAGGCTATGAGAAGCCCCCCAATTGTAAACAAAAATCTAATCCAAAATCTAATATTTATTTACAACTTCCATTGTCAGCCGCAACCCCTGACGGGCCATCTCATCAGCAGCCGAGTTAGCGGATCGAAGAGCCTAAGTAATCTTGAAATCAAAAGTGGACATGATATGTCGAATTTTCTCAATTTTATTCAAACATGTCCACGGGCATTGGGAGCCCAGCGCCCACCCCACCACTATATTTGAATCACCTTCAACAAGACTTCCCCAAACTCCTAAAGCCTCCATCTCCATAATTCATCTCCATAAAAGCAAATAATTCTGCCTCATTCACTTAACCATTAGAGACAGAACCAGCAAATGAAAGGACGATAGACCCAGCATCATTAAGTCCATATCCTGCCAAACCAATCTCACGCACATAGCTTCCATCAAAATTTAATTTAAGAAACCCAGCATCTGGAGGAGACCAAGGCACATGAAGCCGAGTAACATGACAATGCATACAGTAGTCTGTTGTTGTCCAATCTCCACACATATCCGTGATGGAATAACTATCTCTTCCTTAACCAATTGGCACCACAATGAAAGCCATGTCACTTAAAAGATTTTGCCCATGTTAGGATGGCCACCCATTATTGGCATTAGATGTTTTGGAAAAAGGACTTGAATCCTAATGAGATGTGGAGTAACATGGCTACTGGCATAAGTAGCAAAATGCATAATGGGAAAATTGGAAGTAAATCAGAGAAACATATAACAAAACATGGTAGTAGAATATAGATGTTCAATAGCCTATTGATGAAAAAAGGTCATAATTTAAGCAACGGCAAAAAACAATGAAACAAAAAGACTTGAAAAGTTATTAAGATAGCTAAAAGAGTTGAAATCGAAGCCGTAAGTAAAGCTAAATATGAAGCATATGATGATATATATACACGAAACTAGAAATAGAAGAGAGAGAAAAGGAAATTATATAAGCTTTCCAAGGTGAGGGAGATGAGAATTCGAGACTTAGATCATGTAAGAGTCTTAATTAAAGATAAAGAAAGACGAGATAGATGGGAAAGATACTTAAAGACTTACTAAATACAAAACACGAGTGTGAAATACACATGGAAGTATAAGCAAATGAAGGGTTGGTAAACAATATGTCCAAAGTACAAATAGAGTTGGCCCCAAAAAAGATGATGAAAAATAGAGCCATAGGACTAGACAATATCCCCATAGAAGCATCGATTTAATTGGGTGAAAGTGGGATTGGATGGCTAGCTAGGTTATTCAACGAAGTCTTAGATTCAAAAGAATGCCTAAAGAATGGTGTAAAAGTACAATGGTACTATTTTATAACAATGAAAGAGATATTCAAAATTGTGTCAACTACCAAAGTACTAAACTTATGAGTCATACTATGAAATTTTGGGAGAGAATTACATAACAAAAGCTAAGACAAGAATCAATTGTCTTAGAAAATCAATTTGGCTTCATACTAAGTAGATTAACAATAGAAGCAATTTTTATGTTGAGGCAACTCATGGATAAGTTTAGGGGGAAAAGGAAAAAAAAAATTAAATATGGCTTTTATAGACTTAGGAAAAGCCCATGATAGGGTGCCAAGGCAATTAATTAATTTAGCAAGCTTTGAAAAATAAATGCATTCTAATAAGTATGTCAAGGTGATACAAGATATGTAAGAACAGGTAGCAAGTAGTGTAAAGACGGTATTCAGGGAGACGGAAAAGTTCCAATAGGAATTGAACTTCACCAAACATCTAACCTAAACCCATATATATTTGTCATAGTAATGGATTAGTTAACATTAAATAAACAGGAAGTAGTACTATGGTGACGCGGGACAAGGAATAGGATAACCCTAAATGCCTAATGTGGTTCCCTAAAGATTAAAATGATGAAAATAATGCACACTAAATCTAAAATGAGCTGAAATTAAACATTCAATTAATACCTGCAATTAATTAATATAAGATTTACCATAAATAATCATGCAAATACTAAGAATTTAATGTGTTAAATGGATTTAAATGGCTAATGGTGGTCTATGAGAAATAAAATATAATAGAAATGGGTAAAGCTAAAATGGGGTCACGGATGGAAATAAGGGAAAATGGGTTTTTTGATAGGAAGCGAATGGTTCGTGGGGTCATGGAAGTCACACGAGATCGGATATGGGTTGCGGCAAAAGGGGAGAGGGATTACAGAGGGAGGCGGTAAAGGAAGGATGAGTTACAAGGAGTAGGCGATGATATCTTAGGCAAAGGAAACACCTGTGAAGGATTAAAGGACCAAAGGGGTGGCGGAAGTGACAGATCTAGTGCCTAGGGAAGGGTTGGCGAAGGCAAGGACAGGTTGTATGGGGCTGTTTAAGGGAAAATGGAAGGTGTAGGGGTGATTAGAGGGCAAGCGAAGGCAGTGGAAGGGGTCTGGACGAGGGACGAAACCCAGGGATGGGTTTAGGGTCACTGACGAAAGCCTAGAAGGGCTGGGGGTGACTGGCAAAAGCCAGAAAAGGCCAATAAGGGCTGGCGGAAGTCCAGGTGGGGCTGAGGGAGGTCTAAAACAGCAATGGGGGTTGAATGTGTAGGGGCGAAAGCAATGGGGAGGGGGTGGAGAGGGATTCAGTTGTAGGATAAGGGGTTGTGGTGTGTCGGAACCCATAAATGGGGCTATGGGGTGATTGGCAAAGGCTGAAGGGGTTATTTAATGGGCTCGGCTGCAAAGGAGGAGGGTTAGGGAAGGGGGGGAAGCAAGGGAAAAGAAAAGGGAGGGAGAATAAGAGAAATAGAAGAAACAAAGGGAAAAGAGAAGAGGAGAGAAAGAGAAGAGGGAGGAGGAAGAGGAAGTAGAGTACCTATACAGGGAGGACTTCTCACTCGTCTCCCTGTCTCTCACCGTGGCTTCTCACCGATTCGGTTGCTGCTTCCCTTCTTCCTTCGTCTTCTTTCCACTCTTTTCTTCTTCAATCGTCGAATCTCCTTTAGGGAAACAACCCCTTTTAAAATAAAAAAAAAACTTAAGTCGGTTGGCTGGGCTTGAAATTAGGCCTGGCTCGAGACTGGGCCAAGGCCCAATTGGGCTGCTCTGCATCATATGGTGTATGCTATTGGAAATGATATAGTTTTAATTGGAGAAACTAGAAAATAGAAATCAATTGAATAAGAAATTGGAAATATGGAAAAGGCCTTTGAGAGAAATAGGTTGACAATTAGTAGAACAAAAACCAAAATGATGACACTAGTGGTTTAGAGGGCAACAAAGAGAAACTGATTAAGGGGTTTAAAATATAGAATGACTTGGTATCAATTTGAGATAAATTCAGATACCCACAGTACAACTATCAAACCAAATAGAGGAATAATCTAGACATAGCCAATAGATTGGGAGTGAGATGGGCTAAGTGTAAGCAAGTTAAAGGCCGCCACATGATAAAAGAATACCATGCAGATTAAAGGGAAGGTTATACAAACAACCGTTGCGCCACCAATGATTTATGAAGCTGAGTGTTAGGTAATAAAGAAAAAAAAAGTGCATAACATAATGGTAACATAAATGTGAATTCCAAGATGGATGAGTAGAGTAGTATAAAGAAGCATTAGGAATCAACACATTAGAGAAACCTCTAGAGTACCTCCAATAAATGAGGAAACGAGGGAAAGTTCCTTAAGATGGTTTGGGCATGTACATAGGAGACCAAAAAACTGCCTTAGAAAAATTGAAAGCTTACAAGGAAAAGGAACAAGAAGGGCAAACCTTTAGAACCATGGTTGGAGGGGGTAAAAAGGATATGAGGGAGTGTAGGATAATGGAGAGTATGATTTTTTATAAGATAGAGTGGAAGAGAAGAACTTAGAAAGCCAACCCTAAATAGATGTTATTAATAGCTACAATGATGGTAATGACAACGATGACGTGTAACATCATTTAAATTTATATAGTAAAATCAGGCCTATGGACTCAAAATTGGGCTCTTGTCCCAGGATGGGCCTTGGAAGCATAGTGGTTACACGCAAGCCTGAATTTTTCAGGTAGGGACGAGCTGGTTCAAGGTGAACCTAGCCCAAGTCGCGCCCCTGAATATGTGATGCAGGACAACTAAAAGGGTAACCATAAATGCCTAAATTAGGTTCCCTAAATATTAGGAGGGATGAAATTAATTAATCAATTAATAATGGCAACAAGAAAATGTGTAGAACAGCAGTAAAAAGGTTAAGAAGAGGCTTGTACAGGTCTAAGATTCAGATCTAAATGTAGTAGCAAATCTAATAGGTCTAGGACAGATCTTGAACAGAACTGGGATTGGTCTTGGGCTGTTTTGGGACAGATCTGGAGCTGAACTGGGACAGATTTTGGGAAAAACGACACCAAGGGTAGCAGATCTGGGCTGATTTGGCCTAAAAAACAGTTCTGGCAGCAAGAGGGAAGGAGAAAGAGAAGATAGATAGAAGATGAAGAGAAGTACTTGAAGGAGAAGGTAGCCTCAAAATAGGCTTCACGCCAAAAGGGCCTCACGCCAAAGAAATCACTCCCAAATTATTTTCGTCGCACAAGCAGCGGAAGAAAACTTCAATTTCATTCATCATTCAGTGTCAATCCCGTATGGAGGGGTTACATCACATATATAATGACTTAAAAACATGAAAGAGACCAAAATACCCTCAAATAAACAAATATCAAACTATCCCCAATGATTAGAAAGCCCTAATTACATGTAAAATCACTAAATTTCCCCAAACAAAACGAACTATTGGACTAAACAAATAAATGAAAGAAAAAAATACAATCATGAAAAGCTAGAAATCCAAAATCTAAATATAAAAACTTGCTAAATATAGGAACTCGTACGGTGCTCCGCATCAATATGATTACATTTGAGACAAATCAAAAACAACTACAAAGTTTAGCCACGTATCCATGGCACCCCTTGCCTTAAAATGGTCCTATCTCTGCAAATGTCACCCTCGGAATATGATTAAAATTTAAAAAGTGGAAGTTCACAAGTAACAGCCCCTATTAGATCAATCCAATGAATAAGTTTCCATGGAGTTGCAGCTTGAATCTGCACTTGGTTGCATTTGGGAGTCTCCAACACCAGATTGTGTGTCGATCCTCTTAAGCTACCAATGAGTCATGGAGGAGCAAAAACTTAAACTTGCCCAGGCTGTGGGCCATACTGTATATCTTTGGGCTTTGTCCCGCTTTGAATGAAACTACTTACCATCATTCAAAAAAAAAAGTATAAGCTTCAGTTTTTATCCCAACAGGCAGGCATTTTTCACTTTAACTGGTTATTAGTGCCACTGATGCATGATCTTGGTATGGAGCTTAAGTAATTTTTTATGTTTCAAGTGAACATAATTCTATTCATCAACTAAGTTTTAGTATAAGAGAATAAGTTTAAAAGGGATCACAGACTAAACTGAGGCCCAACTTCTCCAAATAATGGTCATCTTAAGTGATTGCCATGTGTTTCCAATCTAACAATTTTTTAAATGTGCAATTTCATTGGTGTGTTGTTATCTTTACAAATATACGAAGTTGCTCCAACTAAAATGACATGTTGATTGTTTACTCAAGTGGTTGAAATCATAATTTTTTCTCATCTTCTCCCTTTAGAAAAGGCATATTACTTTTATAAAGCATATTATTACTAATAAAGTGATTTTTTTTAAAGGTTAATAAAGAATAAAATGAATTCCTGGAGAGAGAAATGAACACAAAAAGCCCAATTTCGTCATTTAACACAATGGATTCAACAATAAATTATCAGATGGAGATGTCTAAGAAGTAAATGAGAATGCAATGATTTTGATACCAAGTAAAAAGCATCTTGCCTGAGGTAGCTTTTTGTCATCATCAGAAAGCATATCCATTGCACTCCAGTATATCTTCTCAATATTATCTTTCTCACCCTCCTCATTTAGGTCCATCTTTGCCATCTATATAACCATGAGAGAAAGAAACACCTTTAGAAGCTACTAACTAGTAAGGATTGATTGTTAATATATGCTGCAAAATAAAGGCAAGGTTATCTTTTGTGGTCACTGAACAAAAAGAGAAGAAATGAGATATGGAAGCCACAAATATCACTAAAATCATGACACATTTGGCTATTTGAAGATATTTTGTGTTATTTCATTGTATACATTTTATTGTTTCAGGAGATGCAGTACATGAGACATTTAACCATGTCAATGACAACAAATGTGAAACTGACAGTTATAGTGCAAAAAATTTAAACAAAATAAAATGATATATATTGAACATCAACTTAAAGCTTTCCAACATAGAAAGGTATCTAACAAAAATGTCTCCTGCAAGTGTTAGGCAATAAACTCAACCAAAGCTACCAAACATCCATACATTCAAAGCAAAGTTACCTGCATTGCAAGAAATTCACATTCCCTTTTACTAAAGCTGAAAAGTATCACTGGATCATACTGGCGCTGTATTATCATTTTCACCATCTTGAAGATGTCACTTTCTTCATTGGATCGACCAGTCAATAATCCTTTCTGCCACTTCCCACTGTCCCGTTTCTTGTCCCCATCACCAGCTGGAACAAGTGCATTTAAAGCTTTTTGGAAGCTATCCTCTCGAAATTTTCCTTTCTCATCCACCACCAAGTACAGGCCTTCAGCTCCAGAAGGAAAAATATAATGCTGGAGTGGTGTTGGTCGATAATCTGTGTAGACAATGTGGCATGGTTGACGATGTACCTGCAAAGTAGATAAATTTTTAAAAGTGCTATATCAAGGAAGCAAGTTTTATCCACTCAGAAGAACAAAACATTTTGACATCAACACATCATATGGACAAGCAATTTCTTGTCTACATTGCTGAGACAATGATGTGCATGTGTGTATGTGAGTGTGTGAATAGACAAGAAACTACAGTTTGACATGTATAGAGGGCGTAGACAAGCAGGCAGTGTGCAGTAGAACATATTAATTCTCTAGCTCCAGCCTCAATGATGAGGTTTCCTGAGTACAGGAACAGCGGAAAGTGTCCAGTTTGCTGCAGTTACCAACTCAACATTATTGTCAATGTGAAGCCGTCAAGGATGATTCCCAAAAATACCCCAGAAAATGAAGTCCGTCATGCATTATTTGGCCGCTGTTATGTTCAGGTACTCTCAAACCACGTCTTTAGAATGATTTTTTTCCCAATGTAACTCAATCCACGTTCAGCAATTTCATTTTTAACTACATTATCTGTAAGTGATAAAAGAAAGTAAATACAAAAGCAAAGTACTCCAAAATTTCTGTACTAGTAGGTTGTATATAGCTGAGACAAAAATAAATAAATAAAACCAAACTTTCAAGTTTAAAATGGGAGTATTGTCCACACAGATGTTCAAACAAAGAAATCTGAAAGAAAAATTGGAAATCAAATATCAATCAAGGGGAAGAACCTTGGCAACCCAATCAGCAAACTCCTTGGCATTGGGTACTGTTGCTGATAGGAATACAAAACGTGAGTTCTTCGGAGCCATAACAATGCTTTCTTCCCAAACCACACCTCTCTCCTTGTCACGCATGTAATGCACCTCATCAAAAATGATCCAAGCAGCCTCTCTCATGATTTCAGATCCCTTGTATTGCATACTACGCCAGACTTCAGTGGTCATTACCTGAAAGTTGACTATAACATTAACACATTTCTCATGATCTCCAAAATGAATATAAGTCTCATGATCTAATGCAAATGTAAGTCTAAGGAAGAAAAATCAAGAAAAGAATCATCTATTCCTACCAAGCATGAAGCATTGGGCTCAATGGTTACATCCCCAGTCATCAACCCCACATCTGAAAATTCTTCTTTAAATTCTCTATATTTCTGATTGCTTAGTGCCTTGATTGGAGAGGTATAAATGACCCGCTGATTGTCTCGCAAAGACATGGCAATAGCATATAATGCTACAACAGTCTTTCCAGCTGATGTGTGGGCTGATACCTAAAATATATTCAAAAATGTGAAATTCAAAGTTAATCATTGGGAAAAAAAAAGAAACATGGATATGAAGCAATGTGAATCTGCCAGAGGCGAATCTCAAATAATAACATAATGCAGAAATGCACAACAATTTAAAACATAAAGCTATGCCCAGATTATGAATGATGATTAGGAATGGTACAGATTAGAATTTTTAGAAGTCACCCAAGCCAAATGGTATTGACACTTCAAAAGATGATCATACCAACTCTGTATTTAAGCCCTCAAGGTAAGTTAACCATCAATGAACACATCAACTTTGAATGGGTGGTATGAGAAAAACATATGGACATAGTTTTAAATACTCATTCAACTTCCTGACATTGACAGTTTTTTTTTTTTTTGGGAACTTCCCGATTTTAAGTAATGTAATGCTATTTTGGAGAGGCAACCAGACTCCAACAGCTGACTGGGGATTTCACCAAGATGATCATGGGAAGTAGGGAACAATTTGTGATAAAAGGCTCTAAGAAGTATCCTTCGCAAGTAGAGCTGCATTTGGTTGAGGAGAAAGTTTTTAAGGGGATTACCCTAGGACGGAGATTCTCTTGAGTAGGGGATTCTCTTCTTGAAAGATTCACATGTATATTTTTGTGTGAAAAGGTACCATTCAAAAAAAATCCAGGTGAAAAGATTCAAGAAAGAAGGGGCAAGATTCTTGGGATTTGATCCTTCAGGTTACTTTCACCAACCCATATCAAAGCAAATAGAATCTTTCTCCCATTCTTTAGTGTAGAAAATATGAATTTCAAATGACTTTTTGACCCATCTGATTGCACTCAAAATGCCAGAATCGGCCGACTTTCCAACCATTCTCATTTAAATTGTATTTTTGAATGAGAATTTGCTTCTAATTGTCAAGATGATCGCCTTCACACAATCACCCTAACCACTTACCAAGTAATGTTTTGTTGACCATGGGAATTGGCTTGATTCCAAGATCATCTTCTGCCAAGGGTTTGCAAACTTGAGACCAATGCACCCAAATGATATTTATGTCTGCCATCTACATCATTCCAAATATATTTCCATATGCTAATTGGCCATTTTAAAACAGAAAGCTTAAACAAAAAATTCTTCTGTCATGATACCTTTTTCTGAGTGAGAGTAACACAGTGATGTCATAAAGGAAAAAAAAGAAGATAAAGATAACAGAAAAGTATACATAGGCAACTTATAGAAGGTTAGATTATATGGTCTGGATAGAAGACTACAGGACAAATAAAAGACATATCAAAAGGAAATGAATTAGACAGAATGCTCAATAAACAATCCACTGCTATCTGCCGCTCCAAAGCAAGGTGATGTAAGTAAGCTTGATTTGAGAAGTCTTATGAAAAGACTTGACTGGGAGTTTCTTAATTACTTTCATTGGATGTGGTTCAGTGTCAAATAGAGCGGGTGGATGAAGGAGAGCATATCCCAGGTTCATCCTCCGCTCTTGTCAGACACAGGATTCAGAGCCGCACGCTGAGTGGTTTGATGAGAACACTCAACCAACTTGTATCCAAGTAAAAGAAGCACCCCCCAACGGCAGATCAATCAACTCCATCTCATCTATCCAATTACTAAACCTCTGCATAGGAAGAGATTCTGTTGCACACTTTCCTCTCTGACATTCTTCAGACTACATTAAAATCCCCTCCCACACACCATGGGAAACTAGATGACCCCCTGGCTGTGGATAAATCTTCCCAAAACATACCACTGTCTGAATCATTCATCGACCCATACAAAAAGTTCCTCCCTGCTGAAATATCCTCCAACACCGTTGAAATTGAACAAAGAATTAACTTCAGCTGACACCAACTTCCCTTATTTGCATTCCATATTGTCCACAAATCGCCAGAAGCTCCTTCAGAAGCCTTACCCACCAAACCCATACAGCCAGTTCCCCATACTGATCTAACAATACCTTCCTCTGGCTCTTCACATTTAGTTTCCTGAAGAAATAAGATATCTGGCTTCTGGATAAGAACTGATTTCTTCACCATTACCCTCTTCATCACATCTCCCACATATTCCATGACATGATTTTCATAGGACCACTCCCAGTGCCCCCGAAGTCCCAGCCACAACCGGAATTCGAGCATAGTTAACAGAAGAATGTAAATTCATGAGTTCCCTCTCTCGTTTTCTGTTTCTTTGCAGTTTCTGCTCTTCCTCCTAATCCCATCACTCAGCCTCCCAGAATCCTTTCAAAAATTCTTTCAGCTGGAGGGACCGCCTCTGAGAAGAGATCCCAAGTAATAGTCCCACAAGTAACAGCTTCTTGTCATCAATTTCCTCAGATCTAACTGTCAAAGGTAATCCATCCTTCCCTTCTGCAGCTTCCGCCCAACTCACCGGTCTATTTGAATTACCAGAAGCCTCCTGTAACTGAAAATCTATCACCTCAACTCCTTCCCTATGCCATTGGAATCGTCCGCCATAAGGGAATTAGCTTCTATCTCCACCGGAGAGAGATCACGGTTAGCTACCGCTGGAATCTTAGTGTTTGCCACCACCACCTATCGTTCTAGAGGTGAAACAATAGCAGGAGAAGACCTTACAGTCTCACGAGAGGGAGTGGAAGACCTCACGGTCTCGCGATGAGTCACAAAAGGACCCCGAGACTATATGCGGTGTTGGGCTGACACTAGCAATCTAGCGTTGGTGATATCAGCGTTAGTGGTCTAACGACCACAACCTCACCTCATGAGCGTCGAAAGTGGGAATAGGTGTGGATAAGCAAATCCCACATCGCCTATGGAGTGAAAGGCGTGTACTCTTATATGAGGAGATACCTCCCTTCCTCGGTGTGACACGTTTTGAGAGCAAAATCGTGAGCCTGGGGTAGCCCAAAAACCCGGTGGGGTCAGGGGACCAGTGAGGGGCAAAGCGGACAATATCACACTTGGTTGTTGGAAGGGGGTCCACGGTCCTAACAAGTGGTATCAGAGAGGGTTTGAGGTTTGAAACACAGCGTGGTTCCTGAGGGGGGGAATATTGTTTGGTTGAGACCAGCAATCCAACATTGGTGATATCAGCGTTAGTGATCTAATGACCACAGCATCACCTCACAAGCACTGAAAGTGGGAATAGATGTGGATGAGCGAGTCTCACATTGCCTATGGAGTGAGAGGCGTGTTCCTTATATGAGGAGATACCTCCCTTCCTCGGTGTTACGCATTTTGAGAGCAAAAACGTGAGCCTGTGGAAACCCAAAAACCTGATGGGGTGAGGGGACCAGTGGAGGGCAAAGCAGACAATAGCACACTTGGTTGTTGGAAGAGGGTCCACAGTCCTAGCAAGCGGGACTCAAGTGGATCTCAATCTTGAAATGAAGTACCAGGGGCAGACTAACGATGGATCTCTGGGCTTGATTAAAGCCCATATTTAAACACATAACCCAGCAAAACAGGACCCTGGTTGTTGGAAGGGGGTCCACAGTCCTAGCAAGCGGGACTCAAGTGGATCTCAATCTTGAAATGAAGTACCAGGGGCAGACTAACGATGGATCTCTGGGCTTGAGTAAAGCCCATATTTAAACACATAACCCAGCAAAACAGGACCCTGGACCCAAGAAGAAGCCCAAATTTTAGAATATGACTAGGCCTTACTTGAACTCGATTGCGCCACTTATTTAAAACTCATTTCCACTCGTCCCTTATGCCCTAAATCTCTTCTCCAGCCCACTCCTTGCCTCGGAAGATTCAAAAATCCCTTTGATATCTTCGCAAGAGTCTCCTTCAAATTCTGAAACTACAGGAGGGATCAGAGCCGAGATCACAGGAGTAGACTTCGGCAAAGGATTCAATCTGCCGGAAACTGGCAAAGGAATAGAAGTTTCCTTTTCCATCACTGACGCCACCTCCGATCGCCGGATTTTTTCAGCGTTCTCAGGTTGACTTGGCAGAACATGAGCAAAGCCTTTTACAAGAGGAAGAAAAGGTTCAACAGCCTCAGTTTCACCATCCAACTCTGAGACCACGAGAGGGCAGGCCACATCTAATCGATCACAACCAGCAGAAAGATCCTCCGTTGCCACCAGCAACTGTGGTTCCATCTCCGTCCACAGATGATACCGAACATCCCCCACATCCAACCACAAGGTTTATGGAACATCTGCAGCAATTGGATGCACTATTTTCAGAGCACAAATTCCACCACCTCCATTTTCAAACATCGATCATCAACCTCTTCAACCACCACGATCAGCTCTCCCAATTTCCACATCATTTCCTTACGGCAGGCATACAGGGGGATACCAAAGATCCTAACCCGGTCCACCGCTAAACCAAGGCCCAGAATCTCAGTCCATTTGTCAATTTTCTTCAGCGGACCGTCTGCAAAGTGGGACCCTCCATAATTGGATTGTATTTTGTCCTCAGTCGCAAGAACAATCCAAAAAAAGAAAAGGGGATAGTCGAGGAGCCACTCTTTGATCTCTTGCACCGGAGAATTCGAATGGTGAGCCATCCCTATCCAGGTACCAACCGATATGTCTTTGCTATTCTCCACAATGCCTCGTTAACTTGCAACAACCGACTAGCAGGGTGAGAAACCATTTGATGATACGGTTGTGGTTTGTTGTCCGGACCTGAATCATGATTCTTCACAACGGCTCTCCTTGCCGAAACAGAGCTTCCTTCCCCTCTTCTAACTAACCTTCTATTCTCACGACCAAACGGGCCTTGTTTACCTAAAGCTTCTTTCCTTCAATAACCTGACCATCCATCATCTTGATTACATTAGCCATTTCCCTCTCTGTTTTGAATCTAGCGAAAGTGAAATTCCTTTGTTTCCCAGTTCTCCGATCAATAATAGGCACAAAACTATCAAACACAACACCAACAACTCCGAAGACTCTTACAAGATCTCCGGCCCTCATTCCGGTATGTTTCCCACAAACACAGAGAAACTATCTCGCCACCACTCAACCATCTTTTCCAATTAGTTACCGATCACCAAGGATAAAACCATCGCTATTAGAAGGCCATCATCATCTTACATTTTTACTAAGATCAGTACATTACTCTTTTTTAGCAAAGATTGGGGTAGATAGGGAGCATGAGCATACGACACAAATATTGATGACATTAACATAATTGAAAAACAAGGATTCTGCTCAAAAGGAATCTGATACAATTGGCCTCTTTTTTGTGGAAAAGGAAAATGATAACCTACAACCAAATGGGTCAAGGATGAAGATATGTACATAAGTGACCATTAAATTGGCAAATGGGTAGGAATTTTTTATCATTATGATTCTAATATCCTCATCAAGGTAGATCCTCTCATTGGTAAGTTTTCACTTTCAATTTTATTCCAAGATCGCATCTCAGGTATGACATGGACATTAACCTCTGTCTATGGGCCGTGTGATGAGACTAGAAAAATTCTCTTTCTTGATGAGATTGATTCTCTTAATGGTCGGTGGAGTTGAGGGGACTTCAACCTCATTAGATTTCTTCATGAGAAAACCGGGGTAACTAGGCTCACTCCCATTATGAGTCGTTTCTCAGACTGCATTTCCTCTCTTGGCCTTGACCTTCCCCTCTCGGGTGCTGAATTTACTTGGTCCAATGGCCAAGAGAGGCTAATCCTCTCCCAGATTGACAGGTTTCTTGTATCAACTGAGTGGATGGATTTGTTTCCTGATTCACATGTTTTTGTCTTTCCTCTCCCCATCTCAGATCATTGGCCTTTGGTTCTGAACACTTTTGACGAGTCTTGGGGTCCTTCTCCCTTCAAATTTGAGCTTTGTTGGGTAAAGGAAGTTGGCTACAGGGATCTCATTGCTCATTGGTGGACAGAACTCATCCCGTCCGGCAGCAAAGCCATCATCCTTCATCAAAAGTTAAAGTTCCTAAAGTAGAAGTTGAAAGCTGGAGTGCTACCAATTTTGGGTCATTGTCAGAATCACTTGCTTCTATTCTCAACGACATCAGTCAAATTGATATTTGCGAGCAAGTTGAGTGCTTATCCAAGGAGGACGTGTTTCTTCGTAACAGTTTGCAGGATCATTATCAAGCTAAGAGTATACAGGAGGAGATAACGTGGAGGCAGAGCTCTAGAGATAAGTGGATTAAGGAAGGGGAAAAAAACACCAAGTTTTTCCATTCCATGGCCTCGACTCACAGAAGGGCAAACAGAATTAGATCCCTAACAGTTGGTGACTCAATTGTGACCAATAAGGAGGACATCATTGCCACCAGTCTGAACCACTTCAAGCAGTTGTATTCAGCCAATTATTTTGATAGGTTGCCCATTTCCGGGCTCCCTTTCAAGTCCACCTCACGTTCGAAAGCTTCCTCCTTGGAGCAGGCTTCTCTGAGGATGACATTCGGAATGCAATTTGGGACCTAGGTGAGGATAGAACCCCTTAGCCTGATGGTTTCCCCATTGCTTTCTTTAAGACCTTCTAGGACATCGTGAAGAATGACCTCATCGCTTTCTTTGTGGAATTTCATCAAAGAGATGTCATATTCCAAAGGAGTTAGGGGCTACTTTCCTTGTTCTGTGCCTAAGAAAGATGATGCTTCATCTCTCTCCGATTCCAGGCCTATCAGTCTTCTCAGCAGTCCCTACAAGATCCTATCCAAGGTTCTTGCAAAGGGACTCAAGCATTTCCTTCCCAGGCTAATCTCCCTTTTCCAATCTGTTATTGTTGAGGGTCGGCAAATTTTGGATGCGGTCATTACTGCACATGAGTGTATTGACTCCCAACACAAGTCTCGCCGAAAAGGAATAATTTACAACCTTGACTTAGAAAAAGCGTATGATATGGTGGATTAGCATTTCCTTCATTTTCTCCTCTCCAGCAGGGACTTTAGTCAGAAATGGTGTTTATGGATTCATGAGTGCATGTCTTGACGTACGACAGAAAAAAGGGTAACCATAAATGACTAAATGTGATTATGATGTCAATATGAAGTAAAAATATGAGGTTGAAATTAAATCTAAATTAATAATTGCAACTCAAAGTAATAAAATCCACCACAGATAATCAAGAAATTTAAGGAATTCAATGTAAATAATTATATCACAATCCAAATCATGTTATAGCTCAAAATAGAAGGCCCTCAAGACAAAGAGGATTGTCAGATCTCACAAACATATAGAGTCCACATCAAACAAGAGTAAATTTAGCTGTGTAGTATGAAAAGGAAATCAAAACAGAGTGGGACAGCGGTGTTTAAGACTGTGTGGGATATCTGGGGGCAGGGAAAGGCCTAAGAAAGGTCCAGAACAGCAGTAAAGGGGCTGTTTAAGGTGGAGGAAGGACTAAGAAGGACATATGGCAGTAAAGGGGACAGGATATTGTAGTGGCAATAGCAGCAGAGATGGCTGTTTGGCGGTAGGTGGGTATGGGAGGGTCAAAAAGCCTTGGGACAGCAGGTTAGGGACTGTATGACAGTTTAGGACAGGTGGTAATGACTGTGTGAGGCTTGAGAAGAATGGGCTACAGTAGGAGAGGGTGGAGAGGCTAAGGTAAGGTCTGGAAACACAGGACAGATGTATTGGAGGTCTGTTTGGCTAAGGATGAGGGCTGGGTGGTTCTCGATGAGGACAGACGGTCCAAAATGGGACAGCAGCGACTGTAGGAGTCTTGTTTGAGGGGAACAACAGGTGTAGATGAGAGTTGAGGGAGGGGCGACAGCAAGGAAAGGAGATTTGGAAGGGGTAAAAGTTCTGAATGGTGTAGGAAGGTGGCAAAAGGCAGATCTGGGATGAGAGGCTGGCGAAAGGTCAAGGTTGCAGCAGGGTAAGAGAAAATAAACCAAGAAGAAGAAGAGAAGAGAGGGAGAAGAAGAAGAAAAAAGAAGAAGAGAAGAAGGGAGAGAAGAAGATGAAGAAGAAGTACCTGGGAAGAGGGAAAAGCTTCTCGCTCCTTTGGATTCCACCAAGCTCGGATTCTCTCCGAAGAATACTGTCGCACAAGTGTTGCGCAAGAAAACTTCTTTTATTCCATTCAATCGTATCATGCCCCAAGGGCTACAAGGCTTTACATAAGACTATCCCTTGAGATTACCCTTACTTTAAAAAAACATGGAAATAGCAAGTATAACTTGCGCAAGAGAGGAGGCATGTGCCGCATCATGTCTTCTACTCATTTCTCCATTCTCATCAACGGCTCTTCTAGAGGCTTTTTCAAAAGCTCCATGGTATTTGCCAAGGTGATCCCCATTTCTCATGCTTTCTTTATCATGGTCGTGGAGACTTTGAGCCTTCTTCTTACCAAAGCTGTGACTTTTCCTTAATCCACGGATTTAGAATTGGTGATTCTTCGACGCAGGTCCATCATTTACAGCTTGTGGATGACACTATTATCTTTTGTGAAGTTGTTGTGGAATCTATTATGAATCAGATGGTTTGACCTGTCATCCTCCCTCCATATCAACTACCTAAAGAGTGAAATCTTCAGTATCAATTTGATTGTCAACGAGCTTGGGTCACTTTCGGCAATTTTGGATGTGTCTCATCTTCTCTCCCCTCCACTTATCTAGGGCTTCCGCTTTGTATCGGGTCTCCTGGACTTTCTCAGTGAGAATA
This sequence comes from Chimonanthus salicifolius, assembly GCA_013350335.1. Taxonomy (NCBI): domain Eukaryota; kingdom Viridiplantae; phylum Streptophyta; class Magnoliopsida; order Laurales; family Calycanthaceae; genus Chimonanthus; species Chimonanthus salicifolius. Next base: position 47,461,293 of record CM023540.1, on the reverse strand, counting down.
CATCATCCACATATTCAGCAAGCTCCTAGCATCGTGGAAAGGGAAGTAGTTGTCCTTCGATGGTAAGATCACTCTCCTCAAGGCCGTTTTTTATGCTCTCCCAATATACTTCCTATCAACATTCAGATGCCCAAGTAAAGTTGTTCACTCTTTGGAGAAAATCATGAGGAATTTCCTTTGGGGTGACTAAAGAGGATAGAAAGAAATACCACTTTGTGAAGTGGGAGCAAGTTTGCCTTCCTATTCATGTTGTGTGGGGGTGGGGGTGGGGTGGATGGGGGGGAGTGAGGCCTATTAAGGAGGCTAATATTGCTCTTCTTTCAAAATGACTTTGGCGCTTAGGGACTGTGGGTGATTTTCCTTGGAAGTCTATCATTATCCAGAAATACAGCAAGCGCCTAGCATCATGGAAAGGGAAGTAGTTGTCCTTTGATGGTAGGATCACTCTCCTCAAGGCCGTGCTTTCTGCTCTCCCAATATATTTCCTATCAACATTCAGATGCCCAAGTAAAGTTGTTCACTCTTTGGAGAAAATCATGAGGAATTTCCTTTGGGTGACTAAGAGGATAGAAAGAAATACCACTTTGTGAAGTGGGGGAGCAAGTTTGCCTTCCTATTCATGCTGGAGGTTGGGAGTGAGGCCTATTAAGGAGGCTAATATTGCTCTTCTTTCAAAATGACTTTGTCGCTTAGGGATTGGGGGTGATTTTCCTTGGAAGTCTATCATTATCCTGAATGGGAAATCTTGGTTGGGACGTCAATCCTTTTCCTCGCAGAGCATCAGACATGTGGAGAGCTATTGCTGCTTATGTAGACAAATTTAAAGAAGGAATCAAACTTACGGTGGTACGAGGCAACAAGGTAAAGCTTTGGACAAAAATTTGGTGCAGTAATACCACTTTAGCATCTCGATTTCCTTCTATTTACCGTCTATCTCAGGCACTGGATGGGGTTGTTTTAGGCTTAGACTTCTACTCCATTTGCAATGGTTAGGTTGTTTGGGATCTCTTGATTCAGCGTAATCTTTCTAACTCTGAGATAGATGATTTCTCTGAGCTTCTTCACATCATCTCTTCCTACCAGATCCAAAGCTCTACTAAGGATTGTTTTGTGTGGTGGCTGGACACGACTGGTTGCTTCTCCATCAAGTCTTTCTTTGACTGGAACAATCGGGTGTGACTCTTCCAACTAGTGTTAACCCCGCGGTATTTGGACCTCCAAAGTTCTGCCTCGTGCAATTTGCTTCCTTTGGACTGTTGGTATGGGGAAAATTCTGACCCAAGACAATTTGCATGAAAGAGGAAGAATCATTATCAACGCTTGCCCTCTCTGTCTTCAGGCTTCTGAAGAGACAAATCACCTTCTTATTCACTGCCCTTTCTCCTTTACAATCTAGAATTCTGTGTTAGAGAAGTTTGGTGTGCTAAGGATTATACCTTCTACTGTGGCTGAGCTATCTTATGCTTGGGACATTATTTCGGTTTCTCCAAAATACTCCTCCCTATAGCGCTTATCTCTCTTTGTTGTAGTGTGGAGCTTATGGTGGGAACGTAACAACAGAATCTTTAATAATCACACAAAATCAAGTAAAGCAGTTTAGAGAAAAGCTTTTGCCAAGTGTGCCTGGGCTTACTTACGGAATTCAGAAATATCTCTACCAGTGACATCTTACGAGCCTGGAAAGAATACATTGACATTGCATAGTTTTTTCTTTTAGTGTTGCTTCCAGTTTTCATGTGCCCTGCGGGTGTATTTGGGTGTGGGCTTTTTGTTTCTATGTTGTTGCTCTTTTGCTTCTTTATTTGCACCTCTAGTACCCTTTATATTAATATAGTAACCATTCAAAAACAAATAATCTAACTCCACCCTCATCATCATCAAAACTATTTATCCCATCCATCTAAAGACAGCATTTTGAGTTTTTTCTTTACCAATCAACCCTTAATACATATATAAATAGAAATCACATTCACACTTTGACAAATTATTTTCCATGGGCTACCTACCTATCTAATGCCCACAGTGGACCTCCTTATCTTAGAAATCATCCATCTAAAGTCAACATTCTTCGTTCTTCTTTTCTAATCAGCCCTTAATACATATATAAATAGAACTCACATTCACAGGTTGAAAATTGTTTTCCATGGGCTAACTACCTATCTAATGCCCACAATGGACCTCCTTTTCCTAGCTACCATCTGACACGTGATGGAACAACAAAATGTGGAGTTAAAAATTAATTCGTGGATATTGAAGAAATTATGAGAGTCACGCTATGATCTTCAGCCCTTCTCTTCACACTTCAACCGTTTGAAAATGGGAAACAATTTTTCTTCGCATCAAAGACAAAAAATGATATGTTACCAAATATCCCTGTGTGAGGAGCAAAACCAATATTGGCAACTGAAAGTTGTTTAAAATGGTTTGGTTAGATACGTTGACGACAACAAATAGGTATCGTAGAATGAAATGAAGGATTACAAGTAGAAGGAATTGGGTCCAAAGACAAACAGAGATTAAAATTGTACCATGACAGATTCTCCATTGTCGAGGCACTTGATAGCTTCGGATTGAAAAGGGTCGAGTTCAAATTCAAATTCTTTGGCAGGGACGGAGGCAGTGCCAACGGGTCTGGGCCGAGGGTGGGGAGTATAGCCTTCAGGGTATGACACATCGTGCATGCACGCCACCATCTCCTCTTTGTCGACATGGCCCGAAGAGCCATTTTCAGTCTGCAACTTCTTCTCCGGAATAAATGACTCTGGAGCTTGGTTTTCTATGGATTTTCTCTTCACAGAACCCATCTGAAAATCTTGAATAAAATCAGCAAATATACGTACAGATGGAAAGAGAGAGGAATCGAAAACCCCGAGCAAGCGACGCAACTCAACCCTAATCGGTTTTTCGTTATTTTATTTCGCGGGATTCAAATTAACCAAACGGTGTTGTTAACGGGCCGAGTTGGGCAAAGCTCAAGCCCACTCGAATAGCGGAGATTGAAATGTCCAAGCTCGGCAGGTGTTCTCGGCAGGTGTACATTTGTGGATTTTAAGGCTCGGTTGTACACTGTAAATCTCGGAAATCTCGGGCGAGAGGTATAATCTGGGAATTTAAAAAAAAAAAAAATGTATTTTATCTTGATTTTATAAGTGAAATTATGTATCTTAAAGTTTTCAAATATGAGCTAGTTTTAATTTATATTGAGGTAATTTTTTAAAGAAACAAAAAATAATGAATCACATTTATAAATGAGTGGATCAACTTAGAAATTAGTATAAATGTGTGAAAAATAGTAAAAAATTATTAAACTTAGAAAAAATATGTAAAAAATTATTGCTGTGAACTTGTTACTTTCTGTTAAACGTTACATTATCATGTATTTGACCTATTTAATAAAATGTCGAAACAGGTTTAAACTAGGCCAGTCATATAGACACTCGGATTTTCTTTCTCCACACACCCGTTTTAAAAAAAATATATATGTGAAATTACTATTTTGCCCTTCCACTTAATACCGCCACATCCACCGAACAAACCGAATGAAAAATTCGTTCGGATGTGGGATCGACTAAACCTTGCATAAGAGGGGGGGGAAAATCAGTGAAAGGGCCCCACCGTTGACCAAAACCTAAGATCTTCCTTAGGCGTAGATAGGTGGGTCAGGGGCGACTATGGTGGTGTTGATCCTATGGGCAAAAGTGAAGGATCCACTTGGATCTAAGAAAAAAACCCACAAAAGTGGGTTTCGTCGCCCCAAGCAGCAATGGAAGAAACTGGCCAGAGGAGGGTCCCATGCGAGTCAGATCAGAGATCTGATGGTACATATGGATAGACCATCAAAAAACGGAAGGGGTATGGTGGGTCTCACTAGAAGAAACTTTCCCGATCAACTAATCTAAGGCCGAGAAGAAGATCTGGCAGCAGCAGACCTTCACTTTTGCCCCTAGCATCAACAACACTATAGTCGCCCCTAGCCTAGTTATCTACGCGTAAGGAAAACCTTGGGTTTCGGTCAACGGTGGAGCCCTTTCACCGATTTTTTTCTCCCTCTTCTGCAAGGTTCGGTCAATCTCACATCCGAATGAATTTTTCGTTCGGTGGATGCGGTGGTATTAAGTGGAAGGGCAAAAGGGTAATTTCATCCAAATTTTTGAAAACTAGTGTGTGGAGAAAGAAAATCTGAGTGTCTGTATGGTTGGCCTTAAACTAATATAACTTAAAATTGAATTTGAATATGTAAATGACCTATATTTAACGATAAAATTGTATAACCTTAAAGCCTATATTTTTCTTCATTTTCTATAAATTTTATAACTTTTTTTAAATATTTAAAAAAAAAACAGGAGACAGAAAAATCTCGATCGAGATCTCGACTGGGACGAGATTTGAACCCTGGGATTAAGTACTTAAGATGAAATACCCGGGCCGATATGATGAATTTACTCTACTCAGTTAGAGCTAAGACCCAAAATAAGGTTCAAAATTAGGACTCGATTTAAATTCAGATCGGACCATTTATACTGGGCACGGGCTATGTATTTTTAGGGGGCTATCTAATCCGAAAGCCCAAGTTAAATTCTAGGATTGATGAGATCCATAATATATATATATATATATATAATCTTATAATTAATATTAATGGAGTAATACTTTACAATTAATTGAAAATCATAACTCCTACACATTATTAAATCAATTCACCCTAAACTTACTTAGTAATCCATAATTTCTCTCATCACTTTTCACTTCTCAACTCTAACTACGTATCTTTGCCGTCTCTTTTCAGCAAACTTATTATCCTATTTTGAGTGGTAGTATTTAGAACCTATAGATTTTTTTTTTTAGCTTATTTTATTTGGCTTTCTATATGATGAATTAATTAGAAATCAATTAATAACTTGAAAACTTAATTGATGTAACAGATGTAATAGAATTAGTAGCTACGATAATAATTTGTATGACCAAAAAAGATTTTTATTCAAATAGGCCCTATATTTTTTAATCAAGTTGCACCTTAGATGTTGCTGGTATGCCATGGGAATATCTTCATCGAGTATGAGTATGGATGTCTCTTCAGTAGAATGAAAGTTGAATAACATTGAATTCCAAATGAGATTATGAACTAATGGTGCGGCTGCTTAAAAAAAAGGTCTCCTCTTTTTTTTTTTCTAAGATAATTTAAGAAAATGACATTGAGTATTTATGAAATTAAATAGAGATCTTTTATATAATTTATATATTTTTTTTATCTTATTTTCCTAAAAAAATTCATGAAATCTGAATTTTCTAAGATAATCTTCAATTTTGGATTTTTTGTGGAAAAAATTTAACAAAATGACATTTAAATATTTATGGAATTGCATGGAGATGCACTAATATAATTGATCTAGTTTGTAAGGTTTTTGAGTGATTTTTTTAATTTTTCAACATTATCATGAATTTAAGATATTTTTTTTAAAAAAATCATCAATTACAATAGAAGGTAATAGATAATAGATTATCTATTGCCATTATAGGACAATAGATAATTTGAAAAATCAAGTGTTTCTTTATATTAGTTTTTCACATTCACAATTTATAAGTTATTTTGATAAGGTTAATATTTCTAATAAATATTACTCCCTCCGTCCCCGTTGTCTCAAATATTTGTATTTTTTTTAAAACTCTCTATATAAGGATAGCATTACATGTTATCTCATCTATTTTCAATACATTTTATGCTACTCTAATATAAATGAGACAATTATTTTAAGACAATTTCAAAATTCATATAAAATCACTAATTTAAAATAGAGGGAGTATCTATCAGTGAAATTGAAATTGAGTTACGCTTTTAGTACCTCCGATTTGCAATGGGAGCTTTAGTGATATAATTGACTCACTGAATTCGCATGGTTGAATTTTCTTTTGCATGACACAACAAAATAATAAGGTCTACCTATCAATAATTGTTGGTATTAGAATTTAAGAAAATTTAATTTCATTGACTTATATAGTTCATTTTTTGATCATATTATGTAAATTTTTAATTCGTCTTAAAAGTGACCTCACATATGATAAAAATAATTTAAAGTCCTTATCAATTGGTAATCTTAAAGCAGGAGATGTCAGGTTCGAGCCTCTGTGTCCTCACACCAACTTTAGAAAGTTGGAGATGCTAGGTTCAAGCCTCTATGGTCTCACCTGGTGTGTCTTAAGAGCAGTGGATATCACCCATAGAGATTTTACACTGAGTTTCCCACGGTTTTCTATACGTAAATTAAAAAAAGAAAAAATTATTTTAGTCTTGTATTTGTATCAATATGAAATATATCATCATATTGGACCAAATTAGGTCTCTCGTACAGCGCAAAACTTCAAATTCAAAAAATAATTTTAATCATCAAAATTTGAGTCTAGCTCCGTTGGTAGTTGTCACCAGTGTCTTAAGTATAGATGCAATTCATATGATTTTAGTCATTGTAAATTAAAGTTCATAAATATTAAGTTCTTTATTATATTTCTTATAAAGCAATAATAGTTGGATGAGAAAAATTATATTGAAATTCCTTAATCTTTTATTTTTAGATGCCTGAAAAATAGAATTGAATTATTAAATCATAGTGATTTTCTCTTATAAAAGCTTTAATTGCCCTTTCATTTTTCAATTTGGGTATTAGCCAAAATAGTTATTTTTAAAAATATCAACTGACATTTCTAACTGTCAAACCATTTTTGTCCTTAAATTACTTGTCTAGTCATTAAATTGATTAACTTTACAGTGTTGCATGATAGTTTTATTGATACTAGATTGTACTCAATTCACTATTTTAACCTTTTACTCATTTTTTTTATACTCCTTCCGTCCTATTTTAGTTGTCTCATTTGAATTATTTATATTTTTTAAGGAACTCTTTATATAAAGGTAGCACTCCATCTGATCTCATCTATTTTCAACACACTTTATATTACTCCAGTACTTGCTAAATTAAAAATAGGAGTATAATAGTCCTTTAATAAGTCTAAGCGAATTCCATGCGAGCATTCTCCTAAATAAAAAACATGCCGCTTGGGGGTGAAACTGGGGCCGAATTTTAATCTAACTCACATAATCTAATCTGAAAAATCAGTGACCTAGATTATTTATTTGTAAATTTAGGATCTTGTCGGGTTGGAAAAAAATACATGAAAATAGAGTCAGACTAGGTTTTGAAATTTAAAATCAACCTAATTAGACTGCATTGACCCAACCCAACCCAAGTTTCAAGAAATATAAAAAAACCTATAACAATTTTCTTTACTCTGATTGGAACGGGCCAATAACTTAAGTTGGGTCGGGTCAACAATTTGGATTGAGTCAAGTCGAGCTCAATAATTTTTTATATGAGTTATTTTTCAAAAAAAATATATATATATGGGTTGGGTTTGGTTGGATTTACTAGAATTTAAAACCGGCCCAATCCACTTGAGTTTAAACTCTAAATGCAGTTGTTGCCTCTTAGGACATTCCATTTTTACCCTTCCTCTTGTTTTTAATAGCTTGAAAAACTTAATCCTCCTTTAGTAATTTCAATATATCTAAAAAATTAAAAAAAAATAAAATCAAATGTATTGTATTATCTAAACAGTAGATGCAAAGAGCGGCGTCTTCGGTAGGATAAGGGTTTTCTTTCTCAACTACACATAATTTTATTATATTAAATTTTTATTTTTTTTGAATTTACATATGAGAAACTACGGGATACTCAGCATAAAACCCCCACAGGTGGACCCTTACCTCTAAGGCACACCAAGATTACACATAACTTTATTATATTAAAGAATTTTACGGGCCTTACAGACCCTTTTTTTTTTTTTATAAACTATAAACTCTTGAAAATAAAAAATAGAACATAAAAGGTATTTAGATTAGAACTTTTTTAAAAAAAAGTTAGGGTATTTTTATAAACTCTTGAAAACAATAAAGTAAAAAAGAAAAAGGTTTTTAAATTAAAAACTTGGATCAAACTTGATAGAAGAGGAGACGACAAAAAGGTGTAGAGTAGTGCAGGGTATGAATAGAGGTTGAAATCTCGGTCTCACTTGATATATCGCTAAGAAATCTCTTCTTCCTTTTTTTTTTAATTAAAATCACCGATATTGGCAAATATTCTTGAGTATGACCTTTTATTTTTTTATATACTAAATAATTTGATTATTTTCAAATCCATTCTTTCTTAATTTGATTAATTTTATAGGTCTTACAGACTTTTTTTATAAACTCCAAACTCTTGAATATAATAAAAATAAGAAAAAATGGTATTTAGATTAAAAACTTTTCTTCTTAGAAACTCAGATCAAGAGCACTTGTGTAACAGGATTCATTACAATGGTCTTCAAAATATACCAATTTTAGATTTGTCAAATTTGGCCAATTTTTTTTTAATCTAATAATTTAAAAAAAATAGACTTTAATCGTATTAAGAATATAGAGAGATCTTAATTTATCCTATAATTCAACCCAACCAAATCAATAAGTTTTGAGTATTCTCATACATTTAATATTTTATGAAATATAAAAATTATTAATATCTTATTTTACATAATGATAGAAAAAGGAAAAGAAAGAACTGATTGGAGCTTAAACATTTTCTAAATTTTATATTCAAATCTATCTATCCATCAAACTTTTATAGCAGATTAGGATTTATGTGTCCAACATTTTAATCAGCTATACAAAATTTCACTTTTATTCTTCCATATGAAACTCTATTGTAATTACATGTTTGCCATTTTTTCTCATTTCTTCCAAGTAGAATTTCTCTCCATTTCTACAAAATTCAAACTCCATGTAATTACATGTTTGCCATTTTTTTTCATTCAAGCAGAGCTAGTCAGCTACACGTGGCAACGGCTTGTATCGGATCAGTTTTGGATTTGGGTTAACATCTTCAATCTATGAGTTTCTTGTTTACTAAATGGATTATTTACTTCAAGTTTATTTTGGATTTGGGATACTAAATTCTAAATCTATACCCATTTATTTGAGTTTGGTTCGGGTTAAATTTTGCCAAATTTTGTTCAAGGTAAACTTAACAACGGGGTCAGTTGAGTTTAATCAATTTCAAATTTGAACCAACAACTCACGATCTATTACTTACTTCTTTATTAAATGATTTAATCGATTCAAATCTATTTTAAATTTAGAACACAAAACTTTAAATCTATACTCTATTTAAAATGCTCAAATTTAATTCAAATAATCGAATCAGATCAAATTTTAACATGAAAGAGCATACCACATTTCTATATGATGATAGGCTTAGGCCCATATCATTAGATCCAAGTTGTAGAATTCATAAAATAAACGACTATCAAGGTCAAGGTCAAGTTCCAATTTAATATAAATTCTTATAAAGTTGTGGATTATGATAATTACTGTGAACTTTCTATCAAAAGCTTCTGGATAAATATTAAGAGGTCAATTTTGCTTTTTACATTCATCTAAAATTCAATCCAAGTAATATCTTAAAAAATTCGAAATGGTCCATAGATAAATTATCCGGTATTCATACTTCATAGTGCGTGTTTAGAAATCTAACCACATTTTGTCATTCTGTGCTTAAAGGAAATGAGGATTTGAAAACACTCAATAGATATTGCATTGATTAAATTATACATGAATTTGCTTATAATAAGATAAGAAATCTGAATTTTCCATTTAAATCATAGTAATAGTAATTTAAACAAAATAAATGATTAAACAAACAAATCCTATTTATTTGTTTTGCTACGAACGAGTTCCACTAAAGTGTAGATGGAGATCTAAGGGTTTATAAAAGACTTACATCACTCCACTTAACAAGGGTCTTAACAAGTGGTATCAGAGCCAGGTCTCAGACCGACATTGTTCTCTCCACCAGAGGGCCTCGTTCGATGGGAGGATTGTTGGGTTACTGTGAACGAGTCCCACGTTAAAAATATAAAGAGAGATTTAAGAATTTATAAAGGACTTGAATTATTCCACCTAACAGAATATTCTTTTAGGCTGGAAGCTCATCCTACATAAATGGATAGAAAGGAATCCTACTTTTGAAGAGTCTCAAATGCGACAGACCTACCTCTTAAAAAGATTGAAAGAGACCAGTGCCCTCTGCATTAGGTTGTCACGCTCTTCCCAATTTAAACAGATTTTTTTTTCTTATTATCTTAAAATAATAAAATATTATCATGATTGGATAAAAAAAACCCAATTTTTTCAGTTTTCAATTATTTTTAAATTTTTAACTTTTCATTTGAGTGTTGACCCACTTTTGCTCTCGTATGATATGTTAATTGGAAATATCTACGATTAAATATGAAATTTACTGAAAGTCACTTTAATTGAATTAATGAAGTCATATTTTAAATTTATCAAATTTTGATATTTTTAAGTTATATTTTAATCTAAAATTTTTCCACCATATGTGGGCCCACTTTGATCTCATATAATAAGTCCAGTAAAAAAGTTTATAGATATGCATTAGACATGTAAAAAGGTGATATTTAAAAGTTTTTCAAATTTAAAATTAAAAAAAAAAACTAAAATTGTACCATTAAAAATAACCTTTTATCTAATCAAAATATTTTTGATCTGAGTCCTTGATATTTTTAAGACTTTTCTAACTCAGTAAGCAACTTGATATGATAGGAGAGAAAGAGAAAGCACTGCTATAATAGAAAATTAGAAACTTGCGGCAATTCCCGGAAATTACGAAGTCTGAGGGTTTATTCCAGAATTATTCCCTTAGTTTATCGGTGTAGAAAATTAGTTTAAGGTATTTGTTAGATAAATTTTGATTATTTTTTTATTAAATCATTGTGATGCTTTTATATTGTTTAAATAAAAAAATATGTTCAAAAATTAATTAAAAATTAAAAAGAGAGAGATTTTAATATGGAATTTGAATAGATAGAAGGATTTAATTTATAAAAGCTAAAATTTATTCAAAAATTAGCTAAAAAGGTAAAATTCATCTAAAAAGAGTTAACAATTAGAAAAGGAGATTTTAAGATGAAATTTGGTGAATTAGAAAAATTTATTTCAACTTTATCATATTATTATCTAAAAATATGTAGAAACTTCGTGAAAAATGTCTAAAATGGAAAAAAAAGGATTTATGATTAAATTTAGTTATTTTGAAGGATATGATTGAAATTATATTATATTAGTATTTAAACATAGAATTTTTTGTACAAAAATTTGTAAACTAAAGAAAAATTATTTGCCATAATTTTTTATTAATTTGGTTCGCGCGAAGCGCGTGCCTCCTGCTAGTTTATATATACAGAGATAGTTGATGTGTTCATCAATTAAATTTTGACGGATAATTTATTGAACAGTTGTAATTTGCTTTTATGTTGATACAAAAAATAGATAATTTGTCCAAAGTAGCTAAAAAATAAGAAAAGAGATTTTAAAATGGTTGTGATATTGCAGTATTTTCTAAAATAGAGGAAATTCATGTCAAAATGTACTATAAAATAGAAAACGGGATTTTATAATGTAGTGAGTTTGAAAGATAATGCTCAAGTTTTTTATATTATATTTTACAAATAAAATATTTGTATAAAAATTCGTGAATTAAAGAATATATTTACTATAATTTTTTTTACCAATGCTATTTGCACAAAATGTGTCTCTTGCTAGTATAATAAAAAAAAAAAAAAGGAAGAGAAATTCAATAAGTTGGGAGTGAAAACACCGGTGTCCCATAATTTCCCTTTGATAATGACATTAAATTAATCAAATTGAAACAACACATTTAATAAATTAAATGTTACCTCTCGCCTCAGGAAGCGGGAGGTTGCGGGTTCGAGCCTCCATAGCCTAATCTTGGTGTGCCCTATGGGTAATGCGCTCATCCGTGGTAGTTTTTCGCTGAGTATCCGGCGATTTTCCACATGTAAATTCAAAAAAAAAAAATTAAATTGAGTTATAGCTTTCTAAAATTTCAAATGCCTAGTTAACATTAACCCAATTTAACTTAGACGTTGAATAAGTGGAAAATTGGAAATAGGTTTGAAAAACAAGACTTCAATTAGTATCTTAAGTCTTAATCCATTTATTTAAGCAGAATGCAAAGTTGACACAACTAAGTCACAAGGTTTTCGTGATTTATTTTATATTATATGACATTTGACAACAATTTAGAGTTGAATGGCTCTTTAAAAAATGATTGCTGATATTAGAATGTCAAAGGAATTAATTTCATTAAATAATTTTTTTTTTAAATTTACGTTTGGGAAACTGAAACCCAGGACACAGTAGGTGAGGTCATAACCGTCTTTAATTTACTTATCAAAGTATTTTGTATCTAATTAATTGATATATAATTAAAATTAAAATTGCATAATAGATAACTCAGTGACTCATGTTATGTTAAGAGTTTCTTTTATTTTCTTATTTAATAAATAAATTGATGTGACCCATGTCCATTTAAATAAATATGTCAAATTCAAATTAAAATTTCAAACTAGACGTGGCTGTGATCCACATTGAACTCTGCTTGAGAACGAAATCAGTGCCGTCACGACTGCATTTCTAGTAAATTGACATGTGGTAGTAGTACTGTACGGGGACTAATAAATAATATACTTAGAAATATATTTATTTATATATTTAAATATAAAATTTATTTTTTAAAATTGTAAAACTGAATAGCTGAATGTAACATAATCTTTAAAATTTAAAAGAACTTTAAAGTCCGTGTCCAGTTTGAACCATCTAATTTTGTAACCTTATATCATAAAGAAAATATATTTAAAGTTATTTTTTACGTTTAAGTAAATTTAATAATTATATTTTTGACTGTATGATTTATAAAGAAATCTAATCTCAATAAAGTCTAAATTTGATGAATTTCAAAAATTTAAAATATATAATATTTTTCAATTTTCATAATTTATTAATATAAAATTCAAAGGAATTGAAGTGATTGTAAAGACCTTGTCTTATAAAATGATAATCCTTTCGTCAATTTATATTTAATTCTGAAGAGTTACTTATCATAAAGTTATTGAGTGTAGGTAGATATGCTTTGAGAATTAGTCGAATACTGTAAAAACTTTAAATTACTTGATCATAAAAAATTAGTCACATAAGATACGATCTACCATTAACAAAATTTTAAAGTTTAAAATAGTAAAAATTCTAATTAAATATCAAAATTTATTAAATTTATAATTCTATAAATATTCCACTATAGATCATCTAAAAATTTAATATAAAAGTCTCCTCGAGACAAGTCTCCCTGGTTAGACAGAGTTATCGTTTCCATGGCTGCAACTGGGAACTTGCATGATTAAAGAGTTCATAATCAATACTTAATACTAAACTACCCTTTAAGTGGGTTTAGGAGCGATATAGATGCGTATAAATAAAGGAAATTATATTAGCAAGACATATATCAAGTTTCATCCTCTATTAATGATAATATCTTTTGATTTTAATTTCTTAACAATCAATGACTTGTATTTATTAAAATTTCAATGGTTAAGATCAAATAGTTAAGATTATCATTCGATAATAAAATTTTAAATACTTTATATCTATGTAATAAATTATATAATGCATCGTATTTTTAGTACAAATCTTGATTTAATTGATATTTTTTTTGTTAGAGAGTCTAACTCGAAAAGTCTCCTTAAGATTAAATGACCACTTGGATTAAATTTAATGATGATAATAAAGTCAAATCGATTGCTTGAAGTTGACGGTTGAATGGTTTGAAGTTTAAACCCCACCCACCCAACCCTTTGAAAACGGAGCATTTACAGTAGAATCGTGCTCCCGCGGAGTACCAAACCGGTCTACTGAAAGAGGACAAGAGCCAGGAAACGGGGTCGAAAGGCTCAGATCTCTCGCCTTCCTGTCCCAAGTTGCAGACAGCAAGCTTCAGGTTTCTTTCTCTCACTTTCTCTCTCTCTCCAGAACCCTACAATTCCGTATCTTTACACGCGTTCTCATCTCTAAATCTGAGATTTTCAGCTCCCCCATTCATTTGCGAGTCGATTGTGATTTTGACTGCTGGAATTGCCTAGAATCGACGAAATTCCCCGAATTTTCTTGCTCTTCCGGTTCAGATCCATCGGTTGTGTTTGAAACCGAGGAATTAGGGTTTTGATCCGAAAATTCTACCAGTTTCGAAATCTTTTCTGTGAAAAGCCGTGGTTTTGGACCGGAAAGAAGGAACTAAGTTTTCTGGTTAGGCATCTCTGAAAATTTTAAAGATTTTATGCAACAAGTATCTTTTCCCCTTTCGATTGGGTTTCTTGCTTCAATATCCTCTGGTTTTAGAGCTGTGGGTTTAGGGTTTTGGTTCTTAAATTCTTCTTTTCTCTTCTTTTTTGCTATATTTTGAATCTGTTGCGATTTGTTGAAGATTGTTGTTAAAAGGCTATACTCTTTGATTTTTTTCCCTTTTTTCTTTTGTATGTGTATTTGTGAAATTTTTCTTAAAGCTTCTCGTGGAAGTTCTCTAGATCTCAGTTCATTGGAGTGGAATTCTGCTAGAAGTTTAGTGTTCAAGAAGGAATTTTGACCGTCTTAACTATTAGGATTTGATGTTACTGATGCATGTTAGCATGTGTTTTGTTGACATTCTGTAATCGTGATTTACAAACAGGAGGTTTCAGCTCTTTTCTTGCCAATCAGGTGGTGATTTGGTCATTTGCTTGTTGTTTGTATATCAAATTCTTCATTTGTTGAACCAATTGCTGTGTCTGGTTGATCTTTGTTGCTGCTCTGCTTCTGAATTGTTGTTCTGGTTGGATGTGGTTTTGTTTTATTGCCCATATCCTGCGGTGTAGCCCTTTTCTGTTCTCCAATCGATTCATTTGAGATTTGGAAAGGGGGAGAGTTTTCTGGTTTTCTTGCTTATTTGGGAAGTCCCTCTCCACCAATCCCATTCCTTTGCTACTCAATTTTCTCAAGAGCAGGGGTTGAGCTGTCTGTAATTTGGGTTTTGTTTTCATTAAGCTGTTGAAAGTATCGGTAGAGTGTTTTCAGTGGTTCTCTTCTCTGATCAGAGGAGACACTGGTGACTACCTTTCTCTAGATAGGAGCGTGATCAATTCCAGAATCTTGATCATTTGATATTGGGTTGTCATTATGTTTTTTCAGCCCTCAATTTATGTATGAAAACTGTGGAATTCAAGCCTCTTGTTTTGTTCTGTGGAGCTCAGAAGATTGGATCTCCTTTTTTTTGGGCAGCTTTCTAAGGAAAATATATCTTCCATTGAATCCCATGTCAGCTTGATATTTCGGGAAAGTAGAGTTTGAGTGCACTTTAGCTTGATTGAGTTTGTTCCTTTACTTTCCTATATTGGGATTCTGCATTTGGAAGGTGTATACTCGGCATTTGTCTCTAAATTCTGTCATCTGATCCACGGGTCACCAGTTTGACGCATCATAGCCACATTCTTCTGACTATCATATCTGAAATGGAAGACTGTAAGTCTACAGGTATTGTAGGAGATGATCGAGTGCTTGCTGTTGCGCAACACATTGTAAAAACCTTGGGAACAAGCAAGAATCCTACTGATGACATGATAAGATTACTTTCTGAGTTCGATATACGCTTGTCCACACCTAGGATGGCTGAGATCCTAAAAGAGAAAGGAGAAATAAGAATAAGTGATATTGAAGAACGACTCAACTCTGCACAGGAGAAGGTCATGAGTTGGGATTCTGATAATTCGATGATATGGGACTGTGGTCCAGATGAAGTGTCTGAGTATCTTCTGGCCGTTAATGAAGTTCGACAACTGATAGAAGATTTGGGTTGCCTAACCTTGAACGAAGACCAGAAAGAGAATGAGTTTCTAAGTCGTGCCCATACTGTTCTTCAGATGGCAATGGCGAGGCTTGAGGAAGAATTCAGTCACATGCTTGCTCAGAACAGGCAAACTTTTGAGCCAGAGCACGTGTCTTTTCGTTCAAGTGAAGATGACATTGTGGACGAGGATTCAACTTACTCAATTGATGACGCTCCTTCTGAGGAGTCGCAGATGAAGCTTCCGAGAGATGTCAGCAAAGGCTCAGAGGAATTCATCATTGATTTAGTTCATCCAGATGTAATTCCGGACCTTAAACGCATAGCGGACCTTATGTTCACCTCCAATTATAATGCGGAGTGTTGTCAAGCATATATTACGATTCGTAAAGATGCTTTGGATGAGTGCCTATTCATTCTGGAAATTGAGAAGCTGAGCATTGAGGAAGTTGTGAGGATGGAATGGAGTTTCTTAAACACCAAGATAAAGAAATGGATCCGAGCTATGAAGATATTCGTACGTGTTTATCTTTCAAGTGAAAAGCGACTCTGTGACCAAATCTTTGGAGATTTTGGTTCAGTTAGTCAGACTTGTTTTGTTGAAACTTCAAAAGGTTCGATCTTTCAGCTCCTGAACTTTGGTGAAGCCATAGCAATCAGTCCCCGTTCTTCGGAAAAGTTGTTCCGCATACTTGACATGTATGAAGGGCTGGCAGATCTTCTCCCAGATATAGATGCATTATTCTCAGATGAGGCTGGTTCTTCTGTGAGAATTGAAAGTCATGAAGTTCTTAGAAGATTGGGTGACTGTGTGAGGGGAACCATTACAGAATTTGACAATGCTGTTAGAACAAACACATCGACAACTCCATTTGCTGGAGGTGCAGTCCATCATCTTACAAAGTATGTCATGAATTACTTGAAGCTCCTTACTGATTATAGCGACACCTTGAATTTGCTTCTTAACAACTATGAGGAGGACACGTTGCAATCATCATCTAATTCAAATGCTACAGTACATGGCGACAATGAAGTGAGCACTTCTTGCAGTGTTAGCTCGATGGCTCGAAGTCTTCAGTCTGTGATTTCAACTCTGGAGACCAATCTGGATGCTAAGTCCAGATTGTATAAGGACAGCTCTCTGCAGCACTTTTTCTTGATGAACAACATTTACTACATGGTGCAAAAGGTTAAGGGCTCCGATCTTGGAGCTCTTCTTGGAGATAACTGGATCAGGAAACATAATGGGATATTTCAACAGCATGCACTGAGCTATGAAAGAGCATCGTGGTCCTTGATCCTCTCTTTCTTGAAAGAAGAGGGTTTATGTAATCAAGGTTCAACTACAGTTTCAACAACTGTTCTCAAAGAGAGATTCAAGAGCTTTAATCTTACTTTTGAAGAGATCTACAAGTCCCAGACGGCGTGGTTGATCCCTGACCAACAGCTTCGTGATGATCTCAAGATCTCAATATCATTGAAGATCCTTCAAGCATATAGGACCTTCTTGGGGAGGTATGCGAGTATTCTCGAGGGCGGGAGGTATAGTGACAGGTATATCAAATACAGTGCAGATGATTTGCAGAATTACCTCTTGGATCTCTTTGAGGGGTCCCCAAGGTCATTGCACTACCCTCGCAGGAGGTAAAAGTCTTAAGGTCTTCATGCCTCTCTCCTTGCTTTTTAACAGAAATATTCTTAAGAGTGAGTGTGTTGGAAAATCAGGACATAAATGTTCAGGTTGCTGTATGCTGTTTGTTTTAGCCATGTATTTTCATGTTAGTTGGCTGTTGTAGTTAATGCTATTTTTCTATTCTGAATCTTATCATGAGTATATATGTTTGGTACGATGTAGTTGTACTTGCCCATCGTCTCCTTGCATTATAGTTACATATTCATCTTATTTAATTATCGTTTTTTATGAGGTTGTTCTCATCATCTTCATCATCAATAGTCGCTCGAAGAATTATGTGATCCTCAAAGACTAGAATCCTAATTTGCGATTTTCAGTCAGGATATTGTCTAGAATCTTTAAGGTTTTGTCCATGTTAATCCATGTTTTATCACCTAATGATTTACAGCTTCACATTGGATGGATCATGCACAAAAGTAGCACACACTGGAAGACTCTATCTTTCTAACATGGTTCTTTCTATTGAATGGAGCACTGGTGTCCACTGTGTTAGCGTTACGCGAATGAATTCAGTGCATGCATCAATCCATCTAGACCATTCATTAGAAGGAGCACCCTATGAACCATCTGACCATAATCTGTTAAGATTATTAGTGCAAATAATCCACACCAAATAAATAACGGAATAAAACCAACACAAGCAAACATCAACGATTTACGTGGTTCGGCCCACTTGGCCTACGTCCATGGAGCGTGAATGATTTTATTAAGAGAGATAAGTATACACTATTACAAAGAGATTCAACCAAAATCACAAAAGAACATGGGTACCCTCACATACGGTCGTGTTCTTAATCTGCTGTATGTATTGTGCAAAACCCCTCTTCAACAGTGTTATGCAGAAACTCAACGCTTGTGCGCACCTTGCTGTATGGAGAATACAGCAACACCTCTCTGTAACACTTATCTGTTTGCTGCCTCTGAATCTTAAGACGGTCACCGCTGAAACAGTTCCTCCATTTGGCTACCCTTTGTCTGCACTTTCTCTGAATGACAGATAACAGCCTCCTGCAAACAGCTCCTCTTGCTGCTAGCATCCCGACCTTGCACACGATGTATATTTGGGACAGATCTCCCATGCCTTCAGTTCGTGTGTCTCCTCTATTCACACAGCCTCCTCTCTGATGCTTCCTTGTGCAATCAGATCTGAATGGGTTCCAGCAAAGCATGCAATGTCACCTTGTTGCTTCCTTCTATAGGCTGGTTTCTCTCCTTCTATCCCAAGGCAACACATCCTTGTATTCTTTTACTGTACCTTCTTAATTTAGATCTCCACTATAGCAAGAATCTCTCTCACATATGATCTTGCTACAAACCTCTTGCAAGCACACGTTGAAGGCTGCTTTATAAAACCATGTTTTCTGATTTAGAAAGACAGTCTCTCTGTCAATTTCCGTGTGAATATTACACACAATATTCTCATTCAAGAAATTACTATACTTTCATACAGCCATATTGAATACCATGTATCGTAGAGAAAGAATTTGAGCCAACACTAACGTAATCACCCATACAACTTGCCTTTTTATTAGGAGAGTTTGATAGTTGCAAATAATTGCTTATTGGTACTTTTTGGACTGAACAATCCTAGAGATGAATCTGGTTGAACCATCTTGATTCATTTAGAATTAATTAAATCTTGTCAATGTAATTATTCATCCACCTATGAGTGGATCATGGCCCTAAAACAGCACATGTATGGTGGTGTTAGCTCTTTGGTATTCCATCCAACTTCTGAATTGCTATTGAGATTTGAGTCTTTGCAAGAGTTCATTACTTACAATTACAAACATAATAAAACAAGATTTGATATTTGATATTTGAAAAGAACATTTTGATATGTGTTGTCACTACTTACTACTTACTGTGATATATTTCTTCAGAAAAGGATCTTCAGGTAGTAGTATTGACTAATTGTCCAAATAATTGGTCAAATGGTTCCTGAGGCAACTGCAACCAATTAGAAAAAGGACAAGAGAAAAAGTAAGGAGTTATTCTTGTGTTTATTCATACATTACTTTGAAAAATGGTGATGTTACATATCCACACTGACTTGTCCATTACTTTGCACATTGTGTTTTTGTTTTGTCTAATAATGGGGCGTGGGAATCTATTGTTTGGCAATGTTTTTATATTTTTAGGTATTTTTTATTTCATATTTCTTCATTTTCTTTTAATGAGCTCAATGCCTAAAAGGGTAAATGGATTTAGTTGGGTTTGAGGCGTTTTAATTAAATCATTATTGCTAAAATGAGCTAAATGTCTAAATGGGTTTAAGTCGATTTGGGTTGAGTAATTAGGCTGCTAAGCCCAATTAGACTTGATTTGTACTTGAATTAGAGTTGACTTGATTGATCTATTTAATAAACAAGTAATGAATTAAGGGCTAGTGACTTGAACCCGAAATAGATCCAATCAGACTTGAGCCATTGTTAGGCTTACTTTAACCTATCCTCTTTGAAGTGGATTCTTATCTCCTGATTTTGTACTTTTTTTTTTTATTACAAAGTATTCCAAGACCTCCATCTCTCGAGGGCGTTTGGATAAAACTCGAAATTCATACAGACCTCTATAAGCCATATGCGTCGAATTACTACGAGATTCGAACTTGCGAACTTTGGTTTATGAGCAAGAGTATCCACCTGTCTAAGTTACCTCATACAGGTCACTCTTGATTTTGTGCTTGAAAATATTTAATTTGTAGAAAAGGTTTGACACTTTAGCAGTTTTCGCTCCTATTTTTAGACGGTCAAAAAAGTCTTTTAATATTTCAAAGGAAGTGAGATAGTTTTGTCTAATCAGCACCATGAAGCCAATCTCTTGTTGAGGTAGACAGTTTTAGATCCATCCTAATTGATTAGCTTCTCGAGTGATATTCATGTTGGATTGATGTAATTTTCTTCCTTTGTATAGACAGCATATGAAGAAGGTTGCTTAATTATGAAATAAGGGCATAATTAGTAATTTTACATATCCTATAAAAATTCTACTGGGTCAATTGTATATCACTGTCAGGGTAGAAGGTGAGATGAGTCATTTGAATTTCACAAGTAAGGCACTGATCTGAACTGTTGGATTGAAGATTTTTGGCATGTTGGGACGTTATTGGAATGAGGGGTTTAGTAGGACTGTGTTCGAAGTTTCCCTTGGCAACTCGTGTTTGGAAACTTATTGATGGATGAAATAACCCGGAAACTGCATTACTGCAGTCCTTTTTAGAGATGCATGGGTATGAATTATTTTTGTTGATTTTAATGATAGAGATAGTTTACTTTTGTTCTTCTTCTTCTTTACTGAAATGGTTTTGCAACAAAATATGACACTTTGAGATGGTATTATTAATAAATGTGATTGTTAAGGAGGTGGTTGTTTTTGTTATTTGTTTGTGCAATTTTAGTCTCTTATTATAATGATTAGGTTTTGAGTTCCTGTCAAGAGAAAATATTATATAACATAAAAGGTGAATACAATTTGTTCAGTGATGCTCACATATTGTTGAATTGATTATTACCTGTGCAACTTTGTATGAGGTTATCGATTAGGGTGGTAACAATTAAATTAGAAATTTATCTTCTGATATTTAGTCTATCATGTTTTGATTAGATCAATCAAATTATATTTTTAAAGAAAATTAAGTTTAAAAAAGTGATTGAAAATGACCTATATTTAGGCTATTCATTTGTCTAACTCAGCCCGTGACCTGTCTAAGCTCAGCTTAAACAAACGGATTTGAATATATATATTATTGCTTGTTGGCTGACTTCATGTTAATTTTTTAGCCCATTTTCATAAATGGATGGGCTCGGGCTTTTGCTCAAAGCATGTTGTCACCCGGTCGGGCTTTTTGGCCCGTTTAACTATTCATATATAAGTATGTATGTACCCTGAAAGCAAACTCTAGTAGAACATTTCTCTTTTCTCCCTCTTTCCTCTTTTCCTTTTATCCCTTTCCTTCTTCATGGTGGCAATGGTGAGGTGAAGACAACAGTGATACAACGAAGTTTCTTCTCCCTTTCTTCTCCTTTTCACAACCCCCTCTCTCTATATATGGCGGCCATGGTCGTTTTAGTTTTCTTTAAATTAAGGTTTTGAATTAAAAAAAAAAGGTCTTAAATAAATGGGTTATAAACAGGCAGGCTCAGGCTATATAGATTTTTAAATGGTGGAGCTCGGGCTCTTACTCTCAAAAGCTTGATGGGTTTCAGGTGGACTCGGGCTACTATAAAGTGAACACAACCTGAACCCGACTGTTAACAGGCCTACCTATGTTCGCGCTACCTTAAAAATATGGCTTGATCAGTGAAATCAATGCAATTTGTGGCGAATATTTAAATATAGAACTTTTCAATAGACTTACTACCATGCCCATGGTAAGAGGTACACGGGTAATCTTCTTTTGACATTATTATTTCTTAAGCTAAACTGTGCAAACAATGCTGTAGGGGAGCGATTATCACATTTTCTTTTGAATAGTGTTTACTCTTTGGCCTTGCATGTTTATCATTTACTTGATTGGTATTCAAATATTTACACAAAGTTTTAAAATGAATGATGGAGACATGAGTCTCCTTTTATGATGATCCCTCCATAATTGCAACTAGTCCAAATATGTCTCTGAATCACTCATCCTGGGTAAACCCTGAATAGTTGAAAAAGTTGATTCGTAGATAAATTGCATCTATCGACCCATCATCAGACATGTTCATTTTTGTTTAAGATTAAAGTATTCAGACGTTTCACTTGACTAATC
This sequence comes from Chimonanthus salicifolius, assembly GCA_013350335.1. Taxonomy (NCBI): domain Eukaryota; kingdom Viridiplantae; phylum Streptophyta; class Magnoliopsida; order Laurales; family Calycanthaceae; genus Chimonanthus; species Chimonanthus salicifolius. The sequence goes on along the minus strand of CM023540.1, from coordinate 47,439,077 downwards.
TTTGAAACATGTGTAAACTTCTTTATCCGCACATGTCGTGTATAAATTATGGAGAGTGGCCTTTTTTTTTTAGAGAGACTTTATCTTAAGACTTTCCACATACGACTATAAGGAATATGACCACTACAAGACATGTTCATTATTTAACCTATCCCAATTACATTACATGTAAAAAGAGGCCACATATAGATAGATAGTCATAATGGGCCCACAAAGTAATTGACATCTGAGACCTATATTTGATGCATATTGGATTTTTTTAATTATTTACTTAACCATAGCATATTCCTTCTTTTTTTTTTCCTAAATATTGACTCACACCAATTACATAGTAAAATCCAAATTTCTTTTTCAAGGGTTTACTGGATAACACCAGTCACATATTGATAATCCCAATACTTCTATATAATGTATAATTTCCAGCAAATCAAATGCGCCATTCATTACAATTATAAGTAAAAATGATTTTGTATTTATTATTTAAATTTTGCCAATATGAATACATGACTACAACTAGAACATAATGTTTAAACCTGATCAACTAATCATAGTCAAATTACATTACTATAACAAAAAATTATAAATGTTGTAATATACTTTATGTAGAAATGATCGAAAATATTAGTAACCTATTTGATAAAATGGTTTCGTGTATTTGTGGAATTAGTCTCACCTCTAATACAAGTGGAATACCCATTTATAAAAAAAATATAGTCAATTATCAATTATTCATTCATATTATTAACAAAAACCCATTCACATCTGTTATGCACCAAGTAGATTAGATCAAAGCCATAATTTTTTTTCCAAAAGCTAAATATTCTTTTTTTTTTACGTGTGTAAAACTCAGTGTAAAACCTTCACAGGTAATATCTACTACACTTAGAGCACATTAGGTGAGGCAATAGGAGTTCGAACTTGGCACCTGCTGCTTCCTGAAGCCGGGAGATTACCAGTTGAATTAGACCCATGTGAGCTAAAAAAAACATTCCCTTCAATAACTAGGTGCATAAATATCCTAATTTGGGTGATAACAGTATTCTAGCCATTGTAGTTTTTAATTCTTTCTTTCTCCTTAACAGAATACTAGCCTACGATCATCTGCAAGAGCCATTCAACGATAAGAGTGCAGATCTTCAACAATTCTTAAAAGATTGTTACACTTTAATTCAGCTTACCTTAGAATGGAACCACTCTGCTGAGCAAACACTTTTAGAAATAACTACATGTAATTCAACCATTTCCTTTAATGTATCAGAAATTGTATCAACTATAACAAGCTTTTATGTTTTCTACATTAGGTATGTGGATTGATGATGATGAAAGATGAAAGATGGAAAATGGAGGGAAGAATTGATCTGCAACAATTGTATCAGTGTTTAAAAATTCAAAATGACTTGGATGCATTGGTCCGAATGGACTCGATTTAACAGAGTTTTGAATCGATTATTTTTGAATTTTTTTTTTTAAAAAAAAAACTTGATGACATCTTGAGATGAGCTCAACTTTTGAGTTTTTTTAACAATAATTGTATTGTGCAAAGCCAATTGCAATAAGAAGGTTATTTTTGGATCGTATCTCCAACAACCTATCATTTTTGGATACCAATGAGAGTTGGATTTTTTTTTTATAATCAAGGAGTCCAGGTATCTCACCCAACTACTCTTCAAGGCATGTCTAAACTTCCAAATACACACACAAGATCAATTTTGTGGAATGACCATTTGGAGTCGAGTGCGAATCAAACATAAGACCACTGTTTTCTAAGAAGGATTCTTAACCATTATGGGAGCCCTTCAAAGTTGTGAGAGTTGGATTTAATCCATGCTCAATTTTTCTACAGTGAGGACATTGATCTCCATGAGAAACTAGTTGAGAAACGTCAAATACTTGAACGTCTAGAAGAACTGCAATGGGACAAAACAAAAAAAGAAGTCCACACGTCAAATATTTGAACTTCTAGTAGAACTTCAATGGAAGAAAAGAAAAAAGTCCTCGAGGCTACCTTCGAAGAAAAAGAAAGACGATGAGATAGACTGGTCTCAGATGGCAACAGGTCAGAAGTGGAAGTTGTAGCCAATGGGAAATTCTAATATTCATCACATTCTTTGACATTGCCAATTTGCTTACTAATTTTTGTTGTTCCTGCAAGTGTTAGATCTTTTGAAAGCCCTTCATCTCCAAGTCTAAGACTTCTCTTGCCTCAAACGAAGTCCCTGTAAGCGTAAAGAAAACCTCCCAATAACAGGGGAAGCTTAAATTTGAAGAAGATGTTAACAGTGATTCATCTTCAGTATCACAACCCTCTTCCTTTGCTCTTAGAGAGGCAGAGCTGTCCATTTAACATTAAGTAAAGCCTATAACAACAAAGGTAAATCTTCAAGAAAATCTTCTTAATGCAGAGCCTCTACCTCAATCTGCCCCTGAGCCAATTCTTGAACATCCAAAATAGTTTCTCCACTGAAGCACTAGAGCCACCACTGCAAACTGATCTTGAACCCACTTCCGAAAACAAGTGTCTTGAGTTCGATTCTCACTCTATTTCAAAGGATCACTCTCTATAGAGTTACCCGATGTGTATAGGTAGGAAGGCTTTCATATGTCCCGAAGATTAATCGGATGCTCTAAAAGGTATTAGAGACTTTGATCATCAAAAAATAAAAAAGAAGTTTCTAATGAAATTGTGAGTGTCACCACATGCTGGGGATACACAGCTTGAAAGAAGGATCTTATGCGAAGATTTCATCAGATGGGACTGAATCGGATGTTAAAGACGGTGGTCGAATCGGATGTTAAAGACGGTGGTCAATCTATTGATGATGATGCTTCACATGGGGCACAAGAAATTCCTTTCCTAGAAATTTGTATCAATGTTATCAAAAATTGGATGGTGCATTGAACGGTAGGTTAAATAAGGTTTAACTGGATTCAACTGTGATCAAATTCGGTCAAATCCGTACCATTAATATAAATAATCTTATATTATTAATTAAAGTTTTTGATGAGCTGAAAGAATATTTTAAACAAAAAATGTTTTTTGTCACATCTAAATATAATAATGAAATTAATACAAAAACAATATGATTTGTATATTTACTGGGTTTAAACATTTATATTATGTTGTTTGCTGTAAAAACAATATACTATTTATATCATAATAATGTTATTTATATTAAGAGTATAATATTATTATAATATTATATGACATTATATTATAATGGCATATAATACCAGTAAACATATTATTCTAAACATTATAATATAAATAATATTATATAATATAAATATATATTATTCTTAACATATAATGTTATTTATATTTAAGTAAACAATACGCTATTTATATTATACAAATCATATGTTTAGACCCAATAATATAAATTGATTAACCCATCTTCTTTTTTTTTTTGAATGATGGTTAGTAAATTTCATTCAGAGAATAAGTAGCACAAAAATGTACAAAAGAGAAACCCACAGCCTGGGCCAGGCAAAGTATAAAGACAAAATGCAAAAAAGAATTCTGCACAAAAGAATGGGCTGAAGAAACAATAGCCTAAACAGAATTACGCCTGAAGACTACCAACAAAAAAAGGGAAGGAAGTAGTATCTCCCACCAAGTTGTTTATCATTTCCGTAGCCATAGTACGGAGATAGGAGGAACATTGGAGTTGATAACAGAGCAGTTCAGCTTGGACAACAAAAGGTTAATTGTATCCCCATGTATTCGAAGACGCCAGCCGGTACGTTTGTGCTGCAGGATGTTGAAAATGTTAGCATCAGTGATGAAGAGCTTGTTCAACGAGATACCACCAACAGCAAGGAGGGAGAGACAATCAATGAAGAGCAACAAGATCCGGAGCGGGTCTTCGATGTTCTGTATGCGATGGATAGCAGACCCAACGATCGTGTTGCAGTTCCTGAAATGGATGATACCAAAAGTGATGTTGTTGCCAAGGTTGGAGGTGTGAAGAACGATGGAGGTTTCATGGTGATGGAGAGATGGAATGTCAGGAGGTTTAGGTGGGATGGGTTGGAAAGGTGGAAGGTCCCAATGTGCTGAGAATTTGCTACTAATCATCTTGAGATCACTATTGGAGAGAAGGAAAATTAGACGTGATCTAATATCACTGGCAACAGATTTGCAAATAAAGATTGGTTCATGGGCATAGGAGGTAAAAATTCTTGAGTTACGCTAAGTCCAACAATGCCAGATCATGGCAGGAAAAGAGAGCGCAGCAGCAAGCTTCGAAAGAGTGGGAGTTTGGGAAGAAACCAAAGAGGAGGCTTGGTTAGGAGAGATGTTACCAATAGTGTTCAGGTCAAATTTGGAGAGGAGAATGGTCCAAGCTTGAACAACAAAATTACGTCGGAGGAGATGCTGATGAGTCTCGAATTCCACATTGCAAAGAGGACAAAAAGGGGTGGTCTGTAAGCCACGATCAATGAGAAGCTGCCTAGTTTTGAGGCCATTGTTGAAGTAAAGCCAAGCAAAAATAGAGTGTCGGTTTATGCAGCCATTAAACTAAACAAGCTCCATCCAAGAAGGGGTGGGAAGGGATGAGTGCATGGATTTAAAAATGGAGGCCATAGAGAAAATTCCATCTGGCTCAATGGCCCATATAATCTGATCCTCCAAATCGAAAATGGATAAGCTTACAGAGAGGGCAAGATTACGAATTTGTTGCAAAGTGGTAGAGATGGATGAAGGGAAGGTCCAACGGTTCTGGCTGATGAAGGTAGCAACAGTAATGTCAGTTGGCAAGCAAATTTCCTCAGCAGCATAGCAACCAATGTGATCAAACAGAGTGAAGCCAGGCCTAATCCAAGGATCATGCCAAAAAGAAATCTGTTGGCCGTTACCGACGATGTAGACAACCAGAGGTTTGAGGCGATCCCTGACATTGAGGATGGAACGCCAACCCCAAGAAGCAGTTCTGCTGATGCTGACATTCCAAAAATTCTTCTTGTGTAAGTATTTTTTATACACCCAACTGGTCCAGAGTGAAGGCTTAAGGTTAATAATGTACCAAGCTTGTTTGAGAATGCAGGCCTCATTTATATCACTAATCTTCCTCAATCCCAAGCCCCCTTTCTCCTTGGGGAGGCAAACTTTATCCCAGTTAACAGTATGGATTTTCTTTTGGCCACCAATGTTCCAAAGGAAACTACGCATCAATTTTTCAATCTCCATGGTGCAAGCTTTGGGGAGGAGAAAGGAGTTACTCCAATAAATGTGGTAGTGGTTGATGGTTGATCGGAGGAGCTCGAGTCTACCAGCAAAGGAGAAGGATTTAGATTGTCAACCATTGATACGATGCCTGATTGAATCAATAAGAGGTGCACAGTTAACAATACGCAATCTGTTGGAGAAGAGTGGCAGACCCAAATAGCGGATAGGCAGACAAGCTTCATTCATGCTCAACATACCTAAGATAGCTTCTTTGTGAGTGACAGAGCTGGAGAAAATTATGTTACTTTTGGAGGCATTGACAGATAGGCCAGAGAAAGCATGGAAACTGTTGAGCAGGTTCTTTAAGGCCAAAGTGGATATGAGATCCGCAGAGCAAAAAATCATGAGGTCATCCGCAAAAAGAAGGTGTGAAATCTTAAGACCTTTGGAGGAGAAAGGGCAGAAGATATCACCATTTGCGATTGCACGGTTAAGAGCAGCAGAGAAGCTCTCCATAACAAGTGTGAAAAGAAATGGCGAGATGGGATCACCTTGTCTTAGGCCCTTAGTGCTGGAGAAGAACCATGAGGTGTACCATTGATCAGAACAGAGAATCTAGGCGTTTCCATGCAACATCTGATCCAATTGATCCAAGTATCATTGAAATGAGCCTGTTGAAGGAGGAAGTAGATGCAGTCCCAGTTGACACTGTCGAAGGCCTTTCTGAGGTCTATCTTAAGGCACATGCGGGGAGGGCCACAATTGAGATGGATGCCACGAACCAAGTCATGACAGAGAAGGATATTCCTTGAGATATCTCTGCCGGGGATAAAAGCGCTTTGGTGCATACTAATCAGATTTGGCATGTGAGGTTTCATACGGTTCACCAATATGCGTGAAATGAGGTTGTAAATTTCATTTGTTAAAGCAATAGGTCTAAAACAATCAAGGTTGTCTGCATTTGGGAACTTGGGTATAAGGGCAATGAAGCAGGCTTTGATTTGTTGGAGCATCTGACCAGATTTGAAGAAGTCAAGAACAGCCTCCACAGTATCATCACCAATAATGTCCCAGCAAGAGCGATAAAAGTGCAGGTTGAATCCATCAGGTCCAGGTGCCTTGTTTGGATTTGGTCCAAAGAGGGCCTTCTCCACCTCAAAACGGGACACCTCAGTAGTAAGCAAGGAGGCTTCAGAGTTGCCTAACTTAGAGTTCAGATTGAAGCAAACATCATGGTGAAAAGAAGAACTTCCACTGAAGATGTTCCTGAAGTGGTTGACAAAGGTGTCAATGATGACAAGAGGATTATCAGTGAGATCACCAGAGGCAGTTTTGATGGAGAGAATCCTGTTGTGGTGCTCCCGCAATTTGATGGAATTGTAGAAAAATTTGCTTCCCATGTCACGCAGATTAAGATTGAAGAGCCTGGATTTTTGGTAGAGGAGGCTAAGCTCATTATCAGAAGCCTGTTCCAGTTGAGATTTGGCCTGAAGAAGTGCAGCAAAATTGCAATCAGAATTGTTGTTGTCGTATGCAGATTGAGCTGAGTCAAGAAGAGAACGAGCCTTTTCCAGTTGTTGTTTGATGTTGGGATTAGATTTGTGATAACTGATGAGGGCTCGCTTGAGAAGTTTGAGCTTGGAAACAAGTTTGTACATAGGGTATCCACTGATATCAGCATTCCAAGTGGTCTTGACCAAGTCCTTGAAAAAAGGATTCTTACACCAATGATTGATAAACTGAAAGGGTGTAGGGCGCTTGGTATGAGCAGCATACAGGTTGAGGAGTATACCTCTGTGATCAGAGAGACCAGGCCCAAAGAATTGGCAAGAAGCTTGATCAAAGGTGGAGAGAAGGTGGGTTGACAAGGGCTCTGTCGATCTTAGATTCAACCCTCCAATGGCCATGAGAAGAATTGGACCAGGAGAAATCCGCACCAATGATTTGAAATTCAGTGAAGCCAGCATTGTCGATGCATTGGTTGAAGGGGACCATGATATAACCAAGAGGAGTAGAGCCACCTTTCTTATCAGTGGGAGATCGAATGCAGTTGAAATCTCCAGCAATGAAACATGGGAGATGGTAATTATTACCAATGGCTTCAAGATCATCCCAAAGTGGCAGTCTTTGTTGAGGGTTATTTGCAGCATAAATACAGCAAAGGAGAAGAGAATTACCATCAACATGGAGGATGATTTTGCAGAGAATAAATTGGTCAGTAGCATGGAGGATGGTGAGGTTGACCGAAGGGTTCCACCCTATCCATATTCTTGCATAGGAACAGAGGGCAACATTGGAGAAGTTATCCCAATTATGAGGAAAGATATTAGGAGCCGATGAGTAGAGATTTCCAGCACAGATACGGCTTTCCAAAACACAAAATATGTCAGCTTTCATGGAGGTGATGCGGTCTTTAACCTCCAGCTTCATGTGGGGACGATTTAGTCCCTGGACATTCCAAATCGCACAGATCATTGAACAGGGGTAGGGTTCCCCCCTGGGCTATCTTGAGCATGTTCCTTGCTCCAGTTGTAGGCAGCAACGACAGTGTCGATTGTATCAAGAGTTTTGGAGTTGATGACGCCAGGGGATTGCAGCGCTTTATCAAAGATGTTTTCAGGTTCCTCCTCCTCCAGGTTGTTCAGTAGCTGAAAACGATTTGCTGTTCCATTATTAGTTGGGGAGCCGGGTCGTTGTTCAACATGGCTTCCAATAGTAGGAGGTGAGCATGGCTGAATGACTGCAGGATGATCAGTAGGGGGATTATTAACAGCAGAGGAGCTGGCACGATAATCCTTTCTGAATTTTTTGTGTGTCACAGCAACAAAATTTTCCTGATGAGGAGGAATACTGTCGACGATGACCGCTTTGCCAGTGTTTGGATTTGAAGATGGGGTAGTCTGCTTGGGAACCCAAATGCGTTTGACCTTCGGTTGGTTTGGGCAATTTTCATCCGAGTGCATGAAGGTTTTACAAGAATGGCAAACCTTTGGTTTCCAGTCATACTCAACACGTTGAGACACCGATGTTTGAGAGGTGACAATGGTTAGCTTGTCAGGAAAGAGGCATGAGGTAGAGACCTCCACACACACACGGGCTTGGGCAAGATTGGTGCCGTTGGCAGTGGCAGTGTCCATGCAAATGGGCTTGCCGATGGCACTGGCAAGTTTGCTGAGGTTGTGAGCAGTTCTGAGGCAGCCATTGAGCCTTGGAAACTTGATCCATAAAGGGATAGATTGCAAGTCTTCTTTCTCTAAAGGTGCAGATAGGGTCCAACGCTGGAGCATGAGAGGCTTATTGTGGATGAAGTGGGGACCATTTTCAAGAATCTTCTGACATTCATCCTCAATGTCAAATTTGAAGAGGAAGAAACCATCATCAAGGTTGAAGACTTCAAATCCAGTAGGCGAGTTCCATTGTTTAGATAGGCCTGGCCGAACATGGCCAATCCACGGTTTTTTTCCCGAGGAAGTAACCCACAAGTGTAGGTTTGCAACTTTTCTCGCCAGTGGCGATTTCATCATCGGAGAAGGGGACTCTAAGAGGATCTGTGGAACCAGAGTCGATAAATTTGAGAGAGAGAGGGGTAACCTTTTTAGGTTTGAAGAGAGAGGCCCACTTGGAGGTGGGATTTGCAGAAGCAGATTTTTCGATAGCTGGAGTAGCAGAGGGGAGTTCTTTACTGCTATTTTCAAGGTTGGCTTGTGTGTGGTCGCCAAAAGGTTGATTGGAAGAGTTGGGAGGTGGGATACCTTGCATGGGATCAGCAATGACAGGTGTAGGATGGGCAGTGACATCTGTAGGGATATTAAAATTTACGGCCTTGGGAGAGGAGAGAGGTTTGCCAAGTGGACTAGACCCCTGTCTCCTAGAGGGTTTGGTGGCTGAATTGACGTCCGCAGGAACTCCAGAGGCCGAGGTCGGAAACTGCTTTCGAAGTTGAGATCTGCCATCTCTGGATCTCACGCTAGAGGCGACATCGGCACCGTCGTTTTCGCCTCCAATGGTATCACTAATGGGTATGCTTGATCCGGAAGAGGCGCCGGGAGATCTTAGTTCACCACTGATACGTTTCTTAGCCTCAGCAATTAGATCAGGGTCCGTATCAACAGGAATGGCACCACCGTTTGAAGACAGGATTGCTGCCATGATAGTTTGGTTTTTGGATTCCAAGCTGGCTGCATAAAATGCTTGAAGATCCAAGCAGAAATTATTTGTTGAAGGAGAGCCCTCTGAGGGTTCAATAAAAGTTTCTGAAGGATTATATCTTTTGTAGAGGGCAGCTCTATCTGCACCTTGGGCCATGATTTCAGCTGGAAGACTGTTAGGAATGCAGTCTTCTTTTTTACTACAGATGTAGTTTGCCACAAGTTCAATGCGCTCCATGTCGTCTGCACATTTAAATTTTTTTCTTTTGAAGCCTTCTTGCTTCTTGATGTTTAGTTTGACTCTAGCCCGCTGGATAAGCTCCTCAGAGGCTGCAAGAGGAAGAATGGCATTTTTCTCCATAGCGGCGGCCAAAGTTGCAACCTTAACATCATCAAACCAATCAGAGAGAAGAGTTCTCTCTAAGTATTCTGCTTCAAAATGGTCATCCTTAGTAGGATTAGGGAAGTCTGACTTGGGTTTAGGCTTGGGTTTCTTAGCCTTACCCATGGGAACATGAGGTAGAAGGAAGAGGGGATAGATTCAGAAAGGACCGGAGAAAGAAGAAGGGCGATTAACCCATCTACTTTCATATGTTTAGACTGACCTAATAAGGTTTGGTATATACTCAATAGTCAATATCAAATTATGAATATGCTTTTATCTCGGCGGGGCTTGACGTTGAAGAACGGTGAAAACTGAAAAAGAATTACACAAGAAAGGCATCTGGAGAGAACAGGGGACGAAAATTTGGATCTCGGCCTAGATCTCAGCCGAGATTTTTCTCTTTCCTCATTTTTTTTTTAAATCGCAATAGTTTTTTCTTTTTTGAAAAAAATCATTAAAAAATTTTAAAAATGCTGTTTTTAAAAAAAATTAAAAAATATAAACATCGGCTGAAATATCGACCGGACCCACACCGATATTTGTATTTTTTCTAAAATAAAAAATAAAAATCAGTCGATATTCAACTGAATTTTTTAATCTTTTGCTGATACTATGCGACTATGCGTATCGGTGAAATCCTGAGATATCTCGACCGATACGCATAGTATGGGCCGAGATTTTATCCGAGGGAGAGGCACCACTTTATTGACACACTAACAATCTCACATCTAAAGGAACTGAAAGACTTGAGAGTCACTTATAAAATCCAGAGCTAGGGAGGGAAAAATCACTCAACTCCTAGCTTTTCTAAGGCTGAGCATTGTGGCCTAATGGGCTACTTAATATTAAATTATCTTTTTAAAGGGAAGGCCATAAGGGTTGCCCATTTTGAATTTTTTTTAAACCACAATTTACGGTTTGCGAGTTTTTATAAAAAAAACCTGCAATCAATTTTTTAAGGTTTTTTTTAATCAAGGCCAACTTTTTGTGAAAATCGAATCATAGAATTGGAAGTTGCAGTTGAACCTGGTTCAGTCCGATTCTGATAACATTGATTTGTATCTTTAACGTTGTCTTGTATAACCCTTTCATGAGAACACCCAATCATCTCCTTCATGGGAGTTGTGGTCTTGTTGATTATCCTCAAACAAAATGTGAAACGGTTGAGTTCAAATGTTCAATCCTCCATTTAATGCGTGGTTATAGCATGCAAAGGAAATAAAAGAAACAGACAAATAACATATGCACCTTGATAAAAAAGACAAAAAGAATCAAATTTCATTCATTACATAGAGAATAAATATGAATAAAACACCTCAGAGAATCCTAAATACACGAATAATATAAGCTCTTAGCCTCTCTTTATATCAATCTCATGTTTTGCAAAGCACTCAATGAGTCTCTCCCAAAGGCTAAAATATTCCTTGGTCTAAGAACCTTGATCTAAAATTCCAATTAACACTCATGAAGACCTGATCCCCCTCTCTGAAGAAATTTTTGAACTCCTTTTTTGACCTTAAAGTTTCTATTTATCATGAAGACTTGATTCCCTCTCTAAAGAGATAGGCTTAGCCCATCTACCTGGTTGAATACCCCTCATGTGCAATGTGTGATTGATGTGTTGTTATGTATGCTTTGTTGGATTGAATATGCTGAGATGAATGCATGCTCCAACATGATATTGAATGTGATAAGTGATTTGTGCATGTGTTGTGAATTGTATGAGTAACTCTGCGTTGTTCGCATGTGTGAATCGTATTGTTTCATAGTGGGGTGTGTGGTAGCCCTGCGTTATCCACGCGAGTAAATCGTGTTGATCTGGTATGAGAAGCAATTGCATTGTCCACATGAGTAAATCATGTTATTTACATTGCTATATAAATCGCCTTTACGTTGTCCATGTGCATAAACTGTATTGATTAGCATTTCAATTGTGTGAGTCGTAGTGTTGTGTGAGGATTACAACCAGTGATTGATTAATTGGTGAAAACCCATGATGTTATCTTTTATGTGATAAATAGTTTCCCGATGTTCCATTTATAGAAATGATAAGTTTCCCTCGTATGCATGAAACTCCTTTTTATTAGAGGATTAGCGTTTGGTTGAGATTAGTGTTTCAAAAAAAAAAAAATCATGTGTCCCAAGGGTTGGGACATAACACTTTCAAATTCACCATTTTTTATTGTCCTTCTACTATTAATTTTCTTTTTTGTCAACTTTGTCCTTTGATTAAAATAAAGGTCTTATTTTTCAAGGAAAATATTTTTTAAATTTCGACTTCTTATTTTAGTTTTTCCTTCTTCCTCTCAACTATGTGCTTCGATTTTCTTTGATTTTTTTTTAAAATTAAAATTAAAATACTATATTATCCGTGGTTGAAAAAACTGGAATAATTGACTTTAAACGACCTAAAAATGTATAAAACTTATTATCTTAAATGGTTAGACCTATTTTATAAGTTATAATTAATTGATATGAAAAAAAGGTATTTTTATAAGGTATGATTATTACCTTTTATATTTATATTTTCCATTTTGTAATTATTTATATATTATTATATTTTTATCATTAATTAATTGATTAATTATGAACCCTTCTTTTTAATCAATCTTATCCAACGTTGAAGAGTTGTTGGAAGTGGATATTATAGATTGGATGCACCATAGATTGGATGCACCGGGAATGCTGCTGCTTGCCCGCGTTTCCTTGTTTATTTACTGATGAAACGAAACAGCATTGAATGACCGATACACTTGCAGACAAATAGCATTTAAAATATCTGTGATGGAAGTGAGAGATCAAGAAGATAAAACCATCTACTCGGGTTTCTTCTGGATCTTTGTTTGATTTTTCTTTTTCTTTTTTTAATTTTATGAGAGATTTCTGGGTTGTGTCTGATTTTGTTCTCTTTACAGCGACACCTATGTCACCCACCATTTTAGGTGGCGAAGATCTGACCTCTTCACATAGAAAATAAGGTTGCCTGCCTCCCGTTTCGTAAGGCTAGTTCGAATTCTATCTTTAAGTTGCTGTTGATTTTAAATTTCTATTTTATGGAGGGAAATCTCTTCTAGAATCTTCTTTTCTTCCAGAAAAGATCATGATAGTTATAATAGAACTCTTCTGGAACCTTTTGGCATCATTTATTTTTTGGGCTATTTGTGATTGTGTGAAGGGATTATTTTGAAATTTTGACTCTGTATGAAATTAATAGAGTTTGGGGTGTTACCTCTCTCTCTGGTTCGTATCAAAAGAAAGGAGTTACAAATTTTTGGTTGATGGGTTTATAGTTTGCCTAGGTGAATTCTGTATGAAATAAATATAGTCTAGGTATTTGTGATGTCTTTGGTTCACATTGATTGGCGAAAGGGAGTAGAGGGTTCTTAGTTTATTTGATTTGCTTTGCTGGATGGGAGCTTTCTATGATGAATATTAATTTTCAGGTAGTGTGGACTGACATAAATGGATTTGAAGATGTGCAAAAAAAATAAAAGAGAGAGAAAAAAAGCATTTGGACCATAGAGGCTTTGTTGGCTAATTAGCTTACTTGAAAAAATCATAGTTTAAAAAAGCATACTTGAAAAATGGTGGAAGAGCATTCCAGTTCCCTTTTATAAGAATAAAGGAAATATTCTTAATTTTGTCAATTTTTGAGGAATTAAACTTTTGAGTCATACTATGGAACTCTAGAGTGTAATAGGGTAGTGGAGTGTGTGCGTTTTTGAAGGTCATAAGAAAATTCGGTGACTGTTCCCGTCCTTGTCAGGGTAGATGCCGACCATCTATCTTTTCTGATAGGGAAGTGCCAAGACATGAACCAAATATTTTTGAGATTGAACATGGTTTAATCTAGGTAGATCATCTATGAAATGTTATTTTGTGTTGACAACAACGTGTGAGAGAAATATCAGGAGAAAAGGAAAATCTTACACATGGTTTTTATCAACTTACATAGAGTCTATGATTGGCTGCCAAGGAAATTATCTTGGAAAATGCTAAAAAAGAATAAATGCATTCCCAATGAATATGTTGAACACTTGATTTAACATAACAGATGTATGGTAGGGTGGCAACAAGTTTCAGAACAAAGTTTGCAGTGCTATGTTGCACGGGAATGAATACAAGTGTTTGATCTCGATTAATTAGAACAAAATGGGAGTGAGCTCACCTTCTTAAGTTGATGAGTAATTAGTTTCTGACATTTTGAATCTCAAAAAAAAAAAGTTTTTGACATTTTGAAGCAGCAGTAAATCAATGTTCTAGACTTTGTTGATAGGATTCAGGATTTTTAATTAGAGTATCATTTGAAGTGTACCTTCTCTAGAGTTTGAGTTGTTAAAAGACTAGTTGCATTTAACTTTTTGCATTGTGTTTTATCAGTGGAAACTCTAGAAAGGTTTCGATTTTAGAGTGTTGTATTTTTTATCATTACTTAAGAATTCAAAGTGTTGTTTGATAATGGTTTAAGGATTTGGATGGTCAGAAGGGCAACTTTCATTTGAACAATGGTTTTACTAAAGTTGAAGAATAGACTAGTTGGCAGTTCAACCTATGCTCTCAAAGATACATTTTCTACATATTACAATGAGTTCTAGTGCAAACCTTTTCACAATTTTCTCAAATTTCTTTCTGTTGGATGGGATTTTATGGTTTCTGAATCCAGTGATCACTTGAGGGTTGTATCTAATTTTTGGTTATGTGATATTTAAACGACTTTGCTGGAATCTTGCTCTAACAATGGACATTGTTTTTGTGGATAAAATCAATATTAAATCAATCTTAAACATTAATAACATTCTTACTAATCCACTTGAATCATTACAGGTGGCATTTTGTTTTGGATGATTATAATTATGGGGGTTATTTTGGGAAACTGTTTGCATATGTGACATTTTCATTGTCCTTTGATTGTGTTACTGTATGAGAATTCATAAGGGAATTCTCTATTTCAGGCTTTGATTATTCAGATATGAAGAAGAGAGGTCATGGAAGTCGTTCATGGATACAGATTGATCATAGTGGGAACTCACAGATTCTGGCACTTGATAAGGCCTCTATAATGAGACGTTGCAATCTGCCTGCTAGAGATCTCCGACTTCTAGATCCTTTGTTTGTGTATCCTTCAACAGTATTAGGGAGGGAGCAGGCAATTGTGATCAATCTTGAACAAATAAGGTGCATAATCATGGCAGATGAGGTTATCCTGATGAATTCACTTGACAGTTGTGTGAAACAGTATGAATTCGAACTAAGCAAGCGTCTTCAATCACACAGAGATCAAGTTGGTATATCTTCTTCATGATATATGGCTTTCCCGTTATGTAGTGGCTTGAAAATGGGTTTTTTTTGAGAAACTTGATGCCCAAAGTATCAGTCACTTTAATATTTGCCATTCATTCTACTTTGCCTTCTGTTCAGTATGCAAACTGTAAAAATCAATGAGATAAGGTTGGCAACTGTTTTCCTCACATACTGTCCCAAGATAATCTTAGGGATAGATGCTGGTGGTTATTTTACAGAGTAGGTTACAAAGCAGGGAAGCAGTTCCCTTGACGTAGTTTGCATTTTTCCTGTCCAGCTTGTGTTTTAATGCGCAACTGATGTTAAGACACATTAGTCTTTGTGGGGATTGCATAATCTTGGACAAGAATAATGTGTATTATGGATTGGGCATGATCCTATGAGTTTGATATTTGTGCAAGCAAGGTCCATGGTCTGCTGATCGAAGCCAATGATTTTTTGAGCACTACTATGCTTAGACCAATCTGTAAATTAAGCCCAATTGTTGCAGACACTTGCTGTGTTGCCTTCCTGAACATTTGTTCCAGTGCAGGTTGTTTATTTAAGATTGGATAATCCTGTTATGGGGCTTTGAACATTTCTGCATTATAAGTTTTACCTTGGATCAGTAGTGCAGATCACAAAACCATAATCCCTTCTTGTGCCAGCTCAAAATTGGGTCAACAATCATATACTTCAGCTTTCACTTTTTATATAGTTGACTTTCCTTTGTTACCTGGTGACTTAAAAACAATGTTCTTACTATGTGAAATACCAAAACAGTGTCTTAATATTTTTCTGTAACACCAAAATACGTTCTCTGTGTAATTGTTGTTTCTTTCTAACATAGCATGATTCCTAGCATTTCGAGTTATTTGACAGTAGAGTTCATAATATGCAAACAGTTTGTACTGATTCAAGCACAGATGACTTGCCATTTGAGTTCAGGGCACTGGAGCTAGCTTTAGAACTGGCATGTATGTCTCTTGACACTCAGGTATCTGGACACAAAGTTGCCTTTCATTTGCATATGCCTTACTTTACATTGTTGTGCTGCATTGATACTGTACTTATCCCCTTTCAAAAAAAAAGATGCTGATACTGATCCTGTATGCTGATTGGGGATTTGCAATATACATATTGACAATATGATTGAGTTTTAGATGTATCACCACCATCAACTTGTCAGGTTGTAAGTTTTTTGTCCTAGCAATTCTCTCATGGAATTAAAAAACATCCATGGGAACCTTGTAAGAAATCTGTCTCTGATAAATTAATGGGCAAAAGTCACAAAACTTGTAGTCTTTACTTTGAAATGGTTAGAAATGTCATTAAAATAATTTTCAATATGTTTTCCATTGATCAGGTGTCACTGTGAGCTATTCTGTGATCCTCTTAAGGAGTTGAGGAACAAAGTTGAATGCCCATGTCCTGTAAAATCCAAGAAACCAGCCAACTGGACTAATATCTTGGACCATAGCTCTTGACATTCTGCTTCAGCAGTAAATTATGCCTTGATTGATTAATTCTTGCTTTTTAGGAGGTTAGAGAATCTCAACAAAAGAAAAAACAAGTAGTAATCTATTATATACGTCTTGGTCCAATTATTAGAATATTTGGTGAGATAAATGGAAGAACTGGAGGTAAAACTAAGGAGTAAGTGGCATGAAGATGGCCATGTATATAAAATCAGCCTCATGAACCATTGATAGAAACAAATTGTGTGTATCAACTGAATATCTGTTGATAGTGTAGGATCATGTTGCTGCTTTGGTTCTCCATATGTGGACATAAACAACCTCTGCACTTTCACGTAAATTAATCATTTCCTTTAACTATTTGATGGGAAGCAATAATGCCACCATGATGGTAAGCAATGGATTTTCCTTTCGACCATTAACCTGCAATCTTCTGTCCACAGCACTGAGCATATTCTAACTTACTATGGATTATTCTTTAACTTAATAAAATGCTCAAACGAAGTGTGAGGTTCTCAATTGAGACCATTGTGTATATGTGGTGTTGGCAAAGATGTGAAGAAGAATGATTGTAACCTAGAGGTGGTCTGATGTAGAATTATTTAGCAAGATTTTTGTTATCCTATATTTTTTAAGATGAGGAATTTCTTTTTGTAAAGGTAGCTTATATCTCACAAGAGAATAAGACAAAAACATAACAGTTACAAAATATGAAAGGTGGGATATTGTTATCCATTTGAAAGAGAGGTGATGTAGCACGTGCATCTGCTTCACACAAGAAACCCAAGAAAGAAAAGAAAGAAGGTTTTCCTTCTTTGAGTTCCCCTCTTCAGTTTCCTTCTCAGCCACGGTTCAAGAACCGATGATTCAAGCAAGCACGGCACCGGCTTTCCTTTTCTTTTCCTTTCCTTCCTTTTCCACTTCTTCTTTCTTTCTTATTTTCGTTTAATTTCTTTTTCTATTTTTAGTTTGCTTGAATGTATATAAAACCCATGCTTGGGATGTAAAGAAGAGAACCGATTAATGATGGAATAAAATTCGTTTGGGTTTTTACCTTTTATCTTCCTTCGCTCTTCTGCTCGTGGATACGAGTACTCTTCTCCAACGACGGTGTTTGAGGGAGTTCTTCTCTTCTCTGAGGTTCTCTTCACCCAAAGAAAGAGAGCTTTCTTGATCCCCAACAATTCTTCTTTGGTTGGGTTCTCTTGTATTTGTTTTTTGGCGATTCTTTGTATGTTTTCTTTCCCCGTTTTAATAAAAAAATAACCTTAAAGAAAACAAAACGTTTATGACTACTATGATATCAATTGGATGAGACATGCTCTAAGATATGATTCATTGACCTACCAAACAAGACTAACTCCATTCCAATTTTAGAATTGGAACTTAAACTGTTTATTAAACTGACCCCACTCAAAATGATCTGTTTATTAAATAGGATGCCTCAACTAGAATAATCCTAAATTGGTCAATCTGATCTATTGCTAATAACACATTTATTAAGTGGGTTGACCCACTTGGCTCATTTATTAAATGGTAGATCCAACCTAATAACTAGTGATTTCGTCTCATTTATTAAGTGGGTTAATCCAATCCGACTTGACCTAGAGCTGCAACTTGGGCCAGGCCTAACCTGATCCAGTATGAAGAAACCTGAAAAATTCCAGTTCAGATTGACTAAGATTGGGTCGAGCTCGGCCTAAAATGTTAGGCTTGGATTAGAATTTGGACCAACTTGGTCCTTGAACATGAAAGTTGAGTTTAGCCTATAAGCCCAAATTTGTGTAATGATTTAAAAAATTCTAACTTTCTTGAATTAATATTTTGTATAAATATAAAATTTATGTAATATATAATTTATATTTCAATAGAATAATACTAAAGACTGTTGTTTTAGGCCCAAATAATCCCAAGCTTGGATAAGCCCGCATATAAATTTTGGGCTTGAAATTAGGCGTGGTCTTAGAAATAAATTTAGGCCAAGCTCGAGCTTGACTTATTCGAGTGAACTCGAGCTTGGGCTCGAGCAAAACCCAATACTCGACCTGCCATGCCTGAGTTGTTGCCCTAATTCAACCCATTTATCAACCAAATTTTCCTTGTGTAGATAGAAAAAAAAAAAATTAGATGAGAAAGCAAATTCCTACCAAGCCACTTTTCCAAGAATTTTTTTCCATCGTAATACATTTTTCCCATTGAAATTTATTTTCTATGGAAACCAACAAACATGCCCTTACTATTTTTTTTTTTGAGAGGTGACATTAAAAATTTCATTGAAAGAAGTACAAAGAAAACATAACAACTGAAAACAACAAAAGAGGCGGTCTAAAAGAATTAGACCAAAAAATAAAATAAAGTGCAACAACACACTGTATTAAAAAGAAACAAACATCATGCAAATAGTTCCCCAAAGTTCCCCTTCTTCAAATGCAAAAAACTCCAGATACTGAGTTGTTGATCCCATTTTTGGCAAGGAAGTCTGCCACGCCATTTGTTGTGCAACAAACGTGAACAAAGGAAACATCCACTCCCGATGTTAAACCCCTATTGCTATGGTAATCATTCTCCAGGGAGGTCCGCTTTAGGCCCTTGGCCCCATTTAATTGTGTTTGTCGAGTCCCCTTCGATTACTAGTGAACCTTGCTTGTAGATTTTCCAAATGGTCAAAGCTCTCTTAATACTAAGAAGTTCCACCCCATTTGAATACCTAACCCCTACTGCTCCGTGAAAACCATTGAAGATAGAACACAATGGTTCCTAAGAACACCTCCTATCCCCGTCGGGCCCGGTTTTTCCCTCGAACCTCCATCAACATTAAACTTAATGACATATTGTTGGGGAGGACACCATGTGACAAAAGGTCTAACAATCCTACCTCCTCCACTCAAACCGCCCTCCCATGATGCTAGAAAAACAACAGGTTTAAGCCCCTTAAATTCCTTTTTAGATAACAACCACATGCACAGCCTCCATTTTGCCCTTTGAAAATGATCATTAGCGTCGGAAGACTTTCCTTCAAATATCTTAGAGTTCATTTCTTTCCAAATGGTCCAAAAAACTGCAGCAAGAACCGTATACCAAGCAATCTTATATAAATCATGATCCCATTGCCTCGACACAAGTTCTATCTAAGATCCAAGGGATGTCAAAAAGGTTCAAGAAATTTATCCATAAATGTCTTGCAAAAAGGCAGCTTATGAAAAGATGATCAGCATCCTCCTTCGGATGACCACAAAGGGGCCAACTAAATCCTCCTCCGTTCTCATCAAACCACACTTCTTAAGATCCATCCTAGTTAGAACCTTCCTCTTAGGGTGCACCACATGAACAACTGAACCCTAGGTGGAGCAAGACCTTTCCAAGCAAAGGTTGGTAAAGAATCCCTAGTGTCTTGTTGGAGGAGGAACAAATCCACCACGCCCTTAGTATTCAAAACATTATTGGTAAAAAAATGATGATAGTATTGCATATATAACTTGATTGTCATTTATGTAAACATTGATTAAGATTACAAAAAGAAAGTCATGTGTGTGTAATACCCCTCTTCCAGAAGGGGAGGGCGTGTGGGAGAGAAAATCGCCATTGAAGCGTCCTAGGTCCCACATCACCTAGTGCCTTGGAATTCCTTTGGTATATAAGTTGGGATCCCTCCTTCTAGGACAAGGCCTCCTAGGCGAGAACGGGCCACGTGCTAGGAACAAAACTTTGAGGGTTGTCGGTGGGGTGGGGTGTGGACCCAAGGGCCCAAAGAGGACAATATTGTGTTGCTTTGTACTTTGATACCCGGGCAAGGCCTTTTGAGAGCAACTCTTGGGTTGGTTCACCAATGCAAAGCCGTGCAGACCCCTGTGGACCCAAAGCAGACAATATTGTACTAGAGCGTCGGGCTGTTACAAATGGTATCAGAGAATAGTTCAACTCTTTAGCTGAGGAGGGGGGGGGGGGGTGGTTGTGTGATCCCTGTGTTGTGCACAAAGCCGAGGGAGGCTCTGGCTTTAAGGGGGTGGATTTTAATGCCCCTGTTCTAGAAGGAGAGGGCGTGTGAGAGAAAAGAGAGAGAAAATCGCCAGTGAAGGTGTCCCAAGTCCCACATCGCTTGGTGCCTTGGAATTCCTTTTGTATATAAGTTGGGATCCCCCCTCCTTCTAGCACAAGGCCTCTTAGGCGTGAACATGCCACGTGCTAGGAACAAAACCTTGAGGGTTGTTGTCGGGTGGGGGAACTGAGGGCCCAAAGACGATAATATTGTGTCGTTGCGTACTCTGATACTCCGACAAGACCTTTTGGGAGCAACTCTTGGGTTAACTGGCCAATGCAAAGCCTGGCCATTGTGTGTCCAAAACGAACAATATTGTGCTGGAAGGTCGAGGCATTACAGTATGTGACTTGCTAATTACATGTAATCATAGATAGCTTATAAGACTAATATTTTGAAAATTAACTTGGATCATAAAGGAGAATCACATTTTGGTAAAACTAACATTTAAATAACAAAAATTGTAAGGTTGTTAAAAACATTGTATCGTGATGTGGAACAAATTGCTGACAGATTCTTGAAGCAGTACAAGAGACGAGTTGACAAGAAGCATGACCCGCGTGCCTAACCACTAGCAGGGACCAATTTCAAATTTTGTTTAGTTGTTATTTTTCTTTTTTATTATATTCGATCCTATTTTGGATCCTTAGTCTGTGTCTATGTTGTAAACCCAGTCCCACTGGGTCAAGAGTCAGTGTCAGTTTGAGTCAACAGATAGTCGATTTCAAGTAGTAGTCGTTGCATACTCTGATACTCGGACAAGGCCTTTTGAGAGCAACTCTTGGGTTAACTTGCCAATGCAAAGCCGTGCAGGCCCCTGTGTGCCCAAAACGAACAATATTGTGTTGGAAGGTCGGGGCATTACAGTCTGTGACTTGCTAATTACATGTAATCATAGATAGCTTATAAGACTAATATTTTGAAAATTAACTTGGATCATAAAGGAGAATCACATTTTGGTAAAACTAACATTTAAATAACAAAAATTGTAAGGTTGTTAAAAACATTGTATCATGATGTAGAACAGATTGCGGACAGATTCTTGAAGTAGTACAAGAGACGAGTTGACAAGAAGCATGACCCGCGTGCCTAACCACTAGCGGGGACCACTTTCAAAATTTGTTTAGTTGTTATTTTATTTTATTATATTCGATCCTATTTTGGATCCTTAGTCTGTGTCTATGTTGTAAACCCAGTCCCACTGGGTCAAGAGTCAGTGTCTGTTTGAGTCAACAGATGGTCAATTTCAAGTAGTAGTCGAATTAGAGTCCTTGTGTTAATTGAATAAAGGGACCACAGTTGGTTGGATGACAGTCGGTCAATGAATCATATTCTAGTTAGGAGATGTTATTTTTCTTATAAATAGTGAGGGATGTAAACGAGAGGAACACACCTCTTTTTGAAATAACAAAATATGAGAGTTACGTTATTTGTTATCTCCTTCTACTTGCTTTCTCTGCCTTACTGTAGGCCTCACCGTCGTTGGTTTGTTCCAGCCCTGCATCATCCTCGGAACCTGGGCTTAATGCCAGGTGAAGTTACCGTTGCCAGTAGTTGGGCTTTATCCCAGGTGTATCGTTGTTGCTTTTCAGCCGTCCTCTCCTTTCGATTTTGTTGCAGAAAGCTACACCAACCAGGGATTCCATCACCAACCCTTCTTGGATCTCGCCTCTCCTGCAAGAGTTGCTTCCGTCGCCACTTCCTCTTGCCCTCGCCTCCCCTCTCTCATCTTCCGCCGTCCCTGCAGGTCTTCCGCTTCTAACCCAGGTACCCCATCGCCTTCCCCTTTCTCTGTTTCATCTCCCTTGTCTTCTTTCTCTTCCATCACATCAGACCCTCTGCAACTGTTGCAAAGCTCACGTGGCCTCCATTGAGGACCACCCACTACCTAAAGCCTTCACAACCATTCGTCCACTTTATTGTTTTTAGACAAAATCCTTTTAGTCAAAGCCCCTTTTGACTCCCTCCATACCTAGTAGCCACAGACACATTTAACCTTAAGCGAACCCGTATCCTACCTTTTTCCCATTGGTCCTTGTTAGACAGCCAGTTGATTGTTTGACCCAAGTTGGATGGGTTTGATCAGCCCCTTTAAAACCCGCATTGCTTTTGCTACACTATATCGTATTACAATATCCAAATTATTTTCTTTGAAAATCATATTGTATGGTAAAATTCGAATCATAAATCATTAGATTATTTGAAATGGTTGATGCACTTGCTTTGGACAAGATCTTATTAGACTCTTCATGGATTCTTCTAGTACCAAGTGACTTGGCTTTCAAAAGTGACTAAATACTGACACACTTTATTAAACTCTTGGTGGATTCTTCCAGTACCAATTAACTTTGTTTTCTACAGTGACTAAATACTAACACACCCTTTCTTCCTTTGAAATCTAAGTGGAATTGTTAATTTTATCATCGATTGTTTTTTGTAGAATTTGTTCACTCTTTCATATTGCTATTATTTTGTTTAAATTTTGAAGTATCATGCCTTATCCATGGTTCCGTTGTTTTAGAATTTTCTGATGCACGAACTTGTATCCGTCCAAATTGAATTGTCTTTTTTATACTTCTGTTCACTGTTCATAGTGGTCGTCTGATCATGAAATACACCATGCATGGTCTATATGATGTATGTGTAATTTATCATCTATTCCTTTATGACCTGAACAGGTAACAGAGCTAGAAGTTGAGGTATATCCTGTGCTAGAGGAATTAACATCATCCATTAGCACTCTCAATCTAGAACACGTGCGTCGGCTCAAAAGTGATCTTCTTGCTTTGACTCGTAGAGTCCAAAAGGTATTCTTAACAGGGATCCACCTTTCTTTGTCATATCATCTTTGTGTTTTCGTTTTCAAATTCTGTTAAAGATTTTCTCGACATTTTGAAGAGTACTTTCAAGCGCACACATGCTTATGTTGCATCGGCCAACCATTAGACATGGCACAGCCAGCTCTCACCTAAACTATCAGCTTGTCTGTTGTCACTTGTTAGGTCTGCTACTCGTTAATATTGAAATATTTATAATCAGTAATGATCCATTCTTATCATATAAGTAGTCAGTTACAAATTTTGGCTGAAATTCGAATTTTGGCCTGAATATTTTGGTCTAAACTTGGGCCAAATGTGCATTATATTTCTGAATGTTGCTGATATTTTCAAATGGATAGCTTAATATTAGATATTCATGACAAAATCTCGTGGTGTATGCTTTTTGTAGATGTTATAGTATTAATTAGTGAGATAAAACAATCTCAATATTAAGTTGGAATTGGAGAACTTTTGATACAATTGGTCTAAAAATCAATAGAATTAAAATAGAATACATGGAGTGTAACTTTGGTAGAATAGAAGATGGAGAGCGTGATCCAATTAAAATTGAAAATGATTTAGTAGCACACAATGATGAGTTTATATAATTAGGACTTATGGTAGAAACTCTTGGAGGATTGGACTTGGATATAGTTAATAGGATGGGAGAAAGGTGGGCAAAATGTAAACAAGCTAAATAGAAGAAGTCCCATAGTGCTTAAAGGGACAAATTTATAAAACAAGTGTCAAACTCGAAAGCTCTAGGAATAGAGTGTTGGGCAATGAAGAGAAGGCAAATAGATGAAGTCAGGGTAACAGAGATGCATGTGTTGCATTTGATGAGTGGATTAACTCTTTGATAGAGTTAGAAATAACCACATTAGGGGCAGTTTGACAATAACTCCAATTTATAAGAAATTGAGAGAAACTTGTTTGAGGTAGTTTGGGCATGCAAGTAGATGATTAGAGATGGCCCCAGTATGCAGAGTTGAGAGGTTACAAGTTGTAGGTACAAGGGAGAGGGTAGACCTCTGAAAACACAGAGAAAATGGAGATAAAAGACATGATAGATTGTGGAGTAACTATGGTTTATGATAAAGTCAAGTTAAGAGTAGAACTCGAAAAGTCAACCTTAAATAAATGGGACTTCGGCTCTGATAATTATGATGATGAGATGATATTTTCAAATTTAGGCTGAAATTTGTAACCAAGCAGAGCCACCCGATGAAGGGCCTTGGCTATTATATGCATATATCTGGGCATTACTAAACTTTCTTCATACTCCTTTCTTGATCTTTTTCAGCCTTGTTCATGAGTGAATACCCTTCCTGTTGGCTTCCCTGAGTTCTTATTGCTTTTATAGGTTCGCGATGAGATAGAGCAGCTCATGGATGACGATGGGGACATGGCCGAAATGTATCTGACTGCAAAGAAAGAAAGGAGAGAAGCTGATTTGTCTGCTGATCGATATTTTCTAAGTTGTATTACAGCTGAAGCAGGAACATCAAAATCTGCACCAACTTCACCAGTCGGTTCAATCAGTGGGTTACATCCATTGGAGAAGACAACAAGTAGTGCACTGAGCTTGAGCAAACGTGGGAGCTCAAAGGGTTCATCTAATAATGCTGAACACATTGAAGAATTGGAGATGTTACTCGAGGCATATTTTGTCTTTATTGACAATTCTCTGAACAAGTTACTATCTGTAAGAGATCAGTTCCTATGTTCTAAGAAGTTCATGAAGAGAACTTGCATGATCAATGCCCCTAGGATAAACTGGACCCTATGGTTTGTTATTCTTGGCTGTTGACCCAATGATCCTTACTATAGAGTGACCATACTGCAAAATATCGTAGTCCGAGGACCTGCAGAGTCCAATTTTTTATCCATTTTTCCGTTGTTGAGTGCAGACTGTTAGTCATATTTCATTCTTGACCTATTAGATTGTTGTCTAAGTTGGGGGTATTTCATAAGGAAGATTATTGGGGCATAATATTTTTATGATGAACCAACCTGTTAGGTTAGTAGTCTAGGATCACCAAACCATGGACCTCATCAGTACATAACCAAAACTAATACCTCAGAAAAAAGAGAAATGAAAATAAATGCCCTGTACTCAACCTGAGAACATCATTATCAGGATGAGGATTGCATATCTGGTCATACTAACAATTTCTTTCTTCGGCTGCATTGGATGGGAGAAAAACTTAAGGAGAAAGTATAGGAGATTCTATTGTCTGTATAAAAAAGTTCTAACAAAAAGTAGTAGAAATTTATTTTCTACAGCGGAGATGGTATAAACCATCTTTCTCCAATTTACGCAAAAATTATGACATGCGCGATGTTGTCTTTGCACTGTTTCTCCGACAAAGAAATTAACAAATAAGTTGCTTGAGGGGAACCCCCTCTCTCCGAATCCAATACAGCCCCTAGTCTTCTTCAGCTCATATTTTTCCTTTATAATAAATTGATTAATTTGTTTCTCCATTGGTGATACAGCTTAAAGATTACATAGATGGTACTGAAGATTTCATCAACATTAAACTGGTAAGAACTGTTGAGAAGAGGAAATGCATGAATTTGGTCCTCCATTTGAGGGTATGCATTGGGTATCATCCTCAGGACTTCCCAGTATGGCTCATGCTTCGGTACTCGTAGGCTCTGCAAATGGATGATTAAGAAAGAGAGATGGTTCTCTAAAATTGATTCATATGAAGCCAAATATTGGATGGGTGGGATATTCCTATCTGGATAATTTTGTGGAGTACACAAACAATTATGCACCACTGAATCATGGGCCATCATACTGCATAGTGATGCATGAGATCCTTTGAATATAATTGCACTATGTAATCCCTCCTGATATGATATTCAGGTTTCTCCTATCCTTAACATGAATAACTACATAATATTTTGATCTCGTCTTCCTTTGTGCACAAACAGGACAATGTTCAGAATCAGCTTATCCAATTTGAGTTGCTACTGACGGCGGCAACTTTTGTGGCTGCAATTTTTACAGTCGTGACGGGTGTCTTCGGGATGAATTTTAAGCCACCATTTTTCAATTACCCATTTAACTTCAATTGGGTACTTATTGTGACTGGAATCTGCTGTGCTCTCATCTACGCAGCTTTCATGTTATATTTCAAGCATAGGAGAATACTGTCCCTTTGAACCAACTCTATTGAGCTGTTATTGAATGGTGATTTGTATTGTGTTTTAGATGTCCTAAATTTATTTTATTTATGTCCAAATTTCTCCATTGGTCCATTTACTAAAGGATGCATAATGGAATCTCTCTCTCTCTCTCTCTCTCTCTCTCTCAGAATACTGGGTTGCTAAGAGCCTGTTTCCATGTTGAGAACAATCACCACTTTCATGGATTTCTCTTGTTTACCTTTTACTGCATGGAATTTATTTTTACCTTTCTTATTCAGAACTTAGGTTGGTGAGATATGTGATTTGAATTTTTTGTGGTTAAACCCTATTTCTATCCCATTAATGATTGTGTTTAAATTAAGAACCATTTGCATGGATTTTTATTCTTTACCCTTTACTTGCTCGAATTGATTTTTCCCCTCATTATTCAGAATATTTGGGAGTACAAGGCCTGAATTATAATTCATCAAGCTTAAATTGCAAATTACATGGAAGCTTAGAGAATAATATCCCATCTTATGAGGTACAGAATACAGCATAAATTAATATTTCTAATCTTACAGTAAGTTTTAACATATAAAAGAGATTGTAAATGGCACCTGAGATCTTTATAGAGAGTACAAAATGTAAAAATAAATGAATGCCTCTTAATCTTGTTGTGAGTTTTGATATATTAAACAAATAGAGGAGAAAATTAAAGAGCTACATTGAAATACTTTGTTTTCATATTATTGATAAATAATTAAGTTTTTTGAATATGTGACAATCTAATGGCTTAGATTTGAATCTAACTTAGACGCAAATTAAAAACACTACTTAAAACACTTTATTTTTCATCACTGAATCCTTATCTCAAATTTAAAAATCTTTAGTCCATTGTCTCCATTTTTTAGAGTTCAATGGCTACACATGAAAAGGGAAATTCTCTTTATCTTTAACTTTTTATTAAAATTAAATTTTCTCAACTTTTTTTATTTTTTGTAGAAATTAGGTTGAGTTAAGTTAAAAAAAAAAAAAAAATCCATTATTACCTATAACCAACCTAACTTGAACTTGACTGCGACCGCTAACCTTTTGAAACAATTTAAATGTTAATGAGTCAAGTTTGGATTGAGCAAGACAACCCCCAAATACAATGAATTGCAGAATAGGTCTTTAAGTCTAACTTATGGGCCAAATTGCAATCCCTACTCACATGGCATTATAATGAGGCCATCCAAAGCCCAGTTGATCCAAAAGAAGAATGTGAAGCCCAATTGGATAAAATTGAAGAAATTGCTCTCTAATTCCATGAGAATTTCGATGCATGGACGAAAGAGCTTTCTAAAAGATCTAACGGGCTTAGAAACACCTTATTCTGAGCCCATATGATTGCATTATGGGTTAGAACTTATATGAGCATGTTTTGGGCTTCTAAAGCTCTTATTTGATGGCTCATACGGAGGGAGAAAGCTGAAGTGGCGAGATTTTTTTTTTGAACGGTAACACTGAACTATATTAATAGGAAGAAAAGTATAAAAACCAATACAAATGGCCTAACAGGGTTAGGCCAAAAAGAAGCAAAGACAGCTAGAAAGAACAAAAAAAGTAAAATACAACAACAAAAAGCAAAAATGCAAAAACTCAAAACTCCTGGAAGATCAACAAAGAAAATAAACAACAACAAACTCAAAAAGGTCAAAAGCACTAATCTCCTGGAAGATGAAATACGCCTGTGATCCGGCCGTCAACACCATTCTTTGTAAAGAAGTCAGTCACTCCATTTGCAGTCCTACTGATATGCATAAAGGAGACCTCCATGCCCGAGATCAAATCCCTAACTCCCTAACAAAAGCAACTAACCTCCATGGAGGCCGTTTCAATCCCTTGGCCCACCTAATAGCATTTATCGAATTGCCTTCAAGCACTAGTTTCCCTCCTCCAATACCCGCCCCTAAGATCAAGGCTCTCCTGATACTAAGAAGTTATGTCTCATTGGAGTCTTTAACTCCAACAGATTTAGAAAAGAAAACATGAGAATGACCCAGATGATCCCTAAGGATACCCCCAATCCCAGCCGGTCTGGGTATGCCCCTAGCATGCCTCTAGCTGCTCCGTCCACATTAAATTTCAAGGTCCCATTTGGTGGAGGAGCCCAAACCATTTGCTCTTTCCGTCTAAAACAACTAGCTAACATGCAACCCTCCCAAGACAACTGGAGATCGGTAGCCCTAAAAGCATTGAAAGACTTATGGGATAAGAGCTAGACACACAATCTCCAATTCGCTTTTTTGGCAGAGTTCACTAATTTCCGAAGCTTTTCTTTCAAAAATTCTAGAGTTTCTTTCCTTCCATATAGTCCACGCAACCACTACCGGAATCGGGATCCACGCTAGTTTTCTCTTGATGTTGAGTGGCGAGAATTCCATGTCATTGCTTAGTCATTATCATATTTTATTTTTTCTATTTTCATTAATGATGTCATAAAGTTACATGATTAAATCGAATTGAGTGGATTGATGTAATCAAGCAAGCAAGGGGTGTGCATGTCACGCCCCGACCCGAAGGGTGGGCCCGGAACGCGACTGTTTTTTTTTTTTTGAAATTAAACTAACTCAAGCATTCTAACTGGGCCGGATCAACAGTTGGGCCTAGAAGTCACACATGATCCCAATATGTGGACTCAAACATATACCATAAGTCTACCCAACTATAGACACAGAATCATTAACACAAAATATAAACACATAAATCCAACCATTGAAATTTTCATTCAATCACCATCAGAGTAACTATAGAAGCATAGTAGTTTTTAATACATAACATTGATATAAATCAAGTACCACACTCGGTACTTTACAAAAGCAAGAGGTTCCAAAAATCAGAAAGCAAAGATGAGGGTATTCTCCTCAGTGGGAATCCCAAAACAACGCCGCAGCTTATCCACTCTAAGCTTGAAATAGAGGGTTCTCCTTCTCGGGTTCATCTCCTGAAAGGTGAGTGGGGTGAGCTAACTAGACCAGTGAAGGAAATATAACAGTGCAGTTTTAAGTAAACAACAAGTTAGCACAATAATCAACAATTGCAATAATATCTCATGCTTGATAACAAATAAGCATAATATCATCGTTAGTCTCATAATTCATCATTTCCTTTCCAATACTGCTGTCATCCGACGTAACCCCTAGATACTATACTGACACCAATAGTATTAAGTCCCGACACGGTAAAAATACATTCTTGCAAATACATCTCCAGTATACACCTCAAAACGGTACTGACACACATTGTCAGTCACTATCGACCCACCTGGTCCAGTAGACGTAACCGACACCTCAGCTCGGCGATGGTTCAATAGTAAAAGGTACGTGGAAGCAGTGTCACATCTCATATGATCAACATCATAATATTCACAATCGTCATAAGCACTCTTACCATAGTGCATCATGTCTAGGCACATGAGTGGGTTCATCAATTCCGAAACCACTCATTACTCAAGACTCATCTCATAATAAAACCTGTTTACATTTTCTGCATAGTTAAGTTCCCTCACCGTAACTGTGTGGTATCGCGATCTCTGTTCAACAACAAACAAGTTCACAATCAATATACATATCATTCAAATACATACATACAAGTAATATTTTGAAATCATACTGGTTTTCCCAAAAATATCCAAGGTACATGGAATTGAGTCTCCTACTTGGTTTCTATCCTTTTTTAAATTATAATAATCCACAGATATAGTAAGTAAAAAGGTGTTGAGTCCAAAACTCATATTGTCTTCTGGGCATTGACCAGATTGACTTATTGAGTTAGGTCTAGATTCTCAGGTCACTTCTCGGTTGTCTTCTGGATAGGACCAGATCTGACATGTTGAGTAAAGTCTCGAGATCACTCAGTGCCCGACAAATATAGCATCGGCCTGAAAGTGAGATCACTCAGTGCTCGACCAATAGAGTCGGCCTGGAAGTGAATACAATAGTATATACACTATAGTAATAAGAGAAAGGAGTTAGTACAATTTTAATTTAACAATGGGGTACTAACATCACATGCAATCAATAAGAATCAAACAAGAGCATTTTACACTTTAAAAACTGGGTCCCTTGGAACATGCCTCAGAACCAGGTACTGTGGCTTTGGATCATCCGAACCACACCTAAACTAGTCACTGACCTCGGATCATGGGTCTGACTTCGGATCGTCCGAAGATCGGGTCTCGGATCATCAGAAGTCCTTCCGACCCGAAAAAACAGAGAAAACAGGTCTCGATGGGTCTGTGCACTTCGGAACATCCGAAGTGAGGCTCCGATCATCCGAGTGGGGTTCGGTCCTTCCGAGCTCTGCTCGGATCGTCCGGCTGAGTCGAGCTAGCCTCGGGCTCTTCTGGGCTTCGGGTGAAGCTCGGAACGTCCGAGGGGTCCTCTCAGACCGCCCGAAGGTCTCGGACAGTCCGAAGATTGACTCTCGGATTGTCCAAGAGTCGTCTTCCTCACTGTCTGCACCAGCAGAAAGTGACGGAAGACACACTGTGAAATACGAATCAGGAAACAGTGGGTTTCCCGAATTTGGTTTCCACATCTAGCCGGTCCGATGGACTCCTCTGGGAGTCCTCTTTCCATAGGGAAGGTTGGAGCTTTGAAGCTCAGCAGGCCACTGGATTTTAACACTGGAAGCTCACGGGTACAAGAAAACCCATGGTTTTTCTTAAACTTCAAACTGGTTTTACTCACTCAAAACAAGGCCAAAACCGGTTTTTCTTGATTCTAAATTGACTGGAATTGAAAGAGGAACACAGTGGTTACCTTCACTAGAGTTCCTAGGCTAAGAAATCTGATTTTTGAAAAGCTTCCTTCTAAATTACGGGTGACTGAAAAATAGTAAAACAGAGGCTACGGGGGAGTTGGTTTGGTTTCACAGAGAGCAGCTGAAAGAGGCTGAGAGAGAAGAAGATTTCAGTGGGAGTTGAATCAGTTGAGAAAGGGCTCCATTTATAGGAAAACCAACCGGAAGAAATGGCCGGTTGGCCACTGCATGCAGAGCCTCTACTTACGTCCCCGACAGTAACTGGCAGGTTACTGTTTGGTTGCAGATCAGCCCTTCAAAACTTTCCATTTTGCAAAAAAGTCCTTGATTTGATAAAAACTCGGTTTTTAACTAAACATAAGATTTTGAAAACTCAAAAACTTAATCCAACCTTACAGATAGGTTGGGTTTTGAAAACCTTAATTACCATAAAAATTTGGAGATTTAACTATCACTAAAAACCATTGATTTAAAATAAAACCATAATTTAACACTATTTACTTAATTAAACAAATGTTAAATAAAACAATTTAGAGACCTCATTTTGGGGTGTCAAAGAATAACTAGACCATACTTAAAATGGTCTACCATAAATACTTGTTTCGAAATTTATTTCATTCCCAAAACCATTTAAAATAATTATCTCTCCCTTTAGGGGTTTCGACGGGCGGTCTTAAATACCATTTTCTGAAAATAAAATTATTTTAAAATCATAAATACAAATCCTTTATTAAGGAGAACATTATCATCCAATAATAACCACATAATAACACAATTTATAAAATAATAATTATAAGCGGTAAAATTACCAAAATGCCCCTCCAGCTGGACGAGCTGGATCACTGAGCTTTCGAGCTCGGATTGGGCCACACCTGGGCTTTTCTCAAAGCTCTAACCATAATCTTTGAGACTAACCGGTCAAACAAGGTTTATTAAGCTAAACTACGCTTAATTTGAGTCAGGGTATTACAGTGCAAGCTTGTGTAGGGATTTTTTTTTTATTTTTTTCTTTGATTCACAATTTTAGCACCAAGCTCATCTATATATTGAGCCATGGTCAACCAATATAATGCACTAGTTAGAATTCAAATTTTAACTGAAGCAAAGTTGCTTTGAGGTCTCCCTTAGCGTGATGAATCTAAATTATTTCTTTTGAATTTATGCTGAGTTAATTTTAATTCATGCATGTAGTCTATTTGATTGCATCCAACCAATGCATAATTATAATTGGATTCTATAAATTAATTTTAATTCAATTGGATTTTAAATTTTATTACTAAATTTTGCATGATGCCAATTTTCCTAGTGAGATTTGTGCCTTTTTCGATTTCTTGAGGGTGAAATTGAATTGAATTTTTCATTCGATCTTCAAAATATCTCTTAATCGGATCTGTTGTGAGATTGAGATTTTAGGGGTGACTTGATTTGGAAAAAAAATGGGTCTAAATTTTAATATACTGAAGGTTTGTGGAAGAGTATGTATTGTCTGGACCTTTATCCATTAATGCCACCCAATTGATAAGAAGAAATGTGTTATTCAGTCTAGGTCAATGTCTAGAATAGTCCTAAAGGGGGGTGAATAGGACTTCTGTGGAATTTTTAATTTTTTTTAAGATATTGGTCAATTAATGATTGGTCTTTACAAATTAAGTCAATTAATCTCCAATTAGATTAGCATGTACGTTTAATTGTCTAATAACTATAGCATGCAACAACAAGTCCACACAAGTAAGATGTGCAAGAGATAGGAGATAAAGCAAATGCACAAAGTAAAGAGAGGAGATGAAAAATCTAACACAAAGATTTTTACGTGGTTCGGCAATTTTGCTTACACCCACGCTCAAGTACACCACTTGAGGATTCCACTAACATTCTCCTTCACGGGTGGAGAAGAAACCTATTACAACCTTTGATCTACTTCAAGGGTGTAGATCGAACCGTTAAATACAAACACCAAAGAAACACCTTTCTTGGATTTTACTAGGGTTACACCATCCCTTTACAATGATTGAAAGAAGTAAGTTCGATGTTAC
Source organism: Chimonanthus salicifolius (assembly GCA_013350335.1). NCBI lineage: Eukaryota > Viridiplantae > Streptophyta > Magnoliopsida > Laurales > Calycanthaceae > Chimonanthus > Chimonanthus salicifolius. Next base: position 47,405,781 of record CM023540.1, on the reverse strand, counting down.
CAAGAACGCTCGCCACTTGATGTCGAAGTGGCCGTGGCGCGTTCTTGAAGTTCTTCTCCTTGCTTGTCTCTTTGATGAAGTGTAGATCTTCCAATGAAGCACAACCAAGAGTGGGAGGAGAGGTTTCTAAGGAAAGGAAGAGTTTTTCCTATAGGTGTAGGCTTACCCTAGAGAGATCTCTAATCACATTCAATGTAAGCTTTAGATGCTCAATTGATTTGCCTATGAATGCTTCAAATGTGATTTAGAGAAGGATTAAAAGAGCTATGAGGATCTTACAATGACTTAGTGAAGCTCTTAGAGATGTTAGGATACTTGGTTTTTGGTATGGAAAAGTTTGAGCCTTATTTCCTTAAGTTTGTCATTCAAAAGAGCTCTCAATTTATAGAAAAACAAGTCCCAACGGCTAGTTTGACTTTCCAACAGCTAGTTTCACTTTTTACTTTCCCAAAGGATGTTTTGACTTTTTACTTTCTCAAAGGCTATTTTGACTTTCAAACGGCTAGTTTGACTTTTGACTTTCCAACGGTTAGTTTGATTTTTTTTATGCAATGCCTTCCAACTTCACTGCTTCTAGTATTCTCTTGATATCACTTTGACAATCTTCCAGAGGCAAGGTTTGGACAAAGAAAGCACACTGACACTATACCACTAGATTTACATATATTACATCTCAAAGACATTAAAATACAACTTGATTTCATACAAGAGACTCAAAAATAAAAAACTACACATGCTTGCTTGGCTCTTGTCTTCTTTGAGAAAACCTGGCTGCTTCATTGTGAGTATGCTCTGTAGACTTTGACTTTGGACTTAGGAACATGTTTGAAATGTGTCTTATAATTTTACATCAATATAAACATCAGTATCGTACGTTAATATTTTGTTATCATCAAACTTACCATTATACCCTTGGATAAAAACCTTTAGGCTAACAATCTCCCCCTTTTTTTATGATGACAAACTATTGAGTAAAATTATAAACAAATAATGATAAATAATTGCTCCCCCTAAGTGTAAGCATACATGAAATGAGATTTAAACTAAATCTCCCCTTGTATACATGCATACATTTTAAATATAGGCATATTCAAGAGCAATTGTAGATGAATGAACAATAAGATTTATCAAATAGAAACTCCATTCATTCATTCATTAATGTCAACCACAATTTTACATTGGAATCCCACATTTCTCTCCCCCTTTGACATCATCAAAATTACTTACTTCCCCTGAATTCCTTGAATTCAGATATCTCCCCTTAAACAATGGGATTTTTACCTATAAAACACAATATAGGAGTGGGAAGGAGAACAAAAGCAATCACAAGGGATGTATGATACAGTTTTCATGTTGGCAAACATTGCCCCCAAAATATGACTATAAAGGACATAGAAAGATTATTCACAAGAGTAAATACTATTTGCCCATCTTACATTTATGAATACATAAAAGGATTTAACTATTAAAAACACAGATATTCATGAAGAGCAATCAATCATCTATGAACACAAAGAAATAGACATATTACATTGCAAAACAAGTGTTCACAATAAAAATAGTCATAACTGACAAAATAAACATGATCAAGAAATGTTAGGACATTTAGAAAAACATCAACAAAATATTCCAATTTTATACTTATTTAATCATGGACTACCAAAACACCAATTCCAATCAGGTATATATCAAAAGCATGGAGAAGGAGATAATGATTGGGATGAAGATCCAACTAATGAAGCTCACTAGTAATTCTCTTGGGATTTTCAAGTAAAACTTTCCAAGAGTTACACAGATGTAGAATACAGAGAGACTCAGTATAGAGATTTGAAAGTTTTGGAGATTTTGAGCTCTATGTGATTTGAATTAACAATCTCAAGATATTCAAGTGAAGGTAGAGATTGCAAGAGATAGTGAAGCTCAATAAGGCCAACAAGATATAATGGTTTTGAGTTTAAGGCCATTAGAATCAATTTCATCCTCATCATAACTGGTTGGTATGATTGCATTTAATAATTTACAATCACATAACACTCAAGCACATTGTTCATAATATTTAAGATGGTCATAGCAAGACATTTTTATTCATACGACCATCATTCAACAACATTAATAGGAGTATATACACATCAAGATATCAATGAATGTTGAGAATAGATTCTTTTGTTCACATTTTACCAATTTTCTCTTCCTAAGCACTCTCATTTGTCTCTCCCTATTTGTCATCAAATTGACAAAAGATTTTCCAAGTTTAACCACATGGGAGAAGAGGGAAAATTTTAACGATAGATGTTCCCATCCTTGAGACATTAGAAGATAGTGGCAATAGCAAATATAACTTTAAGATATGATCCAATTGCCAAGAAGAAAAATGATATACTTATAAAGCATTGGGGGAAAAGAAGTCATTCACAAGGGTCAATTCAATAATTATCCATTGAACATCATGAGGATTGGACCAACACATTCAATAGCACACGAACACAAGGAATCATCAAATTCATTTTAAAATCAAATGTGTTCAATGCATTTCTAACAATTTGAGATTATATTAGAAATGATATAAGAACTTCCCATTTCTCAATGCATCTCATTTCCATAATCAGTCAAGCAATATGAATCAATCGTTGAGATTTAACATAAACACATATGATAAGAGTTCAACATATTGTTTGATAAACTTCAAATAATGATTCAATCAATCATGACATAAGATATGAGATCAGTCCATCATGTAAAACCATTCATGTTATGAGAAAAAAAAGGAATTTTATTTATGCATTGTTCAATAATCATAAGAATGCAGTTTAAGTGGTCATGATAAGCATATTGGGTGAGCAATGTAAATAGACCCATTTTAGCATAATTTAGAACGCATGTAGGACCAACAAAGTTAAACAACATATATGCTTCTATATTTTCTCCTTTATTTGTATTTTTCTCCCTTTCATCTAAAAAAAATAGAGTGAATACAAGTTGGGCATAAAGGGGTATGAACACATATGAGCACAAATGATGGGTATTCAAGTCAATGTTCCTAAAGTACAATGAGAGCATATATGGGCATGAAAGAGTAATGGATTTTCTCAATAACCACATTGTAAAGAGCCTTAAGGTGAGACATTTGGTCATTTTGCCTTTGGGATACAATTTATCCAATCAAGTGGTCAAAGATGAAGTCCAATGTTCATGAAACAATAGTTTGCTCAGCTCAGAAAGAGGCTAAAAAAAAAAAAGCATGAGCAACATATAGAGCTATTAGGTGGGAGGCACACAATGAAACAAGAATGAGAATGAGAGTGTTGTGCTCAACAGTTACTTGAATCATATTTCTACCATTAGCTCTTTAATCAATCAAGTGTATTGTTTATGGGATAGTAGAAACATTTATCTTGGATAGAAGCATGAACAAGGAGTGGAGCGCTTAATTGGGGAATACTCAATGAATGGTCATTTAAATATGATTGATCAATGTTCATTCTGTCAACCATGGAGAGCAAAGACTAGAAAAAGCATTAAGCTAGAGAATGCACACTCCATGAATTTTCCAATTCTTTTTATCTCTAACATTTATCTTTTCAGCACGTGGAGTTGTATTCATTCATTTTAGGATTGAGAGAAATAATCAAGGAATATGTATGCTGTCTTCCACAGTTTTTCCCAGTAAGAGCTAGTGTGATGATCATTATTTTATAATGATCTGAAGGAAAAATGCTCAAAAGATCATTTATACTAATGAAGAGGACATAGCCAAACTTATTCTTTAGTGAAGATAGCACATTTGATTTTGACGACAAGATCTATTTAAAGCAAATAAGTTATGTGTGAATAGCATTGGGTCAATTATATATCATAAGATTACATGTTCCACAAAATAGAATCATGATGAAGAAGGTCAACATAGACAAATACTGCACACATCATAAAATCATAAACCATTGGCTCCATACCCAGTAAAGTGCTTTTGTTCATGTGCTAGGAGATCATGAACATGAGGTGGAACAAAGAGTGATTTTCATTTTTCAATTTTGATCAGTTATTGATAGTTGAAATTGGAGGTATATCAAGATAAGAAATGCAGTCATCATAAAATTTAACTCTGCCTTCTCTATATTAATTTTCCTTCTGAGCTTTTCAAGCAATGAACAGAGTTACTCTGTTTTGCAATTTTTCTTCATGGCCATCCCAGTACTGAAACAAGGTTGTTGCAGTTCTATTTTTGATATCCCACAAATTTTTAGTGTGACTGAAATTTTGTAGGGAAAGCCCACTGAATTATATTGTACTCATCAAATCAACAAAAGTCCTTAAGATATAAGCAAACACTCAATTTGAGGACAAGGATTTATAATGCTAGAAGTTCGTTCCTTTAGACCAGTCTGTATTTGGATAAACTCCCTAATCATGAGTAAAAGTCTTAAAATATGGAATCATGATAAACATCAAGATAGACAATTACTAACAGCATTATGACACTAATCAAAGACAAAATGTGTTTTCCATCTCAGCATTTACTGAGAGCCAAGAGGAAAATTTTCATTTTGATGTTCTGTAGTTTTTTCATTAATCATTTATTCCTCATGGCCATTTATAATATTGATCAAGGATTATGAAATGGCAAAGTGAACATGTAGTGTCAATGAAGATTAGTATATGAAGAATGTAATGTTCAATATACATTCATAGGTTGTCATAAGTTGGGGACTACATAAACCTTTTAGAGATTGCTATGCTCAATAGATTTTGAGGAAAGTTTAATTTTGAGCAATATGTCTCACATAGCATGATCAAGGTATAAAGCATTTTGGAAGCAATCATATGACGTAAGTCCATTTGATCTAGTTTCATAGCATGCTTATCAAGTAGGAGATTTTTAAGGAAATGACTGTCGTTTAGATCTTCAGTAATTTAAGCTCAAAGGATGGTTAGGCATACTCGAATCATGAAATATAAGCCTAAAAGCATGGATGATCAAAGCAATCAAGAAACATTCAAAACATGACAAATTCTTATTGAAAATGCAGAGGTTAGGAACATAGAATCTGACAGAGGTTTAAAACAAAGACCTAATCTACTCCCCTAGCCTTGGGTACCCATTGGGTGGTAGAGGAAGGTCTACGGGGTCTACCGGTGTCAAACAAATGAACATTTGGTTTTCTCTTTTTGTTTGTTTGACACAATTTTGTGAACTCATTTAAGGCTTTTATTAATTTTTCAGCCAAGGTATAATATAGATTTCCTTTTAGGTTGTTATACATTTGTCCTTGATTTTGAAATTTTGGTGGAAAATTCTTTTTATTTGTATTTTCAAAGTTCTTTCTTCTCTTCAAATTTGGATTTACTTTTTTTTATTCTTCTTTGTGAGTCTTTTGCCTTAGATTTCTCATATTTGTTTGATTTGCATTTTGGTATTGATTTTCTCTTTTTAATTTGCATTCAAACATTAGATGCCCGGATTGCCCACAATAAAAGCATTTTATGATTTTAATTTGAGGAGTTGAGGAAGACTTACTTTAACAAAGATAGTTGGTTTGACGGATATATTAACATTCTTCTTGTCATAGCCAAGACCCGTCTTGTCTCCAAATGATATACTCAACTTTAGCAGTTTTTCAAGTTTTTCTTTTCCTCTTGTGAACTTCATTTCAAATTTTTCTTTGTATCTCTTTAAATCATTAACTTCTTGTGCTAGTTTTTTATTTTCAAATTTTAAGTTGGATTGTGTTTCAGGAGTATTGGCTTTTAGTTCTTTATTTTCTTTTCTAAAATTTTCAATATATTCTCTTTCAAAGGCCAATGCAATTTTCAAATCTTCATTATCTTCTTTTAAAGTGTTGGTTTCCAATTTTAGCTTTCTTATCTCAGTTTCAAGGTTTACTTTCTCATTAACTTTCATTTTTAGGCATTCTTCAAGTTTTAAACATTTTTTGTCAATAGCCTTTGAGTTTTCTTGACTTTTGGCTCCTTTAAATTTTAACACTTCTTCTTTAGCTAATTCCAGTTCTTTTAGGATGTTTTCATTTGTTAACTTTTCATAGTTTAATTCATTGGAAAGCTTAGTGTTTTCTTTCTTTGATTTATAAAATCTTTTATTAATTTTTCAAATTCAAGACATGAAGCATTATAACCTTCTTGAAGATTTTCATATTCTTGGTCTTCTTCCTCTTAACTCTTCATTTTTAGATTCTTCAATTATGGTACCAATGTTATGTTCTTCTTGAGGTTCAAATGCTTGAATGGGTCCTAAGCAATAGACTTGTTCTATGGCATTTTCATTCCTAGGCTTTTTATGGGTTTTCTCCAAAATGTCCTATGCCACTTTTGCGGTTTTACAAGAGATGATATTTTCCAAAATATTTGGTGAAATGGCACAAAATATGCCATTAAGAGCCTTAGCATTAGCCGTGTCCATACCTTTTTCATAGTCACTCCTTGTGAAAAAACTTTTGGGTGGTTGAGTCCAATCACATAGAATCAATTCCCAAAGGGCTCCATCCAATGATTTTAAAAACATTTTCATTTTGGCTTTCCAATGAATATAGTTGGAGCCATCAAAGAATGGAGGACACATCATGGCAATACAATCTCCCTTAGACATTTTTCTATCTCATAGATCTGCTCTTAGATGGTTAAGTCTAATACAAGAGATCTTGCTCTGATACTACTTGTTACTCAGGCTAGGTCAATGTCTATAATAGTCCTAGAGGGGGGTGAATATGACTTATGTGGAATTTTAAATTTCTTTTAGATATTGATCAATTAATGATTGGTCTTTACAAATTAAGCCAATTAATCTCCAATTAGATTAGCATGCAAGTTTAATTGTCTAATAAATATAACATGCAACAAGTCCACACAATCAAGATGTGCAAGAGATAGGAGATAAAGCAAATGCACAAAGTAAAGAGAGGAGATGAGAAAAGATGGAAAATCTAACACAAAGATTTTTACGTGGTTCGGCATTCTTGTCTATATTTACGCCTCAAGTACACCACTTGAGGATTCCACTAACCTTCTCCTTCACAGGTGGAGAAAAAACCTATTACAACATTTGATCTACTTCAAGGGTGTAGATCAAACCGTTAAATACATACACCAAGAAAACACATTTCTTGGATTTTACTAGAGTTACATCAACCGTTTACAATGATCTCAATGATTGAAAGAAGTAAGTTCAATGTTATCAAGAACGCTCGCCGCTTGATATCGAAGTGGCCGTGGCGCGTTCTTGAAGTTCTTCTCCTTACTTGGCTCATTGATGAAGTGTAGATCTGTAACGATCCGTCCCGCTAGCACAATATTGTCCGCTTTGGGCCTACACATGGACCCGCACGGCTTTGCTTTGGCGAGCCAACCCACTGTTGCTCCCAAAAGGCCTTGTGCTAGAAGGAGGAAGGTCACTACTTATATACTAGGGAATTTCCAATGCCACTAGCAATGTGGGATTTTTTGGAGCAGGGTATTACAATCTACCCCCTTTAAAGCCAGAGCCGTCCCCGGCTCTACACACACAACAACCAAGCCCACACCCTCAGACAGAGAGTTGAACCATTCTCTGATACCATTTGTAACGATCCGTCCCGCTAGCACAATATTGTCCGCTTTGGGCCTACACACGGACCCGCACGGCTTTGCTTTGGCGAGCCAACCCACTGTTGCTCCCAAAAGGCCTTGTGCTAGAAGGAGAAAGGTCACTACTTATATACCAGGGAATTTCCAATGCCACTAGCAATGTGGGATTTTTTGGAGCAGGGTATTACAATTCCAATGAAGCACAACCAAGGGTGGGAGAAGAGGTTTCTAAGGAAATGAAGAGTCTTTCCTATAGATGTAGGCTTACCCTAGAGAGATCTCTAATCCCATTCAATGTAAGCTTTAGATGTTCAATTGATTTGCCTATGAATGCTTCAAATGTGATTTAGAGAGGGATTAAAAGAGCTATGAGGATCTTACAATGACTTAGTGAACCTCTTAGAGATGTTAGGATACTTGGTTTTTGGTATGGAAAAGTTTGAGCCTGGTTTCTTTAAGTTTGTCCTTAAAAAGAGCTCTCAATTTATAGAAAAATAAGTCCCAACTGTTAGTTTGACTTTTGACTTTTCCAACCGCAAGTTTGACTTTCCAACCACTCATTTGACTTTATTTTATGCAATGCCTTCCAACTTTACTGCTTTTAGTATTCTCTTGATATCACTTTGACGATCTTCCAGAGGCAAGGTTTGGACTTAGATAGCACACTGAACTATACCACTAGATTTATATATATTACATCTCAAAGAAATTAAAATACAACTTGATTTCATACAAGAGACTAAAAAAAAGTACTATTTGCTTGGCTCTTGTCTTCTTTGAGAAAACCTATCTGTATCATTGTGAGAATGCTCTGTAGACTTTGACTTTGGGCTTAGGAGCATGTTTGAAATGTGTCTTATAATTGTACATTAATATAAGCATCAGTATTGTATGTCAATATTTTGTTATCATCAAAATTATCCTTATACCCTTGGATAAAAACCTTTACAATAAGAAAGTGCAATCTACCTTTAACCCAATCTATAACATTAGACGAGTGGGTAGAAAGTTGAAATTCCACATGTGGGTTGAGTTAGATCCATCCAAGTTCCCAACCTACTCTTTAACTTAAAATAGTTAACATTTTCAATGAAATATATATTTTCAATAAGTAAACTAGATATTTATCATAGTTTGGCTAAAATATAAATAACGAATTTCGCAAATCATAATCATAATTATTGTAACCTAACTCATTTTTCAATCAATCTAAGGTTGGGCTTGATATTTGAATTTGGCATGTTATATCCATAGACTGATTGTTTATCTAACATCAATGGGACTTAGAACCCACGATTTTTAAGCTATAAGAACAAGTCCTTACCGATTGTATTATAAAGTTACATTTGGATGAGGGGTAATTTTTGAAGGGGTTACTCTCCATATTATGAATACCTCTTGGCAAGAAAAGGTTTTCAGAAGAAGTAGGAGAGGGGTAAAAAATTGATTTTTTAATCCTTGCTCCTCCATTATCAAACAAGAGTAATGAGACGTAACCTCCTTTACCCTCTATCAAAATGCAATCTAAGCTCTTGTTAGATAAACTATAAAAAAATAGTTTAAGAGAAACTCATTCATCTAATCATCATAATATTGCTAGATGAGCCATAAAAAAATCTACAACTTATAACAATAAAAAAATTAAACTCTAAAATTACAAAATTAATACGACCAAATAAAATTCAAATTTTCCCTATGTATTGACTTTATTTTCACTTTAAATATCAATGACTTGCCTCTCTCCATAGAAACGTCATAAGTAGGGGACGAAATCTCAGGTTTTTAAAACTGAGATATCTTGGCCGGTAGGATAGGTATCGGCCATATGCTATTCATATTGACTTTATTGGCCGATATATCGGCCATGATATCATCAATATTTGAGTTTCTAGATTTTTTTTTTGAAAAAAAAGTCTTGTTTAAAAAATTATAATAAAAGAACTAATATTTCAAAAAGAAAAAGAAAGAGAATGATATCGGTCAATATCTCAACCGATCTCAAATATTGGCCGGTGTCATCTAATCCCAATATTCTTGCCTCTGCTCATAAGTATTGTGTCCCTAGAGCTTTCTTTTTCACTTAAAAAAGGTACAGAGAGGTGAATTGGATAGACGGTTGTGATTAATTCCAGATTGGGTGGGTCTCATCAAAGAACTACCCATGCAGATTTTTGGCGAATTAGTTCGAAGTTTCCATTATTGGGATCCAATGAAGAAATCTATTATTGGGGTCTTAATGGGACCAAAGTCCCACATCGAAAGTAAATAGAAATTATCGGCCTAGAGAAACATAATATAAGACCGAAATGCAGACGTTGAAAAGCACGGAGCTGCGTGTTGAGCACAGAGCGAACTATTCTTTCGCCTTTTACTAAAGAATACCGTGTGCTCGCCACCAAAAGCAGCGTACGCTTATTTTTGGAGGGCTTCTTCCACTGGGTTGAAGCCCCTACTAAATTTAATCTAAAATTATTATTTTTAATTATGATAAGTAATCTTATTAACCTCTATCAAATTTAATTTAAACTTGTTTTTTAATTAGGATAGGTAATCTTATTAACCTCTATCAAATTTGATTTAAAATTATTTTTAAATTAGGATAGGTATTCTTATTAATTGGGGTAGTAAATAAAAAATGTAACAAATATTACTGTTAATATCTCGTATTTGTGCTATCATGATAATATCTTAATGGATTTGAAAATATTTCAATATTAATATTTGTCGTTAATATCTCGAGAACAACATGATTATGATTGGAATATTAGTGTTTAATTCGATGTAATCAAGAAAGCAAGGGGTCTGCAAGCTTGTGTAGAGATTTCGTTGTTTAATGATATTAGTGTCTAGTTCGTCAAAATTTAAGTGATATTTTGTTTTAATTTAATAATGAAAATCTAATAAATAAAATATTTAAATTTTAGAAATAAAATTAAAAATATCTGGATATTTAATTTTGTCTAAATTCGTTCTTTTTACCGTGTATATTTATTTTATTATTAGAGATATATTTTTCATTAAAAATTAATTCTGTTGGAATTGTCTCACATCTAATATGGAACATTGGCTTAGGTTATTTATTTTTCAAATAATTAGTTTATTAGTTTGTGTTAGTAACTGTAGGATTTTCAAATATTATTTTCCTTCACTTGCTAATTACATTTTAAAAGTAAAAGAAGTTGAAAAGAAATATGCCATTAAGAATCGGAGTTTTAGAAGAAAAAAATAATAGAGAGATCTAATATCTTCTTCATTTTTTAGATTATGTAATAATCGATATTATTTAACTTATTTTTTATTGATATCAACAAAAAATTGTAATTAAATATTTATCACTATTTTATTATTATTCTATTAAGTAGTTATCTGCTTCTATTTTTTTCTACTTTTTTCTATTGATTTTGATGTTAAGGATTGGCATTTCGTCTAATAAAAAATAATTTTATCGTTAATGTATTTTTATCCAATTTGTTTTCCATTAGTGATTATTTCATTTTTTTTTTATTAAATTATCTTTACAAAAATATTTGAATTTTGACAAATGATGATGATAGTGATGAGGCAAAATAAAAGGTGTAGTTAGAATGAAATTTTATTTTGTCTTTCTGTTTCTTTTATATTCGACATGTAAAAAATCCACACTTTAGTTGAGTGAATATTCAATCAATTACAACATTTTGTACAATTGAAAAATAATCTAGAAAAGCCCATGTCCAATTATTTTATTTTACAAACAGAGAAAGCAATGTCTCCTCCCACCGCATGTTGGGACCCATTATCCTATGTGCTTCATGTTGATGGGCCACACATATCTTGCACAAAATTGCTGTTTCTGTTTGTGGGTGTGGCACCAATTACCATGAAATTAGATGATATGGCAACATTTAACAACTTAATTTCTGGAACACGTGCAAGCCTTCATATTTTTATATACATAAATACGGATTCTTTGAGGTGGAATGAGAATCCAACTAAGAACTTCCACTTTTTGAATTGGGTCTCTCACCATCACTCCAACTCAGGGGTTTAAAATTCGGTTTCGGCCGATATATCGCTATATATTTTTCTCTCTACTCTTTTTTTTTTTTTTACAAAAATGACCGATATAATACGACCGAGATATCGCATATCGGCTGATATTATATCGCTATATATTTTTCTCTCTACTCTTTTTTTTTTTTTACAAAAATGACCGATATAATACGACCGAGATATCGCATATCGGCTGATATTCGGACCCCTGCTTCAACCCTTTTGGATTATATATTTGTCATTTTCATATTAAAAAAATTATATAAATGAGATTTTGATAAAAACAACAATTACTCCATATTGACCATTAAAATTGCCAATTCCACTCTCATAAGCATTTAGTAAGCATTGACTGATGAGGTTTTAAAATATTTAAAATTTGAATATTTTCTATCTTTTCGTGTATAATAAGTTTTTCCATAAAAAAGACTTATGAGAAGTGAAAAAATGATAAGATACATAATGCATGATGAATGAATATAATACGTGTATACTTGAGTTTTAAATGTTGTTCTAAATGGATATTTTTGTCTTGAGGAGTACCAAATTTTTCAGCTGAAATATTTGTCATTTTTAGGATTAACTATTTTTGTTTTTATCTTTAAATTACAAAAAAAAAAAAAACAAAACTTAGAAATTTCAGCCAAATTCTTCGTCATTTGCTCTCATTTTGATAAATATCAGCTGAAATTTTAGATTTCAATTGATATTTATATTTAAGATCTTGACATAGAATATGGGTTGATATGGTGTAGGTTTCTATAGCAATGAAAATAAAGCCAAATTTTGAAAAAAGAAAAAGATAAAAGATAAAATGTCAGAGAAATTAAAAAGCGTGGCCATTTATACACTCAATTTTTCTGTCAGGAGTCACTTTTTTTTCGAAATTTATAGTGAAATTATCATTTTGCCCTTCTAATTTTGAAAAATCTTTCATCATCCAAATACACATCAGAAGGGCAAAATGATAATTTCATCTTTAATTTTAAAAAAAAAAGTGTCTCTTAACATAAAAGTTGGGTGTCTAAATAGCTACCACTATCTATCTTATCTTTTAAAGTATCATGCAAATACCAAGACAAGTATTAGAGCATTAATTTTCATAACGGCTAAATATGCATTGGTCAATGCTTTAAAAGTTGTAGGGCTCGTGTCATTTAAACTATGTTTACTTCAACTATGTAAAGTAAAATAACACCTTTTACATTTATCAAGTGATAGAAAGTATTAGATATCTACATGGGTGTAGAATTGGTTATCTTCCACTTCAGAAAGTGAAAGGTCACAAGTTTGAATTTCTATGGCCTAACTTTGGTGTACTTTAGGGGTAGGGGTCCACCCGTAGGGATTTTACGTTGGATATCCCGTGATTTTTCATGCGTAAATTAAAAAAAAATATATATTAGATACTTTGAGAATAGAAAATACTAAATTTATTAATAAATAATGGATCTGGATTCTAAAAATAATAATGCTTTCGAATAGGCATGAGTAATCAAATGGAATAAAGCAGTTCGATAAGAACCTCCCTCGGGCTAATATAATATAGCCCAGTTGAGACATTGTAGAAGAGGCTAAACTTCTCTTAATGTCTCTTTGAGCAAGAGCTAAAGTAGCTCCTAATAGTACCATTTTATTCTTTTAAAAGTCATTTGATCGGTATTCTTTCAACTTTTGAAAGGCAACGAATTATATAAAATTACAAAAAAGGTATAATTTTAAAATTAATTTAATATCTCCCTTTAAAAATGTATTTACTTGTTGTGAGCAATGTTTAATTTTTTATATATATATTTAAAAAAAAATTAAAACTCTCACCTTTTTTTCGAGTACAATTGTATTTACACTTGTTGTTGGTTTAGTTATTGCTAAATTGATAATTTAAATCTATTAAAGATACGAGTAAAACCCATCTTTAAAAACTAGCTTAAAATGAGAAGGTGCCCATGTGCTTTTAAACTCCAAGACCCAAATGTCTACAGACAACGTGGGACTTTGCTAATACTCCCTCTCCGTGCGTTAGGGCTGGAGACACTTGACTCGCTCTTTCTATGCAAGACTGGAGATATAAACTCAATCCATCCCAGTGGTACTATCAGTCTGGTACCATGTTAAACACATAAGTAGAACTTATCGTTAAAAATCGACTTGAAAGAATATAATATCTATGTACTTATAAACTCTGAGACATAAAGTTTCACAGACAATATAGTACTTTACTAACAACATCATGTCAATACAACGAATGTGTAGACAACAAAGATTTGGACAAAAGTGAAATAAGGACAGGCAGCCACCCTACCGTAGCTCTTGTTTCTAAATTCTAACCCACTAAACTCCTCAGCAAAACCATGGGATTGTGCAGACAGTCAACTAGAACATGTATTGCTTTCATGGTTTGAGCAAAATTCACTAAAATCTCCTATTTTTCTAAAGAAAACTAGCAAGCAATGAGAGAAATCCAATGGTTTCATCTCTAAAAGGTTTGCAGTCGAGTTTCATGTTTGATGACAGTGAATTTAAAAGTGACAGTGACTACTGTGATCGTTACACATATCATATTAATTATTGTTGGAATAGTCACATTAATAGTTGCATTGATAGTTATCTTTGTTTCAAAATAAACATTAACACTTAAATTTAGAGTGGTAAAAGTTTAAATAATAGATTTGCATTGAGCCAACTTTTTTAACCTTCTACAAGACTACATTCTCACATCCAAAATGTTGACAACATAATCGAATAAGGTAACACTGATTTAATTCTCACATCTAAATGATAGCAACACTGTAAAACTTATTTTCCCATATACTTTAACATGTTGCACAAGTGACTATAAGAGATATTATATCTATAAATTATTAATATAAAGAATATAAGTATAGAAAATATGACACTAGAACATACTTTTATTTATATATATATACTAGCCTGTTATGTGGAGTGACCTAAATTCTTTATAAACCCCTATATCTCCCTCTATATTTTCAATGTGAGACTCATTTATAGCACTCCCAATAATCTCCCCTCGAACGAGGCCCTTCGGTGAAGAGAGCGACGTTGGCCATCCCGTTCGGCTGGGGGATCTCCTGAGCCCACATGAGGTAGTCTGAGACTTGACTCTGATACCATTTATTAGGACCTGAACTTCCAGTCCAAAAGATTAGCATGTTAGGCAGGACCGGCTCTGAAATTTCAAGGGCCTTAGGCCCAGCAACCTGATAGGGGCCCTAGGCCCTAAGGAAAGTGTATGGTGGGGGCCCTAGGCCATTGGTCAAATTTGGGGAGCCCTATGCGGCTACCTATTTGGCCTTAAGCCAGGGCCGGCCCTGATTTTAGGTGAAGTTACCCAAGTAATTTATAAACCCTTAGATCTCTATCTGCACTTTAAATGTGAGACTCGTTCACAACAACTATATATATATATATATATATATATATATATATATATATATATATATATATATATATATATATAAACTATATTTTATACTTATGTAGTATGTATATATTTATAAATTAACATTCAACCAAATAGGTCTTATCTAAAGAAAAAATATTGGGTACCTTGTGACTAGTAAAATATTAAATACTTAAAATAATTTTAATTCATTAAAATTGTGAGAGTTAAAAAGGGTTTTTAAGATTGAATTGAGTGATTTTTATGAGATTTCTTATTTTTGTTAAGATCTTTTCCTGAGTCATCAAATGGAGTGAGAGTGACTCATGTAAAATGAAAGTTGTTGAGATCTAAAAATAATTTGAAATAATTAACATTCTAAAAACCTTAATAACATAACTTCCCATCAATTTTCTGAGTATCATATTCGAAAAAAAAAATCTACTCAAGAGACCAATCATGTGAAGAAATTTAGCCCCGTATAAAAAACAAAGTGTAGTGAATGAAAAATAATTTGAAGTTATGAAAATACAAATATCTTAAAAGGTTGATTTCTAAAGAGTTGCATAGATTACATTAATAAAAGCCATAGAAATCAACTGAATGGATTAAAAGTGCACTTATTAATATACAATTGCATTACATTTCATTTCTAAATTCAAATTTTAACTACTTAATCTTAATAGTGAAGATCACCGAATGTTTTCAGATTTATGATTTTAATCATTAAGATAAAGTGATAAAAATTAATTTTACAGTTGAAATTTAGTCTACTTATAGTTCATCAAGTCAATTTTAACCTATAAAATTGATTTTCTACAAAATAAAGAAAAATTAATGATAAAAGGAAAATGGATAAATTTCATTGTGGAAACCTAAAAATATAATATATGAAAAGTGTTACAAAAATTTGATGCTCCTTATTATTCTTCAGATTTTATTAATAGTTTATTGGATATATATTTGCTACAATAAATTTGAGCTTAAACTTGAATGTACTATAGCCCCATGGACCATTTGCCACGTAAGGCTTCCGCGAGGCTCTGGGGCCAGATTACTCCATCCAACGGCTAGGATAAGTCCATTCCCATGTGAAGGGTCAGGATTCATTGCGAGTGACTATAAATGTACCCGTCACATTTCTTAAACCCAGTCTGATCAAGCCAAGGGTTTTTGTCGGAGGAGAGAGACCTATCGGAGGTGCGTTTTCTTCCCCTTCTCCAAAACCCTAACCCTAGATTGCATACTCGTTTTTATTTTTTGAGGTTTATTATATCTTCGATCTCATTTCTAGGGTTTGGTTTGATGTGACGATCGATAGGTTCTCGTGAATCTTTTATGATTTGTAGTAATTTTTTGAGTTCTTGTTGCCATTTTTCTCCGTATGTTTTTTGGTCTAATCAAAGCTTCCTTTTGGAGTGGATTTGCTTTGGTGATTTACCATTTCTTCTTGCGTTATCAAGTTTAAGTGATTAAATGCAAGTGATTGGTTGATGATGTTCTTAAAGTGAAAATCATTAAGCTGATGTTTCTTTGCACGTGTTTACTGTATATTGTTCTCATTGGTGGTGCTTCTGGTATATATGACATCTTAGTATATGCATCTTCATTATTGTCGCTTTGCCCTCTCGGAAGGGTTAGGCCCTGATAAAGACTCGGATTGATGTAAGTAGCATGGGCATGATTAGTTGTGGGTAACAGAAAATGATTTTTGATAGGGGTGAGTGGACAAGCACTATTTAGCAAGCCGACCCTACATAGAAGAAGTAAATGACTTTGATGGAGACGTGAATCAGTAGTTTCTCTATTGTGAAAAAGCTAGAAACTATACTTGAGTAGTTGTTGCTGCTATAGCCTGGTGCAGAAAATAACTAAAAACTATGTTATGCTTAATTTGGTTTCATCTCTTAAAAATAATTTTTGGTAGGGTTGAGTGGACAAACACCACTTAGCAAGCTGATTCTAATAGATGAAGTAAATGGCTTTGATGGTGACAATGAATCAATAGTTTCTCTGTTGTAGAAAAAAGCTAGAAACCATGTATGATACCTTTTTCCTGAGGCCTGGTGCAGGAAATAACTAAAAATGATGTCATGCTTATTTTTATTTGTTTCTCTTTCGATTCAAACCTAGACTTTTTGGGCATTGCTGTCCATATTATTCCAGGGTTTTGAGTTTTTTCATCCCTTGGGTGTATTTTGTGCACATGTATGTGCAATCAGTTAGTTAATTCGCCAGAGTGCATGCTTTTTATAGGGTCTAGTGGAAAGTAAGGTATAAAAGCCAATTCTAGATATTGTTTCAATATTTACCTTTGATGATGATGACTACAATGGTGACCTCCTTATATCTTCCTTTATTTCAAGGATCATGTGCTATGATACTGAGACAGAGCTAGGATACAACAGGGACACATGCTATGGATATGGCTAAGACACAATTTTAGACAACAATTAAGCGTCTAACATTATAGTCTGGAAGTATTACCTATTTTTTAGTGTATAGGCATCACAAGTGCTCTTCTTTTGGATGTTGATATGTGGGTAATGGGTCCTTAACATAATGTAGGTAATGGTGTTTTAGGTTCTCATTTGGGTATGGATTGAAATATTTATACCATTGGCTTATAGGAAGTGATTGATGCTAAATGGATTCTTTGTATGCTTTTGTTTTTGAGGTTTAGTGAGACAAATTTAGGAGGTTTTATTACTTCTTATGTGAATTTCACATCTTTTTATGTGTTAATAACCGTGTAGTTGGTGTCTAGTAGATAATGATGCTAAGGAATGTCAAATGAGGTTAGAGTTACAATATTGAATTCTGTTGTTGTATCACTTTCAATGTTACGAGGACCTGCTCTAAAGTTAGCACAATATAAAATCTAATGCTTCATACCCTCTTCTGTTTTTGAGGTTTAGTGAGAAGAAGTTAGAAGATTTTATTACCTTTCATGTGTTAGTAACCATGTTGTCAATTGTTAGTAGTAAATGATGCTAAATACATCAATTTGGGATGCTGACTTAGGTTGGAGTTACAACATTGAATTTCTATTGTCCTATCATTTTTCAAGGTTACCATGACCTATTCCAGCGAAAAGAGGGAATCCAAAGCTTAGTATTATTTTATGTTTTTTGTTTTTTTAAAATAATTATATACTTCTAGGCAGTTGTACTTTGTAAACTCTATAAGCTAAATGGCAAGTGCCGCTTGTTGTTTCTAGAGTCCCTTTTTTTTTTGGTTGGGGGTGGGAAGGAGCGAGGGAGGGGATGGAAGGTCCTTTATGGTATCATTTATAGAATAATATTCACCATGGAAGTGAATATGCAACTTGGAGTGATTCTATCAACTGTTTGTATTGCTCTTACCAGTATGATCTTTATAGTCATACAGATGTATTTCAGTCGATTATTTGTATTAGGGTGTTTTTGACTCTTTATGGCTGCTCACAATATAGTATATTCCATTTTTCCACTGTTTTGAAAATTTTGGTGTTGATCTATTGGTGATTCTCAATTTTTATAAGGCATTTTGTTAATTTGTGCATGTCTTTTTTCATTTCTATATGATGGCATAGTAGCCTGATTTTGTTCGGAACATATTTCATTTTGTCTCTTTTCAATGAGTTTGAATGCGTATTGTTTTGATGTATTGTTATATTTCTGGTACTTTTATATTGTGTGGAAAAAGGGATATGGAATTGTTGCAAAATATATGCAGTTTTGTATGCTAAATATTATAGGTTTATTCATTTCCAAAACCTAAATGACAATGAATGAGTGGTTGAGAAGGTTAAGATCTTGCCTTCCCAGGTTTAGCTAGTTGCTGGCTCTTGCCTTATTGTCATTTGCATGGTTGAAAATACTGGAACCGGTCATTGTACCGGTCCTTCTGGTTCACGAAACGAATCAGACGATATTATCAAATATCAGTTGAACTGGTCTGAAATTTCAAAACTCCATAAAGAATTCTGAAAAGAGATCCAAAAAATTATTAGAAATTTTATTTTCATTCTAACTCAACATATGGGAAAATATCGGTCCCTTTTAATACAAGTATGTCTTACTATTTGATCTTGAACGGAATCATGTTTTTAGTAACTTACTGATTTTGATTTCTAATCATTCTAATATTTATTTAGTCTTAAGATATATAATAAAAAACTAATAATTATCCATCAAGCATGAAGCAAAGATGGAAGAATAATGAAGTATTTCATTCGTACAATCTTGCACTCATGTTCTAAAGAATTAGACCGACATAGACCTAATAGCTACTATAGTTTATTTTGAAAAATAACAAAATATATAAAAAATAAAATAAATATAATAAAAATTATTCATCGATCTAAGTAAGAAAAAAAGATCCAAGTAAGAAATCTTTTTAGTAACTAAATTTACATGCAAACTATTATCTTCTTCTGTTTGAAATTGAAAAATGACAAAAATGTGAAAAACAGAAAAATTAAAAAAAAAATCTTTTCTCCTAAGTTTTATTTTTATAGCGTTTTACCTTCGTTACAATGCAAATAATACTATTTTTACGAAAAAACTAAACAATGAAAAAAACTTCACCTCAAAATATTGATTGGTATTTAGAAAATATTGGCTAGTTTTTTGTGATATTTTTGTTTTCTCTATATTTTTTGGTTGTAGTTTGCATTTTTTTGTTTGTACTTGTAGTTTTATTAGCTTCTACCATAACCATATCTATTCCATTGGTGTAGTTGCATTGAGGTGTATTGGATTCTTTCCCTTCATTAGAGCAAATTTTCTAACACAAGCACTGGATGACTATGCTTGCCTTTTGTTCGTTCCCTTTCCTCTTAATGATAAAATGACTATAATTGTTAAAGTAAGATGAATATAAGCATTCATGGCATTGGTTGGTGTTTTGGCACATTTGTGTGGCAATACTTTTCTTATTGTTTTCTGTGAATGTAGGTCAAAACTATGGCTTTCAGAAGTAACTTCGGCAATCTACTTAAACAAACTATAAGCAAGCATATTCGACCAGAATTGTCAGCATCCGTCCCATCGATTTACCAGGCAATAAGATGCATGTCATCTAACAAACTCTTTGTTGGAGGTGCTCTTTTTTCCTTTGTACAGATAATTTGAATTCATCATTTTTATCACATCATGATTTCCTTTGTCACCGTGTCTTTATGTTTATGTAAATGTCAGGGCTCTCTTACAGCACAGATGACCAAAGTCTAAAGGAAGCTTTTTCTAGCTATGGTGAAGTTATTGAAGGTTTGCCATGTCCTTGCCTTTCCTGCTCTATATTTTTTCCACTTCAGCAAAACACTTGATCCAATTGGTGCTTTTGTCCAGCGAGAGTTATCATGGATCGAGAGACGGGCAGATCTAGAGGATTTGGCTTTGTTAGTTTTCCATCCAACGAGGAAGCAACTTCTGCAATGAATGCAATGGATAGTAAGGTAAGACCGGTGTGGACTTGTATAATTGTTACCCATGTAGCTTGGCGAGAGAATCGTAAATTGATCACTTGCCAATGGTTATTTAATGGTAATGATGTATATAATAGTCACAATATAGTAGTAACTAGTTTGTTAGGCATTAATTAGATACAATATCTCTAGATTCCTGTCACATAAACACATTCCCTTGAAAATACTCGTGTTTTCCTTGGAGGGATTTCTCTAAGTCCTTTTCATGCATTTTCTATATGCTTTATTGATCAGTATGGTAAAATCAGGGTGGTTTTGCAATGTCTTTTATGTATTTGGAAGTGATTGCTTGTCGTTTGTTCCATTTTCTTCAATAGAAGTTACAGTGCCCTTTAGGGGATTGATGTCAACATAGAAACTTGCATTAAATAGGCTGTGTATTAATTTATGTGAACAGTATATATTAGATAAACATGAGCTTTGTATTAGTTGAAGACTTAAAGGTTGGTATCAATTTAGTGTCGGATGGACACTCTGAGATGAGTGGTGCACCTATGTCGGAAACTTGCACCTGTTCTCTATGTATGCTTTTATTTCTTAAATTATTCTAGATGGTGGATACCTTTATGAGAATGTGAATTGTGTGGTGAATCCTAAAATGACATGCAATCTATATCCATGATTTACATAAGATGGTAGAGAGAAAAAATAAGATAAAGCAAAGAATAAAACAAAAACTTATGCAAATTCACACTTACGATTAATCAAAGCGATTAAAAAAGAAGAATGACACGTAAGCATAAAGTCTTCATGGCACCAAAGAACGACTCAAATAATGTAAATGGATAGTTAGCTTGAGCTGAATCTTCAAATCCTCTGTTAGATCAATGCACAACCTGTGCTATCCATGGCTGTATTTGTCTTTATCAATGGTCAGATATGTAGGGATTGTGCCAAAGTTTATCCAACCATGATGAGGTGAAATCTAGATTTCGATGCATCATTCTTTGATGACGTCCCATGATGTCCTTATCACTTGTATTTGTGTCACTCTTGACACTTGCACTCATGCCGATTTATTTAGCAATCTGCAGCATCTCAAATCACATTGAGAGGTAAACTTTGTTTTTTTGTAGAGGCAAGGTGTGTTGGTGTAAACCAGTTGATATGATATCTCTGGCTTGGTTCCTTGTTCCTTATTTTATTTTTCATTTTTATTTTTAGGAATTTTGATGAGGTTTCGAATCTTTCTTCAGGACCTACATGGCAGGATGGTAAGAGTAAACTATGCAACAGATAGGAGTGGTGGGTTCCGTAGCGGCGGTGGCGGCTATGGCGGTGGGGGTTATGGTGGCGGCGGCGGCGGCTATGGCGGTGGGGGTTATGGCGGCGGCGGCGGCGTCTATGGTGGTGGGGGTGGTAACTATGGCAGTGGCGGCTATGGTGGTGGGGGGGGTAACTATGGTGGCTCTAGTGGTGGTGATAATTATGGTAGTGCTGGTGGGGGCAGTGGCAACTATAGGGATGACGATGAACCTGACAACTTTGCCGACAGGCGAGGTTGATTAAGTCATAAATATTGAAGGTTGGAAAAAGAGAGACTAATGCAAATGAAAGTGAGTGAGACTCGGTAAAGGAAAATCTTGAATTCTGCTGTTTATAATTAGATACAATTCTGCTTGCATTTGTGTCAAACTTTGTTTTCCTTTCTTTCCCTATCTGCTGTAGAGATGGGCTATATGCAGAATTTTGACATCTGAGGGATGTTGAATAAATAGGTGGTAGTGTTCTTCTGAACCTTTTATATAGCATTTTTATTCTTCTTATTTGAGGCATGCAGTGGATATATCTGATGGAATAGGGTGGGCATTGACCAACTTTATCCTTAAAATTGTTCTGATTAGCACCTCTAGCGACTAGTTGGATGCGACTCCTGAACACCTCTTGACCTAAAAAAATTTGTTCTGACTATAGATAGATAAGATGGGATAAAGACTTGCTTGGATGAATGTCTTTCCAGTGCAGTCAGTTAAACAGGGTGCATGCCTGTTGCTTTGGAATCTTAAAAACCTGAAAGCCTGGTTGGGGGAAATAGAGCTTGTGCATTTATAGTTCTGATTGTTGATCAGGTTTGTACATATCAATGCTCAAGCCCATAGTTTGATACCTGGCTCAAATATTTTATGTAGATAGTTTATATTTTAAATGCATTTGATAAAATCAACACTATAGATTGAAAGTAGACTTGATGAGCTACTAGTGGACTAAATTTCATCTCAAAAGTTAAGTTTGATTCATTTGTTCTTAGTGGTCATAATCACTTAATATGATTTATTTGAATGTTTTAGATGTTTGGTGACATTGACCATTGAGATCAAGTGGTTGTAAATTGAGTGTTGCATTAAAATTTTAAAGACATTAAGTTTATTTTCATTTGTATAGTTGAATTTTAAAAATTAGTAGAGGAAAAAAAAATCGAAGAAATGAATCGTGTTGAATTTGGTCATGGGTTTTGGATTTTCATTGTCAAAATTGGCCTTTTGCTTGGCGCAGTATAGTTGTGCCCGGTCTATTGACACACCTATTGATCGCGTTTGGCAACTGGTTTACAGAAATTGGTGACTTCTTTAGCAAAGCTGGTTGGATGAGAATGGAAATGTCAGATTTTACTTTTGTTAAATTACTAAATTCAAGGTCTATTTACGAAAGATTAATGTGAACTAGTTCACAACAGAATTTTTCTGTTTTTAAAAATCCCTCTTGCAGTTGATGTGAATGGTGAATGAGCCCCACTAGGTGAGTAGTTTTGACTCTGTGACCTTGTGTTGAATAAGTTTCCTTTCATAAGAGGAAAAATAACATAAGAATGGGGATGGTAAATTTTATAGAAAGGATTTCTTAGGTTACTGACATTAGAAACCTTTTTATATAAAAATGATTTTTTTAACGTGTCAAAATGGTGATATAAAAGTAGAGCTCATTTATTTTATTGGTTTGTGTTTGACTTAAATAAGTGGGCTTAAACAAGATTTCTGTTCCATTAACTGGCACTTGTGTTTTTACTTTGGGCTGTGTTCGAGGGGAGTGCATTTTAGGTGGGTGATCAAGGGGATGCATCTTAAAATGAGTACCCCTTGTTCCAAAGTGTCTTTAAAAGGAGAGGGTAAAGGTAAAAGGTTGATTTTTTACTCTTATTCATTCATTACCAAATAAGGGGGGTGAAGGGTATCCCTGATTACCCTTCACCCCCCTCATCCAAACGCAGCCCAAGTCTGCTAAGAGATATGTTGGGCTTTTAGCCATGTTTATTTTTTATGTATTTTGGTTGTATTTTTATTTTTAATTTTTTTGTCTTGTGATTTTAATATATCATCATATAGTCAGATCTGAACTCTGACCTGGGCAAGGCTTCTGTGAAATTACTCGTTTTTTTTTTTTTATAAAGTTTGAACTTTACTTTTTTGTTTTTTAATTTAAGTGTGGAAAATTGTGGAATACAGTAAAACTCTTACAGGTGAGTTCACTACCTTTTGAGTACACTAAGGTTAGACTATGGGAGCTTGAATCTTCAACATTCCATTTCTTGAAGTGTGATACAACTGGTTGAACTATAGTAATGTACTTTGGAAAGGTCTTTGTGAAATCAGTTATAAAAGTATGGGGCCCATGTGGGAGTGGTAATGGGTCAAGTAGGTTATGGATAACGAAAGATTTTTGTCTGTGACTCGAATGGAGTTTTAAAATTATCGAAACAACTTGACTTATTTTACTTGAATTTTTAATAGAAAATAAAAGATAAAAAGAATTTGTCTCATTGTTTGTGATAGTATGTTAATTTTTTAACGGGTATCTTTTATATATTTTCTCTAATCGAATTATTTTTTGGAGCGTCCACCGCCTAACCCACGTAGTCAGTGCTGTCAGGGATCAGAAAAATACAAAAGATCACACGTTCCAAACTGCTTTACTTAGTTGCTCGTATTATAGTAAAGCATGTCAGTAGCTCTGATTTTCGATCTCTGACAAGTTACTTGTCTCATCTTGATTTCATCTAGGTGAAAAAAAAAAAAAAAAAATGCTTATCTCCTCTCCCAACAATTCTCGTAATACCAGAGAAGTTTCAATGGAATAAATATATCAATTTTTATAGCCTAATAACACTACTTGAAATAAAAGTCCTTTTATTTTTTATTTTTTATTAAAGATATTTTTCTTCTTATTTTTATATTTTTTAAAGTTTTATAAAAATGTGGGTCGAGTCGGATTGAATCAATAATTAAAATTTTAGTTCAATTTATTTTGTTCAGATAGAAAATTTGTCATTATCCATGTTCTAACTTAACTTAAATCTGATCCAACCCAACTCATTGCCACCCTCTACTAGCATGTAATTGTCTCCTATTTAAGGTCCTCTTCTTTTTATTAACACAATATTTGTAGTTTAAAAGGATAGATAATTGTTGGACCAACTTATTGTGTCCTGGTAATGATGAGAACAATAGATTAATCGTCTAGAAAAGTTTGATAGTTTATTTTTGTTTCTATTTTATAAATTTCTTCGAAAAAAAAAATTAAAACTCCTACTATCTGTGATAAGGATTATTGATCAATTACTTGAATGATAATTTTTTTTATTTGAGTTAACTTTAATCTAGAAACATAATTTTCTAGATTCAACTATCCATTTTTATGGTTTTATATTTGTTGATTTGCATATTTCTTGAAAATAATTTTTACCTTTAAGTAGATTTAATTAAATATTTTCTTTAACATCGACAGGTCTTACGAAAAATTGAGTCAATTTGCTAAAAAAAAATTGAGTCTGCTTAAGAGAAAATGGGTACTATTTAGGTGGGTACTAATGAAGGAAAACTCTATAGAATCATCCATTCTAGCATTTCATGAGCATGTTCCATCACTGAAAGGTGCAGCTCATTGCCCATAGACTACTTTTCACTGTCATAAGCTGGAGAATTATCATTTTCATTTTTCTTCAGGGAGTTAAAATCTATGTATTTATAGACACTGATGGTTTACTAATTATACATAAAAGTTCTCAGCAGTGGGGATTTTCACGACTGAATATTCTCAGGATGATGTTCGGGTGTGATGGTTGTGCATCTTGAGTGGCGAGAGTCGTTGTATTACACCATTGGTAGCTGTTTGTTGCTACGCCTACTGTCTCTTGGAAGGAGGCGTTCATTTGAGTCTGAGCTGAGCTTGTCCCCTAACTGTCACAGAGGACTGGGGCGTACTGTGTAACCTTTCTGTTTTTTTTTTTTACTCTTTTGGTGGGTGAGGTTGTATACACCTCTTGTACTCTCCCCCCTATTCCTTGTATCTGAATTTTTATTAATGTGATATTTATGTCTCCACAAGAAACAAGGTCTTATTATTTTTTTTTTTTGAAAGGTCGTGTGAGATCTTATTATTAATCTGCATTCTGCATTTGATGCTTTACACAATGTCAACCATCAACATCAACTAGAAATCAGCCACAGGAAAACACCTACTTACAAAGACAAGAACAGGCCACCCGAAATAGAAGCTTTACAGATATCTGATTACACAAGCTACATGTAATCTGGAACTAAGTGTTTCTCAGGCCTTCAGATGCAATCACTATGATTGATGACACTGGGCTTTTGAATCAGAGCTGCAAGAGTTTTGGTAATCTGGGAGATTGGTGGTCGTAACTCTGGATCAGTCTGTAAGCCAAAAAGAAAAAAAACAAAAGATAGTAATTTACCGTGTTATGGTGCTTAGATCAGTCCATAACTTGAAAGTAATATCCTACTCGGGTCAACTACGATCAGTAGTCACCCATGTGTCTAACTACCCATTTTGTAAATAAACTGAAAGTAAGCTAGGTTGGGTTCAAATTGGTTCCTAACCCAAATCAAACCTGCCTGTGTTTCACCCCTTAGTTATCCATGATCTAGGCCATTCACTGTGTGGAGCTGGTACTCTCATTGTAGAGGAAGCACTTCTGCAAAAGCCTGTCATGGATTGAAATCCTAGAAGCCAGACCTATCCCGAAAACTGAGTTATGTAGATTGAAAACCTAATTGAGTTTTGTAGAATTGAACCAAGTTGTCAAGCAAATCTTGATTGAGCCAATTGCATTTGACCGTACGAAACAGCTTCAGGAGGGTTGTAATTGATTCTTGACAGAATCAAGTTTCTTCAGGCCATCCAAATTCCAATGAGAACCTAAGCAAGTTTTGATTCAGTTCAATTTTAAGACGGTAGTAGTACTAGTGTGGTTTTGTACTAAGTTGATCCAATTAAGTTGGACTACTATTTTATTGATTCTTATGAAAATAGAGATTCATTTGACATTATTTTAGTTGAAATAATACCCGAATACACAAGGCGATCACATTAGCAAACTGAGGCAGAGCTATGGAGCAGCAGCTGCCTCTAATTGTTGGATCAACCATCTCTTCCAAACACTGATAATCTTGCAGGTAGGTTGAAGCCCATTTCACCAAAGACTTCTGCTCTCTTACCAGTGAACTATCACCATAACAAAAGAGGATTAAAAATCCATGAAATCTATTGAAAGGCACTTAACTAGTACATGGATTCTTGTTGAGTGCCCGAGAAGGAACAATATTGCACTCCACAACAATCTAAAGATATTCCAAAAAAAAAGAAAATATTATTGCATAAATTTTAATTCATAATGAACAGTAGTTACAGGAAAGTTTATCTACATCTCCAGAAATATATTCATCTTTGAAATATGAATTTTCTTTATAATGGTTATATGCATTCTGTGTTGACATCCAGAATAAATTGGATTATGGAAAACACTGTATGGATTAAATGGCAGACCTGTTACGAGGCTTCCTCCCAGTTAAGAGTGCCAGCAGTAATACTCCAAAGGCATAAATGTCGCACTTTGTCTCATCAAAGTCTGGCTTGCCAAATTCAGGAGCTGTGTAACCCTTACAGTCCAAGGGCAGTTCAACGTTCTGTTACCAAAGCCATGACCATTACATAAAGACAACCATGAGGTGCACAGTAATATCGGTAGTAACCTTGCAGTCTAGGTCCAGTTCAAGAGACACATTTATAACTTCAAAAAAAAAAAAGAACGAAAGAAAAGAAAAGAAAGAAAAGAAAAGAAAAGAAAAACCCATGCCAATCAATGGTAACCTTATAACATGTGAGGAACCTCAGAGCATCCAGCCCCCAGTCACTGACAAGTGGCATGAGCTCCTTATCAAGCAAGACATTGGAGGCCGTTATGCTACCATGTGCTACAGGAGGCGAGCACGTCGAGTGTAAGTAACTGAGCCACCGAAAGAACAGGAAAAAATTAAAAAAATAACTGGTTAGTTACATGGAAAATAAAACAATTCCTCCCACTCATGCACTCACTGTACTTACCTTAAAGCAGAAGCTACACCAAATGCAATCCTAACACGAGCATTCCATGACAGAGGAAGGATGGCAGCTTGAGGAGAATGCAATGCATCTTCAAGTGACAAGTTTCCAGCATATTCATACACAAGAATGTAATGCCATTGATCCATACAGTAGCCTAAAAGGCTTTCAACATTTGGATGCCTCAAATGAGACATTTTCTGGATTATCTTTAAAAATTGTTCTTCTTCATGGACATCCAGTGGCATCATGTTTATTTTCTTCACAGCTAAAATCTGTATGCCAAAACTCGCAAGAACAATAGATGAGAAATATAGCAAAACATGGGCCAATGATTACAACACCGATTTCTTTTTTTCTTATTTTTTTGACAAAATCGGATGTGGGCCTCATTTTTCACCTCTGGATAGTCAAAATGTACAAAAGAACAAGAACAACATCTCTTTCTATTGAAACACCGTGTTCCAATAGGTAGTCAATAGGGTGTCTTACTTACAAGAATATTCTAAAGATAAATCAGGTCGATACCTTACCTGGTTGTTAGGGAACACTCCTTCGTAAACAGAGCAAAGTGAACCATGTTTAATGAGGCTTTTTTCACTGAAGTTTCTTGTGGCAACTTCAAGGTCGGCAATGGAATATGAAGTGAGGTTTGTTAAGGTTTTGTCTCTCTCTGGAAGGATTCTTCTAGATATGCTTTTTGCTCTGCCATGCAAGATGAAGTGTATAGACCTTTGATGGATATGAAAAGAATCCTCAGGTGGTTGCTCCCTGCTCTCTCTTGGTGCTGCAGAAGGAAAAACCAATTCACGTAACATAAACAATGGATAAAAGGAAACAATTTTTATAGATTTTTTCTTCATAAAGATATTGACAAGTGCGGGCTAGTAAACTTCAAAATTAAAATATGTGATATGGCTTTGATTATGATGATGATTTATCATGAAATGTATATTAAAAGATACAAACTTGAGGGGATAAGAGTGCTACTTTTCACAGATTTACTAGTAGAAAGACAGCGCAAGGTGCTGCAGATCCTCTCCATCTTTTTGAGTTGAGATTTGTTTGATATACAGATGTAGATTGTAATGAGGGTCGCCACACAAAATGCTACTAGCACTACTGCACCAGCTATAGAAGCAGTTGCTGCAGGAACCAGCCTTCTCTGACTATGGATATCAGCTTTCTGGGAATGATAGTTTGTTGAAGCACTTCTCATACCAAGTGGTTTAAAGCTACTGCTGTTCTGTTCTGTTGACAAGTTTTTAGGAGGCATGGCTGCTGCGGGATGGCCAGCTCCAATCATAAACATATTTCCCTCAATGCTAGTAATAGTAATAAATGATCAGTAAGTCCTGTCTCATAATAAATAGAAACATGCAAAATGAGAAAGTCATCATTGTTGCCATTTCTTACCGTAGATTCTGAATGACGTCAAACTGCACTGGGAGAATACCACTGAAGTTGTTGTTTTGAATGTCACTGAGAAAACAAGCAATTCAATAAGCACCACAACAAGGCTATTAAACAGACATATCAGAGAGGAGGAACGGTTTTAAGAGACATACAGAACAGAAAACGGGAGGTGTGCTAGGAAGCTAATGGCTCCAGTAAATTTGTTGTTCTGTAAGAAACTGGCAGAGATGATGACATTGTAAGAAATAGAAACATGAGTTTGTTAAGTGGGAAAAAAAACACAGTACACTTACAGCTCAGTAAGGTTTGTCAATGTACTAAATGAACTTGGCAGATCTCCAGTGAAATCATTGTAAGATAAATCCCTGAAATGATTGTAGTATATTTTAATCAATGCAACCATTTATATCAGATTTTAAATGGATGAGTATTTCCTTTTAGGTTCTATTTAGTGAATCATGAGAGAACTTCATTACTGGCAAAATCTTGGCTTTTATCAACAGGTACCCCACCCCTATCCTTGCAACATAACCCCTTTTTGTAAAGTTGCAGGAAAGCAATTTCAAGAAACAATAAGATTCAAATGGATACTCGAGAATTCATCAATTTAGGCTAGACTAAAGCTTTATATACTTGTCTAGTTTATAAAATCAACCACCAAACTTGTGTTTGAAATTTCTCTCTCATTAGACAACCATAGTATCTCAAAAGTAGATTTTTATTAAAAAAAAAGAGAGCAAGATACCTGCTCATTACCATTCATATAATTAGTGGTTCTTGTGAGTGACATTGGTTACACTTTCACATATTTTTGAAGGAGATTATAACCGAAATTGAACCACATACCATTAGACCCCCACATCTGTATCACAGGACCACAGAGTTGAAGAAAAGCAAGATATCTGATCATCAACTACCATTAAGAGAATTACAGGTCCTAAAAAGTGACGAGGCTTTAATTCCACTTATATTGGCCATAGTATAATCTCCAACAGATAGTAGGTGATCAGATTCAAAATGTTCATAGCTAAAGTCCTATGATCCATTTTTTCCCCTGGATGCAAGTTCTAGTTTAATTCATCCAAGAAGTAAGTAGTGGAACCTTACATTTGTTTTAGATTAACCAGACCCACAAACACATCTCCAATAGGCCCAGACAAAGAATTGTGACTGAGATTCCTGTATCATGAAAAAAGTTGCAGAGATTAAAATCCACTTCATAATTCAAAAATCAAACACAGAAGAGCCATCACAGATTAGAAGCAACTTACAGATAGCAGAGATGATTCATGGAATCCAATGCGGGGATATTATGGGTGAATTGATTGAATGCCAAATTTCTGCTTGGTGAGAGAAGTCACAATGCCAATCATACATTTGATATAAACTTTGAACAGAAGAACAAAGAGATGAGAAAATCCTTTGATGAAAAACAACTTACATATGGGTGACACTGGGGGGTAAATAGGATGGAATTTCACCATGAATATTATTGAAACTAGCATCCCTGTAAAGTAATTAGAGAGAGAGAGAGAGAGAGAGAGAGAGAGAGAGAGAGAGAGAGAGAGAGAGAGAGTAGAGAGAAAAACGAAGCTTCTATCCACTCATTTGATGCTCAAATCACTTACAAATCTTTCAACATGAGGAGGCTTCCAGGCTGAATCTGCAGCATGCCATTAAGTCCTGATCCATTAATCTTACTATTTGGACAAAAAAGAATGAAATTGGTGTCAGATAGAATGTTCAAAATGGGGTGAAAGGAAGCATCTAAAAACACACGAAGAGCAGATAATACATACATGGATTGAACTGAAGTTCCAGAGCATGATATTCCATTCCAACCTTCTCCACAGGGGTCACCACCAATGGATTTCCATCCACTAAGCTGTGGAGGGAAGTTCAGAACTCTGAAGATATCTTGTAAAGCTCCAACTACAAAATAAATAGAAACAATCAACTGGTAGAGTCAAGCCTGGGAATCACTGAATTACTGAGAACCTTCCAGCTCTAGCCTTCTTTCATCGTTGTCATAAAGTTATTTGTCCCATCTATCTGTCTGGTGTTGGCACTCATAACTGGATTCAGCAAAATGTTTTCCATAGGTCAACTGACTATTTGAGACCCATAGACTTAAACATGCACTATTTATGATTGCAACAATGGAACACTTGCCAACTGTGACTGTCTATAGCCCAGTATCTATCCGATTTACCTCATTAAGGGACAAAATAATTCATGGATGTCATGATTCCTAGATCTCTGTCCTGAGGTCCATGCAGTCGTGGAGACTATTTTCTGAAGAGTATATAGTTTATATGGTCTTTCACTTGTGCAGTTTGGGCACAGACTAATGATCCAGACCATTGATATGATTTACTCCAGTATTCATGGCTCATCAAATACAATCTCCAAGATCATAAGAACCCAGCCATAAAGTTCTTATAGCTGTGGTTGCCACATTTCTTTTTATTAGCCATCTATTTTTTGGCCTCACAATTGAGGGTTTGCAGTCTGGTTATCTAGAGCATTGGTCAAACTGCACGCTTTACTGGCCAAGAATTATATATCTTCCACAATCAGTTGTAAGTGGTAGGACCTAAGGGTGAAAATTGGGTCTGATCAGTCAGATCCATCTTAACCTGATGAAGGGAAGGGCTTGATGAAATGGGGGTCATGGCTCAGGAGAGCTTCAAGTTTTGAAAACCTGTCATAGTCTCGGATGAATTGTTAGGCACCCCAATTCGACATCCTTCCAATCCTTTTGTATCAAAATCATCTCATTTTCAATGCCCAAGCTTACAAAGCATGATGTCAAGGTTAGGATGAAGAACTCTTGGTGAGATTTGGGCTCTATAGTGCACTCAGGGTGCACTTTCTAGTCAGTTTAACAAGTTTTCACTTTAAATTAATAATAGAATGTAATTGGTTGAGATAGGTCAGATCTTAAGCTTTTTTTCAGATGTTGGGACAACTGGGTTTAAACTTAAGTTTTTCAGGCTCTTCTTTTGCCTGTGTCTTTCCGAGAATGTTCAACTATTAGGATTGAATAGAAAAGCAGCACTTGAAAAATGAATCTCATATGAATAGAATAACTGACTTTGTTGATAATGATGAGCACGAGACAAAAATGTTCAGCCATTGCAATTGGATTATGCTTCTATTTAATATTGTGAATGGAATTCCATTCTCAATTAAAACTAGTTCAGACTCATTTATGTATTGAAATTACAGAACATGCATAAAGCATTTGACAGCATCTAAAATATCATCCAAGCACACACAAGATATCCCACAAAATAATTAGAAATAGAAGCAAAGGAAGAAGAAGAAGAATAGAAGAAAAAAAGCAGAAACAAACAGATTACCATCAGACGGATCTGTATTTGCCAATGTTGTTGCAAATGGTAATGTAAAGAAGAGGCAAAACATCAGGAGATGTTCAGCCATTTCTGGAGATATCAGAGCAACAACCTGTAGAGAAAATATATCAATGGTCACCTGAGAACAGAGAAAAGAAGGAAAAGAAAAGAACTCCTTAAGAACTGTTAAGAAGAAATCAGAGATAATAAAACACCAGTTCTTGATGAAAATTCTATTTAGAAGTACAAGACAATCAAAATTTCTAAGAGGAAACCTCACACTAAGCAGTGAATAAATGCAGGAGAAAATAGGGAGATGTTTAAACATTGGTATGGCTACCATTTAGAATTTTCTTTCCATAGAAATGCAATAAAAAATAAACGAACTACAGTTTGGAAACCTAAATTTTCTATCAGAAGAAAAGAAAAGGAAATAAAAAATAAAGCAGCAGAGACCCATAAAAAATAGCAGAAAAAAGGATTAAAAAATCATAAGAAAGTGATAGAAAGTGCCCTTTCTTGATAGTAGAAATCAAGAAAAGCAGAGAAATGAGATCAAGATATGAAAGATGATGGTGGAAATACTCCAAGTGAAAAAAAAGGAGAGAAAATACAAAACCTGGGTCTCTATTACAATTTAAGAAAGAAAAAGAGAACATATTTAAAATTTGGGGCATGAAACCTTTCATTTATTACCTGGGTATCAACAAGAAAAAGGAAATGATAGGAAAAGAAGAAAAAGAAAAGAGACCCATCTTTGATGGCAGAGAAATCTCGTCAACCTAACCATGAGAAAGAGCAAAAAACCATTTGATAATGCTAGAAATCAGAAATCAAGAAAACAAAATGAGATACTCATTACCAGAAATCAAGG
Organism: Chimonanthus salicifolius; assembly: GCA_013350335.1. NCBI lineage: Eukaryota > Viridiplantae > Streptophyta > Magnoliopsida > Laurales > Calycanthaceae > Chimonanthus > Chimonanthus salicifolius. Next base: position 47,372,323 of record CM023540.1, on the reverse strand, counting down.
ACTGAGAGATTATGGTTCTGCTACTGAAGCTCGAAACCGCTCTAAGAAATAGAAGAAAGCTGTTGATTATACGTGAAAGACACAGTACGTTGACAGATACGGCAAGCATGAAAAGGTTTCTTTTCCAAGTTCCAACAAACCATGAAAAGAAGAAGAAGAAGAAGAAGAAGAAGAAGAAGAAGAGTGACCTTCGGTTGCTTTGGTTTGATTTGCTTCAATGCAAGAAGTATTAAAAATGAGAGGGAAATGACTTCAGCCCGTTCCATTTATAGATTTTGCTTTGCTTTTGCATGGTCCGCGCATGTAAATTGGGTCCATGTTTTTTTCTTTTTTCCTTTTTAACATGACAAACCGAACCGGTCAAAAACAGAACTGAGGGAATGGTCGTGGGCAAAATGGGTAACAATTCAACCACAAGGATTATTTGATACAGGAAGTTTCCATGTGATTTTATATATTCGTGGGATAATGTCACAAATATTTTTGATATTTTCAAATTTACCATGTCAAAATACCAATCGCCGTTAATATTCCAAGATTTATAAGCACTGCCATAAATTCTTGATAAAATTGCGATAAATGAAAATATCGCGATAATATTCTAATAAATTTTCGATAAATTCTTTATTAATATCCCTAGAACAGTATTTGTGACAATGAATGTGATTAGTCTCACCTCCAATACACAGTGAAGATACTCATGTTATAAAAAAAAATTACCAGATTAATCAAGTGTAATAAAGATCAGATGTGTTGATCAATTTCTAATTTAACCGACCACTCAGATCTAATTTCTAAATTGGTCATCCTTAGCCAAGTGGCAATATGGCTTGAAGCAAAAGACATACAAATCATATCATAGCACAATATGAAAAAAGTAAAATACAAGACATAAATGTACTAATGTAGAATATGACATACAAAAGATGTTAGGAAATACAATTAGGCCGAGCCTACATCACTTTATTACCAAGACACACTAGAACTCTACAATTTGATGTAGAGATGTACAAACTCTTAACAGTTACTAACATCTCTTAAGAAAGTAATTTGAGTTTTAGAAGTCGCAAAAGCAAAGCTGATCAACAGAATTGGCCTTCGTTAGCAAATTTGCAAATTGATTGTTAGATAAAACAATTGATAAAGTAGTGGTCACAAGAATATTTCTGATGGACGTAACAATAATCTATTTCAATATGCCTTGTCCTCTTTCTCGATAGATATTATTTTGAGCAATCTGGATTGCGCTCTTTTTATCACAAAAAAATAAGAATAGGTCTAGAATGTGAAACACCAAAATCTAGAAGAACCCATCGTAGCCAAACCACTTCTAAAGTAGTACTAGCCAAAACATGATATTCGACTTCAGTCCTTGAGCTAGATACAATTGACTACCGAGAAATAAGTTAATCACCAAAAAGATAACAAAACTTGTTCTAATTTCTTTTAGAGTCAAATCACTTGCCCTATCAACATCAAAATAAGCTCGCAAACACAAAGGATGTAGGTGAAAAATGAAGTCCATGATACAATGCTCCATGTATATATCACAAAATACAAAGGAATAGCAAAATGCACAGTACACAGTGTACACATTGTATTGATCTACCACTTGTTTAGGACATTTCCAAAATTTGTACCTTATATAAGTTCTAAACAATAAGCAGATCGCTGTAGTCTAAAATCCTAAAAGTCATAAGGGAGTGAGCTAAACCAGCCCAGAGTATATTGTAATCAGTCAGTTACAGGGCTTAGGGCTTGACTCAGTGTGATATTGTTTGCTTTGGACCTCGCACACAGTTCAAACCCGCACGGTTTTGTTCCTGGGCCTTGGCCCAAAAGGCCTCACACAAGAGTTCCATGGGTGGTTTCAAATAAACCCTCTCCCTTTTTTCCTTTCCCACTGTGGGATTCCAAAAAAGGGAGAGGCAAGGTATCACACTTCTATGCAATAAAACAATGTAGATAGCAGGAAATCATTCATATAAAACATTCTTAATAAATTCTCAATGTTTTCCTCGTTCTCAGACGTTGCCCAATGAGTTACCTGTCTCCTTCATCCACACATATAGGAAGAGGAATTAACCACCTCCTCCAATGACATGCATTCCACATTACTTCTTCTTTTTTTCATTCATACCCCATGCAATAGAAATTATCCACAGAAATTAATAAAAGAAACCTGGTTTGGATTGACCTGGACTCAAGTCAGGCACATTTCAAGTCCAAAATAATCAAGCCCAATTTAGAATCCAGGTGGACAGGGGGCTAGTAAATGAAAGCGCAAGTTTGGCTAAACACATTTTATGAATTCTAGTATTCTGATTAATATTGTATAGATATGATATATTTTATGTAACATGTAGTTTAATTTTATAAATAATACATCAAGAAACTCCATTTTGAGCCCAAAGAAGCTTGAGCCCAGTTTAGGTTAAGTGCAAGGTGGGTTGATTCAACCATTTAATAAATATGCCGAACTAGGTCAACCCACTTAAGCTTAGCCAATATTCAAATGGGTTCTAACTTATTTAATAAATATTTTGGTTATATATGGGCTAAATCAACCAATTTATGATTTTTCAAACTTGGTTGACCTATTTAATAAGTAGGTCAACTTTAATATAAAGTGAATTGAGTTAAGTTTCTAATAAATGGGTCAGATCGACCTATTTAACCTGAGTCATTGACTGAGATTGAATTCACCCATATAAGTATATAACAAATGAGTCAAGATCCATTGGAGTCAACCCATTTTGTAAATGCACTAAATTGAATCAACCCATTTAATTTTAGTTGGGTCGAATAAATCTATTTAATAAATTGATTGAGGTTAATCACCTCATAGCTTAATTGGACTATGTCATCGTGTTTAATAAATAAGCCAAGTTCATTATACAAATAATCAAGGTGCTTAAGACTTACTTAATTCTTAAATATGAACTTCATAAATTTTTCTAGAAAATCATTTCTCCACGTCTTTATGGAAAAATAATTTGAACATCCCCAGGAAAATTTATTTTAAGCATGGAAATTTCTAGAAAATTTTATACAAACATGAAAAAAATCTCTCTTTTGAAAAATCTTTACAAACATGCGAGTCAGCTTTCATAGTACTCTTCCACTCAGCCCGACAAAAGTCCAGAGTGTGAACTTCACACTTGCCAACAATAGAACGCAAGCTTAAATGACCCTCTGTTGAAATTGATAGAGAACAAAGAGTACTATTAAAACAGTTGGAATTCGGAAACACAGCTTCAAGTGTGAAGGGTGTGATCAATTAAAACCGACAAGCTATGTGCTTGAGCCCTAAATCACTAGTTAGCAGCATTCACAATATTAAGGTAACAGCTTTTCCTTAGTGAAAGAGATCCAACACTGGTTAAGTAATGCAACATGTTCTTTTGAGGTCCACAGATACATTCTAATCTTACATAAGCATGCGCGAGTGATGAATGCACAGCATTGCCTTAAGAGATCATAACAATCAGATGGAGAACTTCATACCTATTCAATTCACTTTCCTCTCTTCGAAAAAAGGAAAAAGAAAAAGAAAAACAAAAAAAAAAAAGTTGCATATTTCATAGCATTTCGTTATTATCTGTCATGGGTGGCTCATAATTTGCTAGAAAAACTTGGACTTTGAGAATGGGTTACAGGAAAAAGTAGCAAAAGATGTGTCTTTATGAGCTTCCATGATCAACTGCAGAAGCAACAGCTTCCTTTTCTTCTGATGAAAAAGGTATTGGCTTTGTAGGAGCCGGTAGGCGTCCAATACTATCGACCTTATCCAGCTGCTTTGGCGGAGGTCTTGCTGGTCTTGGTAATAGACGACCCTTCTTTTCAAACCACTCCGGTTTAAGCAATGCCCTAAAGCCTAACTTGTTATAATAGACTCTCCTAACAGACCCACCAGCAGCTTCAATAGCTTCTTTAGCCCTGACAGTAACCCTAGATACCTGCACCATATAGAATTATAGATGTAGGTCTTTCATGCTTTATTGCAGGCATAAGAAAAATGCATGTGAATGTATCACAGTTAATTATCTAGCCGACAATACTAAATGAAGATTACCTCCAGGTGAATTGGCCACTGAATATGCTCAGCACCACGACCCATCAATCTCACTCCATCTTCTATCTGCTTTCCTATGGCTCCTGTTTCCTATTGTCACAAAAGTTCCTTCAAACCCCATGAACAATAAACAGCAAGGGCATAATTACTAGAAAGAAAATACCTTGAGAGTTTTCATAGTGATCAGTTCTGACGAGTCGATCTTGCCAGCATTTATGAGCTTTGCAATCTTTCCCAACCCCACTGGCTACGCACAGTGAAGCAGGAAAACTCATTAAAATTCCAAAGGAATTAAATATAAAATTATTGAAATACTTTTTTCTCTCCAGCAGGTAGATTATACTAGAAGAGTAAAGAGACCTGTATGCCAAGGGCACTTTATTTTACAAAATGCTATGTTTGACATACAGTACACTATATTAGGCACAGTAGAATATATATGTACTTCATAATTATTGTTTCTTTTTATCACAATACCATTAACAAAATACAATTTTATTCATCTAAAACAATGAAATGCGTAGGCAATGGGCATTAAAATATACTAAACAAATAATTATCATGTAAACAAGCATATTATATACTTAATCAGAATTTTTAATCAAGTATTGCTAGATATGAATTCATATTGACTAGGAAGTCTAATTACTATAATAGAAAATTTAAAGTAAAATAGTTTTTCTTCAAAAACTAGACCTATGAAGGTGATCCCACCTACAGCTTGGCGAGGAGCAAAATGGGTTTACTGCCTTTGACTACTATGATGTTGTGAGATGATCATATCAATGGGTTATTCTTATATATATATATATATATATATATATATATATATTAAAAGTAATGGGTTATTCTTATATTGACATTATCCATATACCACAAAAGCTGTTGACTTCTGTACAAAATATATGGCTACAATATACTCCAATCCATGTCAAAAAAAAAAAATTGTATCTCATGCAGCAAAAGATTAAAATTATGTCAAATATACTAAAGTTTATGTAATAACATTGTTCAGTATCATTATATATTCATAAATTAGTCAGAAAGTCTTATTTCCCATTCCAACATCTTACATCCACATCAAAAAACGAATATGCCCACGTCCAAATTGCATACATGAAACACTGATATCATCAACTAAATTTTTTGATCAGCAATACCATTGAGATGACAATAATTGAAATTACATCCCATCTATCCGTAATCAACTTCATGAGGTCAAGTCCTCCACTTATCTAAGTCATGGATAAGTTATCAGCAATCATGTCATCTAGAGTTGCTAAATTTGACTACGTCATTAAAACAAAAAAAAAAAAACCAAAAAAACATCACAATTCATTTCTCCCCCTTTTTTTTTGAAAGGTAACTTCATTAAACAAAAGAAGGATACAAAGAGGAAGGTAGCATTTGCCTCCCCTTTGAACCTTGTAATTGCAATCCTTTAGTTCTTCATTGTTCATGAAAGAATGTTCTTCTATGCACACTGTGACCAAGCTAGATGGCATTCACTGATCTTCTTTTCTATTGTACATCTATCTAATCAGAGCACAGTGGATCATTGATTCTGGGCTCCGCTAATATTGGTTTCTGTACTTGTTCAAAATAGGTTCTCTGATTTTGACCAAAGAAAAAAAAGTGTGGTTTCAGAAACAGAAAGCTTTGCAATCATGAGAAAGTTTTAAAACTCAGAAACTCCTAGAAAAACTAGTACCAGCAACTTACAACTTATTTGGTTACAGCTTCAACGTAATTAGAAAAGAAATTATAATGTGAATCTGTTTTTCTTTGTGTGTTAAGTGTAGATATTCTCTTAAGATAAGAATATCTAATGCACTCTCAAAAAATAACTTAACGATTTCATTATCATCGCCATCATCATCATATGTCGTTATCCCATCTAAATAAATTGACCATTTCAAGTTAGCAATTTCATATATTACTAAGAAAATGGTGAAAGACTGAATTTTAAAGCCAAAGATATGGAGACAGAATAAGCTCAATTGTCTACTAATTATTTGCTAATTTTAAGTCCAAAGATATGGAGAATGGAATCATTGCTTACTATTCCTAATGGTGGGAGAGAGAGAGAGAGAGAGAGAGAGAGAGAGAGAGAGAGAGAGATTCTTCATCATCAGACATGTTTTGATGCTTAATTCACACTCTTTTCTAACCTTTCTTTCCACCTGATTTCTTCATTTCCATGTGATTAACGCAGTTCTTGATGCTAATATCCACCAACATCCATCACAATTATGCAGCAAAATCATTTTCTTTTGTGTATGTCTCAGATTTTGTTACAACATTGAAAGGCATTGGTTAGAAAGGAGAGATTGGATGTGACTTAATGTTAGAATAGAGATGCCAAGATTAAAAACAATAAATAATAACAAAATAAGTGAAGCACAGACCTTAGATTTAATGGGTAAGACAAATCAGTTGTGAATTTGTTTAGTTTCTAATCGTGACTACTCATTGCTTTGCAAGTATTTTCTGGAAATGTATTGATGAAATCTGACAATGATGAAGAAGCTAACTGTTTTATCATCCCTCGCACACAGGTATGCCCTAATCTGATGGACTGACCTCAACCCCAACAAGTCAGTGCACCCCTCCACCCAATTAATCAGATCTGGAACACAAGCACCATATCAGCATGTTTCTTGCAAACCCGCGAGTCCCAATGTACCGACTTTTGAGCTTCTTGTTACCATTGTTTCTTTTTTTCTTGGAATGGTAACATAACTCAAACTAATAACTCCATACGGTTATGCCATGATTATTCATCTTTGAGCTTGTTGTAGTTTATGTTTGTTTGCAGCAGTGCTTCCCTTTTTGCACTTAAGAATTTCACAAATAAGACAGATAAATGACCAACAGGAATAAACAGATACCCATCAGTATTTACTCCCAAAGCTCTCTCTCTGGAAGATACCAAAAGGTTAAGGTTAAAAGTGCCCAACCAGGAGCTGGCTTAAAGTAGAAATATGGAACTCAAAACATAAAGAAAGCTAAGTATGACAAAGAATTCCAGGTACCACTGAGCTGTGCAAATTGAAACCTATGAAAGAATCCACAACCAAAGCCCATTGATAAAATTGGACTTGATCTTGCAAATTACAGCTCTAGCCAAACAATCCATTTAACACCCAAAGGTATCATATACCAAAGAACTTGACTTTCCTCTGGAAAAGGACCTACAGCCCATCTAGAAATGAGAATTGGAATAGAAAGAGCAATCATCCAAACAAGAAATGATAGACAAATTCCTCATTCCTCCAACAAAGATAACAAACATTAGGGGTGGAAAAGTTTCTCAATTTGAGGTAGCCAATCGTCAAACTTTGCCTAAGATAAGCCATTAAGGATTTGGTTCAAGGAAAAAAAAACAAAAATTTACAGAAGAAGATCATTGGGTGCCTTATTCCAAATCTGCTGGTCTTCCTCTCCATCCAGTGGGAAACATCTTTGTTTAGATGAGATTAAATCCTCAAATATAAAATATTTTAGTCCATCAAATTCATTTTACACATTTAGGCCCACACCTCCCTACAACTCGGATTTCCACTGTATCTTTCATGATTTTTTTTTTTCCTGCAATCTATATGCCTCTGGCTATTTAAGTGTCTTACTCTCTCCAGCCAGAAGCAATTTTATGATGTTTATTGCAATCAACATGGATGGTCAAGTGGGTATGCCATGAGAAAGTCCATTACATGAACTAGTTTGAGTTTTTTTTTGAAATGGTTGATATGTTAATAGATAAAGAGGCACCAGTGGTGCAAGTACAAATAAAGGAAACAGAAAAAGAAAGCAACAATAATCACTAGAAAGGTAAGCAAACAATGAATCCTCAAGTCAAATCGATGCAAACTTTCTAGGCACGCAAAATGTCTGACATCGAAATATTCCGGAACACCTGCAAAGAGACAGCCCAAGAGGCACTCTTGGCAAGAGCGCGATGATCAACCGCAGAAGGAGATTCACTCTTATTTCTGAACAGTCGGTTATTTCTTTCCCACCAGAGGCTCCAAATAGGGGCGAAAAAGGATAATTTCCATAAAGAGGCACATTTCGACGAAACAGAAGCAATGTCCCAAAAAAAGGACAACTCACCAATTGATGATGGCATAACACAAGAAACCCCAAACTGATCAAGCACCAAGAACCAAACCTTTGAGGAGAACGGGCAATGAAGAAGAAGATGATTCGACTCTTCGGAAGCATGCAAACACAAGGGGCAAACACTAACCATGATTCGCCCACGTCTCCGAAGATTGTCCTGCGTCAAGATTTTCCCTAACGTGGCTGTCCAAACAATGCTGATTGACCGCGGGGGAGCATTTGAAGACCAAATTTTAGGGTTGACAGTAGTAGTACCGGAAAATGACGACGACCAAGAGTGGAAGGACTTAACCGAGAAAAGACCACTCTTGTCGGGCCACTAAACAATGCAATCATCCATATTGGGTTGATTTTGAAGGATGATAAAGATTGGAGCAGATTAGTGAAAGCTTCAGTATCGGTGTTGAAGAGGTTGCGACGAAGAGGAATATCCCAAACCACATGGTTACCCGACAGGGAGTAGAAATGACAGAGAACCTCGGTAGGATTAAGGGAGAGCCGGTAGAGGGAAGGAAATCTAGAGGCCAAAGAGGAGCCATTGCACCATAAATCAGTCCAAAACTTTAATTTGTCACCACGTCCTGCCTTGAAACGAGTCCCAACTTTAAATTTGTCAACACAAGCAACAATGGCACGCTACTTACCGGATGCGCGAAGAGGGGCAGGGTTGATGTCCCACCCGAAGTTCCCCAACCGATACTTGCAGAAAATAATAGACTTCCAAGGAGAATCCCCATCGGAACCAAGACGCCAAAGCCACTTAGTAAGCAAAGCAGTGTTAATGGCCTGACTTGGACGTAACCCCAGACCAACATCAGAAATCGGTAGGCAAACCTGATTCCACTTTACAAGATGATATTTCTTCACCTCCTCACGGTTACCCCACAGAAAATTTCTCATAATCATCTCCATCGATTGAGATACTTTCTTGGGACATATAAAGGCAGAAAGAAAATACACAAGCAGAGCATTGAGAACAGATTTGAGCAGAGTGATTCGACCGCCGAAAGATAAATACTTTCCCTTCCAAGATGCCAAGCTTTTACTGAACTTGTGAATGATTGGTTCCCATAGTGAAAACCCAGGAAGACCAATGCATAGAGGAAGACCCAAATAGGTAGAAGGAAGGATAGCAGATGCGCAACCAAGAAGCCCGGAAAAGAAGGAAAGCTCAGTGTTGTCCAGATTGATCCCATAAGCGACACTCTTGCAATAATTGATTTGGAGGGATGAAGCCAACTCAAACCATCTCAATAAAGCTCTGAGGTTCTTGATATACTCTTCGTTAGCCTTGCAGAAGATGATGGTGTCATCCACAAACTGTAAGTGATGGATATGCAAAGCAGAAGAACCAATGTCGAAGCCGTGGCTGAGGTTGAAATCCGATGCGTTAGAAAGGAGAAGACTAAGGGATTTCGCAACCATGGTAAAGAGAGCCGGAGATAGAGGATCTCCTTGGCGGATGCCTCTGGAACTCTTGAAGAAACCTTTAGAAGATCCGTTGATGAGCACCGAAAAATAAGCAAAAGACATACATTGAATAATCCAAAGGTACCAAATCCGACTGAACCCATACTAGAGAGCACGAAGACCAGAAAGTTCCAATCCACCAAATCATAGGCTTTTGCCAAATCTAACTTGCAGATAACACCTTTACGATGAGCCTTATGCTAGGAGTCAATACACTCATGAGCAAAACTCACAACATCCATAATCTGTCGTCCTTCAACAACTACCGATTGAGAAGGAGAGATCCGCTTGGGGAGATGGACCTTGAGTCGATTTGCAAGTACCTTAGCAAAAATCTAGTAAGGACTTCCAAGAAGACTAATAGGGCGAAAATCAGAGAGGGAAGATGCCCCATCCTTCTTAGGAACCAGAACGAAGAAAGTAGCGCCAATCTCCTTGGGGATAAAAGCGTCTTGGTGAAATTCCGAAATAAAGCAATAGGATCAAACTTGACAATATCCCAAAACTGTTTAAAGAAAGCAATGGGGAAACCATCAAGCTCAGGGGTACGGTCCTCACCAAGGTCCCACACTGCAGCTTTGATTTCATCCTCAGTAAAAGGTTGCTCCATGGAGGCAGGCTGATGCAGCTGGTATGATTGGGTTTGAGGGTTTTGGGTGATGACTCGGCTAAGTTAATAAATAATGGGCATTCAATGATAATTAGATGGATTAAATGGGTCAATAATAATCAAATGGCAGTTTGGGAATTAAGAAATGAAAGACTAATGGATATTGGTTTTACTTTGGTGGATTGAGTGGAACGTTGGTGGATGGGATGAATAGGAAGGTTTAGAATGGAAAAAGAAGGGCTAGGCTAGATAGGTTTGGGTAGACTTTGGTAAATGGGAAAGAAGGGTAGGTGGTGTCTTCTTGGGTAGTGGGAAAGGTAAAGTGGAGAGAGAGGGGGGCATGGAGACATGGGTTCGGCAGAGGGCTTAATAGAAAAGATCCCTGGGCCGGCGGCTGAATGGGTTGTTCGATGGACAGAGGAAAGAGGCGGCAACAAGGGTGAACAAAGATGGTGACACTATCTCTGCTATAGTCGAGAAGGCAGCAACATCGCAGCACGGTGACGTTGGTGAGGCTGGCACTGGCTGGTAGGAAGATTGTGCCCGACGTCTGCCGGTTTGGGAATGTTCCGACCGTTTGCTTGCAGGAGGGAAGGGAGAGAACTCCGGGCGCACTGTCGAACGCCGGCGACAGTTGAATCCACAGAGGAAAAGAAGAACCCGTCAATCTCCATCGGACAGGAAGGAAACTTGAATCCACGAGCGAATCGGAATCCACCGGGGAAGAAGATAACATGGAAAAACCCAATTAATTCATATTCATCAATAATTTGTCTTTTACATCCTCTAATTGGGGTTTTTATAAGAAAACCCAAAAACTAAAAACAGCAACAAAATAAAAACGAAAATAGAATAATAAAAATATAAATAATCCCTAATAAATCTAATCTTACAAATAAAGCAATGAAAATAAATAAAAATAGAAATTTCTATAATTCTTTGATTTCTTGATTGAGTTTCTTGATTCGGCCGGGTTTCCCTATTTAGGTCGATTTGATATTGGGTTGACGGATTTTCGTGCTACATCACAGACTCGGCGGCAGATATAGATTGGCATGGAAGACCATGAATCGACAATCTAGGATAGGCACTGGCGAAATAAAGCTACTGAAAGTGGTTGAGAACACTGGAGGTGATTTCCTCCTTGGAGGTCACGGTGGATCCGTCAACCAGGAGGAAGCGAATGCAATTAGCTCGCCTGTGAGCAGAGGCCATGGCATGGAAATAGCGAGTATTTTTATTCCCCTCCTTAACCCACTTATCTCTAGATCTTTGCCTCCATTTAACTTTATCATTACTCTTGGTCCAATATTGATCCTGAGGGTCAAGGCAGAGAGAGACATCCTCCTCAGATAGAGATCCTGCTTGTTCACATAAATCAATTTGACTGATTCCACTAAGGATGGTAGTGAGAGTTTCCGACAAGAATCCGGAGTTAGTGGAACACCACTACTTGAGCTTTGATTTCAATCTCTTCAATTTTAGATGCAAAACATAACACTTTCTACTGGCAATAGTATCTTCTGCCCACCATTCAGCATTAAGGTCCCTAAAACCAAGCTCATGAGTCCAAAATAGCTCAAATCGGAATGGCGAGGGTCCCCATGATTCCTCAAAAGAGTCTAGAACCAAAGGCCAATGGTCAGACACAGGTCTAAGGAAGACCGAAACATTAGAATCAGGAAAGATGTCAAACCACTCTGTCGATACGAGAAATCTGTCGATGCTGGAGAGAGAAAGTCGCTCTTGACCATTAGACCAAGTAAATTCTCCACCGGATAGAGGGAGGTCCACTAGATCAAGAGAAGAAATACAATCAGAGAAATGCCGCATGAATGGAGTGAAAGAAGTTACCCCAATTCTCTCGTGAGGAAAGTGGATGAGATTAAAATCTCTACAAATGCACCACCGATCAGACTATTTCCCTCTTAGGGATTCCACCTCCGCAAGGAAAGCACTCTTTCTAGCATCGTCACAAGGGCCATAAACACAAGTCAGAGTCCATGCATTACCCAAGGACCTATTCTCAAAGTGAGCAGATAGGGAGAATTTGCCCATCGAAGAGTCTAATAAAGAAAGTTTTCTAGTGTCCCAACATATGATGATGCCCCCAGATCTACCAACCGACGCCTTAGAGATCCACTTAAAGTGATGAACCACACCACAAGAACGAATGACAAATTCCTGAGGGTCATCCAACTTTGATTCTTGAAAACAGATAATGGTAGGATTGATAGGATCGATGAAATGCTTAATTGTAGCTCTCTTTCCCGAGTCCCCCAAACCCCTCGTATTCCATGAGATAATCTTCATGGGGACACTGATTGGTTTACCCTGCTCGATTCGGTCCTTTCCGGACTTCCATAGTTGATAGAAGAACTTAACCTGTTAAGCTCGCGGGAAGTTCGATCTTTATTCTTGGAGTTTATTTTCTTAATAGAGTCCAGGTAGGAGCGAAGCACATCTTCCTGACCCTCCAGCGTTAAACCCATCATATTGCCAACCTGGATCATTCTATTATCGATCCAGTTAGAATGAGGACTGCTAGTCTGCCCATCGGTATCATCAGCACTAGGAGCAATCTGAGAGATGTTCCCACTAGCCAACTGAATATCCGGTTCCAAGATGTTAATTTGGGTACCATCTGATGGGTCCAAGATAGAGTTGTTGCGATTCATCTGGGCTAGAGACGGAGAGAAACCTTTTTCAATAACAAATTTGGACCACAGGCTAAAAGCATGGAACTGGGAATCTCTGGCAGGATGAAGTAATTTAGCCTCAGGTAGAAGAAGAGCTTTGACCAACAAGGAGAGGCATTCTCTAGAAGGCGCACCATCAGAAGTCTTCGCAGGCTCAGACGACAGACTTCTAGCAGGTTGTCTAGAACAACGAGGATTCGAAGGCAGGATGAGCGATTGCATTGATGTAGATGAATCACGAGTGACACAATGGGGGTGAGAACTCGCCTGGTGAGGATGATTTTCGTGGGACAGAGGGTGACAGTTGAGATGTAGGCCCAGGGTTGTTAAAGGCGACGGTTGAAAGATCCCTCTTGGATAGAAACCTCTTGGTTTGAAGAGGAATGGGTTTGGAGCGGCAGAAGGGACCCCAGAGTTCAAAAGACGTTGAGGATTCGGGTAGGAAGGGCCTGAATTTTAAAACAATTAGGCCTGGCCTGAAGGGTTCGCTAGGGTGAGTCAACCTGGGCGAGAAAGGCCCGAAGAACTGGCTCTGTTTGTTAAGACTTTGGGTTGTAGCTGGCTGACCCGTAATGAGCATCTTACTCGACGCACGTGAGAGGGGGATGCGTGGCTACCAAAAAGGGGATTAGGGCATGAAACCACAGCAGAAGGCGTAACCACCGCAGAAGGCGAAAGGCGAATTCCACTGGGAAGGGTAGATTGGTGGTTTGGCTCAGACAGGGTGGGCGTTGTAGGATACGGTTCGAAGGGAGGTACAACAACAGTCACCGAAATGGATAAGGGGTTAATGTTTGCAGGCGAGATAGGTTGTAGGGAGGCCGAGGTGACATGCTAAACTAAAGAAAGCGAGGGATGTGGGACACTGACAGGCTCAACAGTAGGGTAGGAGTGCCACGTGGGGGCGCTAGAGAGTGGACGAGATTCAACCTCAGGAGGCTTCACCAGAGACGAAGGGTTTCCAGCCGGATGGGAGGTGAAAGACTTGCTGCAGGCCTCCTTGCTGTCTTCTATCTCAATAGACAGATCAATCCAGTAATCTCCAACCATGAGGGGGTCCTCTTTAAATCAACCAGATTGGGCGACCAAAGCACTGTATCTAGCAAATCGAAGGTTGCTGCCGGAGATGGTCCTCGGGTCTATCTCAACCACCTTGCCGAGGAAGTTTCCAATCGAACCAGGCTCAAACCGGGATTCACGAGACTCTGATCCAATGACTTTGCAAATCCCACTCCTCAGATCAGAGACAAAGATCAGAAAAATGCTACCGATCTTTATTTTTAAGGTGAGAGGAGATGCCGGTAGGAGCGGATTGAGGTGGTAAGATCAGGGTGGTAGTTTGTGTTGTACGTTACAAATGGAGATAGTGAGCAGTCCAACTTGAGGTGTATATTGGAAAAATGCTGACCATTTTATAAGATAATTTTACAATAACATAAAAAATTGTTTCAAGAAAGATGGATAAGAGCAAAGATATCAAGTGAGACTGAAAAAATAAAGTCAACTCTCCCAAATGCAAACATTAGAACAGTGATGGAGATGAATCGGCCAGAAAGACCTATCTTTGGTTCACCCAAAAAAAATCTTTTTAATTGGATCAATCAAGCCATGTTTTTTCAGCCCATAAAACTTAAATCCCAAAACTTTGTGGCCTTTGGAATCATGGCTTGATTGATTAAATCACATAGGTTATTGGTGGACCCCATATTCAAGCTAAGACCTTTTGACTGAACCATCTCCATCACCTTGATGGGCCCACGTAAGGCTTCAAAACATATTACCCATGCACAAATGCGCAGAGATCATTTCTCATATGTGAGAAGGTATCTTAGTCCTTACGAACCCATTAGAACCACGCTCTAATCTCAACGGAATATGGGATTTAGGCTAGATGAAAATGATGATGATGAAAATCTCACTGGATGTCAAATGACACCATCCCGTTGAAAATTTTCACAGCCAATCCTAATTGGCTTATCATTTACTTGATGGACTCTACAATAATGCTCGTCAGAGGGAATTGCTTTTAAATCTTTGAAGCAAAATAAAAAAAAAAATACACATTCTTCTAATCCACTCTTTCTGGGCATAACAAGCTATGCCATCTTCTCCACAAAATCTTGCCCCTCCTACTGAAAGGGCCAGACCAACCCTCGCTCAGACCCCACCCCGTCCTCCCCTTCCCCTTTTCTCAATCCATGAGAGCCTAAAGCAAACAAGGACAACCTAGTGCATTAAAAAGAGTTTGAGAAAGAAGAACCAGATTGGGAGAGCTAATCTGATCTAAAGCTATTGCTTATACATAAATTCCCTCATCATTTTGAATATCCTACAAACATAACGGATATACACTTAAATCATGTAATGTAGTGCTTCACCTCATTTACTTTAGTATTCTTTACCAACGGGATTGTCCTTTGGTCATTTCATTTCTAACATATGTAATGTCTGTTTAATCTGAGCCAGTCATTATTTCAGATTTGGATCGACCATAGCCAAAGTCAGGCTGCTCTGTCCATATGATTGGAAGACTTTTCCTCAATAGACTATCATCCATTTAAACGTTTACTCAAGGGAAAGTCATAGAACATTCAAGCAATATAGTTGGGCTATTGCCCATCCGCTATTTAAATGCATTCCTATCTAATTTTATTTCAAAAAATGGTTATTTTCTTAAAAAAAGTAATTTCATTCCATGCATCCAAACAAAGAATCTGCGAGTCCCCTAGACACCTGGAGCTCTCCTTCCCCATTCTATCCATCCAAAAAGAATCCAGATCCTCTGTTGGCGCCAGCAGAAACTGTTCTATTTGACCAATCGAAGTGCCAAAAAAAAAAAAAAAACCTCTGTTGGCTGCATACAGAGGATCCGATCTCCATCCAAAATCGACCCCAATGTGGGTACACTGCAAAGAGTAAACTACTATTTTTTTTTAAGAAAAAAAAATGTGGTTAAAGGCATTTCGAATTGTAGTTGCAAAAATGGTTATTTTTCTAAGTAGTTCCATTTTCTTCTAAGAAACAGAGCAAGGGTAGGAGCGTACCTGGAAGGTGAGAGAAAAGGGGTTCTTGAAGCCTCTCTTGGGGAGGCGGCGCCGGAGAGGGGTCTGACCACCTTCGAAGCCTAACTTGTGAGTGCCTCTGGCCTTCTGGCCCTTGTGACCACGCCCGGCGGTCTTGCCCTTTCCAGACCCAATTCCTCTCCCTTTCCTCCTCTTCTTCTGGCGGGCTCCTTTGTTGTCCCTCAGATCATTCAACCGAAGCAGGCTCATGCCCCCCATTGCCATGCTGCTGTATCCCTTCATCAACCGTCCATTTGCATCCTCCGCTCTCCACAGCCGTTGAATCGCCAACGATGGTGATTGGGGGATGACTCGGATACTGACGCTTTGAGGAGTGTTGAGGATGGTAGTGGTGGAAACCAAGGAATGGCGGAGAGAAGAAGAAGACAAGAATCTCCTCCACATCTCACTGTTTTTCTTCCTTTTCCCCAGCAATTGCTCTGCTCTGCGTTTAAACCTTCCAATTCTCTCGTAGGGTTTTGTGTGTCTGTTAAAGTGCGAGAGCAATGAGTGGCAATGGGTCGGGTCTAATCGGGTCGGATCATTCGTTTTGACAATTATTATCAAACCGACCATTTATACTATAATTTTGAGCTCCTTTAGTTCAACCTGATCCGATCTAATTATTAGGTAGGTTCAAATTAGATCAAATTTTAAATTAATAAGATTAAATTCTTAATTGACTTAATCGAGTTTTCTTATTGACTCATCAAATCAACTTAATTTAATAATATATCCCGTTATTGATGGGTTTAAATGAGATAAAATTAAGCTTAATATGCTTAAATCAATATGCTAATAGACTTGGCACCTATCACTTAGTCTAAGTCAATTAAGTCAAATTGTGATTGAATTGTTTTACTAAATTTAATTGATTAAGCTTTTAAATAAAATAATTAATTGTTACGTATTAAATTAGAAATTTGTGAATGAATGTTTATAATTTTTAGCGATGACTATGAAATTATGGATAAACTTTATCCGATAAAGTATGGCTCATGGTTATCGTTATTTTAATAATCTTTAAAAAGACTTTTCATAATTATTCATCAACAATGGCTCTATTTTGGTGCTTTATTAATTATATTGTTCTATTTTTATATTTTTGTTAGATAAATTTATATTAGATTCAATAAAAGTAATTAAATTATATTGAATTGGATAAGCTTAATTGACTTGTCATCGTTAAAAAAACTTAGTTTACTTGTCACATGGTTAACTCATAATTAATCGAGTTCTAGTAAAAAGATGAGCTGATCCACTTGGATGACTGAACAAGTCTCCTACTTGACCCAACTTTATAATTGGGTAACCCCTTGTCCTAGTCTTATTTTGAGAAATAATAAAATACAATTCATTTGTTTAGTCAAAATTTGAAATGGCTTATAGACATGACAAAGTATTTAATTTCGAAGTTTATTTTTAGCTTTTAGGTTATTAAATTGATTATTAATTGTTAATTCAATTGAATTTAAGTGAAATTGGTTTCGCAAAGCTCCAACTAGTATTTTTTTTTTTAACATGGTATATTAAAGGTGAGACTAATTCTATTAGCATGTATAAACCTCTCAATTCAACTTGTATTTTTCTAAAGAATAATCACAAATTGATTAAAAAGGAGATAGATACAACTTGAAAAAACCGTAAGAACAAAAGATAAGTAATCTAAAGCTTAGCCAAACCACAAAGAGTTCCAAACTTGATACAACAAACAAAATCCCAACAAGAGCTTCACATCCAGCAAACCCCAAAACCATTTAGAACTCCATCAGCCAAACAACAACCTTCTCATGGTTGATAATTTGCAGATTTATTTAGAAGTTTAGCTTTGAGTTCGAAAATACGGAGCTCAAACGAGTGGTTCTATCCGGCACATGAGCCACTCTACTAGCACCACCAAGGCAAAGACAGGCATCCTAGAAACTAAATTGCTCCAAAAGATTAGCAACATCAATCTTCTCTCTCGTCAATAGGCTGCCAACACCACTTCTCCAATGGCCCTCACCCTATCTAAAATTTTTTGGCACCCCACCTAATTATCTCTCCCTTCGCACTTTCGGTTGTGTGTGCTACCTTATCTAGGTGATTATACTACTAACAAACTTCAACCTCGATCGGTTGATTGTGTTTTTTCTTTGTTACAGGCAGAGTCTATATCTCCTAGCATGTACTTTTCAATGAAGTTGTCTTTCCCTATACCACAAATTGTCCCCATCTTCACCACGATCATCTTTTTCCCTTCGTGCACCTCCGCCATCAACATCACCCTCTCACCTTGAAGCATAGGATCCACCACCTACCGCCTCAACATCTCTGCTCGCAGTACTAGAGTTGACTTCTGTTGTCCCTTCCTCTCTAGCCCCTGCTCAGCCTCTGCGTGATAATTTTATCTTATGGTGACTCATACTAAGAACGACATCTTCAAATCCAAAAAGCGAGCTACCTTTTCTATGATAACTATGAATATAATTCAATTTAAGAGATTAAATTTTGACTCTTTTCTTTTCATTTGGTTATGCTAGTAGCTTGATTTTAATGTTTTTAAATTTCTAAAATGATATAAGAAAACTCAAACTTTTAATATAAATAATCTACTGTTAGTGTCCCGACTTGACCGAGTCCCTGTTTGTTAATTACATGACTCGGGTAGAAGCATTTGCCAAAAAGCTTGAAGACTCAAGATGATCGAGGAAGAAGATCATACTCCACCAAGCTCAGAGCTCATCATCATGGCAATCACAAGAACATGTATATGGTCATAGATGACCCTAGGTGGAACCCACACCTGAGAGAAGACTACTAGACTTAGTTGCATACGTTGGTTATAAATATAAAATGCCCAGAGAGGAAGCTGAACAGTGAATTGGAAGTGAACTTGGAAACATGAATTATGTTCACTGTCAGCATGACCAGTCTATCTCATCGACCCCTCGGTGTAGTCAGGATCGACCCATCGTGGTCAAAGACTGGTCGGCCAGATTGATATTGGTTCTGGAACTTTGAACTGTCACTTTGGATATGCCTTTGACCGAGAGTCTTGTATGCACTGACCCCTCGGTGATGAACATGAACGACCCTCGTGGTCAACGACTGATAGGTATAAAACTTATAAGTTTTGGATTGGGAATTTACAAGGGCTCTCAATAAAACAGACATCTCGGTATATCATGACCGATTGAGAGTAACAGGACCGACTCCTCGGCAAAAGGCGACATGTTGTTCTGGGTAACAGGTTTCCCAAGTGGAAACTACTGTCAAGCATGCTTTGCACCAGAACAAGCTGTCGACCCAACGACGAATCTACATGTTGACCGGGAAGTAATTATGCCGTTGGGGGTGGATTTAATACGCAACGGTCTGGTGGTTGAACGGTAATAAATATGAACACCGACTCATTGGTACCACCGACATGTCTGTCCTGGACAGTCAATATGACCGTTAAAACTTCTCTATAAATATGAGTGTTGGGTGATCATTTTACTATCTTCCTTGAGCTTAAAAGAGTTAAACACTCTAAGGAACGATCAACACTCTTGAGAAAAATATCATAAACAACCAATCTTTGGATTGTATTTGCAAGTGAGAAAGAGATGAGGAGAGAAAAATCATAAACAATCAATCTTCAAATTGAGTTTACAAGTGAGAGAGTTATAAACTAGGAAAGCTTTGGTTAAGCCAAGTTTCATTATCTCCCACAAGATTGTGATTGCTACACGACGACTGTAAGAAGGAGCATCGACACAACTTGGGTGGGATCTTCAAGAAGTACACATTAGCGAGAAAGAGCTTTAAGGCAAGTGCTTCTTGGTTTTTAATTTTCTTTTTTAAAAACCTGTAACCCGAAAGCGGATTAAGGAGAGATACTCCGGAACCATTATAAAAAACTCTAGAGCGTCATCTCTGGCACATAGCTTGGTGGAATTCCTGGCCAATTGAGTGAGGTGGAATTCCTATTCTAATTGTGAGGGTACAAGTCCCCAGATAGTGAATTTGGGGATAGCTCAAGGTTGAGCGAGTCCTAACAGTAGATGCAGGTTGGCGAACCAAACCACTATATATCTTGTGTTCTTGTGTTTGTGGTGTTAGAGTCAATTTCTTATGTTGATTGTTTAATCACATTTATTAACACACACACTTTTGATTGTTATTTCTGCTGCATTTAAATTAATCAATCAAGTAAATTCAAAAAGGACCAATGAATTCGAATTGACCTATTCAACCCCCTCCCCCCTCCTTCTCTCGGGTCAATCAGGTTGTTCTAGCACCCCATGTAAAGGGTACTTCCATCTACAATAAAACTAAATTCTCTTGTAATTTTACCTAAAATTTAATTTAATAGAAGACCCATTGTTGATCCCATGTTACTCTTTTGAATGTAAAGGTACTATTGAAAGTTTTTATTATTATGAAAAACTAAGGTAAAAATATTTTTATTAGTCAAAGTAATTTGAAAATATATACAAAACATACTTTTGCGAAAGCTAAAAGGCTTAAGACGTACATCATTTAAAATTTTACCTTTTAGAAGTCCTAATTTTTATTACCCGCTTTTTATGAGATAACATTTAAACAACTATACAATATTTTATGAAAACAAACTTTGAATATCCAAACAACCTTCCTTTTTTTTTTTTTTTGTGTTTTTAACCCAAAAAAAAAAACTTTTGATATAGAATTCATGGTAAATCTATTTTTAACAGGAGGAAGTTCATGCATTCAGGATGTTTATAGGCTCGATTTGGACCCGACTATCTTATGGAGAACCCTGATACCCTGATCTCATTTATATATTGAGAAGGCTTTTCAAAGTTAAAGTCCAAGCCTACTTGTTAAGAAAAGTTCTGAGCCTAATTTAGTGATAAAAAATGCATAGTGATTTTGACTATTAAAATTAAATAACTAAAAACTAATTTTGAACTCAAATTTGATCCAGTTATAATTCATTATGTCCACTTTCAATTTAAATGGTCATTTTCTTAGTGTACACATACACATATATTGACTAAAGGTGCCAAAAAGCTTGTCTCAATTGGCTTTTACAAGTTTCTTATTAAAGCCTAAGTCCATCTGTTTAGCTCATGGTTCCAAATCTCAGCCGAAATGGATATCTCGGGATTTCGAGGACCAAGATATCTCAACCGATACGCATTGTATCAGCCGTACTTACAAATCTCGGCCGATATCATAGAGATCTCGGCCGAGATCTCGGTCTTGATATCGGCCGAGATTCAGTAATATCGGTCGGGCATTTAAAAAAAACAAAAAAAAATGAAATTACTTAAAATAATCCATTTTTTTACTATTTTTTTATTTTTACAATTCATAACTTAAAATGACACTGATTAACTAAGTAAATAAATATGAAATTACTTCTACAATTTTTCCTCATTTATCTATTTTTTTGTAATTTTTCACCATTTTATTACTAATTATTTAATTTCACGATATCGTAACTTCAAAGTTATATTAGAATATGTAAATGCCCGATATTTTATGAAAAAATTATATATTCAATGAGCATATAATTATCTGCATTATTGGTAATTTTTTTGAAATTTTTAAAAAATAAATAAAATAAAATAAAAACGCTGAGGAGAGAAAAAAAATTCTGTGACGCCCCGCCCTTGTTCCATCGCTTAAAATCAGAGTAATTTTTTTTTTTTAATTAGAACTTAGAAAAACGGGTTGGAGACGCCACAATGCGAGTCGAGTCGAGTCTGAGTCCGAAGACCGACCTCGACTGGCCAACTTAGTGTGTGCATGGACTCAGTCCATTGTAAACAGTTATACACACTGTATACCCCCATAAAATTTCGTTTGCAGAAAACATTTATTGCGGATATGTTATAACAATAACACTTATACCAACTTAAGCAAAGATAAGAGAAATCCAAATATCATAAGTCAAATAACAAACCACAACATTTCAATATTATAGGCGTTGTCTAAAATTATTACATTCCAAACTCTCACTCCTACAAATACATCAACACTCCAAAATATCAAAAGTAATATTAAGTCCCCTCTAAGACTCTCTTTCTCTGTCCTCGATCAAGCATGACTGGTGCAAGGTCCATCATCATCTTGCTTATGTTCACATGTGTTCACATCTAAATGGGGGAGGGGGGGGATTTATGAGCTTAGTCAATACGCCCAGTAGGAGTTCCAAGTAATAGATTTGCACGGGGGAGTGTTAAAATCAAAAGTATACATCTACTTTTTTTGTTTCATAATAAAACATTTTTCGTAGAGGAAAACATGATAGATATTTCTCAAATATCAATATAGCATAATCTCCATTACTTGCAATTTCTCAAGAAATGCTATGCCATGGTTACTATGCATCAATGAATGCCCATGCAACAATCATACTAGTTATTTTAGTAGCTAATTCATCATTATTGGCCGATTACGTCCATCAGCGATTTGAGGCGACAACCACCAGGGTGCTGTAACCCAACCACAAATTAACCGAGACTATCGGTGGAGTGTGGACTCCTCCCAATGTGCAGGGTTTCGGGACCTTCCTAGGAGCTCTTTAGCCCAAGTAATGCCGTAACATTTACAATAAGGACATGGCCAAGGAATAACATTTGTATAATTCATTAATATAGTACGTGAGACCAAGCGATGTCTAGATATTTTATTCTTGTCTCGGTAAATGCAATTTCCCTCCCATGCAAACCATGCATGAGGTATGTGTATGCTTATGATGACAAATCATGCATCATATAAATTTCTTTATCTTTCAACACGGGAAAACATATAGCAATGCTCATAATTTCAAGATACATAGCATTTTCATAGTTCATAACATATATTTTTTCAATAAATCAAATATATCAAGATATCATTTATATACACACTCGTGTGCTTCACCGATATAGGAAAACCTACTTGTTTAATGGTATTAACCGAAGGAAAGGATTACAAATCGATACATACAACGCCGAGGTCACTCTCGAATCCTTCGTTCGTTGTTCATACATTATGTCCAACACAAAAACGATATCATTATCCTCAATTTCATTACTTGCCCTACTAATTTAACTTATAAAGACCTTAACTAGTGTTTAAGAATCATATTTGAAAAAGTGGATTGGGTCTCGGAACATCCAGATTTAAATGGAAAATTCTTAGATTAAATAGGGACGACCCATCGCCATTTGGCGATGCATCATCTGTCACGCCCCGACCCCAAGGGTGGGCCCGGAACGCGACTGAATATTTTTTTTTTTGAAGATAAACTAACACAAGCATACTAACTGGGCCGGATCAACAGTTGGGCTCCAAAGGTCACACATGATCCCAACATGTGGACTCAAACACGTACCATAAGGATACCCCACAAAAGACATAGAAAATACAAACACACAACAAGATCACATAATCTGACCATTGAATTATCATTACAAAGCATCATCAGAGTAGCTAAAGAAACGTAGTAGTCCTAGTACATTACATTGACACATACTAAGTACCACACTCGGTACTTTACAAAGAAAATGGTTCCAAGAACCCAAAAAGCACAAAAACAAGGGTGTTCCCCTCAGTGGGAATCCCAAAGCAACGCCGCAGCTTATCCACTCTAAGCTTCAAACGGAGGGTTCTCCTCCTCGGGTTCATCTCCTGAAAGGTGAGTAGGGTGAGCTAACTAGCTCAGTGAAGGAAATATAACAGTGCAGTTTTAAAGTAAACAACATGTTAGTATATAATCAACAGTTGTAATATAATATCTCATGCTTGATAATAAAATTCACAATATCAAGTAAAGTCTCATCATTTTCCATTTTCTCATCATCTTTCCATTACTGTTGTTACCCAACGTAGCCTCTAGATTCCATATTGACAATCATAGTATTAAGTCCCGACACGGTCAAAATATATCCTTGCAAGTACATCTCCGGCTCTACCATAGCCGGTACTGACACCCTCAGGTCAGCAACTGATGCCCACAGTCCACCCATGGTCTAGTAGACATAAACCATCTCCCATATGGCCGATATTGATTCAATAGTCCAGGCACGTGGAAGCAATATTACACATTTCATCCGATCATAGCTTTTACCAGCATCATAAGCACTTTTACCATAGTGCGTTAAGTCTAGGCACATGAGTGGGTTCATCAAATCTGAAACCACTCATTCCTCAATATCCATATCAAATAAACCTGTTTACGTCAAGCTGCAAAATTAAGTTCCCTCACCGTGACTGTGTGGTTTCACGGTCTCTGTTCAAATAAACAAACATGTGCACAATCAATATACATAGCATTCATATACAGCATGTACACATACAAGCAGTATTTCGAAATCATACTGGTTTTCCCAAAACATCCAAGGTACATGGAATTGAGTCTCCTACTCGGTTTCTATCATTTTTAAATTATAATCATCCACAAGATAATAATATAATAAAAAGGGTGCTCAGTCCAAAACTCATATTGTCTTCTGGGCATTGACTAGATTGACTTATTGAGTTAGGTCTAGATCCTTGGGTCACTTCTCGGTTGTCTTCTGGATAGAACCAGATCTGACATTTTGAGTTAGGCCTCGAGGTCACTCAGTGCCCGACAGATATAGCGTTGGCCTGGAAGTGAGATCACTTAGTGCCCGACCAATAGAGTCGGCTTGGAAGTGAATACAATAGTATTTACACTATAGTAATAAGAGAAGAGGGGTTAGTACATTTTTAATTAATAAAAAGGGTACTAACATTTCATCACATCACATGCATCCAAAAAAATCAAACAACAATATTTTATACTTCAAGAATTGGGTCCCTCGGAACATGCCTCGGAACCAGGTACTGTGGCTTCGGATCACTCGAACCACACCTAAACTAGTCACTGACCTCGGAACATGGGTCTGACTTGGGATCGTCCGAAGATCAGGTCTCGGACCTTCCGAAGTCCATCTGAACCGTTTAAAATCCGAAAGCAAGTCTCGGTGAGTCTGGGTACCTCGGAACATCCGAAGTGGGGACTCGGAACGTCCAAGTGGGTTCGGTCCTTCCGAGCTCTGCTCGGAACATCCGAGGGGTTACCTTCGGAACGTCCGAGGGGTTACCTTCGGAACGTCCGAAGGGTGTTACCCTTGGAAAGTCCGAAGATCGACTCTCGGACCTTCCGAGAGTCGTCTTCCTCCACTGTCTGCAACAACAGACAATGACGGGCAGACATGACATGAAATACGAATCCGAAAACAGAGGGTTTCCCGGACTCGGTTTTCACATCTAGCCGGTCCGATGGATTCTTCTGGGAGTCCTCTTTCCATAGGGAATAGTTTAAGGTCTTAAAACTCAGTAGGCTATGAGATCATAATCCCGAAAGCCCACTGATACATTAAAAACCAAGATTTTCTTAAAACTTTGAAATGGTTTTTCTTACTCAAAACAGGGCCAAATTCAAGTTTTCTTGATTCTAAACTGATTGAAATCGAAAAAGGAACATGGTGGTTACCTTCACTGAGGTTCCTGGGTTAAAATCTGGTCTTTTGGCAAAAACTTCCTCTAAGGCTACTGGTGATAAAGCTGGGAATAACAGAGGCTGGAACAGGTGGGTTTTTGATTTCACAGAGAGCAGCTGAAAGAGGCTGAGAGAGAAGAGAAGGTTTGGAGTTTGATCTGCTGAAAGGGAGGCCCAATTTATAGATTTTCCATCTGTGGATGGTGGTCACGGGGCCACTGCATGCATTCGCATGCAGCTGCTGCCGATGTCCGCTACAGTGTAACCACTGTTCGGGCGTCGGTTGCAAATCAACCCTTCCAAACTTTCCCATTTGCAAATAAGTCCCCCATTTTGGTAAAAATCTGATTTTTAACTAAAACCATGATTTTAAGAACTCAAAATCTTAATCCAACCTTACAGATAGGTTGGGTTTTGAAAACTTTGATCACCATAAAAATTTGGAGTTTAAGCCTCACTAAAACCCATTGATTTAAATAAAAACCGCCATTTAACATTATTTACTTAATTAAACAAATGTTAAATAAATCAATTTAGAAATCTCATTTTGGGGTACCAAAGAATAACTAGACCATTCTTAAAATGTTCTAACACAAAATATCATTTTTAAGATTTATCTCTTTTCCAAAATCATTTAAAATAATTAATACTCCCTTTCGGGGTTTTGACGGGCGGATTTAAATACCATTTTTTGAAAAAAAAATCATTTTAAAATCAGAAATACAAATCCTTAATCAAGAAAAATAATATCAACCAATGATAATCACAAAATCACATAATCGCATAATTTACAAAATAATAACAAGAAACGGTAAATTACCAAAATGCCCCTCCAGCTGGACGAGCTGGATCACTGAGCTTTCGAGCTCGGATTGGGCCACACCTGGGCTTTCCTCAAAGCCCTAACCGTAATCTTCGAGATTAACCGGTCAAACAAGGTTATTAAGCTAAAACACGCCTAATCTGGGGCAGGGTTTTACATCATCGGGAATCCTCGCGATGCATGGTCACCACGATCCATCGCGGGACAGGGCGTCCATTCTGCTGTCTTTTTCTTCCACTCCCAGGCCAATCCTATCGCCATTTGGTGACTCATCGCCTTTCTCTGGGTTGACAATTCTGTATTTTTAAGTTACTCTCAGGCCGATACCATCGCGTAGGAGATGTATCACATGGATCCTCACAACCCATCGTGAGTACATGATGCATCGCCCTAGGCTTTTCAATGTTTCCAATAGTTTTTAGGGCAATGCATCACCTGTTGGCGATCTTTTGCCATGGTGACCCACAATCCATCGCCTGTCGGCGATGTGTCGCGGGTCACGACAGATGCAATTTTTCCTGGTTTTCGTGTTTTTCCCTTTTTTTTGATATTTTCAACCCTAATCCATTTTACACTACTTCTACACCCTCAAATTGAGTTCTTATCACTAAAAATAACTATAAATTCAACATACCTCTAAGGATTTGCGATTTCGTTGATGAATCGAAAGGGGGCTCAGGTTGGATTTGAGATTTTCTTTCTCCTTAATTGTTTTCTTCTTTCTGTTTATTCCTTCTCTGGTTTTCTTCCTTTTCTCTTTTTCTCCTTGCTTCGGATCTTTATTCTTTATTTATTTTTCTTCTTCTTTTCTTTTCTTGCTTTTTTTTTTTGTCTCTTGTTTTCCTTGATTTTTCTCTCCTTCCTTCATTCCTCTTGCTTCAGATTTTTCTCCTCTATTTTGCTTTTTCCTTGGGGTACCAACAATGGAGATGAAGGAGAGGGGAGAGAAGAAGGAAGGGAACAGATGGAAGAGAAGGGAAAACAAGGGAACCACCGATTATAAAGAGGGAGTGAAAAGAGAGAGGAAAAACATTAGCTTTTTCCCTCTTTTGCTTTTTGCTTGTGTAGTCAACAAGCAAGGGTGAGGTGGAGGGCTTGGATTGACCAAAAGTGGAGGTGAAGTGGTTCTTGCATTTAATGTAAAGCTGGGGTGGTTAGAGGTAAAATCTTACCATGTGGCATGCCACCCCTCATCTTATCCTACCACATCATCACTTATGTGGCATGCCCGCCATGTCATCAATTAATTTACATTAATTATATTCAACTCCACTTTTAAAATTATTTAATTAAATTACCACTTAATTAGACAATATGTACTTTAATTACTTAATCAGTTTAGTTACCAATGATTTCCTTTAATTTATGGCTCATCTCTCCATATTTCAATTAATTTCTTTTAAATTAATTATTATTATTATTAAACTCATATTAATTCTCTTAATCACTAATCCCAAATAGGAAATCCATGTTTATTCCATTCATTAGAGATAATTACATAGATTAACAAAATGAAAATCTCGGGGTGTTACAAATTCAGCCCAGATTTCAGCTGATACCGAGATCTCTCCGATATGCAATATCGGTCGAGATCTCGGTTGGGCCGATTCTTCTACCCATGGTTTAGCTAAATGGGATCAAGAATATAGCTTGAGTCCAGTCTAACTACATATTGAATTTGAGCGGAGGAACGACCACAAATTATATTAATATTGTAATACCCTGCCTCAAATTAGGCGTGCTTTAGCTCGTTAATTCCTGTTTAACCGGTTAATCTCGAGGATTCTGGTTAGGGCTTTGAGGAAAGCCCAAGTTTGGCCCAATCTGAGCCCGAAAACTCAGTGATCCAGCTCGCCAGCTGGAGGGCATTTTGATAATTTACCGCTTTTAGTTATGATTTTATAAATTATATTGTTATGTGAATATTATTGGTGGATAATATTCTCCTTAATAAAGGATTTGCATTTCTGATTTTAAAATGAATTTATTTTCAGAAAATGGTATTTAAATCCCGCTCGTCTAAACCCCGAAAGGGAGTTTTAATTATTTTAAATAATTTCGAGAAAGAGATAAATTTTTAAAATGGTGTTTGGTGTTAGATCATTTTAAGAATGGTCTAGTTATTTCATTTCACTTCAAAATGAGGTTTCTAAATTGTTTATTTTAACAATTGTTTATTTAAGTAAATAGTGTAAATTTATGAGTTTTATTTAAATAAATGATTTTTAATAAGAGATAAAATCTGAAATTTTTATGGTGACCAAGGTTTTCAAAACCCAACCCATCTGTAAAGTTGGATCAAGTTTTTGAGTTTTTAAATTATTACTTTTAGTTTTAAAATCGATTTTTATTAAAACCGGGGCTTATCATCAATTTGGAAAAATCTGGAGGGCTAATCTGCAACAGTAGAAGAACCTGCACACGCCATGCAGGCGTGCACTGGCCGCTCGGCCGGATTTCCGGCAATCATCGCTTCTAGTCGTCCCATCGCATCACAGATTTTCCGGCCAAAAATCTATATAAACCAACCTTCCCCATCGGTTTTAACTCCCACCGATTTTCTTCTCTTCTCTGTTCTCAGCCAAAACCAGACCGGCCAAACCTCTGTTTTTCAAACCGTAAGCTTAGAGGGAGATTTTCAAAAATCCGAATTTCAGCCCAGGAACCGAAGTAAAGGTATCCATTGCATTCCTCTTTCAATTATAACCGGTTTTGAATCCAAAAAATCAAGTTTTGACCCTGTTTTGATGGAGAAAAACCAGTTTTAAATCTAAGGAAAAACCATGGGTTTCATGTACCCGTGAGGATTTACTGTTTAAATCGGTTGGCCCAGTGAGCTTCTGAGTTCCAAACCTTTCCCTATGGAAAGAGGACTCCCAGAGGAGTCCATCAGACCAGACGGATGTGAAAATCGAGTCGGGAAGCCCTCCCTTTTTGGAATCGCATTTCACTGTGTATCCGCCGTAGCTGTCTGCTGGTGCAGACAGTTGAGGAAGACGACTCTCGGAATGTCCGAGAGCCGTTCTTCTGAAGGTCCGAACCTTCGGACAGTCCGACCGCTTCACCCTCGGACGTTCCGAGCTTCACCCGAAGCCCAGTTACGCCCGAGGCGAGCCAGACCCTTTCGGACGTGCCGAGCCAAACTTGTAATACCCCAGCCCAGTTTAGGAGTTAATTATGATTAATCGTGATTAATTAAATAATTTTTATCCGTTAATTATGAATTCTTTTCCTCTAATCGTAAAGAGTATCAAATAAGTTTTTCAACGGATCTAAGTTTGACTCGATCCGAATCCGGTAACTCTTTTAATTAAGTTTCAAAGATATATAGGTGAGTTATGAATATAATAATAATATTATTTCAGGTTTAAACCGTAGCTGCTATATAAACTCAGTCATTTGACTTAGTTTGAACTTCAAATTTTATATTATGCATTATTTTTAAATTCCGGACCTAATGACATGCCAATCTCGCTATAATTTCGCTAATTTATTTTACCCCTAAGTTTTAAAGGGGTAAAACCCCAATTTGATAGGGTAGAGGAAGTCCTAAAAATATACAGAGAGAGTCAGTACTCAATCTGAATTATAACTAAGTTGTTTATTTCTTTACACTCTAAAATAGTTAGTTTTTGATATTTATTTTAAGCCATGAAATATGGGCCATTGAATATTCTTTCACTTGGAAAATGTGGGTTTTGACTTCAAAACACTTTGAAACTTTAGAATTTTTTATCAGGCAAATTTACTCTATCAAACTATAAGGTTGGATAATTTCAAAAAGAATCTTGAAAATTTGGAAATTTTGTTAAAACGGTGATTTTTAGCAAAAACACTGGGTTTTTGAGATAGATTTCACTCCAAATTTTAATACAATGCCTAGTTTTTAATATCTGACCTAGTGAACCAATTGTATCAGTATGGTGAGACCCTGAAATACTCAGATGAGAGAGAGGACATAGATGTAAATAGTAAAAAGAATAAACTAATATTATATTAATAAAAATCTTGATAATGTAGCCATCAACCTACCATTGCAGGTTTCAGTTATAGCTGTGGGACGTGTGCGGTGGAAATTTCACCCGCATGGCTATAAATTGAGGGGGAAGGCAGGGAGGTAGGAAAAAAAATATACTTAAAATTTTCTTGCCGATTCTCTCTTTCTTCTTCTGTATCATTACCTCATTCTTTCCATCGTCTTCCTTCAAAAACATCATCAGAGAGCAATTGTGAGAGAAAGAAAGAAAAAGTTATGACTTTTACTCTCTTAGTCATTTCCTTTTTCTTTGTTTCTTCTTCTTCGCTTTACTCTTCTTTAGTCCGACCAGTAGCAGAGCCATCGGGTTTTCCCGCGTATTACCTCGTGTTTTCAAACTAAGTCTATTCTTAAAGGAAATTTGCACCCAAGGTATCAAAACGATCCTATTCTTATTTTTATTAACTCCAGAGTAAGTTAGGAGTGGAATGGCTTAATATTGGGGTTTAAAAATGAGATTTTTTGTAAATAAAGGGAAAAATAAGATTTCCTCTTAAAATTTAAATTTTACCCTCAAGATTCGTATTATTTCACGATTAAAATATAATTTTTGACCCTAAGTAAAATCGGGGAAAAGATTAACCCCAGCTGACTATTGTGTGTTTATTTTTCCGCCTTGTGTGTTTAAATTACTGTATCTGTACCCTCTGGGCCATATTCTCAATACGTCCTTCTTCCAGAAGACAATACGAGGATAGGGCACTGAGTACTTTTATTTACTTTACTGTCTCTGTACCCTCTGGGCCACATTCTCAATACGTCTCCATGGTCCTTCTTCCAGAAGACAATACGAGGATAGGGCACTGAGTACTTTTATTTACTTTACTGTCTCTGTACCCTCTGGGCCACATTCTCAATACGTCTCCATGGTCCTTCTTCCAGAAGACAATACGAGGATAGGGCACTGAGTACTTTTATTTACTTTACTGTCTCTATACCCTCTGGGCCTCTCACAATACGTCTCCATGGTCCTTTCTCCAGAAGACAATACGAGAGAAGGCACTGAGTACTTTATATTTTTCATTTTATTGTAATGTTTTGGATGGCTGACAACTAACTTTCTGACATAATTTAAAGGAGTAGAAAGAGCATAGGTGACTCATTACACATATCATGTTTTCTGGAAAAAATAGCACAGGGTTTGGGAAATTATTATGTGTATATACTGACAAATAGAAAATTTATACATTTTACTCTATCTTACAGATTTTCTGTGAAAAACTCAACCGGAGAAGGTGAGGAGACTCGAACCAACACTTGTATTGTGTTATATGTTAAACCCACTAACACCAGACTGAAATGGGACCCATGGTCAATTAAAGATGGAAAAGGCTATATAGGTCCAGAATACGAGACCTGACACTGCCTACATGTAAGGGATGTAAATGTTCTAACTTTTTAGAACGTAGGCGTTAAAATGGTGTCGGGGAGTCGAGGACTTGTAGTCTCTAACGCAGTATGGACCCATGGAGTGTCTGGGAATTGTCGGGTAAAAACTGGGTGAAGGCATTTGTGTTATTAAATCCAGTTTTATATGTTGTGTGATATTGATTATTTTATTGATCTCTTGTATTGGTATTGGATACACCAAATGGTAAGGCTGAAAAATGGTGGTTCTTTCAGAATAAGTCCCTGTGTAAGGAGGGCACTGGAAATCATACATTTGACATTTGCATGTGATAATTATGTTCATAAGTTAAATCTGTGGAAGATAATAACTTTGTAAAGTTTGATATTTGCCGTTGGGCTATAATTGCTGAGATTAGCCGAACACCGTTTGCGAACCACTGGGTTGGACGTGTTAGTAGGCTGTGGTCGACCGCCATCAACCGTTGGTGTTGGATGGGCTAGTAGACCGGGTCGTGGAGACCTTATGCACTTGCAAGTTGCTATATTATTTCCGTGGAGGAATTAATATTAGTTCTGGTTGGAACTTTAAATGGGGGCTGACCCCGGTGTTGTAACATGGCTGGGGACTGACCCCAATGTTAATAATACAATGTGAGTAAAAACCTTAGAAGATGATCCTAGGGTGAAAATGGGATATAACATGCTTTTATATGATATGCATTGCTTATGCATTGTTGCATTACAGTCATTGGATTTTATGGTGAGTTCTCTCCACTGGGCTGTTGCTCACGTCCCTTACAATGCAGGATCTGAACCAGAGGAAGGATTGGAGGGACCAGTGGTGCCTCGTTGAAAGTCGGAACTTAGAAGTTCCTAAGGTTTTCCGCACGTGGAAACCATTTGCTTGCTTAAATATGTTTGAGTATTTGTAATAAATATGCCTCATGTGGCATAAGAAACTTATGTATGTAAGTTTTAATGTCGTATACATTATATCCACTATGTTTTCGTGCGTAACTCTGATGAGACAAATGAAAATATTCGTTCTGTGATATGGGTTGTATATGGGGACATATGGTATATGCTTGAGTCCATGTGTAAAAAGCACGTGTGACATTTTCTAGGATTGGGTTTTGGTAAACTTGAAGATCCAGCCCAGTTATGACGTTGGGTGACTAGAGTTTATTGTTTAAAAAAAAAAATTTAGTCGCGTTCCGGGCCCACATCTGGGTTCAGGGCGTGACAAAACTCGGAAGGACCGAACCCACTCGGACGTTCCGAGACATACCTTCGGACGTTCTGAGGATTCCAGACCCACCGAAACTGCTCTTTTCGGATTTTATCGGTTCGGATGGACTTCGAAAGGTCCGAGACCCAACCTTCGG
Source organism: Chimonanthus salicifolius (assembly GCA_013350335.1). Taxonomy (NCBI): domain Eukaryota; kingdom Viridiplantae; phylum Streptophyta; class Magnoliopsida; order Laurales; family Calycanthaceae; genus Chimonanthus; species Chimonanthus salicifolius. The sequence goes on along the minus strand of CM023540.1, from coordinate 47,339,225 downwards.
ACGATCCGAAGTCAGGCCCATGTTTCGAGGCCAGTGACTTAGTTTAGTGTGGTTCGGATGATCCGAAGCCACTGTACCTAGTTCCGAGGTGATGTTCCGAGGGACCCGTTTTTAAATGATAAAATATTATTTGATTATTGTTTTTGTCTAACCTTTATTATTATTTAATGTGTTTGATTATTTGTGATGATTTATATCCCCTTGTTAATTAAAAGTGTACTAACCCCTTTTCTCTTATTATTTATAGTATAAATACTATTGTATCCACTTTCAGGCCGACCCTATTGGTCGGGAACTGAGTGATTCACTTTCAGACCGACGCTATATAGTCGGGCACTGAGTGACCTCGAGGCCTACTCAAAATGTCAGATCTAGTCCTATCCAGAAAACAACCGAGAAGTGACCCGAGGATCTAGACCTAATTCAATAAGTTAATCTGGTCAATGCCCAGAAGACAATATGAGTTTGGACTGAGCCCTTTTTTATTTATTATTATATTGTGGATTATGATAATTTAAAAATGATAGAAACCAAATAGGAGACTCAATTCCATGAACCCTGGATATTTTGTGGGAAAACGTATGATTTCCAAATACTATGTATGCATACGTATCTGTTATGTATATTGATTGTGCACTTGTGTGTTGTTTGAACAGAGACCGCGTAAACCACACATAACGGTGAGGGAACTTAACTCTGCAGATTTTGTAAACAGGTTTTATGATGAGATAAGTATTGAGCAATGAGTGGTTTCAATTTTGATGAACCCACCCATGTGCTTATGCACGATGCATTATGGTAAGAGTGCTGATGTTGATTGAAATATTACGATGTTGATCGTATGAGTATGTAAGACTGCTTCCACGTACCTGGGCTATTGAACCAATATAGGCCATATGAGAGATGGTTTATGTCTACTGGACCATGGGTGGACCATGCTGTCGTCAGTTGCTGACTTAAGGGTGTCAGTATCGGCTAAGTCAGAGCCGGAGATGTACTTGCAAGGATGTATTTTGACCGTGTTGGGACTTAATACTAGTCTCAGTGTAGTCGACAGGCGTTACGGTGGAAAATGGCAGTATTTGATAATATTGATGTATTACTTGAGGTTATGCTTATTGTTATCAAGCATGTGATGTTGAACTGTTGCTAACCTGTTTTATCTTTACTTAATGTGCATTGTTATATTTTCTTCACTGGGCTAGTTAGCTCACACCACTCACCTTTCAGGCGATGAACCCGAGGAGGAGGACCCTCTCTTTCAGGCGTAGGGTGGTTTAGCTGCAACGGTGGTTTGGGATTCCCATGAAGGAGGAATGCCCTCATTTGTGCTTTCTGGTTCTTGGAACCTTTAGTTTTTGTGAAGTACCGGTTGTGGTACTTAGTTCTTTAAAAACATTATTGTATCGAGACTACGACGTTACTGTAGTCTTTTTGTTGTGACCATGAATGATGAATCAATGGTTGATTTTTCTTATGCTTTGTATTAATCAATGTTGGATTTGATTTGAGCATGTTATGTGTTGATGTTGTTATGTCTATTTTTATGGGGCAGGCATATGGTACATGTTTGAGTCCACATGATGGGATCATGTGTGACCTCTGGGCCTAACTGTTGATCCGGCCTAGTGAGAATGCTTGTGGTTTAGTTTACTTATAAAAAAAAAAATCAGTCGCGTTCCGGGCCCACCTTTCGGGTCGGGGCGTGACAAATATTTCAATTTAATTCGCTTTAGTCAAACAATGCTTAAATTAAACACCACGTATTGGGCCACATAAGACCTGTTGTGTTTTAAATTTAATTCGCAAGTGCACAAACCAATTAACAGTGTAGTGAATGAGTGCGAGGTCGTACTCAAGGGAAATCAACAAAATATATGCATGGAAATAAAAATGGTACCATTAAAATAATGTGATCTAAGAAAATAATTTTCTAAAACATGGAGTTATAATCTTAATTTAGAAAAATTCTAGATTTAGATAACCAATATTTAATTAATTATCAAATTTTGAAAGTTAACAAAACATAAGATCTACTTTTATCATTGATTTATAAATTTAATTAAAGTGGTGGAGTGAATTTAAATAACATCAATCTAATTTAAAATGCAAAGTTAAGAAACAAATAAAATATTTCTAACCTAATTAAATCATTTCAAGGTTTTTTTATGAATAAATAAAATAATGAAATAAAAACAATAATAATGAATTATTTACATAGTTTACAATGGAATCGAGACAAGTATCTAATGTGACATGTTATCCCATTTAAAAACAAAAGTATGGCTTAGACTATGAAATATTCTAGAATTATAAAATATAAATTCAAGTCCATTATTTATTAAAATTCTAATTAGTAAAATTACGACGTCCATTAAATTAGAATTTTTCAATTTAAGCCTTAGACTTGAGCGGGATTTACACTTGCATTTTTCAAATTTAAAATAAACTGTTCTTAAAGAGAGCCTTAGACTGAAAAAGTTAAGTCCCATCGATCCTAACAGGGATTCTACTTTTCCTTGAAAAATTCTAAAAATAATTTGTTCCATAACATTCATAAAAAGAATTAAAATAAATTAAAAACCATCATCATAGAATATTTAATAATTGGGAAAACAATAAATCTAAAGAATCTACTATGAATTTCACTTAAATTTTGGAATATAAGAAAATACAATTCTTTAGAACTCATTACATAAAAATAAATTAAATGACTTACAAGAAATCAAATATTTTTCTTTGTCCTTAGCCGTCCAAATTCAGCCCCTTGAATGCCTTGCTCGATTCATTTTTTCCAATGGAGTCCATACTTTATTTATAAGAAAAAAAATGAGCAAGTAAAGAGTCCTATTTTAAATTCCAGCCAATGGTATACAACAAATGCTGTGTGAGACCTTCTCCTTATACCCTTTTTTTTCTTTGTTGTAATCAGCTAACACAACCCACTACAAGGTTGCTTCTCGTTACACGCCAACTTCCTGATTTCTTGGTCTTTTTCCATCGGCTCTTCATCCTCTCTATTCTTTCTTATTTCCTTTCCTTTCACCCAAATCAGCCAGCACCTTCATACGAATGGAATATGCAGATTTTTGCTGGATTTCTAAACCAAATTTTCGTCTCTGCTGCCAGTCTGCTCATCTTCTTTTCGATGTTGCTTTGTATGCTTCCCATCGCCTCTTGTGGCTGCCTATGGGTTGTTATTACACTTTAATTGCTACTGTATTTACCCAACAAATCTGCTCTAACTTCAGATCAGTGACGTCCCTGATTCTTCTTCTGCTTCAACTTGAGAATGTACTGCTGTATGAGACAGGTGTTGCAGCTTGGTGTCCACCTTCTCTTGGAAATCAGCCAGCCCTTTCTCTTCTCTGTAGCTGCGAAACTGACTTGCTTGTTAGGTTATTTCTTCTTTGCTTTTTCATATTTTGTTGGCTGCAACTTCTTTTTTGTTGGTTAACACGATGCTTGCAAATTGCTTTCTGATTTGTTTTCCATTGCAAAACACATTTTATGAACTTCCTTTTCTTCTTCTTTTGCTGAATGATATTACAACTTGTGGCAACCATTTATTTAGCATAGATGGGTCCTTTGAATGTCACATCCAAGTCTTTGCCTCAACTCCTCATATGTTGCTTTCATTGGTAAAGTTGAACCCATTATTTTGACAATCTCACATGCATATCTTATATTTTCTCAAAACACACTGCAAAACTAAAAAATAATATTAAACATATCTAATATTTACAAAATAAAGACTAATTAATATAATATTTAAAGGGAAAAATGGTATTTTTATGGTGTTCATCAAATACCTCCAAACTTAGATTTTGCTAGTCCTCGAGCAAAACTAATAAAAAAAATCCTAAACGATACGACTTTCGCTGGTACTCTCGATTGCATTTAGCGTATGCAACAAGCCTTTAAACCCCTAGCTCATCACTAGTGGATGAGTTATAGTCTCGTGGGGGTTTCCAATGATGATATCCACAAACATTGAATTTTTCAGCAAAACCACATAGACAAAAATCTAAATATCATACAACTCTAAACTTCATTTTACAAGGCTTCTACCTAGAGTGTTGTGTGTGATAGCCAATATTAAGACAATCTTCTTTTTCCAAATTGACTCAAGTTTTATAACCACCATTGGAAAATGCGCTTTGACTTCAAACCTCATCAGATATATCTCTCAGAAAGATTGACGCTCAAAGGTGAGTTTATTTTCTCTCAAGATATATGTGAACAGAGTTTACGTATTTAAATCAAAGTTCTTACATATATATTAAACAAAGATGGCATAGATGAAGAAAATAATTGATCTCATGAATAGATGCCACTTTCCTAAGAAAGTTGAGTCAAACACCATTATTTTTCCTCCTTTATTCTCTACATGAAATACCTTATTTAGACTTAGGATCAATATGACTTTCTAATAGGACGAAACGTGGCTTAAGATTGGGTCATATCAAAGAAGGGATAAAAGACTCTAAAAATTAACACTCTGATAAGAAAAGGTTAGAGGTCTTCATAATATGAGTAGGATATTTTTCCTCTAATATTTTTCATTTTTTTATTCAAATATATTTTTTTCAACATCCCTTTTTGATGTATAGATGTTCCCATTTTCTTTTTCTCTTTTTTTTTTTTGTTTTTTCTTTTTTTTCAGTGAATCCTATCCCAAATTCTTCCCTAACCTTTTCTCATATGATGATATGTAATGGATGTAAAATTTTGGGTCAAACTCCATGTCCGGAGTTGGGTGTGGTAGATATGGCTAGTCAATAAAAGAGGCTATATTAGGCTCAACTGGGGAACTATCAAGATGAAATGACCAAAATAGGTGAGTTTGAAGGTTCAAACGATAAAAAAAGACCTATATCCTATCCTAAGCTTCATAAGATGATTTCTTTGATTCGAATAAATTCAGAAAAATTTTAGGTGTAATAACTCAAATAGCATGGCGTTCTTAGTAATATGATCAAATCAATGATAATGAGATCACTCAACGACTCAATGCGCTTATCAAAAAAACAAGAGTTTATTTATAACCCTCAGAAGGATAGGATGACTCTAAAGTTCACTGGGTTTAAGTCTCCACTAGAATTCCTCTAGTGATCACTTGGGACTAACATTAATATGGTTGTGGCTGTGTACATATATTTCCGAGCATAAATCCTATAAAAATCTTTCCGGAAGAGTATGATATAAAGATTTTTATTTACGTCTTAATGCTAAAAAAAATGACTCTTTTTACGTTAGATCGTCAAGACGCATGCTTTTCTTAGATCTAAAATGACAGTCTTGTTAAGTACCAATGTGTCTCAGCTTTTGCTTACTCTACACTTAAAAGATTAAGTTTGCCTCTCTCTGCCTAAGAGAACTATGACTCGTTTAACGTCAGATTGTCAAGACGTTTATAGTCCTCTAAGCGAAAATCAATAGTTCTTTAGACACCAAGGAGTCTCAGTCTTCCCGGACTTACTCCACCTTTGACTAAATCCAAATAAATCTGTCTATTTTCACTAATAGGTCTATGCTTTGCTGCTATCACATAACGAACTCCTTGATCAGATATTATTCCATTACAATTCCCACGTCCATATTTATGACAGATTCCTAACCTCTTAGCATTCCTCTTTGCAGCCAGAGTGCTTCGACCACAAAGAGGTCTGGGTTACTCCTCTTGGATTTCCAGCTTCCTCACCCTTATAATTAAGGAAATGATTTTCCTACACAAGTCTGGGGGAACTTGTGTCTAGACAAACACAATGTGAAGACAAAAACTCGATCGTCAACGTGCATGACTCCTATCCAGTTTTTTAATGTTTGCTGGTCACAAAGACAAAACATATTTTTTTAATGATAAATGACCTTAGTACCCCCAAACTTAAATTGAACATTGTCCGCAATGTTCCCTAATCTACACTGGCCAGGTGTAAAAGAATAAATATTTTAGAAAACGAACAATCGTGGTTCAGACATACATTGGAATGCATGAGGTACGAAATGGACCAAATAAAGAAATCATAGACTGACTCGATGAAAACCTAAACTAGACACTGAAAACTCAGACCGACTCAGACATAGACAGATGGGTATGTGGGTCTGGGTAATAGAAATGATGAAGATGGGTAGGTGAGTGAATGGGTATGTGGGTCTGGGTAATAGAAATGATGAAGATGTGTAGGTGAGTGAATGGGTATGGGTCCTCAAATCAGTCTTGGTACACAGGATCGGCTATCGCGATCTTGTTCTATTCTTCAGGAATGGGGAACTCTAAAAATGGCTTTAATCGTTGCCCATTAACTTTGAACGCACGACCACTTGTAGGATGCCTGATCTGTACTGCCCCATGTGGAAACACTGATGAAACATTGAATGGATAGGTCCTTGAATCGTACAACAAGACCTTCTGACCAACTGTAAAAGATTTTCTCAAGATGTGTTTGTCGTGAAACACTTTCATCCGGTCTTTGTACCTTTTGGCCGTGTCATAGGCTTCATTTCGTAATTCCTCCAGCTCAACCAACTGAAGTTTTCGTTGTTGTCTAGCAGAGTCTATACAAAATTGAAGTTTTTGATTGCCAATAGGCTTTGTGCTCTAGCTCGACCGGAAGATGACATGCCTTCCCATAAACCAGACGGTAGGGTGACATTCTTATAGGCGTTTTTGAAAGTTGTACGATATGCCCATAGTGCATTAATGAGTCTGGAAGACCAATCTTTCCGAGTTGGATTGATTGTCTTCTCGAGAATATGTTTAATCTCTCTATTCGAAATTTCCACTTGGCCATTTGTTTGCGGGTGATAGGGAGTAGCCATTTTGTGCGTCACCCCATATGATTTTAGCAAGTTGTCAAATGGGTGATTGCAAAAGTGTTTACCCCCGTCACTAATGATGGTTCGTGGAATTCTAAATATAAAGAAAACATTTTCTTTAATGAAACGGAGGACAACCTTATGGTCGTTGGTTTTGCATGCCACCGCTTCGACCCATTTTGACACATAGTTGACCCCTACAATGACATATAGATTGCCAAAAGAATTAGGAAATGGTCCCATGAAATCGATACCCCAAACATCAAAAAGCTCAATGGTTAGGATGGGATTTAAATGTATCATATTTCTACGGGAGATACTACCCAATCTTTGACATCTATTACACGAGACACAGAAAGTGTGGTTGTCTCGAAACATGGAGTGCCAATAAAATCCACACTGCAAGATTTTTGCAGTTGTCTTGCTAGTGCTAAAATGCCCTGCACATGCCTGGTCTTGGCAGAAACTTATAACACGTTGTTACTCTTCTTCTGGGACACAACAACGAATGATTTGCTCCGCACAGTGTTTAAATAGATAAGGGTCATCCCAAATAAAACTTTTGACCTGTACCAAAAACTTAGACCTATCTTACTTAGTCCAATGCGGGGGCATTTGACCAGTAACAAGATAGTTAACAATATCTGCAAACCATGGTACTTAGGACACTAACATGAGTTGCTCATCAGGGAAGGACTTAGTGATAGAACGTGCCTCATCAGTGAACTCAGTTATCAATTTAGACAAGTGGTCTGCTACCATATTATCGGAACTCTCTTGTCCCGGATTTCTGTATCAAACTCTTGTAGCAGCAAGATCCATCGGATCAGGCGTAGCATCTTTCTTAGAAAGGAGATACTTAAGTGTTACATGATCAGAATAGACAATGACCTTTGAACCCACTAAGTAGGATCGAAATTTATCTAGTGCAAATACGACTGCCAACAACTCTTTTTCCGTGGTGGAATAATGAAGCTGAGCATCATTGAGAGTTTTGCTAGCATAGTAGATAACGTGAGGCAACCGATTTAACCTTTGTCCTAACACGGCTCCTACTGCATAATCGGAGGTATTGCACATAATTTCAAAGGGAACAGACCAAATAGGTGGCTGTATTATCGGAGAAGAGGTCAAAGCAGTTTTCAATTTTTCAAAGGCTTGAACACACTCATCATCAAAATCGAAACTAGCATCCTTGGTCAAGAATTTACAGAGATGTTTAGAAATTTTACTGAAATCTTGGATAAACCTCCTGTAAAAACCATCATGGCCTAAGAATGACCTGATCTCTAACGGTTTGGGATCTTGGTAAATTAGAGATCATATTTGTAATGACCCGACCCAAACACACAGGGCTTAGGGCCCACCTGGCCCAGCCCAAAAGGCCTCACACTAAGTTACACAAGGGTGGCTTTCTAATAAACCCACTCCCTCATTTCTCTCCCACCGATGTGGGACTTCAAGAGAGGGAGGGATAGGGTATCACAATCACCCCCCTAAAGTCTCGAGCCGTCCCCGGCTCGATCCGGTCCAGCTCAACAACTGCAGGGAAGGAGGAAAGCCTACACAGTCCGAGTGTTGAACTCGGCTCTGATACCATTTGTAACGACCCGACCCGAACACACAGGGCTTAGGGCTTGACTCAGTGTGATATTGTCCGCTATGGGCCTCGCACACAAGCTAGAACCAGCACGGTTTTGCATTTGGGCCCGGGCCCACTTGGCCCGGCCCAAAAGGCCTCACACTAAGTTACACATGGGTGGCTTTCTAATAAACCCACTCCCTCCTTTCTCTCCCACCGATGTGGGACTTCAAGAGAGGAGGGATAGGGTATCACAAGATTGACCTTCGCTTTGTCTACTTTGATACCCTTTTCAGAGATAATGTGCCCCAGTACTATGCCATATTTCACCATAAAGTGACATTTCTCCCAATTTAATATTAGGTTCTTTTCTTGGCACCTGATTAGCACAAGGCTCATATGGTGCGGGCACTGGTCAAAAGTGAACCCAAACACAGAGAAGTCATCCATGAAGACTTGTAAGAAACGTTCACCACTGAAAAGTGGCTGGTGCATTGCACAACCCGAATGGCATACGGCAATATACAAACGTATCGAACGGACATGTGAATGTGGTCTTCTCTTGATCCTTAGGAGCGACGTAGATCTGGTTATAGCCGGAATAACCATTAAGGAAACAATAGAATGCATAATCGACTAAACGTTCAAGCATCTGATCGATAAACGGAAGAGGGAAATGGTCCTTTCGAGTGACAGTATTCATTTCGGTAGTCAGTGCAAACTCGCCAACCCATTTGGATGCGGGTTGGCACCAACTCATTATCTTGATTATTGACTACCGTTACACCCGATTTCTTAGGTACAACCTGTATCGGACTACCCATACACTGTCAGAGATCGGGTAAAGAATACCCGTCTCGAGAAGTTTTAAAATCTCGACTCTTACCACATCCTGCATCACCGGATTTAGTCGTCTCTGTGGTTCTCTAGATATCTTGGAATTTTCTTTCAAGTGAATTTTGTGCATGACCACAGATGGACTAATTCCTTTGAGATCGACAATGGACCATCCAATAGCTTCGTGGTGATCTCTTAAAACAGCCAGGAGTTTAGACTCCTGCTCAGAAGTTAAATCAGAAGCTATGATAACAGGTAAAGTGTCTAATGGTCCGAGATAAGAATATTTAAGTGTCTCAGGGAGTGGCTTGAGCTCCAATTTTGGTGGCTTATCGATAGAGGGGATCGGAACAGATTGACTAATAGGGAGAGGTTCGAATTTGGTGAGCCTTCGCGCATATAGAGATGCGTCAAGCATATCGTTCACTTTTTGTTTACCATTTTTATTGAAATTTGTGCTAAAAGTGGACAGAGTCTTCTCAAATGGGTCATCACAAATGAAGTGAAGGAATGACTCTTGAACAGAACTCTAGATCATATTAACTTCACATGAATAGTCTGTGCAGAAAGGTTGTCGACATAGGCCAAACACATTGAGTTCTGTCATCAGATCTCCAAACGACAACTTAAGCATACCATCTTGGCAATTGTTAACAGCTTTTACGGTGGCCAAGAATAGTCATCAAAGAATAACCGGAATATGCCCACTTTCATTCTGAACAGGCTGTGTATCTAACACCACAAAATCGACCAGAAAATAGAATTTGTCTACTTTCATCAGAACGTCTTCTATCACACCTCTCAAAATTTTTACAGAGCGGTCAGCTAACTGTAGTGTGATAGGAGTGGGTTTCAGCTCTCCCAGTCCCAACTGCTCATAAACGGACTATGGCAGTAGGCTAACGCTAGCTCCCAGATCTAATAAGGCCTTGTCAATTTCATATGTACCAATGGTGCATCAATGGTTGGGTACCCAGGGTCCTTATGTTTAATCGGGAATGGTTGTTGGAGGAGAGCACTTGCATTTTTTGCTAGAAATGCCTTTATGGGAACATTAGTTCTCCGTTTAGCCGTACAGAGGTCTTTGAGAAACTTAGCATATGAGGTTATCTGATTGATGGCATCAAGTAGAGGAATGTTGATATTGACATGTTTGAATACCTCTAGTATGTCACCATAAGGCACCTTTGCTTGGTGATGAGCCTCTAAGGGTACGGAGCCCTAGGTACGTATGGTTTTCTAGCAGATGGATCCGGTACGATTTGGACTGGGGATGGACTCGATGGGTCATCCTGATGCTTGGATTGACCAGTGGTCTGGCCTTCTGGTTGTCTAGGCATTTTCACTTTATTGTTTACCTGTCTCCGGGATCTCAAGGTAATAATAGAATTAGTTTTTTCTGGATTAGAAGATGAAACCTCATTCTGGCCCTTGGGGTTTGGGATAGGCTCACTGGAAAATCTACCTTTCTTCCTATATTCTATTGCGGTGGCTAATTGCCCAAGCTGTGTTTCAAGCTTGTGCATAAACTGTTGGGTAGACTGCATGAATTGCTGCAATGTATACTCGAGAGAAGGCTTATGTTGTTGAGATGAACTGGATTGATAAGACTGATTTAACTGGGCTGGATGATTTTGAGATGGGTGGAATGACTGGATCTGAGGTGTTTGGTATGGTGGACCTTGATATGGTGGACTTTGATATTGAGGGAGTCCTTGACCTACTAGAGGCTGATTTTGGCGCCAAGAAAAATTTGGATTATTCCGCCAATTAGGATTGTATGTGGGAGAGAAAGGGGTTACCTGCTGTCTTCTATAATTATTGAGTGCGTTGGCCTGCTCGGTTGAACACTCAGCATTAGATCGGAATGAAGGACAGTTTTGGGCAGTGTATCCTACGCTAGAACACATTGCGCAAATGTTAGCATGCATTCCTAATGTTGGGTTCATCGCTTGAGTCATCGCTAAAGCATCGATTTTCTTTCTTAAGTTCGCAATTGCAAGCTTAACTTCTAAATCGGTACTTCGTATAAACCTCCTCTCTTTGAGGTTTGGGCTGAATTATCTCTTTTGGAGAAGTCCCATCACTGAAAACTTTCTGCCAATGATTCTAAGAAATTCCATCTATTGATTGCAGTTAGCTTTAAAAATTCCTCACCCTTTATAGATTCGACCAATGTGCGGTTCGATATGTGATGTGAATTTTAAATTACTCGCAAGCGTACGAACCGGTTTATAGTATAGAGTATGAGTGCGAGGTCGTACCCAAGGGAAATCTACAAAATATATGTACGAAATAAAAAATCGCACTATTTAAAAATGATGTGATTTAAGGAAATAATTTTCTAAAACATTTAGTTATAATCTTAATTTAAAACAATGAATAGTTTTGATGAATTTTTGAGAAAAAGAAAAATAAATCAAAAACAAAATTTTTTTTACATAATCTACAATGGAATCGGGTCAAACATCGACGCAGCATATTATCCTATTTAAAAATAAGAAAATCATGGCCTAGACGATGAAATGATCTAGAGTTATAAAATATAATTCAAATTCATTTTCTATTAAAATTCTAATTAGAATTTTTATGTCATCTATAAAATTCGTATTTTTTTCAATTCAAGCCTTAGGCTTGAGCGGGTTTTAACTTGTGTTTCCCCAAATCTAAAACAACTGTTCTTAATAAGAACCTTAGACTGGAAAGACGGCAAGTCCCACTGATCCTAATAGGGGTTCTACTTTCCTTGAAAAAAAATTCTAAAAATAATTTTTTTCTTACATAAAGTTCATAAAAAGAATAAAAAATAGAATACAAATCATCATTATTAAATATTTTAATAACTGGGATCACCATAAATCTAAACAACTGCCATGAATTTTTATTAATAAATTGGAAATGAATTACAAATCTGTTGGACTTGACATAATAAAATAAAAATAAAATAACTTACAAGAAATTATTTTTTCTTTTCCTTCTGTCTTTCGGTCGTCCAATTTCAGCCTTCAATGTCTTGCCCGGTTCAACCTTCAATGGATCTAAAGCCTTGAATTTATAGAAGAGAGGGGATGAGATGGGATGAGATAAGAGTCGTTCAAACTCAGTCGGGATAAGACCATTCAAATTCAAATTGAAATGTAACCGTAAGCCTTTTGTTTCCAAAAACCATCGGCTACTCTTATCTTCTTTTTCATTTTTGAAAACCCAGCTGCTACTTTATCCAATCTGCTACAGGGCAGCTGCATTACCTCCCTTCTCAGTTGCCTTCTGCTATCTCATCCAAATCTTATCGGCTGAAATCAATCTTATCCTCTGATCTTCTCTTCAAATTTGAAAACCAGCTGCCTCGGTATCTTATCTTCCTTCTTCTTTCTTATCTTTCTTTTCTCCTTTATCCCTCTCAAATTTGAACTCCAACTTCTATCGGTTCAGCTGCAGCTTTTTCAAATCCTTGCTTTATCTCTTATCTTCTTCAAGAGACCCTGTAGAGCCCTAAGGCTGCAACCCTCTCTGCTGTATCTTATCTCTTTCTTATCTCTTCTTTAAACTGACTCTTCTCTCTTCCTTATCTCTTCCTTCCAGCTTTATCCGGTTCAGCTGCCTTCTCAGATTCCCAACTACACGGCAGCCCTCTTATCCCTATCCTCCTGCCTTTTCTATCTTCTGTTTGAGTTTCAAAGACAGTGGAAAAACTCAGCTCTCTGATCTCTTCCGATTATCTCTCTTTCAGCTGGCAACTCATCCTACTTCTTATCTTATCTTCTCAGCTCTATCCAGCAGTGCTCTCTCCAAATCTTATCTTCTTTCTTTTCAAATTCTCAGCTGATTGGATAACTTTGGTGCGCCGCTACTGCTGTATGCTGCTGCCGTCTTCTTTCTCTTCTTGGCCGCTGTTCCTCTCAGATGGCTGCCCTGCTGGTGTTTACTCAATCCTCTGCTCTTCTTGGTCGCTACCTACTGTGCACGCCCAGTCGCTGCCTGCACTTCGTTGCTGCTTTGGTGTGCCACTGCCGCTGTGCATGGCTGTTCTCAGCTGGCTGCCTGCTTTGGTTGCCGCTGTGCATGGCTGCCAGTCGGCTGCTCTTCTTCTCCTCTGCTTTCTTCCCAGTTGGCTGCTTAGACTGCTCTCCATCGCTGCTGTAGATCCATCATCGGCACATCTGGCTGATTACAGTCGGTGAGCAGCAAACAGATTTTGCTGCACTCAGTCTCTCAGTTTGGCTGCCGTGTGGCTGCCCTTGTGCTCTTCATGGCTGCCATTTAACTCTGCTTGGACTGGCTGTCGCTGCCTGCTGTGCACTCTGTTTCTCCTCTCAGCTGCCTCTGCTCGGACTGCCATCTCTCTCGGCTGCTCTCCACTGTGTGCGGCTTCAGCTGGCTGCCTCTTCAGCTCTACCTCTGTTATCAGTGCTGCTGCCTGCTGCCGCTGGAGACGCTGACTGCATCTCAGCTGGCCGGTTGCTGCTGCACGGCCGCTGCTTTACTCTATCTTCCCTTGCTGTTCTGCTGCCTCTGTCTCATCTCAGCTTGGCTCTCTTCTTCTGTGTGCCTCAGACGGCTGCCTCTACACTCTCTTCTCAGCTGCTGCTCTGCTGTCTTCTGTTTCAGCCGGCTGCTGCTTTGCATTGCTGGCCTCAGCTCTCTGCAGGTGGCTGTGTGGCTGCCGCTGCTCTGCTCGGACTGCCGTGTGCGGCTTCAGCTGGCTGCCTCTGCTGCCGTCAGTCGGTTGCTGTCTTAGCTGGTTTCTCCTTCGCTGGCTACTATTTTGCACTCAGTTCAGGTGGCTGTCTCCGGCTGGTTGCCGTTCAGCTGGCTGCTCTGCCTGCTGTGTAAGCCCAGTTGCTCACAAACCTCTCTGTTCGATGCTGTTTCATCTCTCTGGTTGCTGCTACCGCTGCTCTGCATCAGCCGACTGGCTACCCTGCTCGTTGCCATTATGCTGGCTGCCCTTTGTTTACTCGGCTGCTTTCAGCTGGTTGCCGCTGCCGCTGTGTGCGGTGTTGCTCGGCTCTCTACTTCTCACGGCTGCTGTCCGTGTGCCCTGCAACCAGAGAGAGAGGAAAGAAGAAAGTAGAAAAGAAATGGAAGAAAAATAAAAGAAATAGAAACAGTTCTTTTACGCTTTCTTTAGGAGGCGTCGGACACCCGATCGACACTAAACAAGAAAGATTGGAAAATCAGATTCGACGTTCACTCAAAATAAAATTTAAATATTAATTACCCGATCAACTTGACTTGACCATTTTGAAGGTGACGTCGACCGTATTTTTGACTTTTTATCATTTTTATTTTATTTATTTTTTTTTTTTTTATATTTCTCAAAAATAAACTATAAAACTAAAAACAACCCTAAACATATCTAATATTTATAAAATAAGGACTAATTAATCTAATATTAAAGGGTAAAATTGTAATTTTACGGTGTTCATCAAATACCCCCAAACTTAGATTTTGCTAGTCCTCGAGCAAAACTAAATCTAAAAGCTAAAATGGAAAATTAAAAATCCTAAATGACACCACTTTCGCTGGCTCTCTCGATTGCATTTAGCGTATGCAACAAGCCTTTAAACCCCTAGGTTACCCCTAGTGGACGAGTTATAGTCTCGTGAGGGTTTCCAGTGATGATACCCACAAACATCAAAATTTTTTTTTTTCTTTTTTTATTTATTTTTCAGCAAAAACACACAGCCAAAAATCTAAACATCATACAACTCTAAAATTCATTTTACAAGACTTATACTCGGAGTGTTGTGTGTGATAGTCATTATTAAGACAGTCTTCTTTTTCCAAATTGACACAAGTTTTATAACCACCATTGGAAAATACGTTTTGACTTCAATCCTCACCAGATATATCTCTCAGAAAGACTAACGCTCAAAGGTGGGTTTATTTTCTCTCAAGGTATATGTGAGCGGAGTTTATGTTTTCAAATCAAAATTCTCACATATGTTTTAAACAAAGACGGCATAAATGAAGAAAATAATTGATCTCATGATTAGATGCCACTTTCCTAAGAACGTTGAGTCAAACACCTTTATTTCTCCTCCTCTATTCTCCACATGAAATACCTTATTTAGACTTAGGATCAATAGGACTTTCTAATAGGACGAAACGAGACTTAGGACTGGGTCATATCAAAGAAGGGATAAAAGACTCTAAAAATTAACATTTTCATAAGAAAAGGTTAGAGGTCTTCATAATATGAGCGGGATATTTTCCTCTAACAATTTTTTTTTTTTTTTTAAGAAACCTCTTTTCTTTTTCAACATCCCTCTTTGATGTGTGGATGTTCCCATCTTGCTTTCTCTTTTATTTTCATTTTTCAGTGAATTTTATCCCAAAATCTTCCCTAACCTTTTCTCATATGATAATATGTAATGGATATAAAATTTTGGCTCAAACTCCATATCCGGAGTTAGGTATGGAAGATATGGCTAGTCAATAAAAGAGGCTATATTAGGCTCAAATAGGGAACTATCAAGATGGAATGACCAAAGTAGGTGGGCTTGAAGGCTCAAACGGTCCAAAAATAGCCTATATCCTATCCTAAGCTTTATAAGATGATTTCTTTGTTTTGAATAAATTCAGAAAAATTTCAGGTGTAATAACTCAATTTTAATGGCGTTCTTAGTAATATGACCAAAACAATGATAATGAGATCACTCAACGACTCGATGCGCTTATCAAAGAAATAAGAGTTTACTTATAACCCTCAGAAGGACAGAATGGCTCTAAAACTCACTGGGTTTAAGTCTCCACTAGTATTCCTCTGGTGATCACTTGACTCATGAAAATTTTTCTTTTTCAGACTAACATTAATATGACTGTGTACATGGACTTCCGAGCATAAATCCTATAAAAGTCTTTCCGGAAAAGTATGATATAAAGATTTTTATTTTAAGTATTAATGCTAAAAAGTTATTCTATGACTCTTTTTACGTCAGATTATCGAGACGCATGATTATCTTAGACCTCAATTGACATTCTTTTTAAGTACCAAGGTGTCTCAGCTTTTGCCTACTCTACCCTTAAAAGATTAAGTTTGTCTCTTTCTGCCTAAGAAAATTTTGACTCGTTTAACGTCAGATTGTCAAGACGTTTATAGTCCCCTAAGCGAAAATCAACAGTTCTTTGAACACCAAGGAGTCTCAGTCTTTCCGGACTTACTCTACCTTTGACTAGGTCCAAATAAATCTGTCTATTTTCACTAATAGGTCTATGTTTTGCTGCTGTCACACAGCGAACTCCTTGCTCAGATATTTTTCCATTACAATTCACACGTCCACATTTGTGACAAATTCCTAGCCTCTTAGCTTTCCTCTTTGCAGCCAGAGTGCTTCGACCACAAAGAGGTCTGGGTTGCTCCTCTTGGATTTCCAGCTTCCTCACCCTCATAGCTAAGGAAACGATTTTCCTACACAAGTTTGGGGGAACTTGTGTTCTAGACAGACACAAAGCGAAGACAAAAACTCGACCGTCTACGTGCATGACTCCTATCCAGTTCTTTAACGTCTGCTGGTCACAAAGACAAAACAGATGATGATTTTTTTATTTATTTATTTTTATTTATTTTTTACTTTTTTTTTTTAAATGGTAAATGACCTCAGTACCCCCAAACTTAAATTGAACATTGTCCTCAATGTTCTCTAATTGACACTGGCCAGGTGAAAAAGAGAAATTTTTTTTAGAAAACGAACAATCGGGTTTGGACATACCTAGGAATGCATGAGGTGCAAAATGGACCAAATAAAAAATCCTATACTGACTCAATGAAAACCTAAACTAGACACTGAAGATGCAGACTGACTCAGACATAGACAGGTGGATATGTGGGTTAGGGTGATGGAAATGATGAAGATGGGTAAGTGAGTGAATGGGTATGGATTCTCAAATCAGTTCTGGTACACTGGATCAGCTAACTCGACCTCAGTCTCTTCTTCTGGAGTGGGGAACGATAAAAATGGCTTTAATCGTTGCCCATTAACTTTGAACGCACGACCACTAGTAGGATGTCTGATCTGTACTACCCCATGTGGGAATACAAATGAAACAATGAATGGACCTATCCATTTGGACCTTAACTTCCTAGGAAAAAAATGCATCCTTGACTCGTACAACAAGACCTTCTGACCAACTGTAAAAGATTTTCTCAATATGTGTTTATCATGAAACACTTTCATCCGGTATTTGTACCTTTTAGCCGTGTCATAGGCTTCATTTCGTAATTCCTCTAGCTCAACAAGCTGAAGTTTCCGATGTTGTCCAGCAGAGTCTAGAGCAAAATTGAAATTTTTGATTGCCCAATAGGCTTTGTGCTCTAGCTCGACTGGAAGATGACAAGCCTTCCCATAAACCAGACGGTAGGGTGACATTCCTATAGGCGTTTTGAAAGCTGTACGGTACGTCCATAGTGCGTCAATGAGTCTGGAAGACCAATCTTTCCGATTTGGATTGATTGTCTTCTCGAGAATACGCTTAATTTCTCTATTCGAAATTTCCACTTGGCCACTTGTTTGTGGGTGATAAGGAGTAGCTACTTTATGAGTCACCCCATAAGATTTTAACAAATTAGCAAATGGGCGATTGCAAAAGTGTTTACCCCCATCACTAATGATGGTTCGTGGGATTCCAAATCGAGAGAAAACGTTTTCTTTAATGAACCGAAGGATAACCTTGTGGTCATTGGTTTTGCATGCCACCGCTTCGACCCATTTTGACACATAGTCAACCCCTACAAGGATATATTGATTGCCGAAAGAATTAGGAAATGGTCCCATGAAATCGATGCCCCAAACATCAAAAAGCTCAATGGTTAGGATGGGGTTTAAAGGCATCATATTTCTACGAGAGATACTTCCCAATGTTTGACACCTATTACACGAGACACAGAAAGTGTGGGTGTCTCGAAACATGGAGGGCCAATAAAATCCACACTGCAAAATTTTTGCAGTTGTCTTTCTTGTGCTAAAATGCCCTCCACAGGCCTGGTCATGACAGAAACTTATGACACGATTTTGCTCTTCTTCTGGGACACACCGACGAATGATTTGATCCGCACAGTGTTTAAAAAGATAAGGGTCATCCCAAATAAAACTTTTGACCTGGACCAGAAACTTAGACCTATCTTGCTTAGTCCAATGCCGGGGCATTTGACTAGTAACAAGATAGTTCACAATATCGGCAAACCATGGTACTTGGGACACTGACATGAGTTGCTCATCAGGGAAGGACTCAGTGATAGGACGGGTCTCATCAGTGAACTTAGTTATCAATCTAGATAAGTGGTCTGCTACTACATTTTCAGAACCTTTCTTGTCCCGGATTTCCATATCAAACTCTTGTAGTAGCAATATCCATCGGATCAGGCGAGACTTAGCATCCTTCTTAGAAAGAAGATACTTAAGTGCTGCATGATCAGAATAGATAATGACTTTCGAGCCCACTAAGTAGGATCGAAACTTATCTAATGCAAAAACGACCGCTAACAACTCTTTTTCCGTAGTGGAATAATGGAGTTGAGCGTCATTGAGAGTTTTGCTAGCATAGTAGATAACATAAGGCAACCGATTTAACCTTTGTCCTAAAACGGCTCCGACTGCATAATCGGAGGCATCGCACATAATTTCGAAGGGGACAGACCAAACAGGTGGTTGTATTATCGGAGCGGAGGTCAGAGCGGTTTTCAATTTTTCAAAGGCCTGAATGCACTCATCATCAAAATCGAAATTAGCATCCTTGGCCAAGAGTTTACAGAGAGGTTTTGAAACTTTACTGAAATCTTTTATAAACCTCCTGTAAAAACCAGCATGACCTAAGAATGACCTGATCTCTCTAACGGTTTGGGGTCTTGGTAAATTAGAGATCAGGTTGACCTTTGCCTTGTCCACTTCGATATCCTTTTCAGAGATAATGTGCCCTAGTACTATGCCGTTTTTCACCATAAAGTGACATTTTTCCCAATTCAATAACAGGTTCTTTTCTTTGCACCTGATTAGCACAAGGCTCAGATGGTGCAAGCACTGGTCAAAAGTGGACCCAAACACAGAGAAGTCATCCATGAAGACTTCTAGGAAACGTTCGACCATATCAGAGAAAATACTGATCATGCACCGTTGAAAAGTGGCTGGTGCATTGCACAATCCGAATGGCATACGACGATATGCGAACGTACCGAATGGACATGTGAAGGTGGTCTTCTCCTGATCCTCAGGAGCAACGTAGATCTGGTTATAGCCGGAATAACCATCAAGGAAGCAATAAAATGCATGACCGGCTAACCGCTCAAGCATTTGGTCAATGAACGGAAGAGGAAAATGGTCCTTTCGAGTGACAGTGTTTAGCTTACGGTAGTCAATGCAAACTCTCCAACCCGTTTGGATGCGGGTTGGCACCAACTCATTATCCTGATTTTTTACTACCGTAACACCCGATTTCTTAGGTACAACATGTATCGGACTCACCCATTTACTATCAGCAGATCGGGTAGATAATACCCGTCTCGAGAAGTTTTAAAATCTCAGCTCGTACCACATCCTGCATTGCCGGATTTAGCCGTCTCTGTGGTTCTCTGGATGTCTTGGAATTTTCTTCCAAGTGAATTTTATGCATGACCACAGATGGGCTAATTCCTTTGAGATCGGCAATGGACCATCCAATAGTTTCACGGTGATCTCTTAAAATAGCAAGGAGTTTAGACTCCTGCTCAGAAGTTAAATCGGAAGCTATAATAACAGGTAACGTTTCTGATGGTCCAAGATAAGAATATTTCAATGTCTCAGGAAGTGGCTTGAGCTCTAACTTTGGTGGCTTCTCGATAGAGGGGATCAATACAGATTGACTAATAGGGAGAGGTTCAAATTTGGAGAACCTTCGCACATATGGAGATGCGTCAAATATTTCGTTCACTTCTTGTTTACCATCTTCATTGAAGTCTGTGCCAAAAGTGGACAGAGTCTTTTCAAATGGGTCATCACAAATGAAGTGAAGGAAGGACTCTTGAACATAACTCTGGATCATGTTAACCTCGCACGGATCGTCTGTGCAAAAAGGTTGTCGACAAAGGCTAAACACATTGAGTTCTGTTGTCAGATCTCCAAATGACAACTTAAGCATACCATTTTGGCAATTGATAACAGCTTTCGCAGTGGCCAAAAATGGTCGTCCTAAAATAACCGGAATGTGCCCACTTTCGTTCTGAACTGGTTGTATATCCAGCACAACAAAATCGACCGGAAAGTAGAATTTGTCTACTTTCACCAGAACGTCTTCTATCACACCCCTTGGAATTTTTACAGAGCGGTCAGCTAACTGTAGTGTGATAGGAGTGGGCTTAAGCTCTCCCAGCCCCAACTGCTCATAAACAGAATATGGCAGTAGGCTAACACTAGCTCCCAAATCTAATAAGGCCCTTTCAACTTCATATGTGCCAATGGTGCATGCAATGGTTGGGCACCCAGGGTCCTTATGTTTAATTGGGAACGGTTGTTGGAGAAGAGCACTTGCATTTTCTGCTAGAAATGCTTTTACGGGAACATTAGTTTTCCATTTCGCCGTACAGAGGTCTTTAAGAAACTTAGCGTACGAGGGTATCTGATTGATGGCATCTAGTAGAGGAATATTGATATTGACATTTTTGAAGACCTCTAATATGTCACCATAAGGTACCCCTTGCTTAGTGATGAGCCTCTGAGGGTATGGAGCCCTAGGTACGTAAGTTTTTCTAGCAGATGGATCCGGTTCATTTTGGACTGGGGATGAACTAGATGGGTCATCCTGATGCTTGGAATGACCAGTGGCCTGGTCTTCCGATTGCGGAGGTAATTTTACTTTATTATCTACCTGTCTCCCGGATCTCAAGGCAATAATGGAGTTAGCGTCTTCTGGATTAGACGATGAAACTTCATTTTGGCCCTTGGGGTTTGGGATAGGCTGACTGGGAAATTTACCTTTCTCCCTATCTCCTATTACAGTGGCTAATTGCCCAAGCTGTGTCTCAAGCTTGTGCATAGCCTGTTGGGTAGACTGCATGAACTGTTGCAACGTATCCTCGAGAGAGGGCTTACGTTGTTGAGATGGACCGGATTGATAAGACTGATTTGACTGGGCTGGATTGGATTGATAAGACTGATTTGACTGGGCTGGATGATTTTGAGATGGATGGAATGGTTGATTCTGAGGTGGTTGGTATGGTGGATTTTGATATGGTGGACCTTGATATTGAGGGGGTCCTTGACCTACAGGAGGTTGGTTCTGGCGCCAAGAAAAATTGGGATGATTCCGCCAATTAGGATTGTATGTGGCAGAGAAAGGGGTTCCTTGCTGTCTCCCGAAATTATTGAGTGCGTTGGCCTGTTCGGTTGAGCACTCAGTGTTAGGTCCAAAGGAAGGACAGTTTTGGGCAGTGTGTCCTAAGTTAGAACACATTGCGCAAACCTCTACATTCAATCCTACTGTTGGGTTCATCGCCTGGGTCATCGCTAACGTATCGATTTTCTTTGTTAAGTTTGCGATTGCAAGCTTAACATCAAAGTCGGTACTAACTTCGTATAAACCTCCTCTTTTTGAGGTTTGGGCTGAATTATCTCTTTTGGAGAAGTCCCATCGTTGAGAACTTTCTGCCAAGGTTTCTAAGAAATTCCATCCATTGGTTGCAGTTAGCATTAAAAATTCCCCACCCTTCATAGACTCGACCATTGTGCGGTTTGAGATGGTTAAACCATCATAAAAGAATTGCACGAGTCTTCCCGTTTCAAAACCGTGGTGGGGACATTTATTCAACGTATCTTTGAATCTTTCCCATGATTCATAGAATTGTTCACCCTCCTTCTGATTAAAATTTGAAATTTCTTTCTTGAGGGCGTTAGTTTTAGATACAGGGAAGAATTTATTCAAAAATTTGTTGGCTAACAGATCCCAAGTTGTGATGGAATTTGGAGGTAGAGAATTTAGCCAAGATTTCGCTTTTTCTTTAAGAGAAAAAGGACATAATCGAAGTTTGATGGATTCATCAGAGATGCCTTGAAGTCTAATGGTGGCGCAGATTTCTAAAAATTCTTTGATGTGTAGGTAAGGATCCTCATGATCAAAACCATGGAAAGTGGGTAGAAGATGTAATAGGGCTGGTTTGAGTTCAAAGGCTGCATTAGTTGGTGGGACAACTATGCTTGATGGTGTATTGGGAGTGACTGCTGAAAAATAATCTTGGAGGGTTCTCTCTTCGATTCTTTCTTCGGCCATTTTGGGTGATGGTGGTGGTGATGGAATTGGACTGTCTACAACTGAGCTAGACTGAGCTCCGGACACAATGATCGGTAAATCGACAGAAGACTTGACTCGAACTAAACGGTTGTGTGAATCACGATACCAATATTTCATACACAATCAAGCTCATTCATGTTCATCCAAATTCACACAAGAAGAATGCCTAAATCTAAATTTGAATTGCAATAATGCAATCAAAATTTTTTATTGGGACCCTAAGGATTGTTTCTAGACTGCTCCTACTTTTCTCTCCAAATAATCTAAGTCTCCGATGAGAGCTTAACCACAATCATGGCCAGGTAAGTTCCCAGGTAAGTGGAGGAGCACACGGCATCTGCATTTCCACTTATCCTTAGGCTCTTTACACCTTGGTGACAGAACTAATCCCAGACACCATGATTGAAGATAAAATATTCACCGGTTACAAAAATTAATTTAGATTAAAAAGGTTCCTATTGAGCATGAAACCCTAAAGTCTACCCTAATGGTTCCTTAATTGATTTTATTAGGGAAGTGCATGAACCAATTTTTACTAATCTTATTTTTCTAAGTATTGTGAAAATGCAATCCTAAATTACCATACAACATTCAAGTCAATATACAAACATTAATAAAACAATCTAAACTAATGCATGAATACTAACAACCTAAATGCATGGACAGATTAAATGCAAATAATAATAAATAACACCCTAAATAAATCTATATGAATGCATGAGATAAATAAAAAATTAAAAACTCACCTTAGCCTTTTATGCGTATTTTCAGCATTTTTTTTTTGTTTTTTTTTTTAAGCGCGCATTTTTAAGCTTTGCGGAAGGTTTAGCCTTTTGTGCATATCCCCATCGATTTTTAAGCGCAGCGTAAATAAAATTCCTGCAAGACAGACAATAAAAAGCTTTGGTGAAGATTCTAATTCAAATAAAAAAAATAAATAAATAAATAAATGAATAAGTTAGATGAAATTCTAAATTAAGACATATCTGCAGTATTAGATTTATTTTCAAAAATCACATAATTTAATAGAACACAATTTTTATTTCGAGATTTCCCCGGCAACGGCGCCAAAAACTTGTTGTGAAATTTTAAATTACTCGCAAGCGTACGAACCGGTTTATAGTATAGAGTATGAGTGCGAGGTCGTACCCAAGGGAAATCTACAAAATATATGTACGAAATAAAAAAAATCGCACTATTTAAAAATGATGTGATTTTTGAAAATAATTTTCTAAAACATTTAGTTATAATCTTAATTTAAAACAATGAATAGTTTTGATGAATTTTTGAGAAAAAGAAAAATAAATCAAAAATAATTTTTTTTTTTACATAATGTACAATGGAATCGGGTCAAGCATTCGAAGTACCATGTTATCTGATTTAAAAAAACAAAAACATGGCCTAGACTATGAAATATTCTGGAATTATTAAACATAATTCAAGTTTCTTATTTAATAAAATTCTAATTAAAATAATAATTAAATCGGGATATTTCAAATCAAGCCTTAGGCTTGAGCGGGTTTTAAACTTGTGTTTCCCCAATTCTAAAACAACCGTTCTTGATAAGAACCTTAGACTGGAGAGACGGCAAGTCCCACTGATCCTAAAAGGGGTTCCACTTTTTATTGAAAAATCCTCAAATTAATTTGTTTCATGAAGTTCTTAAAAAGAATTAAAATAAAATTGGAAACTATCATTATTAAATATTTAATAATTGGGAATATCATACATCTAAACAAACCGCCATGAATTTTATTTAAAAAATTCAGAAATGAATTACAATTCTCTTTTGGATTTGACATAAAGATAAAAATAAAAATAAAATAACTTACAAGAAAATTATTTATTTTTTCTCCTGTCTTTTGTCGTCCAGCTTCAGCCTTCAATATCTTGCCCGGTTCAACCTTCAACGGACCTAAAGCCTTGAATTTATAGAAGAGAGGGGATGAGATGGGATGAGATAAGAGTCGTTCAAACTCAGCCGGGATAAGACCATTCAAATTCAAATTGAAATGTAACCGTAAGCCTTTTGTTTCATAAAAAACATCGGCTACTCTTATCTTCTTTTTCAGTTACTCTTATCTCTTCTTTATTTTTGAAAACCCACTGCTACTTTATCCAAGCTGCTACAGGGCAGCTGCATTACCTCCCTTCTCAGTTGCCTTCTGCTATCTCATCCAAATCTTATCGGCTGAAATCAATCTTATCCTCTGATCTTCTCTTCAAATTTGAAAACCAGCTGCCTCTGTATCTTATCTTCCTTCTTCTTTCTTATCTTTCTTTTCTCCTTTATCCCTATCTATCTTCCTGTTCAGTTAACCCTGTGCATCTGCAGCTTTTTCAAATCCTTGCTTTATCTCTTATCTTCTTCAAGAGACCCTGTAGAGCCCTAAGGCTGCAACCCTCTCTGCTGTATCTTATCTCTTTCTTATCTCTTCTTTAAACTGACTCTTCTCTCTTCCTTATCTCTTCCTTCCAGCTTTATCCGGTTCAGCTGCCTTCTCAGATTCCCAACTACACGGCAGCCCTCTTATCCCTATCCTCCTGCCTTTTCTATCTTCTGTTTGAGTTTCAAAGACAGTGGAAAAACTCAGCTCTCTGATCTCTTCCGATTATCTCTCTTTCAGCTGGCAACTCATCCTACTTCTTATCTTATCTTCTCAGCTCTATCCAGCAGTGCTCTCTCCAAATCTTATCTTCTTTCTTTTCAAATTCTCAGCTGATTGGATAACTTTGGTGCGCCGCTACTGCTGTATGCTGCTGCCGTCTTCTTTCTCTTCTTGGCCGCTGTTCCTCTCAGATGGCTGCCCTGCTGGTGTTTACTCAATCCTCTGCTCTTCTTGGTCGCTACCTACTGTGCACGCCCAGTCGCTGCCTGCACTTCGTTGCTGCTTTGGTGTGCCACTGCCGCTGTGCATGGCTGTTCTCAGCTGGCTGCCTGCTTTGGTTGCCGCTGTGCATGGCTGCCAGTCGGCTGCTCTTCTTCTCCTCTGCTTTCTTCCCAGTTGGCTGCTTAGACTGCTCTCCATCGCTGCTGTAGATCCATCATCGGCACATCTGGCTGATTACAGTCGGTGAGCAGCAAACAGATTTTGCTGCACTCAGTCTCTCAGTTTGGCTGCCGTGTGGCTGCCCTTGTGCTCTTCATGGCTGCCATTTAACTCTGCTTGGACTGGCTGTCGCTGCCTGCTGTGCACTCTGTTTCTCCTCTCAGCTGCCTCTGCTCGGACTGCCATCTCTCTCGGCTGCTCTCCACTGTGTGCGGCTTCAGCTGGCTGCCTCTTCAGCTCTACCTCTGTTATCAGTGCTGCTGCCTGCTGCCGCTGGAGACGCTGACTGCATCTCAGCTGGCCGGTTGCTGCTGCACGGCCGCTGCTTTACTCTATCTTCCCTTGCTGTTCTGCTGCCTCTGTCTCATCTCAGCTTGGCTCTCTTCTTCTGTGTGCCTCAGACGGCTGCCTCTACACTCTCTTCTCAGCTGCTGCTCTGCTGTCTTCTGTTTCAGCCGGCTGCTGCTTTGCATTGCTGGCCTCAGCTCTCTGCAGGTGGCTGTGTGGCTGCCGCTGCTCTGCTCGGACTGCCGTGTGCGGCTTCAGCTGGCTGCCTCTGCTGCCGTCAGTCGGTTGCTGTCTTAGCTGGTTTCTCCTTCGCTGGCTACTATTTTGCACTCAGTTCAGGTGGCTGTCTCCGGCTGGTTGCCGTTCAGCTGGCTGCTCTGCCTGCTGTGTAAGCCCAGTTGCTCACAAACCTCTCTGTTCGATGCTGTTTCATCTCTCTGGTTGCTGCTACCGCTGCTCTGCATCAGCCGACTGGCTACCCTGCTCGTTGCCATTATGCTGGCTGCCCTTTGTTTACTCGGCTGCTTTCAGCTGGTTGCCGCTGCCGCTGTGTGCGGTGTTGCTCGGCTCTCTACTTCTCACGGCTGCTGTCCGTGTGCCCTGCAACCAGAGAGAGAGGAAAGAAGAAAGTAGAAAAGAAATGGAAGAAAAATAAAAGAAATAGAAACAGTTCTTTTACGCTTTCTTTAGGAGGCGTCGGACACCCGATCGACACTAAACAAGAAAGATTGGAAAATCAGATTCGACGTTCACTCAAAATAAAATTTAAATATTAATTACCCGATCAACTTGACTTGACCATTTTGAAGGTGACGTCGACCGTATTTTTGACTTTTTATCATTTTTATTTTATTTATTTTTTTTTTTTTTATATTTCTCAAAAATAAACTATAAAACTAAAAACAACCCTAAACATATCTAATATTTATAAAATAAGGACTAATTAATCTAATATTAAAGGGTAAAATTGTAATTTTACGGTGTTCATCAAATACCCCCAAACTTAGATTTTGCTAGTCCTCGAGCAAAACTAAATCTAAAAACTAAAATGGAAAATTAAAAATCCTAAATGACACCACTTTCGCTGGCTCTCTCGATTGCATTTAGCGTATGCAACAAGCCTTTAAACCCCTAGGTTACCCCTAGTGGACGAGTTATAGTCTCGTGAGGGTTTCCAGTGATGATACCCACAAACATCAAATTTTTTTTTTTATTTTATTTATTTATTTTTCAGCAAAAACACACAGCCAAAAATCTAAACATCATACAACTCTAAAATTCATTTTACAAGACTTATACTCGGAGTGTTGTGTGTGATAGTCATTATTAAGACAGTCTTCTTTTTCCAAATTGACACAAGTTTTATAACCACCATTGGAAAATACGTTTTGACTTCAATCCTCACCAGATATATCTCTCAGAAAGACTAACGCTCAAAGGTGGGTTTATTTTCTCTCAAGGTATATGTGAGCGGAGTTTATGTTTTCAAATCAAAATTCTCACATATGTTTTAAACAAAGACGGCATAAATGAAGAAAATAATTGATCTCATAATTAGACGCCATTTTCCGAAGAACGTTGAGTCAAACACCTTTATTTTTCCTCCTCTATTCTCTACATGAAATACCTTATTTAAACTTAGGATCAATAGGACTTTCTACTGGGACGAAACGAGGCTTAGGACCGGGTCATATCAAAGAAGGGATAAAAGACTCTAAAAATTAACATTTTCATAAGAAAAGGTTAGAGGTCTTCATAATATGAGCGGGATATTTTCCTCTAACAATTTTTTTTTTTTTTTTTTTTAAACATCCCATTTTGACGTATGGATGTTTTTTTTTTCAGCAAATATTTTTTTTTTATTTTAAGAAACCTTTTTTTTTTTTTTTCAACATCCCTCTTTGATGTGTGGATGTTCCCATCTTGCTTTCTCTTTTATTTTCATTTTTCAGTGAATTTTATCCCAAAATCTTCCCTAACCTTTTCTTATATGATAATAGGTAATGGATATAAAATTTTGGCTCAAACTCCATATCCGGAGTTAGGTATGGAAGATATGGCTAGTCAATAAAAGAGGCTATATTAGGCTCAAATAGGGAACTATCAAGATGGAATGACCAAAGTAGGTGGGCTTGAAGGCTCAAACGGTCAAAAAAATGGCCTATATCCTATCCTAAGCTTCATAAGATGATTTCTTTGTTTTGAATAAATTCAGAAAAATTTCAGGTGTAATAACTCAATTTTAATGGCGTTCTTAGTAATATGACCAAAACAATGATAATGAGATCACTCAACGACTCGATGCGCTTATCAAAGAAATAAGAGTTTACTTATAACCCTCAGAAGGACAGAATGGCTCTAAAACTCACTGGGTTTAAGTCTCCACTAGTATTCCTCTGGTGATCACTTGACTCATGAAAATTTTTCTTTTTCAGACTAACATTAATATGACTGTGTACATGGACTTCCGAGCATAAATCCTATAAAAGTCTTTCCGGAAAAGTATGATATAAAGATTTTTATTTAAGTATTAATGCTAAAAAAGTTATTCTATGACTCTTTTTACGTCAGATTATCGAGACGCATGATTATCTTAGACCTCAATTGACATTCTTTTTAAGTACCAAGGTGTCTCAGCTTTTGCCTACTCTACCCTTAAAAGATTAAGTTTGTCTCTTTCTGCCTAAGAAAATTTTGACTCGTTTAACGTCAGATTGTCAAGACGTTTATAGTCCCCTAAGCGAAAATCAACAGTTCTTTGAACACCAAGGAGTCTCAGTCTTTCCGGACTTACTCTACCTTTGACTAGGTCCAAATAAATCTGTCTATTTTCACTAATAGGTCTATGTTTTGCTGCTGTCACACAAGCGAACTCCTTGCTCAGATATTTTTCCATTACAATTCACACGTCCACATTTGTGACAAATTCCTAGCCTCTTAGCTTTCCTCTTTGCAGTCCAGAGTGCTTCGACCACAAAGAGGTCTGGGTTGCTCCTCTTGGATTTCCAGCTTCCTCACCCTCATAGCTAAGGAAACGATTTTCCTACACAAGTCTGGGGGAACTTGTGTTCTAGACAGACACAAAGCGAAGACAAAAACTCGACCGTCTACGTGCATGACTCCTATCCAGTTCTTTAACGTCTGCTGGTCACAAAGACAAAACAGATGATGATTTTTTTATTTATTTATTTTTATTTATTTTTTACTTTTTTTTTTAAATGGTAAATGACCTCAGTACCCCCAAACTTAAATTGAACATTGTCCTCAATGTTCTCTAATTGACACTGGCCAGGTGAAAAAGAGAAATTTTTTTAGAAAACGAACCATCGGGTTTGGACATACCTAGGAATGCATGAGGTGCAAAATGGACCAAATAAAAAATCCTATACTGACTCAATGAAAACCTAAACTAGACACTGAAGATGCAGACTGACTCAGACATAGACAGGTGGATATGTGGGTTAGGGTGATGGAAATGATGAAGATGGGTAAGTGAGTGAATGGGTATGGATTCTCAAATCAGTTCTGGTACACAGGATCAGCTAACTCGACCTCAGTCTCTTCTTCTGGAGTGGGGAACGATAAAAATGGCTTTAATCGTTGCCCATTAACTTTGAACTGTACGACCACTAGTAGGATGTCTGATCTGTACTACCCCATGTGGGAATACAGATGAAACAATGAATGGACCTATCCATTTGGACCTTAACTTCCTAGGAAAAAGATGCATCCTTGACTCGTACAACAAGACCTTCTGACCAACTGTAAAAGATTTTCTCAATATGTGTTTATCATGAAACACTTTCATCCGGTATTTGTACCTTTTAGCCGTGTCATAGGCTTCATTTCGTAATTCCTCTAGCTCAACAAGCTGAAGTTTCCGATGTTGTCCAGCAGAGTCTAGAGCAAAATTGAAATTTTTGATTGCCCAATAGGCTTTGTGCTCTAGCTCGACTGGAAGATGACAAGCCTTCCCATAGACCAGACGGTAGGGTGACATTCCTATAGGCGTTTTGAAAGCTGTACGGTACGTCCCATAGTGCGTCAATGAGTCTGGAAGACCAATCTTTCCGATTTGGATTGATTGTCTTCTCGAGAATACGCTTAATTTCTCTATTCGAAATTTCCACTTGGCCACTTGTTTGTGGGTGATAAGGAGTAGCTACTTTATGAGTCACCCCATAAGATTTTAACAAATTAGCAAATGGGCGATTGCAAAAGTGTTTACCCCCATCACTAATGATGGTTCGTGGGATTCCAAATCGAGAGAAAACGTTTTCTTTAATGAACCGAAGGATAACCTTGTGGTCATTGGTTTTGCATGCCACCGCTTCGACCCATTTTGACACATAGTCAACCCCTACAAGGATATATTGATTGCCGAAAGAATTAGGAAATGGTCCCATGAAATCGATGCCCCAAACATCAAAAAGCTCAATGGTTAGGATGGGGTTTAAAGGCATCATATTTCTACGAGAGATACTTCCCAATGTTTGACACCTATTACACGAGACACAGAAAGTGTGGGTGTCTCGAAACATGGAGGGCCAATAAAATCCACACTGCAAAATTTTTGCAGTTGTCTTTCTTGTGCTAAAATGCCCTCCACAGGCCTGGTCATGACAGAAACTTATGACACGATTTTGCTCTTCTTCTGGGACACACCGACGAATGATTTGATCCGCACAGTGTTTAAAAAGATAAGGGTCATCCCAAATAAAACTTTTGACCTGGACCAGAAACTTAGACCTATCTTGCTTAGTCCAATGCCGGGGCATTTGACTAGTAACAAGATAGTTCACAATATCGGCAAACCATGGTACTTGGGACACTGACATGAGTTGCTCATCAGGGAAGGACTCAGTGATAGGACGGGTCTCATCAGTGAACTTAGTTATCAATCTAGATAAGTGGTCTGCTACTACATTTTCAGAACCTTTCTTGTCCCGGATTTCCATATCAAACTCTTGTAGTAGCAATATCCATCGGATCAGGCGAGACTTAGCATCCTTCTTAGAAAGAAGATACTTAAGTGCTGCATGATCAGAATAGATAATGACTTTCGAGCCCACTAAGTAGGATCGAAACTTATCTAATGCAAAAACGACCGCTAACAACTCTTTTTCCGTAGTGGAATAATGGAGTTGAGCGTCATTGAGAGTTTTGCTAGCATAGTAGATAACATAAGGCAACCGATTTAACCTTTGTCCTAAAACGGCTCCGACTGCATAATCGGAGGCATCGCACATAATTTCGAAGGGGACAGACCAAACAGGTGGTTGTATTATCGGAGCGGAGGTCAGAGCGGTTTTCAATTTTTCAAAGGCCTGAATGCACTCATCATCAAAATCGAAATTAGCATCCTTGGCCAAGAGTTTACAGAGAGGTTTTGAAACTTTACTGAAATCTTTTATAAACCTCCTGTAAAAACCAGCATGACCTAAGAATGACCTGATCTCTCTAACGGTTTGGGGTCTTGGTAAATTAGAGATCAGGTTGACCTTTGCCTTGTCCACTTCGATATCCTTTTCAGAGATAATGTGCCCTAGTACTATGCCGTTTTTCACCATAAAGTGACATTTTTCCCAATTCAATAACAGGTTCTTTTCTTTGCACCTGATTAGCACAAGGCTCAGATGGTGCAAGCACTGGTCAAAAGTGGACCCAAACACAGAGAAGTCATCCATGAAGACTTCTAGGAAACGTTCGACCATATCAGAGAAAATACTGATCATGCACCGTTGAAAAGTGGCTGGTGCATTGCACAATCCGAATGGCATACGACGATATGCGAACGTACCGAATGGACATGTGAAGGTGGTCTTCTCCTGATCCTCAGGAGCAACGTAGATCTGGTTATAGCCGGAATAACCATCAAGGAAGCAATAAAATGCATGACCGGCTAACCGCTCAAGCATTTGGTCAATGAACGGAAGAGGAAAATGGTCCTTTCGAGTGACAGTGTTTAGCTTACGGTAGTCAATGCAAACTCTCCAACCCGTTTGGATGCGGGTTGGCACCAACTCATTATCCTGATTTTTTACTACCGTAACACCCGATTTCTTAGGTACAACCTGTATCGGACTCACCCATTTACTATCAGAGATCGGGTAGATAATACCCGTCTCGAGAAGTTTTAAAATCTCAGCTCGTACCACATCCTGCATTGCCGGATTTAGCCGCCTCTGTGGTTCTCTGGATGTCTTGGAATTTTCTTCCAAGTGAATTTTATGCATGACCACAGATGGGCTAATTCCTTTGAGATCGGCAATGGACCATCCAATAGCTTCACGGTGATCTCTTAAAATAGCAAGGAGTTTAGACTCCTGCTCAGAAGTTAAATCGGAAGCTATGATCACAGGTAACGTTTCTAATGGTCCAAGATAAGAATATTTCAATGTCTCAGGAAGTGGCTTAAGCTCTAACTTTGGTGGCTTCTCGATAGAGGGGATCAGTACAGATTGACTAATAGGGAGAGGTTCAAATTTGGAGAACCTTCGCACATATGGAGATGCGTCAAATATTTCTTTCACTTCTTGTTTACCATCTTCATTGAAGTCTGTGCCAAAAGTGGACAGAGTCTTCTCAAATGGGTCATCACAAATGAAGTGAAGGAAGGACTCTTGAATAGAACTCTGAATCATGTTAACCTCATATGGATCGTCTGTGCAAAAAGGTTGTCGACATAGGCCAGACACATTGAGTTCTGTCGTCAGATCTCCAAATGACAACTTAAGCATACCATTATGGCAATTAATAACAGCTTTCGCAGTGGCCAAAAATGGTCGTCCTAAAATAACCGGAATGTGCCCACTTTCGTTCTGAACTGGTTGTGTATCCAACACAACAAAATCGACCGGAAAATAGAATTTGTCTACTTTCACCAGAACGTCTTCTATCACACCCCTTGGAATTTTTACAGAGCGGTCAGCTAACTGTAGTGTGATAGGAGTGGGCTTAAGCTCTCCCAGCCCCAACTGCTCATAAACGGAGTATGGCAGTAGGCTAACACTAGCTCCCAAATCTAATAAGGCCCTTTCAACTTCATATATGCCAATGGTGCATGCAATGGTTGGGCACCCAGGGTCCTTATGTTTAATTGGGAACGGTTGTTGGAGAAGAGCACTTGCATTTTCTGCTAGAAATGCTTTTACAGGAACATTAGTTTTCCGTTTCGCCGTACAGAGGTCTTTAAGAAACTTAGCGTACGAGGGTATCTGATTGATGGCATCTAGTAGAGGAATATTGATATTAACATTTTTGAAGACCTCTAATATGTCACCATAAGGTACCCCTTGCTTAGTGATGAGCCTCTGAGGGTACGGAGCCCTAGGTACGTAAGTTTTTCTAGCAGATGGATCCGGTTCATTTTGGACTGGGGATGAACTAGATGGGTCATCCTGATGCTTGGAATGACCAGTGGCCTGGTCTTTCGGTTGCGGAGGTAATTTTACTTTATTATCTACCTGTCTCCCGGATCTTAAGGCAATAATGGAGTTAGCGTCTTCTGGATTAGACGATGAAACTTCATTTTGGCCCTTGGGGTTTGGGATAGGCTGACTTGGAAATTTACCTTTCTCCCTATCTCCTATTACGGTGGCTAATTTCCCAAGCTGTGTCTCAAGCTTGTGCATAGCCTGTTGGTAGACTGCATGAACTGTTGCAACGTATCCTCGAGAGAGGGCTTACGTTGTTGAGATGGACCGGATTGATAAGATTGATTTGACTGGGCTGGATGATTTTGAGATGGGTGGAATGGTTGATTATGAGGTGGTTGGTATGGTGGATTTTGATATGGTGGACCTTGATATTGAGGGGGTCCTTGACCTACAGGAGGTTGGTTCTGGCGCCAAGAAAAATTGAGATGATTCCGCCAATTAGGATTGTATGTGGCAGAGAAAGGGGTTCCCTGCTGTCTCCTGAAATTATTGAGTGCGTTGGCCTGTTCGGTTGAGCACTCAGTGTTAGGTCCAAAGGAAGGACAGTTTTGGGCAGTGTGTCCTAAGTTAGAACACATTGCGCAAACCTCTACATTCAATCCTACTGTTGGGTTCATCGCCTGGGTCATCGCTAACGTATCGATTTTCTTTGTTAAGTTTGGGATTGCAAGCTTAACATCAAAGTCGGTACTAACTTCGTATAAACCTCCTCTTTTTGAGGTTTGGGCTGAATTATCTCTTTTGGAGAAGTCCCATCGCTGAGAACTTTCTGCCAAGGTTTCTAAGAAATTCCATCCATTGGTTGCAGTTAGCATTAAAAATTCCCCACCCTTCATAGACTCGACCATTGTGCGGTTTGAGATGGTTAAACCATCATAAAAGAATTGCACGAGTCTTCCCGTTTCAAAACCGTGGTGGGGACATTTATTCAACGTATCTTTGAATCTTTCCCATGATTCATAGAATTGTTCACCCTCTTTCTGATTAAAATTTGAAATTTCTTTCTTGAGGGCGTTAGTTTTAGATACAGGGAAAAATTTATTCAAAAATTTGTTGGCTAACAGATCCCAAGTTGTGATGGAATTTGGAGGTAGAGAATTTAGCCAAGATTTTGTTTTTTCTTTAAGAGAAAAAGGAAATAATCGAAGTTTGATGGATTCATCAGAGATGCCTTGAAGTCTGATGGTGGCGCAGATTTCTAAAAATTCTTTGATGTGTAGGTAAGGATCCTCATGATCAAAACCATGGAAAGTGGGTAGAAGATGTAATAGGGCTGGTTTGAGTTCAAAGGCTGCATTAGTTGGTGGGACAACTATGCTTGATGGTGTATTGGGAGTGACTGCTGAAAAATAATCTTGGAGGGTTCTCTCTTCGATTCTTTCTTCGGCCATTTTGGGTGATGGTGGTGGTGATGGAATTGGACTGTCTATAACTGAGCTAGACTGAGCTCCGGACACAATGATCGGTAAATCGACAGAAGACTTGACTCGAACTAAACGGTTGTGTGAATCACGATACCAATATTTCATACACAACCAAGCTCATTCATGTTCATCCAAATTCACACAAGAAGAATGCCTAAATCTAAATTTGAATTGCAATAATGCAATCAAAATTTTTTTATTGGGACCCTAAGGATTGTTTCTAGACTGCTCCTACTTTTCTCTCCAAATAATCTAAGTCTCCGGTGAGAGCTTAACCACAATCATGGCCAGGTAAGTTCCCAGGTAAGTGGAGGAGCACACGGCATCTGCATTTCCACTTATCCTTAGGCTCTTTACACCTTGGTGACAGAACTAATCCTAGACACCATGATTGAAGATAAAATATTCACCGGTTACAAAAATTAATTTAGATTAAAAAGGTTCCTATTGAGCATAAAACCCTAAAGTCTACCCTAATGGTTCCTTAATTGATTTTATTAGGGAAGTGCATGAACCAATTTTTACTAATCTTATTTTTCTAAGTATTGTGAAAATGCAATCCTAAATTACCATACAACATTCAAGTCAATATACAAACATTAATAAAACAATCTAAACTAATGCATGAATACTAACAACCTAAATGCATGGACAGATTAAATGCAAATAATAATAAATAACATCCTAAATAAATCTATATGAATGCATGAGATAAATAAAAAAAAATTAAAAACTCACCTTAGCCTTTTATGCGTATTTGCAGCATTTTTTTTTTTGTTTAAGCACGCATTTTTAAGCTTTGCGGAAGGTTTAGCCTTTTGTGCATATCCCCATCGATTTTTAAGCGCAGCGTAAATAAAATTCCTGCAAAACAGACAATAAAAAACTTTGGTGAAGATTCTAATTCAAATAAAAATAAATAAATAAATAAATAAATGAATAAGTTAGATGAAATTCTAAATTAAGACATATCTGCAGTATTAGATTTATTTTCAAAAATCACATAATTTAATAGCACACAATTTTTATTTCAAGATTTCCCCGGCAACGGCGTCAAAAACTTGATGTGAATTTTAAATTACTCGCAAGCGTACGAACCGGTTTATAGTATAGAGTATGAGTGCGAGGTCGTACCCAAGAGAAATCTACAAAATATATGTACGAAATAAAAAATCGCACTATTTTAAAATGATGTGATTTAAGGAAATAATTTTCTAAAACACTTAGTTATAATCTTAATTTAAAACAATGAATAGTTTTGATGAATTTTTGAGAAAAAGAAAAATAAATCAAAAACAAATTTTTTTTTACATAATCTACAA
Source organism: Chimonanthus salicifolius (assembly GCA_013350335.1). Lineage (NCBI taxonomy): Eukaryota > Viridiplantae > Streptophyta > Magnoliopsida > Laurales > Calycanthaceae > Chimonanthus > Chimonanthus salicifolius. The sequence continues at coordinate 47,303,207 of CM023540.1, read as the reverse complement.
TGGAATCGGGTCAAACATCGACGCAGCATATTATCCTATTTAAAAATAAGAAAATCACGGCCTAGACTATGAAATGATCTAGAGTTATAAAATATAATTCAAATTCATTTTCTATTAAAATTCTAATTAGAATTTTTATGTCATCTATAAAATTCGTATTTTTTTTCAATTCAAGCCTTAGGCTTGAGCAGGTTTTAACTTGTGTTTCCCCAAATCTAAAACAACTGTTCTTGATAAGAACCTTAGACTGGAAAGACGGCAAGTCTCACTGATCCTAATAGGGGTTCTACTTTCCTTGAAAAAAAATTCTAAAAATAATTTTTTCCTTACATTAAGTTCATAAAAAGAAAAAAAAATAGAATACAAATCATCATTATTAAATATTTTAATAACTGGGATCACCATAAATCTAAACAACTGCCATGAATTTTTATTAATAAATTGGAAATGAATTACAAATCTGTTGGACTTGACATAATAAAATAAAAATAAAATAACTTACAAGAAATTTTTTTTTTTTTTCCTTCTGTCTTTCGGTCGTCCAATTTCAGCCTTCAATGTCTTGCCCGGTTCAACCTTCAATGGATCTAAAGCCTTGAATTTATAGAAGAGAGGGGATGAGATGGGATGAGATAAGAGTCGTTCAAACTCAGTCGGGATAAGACCATTCAAATTCAAATTGAAATGTAACCGTAAGCCTTTTGTTTCCAAAAACCATCGGCTACTCTTATCTTCTTTTTCATTTTTGAAAACCCAGTTGCTACTTTATCCAATCTGCTACAGGGCAACTGCATTACCTCCCTTCTCAGTTGCCTTCTGCTATCTCATCCAAATCTTATCGGCTGAAATCAATCTTATCCTCTGATCTTCTCTTCAAATTTGAAAACCAGCTGCCTCGGTATCTTATCTTCCTTCTTCTTTCTTATCTTTCTTTTCTCCTTTATCCCTCTCAAATTTGAACTCCAACTTCTATCGGTTCAGCTGCAGCTTTTTCAAATCCTTGCTTTATCTCTTATCTTTTTCAAGAGACCCTGTAGAGCCCTAAGGCTGCAACCCTCTCTGCTGTATCTTATCTCTTTCTTATCTCTTCTTTAAACTGACTCTTCTCTCTTCCTTATCTCTTCCTTCCAGCTTTATCCGGTTCAGCTGCCTTCTCAGATTCCCAACTACACGGCAGCCCTCTTATCCCTATCCTCCTGCCTTTTCTATCTTCTGTTTGAGTTTCAAAGACAGTGGAAAAACTCAGCTCTCTGATCTCTTCCGATTATCTCTCTTTCAGCTGGCAACTCATCCTACTTCTTATCTTATCTTCTCAGCTCTATCAAGCAGTGCTCTCTCCAAATCTTATCTTCTTTCTTTTCAAATTCTCAGCTGATTGGATAACTTTGGTGCGCCGCTACTGCTGTATGCTGCTGCCGTCTTCTTTCACTTCTTAGCCGCTGTTCCTCTCAGATGGCTGCCCTGCTGGTGTTTACTCAATCCTCTGCTCTTCTTGGTCGCTACCTACTGTGCACGCCCAGTCGCTGCCTGCACTTCGTTGCTGCTTTGGTGTGCCACTGCCGCTGTGCATGGCTGTTCTCAGATGGCTGCCTGCTTTGGTTGCCGCTGTGCATGGCTGCCAGTCGGCTGCTCTTCTTCTCCTCTGCTTTCTTCCCAGTTGGCTGCTTAGACTGCTCTCCATCGCTGCTGTAGATCCATCATCGGCACATCTGGCTGATTACAGTCGGTGAGCAGCAAACAGATTTTGCTGCACTCAGTCTCTCAGTTTGGCTGCCGTGTGGCTGCCCTTGTGCTCTTCATGGCTGCCATTTAACTCTGCTTGGACTGGCTGTCGCTGCCTGCTGTGCACTCTGTTTCTCCTCTCAGCTGCCTCTGCTCGGACTGCCATCTCTCTCGGCTGCTCTCCACTGTGTGCGGCTTCAGCTGGCTGCCTCTTCAGCTCTACCTCTGTTATCAGTGCTGCTGCCTGCTGCCGCTGGAGACGCTGACTGCATCTCAGCTGGCCGGTTGCTGCTGCACGGCCGCTGCTTTACTCTATCTTCCCTTGCTGTTCTGCTGCCTCTGTCTCATCTCAGCTTGGCTCTCTTCTTCTGTGTGCCTCAGACGGCTGCCTCTACACTCTCTTCTCAGCTGCTGCTCTGCTGTCTTCTGTTTCAGCCGGCTGCTGCTTTGCATTGCTGGCCTCAGCTCTCTGCAGGTGGCTGTGTGGCTGCCGCTGCTCTGCTCGGACTGCCGTGTGCGGCTTCAGCTGGCTGCCTCTGCTGCCGTCAGTCGGTTGCTGTCTTAGCTGGTTTCTCCTTCGCTGGCTACTATTTTGCACTCAGTTCAGGTGGCTGTCTCCGGCTGGTTGCCGTTCAGCTGGATGCTCTGCCTGCTGTGTAAGCCCAGTTGCTCACAAACCTCTCTGCTCGATGTTGTTTCATCTCTCTGGTTGCTGCTACCGCTGCTCTGCATCAGCCGACTGGCTACCCTGCTCGTTGCCATTATGCTGGCTGCCCTTTGTTTACTCGGCTGCTTTCAGCTGGTTGCCGCTGCCGCTGTGTGCGGTGTTGCTGCTCAAGTGGGCAACCGATTTGCACTGGCTGCTGCTCGGCTCTCTACTTCTCACGGCTGCTGTCCGTGTGCCCTGCAACCAGAGAGAGAGGAAAGAAGAAAGTAGAAAAGAAATGGAAGAAAAATAAAAGAAATAGAAACAGTTCTTTTACGCTTTCTTTAGGCGGCGTCGGACACCCGATCGACAGTAAACAAGAAAGATTGGAAAATCAGATTCGACGTTCACTCAAAATAAAATTTAAATATTAATTACCCGATCAACTTGACTTGACCATTTTGAAGGTGACGTCGACCGTATTTTTGACTTTTTATCATTTTTATTTTTATTTTCTTTTTTTTTTTTATATTTCTCAAAAATAAACTATAAAACTAAAAACAACCCTAAACATATCTAATATTTATAAAATAAGGACTAATTAATCTAATATTAAAGGGTAAAATTGTAATTTTACGGTGTTCATCAAATACCCCCAAACTTAGATTTTGCTAGTCCTCGAGCAAAACTAAATCTAAAAGCTAAAATGGAAAATTAAAAATCCTAAATGACACCACTTTCGCTGGCTCTCTCGATTGCATTTAGCGTATGCAACAAGCCTTTAAACTCCTAGGTTACCCCTAGTGGACGAGTTATAGTCTCATGAGGGTTTCCAGTGATGATACCCACAAACATCAAAAAAAAAAAAAATTCTTTTTTTATTTATTTTTCAGCAAAAACACACAGCCAAAAATCTAAACATCATACAACTCTAAAATTCATTTTACAAGACTTATACTCGGAGTGTTGTGTGTGATAGTCATTATTAAGACAGTCTTCTTTTTCCAAATTGACACAAGTTTTATAACCACCATTGGAAAATACGTTTTGACTTCAATCCTCACCAGATATATCTCTCAGAAAGACTAACGCTCAAAGGTGGGTTTATTTTCTCTCAAGGTATATGTGAGCGGAGTTTATGTTTTCAAATCAAAATTCTCACATATGTTTTAAACAAAGACGGCATAAATGAAGAAAATAATTGATCTCATGATTAGATGCCACTTTCCTAAGAACGTTGAGTCAAACACCTTTATTTCTCCTCCTCTATTCTCCACATGAAATACCTTATTTAGACTTAGGATCAATAGGACTTTCTAATAGGACGAAACGAGGCTTAGGACTGGGTCATATCAAAGAAGGGATAAAAGACTCTAAAAATTAACATTTTCATAAGAAAATGTTAGAGGTCTTCATAATATGAGCGGGATATTTTCCTCTAACAATTTTTTTTTTTTTTTTTTAAGAAACCTCTTTTCTTTTTCAACATCCCTCTTTGATGTGTGGATGTTCCCATCTTGCTTTCTCTTTTATTTTCATTTTTCAGTGAATTTTATCCCAAAATCTTCCCTAACCTTTTCTCATATGATAATAGGTAATGGATATAAAATTTTGGCTCAAACTCCATATCCGGAGTTAGGTATGGAAGATATGGCTAGTCAATAAAAGAGGCTATATTAGGCTCAAATAGGGAACTATCAAGATGGAATGACCAAAGTAGGTGGGCTTGAAGGTTCAAACGGTCCAAAAATAGCCTATATCCTATCCTAAGCTTTATAAGATGATTTCTTTGTTTTGAATAAATTCAGAAAAATTTCAGGTGTAATAACTCAATTTTAATGGCGTTCTTAGTAATATGACCAAAACAATGATAATGAGATCACTCAACGACTCGATGCGCTTATCAAAGAAATAAGAGTTTACTTATAACCCTCAGAAGGACAGAATGGCTCTAAAACTCACTGGGTTTAAGTCTCCACTAGTATTCCTCTGGTGATCACTTGACTCATGAAAATTTTTCTTTTTCAGACTAACATTAATATGACTGTGTACATGGACTTCCGAGCATAAATCCTATAAAAGTATTTCCGGAAAACTATGAAATAAAGATTTTTATTTTAAGTATTAATGCTAAAAAGTTATTCTATGACTCTTTTTACGTCAGATTATCGAGACGCATGATTATCTTAGACCTCAATTGACATTCTTTTTAAGTACCAAGGTGTCTCAGCTTTTGCCTACTCTACCCTTAAAAGATTAAGTTTGTCTCTTTCTGCCTAAGAAAATTTTGACTCGTTTAACGTCAGATTGTCAAGACGTTTATAGTCCCCTAAGCGAAAATCAACAGTTCTTTGAACACCAAGGAGTCTCAGTCTTTCCGGACTTACTCTACCTTTGACTAGGTCCAAATAAATCTGTCTATTTTCACTAATAGGTCTATGTTTTGCTGCTGTCACACAGCGAACTCCTTGCTCAGATATTTTTCCATTACAATTCACACGTCCACATTTGTGACAAATTCCTAGCCTCTTAGCTTTCCTCTTTGCAGCCAGAGTGCTTCGACCACAAAGAGGTCTGGGTTGCTCCTCTTGGATTTCCAGCTTCCTCACCCTCATAGCTAAGGAAACGATTTTCCTACACAAGTTTGGGGGAACTTGTGTTCTAGACAGACACAAAGCGAAGACAAAAACTCGACCGTCTACGTGCATAACTCCTATCCAGTTCTTTAACGTCTGCTGGTCACAAAGACAAAACAGATGATGATTTTTTTATTTATTTATTTTTATTTATTTTTTACTTTTTTTTTTTAAAATGGTAAATGACCTCAGTACCCCCAAACTTAAATTGAACATTGTCCTCAATGTTCTCTAATTGACACTGGCCAGGTGAAAAAGAGAAATTTTTTTTAGAAAACGAACAATCGGGTTTGGACATACCTAGGAATGCATGAGGTGCAAAATGGACCAAATAAAAAATCCTATACTGACTCAATGAAAACCTAAACTAGACACTGAAGATGCAGACTGACTCAGACATAGACAGGTGGATATGTGGGTTAGGCGGCGTCGGACACCCGATCGACACTAAACAAGAAAGATTGGAAAATCAGATTTGACGTTCACTCAAAATAAAATTTAAATATTAATTACCTGATCAACTTGACTTGACCATTTTGAAGGTGACGTCGACCGTATTTTTGACTTTTTATCATTTTTATTTTTATTTTCTTTTCTTTTTTTTTTATATTTCTCAAAAATAAACTATAAAACTAAAAACAACCCTAAACGTATCTAATATTTATAAAATAAGGACTAATTAATCTAATATTAAAGGGTAAAATTGTAATTTTATGGTGCTCATCAATATGGTTAAACCATCATAAAAGAATTGCACGAGTTTTCCCGTTTCAAAGTCGTGGTGGGGGCATTTACTTAACGTATCTTTGAATCTTTCCCATAACTCATAAAATTGTTCACCCTCCTTCTGATTAAAGTTTGAAATTTATTTGTTGAGGGTGTTAGTTTTAGATAAATGGAAAAATTTATTCAAAAATTTGTTGGTTAACTGATCCCAAGTTGTGATGGAACTTCAGGTAGAGAATTTAACCAATATTTCGCTTTTTCTTTGAGAGAAAAAGGTAATAACCGAAGTTTAATGGATTCATCAGTGGCCCTGAAGTTTGATGGTGGCGTACATTTCTAAAAATTCTTTGACATATAGGTAAAGGTCCTCATGATCAAGTCCATGGAATACAGGTAGAAGATGTAATAGGCCTAGTTTGAGTTTAAAGGCTACATTAGTGGATGGAACAACTATGCCTGATGGTGCATTGGGTGTGACTGTTGAAAAGTAGTCTTGGAGGGTTTTCTCTTCGACTCTTTCTCCAGCCATTTTAGATGATGGTGGTGGACTGTCTGCTATTGACCTAGACTGAGCTCCGGATATAATGATCGGTAAATCGACAGAAAATGTAATTCGAACTAAACGATTATGAGAGTCACGACACCAATAATTCATACATAGGAACGATCATTCACACTCAACCAAATTCACACAAGAAAATGCCTAAATCTAAATTTGAATTCCACTAATGCAATCAAATTTTTATTTAGCTAATAGGACCCTAAAGATTATCTCTAGACTTGCTCATACTTTTCTCTCCAAATAATATAAGTCTCCGATGAGAGTTTAACCACAATCATGGCCAGGTAAGTGGAGGAGCACTTGGCAATTTGCTTATATTCCACTTATCCTTAGGTTGTTTACACCTTGGTGCCAGAACTAATCCTAGACACCATGATTGAAGAAAAACTATTCACCGGTTACAAAAATTAATTTATATCGAAAATGTTCCTAATGAGTATGAAACCCTAAAATCTAGCTTAATGGTTCCTTAATTGCTTTTATTAAGGAGATGCATAAACCAATTTTACTAATCTTATTTTTCTATATATTGTGAAAATGCAGTCCTAAATTACTACACAACATTCAAACAAATATGTAAACAATAATAAAGTAATCTAAACTAATGCATGAATACTAACAACCTAGATGCATGGACAGATTAAATGCAAGCAATAAGTAAAATAAATAAAGAAAGAATACCCTAAATAAATTTATATGAATGCATGAGAAAAATAAAATCAAAAGAAAATATTAGACACTCACCTGAGAAAAATAAAATCAAAAGAAAATATTAGACACTCACCTTAGCCTTTTATGCGTATTTCTAGTAATTTTTAAGCACGCAATTAGAACTTCTTAGCTTATTATGCGTATTTTCAATAATTTTTAAGCGTCTAATTAAAACTTCTGCAAAATAGACAATAGAAGCCTTGGTGAAGATTCTAATTAAAAAAAAAATGTATGATCTCAATCAAAGTGCAATTGTCCTAAAGTTACAACTAGTGGAAGAAGTATAATATTTGTAACCTAAAAAATTTTTAAATTAAGTCAAGGCTATGAAAATTGGACTCCACCCCATTAAATCACAACTTTGTTCCACGAGTGTCTTTTAAAAAAAATCATATATAGAAACTTTTCAAATTTAGATGAAATTTTAATTTTAGAAAAAAATTTAAGTTTGGAAATTATCTTAAATTAAATGTCTCCAAAATTAGATAATTTTCCAAAAATAAATCATTTTCTAGTAATAAATTATTTCTAAATTAAGACATATCTCTAGTATTAGAGAAGTTGCAAAAAAGGAAACTATTAAATTAGAAAATTTCTAAGAAATAGAAAATCCTAATTATACAGTTTCTAGATTTAGCAAATTTCTAAATTTGAATTAATTCCATAATCATTTTTTTTTTTAACTTCTAATTTAAGGTAACTACCTAAAATTAGAACTTCTAAAAATAGAAATTTCTAATTTTAAAGAGTTACCTAATTTAGAAACTTTTAAAAATAACAATCTTTCCAAAATTACATAAAGCTAATGACACACAATTTATTTCGAGATTTCCCCGCCAACGGCGCCAAAAACTTATTGGGTTTTAGATTTAACTCGCAAGCGCACGAACCAATTAACAGTGTAGTGAATGAGTGCGAGGTCGTATTCAAGGGAAATCAACAAAATATATGCATGAAAATAAAAATGGTACCATTAAAATAATGTGATTTAAGAAAATAATTTTCTAAAACATGAAGTTATAATCTTAATTTAGAAAAATTCTAGAATTAGATAACAAATATTTCATTAATTATCAAATTTTAAAAGTTAACAAAATATAAGATCTACTTTTATCATTGATTTATAAATTTAATTAAAGTGGTGGAGTGAATTTAAATAACAGCAATCTAATTTAAAATTCAAAGTTAAGAAACAAATAAAATATTTCTAACCTACTTAAATCATTTCAAGGTTTTTTATGAATAAATAAAATAATGAAATAAAAATAATAATAATGAATTATTTACATAGTTTACAATGGAATCGAGACAAGTATCTAATGTGACATGTTATCCCATTTAAAAATAAAATTATGGCTTAGACTATGAAATATTCTAGAATTATAAAATATAAATTCAAGTTCATCATTTATTAAAATTCTAATTAGTAAAATTATGACGTCCATTAAATTAGAATTTTTCAATTTAAGTCTTAGACTTGAGCGGGATTTACACTTGCATTTTTCAAATTTAAAATAAATTGTTCTTAAAGAGAATCTTAGACCGAAAAAGTTAAGTCCCACCGATCCTAACAGGGATTCTACTTTTCCTTGAAAAATTCTAAAAAGAATTTGTTCCATAACATTCATAAAAAGAATTAAAATAAATTAAAAACCATCATCATAGAATATTTAATAATTGGGAAAACAATAAATCTAAAGAATCTACTATGAATTTCACTTAAATTTTGGAATATAAGAAAATACAATTATTTAGAACTCATTACATAAAAATAAATTAAATGACTTACAAGAAATCAAATATTTTTCTTTGTCCTTAGCCGTCCAAATTCAGCCCCTTGAATGCCTTGCTCGATTCATTTTTTCCAATGGAGTCCATACTCCATTTATAAGAAAAAAAATGAGCAAGTAAAGAGCCCTATTTTAAATTCCAGCCAATGGTACACAACAAATGCTGTGTGAGACCTTCTCCTCATCCCTTTTTTTTTTCTTTGTTGTAATCGGCTAATACAACCCACTATACGGTAGCTTCTCTTTACACGCCAACTTCCTGATTTCTTGGTCTTTTTCCATCGGCTCTTTATCCTCTCTATTCTTTCTTCTTTTATTTCTTCTAACCCAAATCAGCCAGCACCTTCATACGAATGGAATATGCAGATTTTTGCTGGATTTCTAAACCAAATTTTCATCTCTGTCGCCAGTCTGCTCATCTTCTTTTCGATGTTGCTTTGTATGCTTCCCCATCGCCTCTTGTGGCTGCCTATGGGTTGTTACTACACTTTAATTGCTACTGTATTTACCCCACAAATCTGCTCTAACTTCAGATCAGCGACGTCCCTGATTCTTCTTCTGCTTCAACTTGAGAATGTACTGCTGTATAAGACAGGTGTTGCAGCTTTGTGTCCACCATCTCTTGGAAATCAGCCAGCCCTTTCTCTTCTCTATAGCTGCGAAACTGACTTGCTTGTTAGGTTATTTCTTTTTTGCTTTTTCATATTTTGTTGGCTGCAACTGTAATAGCCCGAATTTTTAAATCAACATATATATGGCATTTAATTATTTTAATAATGGAAAAATTGGAATTTTTATGTTATGGATACTAAATGGATCAAATTTTGGGGCAAAGGCCCAAGTAGGGTCCAATGGACCATGGATTGGATGGAATCCATTTAAAGGGTCAATAATGGTCAAAGTGGGCCCGATAACCATGTGGGACCCAATGGATCAAAATTGATTCAAATTCTAAGGTAAATGGTAGAAAATAATTTAATTGGGCTATGAGCCCAATGGTGACCCAATTGATTAGAATTAAACCCCCCTAAATTAATGATGAAATGATTAAGCTAGCATAACCAAGTAGGGCCCACCTCCACCTCACCAAGTGAGGTGGCGTGTGGACGAAGGAAAAGGTGGAGCTGACCATCTTGGTCAACCATGGATAAGTTAAGGGGACTAAGGTGGATTAAAGTAAATTAAGTTGATTAAATTATATTAAATCATCTAAGTTAAGATTAATGGGGTTTAAGTGATATGGCCGAATGGGGCCCACCTCCACCTCATCAAGTGAGGTAGCGGGTAGGGTAGGTGTTGGTGGGGACCGTCCACCATGGTTGACTTGGTCAACCATGGGTGGATTTCTTAGAAGAGAATTTAATGGAATTAAATTAAATAGGAAATAATTAACCTAAGTAAGGGTCTAATTTAATTAATTGAATTGGTCAAATTAAGGTCAAATAAATAAGTCAAAAAGGGCAAGTCAAAGGGTGGTTTCATCCCATTGAAACCACCCAAAGAAACACAAAAATACCATGGACTTAGGGTGGTGGTTTCATCTCAACCACCACCACTTAAGGTATGGGGACCCATACCTCTCATCATATGATCAAGAGGTCAAAGGGAGGAAGACCAAACCACTCCCTCACAAAGAGGCTAAACCGTTGGCTTGGTGGTGGTTTGGTCCATGCTTGGTGGTGGTTTGGTCTCAACCACCACCACCAAGGACAAGGGAGCCATGCTTGGTGGGTGAGAGCCATCATGGAAGAGTGTAGGCTAAGGAACCAAGGGTTGGATGGCTTTCACCTTACCACCCAAACCACTCTCATTTCTCTCCTCCACCCTCTCACCACCGTCCCTCATCTCTAAGGAAAAGGTGAAGAAAGAGAAGAAGAAGAGAAGAAAAGAGAAGGAAGTGCAAGCATAAGTCCATCACTCAAGACCTTGGGTAGTTCTTCCTATCATCTCCTATCTTCCCTCTCTCAAGCAAACCCTACCTTGGCCGATCCTAAGTTTGGAGGGGTTCACCATTGATCAAGCATCTTGGCCGACCAAAGATCAAGAGGAAGGAAGAAGGAGGCCAAGGAGTCCGACGGGAGCAAAGAAAGACAGGATGAGTCGTCGGTGTGGTAAGAAATTCTTAAACAAGAATTTACATTTTAAAGGTTAAGATGTGTTTATGGAAATCCATTTCTTAGGATGAATGGTGGCGACAAATGTTATGGGCCTTAGATCTAAGATCCATTCAATGATAAGATGAGAAATGGATGAAATGGGAGAGATAGATTAAAAAAAAATATAAATAAATGGATTAAGCATGGAAGTATGGGTTTTTTTTTAATAGATTGATGGACCATAGAGTTCGGCCATGTAGTATGGCCGAACTCCATGGTAAATGGTTGATGATTTTAAATAGGGTTTTAAAGTTTAAAACCATGGATAATGATTATGATTTTTAAGGTTGTAAATGATTAAATGTTGGAAAAATTTTAAAAGGGTTTAAATGAGGAAAAATCATGGAGTGTGTGAATGATGTTATGGCCTCAAGAAGCATAGGAAAAATGGTGAATCATGAACCATGGGTTCGGCCATGGTGTATGGCACCATGGCCGAACCCTATGGTGATGGAATGAGGTATTTAATGGTTATAAGAGTATGGAAATGAATGGAGAATGTTAATGGTAATTAAGTGGATTTTTATTTAGTATTTTAAATAAGGTTTAAATGGGTGGAAATGAAGTGTTTAAAATAAAAACTATGGACCATGGGTTCGGCCATGGTACATGGCCGAACCCCATGGGGAGACTTTGAGGAATTTGGTGTTTTTGGAACCAAGAAAAATGAAATGGAATGAGGGTTAAATTAAATGGACCAAAGTATATCTCATGATGATTATGAAAGGATGATTTAAATGTATGATTTAAATTCATTTATGGTAGGGCCAAATGAGGTAAAATGGCCCCAAGAAAAATGGAAAATAGGCATCATGGGTTCGGTCATGGTGTATGGCCGAACCCATGACCCATTTGTAGGTCATGTTATGGGCTAAAAATTGAATTATATATGGGATTAGATGATTGAATATTTAATTAAATTAAGTGGCTGATTTTAGGGATGTTATGTCATGGTCATTAAATCATTAATGGGACTAAGTATGTGGATGAATTATGGACAAAAATATACATGGATGGAGGAGATATTAAACCATGGAAGTATAGTGGCAAAACCATAATTATTGGCCACAATGAAGAACCATGGGTTCGGCCATGGTAAATGGCCGAACCCCATGTAGGTTGGACATGAACTTGGGTGCATTAAGATGACATTATGAGTAATTAAATGAAACTTAGGGTTTCTGCGTTTTTGGCTCACAAAGTAGAATGTTTAAATGGGCAAAATTTGGAATTATGAATGTGTTTAAATCAATGGAAAATGAGGCTAAGTTAAGGGCTGATTTTAATAACCTTGTAACATAATTAGGGATCATTAATGATCTAAGGTTGTGATCAGTTAGGGACTTAATCATGGATAAGATATGGACTAATTTGGAAAATGCATGATAAGGTATCGGGACATCACAAACGGTACGCGATCGGCGACCGGATTATCGAACGGAAACGTAAAGGGACGCTAATCGATATTCGGTAGGATTCCTACCTTTTTGTAAGCCGTAGATTATGTGTATGTGATGGTTTCTTCGTTTTATTTCGGTAATTATATGATTTATTTTAAGATGGATTTTAAATGCTATGGATTATACTTTAATGCTATGGATGGTATTTTAAATGCAATGGATAATATTTTAATGTTATGAATGATATTTTTAAGGCTATGGATTATATTTCAATGCTATGGATTTTATATATATACTACATAGCATAATGCACTTACATCTCATGCATGGCATGGGCGGGAAAATAATGAAACAGGAGTCCATGCTCCACCGGGGCGACCGAGAAGCAAACATGGGGATAGCCTGAGGCGCTATAACTAGAGTCCATGCTCCGTCGGGGCGACCGAGAATTAAACATGGGGATAGCTGGATATGCTGTAACCGGAGTTCATGCTCCGTCGGAGCGACCGAGAAGCAAACATGGGGACACCTTGGCGAGGCTTTGCCGTCAAGGGGGATATGACATTTTATGATGATATGGATGATAGGTGGTGTTAACACCAAGGTTTCAACCCAATGATATATGGGTATTTTGATGACTACAAACCATTAAAGTGTGATATTTAATATTTCAAATGATATTACTCAATGAGACAAGAATCACATTTACAAAGAAGAAAGAAGGGCAAGATCATTGAAGATCAATGCAAGAGATCGGATGACTTATCAATCTTTGAAGTTCAATGGCAAATGATACAAGTATTGAAG